>CM066330.1:169123982-171523982 GCA_033807585.1 Hydrophis major
CCCAACTTAGATACCTCATCAGTGTTAGCAAGGAATTTGATTTTCTCTCAGTTTGTATTTTAGGGGCTTGCCCTATAAGTGTTCATGGGAGTGGTCCTGGAGGTTCTTTGGTTGGCTGTTTATTATTAGTTTGTTTAGCAGATCCTTGTTTGAGGTATTGGGTAATGTTTGGGTAATAAAACATTCGCAAGAAAACAACCAAGCTCAGAGAACGCCAAAGACCCCACAGTTCAACCCTGAGTACAAATATTTTCTTTACTTGTATTTAATTTAAAATAAATAAATACATATACAATGGACACAATTAACAGTAATTATTAAAAAGAACACACAAAGCAAAAGAGGACAATAACTCAGGAAGGGAGTCACTGCAAAATCTCTCTTGTCTCTGGAGAATTCCAGGCCTGATATGAGAGCCAGGCCTTGAGGGACCCTTCAAAATATTGAGCTAGATGGAGGTAATCTCAATTCTGGAGGGAGAAGTTTCCCCAATGCAGGCACTGTGACAGAGAAAGATCTCTTCCTGGGACCCACCAAATATACTTCCCTGGAAGAAAGGACCCATAGTATTCATTCTCTCCAGACCTGATGGGTCCAAAATATTGGATCCCTACTACATGATTCAGACATCTTCTGTATTGCAAGAGAGTGTACCAGAAGAAATGCATTTAAACCTCCTCATCCCTATAGGAATAATTGATCCTCTAAAATGCCCAATCAAAAGTTTTTGTCAGAGTTTTTGTGCATTTCTCATTTCCAGGGATTCTGACACAGCTCATTCAAATAATAGACCTGAAGCCAGGTTCAATTGCCTGGTGTTAAATCACTTCCTGATGCCAAGACATTGGCAGACAATTCACCACATATATTACACTTTGCAGTGTGTGACTCAGGAAGAGATACCGTCTTGCTTACATTGCTAAGATAATGTCAACTTAGACCCTTAGTTACTTGCTGGGTGGCCACCCTGCTGTTATGTATGTGTGTGGCTATATTGTCTATAGTTCTGCAGGGCAATTTGTCATCTTTGTCTCAGTGTAGTCAAGAATAACAAGTGGCTATTTAACATGCCCAGTTCTTTCTTGAACCAGAATGTAATATCTGTCTTGCAAAGATTGGCGAAAACATCTTTATTAAAAGTGAAGATTCATTCAACGCAAAGGGTCAGGGACTGTGGCTATAAGTCAAGTCTCTACCCCATTCTTTTTATTATCAACTATCAGTGCCAAGCAAGGAAGGACCACTCATGGGAAATTTCAACTTATGATACTTCTGGCATATGCCAAAATAAAATGCTTGCTATTCATAATCCACAGCTCAAAGAAAGTTATGCCCATATTCTCTTTTTAAAAGCAAAATAGTCACTATTGCTTTGAAAATAAGAAATTGGAGCTTGCTGCTTCGGGTAATTGTATGGCAGAAAGGGCCATATCAGAAAATCTCCTTGCCAGGCTGCTGGAAAGAATCTATTTGTCTATCAGAATTTGCATCAGGAATAATTTGCATTAATTAATATTGTCATCAGATTTTCTTCTTGGAATGTAGCAAGAGCAACAGTACAAAGGTATATTACTGTGATTTAGCAAAGAACTATAGGAACTACAATCCCAAATAAATCACAGGACATAAAAGGAGCTTTCATGCATTAGACCAAAGTCCTAGATGGCCACTGAAATCCAATGGAAAACTTACAAGCAGCTCATAATATAGTAGGAACTATTATATATTATTATTATATATTATTATATTCATATTATTATTAATAATAATATATTATATTATTACATATTATTATATTCATGGAATCAATTATTAACCAATCCATCATCATCCACTTAGAAACAAACAACCTACTCTCTAATAAACAACTTGGTTTTAAGAAAAAAAATCTGTCATGTAATCTGCAACTCTTACATTGCAAAAACATATGGACTACACAACTCGATCAGGGCAAAGCAACAGACACAATCTACATAGACTTCTGAAAAGCCTTTGATTCAGTGGTACATGACAAACTACTCCTAAAACTAAAATCTTACAGTATCTCTGGACACCTGCATAACTGGATAGAAGCATTCCTCTCAAACAGACAACAAATGGTCAAAATTGGGAGCTTCCTATCAAATTCTATACCTGTCAATAGTGGTGTCCCCTAAGACAGTGTTCTAGGACCAACTCTTTTCATGCTCTACATAAATGACCTCTGTGATCATATCAAGAGCAACTACATTCTCTTCGCTAATGATGTAAAGCTATTCAACACCACAGACAATACTGCTACCCTTCAAAAAGACCATTCTATGTATCAGAATGGTCAAACAAATGGCAACTTCAAATCTCAACAAATACATGCTCTACAGATTGGCTAAAAAAATCAGAAAATAAAATACAGGCTGAATAGTCAAGACCTTGTTGATGATCCAAACTCTGTCAAGGATCTTGGAGTACTCATCTCAAATGACCTAAGTGCTAGAGCCCACTGTAACTACATAACCAAAAATGCGTTAAGAGTTGTTAACCTAATCTTACGGAGCTTTTTCTCTGGTAATATTACATTAATAACTAGAGTATACAAAACATTTGCTAGACCAGTACTTGAATACAGCTCATCAGTCTGGAACCCATATTACATATCTGATATTAACACAGCTGAGAAAGTCTACAAATATTTCATAAGAAGAGTTCTCCAATCCTCTACTTGTTGCCGAATACCTTATGCCACCAGACTCAAAATTCTAGACCTAGAAAATCTAGAACTATGCCACCTTCAGTCCGATCTAAGTACAGTATATAAAATCGTACATTGCAATGTCCTACCTGTCAATGAATATTTTAGCTTCAACCATAACAACACAAGAGTACATAATAGATACAAACTCAAGGTTAATCACACCAAACTTGATTGCAGAAAATACGACTACAGCAACAGAATGGTCAATGTCTAGAATACTCTACCTGACTCTGTGGTTTCTTCCCCAAACCCCAAAAACTTTAACCTTAGACTTTCTACTATTGACCTCACCCCTTTCCTAAGAGGACTGTAGGGGGCTTGCATAAGCACACCAATGTGCCTACTGTCCCTATCCTATTGTTTTTTTTTTTTTTTCTTATATGTATCCATGTATTCATAACTATGTTTTTACTTATACCTATTATCTTGTAAGCAATTGACAAACAAAAATAAATAAATAAATAAAAACTACTATGTCATGCCTACTCGTAGTCTTCACTGACTGATACTGCTTCTGGTATTGGAAGTCTATTTCCTGCAAAACTTCTATCATTCCAGTCAAGCAGGACATTCTAAATGCACATAATTCAATAGAACTAGGATTATAGCCAGAGATATGTGAGATCTGATTGTTTCATGATAAATTCACCCATAAATAAGTTTTCCAAAAAAACTTAAAAAAGTTTAAATATCCCAGATACTTAATATTTAATGATAGAGAGGTGATGGGGAAGAGAATTGTCTTTCAGGATTTAATTTCATTGTCCAGAATCTTTTTTCCTCATCAAAATATGTGTTGTCCTTTGATATAAAGGACAACACATATTTATTGAAGAAAATGGAGATAGGGGAGAGGGGGGAGGGAGGAAGGAAGGGAGAGGGAATATATTGACATATACCCCAAAATATTGACATCTAGACCTTAGTTGGACTATCTCAAGTTGAGAATTGGAGCAACATCATTGGTCTTCTAAACATATTCTTTTTCTCAGACTGATCACAGGATTGATAACAGCTTATGCTGTATTTGCAAGTGTGGACTAAAATAGTGTAAGATACATTGATTATAATAGTGGTGTTTTTAAACAAAAAAAAAACTCCTCCAATAATTTGCTACCTTTTAAAAATATACTAGTATTTATGTTTCAAAAACAATGCTGACACCAATAAAAACTCCTACAGGTTAAACTTGAAAAATTAGAATATTGTGCAAAAGTTCATTTATTTCAGTAATGCAACTTAAAAGGTGAAACTAATATATGAGATAGACTCATTACATGAAAAACAAGATAGTTCAAGCCGTGATTTGTCATAATTGTGATAATGATGGTTTACAGTTCATGAAAATCCCAAATCCACAATCTCAGAAAATTAGAATATTGTGCAAAGATTCAATATTCTAGGCTCAAAGTGTCCTACTCTAATCAGCTAATTAAGCCATAATACCTGCAAACGATTCCTGAGCCTTTAAATGGTCTCTCAGTCTGGTTCAGTAGGAATCACAATCATGGGAAAGACTGCTGACCTGACAGTTCTACAGAAAACCATCATTGACACCCTCCATAGGGAGGGAAAGCCTCAAAAGGTAATTTCAAAAGAAGTTGGATGTTCGCAAAGTACTGTATCAAAGCACATTAATAGAAAGTTATGTGGAAGGGAAAAGTGTGGAAGGAAAAGGTGCACAAGCAGCAGGGATGACCGCAACCTAGAGAGGATTGTCAGGAAAAGGCCATTCAAAAGTGTTGGGGACTTTCACAAGGAGTGGACTGAGGCTGGAGTCAGTGCATCAAGAGCTACCACACACAGATGAATCCTGGAATTCAAATGTTGTATTCCTCTTTTCAAGCCGCTCCTGAACAACAAACAACGCCAGAAGCATCTTACTTGGGCTAAAGAAAAACAGAACTGGTCTGTTGCTGAGTGGTCCAAAGTCCTCTTTTCTGATGAGAGCAACTTTTGCATCTCATTTGGAAACCAAGGACCCAGATTCTGGAGGAAGAATGGAGAGGCACATACTGCAAGATGCTTGAAGTCCA
Source organism: Hydrophis major (assembly GCA_033807585.1). Lineage (NCBI taxonomy): Eukaryota > Metazoa > Chordata > Lepidosauria > Squamata > Elapidae > Hydrophis > Hydrophis major. Next base: position 169,128,750 of record CM066330.1, read on the forward strand.
GTGTGAAGTTTCCACAGTCTGTGTTGATTTGGGGAGCCATGTCATCTTCTGGTGTTGGTCCACTGTGCTTCATTAAGTCCAGCTGTCTACCAGGAAATTTTGGAGCACTTCATGCTTACTTCTGCAGATGTGCTTTATGGGGATGCTGACTTCATTTTCCAGCAGGACTTGGCACTTGCCCACACTGCCCAAAAGCACCAAAACCTTGTTCAATGAACGTGGAATTACTGTGCTTGATTGGCCAGCAAACTCGCTTGACCTGAACTCCATAGAGAATCTATGGGGCATTGCCAAGAGAAAGATGAGAGACATAAGACTGAACAATGCAGAAGACCTGAAGGCCGCTATTGAAGCATCCTGGTCTTCCATAACACCTCAGCAGTGTCATAGGCTGATAGCTTCCATGCCATGCCGCATTGAGGCAGTAATTGCTGCAAAAGGGGCCCAAACCAAGTACTGAGTACATATGCATGCTTATATTCTTTAAATATGTCCGATATTGTTTTATGTACAATCCTTGTTTTATTGATTGCATGTAATATTCTAATTTTCTGAGATTGTGGATTTGGGGTTTTCATGAGCTGTAAGCCATAATCACCACAATTATGACAAATCACAGCTTGAACTATCTTGCTTTGCATGTAATGAGTCTATCTCATATATTAGTTTCACCTTTTAAGTTGAATTACTGAAATAAATGAACTTTTGCACAATATTCTAATTTTTTGAGTTTCACCTGTATCTTTCATCAATAAAAACTCCTATCTTTCGGGGACTTCCGGTGACGAGATATGGGCAAACAGAGGTGTTGAAGCTCGCTCTGGGTTTCACGCTGTCTCCTCTTGCTGTTGGAGTGATCCTTAGGGGTCACACATCTTGTAGAGAAGCATGCCAGTGTGGGGAGATTCAAGTTGCGGTGTGGAAAAGATGATTCTCATCGTGACGTAGAGAAACCCTGTGGAGAGCAGCATCAAGAGACTGTCAGTAATGGTGGTCCTAAAGTCTTGATCGTTGCATACAAGAGGAAGCGAGTGAGTGACAGACTGTGGTGAATGAAGAGTGCAAGTGAAATAATTTGCGATCCTGATTGAGCGTTGAATATTGGAGAATCTTAGTTGGACCAAAGCCCGAAAACAGCAGCCAAAGCAGATACGAGCGACGGTGAAAGCAAAAGTGCTCATGAGATGGAAGAGGGTAAGGATGCGAGCAATCGGACAGAAAAGATAAGAGAATAGGAGGGATCTGAGAGACTGACAATAATTGGGGGAGAAAAAAGAAGAAGAAAAAACAAACAACAAATTTAATTTAAGGGAACTTTGAAGGATTTGAATTGTGGATTTTGGGAAAATTGGAAGGACGAACTTGAGATGGGGGGAGACTTGAAGTAAGGAATTAAATTACAACTTTAAATATTCCACGGACGACACTGAATAATTTACTGGTCTCTTTTTGAATTATTGGACTGGAGCTGTAGTAAGTGGAGAAGATTTATTAAAGAAAGAGATTATTTGAATCTGAAAATTGACGTGTAAGACTTTTAAACAAAAGGAGAAACAGCTACAGTGGGAAGTGCAGTGAGACAGTGAAATCAGAGACATTACTCAGCAAGTCTGTGCTTCCGGTGCATTCGGTGAAGGAATCTTGAAGAACTGAACAATCATATTAAGACATTTTAAGCTTTTAAATTTTGCAGATTGCAATAATTATTTCTTGACACCAACTCAACTGATTTTTGAATGTGATAAACGTAATTTATATATGATTTAATTGATGCATTAGTAAATATTGAAGTTTATGTTTGGTTATAACACACACAAAAAAGAGAGGTGATAATTAATTATTTAGGTATAGATATTTGATTATAGGTGTCCATTATATTGAATTAAATAATTAATTGTGATTAATTGTGATTAATTGTGATTACTACAGATTAACTAATTAATTATTGTATAGGAAGGTTGATATAACTTTATTTAGATTTGTAAGTATTTGAAATATTATTTCATAATGCTATTTTGAGATTAGGGATTCTAAAGCACTTATAGATATACAGGTTAATAGTATTTAAATTTAAATAGAGGAATTTGATATATTATTAAGATCTACAAATCCAGATATCTGATTTAGAAATTAGCTTTAAAAGTGTTCTGGAGAATATATAGAGAGTGGTTAATCCTGTAACATATCATATTAATTAGCGTAGTGGCCATTTATAGTTGATACTTCTCAATAGTGAATGTTAATTTGAGATAACATATTTAATATAATACAAAAACAAAAACAAATTTTACAAAAAATGACCTCTGTCACTAACAATGCTTAAAACTGGAAAGAAGGCTTCTTCAATACAAACAACTTCGATGCCATCACCCTCAGTGATGGCACAAAAGACAATTGAAGAAACTCTACCTGGAGAAAAACAACCTACCATCAAGAATGCCAATAACCAATCAAGCCTTCTTATTTTACAAGAGTCCATCCTGAAGCTTCAGGAAATAATGGTGAAAAATCATACTGAAGCAAGAGCTGACACAAATGAACTTAAAGAAGAGATGGGAAAATTAAAGGCAGAAATGAAATTAGACATCTTAAAGTTGGATCAAAAAATTGAAACAATACAGCAAGCACTAGAAAGGAATGAATTAACAATAAAGGAGGTTGCGAAAAGAATGGAACAAATGGAAAAGAAGCTGGAAATGGTTGGTAAGCAATTAAGAAATGTGAGTAAACAAATGGATGATTCCTTGTTATATCTGGAAATGGACAAGGCTGCAGCATATCTGAGATTCCAAAATATAATGGAATCTAAAGAAGAGGACTTAGAACAAGTGATGGCAGGAATATTAGCAGACCTATTGGAAAAAGATAAGGACGATATTCTGAAAGAGTTAGACAAAGTATATAGAGCGAGCACAAATTATGCAAGATGGCATAAACATTCAAAAGAGTTCCATGTGAGATTTGCCAGAAGGAAAGTTCGAGATATTATATACAAAAGTTCTAGAGAAGCAACAATTACATACAAAGGAAAAGAAATCTTGGTGCTTAAACCAATCCCAAGAAGAGTGAGAGAGCAGAGGTGAGATTATAAATTCTTGGCGAACCAATTAAACCAAAAAGGTATCATATTCAGATGGATATTCCCAGAGGGAGTGCTAATCACTTGGGAAGAAAGAAAAATTAAAGTAGACTCTGTGGAAAAAGCCCAAGAATTCTATGAACGATTGATAGGCCATGAAGAATCGAGTAGTAGAGATGAATTAGAAATGAATTTGCAAGACAACCAAGACTATCAAAAAAATAGAGATGGGAATCATAGGAATTCGAAAAATAAACAACATCAAGAGAGAGAAGAACCAAAGACGCGCAATCAGCCACAAAGAGAGACAGGAGTAACTACAAGACAAAGAGCAAGAGTCAATTAGGTGATGTACGAAGAAAAGAAAATACTATCAATTAACATAAATGGCCTAAACTCTAGGTTAAAAAGGAAAAGAATATTAACCAAATTAATTAAACAAAATGCAGATATAATATGTTTACAGGAAACTCATATAAAGAAGGAAGAAGAAAAAATATCTAGAATGCCCCAAGCTAGGGAATTTGTATATGTTACAAGCAGATTTTTAGGAAAAAGAAAGGGATAGTAGCATATGTGAAAGACGATATGAAAGATCGGCAGCATAGGATAGACCCCAATGGAAGAATTCTGGTGTTACAAATTTGGATTAAATCAATCCCAATTCTACTAGTGGTAATTTATGCCCCTAATGATAACCAAAAGGAATTTTTTAAATAATTACATGGGAAAATAGTGGAATTAGATAAAAGGAATATTTGTATCTTGGGGGATTTCAATTCTATTGTGGACCACCAGAAAGATCACAGTAGTGGGGGGGGAAAGAAGAAAAAAAAGAGAACTACTGAAAACGTGAAGAAATGATGATTGAACTAAATTTGATAGACATGTGGAGAAAATTAAACCCCGAGAAAAAGCAATTTACATTTTACTCCAATCCTCACCAATCATGGACATGAACTGATATGGTGTGGATGAATGGTGAGTTAGTAAATGAATTAAAAGAGATTGAAATTTTACCCAACAAATGAGCAGATCACAACCCAATTCAGATAGTGTGGAAAGGTAGGAAGAAACCAAGGAAAAGGTGGACCCTAAATACACAGCTAATTAAAGAGAAAGAGAAAGAAATTAAAGAGAAAAAATTTATGAATAGACTTGACGAGGAATTAGACTATTTTTTAAAAGAAAATAACAATGAGGCAGCTATGAAACAAAATATTTGGGATACAATGAAGGCAATAATAAGAGGCACAACGATATCATAGACTGCTAAAAGAAATAAAGAAAAATATGCCCAACAAAATAAATTAGAACAAAAAATCAAAGAATTAGAAATTCAGCTGCTAAACACCCCAAAAGACTGTAAATTGAAAAAACAGATGATAATAACTAAATTAAATTTAATCAAACAAGAAGGAATGGTTTCAAAGTTGAATACAGCCAGACAGATATTTTTTGAACAGGCCAATAAACCAGTAGGGTGGTTGGCCTATAAACTTAAAAAAGAAAAAGAAAAAAGATTGATCTACCAATTAATAGATAAAAATGGGGATGCCCAGCAAGGGATAGAACAGAAAAAAGAAATTGCATGTAAAGTTTTTGAAGATCTTTATTAAAAGAAGGAGGTAAATGATAAGAAACATTTTGGGTATTACTAAAGATAAAATAAGGAGGAGATGAAGGAAATGTTAACTAGAGACATTACGTGGCCTGAGTTAAAAGCAGCAATAGAAAACCAAAAGAACAATAAAACCCCAGGACCTGATGGGATACCAGGGGAACTTTATAAGAAAATAGGAGAACAAATAGGACCTCTCATGGTGGAATATAATGAGGTCCCAATAGCAGCAAGAATGCCGGATTCATGGAAGGAGACACTGATATCGTTGATTCCAAAAGAAGATTCAGATTTACGATTTATACAAAATTATAGACCAATTTCCCTGTTAAATACTGATTATAAAATATTTACCACAATTATAGCAAATAGATTGAAAAAAATATTGAATGAATATATACATAAAGATCAAAACAGATTTCTTCTCAATAGACAAATTAGGAACAATTTAAGAATTGTATTAAATGTTTTGGAACACTACAAAGCTCACCCAGAAAAACAAATAGCCCTTGTATTCTTGGATGCACAGAAGGCCTTTGACAATCCAAATTGGCAATTCCTAATCCAACAAATTTACAATATGAATTTAGGCACTAAATTTGAAAACATCGTGACTACAATTTATGATTCACAAAAGGCAAATATTATAATTAATGGAGAGTACACGCGCTCAATAAAAATAGAGAAAGGAGTCAGGCAGGGATGTCCATTATCTCCCCTGCTCTTCATATTATCTTTATAAACATTGTTTACATGAATTAGAAAGAATCCAGGAATAAAAGGACTAAAAATTAAAAAAAGAAGAATATAAACTCCAATCATTTGCAGATGATATGGTATTTTTCATAGAGGAACCAATTGAAACAGGTCAAGAACTATTGAAAGAGTTAGATCAATTTGGGAAAGTTGCAGGACTTAAAATTAATAGGGAAAAATGAAATTAATAACTAAAAATTTAACAGAAAAACAAAAACTAAAATTGAAAGGATAATGGGACTACAAATAGTAAAAAAAGTTAAATACTTAGGAATTTGGTTAATGGCTCAACGCAAAACTCTAATGGAAAATAATTATAATAAATTATTACAGCAAGTCAAAAAAGATTTAGAGATAAGGGTTAAATTGCAAATCTCCTTATTAGGGAGGATTGCCACGATAAAAATGAATATTTTGCCCAAATTTATTTACTTATTTCAAACAATACCAATAAAAATACATAAAAATTACTTTGTGGAACTTAACAAGATAATTACCAAATTTATTTGGCAAGGGAAAAAATGAGGATAAACCTAAAGGCAATGCAAGATATGAAGAGCAGGGAAGATATGGCACTCCCAAATTGGGAATTATACTATAATGCAGCCTCATTACTTTGGTTGAAAGAGTGGGTAAATCTTCGAATAAAAGAATCTTATTTCTAGAAGGCCACGATTTACAGAGGGGATGGCATGCATTTTTATGGGACACTGGAAAAATTAAGCAGAAGTATTTCCACAGACATATAATTAGAGATTCCTTATTGGCTAATTGGAACAAAAAAAATATTATTTAAAAATTCCAATCTAGATCTCAATGATGGAGGCGATGATACATCCAAATAATTTAGACCTTAATAAAATGATAAAATACAAAGAACTTCTTGATGCGCAAGGAACTTTAAAATCATGGCAAGATCTCCAAGAACAAGGGCTACAGGTAGACCTTAGTGGGCTAATTTGCAAATTCAAAATAGATATAGCCAGGACAAGAAAAAATTTGGAATTTATGCTAAGGCACAATAATTAGATAAAATCCTATTAGGTCCAGATAAAAAATATAACTAAATTTTATAATTATTTACTAGAGATAGAATTAGAGGAGGAAGTAGTCAAAGGCAACATGATAACTTGGAGTAGAAACATAGGATGTAGCATTACATGATTAAAATGGGAAAAGGTCTGGACAAGGAAGAATAAAATTACAAATCAGCAACATATAAAGAAAATGCCCATAAAATGTTTTACAGATGGCCTCGTGAATAGCGAAAGTGTCTCTTAACATGAATCCGAATTTCTGGAAATGTAAAAAGAAACACGGAACATTCTTTCACATGTGGTGGTCCTACACTGAAGCCCAAAGATACTGGCATAGAATAAAAAAATGGTTAGAGGAAATAACGGTGGAGAAAATTGAATTAAAACCAGAATTCTTCTTATTGGGGATATTTAATAGAAAAATTTCTAAAAAAGTCAAATATATAACACTACACATTCTTACTGCAGCTAGAATAATCTTTGCACAGTGTCGGAAACAAGCAGATATCCCAACAGAGGAAATGGTCATTCAGAAGATCAGCTTGTGCAGGGATGGATAAGTTAACCTTAGCACTTAAGGAAAAAGAAATATCAGAATATTGTAGAAGATGGGAATGCTGGTATGACTGGATAGAACAAAAATAGAAAATATATTAATAAACAACGTAAAATGTAAAAGAGGTAGTAATTATATATTCGCAATAAGATGTATTTATAAAAATATAACCAATATTGATAACAAACAAGGAACCATACTGTCGATAATAGAATTGCTAGTTTTTAATCATTTTCTTTTTTTCCTTTTTCTTTTTTTTCTGTGTTGTGTGTGTGTTTGTTTGATATTTTAGTTGTATAATCAATAAAGTTTTTTTTTTTCAAAAAAACCCTCCAATCTTTCACCAATAAAAACTCCTATCTTCAAGCCTTTGCAAATATTGTAAATGTTTAGATACATAACAATAATACATAATTGTCTGGAGAGTGCTCGCAAGTTTCTTTATTGTAACTTTACAATAAAGGTACCATTACTGTTCATTTTGTTCATGGTTTCCTATCTGGGCTACCTTGAAAGACATGTCACCAATTGTGCAAGTCTGGATGTGGTTCTTCCCTCCCTTGGTTGTCCAGAGATGTAGGAAAGTTCCCCAGTGAGATGTTTTCTCCATTCCCAACTCTCCTCTGGATTGTGGTTTTTTTCTCTTTTCTCTCAAGATTATTCCCACAGTCCTTTGTAAGCAATGGATAGAATATTTCATATTTGAATGTATATAATATAACTTGGTTTGTGTGTGTGTTTTTTAAAATCACAGTTGAATAATTTATTTCATCAGAACTGTGAATTATAAGCACCTTTTCTATTTTAAAATAGAGTTTTGAAGTTTCTACCATTGGAGCAATAAAATTAAGGAAAACATTTCATGCTGATTTGGAAAAATGTTAAGCACATGCATCTTGAATATGTGTATATCTACACAAAACACAGTTATGTTCAAAGCTAAGAATTAAGCTGGCTTCATCTCTCACAGCTTACTATAAATAAAAAGAGAAGAAACCTACACTATGTGCATTCCTTTCAAATGGACTTTTATTTCTGTCCCCAGCTGCATGAATGCAATTCTATGGCATTCATTTAAGCTAGAGAAACAAATTTTAAAATAAGTAAGCTTAGAATAAATATTCAGTTGTATGTTTTTGGCAATGTTTTAAAAGACATTGATGATAGTAGGGAAGGAATGTTTGATATTAAAGCCTGGATAGAATTATCATCTTTGTAAATGATTTAAACTATTAAAGTGGAAATAATTCAGAAATATCATTAGCAACCAAATCGCTTTAAAATAAACATGATTCTTTCTCTTTGTTTGATTCAAACCTAATATCTGCTTATTTCTGACATAAGCAGAAAATCCTGATAAATAATTCCAATACATGCCTAAACATCTCCCTTCACAGCTAGCTCCTAATTTGATCTCTGGAGACCTTTCTTAGTAGCCGAATATTTTCATTTATTTCAAGAGTACCTACATCACCAGATATTTCTAATCTCATGTTGCTTAGTAATGCTGCTAGATGAGGTTCTCAGCAGATCATTAGGCTTGTTCAGTAATAATGTTACAAATCACAAGAGATTCATCACTGTGAATAAACAAAAGAAGGGTTATTTTTACCAGGGGAAAAGAGAATAAGTTAATTTTACTTTCCAGGGTATTTCCTGACAATATTTAACCAGAATATATATTTTGAGTATATATATAGAAAATATATTCTGGTTAAATAATCATTCATATATTCATATACTGTATGTATGTGTATGTATGTATATATATACTGGATCAAGCCAGTGATTTTGCTTTTGTGGAAGCCGTTGGCTGTCATTACTTTAGTCAGGGTGCATAGTTCAGTCTTTATGTGTGTCTTGTGTTGTGTTGCAAGCAGACACACGAGGCAGACATGGATCTAAAGGCTAACATTGCTTTATTTGAAGCATAACAGGTTGCCGTGGCTGCCTGGCTGGGCTGGCAGCTAGCTGGCGGCAGCAGCTGATGCCGTTTGACAGCTCCTTTTATAGCCGGCTCTCAAACGGCATCAACCAATGGGAACAGTTGGAACAGTGCTCCCACCAGGAATGCGGACCAGATTGAAGCCTGCAGTTAGTCAGGGACATAACACCCCTTCCCCCTGGCTAAGAGCATGTGCGGCCCTGCCTTCTGGGGATCCACGGTTCAGAAAATGAAATTGAAGTAGCTGCTGCTTTGCGCCCAGAGCACCTGGCCTGAGAAGGAGACCCCTCTAAGATGGTGAGTAAAAACATGCCCGGTGACCGTCAGCATGAGGTAGGGCAGGGGTCCCCAATTCCAAGGGCTGTGGGCCCGTACTAGGCAGTCGCCTGTTTGGAACCGAGCTGCAGACATGGCAGACAAGTTCCGTTTGGGTGAGCAGGGTGCAAGTTCAGCTGTGCACACAGTGCTCAGCCATATGGACCCGTCCCCTCTTCCTCCCACTCCCATAAAGGCAGAAGGTGGGGGGACCACTGAGCTGGGGAGTTGACTACGAAGGTCAAGGCCTAAGGGCTGAAAGAGGAGCAGGTACGTCGTGCTCCCTCGGTCCCCTTAGGACAGGACAATCCAACCTTTTCCAACCTCCCACCTACCCAGCCTTTCGCCCCCCTGGGGAGTGTACTGCCGCTGCCAAGGAATACAAGCCCAGGTGGGAAGGACCCTAAAGGTGGGTGCACGTCAGGACCCTAATGGTGGGTGTGCGCCTCCTTATTCAGCACCTGACACCCACCAACCCCCAAAATACAGGGATCCTTCCCCCCAAGTTCTTACGCAAAGCAAAGCAGCTCTGGGGAGAAGAATGTTGGCAGTGTCCACTGGCTCAGGAGCTGAAGGAAGGAGGGGCTGTTGGGCAAAAGGGGGGGCAGGGAGACCCCTTCCTCCAGAGTCACTTGGAAGGGGGGGCAGAGAGACCCCTTCCTCCAGAGTCACTTGGAGACCCCCCAACAGCCTTCCTGGGTCATGTTGGAGGCTGCTGGAGCGAGAGTTCGACCCATAGGTGCCTTTGCCTGAGTGCCCATCGGCGGGCCAGGCAGGTTCTGTCAGCTGGCTTGCTTCGGTGCGTGAGTCAGCTGGAATGGTAGACCGGGTCAGGCAGGGGGACCTCGGCACTGCTGAGTAGCCCGGGTACAGCAGGGAAACCTCGGTGTGGCTGAGTAGACCAGGTACGGCAGGAAACCTCGGCGCAGCTGAGTAGACCAGGTACGGCAGGAAACCTCGGCGCAGCTGAGCAGACCGGGTATGGCAGGAAACCTCGGTGTGGCTGAGTAGACTGGGTAGGCCGAGTCCGGCAGGGAACCCTCGGTGCGGCTGAGCAGGTCGTTTGGCTGGGGATCCTCAGGGTAGACCAGCTGTGTGTAGACCGGCTGTGGGTAGACCGGCTGTGGGTAGACCAGCTGCGGGCAGACTGGCTGTGGGTGGATCGGCTGCGGGTAGACCGGCTGCAAGTAGACCAGCTGCGGGTAGACCGGCTGTGAGTAGATCGGCTGTGGGTAGACCGGCTGCGTCCCGGCTTTCAGAAATGCCGGCAACGGTGCCTGTCAGTGACATTTGCCCCTCAGCTAGGGAGGCTTTTGGACTTTTGTGCTCTCGGTAGCGTCGGCGGGGGTGCCTTTCGGGCGACGTCTGTTTCCTCAGCTAAGGAGGCTTTAGACTCTTGCGCTCTCGGTAGCGCCGGCGGGGTTGCCTTTCGGGCAACGTCTGTTTCCTCAGCTAAGGAGGCTTTAGATTTTTGTGCTCTCGGTAGCGCCGGCGGGGGTACCTTTCGGGCGGCGTCAGTTCCCTCAGTCAGGGAGGCTAGGGTGCCTTTAAACTTCTTGCTCTCTGTAACGAAGGCGGTGGTGCCTTTCTCCTCAGTCAAGGAGGCTTTGAGCTTTGTGCCCTCAAAAGGGCACTCGCAGCAATGCCTGTTAGTATTTTGGCCATGGAGTTGATCTGTGCTGGGTGGTCGTGGGATTGGGCGTTGAGGTAGCGGTTGGTGTGTGTTTTCTTCTGGTATATGGTATGTCCTAATGTGCCATCTGTTTTTTTGTAGATTACTACATCTAGGAATGGTAGTTGTTTGTTTGTTTCTGTTTCCATGGTGAATTTGATTTTGGGTACTGTTTAGGTATGTTAGGAAATTGTTTAGGTTTTCTTTTCCATGGGGCCAAATAACAAATGTGTCATTGATGTATCTTAACCATAGTTTGGGTTTGTGGGTGGCATTGGCTAGGGCTCTGGATTCGAATTCTTCCATGAACAGGTTTGCAATGACGGGTGACAGTGGTGATTCCATAGGGGCTCCTTCAATTTGCTTATATCTTTGTCCTTTGTATTTGAAATATCTGTTGGTTAAGCTGTGTTCTGTTAGTTCCATGAGTGTTTGAGTGGTTGGTATTTATTTTTGATGATTTCAAGAGTTTCTTTTATTGGGAATTGAATGAATAGTGAAACCACATCGAAACTTACAAGCAGATCTTCTTGTTCCATGTGTAGATCTTTGATCATTTCCAAAAGGTGGTATGAGTTTTGTACATGCTGCTTCAGCATGGGGCTGTAGCTGCTTTGCTAGGTATTTGGTTAGGTTTTGTAGTGGTGCTCCTCTGGAGCTGACTATGGGTCTGAGAGGTATGCCTTCTTTGTGTATTTTTGGGAGGCCATATAGTTTGGGGCATCTGGAAGATTTTTCTCTTTGCTCACATGGCTGGTTATAATTTTCTTCTTGGCTATTTTTTTCAGATATGTGGTTGGGTTCATGTTTATGGGCTTGTATGTGGAGTCTTGGAGTAGGTCTGTCAATTTTACTTCATAGTCTTTTCTATCCATTACTACTGTGGCATTACCTTTATCTTCTGGAAGTATGATTATGCTGCTGTCGTTCCTCAGGTCTTGAAGGGATTTTAGTTCCTTGGTTTTCCAGATTTTGTCAGACAAAATCAGTAAGATACTACACAGGCATCACATCAAGACTGCCTTCAAAACAGACAGAAAAATAGTAGCCATCCTAAGAAACCCCAAAGATAAAATTGACCTGGAACACCAAGGCATATATGAAGTTCCCTGTGCATCATGCCGGGCCACATATATTGGACAGACCAATAGAAGAATAAGTACCTGCCTGGATGAACACAAAAATGCAGTAAAAAAGCTGGAATACACTTCCTCACTAGTCCAACACTGGAAAGCCACAGGTCATAGCATCAACTTTAATGGCACCAAAACCCTAGCCACTATAGAAAACCCCAGCCACAGAATTATCAGAGAAGCCATAGAGATTTTAAAAAGACCTGAAAGCATGAATAGAAGAGATGATTCCACCAGACTGTCAATTATTTGGAAGCCTGCACTCACAAACAAAACAATCTCCGCACCACTAGCCAGGCAAACACCTGGGCACAAACAGATCCCCCCTGATACCTCCAGCTCAAACACACCCCAACCAGGCACCCAGATGAAACCTAGCTTCCGAATAAATGATAGCCGTCCATTTACTCGGAGCCAAACTGCACTAAAAGCCTCCAATACAGGAAGACAATGTTGCCAGCCAATCAAGTCACAAAAAAGCCACGAAACAGACAGATGATATTAGAAACACCAATCAAGCAGAGCACAGCAAACTCCAAGACCAATAAACACAGATCAAGACTCCCAACCAATCAGGATGAAGAAAAATCCATTCTGGCACAGCAGTAAGCTAGCCCCAAATTTAAAACTGAAACAACTGTAAAAGTCTGACTCACAGACGAACACAATACAGAAGCCTGATGATGGCAGATGAGATTCTGCCGAAACATTGCTACAACTTTAAAAGCACAACTACAATGACATGGGAAAATACCCGAACAAAGCTGAATGCCATATATATGTGTGTGTGTGTGTGTGTGTGTGTGTGTGTGTATGTATATGTATGACTGTATGCATGTATGTACATACATACATACATTCACACACACACAAACCATTGCTATTTATTAATTAAATTTGTATTAGAGTGTATCATGTAATGAAGTCTACTGCTACATGGATCAACATCAGAGCAAGCTAGATTGTGATAGATAGATAGATAGATAGATAGATAGATAGATAGATAGATAGATAGATGATAGATGATAGATGATAGATGATAGATGATAGATGATAGATAGATAGATAGATAGATAGATAGATAGATAGATAGATAAATAGATAGATAGATGATAGAGATAGAGATATCTATATATAAATATATAGATGTATATAGATATATAGATATAATATACTGTATATACAAATATACATATGGATCTTTGGTTATTCTGGTTTTCTCCTGTGTAAAATTGGAAGTATCTTAGTGATGTTTCAATGAAATCTCATTCATCATCTTCAGGCTTTTGTCTTCAGCTTTGTGCTTCTCAGAGTAATGTGAGCTTGCAGCTGCTTCTTCCTTTTAACTGCTTGTGGGGGTGTGACTTGATTGGGTGGGCGTTTGGCTGTGTTCTGATTGGTTGGGGGGTTGGCTGTGTTCTGATTGGCTGGGGATGTGTTCTGTTTAGGTGGGGGCTTGGTTGTGCTCAGATTAGTCTTAGTTGCTGGGGGATTTGAGCTGGTGAGCTGTGATTCTGTTGTTTGGCTTCACAGCTCACCAGCTCAAATCCCCCAGCAACTAAGACTAACGTGAGCACAACCAAGCCTCCACCTGAACAGAACACACCCCCAGCCAATCAGAACACAGACAAGCCCCCACCCAATCAAGTCACACCCCCACTAGCAGTTAAAAGGAAGAAGCAGCTGCAAGCTCACATTACTCTGAGAAGCACAAAGCTGAAGACACAAGCCTGAAGATGATGAATGAGACTTCGTTGAAACATCGTCTAGATACTTCCAGTTTTATGTGGGAAAAAACCCAAATAACCAAATATATATATGGAGAGAGGAAGAGGGAGAGGGAGAGGGAGAAGGAGAAAGGGGGGGGGATACATTATGTTGAAAGAAATTCCAGCATTTGAATCATGACATCAATTTCATTTATTGACACCAAAGTGTTGTAAGTGTTGTAAGGTACCTTCAAGGTCTTTCAGTCAAATCCTTTTTCCTTTTGAAGGAATGTTCAAACCATTCCAGGCAAACTTTTTATCAACCTTTGTTTGAAAATCTCAAGGGATGGGGCACCTACAACTTCAGCAAAGTGACCAGAATAAAATTATTTATGAAATTTACAGAATCTATTCTTATTGATTGATTGTATTTCCTTATTTAAAATTAACATGGTCAATAGTAAGTAAAAGGTTTAAACCCGAATTTTCAGAACAATAATTTATCAAACAGAGCTTAGAAACAGCATATGCATGTATGCAGGGGTGGGATTGAGATTTTTTTTAACAACCGGTTCTGTGGGCATGGCTTAGTTGGTGGGTGTGGCTTGGTGGCCATGTGACTGGGTGAGCATGGCCAATTCAGCATCACTCATGTCAACGGGCGCTTCTCCTCACCTGCCCTATCATGACAGTGGGGATGCTGCAATGGTCATAAGTGTGAAAATGGTCATAAGTCACTTTTTTTAGTGCCATTGTAACTTTGAATGGTCACTAAATGAATTGTTGTAAGCCAAGGATTACCTGTTCAAAAATACAAAAAGCTTCTTTGCTTGCAAAAAGCTGCCCTAAATACCAATCATTAGATTAAAAATACCTGCAAGCTGGAGTTACAAATCAGGCAGGGTGCCAGAGCACCTTGAGGAATGAAAATAGTTAAAATGCAGTGATAACTATCAAGCAGCCAACTCTTGCTCATAAAGTGAAACCCTTTAGCAGAGAGGTTATTTCAGCTCTCCAAAAAAAGCACACTCAGGAAAAGCAATCCTTAGATCCATTTGCACCACTTAAAAATACCAGCTGATCTCATTCACCTCACAAGATAGCCTTCGAAAATCATCCAGATTTAAGGAAAGGTCACATGCCCCCCAGAAATGCAGTAAAAATATCAGTGCCAAGCTTGCATCCTGCCTCTTGGAAGTATACCCCAAAAGGACAGTGTCAGATAGTACTAAAGCAGTGAGGAAGACCCCCTCCTCAGATAGAAAAAGAAGCCATGAGGCAAGAAAAAATTCAAACACAATACAAATAATTAAATCACAACAGTAGCTGTTGCTTGTTGAAGCTGAATAGGAAAATTTTTCCCATCAATAAACACAGGATTAAACTTCACCAAGCACAGAATTAACCTTCACCAAAGACCAGTTTTAGACCAAAACTCAGAAAGGGTATGTAAAGTCACGTTTGAATGTCAATCTTTCTCGCGAGCCAAAAAGCCTTGCTGAATGTCACTCATTTTGGTTTCCTGTCATTAAAAGCTTTGCTTCATTATTCAATTATTTCTTCAAATTGCTGATTGTCCAGGAAAGTATTTCCTCCCAACAGCAGCATAAAAATCTTAAAACAATCCTTCCCCTTTAAGAAAGCCAAGCCCCAAAAGCTCTGGAGACAGTAAGTCTAGGCTGTCTGCCAAGAATGCAATAAAGGTGGAAAAAAACAAAAGGAGATTACTTCTAACTATCAGTTCTCTGAACTGCTTAGAAAGTTAACAAGGGGTTCTATAGAACCAGAGAGAACTGGTAGAATCCCACCCCTGCATGTATGGAAACAAAACAAAATAAATAAAATTCTTGAAAACAAAGATCAGAGCAAATTTTTAGGCTCCTTCCCCAAGGCCATTGGGCATGATTAGGGATGGAGAGAATGAAATCTCTTCCTCTTATTCTTGTTGCTCTCTATCATCACGTTCCAAAAAGAATGAATTACAGACTTTGAAATTTTATCACTATCCTTTTTCTGTGTGTGTATTTTGCTTAGAAAGAGTTTATGATCTGAAGAAAGCGAGGACAGCCAAAGATATATCAAGTGGAAACTAGTGCTTTCTTCACTGAGCCAGTTTTGGCACAGTTTCAAGGAACAGAGAAGACTGGTCTCTTGTGTTCAGTCATATTCACAAGAGCATTTGCCAAAGAGATTTGAAACCAGCACAATTTATCCCTTTGGTTTTAGCTATATTTAACCTGGGCTACAAATGAGTTATACAATGGCTTCATGATATATGCGTTGTGCAGCTGGTTTTGCTATTGTACACAACCACATACTCATAATGCTTCATCTACAAACTGAATATTTCTTACAATTGTTCACAAAAGGCTGCCCTCAAATGCTCAGCAACTCAAGGATGGTGAGTAGGGAAAGAGTTATGAGCAAAGATGAACTCCAAGATGTTGTGGTAACAGTCTGTCACCATATCAAAAAATAAGGTGAAAGAAGCAACATTAATGAGTTTCTGAATCTCCCCCTAATGGGCAATGCAGCATTTGGCTTATTTTTAGCTGCACCGTAAGATAGTGTGTGTATATACAGAGAGAGAGAGAGAGAGAAAGGGAGAGGGGGGGGGGGGGAGGGAGAATATAGTAAACAGGGAACTAAACTGAATAATTCATGCACCATTTATAAAATGGCCCAACCATTTTATTTAAACATATGTATGAATAAAACAAAGCTGAATACTTTATAAAAATATGAATTATTCAAATTAATTTTTGCTATTGTTTGCTAAACAGAGCATTCAGTGAATAATGTTGAAATGGCTCATATATATATATACATGCAATTAAATTGAAGCAGATTAGTTGCTTAGTTGTATAGCTGCTGTTTGTAAATACAAATACATACATGAGGTTTCTGAATCTGAATTGTTTAATTTAATTGTAATCAGTATAAACCTAATGTACTGTTACTGAATACAACAATTTATTCTGGGACATGCACACAGGTGTACACACACACACACACACATTCTGAGACTGTTGTTCTAACAACTGTGGAATTGAATTGTCCAATCTCCATGTTTTTTTCAGCAAAAAAAGGCTAAGTAAAGTTGGCTTGCAAAATCTCACGCCTCTTCTCTTTATAATATTTGATAGACCTTTAAAGGAAACTTGTGATTCTTGTTAAACTTTACTAGAAGATACCAAAGTCACTATAGCTTTTCAGTTTGTTTAATGATGCAACCCTCAAATCATTAGATTCTATTACCATTTCATTCCTGCAAACCATAGAAACTCTTTTAATGTTAAAGCATTTGGGTTATTTTTTTACAAGCCTTTCTTCTTTCCCAGCTGTACTGTGATTGTTTCACATCAGTTAAGCTTTGGCTGCTGGCAAATCTTTGCAAGGCCCTGGACCCAACCAACCAGGTTTCATGATTGTTTTTGAGGATATATTGTGCTCTGAGGTATCTTTTGTATGAAACTGTTTTTCATTAGCTCTAACATAGTACTTTCACAGATTGATCTTGGAATTCTACTTTGTCTGCTTGATTGTTTGTAACCTTCAACTGGGTGAAGCAGTGCATCACGAGGGAACATTTTTTGAATCAATATACCTAAAATGGGCAAATTTAAAGAGTACATCCAAAAAATTTGTACCTCATGAATGCCATCAGATTTAAATTTTACAAAATTGTGACCACTTCAGTGCCTTTGTGCTGCTACGCTACTGTCATCAGCCATTGCAACATGATCATGGTTTCTATTGTTCCTTACCAGCTTCCTACAAAGAAAGTCAATGGGGAAGCCATCATGAAATTGGAAGTCACTCTGACTCCCATTATTTGTTTTTTTACCCACTTACATCATTCTGTTTCTCTGCTTAGGTAAAGAAATATGTCCAAAATGACCCAATTAATAGATCATCTAGTAGAACCTAAAGTTTTGTATTCTAGAAAACATATTGCACTACATATTGCACTACATATTGCACTAAAATAATGTCAGTGACTTGATGGGAAATTGCCAAGTGTGGTTTGGACTCGTATGAACCATAAATTCAATTTCCAAAAACTTACATGCTCCCTACTCCCATAACCATGTCAATTTTCCATGATCCCAAGAGCAAAACACATTGGTTGGAATCTATGAAGATAAAGAAGAAGGATTTTATAAGAGAGGTAGAAAAGAACCAATAGAGATGGAAATAATATAAACTTATTGTTCTGACCAAGGCTTCCTGAGATAGTAACATCACACACTGTTCCCCAAAACCTTGTTTTTATTTCAACAGTGTGAATTATATGCATTCACAGCCCATAATGAGTCCCAAACAGTTTATGAATAGTCCAACAGAAGTCTGCCACAGTCTTTCAGGATAAAGCTGATAAGCATTCACCTTTATCTCCCTTGAAATGCTGCCAATGACTACATTGCCAATTAGCTGTACAAGGCAAATGGAGCACAAAGTCAACACAGAGCTTCAGAGTTTAAACTGACCAGAACAAACAAAGTTGCTTCCTGCAAAGGCTCCTGTCCCTTTGTTCCTCCTTTATGTCTTTATGGAAGGAGCCAATCATCTCCAAGCCTTACTCCTGAGTTTTGTCTTAACTGTTCTTGCCTTCTGGCAGCTCTGTACAAGTGTGCACTGGGAACAGGCTCCCCCTGTTCCTCTGCCTCACTGATGTCAGATTCTGGAGGCTCCAGAGTCAGCACATAACTCTCAGATGGCCCTGACCCCATCTCTGTGTCTGATGCAGATCCCTCCTCTGACCCCTCCCCAGACTCCAGGATTGGTCCCTGTTCCTCCCCACTATCCGACTCTGTTGCCAGCCCCACAGGCTGCTGGTAGACCACTTGTATAACAGTGGAATTCCATTGTGTCTCAGAAAGTCTAAATGCTTAGATACCTCTCCTAAAACTTCAGATTATCATCTTACTCCTACTTTAGGCACATCTCTATCCAGTATTTAATATGGAGAGGAGACAAGGTATTGCACAGCTATCATTACTGCCTTGAAAACTCAGCAGTTTGTTGATTATTAATTTTGTGTGTTTCCCCACAATGAAATTCAAAGAATATCTGCTGTTATTGGACTACTGTTGCAAAATAAAAACTTGCCTGAGCTCCAATGCATATGTAGATTGAGTATCTGTTGAATAATCTGCAATCATAAACCAATGTGGAATTATCTTGAATTCTATTAAGGTACTGTAATTGAATGCCCATTGATAAGGGGCCTATTTCTGTGCACA
Source organism: Hydrophis major (assembly GCA_033807585.1). NCBI lineage: Eukaryota > Metazoa > Chordata > Lepidosauria > Squamata > Elapidae > Hydrophis > Hydrophis major. Next base: position 169,147,819 of record CM066330.1, read on the forward strand.
CAGATGAATATAGAAATCTATCCTGCTAAGATAATGTCTCAACAGCATATAAAAACAGTGCTTCTATTCTCTCTGCTGGAACAGTTAAGGACTTTTTAAAATGAGAGAATTTGTCTCAGAATCTGGGCTCATTTCCCAAATCTACCAGGGCTAATTTTAAATAATAGCAGCTAGGTTGCACATCCATATATGTATTTATGTGCAATTCAAGTGTGGGACAATTTACACTGACCATTGAATAAACCTTGGGTCTTTGCTTTGGTAAAGCATCTTTTTTTAAAAAACAAACAAACCAAAAGCTGCAGAAAAGAATGGAAGATAGTTAAAGCCCAGAGTTGGCTTGAACCTTCATATACAGTATATGAATGTTATTTCTAAGCAACACTAATTGAGCTGTCAGGCTCACCTTTTTTCTTTGCTAGCTCTGTTCTTTCTGGTTTGTTTTTAATGTAAAGGGTAATTATCTGAAATTGCTTTGCAGCAATTTAGTCCTTTGCACTACTGGTTGCCATGTGCAATTTAAACTGAAACTGGCGAGTTAAGCTTTACTTCACCACTTTTTCTTTTAATTTAAAGGGAACCTTGAAAGTGACAGTGATGAAAGTTTAGCACCTGAGATTCCCTGTAGTCCATAAGTGGCAGTTTTCTGAGTTCTGCATATCAGGTATGTTCTCATCCTTGTCTAAGTTTATCACATCTTTTACAACGTATTATTGTCCTGTGTATTACAGTGCTTGCCAGATGAGAAACTCAGACACAAGATTGGGCACCTAATAACATTTGTCCTGGAGGTGGAAAATGCAGAAAGACTAATTAGGCTGTTTGCATCCACTCTTCATGGGTTCCAAATCTTCCAGTTGGAAAACTGAACGTTCTCCTTTATGCCAAATTGGATTCCATATGAGCATCTAATTAATGTCAAACAGCCTAGTCAAGCAAGATGTGATAAAATCTGGCTCTCTTCTCAAGAAAAGTTTAAGAGGGGATATAGCAATCAATGCAACATATTTTCAGCTCAAACCCACAGGTTCTGAGCAAAATGAAGAATGATGAAGAGGAAAGGAGAAAGAATGAAAACTAGGATTAAAATATTGCATTTGCTTATTGCAGACTTTCCTTGGGGGCTTTAAGAGGTGTGGACTTCAACTCCCAGAGTTACCAAGCCTGCAAGGGGATTCTCTAATCAGCAATGTTGATGCTGACTGACTTTTAGCTAACTTGTTTTGCCACTGCACATCAACTACTTTTTATAGAAAATATAGAAATATTTAAATCTATATTTAGACCTCTGCCTAGGCAATATTAATAAAATAAAATGTGATCATTTGCTATCCCTCCCTCCCTCTCTCTTACAGTCCCTGTGCCTTATTCCACTGATGAATATTGTTCAAGCTTTTCTTAATTTAAGCTTTGAATAACATGTTATAGCAGATACAAACGGAGTGGAAAATTATTTGTGTGCATGCATTTATGCGTTGTGTCTGTTCTAATCTAATAGAGAATCTTACTGTTAAGTCCGTGTGGAAGGAAGCCAGGAGTCGGTGACTTTGTATCAAGCTCTTTTATTGCAGTCAGGAACCGAACTGGGGCTAAGAAAAACTTTGTGGCTTTTTATTTCCAACCCGCGGTGGCCGCGGCCAATGGCACCGCTTTGAATCTCCCATGATTCAAATCTACCAATCGCGGGAGATTCTCAGCGAGCCAATCGGCGCAGCTCGCCTAGCCAATCCGATCGCCCCGCGCTTTGGCCAATCAAAGCGCGGGGATCTCAAGAATTCAAATGAAGGTACAGAACACCCCTTCCCTCTTGGTTCAGTCCTACGTAGCGTAGTCCCGTAGGTAGGCGGGGCTCCGTCTTTGCCTACTGGACCTGTGCAGGTCAGTCGTAGGTTGGATCGTGGCCGGTTCGGTCGGGGTCTCTGTTTCTCCGGACTCCGTCGTGGGAACCGCCTGGTCTGTCTGGCCGGGCCGCTCTCCGCAGCTCCCTCCTGGGCTACCCAGGTTGGTTGAGCTGCGGGTTTCGCCGCTCCCGCTCGGTCTTCCCGGGTTGGTTGAGCTGGCCTGGCTGTCTCTTCCTGGTGAGGTTTCGTGCTGGCTGCTTGCAGGTGAGTATGGCTGGTTTCTTTTTTCTGGGTTTTGTTTCCCGGGGTATCCCCTCCCCTCTTGGTTTGTGTTGAGGGGGTTGGTTTTGTTTGGTTGCGTGTCGGTGGTGTCTTGTGTGGTCGTCCTCGATCTTAACTGATCGATGTGGCGTTTCCACGCTTGTCCGTCAGTTGTTTGTAGCCGGTACGAGTGTGGGCCTGTTAGCTGTGTTATGATTGCTGGTACCCATAATAGGTCTCCGTTTAGGTTCTTCGCATAGACGGTATCACCTGGTGCAAAGGTTTGGTATTTGCTGGTGGAGTCTGGGGGTTTCTCTGGGTTGTAAGTGGGGTGTAGTCTATCGAGTGGGGACCTTATCTTCCTCCCCATTAGCAGTTCTGCCGGGCTTTTATTTGTTGTGGTGTTCGGGGTTATGTGCTGTATGAAAAGTAATTTATTTATTTTGTCCTGGATCTCCCCGTGGTCTATTTTCTGGATGGATTTTTTTGTGAATTGAACCATCCATTCCACCCTACCATTCGCCGCCGGATGCGCCGGGGCTGTCAGTGCGTGTCGTATGCCCCTTTCCGCTAGGAATTTTTTGAATTCTAGCGAGGTGAATTGGGGCCCGTTGTTGGACACGAGGACGTCTGGGAGGCTGTGTGTTGCGAAGAGTTTGCAGAGTTCTTTGGTCACGGCCTCCGTGGTGGTTGTTCTCATGTTGCTTACCTCCAGCCAGTTGGAGTAAGCTTACCTCCAGCCAGTTGGTTATTAAGAAAGTTTGTCCTTTTGTGGGCCCGGCAAAATCTATGTGGATCCTAGACCACCGTCCCCTGGGGGTTTCCTACTCTAGGATGGGTGCTGTGGGTGGGCTTGGTCTAGTTTCCTGGCATCGTTGACACCTTGCTACCCAGGCCTCGATCTGTTTGTCCATCCCTGGCCACCAAGCGTAACTTCTGGCCAGGGCTTTTGTTCTAATGATGCCCGGGTGCCCTTCGTGTAACAGTTCCAAAACCTTCCCTTGTAGTTTTTCCGGGATGACCACCCTGCCCCCCCATAGTATACACTCTTTTAGTAACGAGAGTTCCGTTTTCCGGTTCCGGAATGTCCTGAAGGACTCGTCATTGTCCTTTTCCAGCCACCCTTTCTCTACCCAATGCAAAACCCGCACCAGACTTTTGTCTTTATTAGTTTCTCGGGCAATGTCTGACGCGGTTATGGGTAGGTTGGGTAGAGTCTCTATGCTGAGGGTGGTCATCGTGGGTGCTGGGTCAGTGTCTGGTTCGGGTAACGGTGAGTGGCTTAAGGCATCCGCATGGGAGATAGTCTTACTGGGTCGGTGTGTGAGTCCGTAGTTGTAGGCGGCCAGGAATTCGGACCACCTTGTCATTCGGGGAGACAGAATGTTCGGGATGGCCCTGTTCCCTGCAAGGATTCCCAGCAGTGGTTTGTGGTCGGTGATGATGGTAAACATCCAGCCGTAGAGGTACTCGTGAAACCTTTTTACTGCAGCTACGACAGCCAAAGCCTCTTTGTCCAGCTGGCTGTAGTTCCGCTCCGGTTTGGTGAGGGTCCTTGAAAAGAACGCGATGGGTGCTTCCTTTCCGTCGGGGAGAGTGTGGCTGAGGACAGTGCCGATGCCGAAGGGTGATGCATCGCATGTGATGGCTAGTGGTAGGGTCTCATTGTACTGGATGAGGATGGCATCCGAAGTGAGCAGGTCCTTGGTTTTCCTGAAGGCGGCTTCCTCGCGTTTCCCCCAAGTCCAGGTAGACGCCTTGTCCAAAAGCCTATGCAAAGGCTCCGCCGTGGTTGCCTTTTGGGGCAGGAAGACATTATAAAAGTTAAGTAGCCCCAGAAACGCCTGCAGTTCTGTTTTTGACCTGGGTGTGGGGGCTTCCTTGATGGCTTTAATTTTTTTGTCGGTGGGGTGAATGCCGTGTCGGTCTAGGAGGTATCCTAGGAATTCGACCCGCTCTGTGTACAGCTGGCATTTTTCCCTCTTCACTTTAAGCCCAGTTTCTTTGAATCTCGTTAGAACCTCCCTTAGGCAACTCTCTAGTTCGGCCTGGTTGGTTGCCGATACTAGTACATCGTCGAAGTATGGTACCACCCCCTTGATGCCTTGTAAGAGTCTTTCCATGAGGTTCTGGAAAATTCCAGGCGCCACACTGACTCCAAATTGGAGGCGTTTGCCTCTAAAGGCTCCCCGGGTGACTATGGTTTGCGCCTCTGCAATTTCCTCGTCGACCGGCAGTTGCTGGTATGCTTGGGCCAGGTCGAGTTTTGTGAAAACTTTGCCCCCTCCCAGTGAGTGTAGGAGATGCTGCACTATGGGGACGGGGTAAGCGCTTTGCTGCAAGGTGCCATTTAAGGTGGCCTTATAGTCCCCGCAGATTCTCACTGACCCATCAGGCTTGATTGGGGTGACTATGGGGGTCTCCCACCGGGTGTGGTTTATGGATTGTAAGACCCCTTGCTTGACGAGCTTGTCAATTTGCTCGTCGATTTTCAGTTTGAGTGCGAAAGGTACCCACCTTGGTTTTAGGCGTTTTGGGGGACCGTTTGGGTCTAGGCTGAAGGATATAGGGGGCCCTCGGTACTTGCCTAGGGTGCCGTCGAACACTTCTTGGAAGTCCCGGGCCAGTTGCTGCTCCCAGTCGACTTCGGCGATGTGGTCGATGCCCATGACTGCGATGCCTAGCGGTGCGAACCATTGAAGTCCCAGCAGGCTAGGTCGGTCTTGATCTACGATGGTCAGGGGAAGTCTTTCGGTGTGCCCCTTGTATGTCACTGTGAATTTTCCTCTTCCGACTACAGGGATGCGGTTTTCCTGGTAGCCTTTGAGGATTAGTCTCTGGTTTTCTAGTTCCCTCCTCTGGATGGTAGGCACCAAGCATTTAATTTCTTGCCATGCTACCATTGAGAGTTAGGACCCGGAGTCCATCTCTATTTTACAGGGTTCGCCTTCGATGCCTACCTCCACGTAGACCTTTCTGGCATCTGTGGTAGTTGCATGGCCAATGGTGACCGTCTGATGTGTCTCTTCTCTCCGCTGGCTCTCGCCCCCTCGTTGGGCTCGTCCGTTCCATTCCCAATGGTTGTCTGCTGGGCGGTCTCGGGTCCTGGGGGGTGGGCTGTCTCATTTCTGCTCGCTCGGGTCCCATGGTCTGGGGCTGTGGGTTTTCTTGAGGCGGCAGACGTGGGCTATGTGGCCTTTTTTGTCGCAGTGCCGGCAAACGGAGTCGAAGAACCGGCATTCGGATCTGGGGTGGTCACCTCTGCAATCGGCACACGCGGTCCTTGACTTACGACTCCACTGGCTGCGTTGGTCACGGCCTGCCTGGAGACGGTGGATGTCTTCCTCCTCATCTGATGTGCCCGAGGTGCAGTGGAGTTCACCCTGGTGGGTGGTAGTTTCAGGTTGAGTCTCGGTCGACCTTGCAGGGTTGTTGTTTGCAGTGCGGTCCCCAGCGTTTGGTCTCCGCATGTGGTCTGCTGATTGTCAGGTTGCTTCGGCTGCCGCGGCTTTGGAGATGGCATCGGTGAGGGTGATGTTGCCTTTAGCCATCAACCGACTTTGGAGAACGGGGTCCCAAAGGCCAAGCACGATTCGGTCCCTCAGGGCCTCGTTCATATTGGAGAACTCACATAGTCCTCTAAGGCACCGCAGCTCTGCAACGAAATCACTGAAACTCTCGCCCGACCACTGGTCCCGCCGATAAAATTCGTGTCGTCGGATGAGAATGGGTACGGCTGGAGCGTAGTGTTTCCGGAGTAATGGCTCGAGGTCCGCCCAATCCATCGCGGTAACATCGGCAGGCTTGGCTAGCGCTTTTGCCATCTTAAACACTGTGGGCCCGCAGTGCGTTAGGAAGATGGCTCGTTTCTTCAGTCCTGTGGCATCCTTCAGATCGTTGCATTCGAGGAACATGTGGAATCTGTCCGTGTAAGATTCCCAGTCCTCGCTGGCGGGGTTGAAGGGGGTTCGTGGCGCGATGCTGGCCATCTCGTCGGTTGGCTGGCTTCCGTCGGACACGTGCTTCGGTTCAGGATAAGTATCCCACCTTCGTCGCCAGTGTTAAGTCCGCGTGGAAGGAAGCCAGGAGTTGGTGACTGTGTATCAAGCTCTTTTATTGCAGTCAGGAACCGAACTGGGGCTAAGAAAAACTTTGCGGCTTTTTATTTCCAAGCCGCGGCGGCCGCGGCCAATGGCACCACTTTGAATCTCCCGCGATTCGAATCTACCAATCACGGGAGATTCTCAGTGAGCCAATCGCCGCAGCTCGCCTAGCCAATCTGATCGCCCCGCGCTTTGGCCAATCAAAGCGCGGGGATCTCAAGAATTCAAATGAAGGTATAGAACACTTACAATTTTACTTTTTCCTAACATTAGCCTTGAATAAAACATAACATGAGAAGGAAGGAGGGAGGGAGGGAGGGAGGGAGGGAAGGAAGGAAGGGAGGGAGGGAGGGAGGGAGGAAGGAAGGAAGGAAGGAAGGAAGGAAGGAAGGAAGGAAGGAAGGAAGGAAGGAAGGAAGGAAGGAAGGAAGGAAGGAAGGAAGGAAATTATTTTACTATACTTTCATATTCTTAGATATCCAAACAATTTTCATCCAGGCCTGTCATATTTTAGGCTATTTAATGTTGCAACCTTTCTTGATAGCTTTCTCACTGTTACAGCATTTGCAAGAGCAGACATATCAGTTGTTTCTCTTTGTGATAGCTTTCCTTTTTTCTATTAACATACTTGGATTATCAGCTTGTCCAATCATATTTGTCACAAGTCTATCCAACACAACTCTGGCAAACAATCAACATTTTCAGTCAAAACAGACAGAAGTTCCAAATGTGGAGTTGTACCAAACCATTGAGAAAAATGAGGTTTGTCTTTATGGAAATTAAATTTTATTGCAAAGTGCTTATGAAGAGGAGAGAACTTACTTCCATCTGAAAACAAACACTTGCCAACTATACCAATGTGGCCTTCTGGTTAAGTTATACACCCAACGAAAGATCAAGAATTTCACACACACACAGAGAGCATCAAATTTAATAGCAAATAAAATGTGCTTACCTAATTCACATGATTCATAAGTATTGTTTTTTTCCATCAAATGGAAATTTAAAATTACAAAATTTAGTAATGATTTGAGTGAAGTCCAAATTTATAATCCATAATAAAGAGTATATTACTTATAGAAATAGAAATATGGTATCTTTATTAGTCTTAATTACAAGTTTTTTCAGATCTCTTCTACCTGCTGGATAAAGTAGTTTGTTTGATAGAATTCTTTATAGAATTCTTTATTGACCAAGTGTGATTGGAATTTGTCTTTGTGCAAATGCTCTCAGTGTACATAAAAGAAAAGATACATTCATCAAGAGTCAAGAATCATAAGGTACAACACTTAATAATAGTCATAGGGTACAATAAGTAATTAAATCATACTAGGAAACAATCAATATAAATTGTAAGGATACAAGCAACAGTTACAGTCATACACTCACAAGTGGGAGGGAATGGGTGATAAAGAGTGATGGGAAGATTAATAGTAATAGTAGTGCAGACTTTGTAAATAGTTGGTGAGTGTTGAGGGAATTATTTGTTTAGCAGAGTGATGGCATTTGGGAAAAAACTGTCCTTGTGTCTAGTTGCCCTGGTAAACAGAGCTCTATACAGTCATTTTGAGGGTAGGAGTTGAAAGGAGTTGATGTGTTAAATGTGTATTACAGTTGCTATAGGGTGACTTGATTTTTATATATTTCTATCCAAAGCAGAAGTATGAATGCAGACAAGCAGCATTAGTGCCTATATAACAAGGATATACAAGTTCCATTGACTTAAGGGCCACAAAAGGTTTTCAATGCAAATGGAAATGTGTTCTCCAATAAGAAATAAGGCTATAAGCTTCCCTAGAAGAAGATTTTGAGGTTTTTTGCAAGTTGAAATAAATGTCTTGAACTCATTTTGCCTCTTAACCCACCCTATATGTCCAGAAAATGAAAAAAAAAAAGATAGCACTGAACATTTTGATTTCAATTGCTCTGGGAGATGAATGTACCTTTGAACCCCCGATCTATAATGTCTGTGGATCATTCAAAGCAGCTTCATGATAACAAAATATTGTTTTACCAAAATGTTAACACAAGCATTTAACAATTCCCATATCAGCAATAACAAAAGAAATTCTATTTGAGTTAGACCGTGAGTTCCAAATATGTACTCTTTGAAATTGCTGCGGAAGCTGGCATCTGTGCTACAGTGCTAATAGATCAGAATGACCTAAAACAGAAAGGAGCAGATTCCTATCTCTGGTGGTGTTCGGGCAACTATAATAATTTCTTCTTCTTCTTCTTCTTCTTCTTCTTCTTCTTCTTCTTCTTCTTCTTCTTCTTCTTCTTCTTCTTCTTCTTCTTCTTCTTCTTCTTCTTCTTCTTCTTCTTCTTCTCCTTCTTCTCCTTCTCCTTCTCCTTCTCCTCCTCCTCCTCCTCCCCCTCCCCCTCCCCCTCCCCCTCCCCCTCCCCCTCCCTCTCCCTCTCCCTCTCCCTCTCCTTCTCCTTCTCCTTCTCCTTCTCCTTCTCCTTCTCCTTCTCCTCCCTCCCTCCCAGGAATTTTCAGGAACAAGATGAAATTCTTATTGAGATGCAAATGACTGATTTCTTTTGTACAGATGTGAAAGAGCAAGTCTAAATGCAAATTTTGCCTTTCCATTCTGTTTAATCCCTGACTTGAGAAACTTCATATTTTGAAGCAATAAAAATACTATTAGTCTTAATGACAAGTATGAGAATGACCAGAACCATGGCTTTTGTTTTTAACTGCACAGTTATGAGCTAACATATCAACTTTAATTAATACTGCCCAGTTTTACAGGAAAGCTGATAACCTTTTGAGCCTTTTTGGAAGGCTGCAATCAGAAACTAAACTAAATTTATTAACAGCATACAATGTTTCATTAGAATTCAAAGTGAAGAAGAGGCTAGAATTCTTACTATGTTCCTTCTGTTATGGAATCTATGCTGTAAGGTGGTGGGTTTTTTTTTTTGTTTTTTGTTTTGTTATCCATGCCTCACAAGTAAACATTATTGTTCAATAGCTCCATAATCAAATGAAATCATTATAAAATATAATAACTCAGGTGAAATTTAGCATGTTAAAATTATAATGTGGCTTTCATACCATTCAGAAGAGATGGATTCTGCAAATCAAGGAACTGTATGAGCAAGCAAATAAGGATTAATGCTAATAGAAATGATCATTCTAGTCATCACCTACTATCTATGGCTGCATAAACTATTCAGTGAAGCCCTTCACTGTCCAACAAGTTCATTCTAGATTTTGTCTTCAAAGTTATGAAGCATCTGCAAACTACCTATATAGAGTTGTCCAGAAGGCTTGAAGGAACCATGCAAATCCTTGGAGTAGTTAATGAAAAGAAAGACTAAGGTGACATGATAGTAGTGTATCTAAGGGGCTGCCACAAAGAAGAGGGGGTCCACCTATTCTCTAAAGTACCTGAAGGCAGGACAAGAAGCAATGGCTGTAAACTAATCAAGGAGAGAAGCAACTTAGAACTAAGGAGAACTTTTCTAATAATTAGAACAATTATGTTGAAGTTTATATGGCAAGGTAAGAAAGCGAGAATAAAGCTAAAGTTTTTGCAAGATGCTAGAATTGGAGGAGGTTTTGGCCCGCCCAATTGGGAATTGTACTATCAAGCTGCAAGTCTGATGTGGATCAAGGAATGGATAACATTAAGAAAGACTAGATTGTTGACACTAGAAGGTCATGATTTGCTGTTCGGTTGGCATGCTTTTTTATGGTACAAGGGAACTAAAACACAGGGTTACTTTAGAAGACATTATATACAGGAGTCTTTGTAGTTAAACTGGGAGAAGATAAAAAGACAATGTTATTTGAAAATTCCAGTTTGGTTATCGACTATTGAAGCATTTTCCTATCCGATAATTTATAAGAAGGAACAAACAGTTAGATATGGGGAACTATTGGATGAAAAGGGTGAACTTAAATCGATTCAAAATTTAGAGGAACAAGGTATAAAGATAAATTGGTTTTCATATGCACAAATACATTCAAGGTATGATGAAGATTCTAAAACGGAGGGATTCTATGATAAACAGACTGATTTAGATAAGATCTTGATGGGTACTGATGAGAAGGTGATTAAAAAATTATATGGTTATGATATGGAAATTAAATTAGAGAAAGAACAAGTTAAAGAAACTATGATTGTTTGGGGGAAGAATTTTGGATATGGGATTGATTTAGAGAAATGGCAAAAATTGTGGTCTCAAAATTATAAAATGACAATGTCAACAGCATATAAAGAAAATTTGTATAAGATGTTTTACAGGTGGCACTTTCCCCCGACAAGAATAGCAAGAATGTTTAAGAACAAATCTGAAAAATGCTGGAAATGTCATCATATGTGGTGGACCTGTGAGGACGCTAAAAAATATTGGACTAAAATTCGCATGTGGTTGGAAAAAATGACAAAGAAACGTATAGATTTGAAACTGGAGTTCTTTTTATTGGGAATCTTACCAGATACATACAGTAAAGACTTGAAATATCTGATTGTAAATGTATTAACAGTGGCTAGGATTGTATTTGCTAAAAATTGGAAGAATGAGAAAATACCATCAGAGGAAGAAATTATTAAGAAAATATTGGAATATGCTGAGATGAGTAGATTGATATTTGAAATTAGAGAGCAAGAGGATAAACAATTTTATGAAATTTGGGGTCTTTTTTATCAATGGCTAGATGACAAAATACGATAATAGAATATTTAGAATGTTAGACAGCAAGGAATATCTTTATTTTTTCTTTCGCCTTTGTTATTTGACATTATATTTATAAAGTGTTTTTAGGATAGATTTGGTATGATTATATGATTGGTTATAGAATAAACTATTTAAAGTATTGTTATCTCAAAAAGCATGAATGATTAAAAGTATAGTGAAATGATTTTTTAATAGCGATATTGGGATATATAAGTTTGGATTGACAATATGAGTTGTTATGTAACGTAACTGTAATTGAGACTACAAAATGAATGCACAAAACTGATGAACCAATCGACACACTGTATGTGCATAAGAGAGTTGATGTTTTGATGTTTTGTTTGTCTTGTTTGTTTGTAGGAAATCAATAAAATTCTTTAAAAAAAACAATTAATCAGTGGAACAACTTGCTTCTAGAAGTTGTGGGTACTCCAACACTTTTAAAAAGAGATTGGACAACCACTTGTCTGAAATAGGGTTTCCTGTCTGAATATGGGGTTGAACTAGAAGACCACCAAGGTTCCTTTCAAGTCTTATTCTGTTATTCTGAGTATCTTTCTACTTAATGAATGCAACTGTAGCAAACATTACTCTTTGCATTCTAAATGGACATTATGGACTTCGTTAAACCAGATAGAACATACAAATCAGGGACAATGTAGAGCAAAAAAGTCCTATAGTTTCTCAGATAAATTACATAATACTAGTTACCTGTTCTGACCAAGGCTTCCAAGACTGTAATTAAGCACACACTTAGTTAAGACAACTCTTGTTTTACTTCATTGCTGGGAATTATGTTCATTCCCAGCCTGTAATGAGTCTCAAACAGTCCCTTGAGATAAGCACCCACCTTTCTCTCCTTTGAATTGCTGTCAACAACTAAAGTGCCAAATGAACTATAAAAAACCAACTGAAGTACAAAGTCCAAACAGAGCTTCAAGGATTAATCTCAACAGAACAAATGACTTTGCTTCCCGCAAAGGTTTCTTCACCTTTGCCTGTCCTTTATACCTTATGGGCAGAGGTGGTATTCAGCAGGTTCTGACCAGTTCTGGAGAACCGGTAGTAGAAATCTCAAGTAGTTCGGAGAACCAGCAAATACCACCTCTGACTGGGGATTTTACAGTATCCTTCCCCTGCCACGCCCACCAAGCCATACCCATTGAACCGGTACTAAAAAAAATTGAATCCCACCACTGCTTATGGGAGGGATAATCACCTCCAAGCCTTACTCCTGAGTTGCCCTTTTCGTCTCAGCTGATCTTGCCTTCTAGCAGCTCTGCGCACATGTGCACTGGGAACAGGCTCCCCTTGTTCCTCTGCCTCGCTGCTGCCAGACTCCGGAGTCAGCACATCTTCCCAGATGATCCTGACCCCATCTCTATATTGGACACAGAACCCTTGTCTGAGTCCTCTCCAGACTCCCAGACTGGTCCCCTTTCTTCCCCACTGTCTGATTCTGCTGTCATCTGCACAGGCTGCCAGTGAACTACAACATTACCTGGCAGAGGAGATACCTTGATCACACTAGCACTTATATCAAAAGAGAAATATAAGCTTGAGGTTAAAACTGGACCAAATGTTATTTATGTTAGAAAAAAACTGATACAAATAAATTATTGGGAGAGAAGTACATGGTTTATATTTCTTTAACCTGATCCAACTTAATGCATTTAGTTCTTGAAAAGTTCTATTGTATTAGGTTTTAGTTAGAAACCAGAAAGATGACAGCAGGAACATGCTTGCTTTTCTGCTCATCTGAGATAATAGAGCAACGTAATAACATTATAAATATTAGATCTGGCATGGCATATATATATATATATATATATATATATATATATATATATATATATATATATATATATATATATATATATATATATATATATATGTTTTCTTAAGTTTTCAACTTCAATGGCACCAAAACCCTAGCCACCATAGAAAATCCCAGCCACAGAATCATCAGAGAAGCCATAGAGATTGAAAAAAGACCAGAAAGCATGAACAGAAGAGATGATTCCACCAGACTGTCAATCATTTGGAAGCCTGCACTCACAAACAAAAAAATTTCCACACCACAGGCAAACACCTGGGCACAAACAGATCCCCCCTGATACCTCCAGCTCAAACACACCCCAACCAGGCACCCAGATGAAACCCAGCTTCCTAACGAATGATAGCCGTCCATTTACCCGAAGCCAAGCTGCACTAAAGGCCTCCAATAAAGTAACACAATGTTGCCAGCCAATCAAGATACAAAAAGAGCCCCCCCCCCAAAAAAAAAAAAACAGACAGAAGATACTAGTAGCAGAACACAGCAAACTCCAAGACCAATAAACACAGACCAAGACTCTCAACCAATCAGGAGGAAGAAAAAACCATTCTGACACAGCAATAGGCTGCCCCAAATTTAAATCTGAAACCACTGTAAAAGTCTGACTCACAGACAAACACCATACAGAAGCCTGATGATGGCAGATGAGATTCTGCTGAAACGTTGCTACAACTTGCTGTGTTGTCATTTTTTGATTGGTTGATGGAGTTGATGTTTGCAGATTGGCTGGCTTTTTCCTAAGAACATATATGGCTGAGGTATTGGCTGTGTGTCTATCAACCTCCTGTGTTCTAACGACCTGGGTAATGGGCTGTGTGATGACCTTCTGAGTTCTATTGTTTTGACATCCTGTAATATATATATTACAAAATAGGTTTTTATAGACAAAAAGGAAGATTCCCATATTTTTTATTAAAGAGTGTAATTACAGTAGCAAATAATGAATGCAAATTGCACTCAGAAAGAGATATAAAAAGAAAACTAAAATAAAAATGCAAAGTTCTATTCTTATTCCTGTCAGACTTATTCCTGGTTCCTCATTTTTGATATTTAACAAAACTCATAAAAAACTAAAACATCAAACAATATAAGTGTAAGATCAGGATAAGAGGAGAAGGTTAATAAACCTGAAATCTGTTATCCTAATGGTCTAAAAAAATCACATGGATCTTAGATAAAGAGCTTCTTCTTCTATGTCATCTTTGAGGGTAAAAAGAACAGGGAAATTTTACATTAGCATGAGAGAATCTATTTAATCTACAGGAATGTGCTGATGATAATCTCTGTTCAGGCTCTTCCAAATCAGTCAAAAACAAAGAAACCACTTAATTCACAATGAATATGTTGAAGATAAATGCAGCACATATTTAGAAATGTACATGACATCTCAGTTCTACATAAATAGTGGCAAGTGTATCTTCTAATGATGGTATTCTTGGTGCAATCTGGCTTGAGCTGAGAAAAACTATTTAATCTAATATGTATGCATTATGAAGGGATCTCACTCAAAATAAGATGTAATCCACAGAGCCTATCACACCAGTGCCACTGGATCTCAGAACTGTGTCAGGGAAATCTGCAGATTGGCCCCACTATTAATCAATTTCTGTATCAACTCTTTGGTAGCTTATCTCCCCAACTGAAATTTTCCAATACTTGTTGGAAAAAGAATCTCATTTCTACAGTAAACAGCAATGCTGCCATACTTTTAAGAACACTTATTGACCTTAAAAGAACATCAAAAGCACTGACACAGTATTGCCAGGAAGACCAGCTAGCACTTAATTATCAGAAAACTAAAATGGCAGTTGATAAAAAGACCAAGAATCATTTCAAAACTGAGTATGTCTCCTGTGTCAAATACCTCAGGGTTATCCTTCATTCTGCCAACAGTAGGAAATCCCATGGGGACGTTACATTACTGAAAAGCACAGAGGAGTTCATCTAACACCCTTAAATTCCTCTAGACAAGAAGTGACCACTTTATGCCTGCAGCACTCAAATTATTTGAAGCCACACCAATAGCACAACTTATCCATAGTGTCTGGTTGGGCTCCTTCTCCAATTTTGCACATTAGAATTAGTTCTAATCAAATTTCTAAGGTTGGACCTTGAAGTCCCAAAATGTGTCTCAAATGCCACTCTGAGATTAGAGTCAGACCTCATGAAAGTAGAGGTTAGAGTGTGGGTGACCATACTCAACTATTGACTCAGACAATCTTTTTTTTTTTTTCTTTTGGCCTTGCCCCATTAACTATGAGGGATGATTTTAGTCCATGTGCAAAGAGACAGTGGCATCTAAAATCTCATCCTTGAACTTCTCTCCAGGTCTTATCCTCAGCATGGAATATGATCAGCCCAAAGCAATAGCAACAGCACTTAAAGAATCGAACTGCTGGCAGTCAGCAGAATTAGTCTGTAATGCATTCTAACCACTGCACTGCCCCAACTCATAAAACACTCATTTAGCAGTATGTGGCAGATAGAGTACCAAATGGACCTAGCTAGATGCCCAGCCTTTATTGCCAATGAATCCAACAAGTTCTGTCTTCCCTGTAACATACCTATTTCATCTCAAATACCCAAATGCCAAAGGGCCTTTACTCTGCTATGATGTCATGCTCCCTGCTTCAGTTGTCCTTGAAGGGTGATATAGGAAAATTGTGACTATGGAGACAAAGAAACAACCAAGCATGTATTTCTCCAGCATCTGTACTACAGAGACATTCATACTAGCATCATCTCACCTCCCGCACCCAGGGACACAGGCCAATTCTATATCTTCCTACTGCTTTCAGATATTAATCCTGGTACAACATGTGTTGCCAGGTTCTGTGCAAAAGTGCTTAAAACCCATCACATGATAAGCTGTCCCATAAAGAAACCTTCATGGGCACCTAGTTTGTCATATTGGAGGACTCTTTAATGTGATGGATTTGGTTTGCTACATACCCTTATGCTCCATGATGCCCACCTAATGTCCTTATCCTTTCTTTTAGATTATTTTCAGATTTTTCTTTTTATATATACTTTTAAAATTTCTTTTAGCTTTTTACAATCATTAGTGTTTTTTTTTTTACTTTTTAATTTACCCATCTCTATATGCTGCTCTTTGATCACAATAAATATTTTATTTTATTAATGGGAACCTGGGAAACAGTTTATTCTTCTTGTACTTGTATTGATAACTATATTTTTAACAATACCTGAGTAAACATTTCTACTTGAACATTGCCAGAGGAGGAAAAGGCTTTCTGAATAATGGCCTTCAGTGGTGGGAAGACATGCCTGAAACATATAGAGATTTCCAATAATTTTATGTGGCCTTCCATGTGTCATTGGAATATAGCCTTGGGAAGTAATTCTGTGCACATTTATCTGACAGTAGCCCTCCCTCCCTTAAACAGTGTGGGATCTACACATATAAAACTATAAGGCTTTATGGTGTTGAACCGTTTTCCTCATATTTGACCCTTGAGAGAAGCAAAGTAGGAAATGCTACTAACTGAGCAAATACGAACATCACTGAGAATGGAATAAGCAGTGGGAGAATTCTTTCATTTGTTTAAATTCATGAACAGTCTCAGTCACTGCTTTGGATTCCATTAACTTTACACACTTTTTAGAGATATTCAGAAATAAGTAAGACAAGTAGCCTTTACAGTGTTCAGTTTCAATGAAAAGGAGAAGGAGAAGCAGTGAAGGAAGAGAATGGATGCTGAAATGTTTATTAATTTACCATTGCTTTATGGTAATCGCATTGATCCCATTATCCACAAAAAAAAAATAAAATTGACACATTGAGAAATGTAGCAAATTTGAAAAGGTGCTCCACTCGTAATCTGTAGATTATGTTTTTGTTTTATTCTGTTCCATCTTGATAAGAGTTTCATTGGTGTGAATTGATCTCCCATTGTTTGTTTCATATTCCAGAATATAGGTCAGCTGCTGTTTGAACACCTTTAGGGACCCATTCTAGAAAACTAAATTATAATATAATGATACCCTGGGAAATGGCAGTAGATAGTAATAGCTGCATGACCTTGACTTGGCTGGGAAGCTGCTAAGCAAAGTTGGGTTTCTCAGTGCTAAGGTGTGAAACATCCAAGGAATTCCAGATTTGTATGTGTATTCGAGTAGTCTGTCTGCCTGCCTGCCTGCCTGCCTGCACATCTATCTATCTATCTATCTATCTATCTATCTATCTATCTATCTATCTATCTATCTATCTATCTATCTATCTATCTATCTATCTATTCCTGTTTGTGTGTCTATATAAATACATATATATACATTCATTCTGAAAAAAATAGCAAATCACTTGAGTATGGTTGCTAAGAAAATTACATGGATGAATCCATGAAATCACCAGGAATCAATCTTTACCTGAAGGATGTATAATGTATTTATATAAAAGGAAAGATAGTTCTCAGGTTTCCCCCCTGCAAAAAACCTAGCAGTGCCTCAGAATGATTTTCAAGGGGCTATCTAATGATAGCTACATCCTTACTGGCTGATAAACATTTTGTCCACTTGTTTGTGAACTTGATCCAAAGAACAAAATATCCTATACAAAGAGAGAGAGACACTCTAGGAGGGAGATGGGCAGCCACTAAATATTATATACAAGTAGAAATAAATACTCAGTGTCTTTTACTTTTATAAACTGGATCTGAGGCTCATCAACATCTTTTTTACAAGTTACCTTCACAGAATAAGAGAGTCACCCCTCTTCCCCAGGATACTAAGCAAACCCACTAAATCAAAATTTAAAAAAAAACAAAAAACAATGATTTCCTAGGGAAGCTGATAACTACAACTTAATTGGTTTTTTTAAAAAACTGGAAAATAGGGTCCACTGTTTAGTAAAGCAAAAAAAAAAAGGTAAGGTCAAAGCCATGGGAAATATAGGTTAAAACTAAGACCTCGGTGACATTCAGAAACTTGTTTGTTAACAAATGCTGAAGTGCTCATCTTCCGTTGTCACTGTATTCATCTGGAGGTACATTTGGCCTGGATGAAGATGTAGTCCAGTAAGCAT
Organism: Hydrophis major; assembly: GCA_033807585.1. Classification (NCBI taxonomy): domain Eukaryota; kingdom Metazoa; phylum Chordata; class Lepidosauria; order Squamata; family Elapidae; genus Hydrophis; species Hydrophis major. The sequence goes on from CM066330.1 coordinate 169,165,591, forward strand.
TAAACGGTAAGAAGCTAAATTGATTGCCATACTGAAGAGTTGAATCTTGCCAGAAATACTGGAAGCAAAAGGCCTGCTGGGTATATGTCTAGGTTAAGATTTGGCAGGGGGAAAGCCAGAGGGTAGCCATTAAAAATGAATGGTAACTTGAGGGTATTTTAATAACAGCTGCTTCTGTTTCCTTCCTTACAGCAGTTTTATACTTCTCTACTTTCTTCTTGATGACATGGCTATTATTTTATAGCAGTTTCAAGCAGTTAATTAATGAACTGCACACAAGTGACATGACACCACCTTGCCCAATTATCTTTGGCATCTATTTTTATGGTAGGAAGCTCTGCCGCATTGTGAATTGCCTCGATTCACAAATTGGCTCTGAAAACAGTTATCTTAACAACCAAAACAATGTACTGGCAGGGCACGGGAGGAGATGGATCTCCTGCAAATGCAAATGTCTTCCCTGAACTCCAGGAAATTCAACCACCACACTTTGGATTGCTTTGCAACAGCCCTCACTAGCCTTCTGCAGAATTTCACCAGTTTTCATCATTAGCAAAGGCTGTAATGCGGCCGTCACCAACTATTTCCTGAGAGAAGTAGACTTAAGAATCAAAAGAAGGGAAGATCTGCCTCCAGGACCAAAAAAAGGTAAATGTAATCCAACTCTGATCCAAACAGATGACCTTTTCAGGCATTGATGATAGAACTGCAGCTTTGATTGATTTTGAAAGCAAAGGACACTTAGGATAAACAAACAGCAATTATTGTGGCTACTGTCACTTTGCAAAAACTTCATCTATTATATAAATTTATTCTGTAATTGATAAAGCAAAATGTTTATGGGGTTTTTTTAGAACAAAGAGTGTCCACTATTGCACTGCTTTTACAGTCTCTTTTTAAATTATTTATTATTAGATGATTATCTCAGAAATTGTTCCAATAATGAAGGGAGAAAAAAAACATCATGGATAGTATTGCAGCCAGAGCTTTTGTACAATCCCTCTGATACCAGAAAACACATGGAAGGGGATGATTAACTCCATCCTAATGCAATGGCCTGCAAGATAGCATGCCTTTCATTGACCATATGTTCACTGACTTTGTAAAGAAATCATAAGTGCATTTTGTTTACATTTTTAAATTTATAGTCTCCCTTTATTCCAGTAGTCAAGGTGGCTTTCACAATAACAAATACAGAGGAAAAAACATACCAGCAATGCAGCCAAAATCAATACCTAGATTAAAATCAGTAATTATATATTTTTTAAAATCACATTCAAATGCTCAATCGAGAAGTTGCATTTTTAATATCTTTCCAAAATAGGAGGAAAAGGGGAACAAATATGTTTCCTTAGTGAGAATCTTCCACATCTTGGGAGCCACATAAGAGAAGGTATTTCAGTATCCAGTTGTTAAATTTTTAGATGCAAGGATGTCTTTGGACATGCGTCTCCTGCTGATCCAGGTAGGCTTATTATTATTCTTAGCATATGGCATTGGTACAGTAGCCAGGAGACCATAATGCAGTTGCAGAGTAGTAGTTTGGCTTGTCAAGGTACCACCCCTCTTCTAGGATATGCTTGCGCATATCCCAAGGTGTGCAACAGGACTACAAGCTGGCTTTGCACCAGAAAGATGAGCAGCTTTTCCTGCAGCAACATCCAATGCTCCTTACTTACTGGAGCTGCCTTGCAAATGGATATGCAACAGGAAAGTTCAGAAATCTGACTGCCTGCACAGAGCACCAACTCATCTCTCCACCAAAATGATAGCTACTTAACTACTTGCATAGAACATGCTTTCAAACTGTTAGGTGGACAGAAGTTGAGGTGAGTGACAGGAGCTTATCCTGCAACACAATGCTAGGACTCAAACTGTTGCAGCAAAGACAGTGTCAATAATCCACTGAACCACTATGCCTCTATGGGGTAAGTTCATAGAAGCAGAGGCTTTAGCAAACAATCAGATCTAAACCACTAAGATTTTAAAGGTTAATACAATGCTTCAAATGTTGCCCACACAACATTGCTAGAAGCATCATATGAGCCCATGGCTTGCTCTCGTTAACAACCCAATTACTATATTTTATACAATTTCTGAAAGCTTTTCAGAAGTAGCCCCATACAAAGTCTGTATTATTAAGCACATTTGGGAATTCACATGGGTATCAAATATATTGCCAAGGGAGCCTTGAGTTCTTTGTGTAGTTCTTTGTTTGCTCGAAGAAACAATCCAGAATGATTCTCTTGCACAGGCTTTTAAATGAATCACATATTGAAGAGTGTTTGAACTTTACATGTCAAATAAATGCATTATTTTCTTTTCATTAAGTACTTTTAACTTATCCTTCATCCTGGGATATATAGGCTAGGGTTTTAGGAGCCCTAAAACCAATACTCTATAGGTCCCAATACAAGGCAATAAAAATTTAAAGCCTATAACAACAAAGCAAAATGTTAAAAAATAATAATACTTCCTTCCAATGTACAACTTTGGGATCAGTATGGGTGACATCACTGCTATTTTTCTCCACACTGTTGAACACTTTGCCATACAATATATGCAATACATTTTTGCACCATTTTTATCTCCATTCTTCTGGTCAAAGAATGGGGGGAAATCTGAGGGAAAGTCCATGCTACTTAAAATAACCAGATGACCAGGCTTGGCTAGCTGGAAGTGGACATTATCTTTGAGATGTGAGGAGTATATATCTTTGGTATACTTCTTCAACTATGCAATATAGTATTTATATTTAAAAAGCGTGTACAACCTTTGAGTGTTTCCTCTCTTGTATTTCTATCATAGTGGCAGCAAAACTGCCACAAAGATATTCCGACACCTCACAATTTCAATTCTATTTCTTATCCTTCAATATCAGTTTCATAATTATCTCACTCTGCTCACTGATCTTCTTCACTTCTACTAGTGATAAAATGCTGAGAATATGCAGGTGACCCTATTAACAATTGGGGCTTCCATTGACTGACCATAATAGAGAAATGAAGAGTTTAAAAAATATATCTGCTTCTTCAGAAATTACAAAAATCTATTCATCTCCTCTCCCTTTTAGGTAAAAAAAAGAAAAAAGCTGCATTAATAATACTAACCTGATTACAAGAAACAAAAGGTTGATAATCATTAAAAAAAAGAACAACAAAAATACAGTTTCCTATTATTTCAGAGGGCATGATCCAAACCAGTAGTTTAAATTCCAAAAGATGTATTACTTTTGCGAGGATAAAATGAGAAGGCAGTCCTATGTGCACTATTTTGAAAAGAAATGTGAGAAATGATTAGTAACATCAACAACAGAAAAATTAGGAAGTACCAAAATTGATGTGTATGTTGTTATTAACCATGACAGAATGTGGACAGTATCACTGTCATCAGAGATTTTAGCTATCAGGTTGAAAATAACCAGGAGGCAACAAAGCACTTAGGCAATTTATCATTTTCTGTATTACTGAAAGCTAAATGCATTCATTTGTCCCTGTTCAGCACTATGACCATAACTGTGGATTCTGATTTCAAAAAGTTAAAAGAAAACCTATAATAATATTTATTTACTTTTAATTCAAAATTCATCGTAGCTTTATGTACATTTCATGAATGATAGCAGAAAAAAAATGAAAGAATTATATTGATTATACACACAAACATGCACACACACACATATACATGCACACATACACATGTGGAGAGAGCGGGGGGAGAAAGAGAGAAGATGACATTATGATGTTGGACTAAGAGCAAACAAAACTTGATTCTAATTGTCTTCGGTACAGAAATCAGCTTGGAGAATTTGGGCCAGTCATTTCTTTCAGCCTAGCTTAAGAAACACCTCCCCTGAACCTCTATATATCAACCAGCACTGGACTAGCAAGGAAGAGTTCCTCATGTTACAGTGAATTGATTTGAGCAGATAAAAATAAGGAAGAATATAGGAAGAATATAAGAGACATGGCAAGACAAAGTATTACATGGCTAGTACATTTCTAAAAAAGCGATCAAGCCAAGCAGATAATAATAAGACCTGGCAAAGATGAACAGCAGGAAAGTTGAAGAAAGAGACTAAGGGATTAATTCTGGCTGTACAAGATCAAACTTTAAGAATCAATGCATACACAGCCAGAATTTAGAAGACAGCAATAGTCAGTCAACATCAATTCTGCGAAGTTGAAGGAACAGTGGATCACCTGGTCAGCTACAGCACACTGACTACACGCAATGGCATGACAGAGGAGCAACAATTGTGCATTGGAAACATCTTCAAGAAATACCTTTTACCTAAAAGCAAGAACTGCTGGGATTACAAAATACACACAATGTAACAGAACATAAAACATTTAAAGTGCGCAGAGACTTTAGAATTCATACAGACAAGCAACTGCTACACAACACCCCAAATGTAACAATGGTTGGTAAGAATGACAAAAAAGTCTGGATAGCAAATGTTGCACTATTTGGAGACAGTAGAAGAGAAGAGAAAGAACTCCAGAAAATCATCAAATACAAAGATCTGCAAATAGAAATAGAATTCTGGCAAAAGATAGAAAGCAAAGGTAATAACTAAAAGGTGTCTTTGGGAATCATCTGAACACCATCACCATTGAAAAAATCACTATCAACCAGTTGCAAAAGGCAGCTTTAGTTGGAACAGCTTACACCCTGCTTTCTTCTTCTTCTTCCATGTCTAGATCAAACATTAAACTTCCACAATGAAAGCCAAAAATCTTGGCTTTGTTGTTAATCAAAAATAAGTCATTATTGGTATATGTTTCTTGTAGTAGATAACATGCTAGGAGATAGGTCAGGCTTTGTGGCTTTCCACATTCACATAGAGTGTTGCTATCTACTAAGAGACTTCACTTGAAATATTAGTTTTATATTTAGGCACTACAACTTTTAATCTATTCAGGGCCCTCCAAGTACTTTAAGGGAGATCAGATCCTTCAGCCAATTCCTTCTTTAATGTTATTTGCTGCTTGATACACTCCTTCCTCCATCTTTTAATTCAATTTTGTTCTTGTGTACACTCAAGAATGTTTGTTCTTGACACAAAGCTATTCCTAGATTTGAGTCAGTGGGTTTGAGGCATATATCCGTTAGAGGATGATACATTCTGTGATGATACCTTTAACAACTCCAGAAACATCTGCCTATCTTGGGAAGGACTCAATGGATGGATTAAAATGCCAAATTTAGTCTCAACTTTTGGCTCACTCTGCAATCAGCCATTATAAAATACTTTCTCTCTTATGAATTAATGATTTGGCTGCTTCACTTGAGATAGATAAATGTATATATATTATAGGTGACAAAGATGCATAGGCCAGAATGAATAACAACAACATTCTTAATTTAGAAAATAGCTAGAAGAAAAATTTTCTGTATGTTATATATTATATAAATTTGATTCATTTTTTTTATTTTGATACTTTTTCTGACGAAGCTTCTCACCAGATTTTCAATTATTATGAAAATAGTTGGTAATAAAACTAAATTATATGCATGCATGTGCATGTGCACAAATATGCTTTCATGCTTTCAGACTCACGTGCACATATATATATATATGCTAGTAAAGCAAGAGATAAATTTTCAATTCTGAAAATTCCTTGGTTTGTCCTTGGTTTCTAGCCCAGTTTCCCTTCCTCCTTTCCTGATATAAAGGGTTCTCTGAACCTTTGGCATGATTTTCTGCAGATATCTAAATGGAAAGAGGAAATTGGGAGTCTTTTTGTCTGAATTCTTAATAATGATCAAACATTATGTTCTCTCCTGCCCCCTTTCATTAAAAAAAAAAAAAAAAAAAAAGAGCTTCCAAATGAGTTTGCATCTCATATTAATTTTATTGTATTTATTGGCAATATCCATATGGAAATCAAGCACTGGAGGATGAAAGCAAAAAAAAAAAAAGTAAGAAATGATTTCTCAAGGAGCAAGCTTTAGTTTTTCTGATAGTAGATACATAAACATATATGGTAGAATGAAGTACAAGAAAGTCTATTTTCTCAACAGAGACAGTAAATACAACCGTTGTATTTTATCCAACTTTTCACTACCTTGGAAGACATTAAGTCACAGTTTCAAATTATTCAGGTTCATCCATTGAGTTACTTATAAAAGATCAACCAGATAAAAACAATGATATTTGTCATTCCTAGTTCCAGTAATTAAGTGCTGCTCTAATTCTACTCAAACGGGCCGCAGAGGGATTATAGATGTGGCATAATGATAGAAACAAAGGCAAAGAAAGGATCAGAATGGTTAGGGGAAAAAAGCAGGATGTTGAAAAATTCATGAGCAGCAACTCATGATTGACTTTAAGAGGTTAGATATTGCCAAAAATAATAATCTAAAGCAGTGTCACCAGAGAATCTCTTGCTTCCAGAAGGCTTTAGTATCCATGTCTGGATACTGTTTTCCACTCATATATGTTGACAGTGATGGACGCTAACTTAAAATCTATAAGAGAGGCTCAACTATCTTTCCTGCCAGCGCTTGAGATACAATTGGCTCGTGTGCATGCTTTAAATATTCTTGTAAATCATCTTTGACTTTTTTTCTTATGGAAATACACATTATAAGAATTTGAGAAGTAGCTTCTCAAAGAAAAAAAAAATATTTAGGGAAAAAAGGCATAAGCTGCAACAGCAAATATCTGTGGTACTACTATATATATTCAAGTTCACTTTAATATATTTTTTAAAGCCATAGATAAAAGAAGAGAAATGGGGGACATAAAGTAATAGAATAACAGAGTTGGAAGGGAACGTAATGGTCTTTTAGACCAATCCTCTGCTCAACTCACAAAGCATGTTTTAACTGAAATAAAAATTGTTTTACATCTGAGTTATACTGTAGCAAACAGATAGAGTTTTCAACATATCTGAGAGTGGCTAACATATGGCCACTTTGATGGTTCCAGAATAAAGCCCAAAATTTTCCCCAAAGCTCTGTTAAATATAAAATAAAATAATTTAAAATACAAATATTAATAGTTATTAACATTTAATAACTAAGGTGAAATAAGGTGAATCATCAATTCACATCTAGTGGTCAGCCTTGAAGTCCTGTTAGGACTTAGTACGTACCAAAAAGAGATAATAGAGAGCTATTTTCTGTGTCTTCCCTCTGGACTCACTTGATAAATGAGAGGTACAGTTACAAACCACAGAAGAGATGACTGAACAATAAAAGGCAGGACATTCCCATAAACCTCTCCTCACCTTTGACTTTCCAACAAAAAGAAGAAGAAAAAAGAGGGGAAAAAAAAAGAGAGAAAACAACCACAACCACAACCCAAGTAAATTCTTTTTTCCCTCAAACAGAATCAAGCTAGAAAGAAAATGCAAAAGAAAATGTCTAATTTAATTAGGATTTCAACATGCTGGAGTGATATGAGGATATAAAGAGAGTTGGCATATTCACATGCTCTTATATTACATCTGTCTTCAACCATATGCTGCCTTCACTCCTGACAAGCTTCTTGGTTGTTCTATTTTAGGAGATTATGTCTTCATTTCCTTTCATTCTGATCATTAAAGGTTTGATTCCATTCTTGCAGTTCCATAATTGTCAGCTCATCTACATACCAACTCACATCAGTTTAAGTGTAATATATTTTCCCAAATGATAGACAGAGTTGATTTAAGAAACGAGCATTATCTCTTAGACATTCTTAGTCCCATTTCATGGACTGCTATTCCCAGGAATCCTTGAGAAGGGAAAGTAATGTTTAAACCCACTTAAGCCTACAATATAGATTTGCCCACGAGATTCACCACGCAGAGTGTTTGATGCATAGTAAGTGGGTTTCTTGCTTGCTTCCCACAGTTTTTTGCCCCTTCCCCCAAGATTACCTTTCTGTTCCTGACAACCCTGATTTGTAAATGCTTAGCATGTGTGAGTATGTTCTTAATTGGTAAAATGAAACACTTCCTGTAGATGCCGATTTAGTTATAGTTATAATAGTTATGAAGAACTTTGTTGCAGAGTCATCCACTTATTATTTTTCTTCATGCAATATAATGATGGACTGAATCTTTCTAGCCTTCTAACACTTTTCAAGGACTCTTTCCTATCTTGGAATCACTTGTCAAATCTCTAAAAAATGGGAATGGAACCAAAATATTTATGTGCATTTTCATCTACCAACTGCTTGGAGGACCTTTTACTGAAAGAATTATTTTCAGTATGACTTCTCAGTTCTTACCTTTTTATGATAGGTAAGGATGTGGTTGAAAAATGTCTTCAGATGTACAGTCCATCTTGATGATGTACAACAGAATAGTCTGAGATACAAGCTGGCAATACCTGGAGAGGTATTTCAGTTATCTATGTTTTTTTACCTTACTTCCCCTCATATTAAACCAATCATTCTTTGGTTGCCACAAAGGGAATAACTATACAGGCATATTTTACTCCCACAGTACCTGTAAAGTGATAAGTCACACATATAGGGGATTTTGTGAGTACTTCAAAACTCAAAGATGCCACAGTTTTGTACAGACATCTGTGCAGGAATATCATATGAATGCTCCTCTAAATGAAAATGGTTGAGCCAAGAAGAAACTTCTTTTAAAATACCGCTTCAATGAAGAGTTAAGCATGCTCTTAATTCTCACTTGTTACCATTCTCAATTGAACACAAACTGTTTGGGTGCCACTATCTTTTAGATTTTCAACCTTGTGAATAAAAAGTTAAAGATGTTCTTTATATGTGTTGTTCTTTATATGTATCAGAGAAAGCAAAAGTCAGAGGAAGTCTGTTCCAATTGGAGCTTTATTTATGTTTTTGGTTATCAGCCGTTTCTGCTGTAAGGAAGATGAGCAGCTTTCTAAATTGCAAGATGGCTTATCTCTTTGGCAAGAAGACCTGTTTCAGCAGAACATAGTGCTCCTCCCTATATGAGTTTTTCACATCATTATGTCAGTCAACCTCCTTCAGTTTTTGCTGAGATCCAGAGGTGGTATTCAGCAGGTTCTGACCAGTTCTGGAGAACCAGTAGTGGAAATTTTGAGTAGTTCGGAGAACTGGCAAATGCCACCTCTGACTGGAGATTTTACAGTATCCTTCCCCTGCCATGGTCACCAAGCCACTCCCACAGAACCGTTAGTAAAAAAAAATGAATCCCACCACTGTTGAGATCCCTCCACACTGCAAAATCACCAGTGACATAACATTACTTCTTTTTTGTTTCAAGTGAGGGTAAACAACAGCTAATGAGAAGTGTTCTTTTCTGTCATTCAAGCCTCTACAGATTCAAGATGGGTTGATGCTAGTCTTCAAGTCAATGCTTACATCCCCCTGGTGTCAGGAAGCATCTCCCATATCTAGTGATTTTCTGTATTTTTTACAAACATATTTAGGTTACTTCTCTGAATTCTCTGCTTTTCAGCATTCACTGATCCTTGTGGCTCCTATAACCTCTCCATGTATTTTCATCTTTTTCCTTTTTTCTCCTTTTTAGCCTTATTTCTCCCGATTACTGCATTACCTTTGAGGGATGAGATAGCCATTAAAATCATGTCAGACTATATGACAGTGAGAACAAATATCATAGATTGAAGGAATTTCAAAACAGGGAATTTGGAAATATCCCTCCCAAACACAACAGAACCAAATTTAATGGGATATTGCAAGCCTTCTAAATCCTTCTCAAATGTTACCTCATTTTCTAAGTCTTCTTGCAGCCTTCTCCATTCTGTTACAGTAAATGTGCTGAGATTGGAAATCCCATAATCTTTACTCAGTGTTACCAATATTCCTGGTTTAGAAATGCCTCATTTTTCTTCCCCTGTCTTTAAAAAGGGCCCAATTGCACAGCAATAAAATTAAAAAAAATCATAAAAATAGGCATGTCTAGATTTTTGGGGGAGAGGTATAGTACTATGTGCCTGGAGAATGTCTTTTTTGTTGTTACTGTTCTTGATATAATTACTAACATTTTCACAGTTAATGCAGAAGTTCAAGCATATTCAGAAAGCTTTAGGTCCAACTATGACCCATCTCTCGCCCAATTTAAAAGAATAATGTGGGAATTTTTTTTTTCCATGGATGTCTTTTCATGGTTTTGGAATATAAAGGAATTCCTTTTTACCTTCCACCTTCTCTAAAAGTGTTTTGAAAGACCCAATTCATTATGAATCATCATGGGCAGTTTGTATCCACTGCTTTAATAAATATTGGATTTTATTTACATATATTGCAAGGGATCTCATCTTGTATGCAATCTGGATACTCCATTTTGTTTCTTCTCTCTCTTTTTCAAAATACATTTCAAGAGAAATTAATCATTATGGACAGCCAAACCATAAAAATATGCTGCAATTTGCTTGTGCTGTTTCTATGGAGTCATTATTGTTGATATATAAACTTTCTTCCTCCTCCTCCTCATTCTTGGTGGAAGTTATCTTCTACTACCAATCCTGAGTTTGTCTAGAGTGTGGTGACTTCTTTTTCTCTTGTTAAACAACAGCCCCAGGTTTAGGTACCATCTTGTCAACACTCAGCAGTTGAGCCATTAGAAACAGTGATGCATAACATTCTTAAAAAGAAAATAAGAAAACACAATCTAGCAGTTATTACAATCTAAACATTAATCATACTTACATTTCTGCTGAGCCAAGTCAGTCATTACTATATAGCAAAACAACAGCAAAAAGTTATTTTTTTAAAGAAAGAAAAAATATGAGTTGCTCTTACTTTGACAACATTTATTGCACAGTAATTTGTTCTTAGACAATAGGGAAGATGCAAATTCTAGAGAGACATATTAATCTGTAGGTCAAACAATAACAAAATATTGAAAAACTGTCATAATGATTTTTTTTACATTGCAGTTGAAAGGCTCTGCAATTCCTTGGAGAGCTCCTGGTGATCCCATAAAGCAGGAGAATAAAGTAAAGTGGTTTATTAAATGCCACCAAGGTACTGAAATTGACTTTGTTTTATATTATGCACAAGTGTGAATGGGGCTGATTATTTACAACATGTTCATTTTTAAAAGGTCTCTGTTCCAATCTTCTACATCCTGCTTTTCCTCCCTGGTTCCACCAGACACAATTGTATTACAGCTGCAGGTCCTTTGCCAGCTGCCTTAGATATAAACATTCATTCACAAATCTTTTTCAGTAGTGAGTGCTTTTTAATTAAAGTGAAAGTGAAATGCCATTGAGTTTAATGGGAAGCGAGCACAGACACTGTGTCAGGTAATGTTTCCCAAGTTGAAGGGCTAGAAATCTGTAAAATGCAAATGATACTTCACTTCATTTCTCACTGAAAGATGTATGTGGGTAGTAATATTTCAAATGTCCACTACTTTTCCTCCCTGTCTACATGCACCTCTTTTAAGGAAAAGGTTTTCTATGCATAATGTCTGAGGGAAGCATTTTATAAGGTCTAGCACTGCATATTGGGTATTACTGAAGCAAGAAGTGGGTTAGATCAGAACCTAAAATAACTGAATCTCCATCTTGGACACTTTGCTTTCTTATATACTTACTTTTCTTTCTGTACCAATTTCTCTCTTGGAACAGGAATGAGGAAGTTGAGTGTGACTGATCCTCAGATTCTCCTGAGGAAGTAATTTCACTGCCACTCATTTGAGCATTAAAAGCCATGGTGCCACAGTAGTTAGAATGCAGTACTGCAGGCTACTTCTGCTGATTGCTGGCTGCCAGCAGTTCAATTCTCATGGGCTCAAGCTTGACTCAATCTTCCATCCTTCTGTGGTAAGTAAAATGAGGATCCAGATTTTGGAGGGCAATATACTGATTCTGTAAACTGCTTAGAGAGGGATGTAAAGCACTGTGAAGTGGCATATAAGTCTATATTTACTAAATGTATATTAATAAATATATAGAAAAATCTTTAAATGATGTTAATGTAATATTGAATTTTATACCAATCTTTGGAATGTGTCTATGGTTGTGTTTACCATGGGCATAGGGAGAGGGAAATAATGATTTTGAGAAATTGGAAAAGTAATATTATTCCAGATGTCAAGTAATAGTTGTTGGAAATGTGTTATTTATCTGTTTTGGAAAAGACAATATTCTATACTAACCAAATGTGTTTATTTATTCAATTTTTACTGGTCCTATGAAAAGCTAGTTATTTAATTTTTATATTTATTTAATTTTTATTACTGTGGCAGAAATGCTATGATATATTAAACTAATATCTTGTACTTGTCCCAGATTGTCTTACAACATTATCCTGGGATATGAATATTCACCTTCGTTTATCATATTTTGTTTTATTCATATTATAGTTGTGAGGTCATTGGTGACTGATGATACTGATATATATATCTGTATGGATCTATGGAACAACCTACACCCCAAAATACAATTCACCATGGAAACAAAAGCTAACAATCAACTTCCCTTCCTAGATGTCTTAGTATACAAAAAATCCAATGGCTCCCTAGGCCACACCATCTACCAGAAGAAAACACATACAAACTGCTATCTATATGCACTCTCACACCACCACCCAGCACAGATCAATTCCGTAGCCGAGACACTCATCTCCAGAACAAAATGCTTAGCCAATGAACAACACCTAAAAACCAAACTACATACTCTCACAAACGTACTAACAGCCAATGGATTCCAAAGAAAGAAGATTTCCCACCTAATTCAAAAAGAAACCCCAACCAAAATCCAAGACAGAGAACAAGAGAACCACAAAGCCCTCCTCCCATATATAAAAGGCACTACAGACAAAATCAGCAAGATCCTCCAAAAACACAACATTAAAACAGCATTCTGCACAAACAGAAAAATATCCACCATCCTAAGAAACCCTAAAGACAAAATCGAGTTAGAAAACCAAGGAGTATACGGAATCCCCTACACTGCCTGCCCCACCACATACATCGGACAAACTAAGAGAAGAATAAGTGCATGCATTGTAGAACACAAGAACTCAATCAAAAAAGAAGAACTGACCTCTTCCCTGGTCCAACACCTCAAAGCCACAGGACATGAGATTGACTTTAAAAATACCAGAACTATCGCCAAAACTGAACACTTCAACAACAGAATAATCAGAGAAGCCATAGAGATAGAAAAATGCCCACACAGCATGAATAAATGAGATGATACCTCCCACCTACCAGCCATTTGGAAACCCACCCTCATTAACAAACAAGTACCTAACATGAAGAATGACACCAGACCCACACCCACGAGGGCCACACAAAATGCTACCACCACACTTCCATGTAGAAAGCAGACTCACACCCACACAGAAGAAGAGACATGACCACGGACCAGAAGCCGTACCGCAGCTGCATCACTATCCACTTCAAACCCCTCCGCCCCATACATGAAGCGAACTGATGCCCACCATGAAGATGTGGCACGATCATGAACGCAAAGCCAAACAACAGGATCACAGCTCACCAGCTCAAATCCCCCAGCAACTAAGACTAACCTGAGCACAACCAAGCCCCCACCTGAACAGAATACACTCCCAGCCAATCAGAACACAGCCAACCCCCTACCAACCAGAACACAACCAAACCCTCAACCAATGAGAAGCCCCCCACCCAATCAGAGCACAGCCAAGACCCCACCCAATCAAATCACCCCCCCACTAGCAGTTAAAAGGAAGAAGCAGCTACAAGCTCACATTACTCCGAAAAGCACAAAGCTGAAGACACAAGCCTGAAGATGATGAATGAGACTTCATCGAAACATCACCTAGATACTTCCAATTTTATGCAGGAGAAAACCCGAATAACCAAAGATAGATAGATAGATAGATAGATAGATAGATAGATAGATAGATAGATAGATAGATACATATACATATACATATACATATACATATACATATACATATACATATACATATACATATACATATACATATACATATACATATACATATACATATACATATACATATACATATATACATTAAGACTGAACTATGCAACCTGACTAAAGTACTGACAGCCAACGGCTTCCACAAAAGCAAAATCACCGGCTTGATCCACAAAAACACACTGAGACATAATGGAGACCCAGAAGATGAACAGACCTATGGAACAGCTGACCTGCCCTACATAAGAGGTACTATGGACAAAATTAGTCAGATACTACACAGACATCACATCAAGACTGCCTTCAAAACAGACAGAAAAATAGCAGCCATCCTTAGAAACCCCAAAGATAAAATTGACCTGGAAAACCAAGGCATATACAAAGTCCCCTGTGCATCATGCCCAGCCACATACATTGGACAGACCAATAGAAGAATAAGTACCCACCTGGATGAACACAAAAATGCAGTAAAAAAGCTGGAACACACTTCCTCACTAGTCCAACACATGGAAGCCACAGGTCATAGCATCAACTTCAAGGGCACCAAAACCCTAGCCACTATAGAAAACCCCAGCCACAGAATCATCAGAGAAGCCACAGAGATTGAAAAAAGACCAGAAAGCATGAATAGAAGAGATGATTCCACCAGGCTGTCAATCATTTGGAAGCCTGCACTCACAAACAAAAAAATCTCCACACCACAAGCCAGGCAAACACCTGGGAACAAACAGATCCCCCCTGATACCTCCAGCTCAAACACACCCCAACCAGGCACCCAGATGAAACCCAGCTTCCTAACTAATGATAGCCGTCCATTTACCCGGAGCCAAGCTGCACTAAAGGCCTCCAATACAGGAAGACAATGTTGCTAGCCAGTCAAGATACAAAAACAGACAGAAGTTATTAGAAACACCAATCAAGCAGAAGACAGCAAACTCCAAGACCAATAAACACAGACCAAGACTCCCAACCAATCAGGATGAAGAAAAAAACATTCTGGCACAGCAATAGGCTGCCCCAAATTTAAATCTGAAACCACTGTAAAAGTCTGACTCACAGATGAACACTATACAAAAGCCTGATGATGGCAGATGAGATTCTGATGAAACATTGCTACAACTTTAAAAGAACAACTGCAAAATATACAGCATTTATTTTCTTCTTAGTTTGTATTTTCAGATTCTACTTTAATTTTTTTAAATTTATTTTTTTATTTAAGATTAAACATTGGTTGGTTATAATAATAATTATAAGTAAAAGAAGAAGAAACAAATTTAATTGATGTCTTAGGAAAAAATGATAGAAAAATCCTAATTATTTCTACCTATAGAGGGAATAATCTTCTTTTCAGCACATACGTTAGTAGTTTATTTTCATTTTCTCAGCTGAGCTGCTGTAGACTAATAACTAAACACTGAATTCTGATAGAAAATAACCTTTAGGCTTTCTGGAAAGAACTTGATAATAAATGTTGCCATTCTGTGTTGAATATTGTTCTGCATTGCTTAAAAAAACAAAACATAGTGAGTAGTTTCCACTTAGTTTCTCAAAGAGATGCCCAGAAGAACAACAACTTTGATGATTTTTTTTTTTAAAGGAAAGTATGGATGCATGATTGGAAATTACATACAGGTCCTCACTGGAAGGCAGGCTGGTTGCAATTTTCCTTTCTGTAGTCCTAACTATCCATTGAAATTCAGCATTATAGTTTATCCAACTTGTCTCTAAATAAGTGGTTTTTCTTTGACCTAACATTTAAAGGAAAAGATATCAAGATACATGTGGGATTTTGCCTGGACCAACTGGTCAGTTTGTTTAATAGGCCTTTATTCAAAATGATTATCTTGCTGAAGTCACCAAATTTGCTCATTGTCTCAATTCTTGAGAATTACAATATAGAAGTACAAGGATTCCCAAAAACATATAAGAACAACTATAATCAACATAAAGTTGTCATTGCCATTGCATGCTGTGTTACAAAAAGCACTTTTTGTACAAAAAGCACTTGTTGTTAAAAAGCACTTGTTGTTAACCATAAGACTCATACATTTAATGTAAATGTAATTTTATTACAGGAGCTCTTTAACAAAAAGCAGCATTATAAATAACTCTTTAAGTGGAAGCATACAGAATGAAAGGTAACTGATGAAAAATAAGCAACCTGCTTTCTTCTGGCATATTACAATGGAACCAGTAGTGGAATTCAATTTTTTTTTTCTACTGGTTCTGTGGGCATGGCATGGCTTGGTGGGCTTATGGAACATACTAAATTGATAAAATGGAACACACTAAATTGATAGAATTCACCCTAAATTGAGAGCTATTGTTGCTGACATTTGGGAACAGCCTTTCAAGGAGGTCTATCAAAGACATTCTATAGAGAATTTACCAATCTGGCTACCAATAACTGTTGTAGAGGCCAAGGACTTACTTAAATTTAAGACCAAATAAGGTGCCTGCTCCTGAACTAATTAAAAATAATGTTTCTCCCTGTTCTGGTGGCATCTGGTACTTTCATAGACAACTATTGGAGATTCACAATTATAACCTTCCTTTTAAAAAAGAAAATAGGAAAAACCATGTTAGCTGTAGAATGAACAGAATCTGTTCTATCCACTTATAGTGACTAGATTGCACAGGATAACTTTCTTGTGGAAGAGCAGACATTAGAAAGGGTCATTCTGCCATTATGACTGAATGTCATTATGAATGAAGACTGAATCTGAACTCTATATGACTGAACCTTAGAAATAACACACTACAATATCTAACAACTATTTTACCTACTCAAAGGGAAGTCATTAGGGTTGTCTCTTAACCACACTGTTAATTTCTTTCTAAATAATTTGATAAGCAACTTAAACAATTTGGAGTCTCATCCTTCTAACATAAATGATAAATTTGTAAATTTTTGTTTACATGATTTGTCTTTCTTAGGGCCCCTATAGGATTTGAAATAGTTTTAAGGGCCTCAGAAAGGAGAAAAGTCAGAATTTAATTTCTGGAAAACAAAAATTCTAAAATTTTGAAGTTCAACAGGAAAACTATATCCCAGCAGATGAAGGCCTTTTAATGTCAAAATACTTTTTTCAATTTCCATCACTCTTGAAAATTATTTGAGGTCTCTTCTGCCACATACATTCTGTGATACATAATAAGGATTGTTCCATGATGAAACAAGAAATATTGGACACAGAAAGGCAATCTGACCTAGAACATATCCATTACTTTATTTGCTTAACACCAGAGATCTACAGTAATAGAGAAGGTATACGTTAAACAGATACTTGTCCCCCAATAAAAAGGCATTTAAATTAATATGTTGTAAAATTATCCCATTGGCTAATACTGTCCCATTTTGGAAAATAGATATTAGAACGCTCTGTATTTAAAGCAAATACACCCAGGCAGAATTGTGTAAAAGTAAATTCATTGTGTCTTCTTTCAATGTTCATTCTATAGAATTTTCCAAAAGTACCTTCATCTTTCTAGGATTGTTTATATTCCCAGCTCAAACTCATCTGGGCTAGATTTATATGTTACTAATTTCATTGTAATTTTTTAACAATATGTAAGTCTGCTTCATTTTGTGCTTCAGCCTGTGGAAAATTTATCAAGAATAGACCATAAATAACAACCAGTAGATTAGATGCTGATCTATCTAGAATGTCAGTTTTCTCCTGTGTTTCTGTTGCTTAGTTACAATATTGTGTTGTTAAGGAATTTAATCTATATTTTATATTGAATTATTGATATTTTTGTAACCGCAGAGGTAAAAATTTGGAGGATCACAATGCATGGATCATTAGGCTATATACCTCCTGGCAACTCTAAAACATGCATAAAAATGTCCTGACACTTCAATTACAATGGAAACTAAACAAGGTTGGGCCTGGTTGATATTTCACTGGATTTCTCCAGTAAAAAGCATAGCTATAACTTAGAATGGGAAACTGGGAGTAAAAAAAGACCTGGGAGAATACAATGGCAACTCACTTGTGTTTTGTTGCCAAGAAAACTACATGGATGTATTAATGAAGCTACCAAAAATGGTAGGAGAATTGAATTGCCAAGAATTGAGATAGGAACAGGAGAATATTATTTTTACTTTTATAATACTTACAATGCAAGTCTTTGCTGGCCGTAGAAGTTTCATCTAGCCAACCTAGACTGATATTTTAAAAGGAACCAAGAAGAATTGGATATAATTAACACTTGTATGGAAGACAAAAGACTAATAGAGTATTAAGTCAATGGAAGAACAGTAGAATCATGATCCCCCCAAATACTGATGAAAATTATGTATCTCTTGGAGATAAATGGAATATACAACTAGATGTTGAACTTTTCTTGCTTCATTAATTTAATGCATGTTTTTGATCATTAGAACATTTCTACACTCCCATTATTTTTACTCCCTAATTTCTCTAAGGGGGGAGGGGTCAAACTAATCTGCATTCCTACTCAGTTATGCCAGCTTCAACATGCTGGGAACAAGGAAATACCAGGAGCCAAACCATATTCACCTCCAACTTCTTCTCCAAAAAGAAAATGCAAACACATAATCCAAAATCATCTTGCCACCTAATCTATTCCAGATCCTGGAACCACCAAATTCTTTTAACCTTAATTCCATCACAGTTAGACAAGATCCTTGTTAACCCCTTTTCCATATTTCTACATTTTATAAATTTCTCTTGTAAGCATTTCTTTGGATGTTTGCCTCTCTGAGAAAGAGAAAGAGAGAGCGAAAAAGCTTATGACAAAAAAAAATGTTCCCAGATGCAAACCTACCTTTTTCTCCTGCCCTTAAAATCAGCTTGGAAACTGTGAAGGTGTGAAAGAAGGATAGTGTGTTGGCATTTTTCCAACCAAGCCTTTCTCTTGTCACCATGGTTGCATGTTGCTATAGTGGCTGGAATGGGATATTTCTCTGTTCAAAGCAACAAAGAGATGTAAGAAATAAGATGTTGAGGCTCAGAGTGAGGAACATCATTCCTCACCAAAAGAAAGCAATCTCTCTCAAGTTACTGCAAAGCACCAATTTACAAAAGGGTTGGGTGTTGATTTTGAATAAATACAAAGGGTCTACATGGAAATGTGCTTAGAATAGAGGGTATAAGTTTGTGTGTGTGCAATCCTTCTAAATCTCACAGGATCCCATTTATCTTCCATTAGAAATTGTCATTCAAACTATAAACAGTCTTTTTTTTTTTTTTAAGTCAACCAATGTGCCCTCGTGGGTACTTGTTGCTAATAGAGACAGAAATATCATTCTAGCTAGGATTGAATACATTTTGTGAACAAATCCATCAAACACTATTTTCTCAGCAAATATAGAACTTTAATATTTGGATTTTTTTTCTCCCAACTCTTGATATGAATGAAAAATCATTGTTCATAATGACATTCTGAGCTTCTGGGAACATGAGCATGCCAACATGTACAGGTTGGTGGTGCCTTGTTTACAGTCACTAAAGAATTCCAATTTATAACTTTCAAGCAGAAGAAACACCATTGAAATATATGATAGCTATCAGAATGTAAATGTTTTTGTTGAATCTTTCACACAATAGCTCTGGTCCATTTTCTTTCCTGGCAAAAGATATGCAGATGCCATGAAATAATCAAAAGTGAACTCATTTACTGAAAGGATAAATAGTTTAATAAGGATATTAAATGCAACATTTGATTATTTAAATATAAACTTGAACACAATTTTTGGTTATTTAAATATAAAAACATGATTAAAATATGTCCACAATACTTTTAACATGTGTGCATGTTTTGTGACTTCTACGACTGTTGCCTTCTGAAGAATTTTACTATGAGATGGTTGTCACAATTTTACTATTATATTCTCATAAAGATTGAATTTAATGAAAGGTTGTCTATAATTTGGAAAACCTACATTTATAAAGATTTGGAGCCTATTAGGCTTGCTTACTTTAGAAGAGAGCCTAACAAACCAAAGTCAGAGGCAAATGTGCTTTTTGAAGTAGGAGAAAGCTAAAACAGAAGATTTTGTGGAGTATTTTATAAATAAGATAAAAAGTCCTCCATTTCATTTCCACCCTTTCCCCATTTAACTATGGCAAAATGCAGTGTAATGTCATTTTAAATAACTGTTTATATAGTTTTCTTTTTCATTTTAAGCAGTTTTCTTCTGCTCCATTTTCTGTTTCTGTCTTCTACAGTATCTCTTGGTCCTCAGTTACCACTCTAAAGTGGTAAAGAAAACAGATGTAATTCCCATTCTACACAAGTGTTACTTCCAGATGAGAGGACACTCAAGTTCTGGTTCATCTGATTCTTTCTCTCCTCTGACTTAACCTCCTTTTCTGACGAGGGTATCTTTGAACTTGCCAAGATCTTGCCCATAAAATCTTTCCTCTAATGCATCATGACAATCAGATAGTTTTTCTGTCCTAAAATAAACATTTCTGAATTTGTATGCATTCATTAAAAAAAATAACATTTCAATATGAATGTTTCCTGAATAATATCTGCATTTTTCTGGGTTTTAGCTTTCTTAGGTGTATTACTCTATGTACTGGGACGTCTCCTTTAGATGATTTCTCTGATGTTTCCTCAGAGGCTGGTTCAAGGGAGAATCATTCCTGGCACATCAGGAATTACTGAACCTGAGCTTCGGCAGGGGACAGCTTGCAGGCCAGTGTAGAGGAGAGGGAGGAGCTGCCTGCTATTGTAGATCTCAGAGCACACAGGGCAGAGAAACAGAGGTCTGCCAGATTGCTCCAGAAAGGCCCTGCCTTTCTTGATGGGCTGCATCGGGAGTTATTTAGCATGGCTGGCAGAGGGAGGTGCTAAGTCCTGAGCATGGGCGCAAGGAACGGAGACGAGACATCGAATGGTGACTTCTGTTAGGGATAACATTGTTTACCCAAACTGGTTTAGGTAAAATAATAAATATGTAATCATAGTTTATAAGCTAAAGTGTCTGCAACTTTAAATATAGGGAATGTAATTAAGGGAGTGGTTGTGAAAGCACTTTAAAAGAAGCAAGACGACAGCTTGCTCTCTCTCTGGCTTTGATGATCCCTAATTACTGCATGGACTCAAGACTGCGTTACTCGAAAGGGAGAGAGACAAAGGACTGATTTGTAAGTGAACTGACATAGGATATTCTACACGGACTTTGCTAACTGAATATCCTTGAATGGACTGACTAAATGATACATGACTAATGGACTGTTATTTTGACTATGCTATAAACTCTAAATGGAATAAACTATATTTTGATAGCACAAGCGTATCTGTTATTTTTATTGTATGTTAATAAACATACAAACTTATCTCACTCATTCATCTGTATGCCTATCTGACTAACGCTGCACATTCTGTTTAGCTTGTCTCCTTAACCCTGGTTGGGGAACCCAGGCTAAACAACTTCAACTATTTATTAACAAGAAAGGACAGAGCAAAATATCTGGGCAGCAGCAGCTCTTTTATAGAGCTGGCTGCTGTCAAAACAACCAATGGTTTGAGTTTACCGCTTTCACAAGCATCCAGTCAGGGGGCCCCTATAACAGCCAATCAGACTGGCCAAAAACAACCAATCATGACTCGCTATTTACGGGCCAATGAGAAGTGCAAGATTACAAGCCTGCTGTAAAGTAAAGTTGTTGAGGGTTGCATCGCTGCGTTGACTTAGTCCATAACATCCCTCCCCCCTAGGTTCCGTCTGAGGGGTGGGGTGACATATTCTCGTAAATAGGCAGGTCGCTTCACCTGTCTGCTTGACCTGCGCTGTTCTACCGGTTTCTGTCCTGGTTCTGGTTCGGGTGGGCTGCTAGCTGGGTTGGATGGTGAAGATTGTGGCCCTGGGCTGCTTTCCCTGCTTACGTCAGTGCTGTCTTCCGGGTTCCCTGGATCCGCTTCCATTGCAGTGCTGTCACGCGGCGAGGCCACTCCCTGGCTCGGTTCTCCTTCGGATGGTGAGTATCCCCTGGTTGGTTGTGTAGGCTGTTGGGTTTCGATTATCATTTCTTCTTCGGCCTCCTCAATGTTCCTTCCCCCCCTCCCCCAGCTAGAGGTTCCAGTGCTAATCTGGAACAGAGTTGGTCTATGTGGCATTTCCACATCTTACCGTCTGCCATTTGTAGGCGATTGGATCGGGGTCCCGTAAGTTGTGTTATTGTCGCAGGGACCCACAATGGGTCGCCTGAGAAGTTTTTCGCAAACACGAGGTCACCTTCCTGGAATGCCCGACACTTGCTGCTGGATCCCAGGGGTTGTTCCGGCATGTAGTTTGAGTAAAGGCAATCGAGATGGGAGTGAAGTTTCCAGCCCATCAGGAGTTCAGCTGAGGTTTTGTTCATGGTGCTGTTTGGGGTTATGTGCTGGAGAAGAAGCATCCGGTTTATTTTGTTGTCAATGTCACCGTGGTCCATTTTGTGCAAGGTCTGTTTTACAAATTGAACCATTCGCTCAGCCCTACCATTGGCCGCAGGGTGAGCTGGCAATGTTAAAGCATGGCGGATGTTCGAATGGCAGGGCAGTGAATTGGGGGCCATTTTCGGAGACCAGGTCATCTGGGAGTCCGTGGGTAGTGAATAGTTTATTAAGTTTTTTAGTGACTGCGTCTGTGATGGTGCTTTTCATCTTGTGGACTTCGAGCCAGTTTGAATAGGCATCCACGGTTAGGAGGAAAGTGTGTCCTCTTGTGGGTCCTGCAAAATCGATGTGGATACGGGACCAAGGACCTCGAGGCATTTCCCACTGAGTTGGGGGAGTCTTTGGAGGAGTGGAACGAGTCTCCTGGCATTTGCTGCATGTTGCTACCCAGGTCTCTATCTGTTTATCTAAGCCAGACCACCATGCGTAACTCCTGGCCAATGCCTTCATCCGCATGATGCCTGAATGTCCATCATGCAGCATTTTCAATACCCTATGTTGCAATTTCTCCGGAACTATGACTCTGTCTCCGCATACTATGCAGCCTTTCTGGGAGAATAGTTCTGTTTGATTATTCCTAAATGGCTTGAACGTGTCATTGGTTGCGCTGGCCAGCCAACCCCGTTCTACCCAGCTGAGGACTCATGCCAAAACAGGGTCCTTTTTTGTCTCTAAGGCAATGTCTCAAGCGGTCAGTAGCGGCGATTTGAGGGTTTTGATTTGCAATACAGCTAAGGTTGGAGCAGGGTCCTCTACAATGTCTGGTAGTGGAGAGCGGGTCAAAGCGTCAGAGTGGGGAATGGTTTTCCCCGGGCGGTGTTGCAATCGGTAATCGTAGGCGGCTAAAAATTCTGACCAACGTGTCATTCTTGGTGATAAGATATGGGGAGTTGGTTTGTTTCCCGCCAAAATACGAAGTAGCGGCTTGTGGTCTGTAATTATGGTAAAGGGTCTCCTATATACATATTCATGGAAATATTTAATTGCGGATACAATAGCGAGAGCCTCTTTATCAAGTTGACTATAGTTCGGTTTTAGACAAAGTTCTCGAAAAGAACGCAATGGGTGCCTCATTTCCATTTGGTAGGACATGGCTTAAGATGGCTCCCACTCCAAATGGTGAGGCATCACAGGTAACCATCAAAGGTAGAGTCTCGTTGTATTGCATTAATACAGCATCGGAGGTTAAGAGGTCTTTTATCCCTTGGAACGCTTTCTCTTCACGCTGTCCCCAGACCCAGGAAGACTTTTTATCAAGAAGTCTATGTAGGGGCTTGGCTACAGTTGCCTTCTGGGGCAAGAAGATGTTATAAAAGTTAATGAGTCCCAGGAAGGCTTGGAGGTCTGTCTTATTCCTAGGTCTCGGGGCTTTTTTGATTGCGGTTAGTTTTTTTTCGGTGGGGTGGATTCCCTGTCTGTCGAGAAGGTATCCCAGGAACTCCACTCTCTCTGTACAAAGTTGACACTTGTCTCATTTTACCTTAAGACCCACGTCTTTGAATTTCTGCAGGGCTTTTCTGAGTCGTTGTACGAATAACTCTTTAGTGGGGGCAGCTATTAGGACGTCGTCAAAATAAGGCACGACGCCTTTTATGCCTTATAGTCTCTCCATTAAACTTTGGAAAATGCCCGGCGCCATGCTTACTCTGAATTGGAGTCTATTGCACTTGATGGCGCCTCTATGTGTAACTATTGTCTGGGCTTCTGCAGTTGCTGCTTCTAGAGGTAGTTGCTGGTACGCCTGAGCTAAGTCCAATTTCGCAAATATTTTTCTGCCACCCAGGGAATGAAGAAGGTGTTGAATCACCAGTACTGGGTAAGCACTCTGTTGAAGAGCATGATTTGGAGTGGCCCGGTAATCCCCACAAATTCTTAATGAACCATCTGGCTTCATGGACATTACTATCGGGGTTTCCCAGCGGGCGTGGTCAATTGGTTCCAATACGCCCTGGGCTATCAGTTTATCTAGCTGCTCGTCGATCTTCGGTTTTAAGGCAAAAGGTACCCGACGAGGCTTAAGCCAAATGGGAGCTACATCGGGGCTGAGATTAAATGATATAGGGGTCCCCTTGTACTTGCCTAATGTTCCTGTGAACACATCCTGCAATTCCTGGATGAGAGCCTCTTCCCAATCATAGCTTCTGGTTTGGTGTATGCCGGCTAGTTCAATCCCAAGTGGGGCAAACCATTGTAACCCTAACAAGCTGGGTCGGTCACGATCAACGACAGTCAGGGGAAGCGTCGCTGTGCGGTCCTTAAAGGATACTTGGATGTTGCTGGAACCGACAATTGGGATGCTGTTTCCCTGGTAGTCTTTCAGGATGATTCGCTGCGTGCTGAGGTCCTGGCGGCAAATGGCAGGGATCAGCTGTTTGAGGGTTTTCCAGGATACCATCGATAGAGACAATCCTGAATCGACTTCCATCACGCATGGTCGATTCTCAATAGTAACCCTTACGCAGATCTTTCTTGCATTGAACGATGAAGCATGGCCGATAATAATGGTTTGGTGGGCCTCTTCTCATCTCATTGAAGAGGCAGGTGCTTGGTTTCTGTCGTAGTAGTGGTTGTTCCATTGGTGGTTCAGACGGTCCCGGTTCTCAGGAGGTTTGCCTATCTCCCGACGGAGGTTGTTCTCCCTTCGGTTGGGACTGGACTCTCGTCTGCTTCTTTTTCCGCAAGTACGGCAGACTGCATCGAGGAATTTGCCATCTGATCGCAGGTGGTTTGCCCCGCAACCAGCACATAGGCACGGACGTCTCTGGTTCCTTTGCTCTCGTTCCAAGCGGAGCCGTTTGACCTCCTCTTCCTCACTGTCTGAGGATGACTTGAGGTCTTTGTGGTGGGTAGTGGTAGCGTGCTTCTCAGTGGTGAGTGGGCTCTCGTTGGCGAGTTGGCAAAGCGGTGCGTTCGCTCGGCGCATTCGAGTGGCTGACTTCCTGGTTGCTTCTGCGGCAGTAGCATCGGCGATAACATCTGTAAGGCTGATGTCACCTTTCACCATCAGCTTATTCTGCAGATGCGGTGCATTTAATCCCAGAACTATGCGGTCACTTAGGGCTTCCTCTAAGTTTGCAAAACCACAAAGGCCTCCTAGGTTCCAGAGGTTGGCTACGAAATTTCCAATGCTCTCGTCCTTCCGTTGGTCCCTTTGGTAAAATTCGTGTCTTTGTATCAGTGTAGGTACTACAGGTGCATAATGGGCCCAGAGGATTTGGGCGAGGGTATCCCAATCCATGGTCTTCACTTCCGCCGGTTCTGCTAGTGCTTTAGCCATTTTGAAAATGGCGGGGCCGCAATGAGTCAGGAACACCACTTGTTTCT
Organism: Hydrophis major; assembly: GCA_033807585.1. Lineage (NCBI taxonomy): Eukaryota > Metazoa > Chordata > Lepidosauria > Squamata > Elapidae > Hydrophis > Hydrophis major. The sequence goes on from CM066330.1 coordinate 169,191,181, forward strand.
TGCCATGCATAGCATCTTTTTAATTGTTGGTCTCCAGGAACATCTGGAAGCAGTCTATATACGAGTCCCAGTCTTCAGTTGCTGGGTCGAATGGAGCGGGTGGTATGGCACCGCTGGTCATCTTGTGTGCGCTCTTTCGCCACGTGCTCTGTCTTGTTCGATGCATTCTTAGTCAGCTCTATCATTTCCACATCCCATCCTCATCGCCAGTGCTAAGTCCTGAGCATGGGCGCAAGGAACGGAGACGAGACATCGAACTGTGACTTCAACTCTTTATTAACAAGAAAGGACAGAGCAAAACACTTGGGCAGCAGCAGCTCTTTTATAGAGCTGGCTGCTGTCAAAACAACCAATGAATTAAGTTTACCGCTTTCACAAGCATCCAATCAGGGGCCTCTTTAACAGCCAATCAGACTGGCCAAAAACGACCAATCACGACTCGTTATTTACAGGCCAATGAGAAGTGCAGGATTACAAGCCTGCTGTAAAGTAAAGTTGTTGAGGGTTGTATCGTTGCATTGGCTTAGTCCATAACAGGAGGTATTGCTGGAAGCCTGCTCATTTGTGTTTCCTAACACTCTGAATTTCTATAACTTGTGAACTAAGATGGATGTACTTCAAGTTTTGCCTGGAGGCTTTATGTTTGTTTATCAGACTTACCATTTCAGCAGCTTGCTATTTGTGTTACGGACTAATTGGCTACTACCTGGGAAATTAATTTGGGATTGCTTGTGGCTGGCTGGCTTTGATTGGGACAGTTCTAAAGCCAGGTGAAGAGAACTGCTAGTGGAAGACAAATAAAATCCTCCATAAACCCCATTGACACGTGAGTGTGAGTGAGTGGGGCAGCACATGTGCACATTTTGAATCATGAACCACATGAATGAATTAGAAATATTCAGAGTCTAATGTACCATCTGCTTAATAAGGAGAGTCAAAGGAGAAGATTGGTAGGAAACATAGGAAGGTTCTACATTTACTCCACATGACTGCCCTGATTTGTGTATTTCCCAAAATTATATTTATGAATCAGTCCTATATAAGCAGAACTTGCAGGAAGATGTGACAATATAACTTTTTTCCTCAAAAGGGTCATTTGTTTACAATGTTGTATTTCTTGCCTACTGCATATTCTGCTATCTGGTAATCCATGACTTCAGAGCAAGATTTTTTTGTTGTTGTTCTGTATTCCATTCCACAAAACATCACAATCCGGAAAACAACCAGTCAAAGCTGCATTCAAATAGGTCAGTGAAGGGATTCAAATTTTTTTACTACCGGTTCTGTAGGTGTGGCTTGATGGCCATGGCAAAGGAAGGATACTATAAAATCTCCAGTCAGAGGTGGTATTTGCCGTTTTCCAAACTACTCAAAATTTCTTCTACCAGTTCTCCTGAACTGGTTAGAACCTGCTGAATACCACCTCTGAAGTAGGTACACAAGCATGAAAATACATTGCTTAGACATCTTGTCTTTTGGGGAGCTTTTGAGAATATAAATCCATACATTAAATTCAAGTCATAGTTCTTCTTTATATGAATCCCCAATATGGTTTACTTTTTCTCAAGGTAGTTCAGAGCAATGCAGATATACCACACTATTTCCACAATTGATGTTGATCAAAAAATGTTGAGACTCTAGAAAAAGAGCAACCAGGATGATTAGGGGACTGGAGGCTAAAACATACAATGAACGATTGCAGGAACTAGGCTTGGCTAGTCTAGTAAAGAGAAGGACCAGGGGAGACATGATAGCAGTCTTCCAATATTTGAAGGGCTGCCACAGGGCGGAAGGGGTCAAGCTATTTTCTAAAGCTTCTATTGGCCAAACAAGGAACAATGGATGGAAACTGAACAAGGAGAGATTTAACCTGGAAACAAGGAGAAACTTTCTGACAGTGAGAACAATCAACCAATGGAAAAGCTTGCCCTCGTAGGTTGTGGAAGCACCACCAGTTGAGACTTTCAAGAAGAGATTGGATTGCCATTTGTCAGAAATGGTGTAGGGTCTCCTGCTTGGGCAGGGAGTTGGACTAGATGACCTACAAGGTCCCTTCCAACTCTGATTATCTGTATCAATTATTTTCTAAGGTAAAATGCAAAGAGGTATAATATTATACTCTGAATAATATTTTCACTGTGGATTTTCATCTAGATCTCCTCAGCTCAATCCAACACACTCAGGTCAATCCAACAGACATTTCACAACCTTGATTGCATGAGTAACATATCCAAATGAATAGGTACAGAGTAGTGCATGTAATGTTAAGACTGAAAATGTCTCACATGGAAGTCAATAAATGTGGATGTTCAGCTTTCATTATTGGAAGAAATAAATCAGGAAAAAAGAAGAGCATGTGACCTGAGCAAACCAAAATAATGGTGGGGTTGGATGTGGCTACTGTCCCTAATCCCATTAAAAACAAATGTAGGAGAAGGAATAGCAGAACTGGGAGTGGAATTAAAAGAGGAATCATCTTAGAATCCTTACATAGTCACAAGGAGGCTAAATCCACCCACCCACACACACATGCCCATTGAATTCCATTGATCCTTATCTAACTGCAAGCAGGTGGTAACTTTTGAAAAGATTCCTATATATAGCTTTTTACCAATAAATTGGTTTAATTGGACTTTCACATGTGGACTTAGACTTTCACTTCTGATAAGAAGCACTGAATTTTTGAAAATTATGTCAACTATATTCTAATATCATGTGTGCCTTAAAAGAAGCTAATAAAAAATAGGCATGTTTTTGTTTTGTAGAATGAAAAGGGAAGTTCTCTTGGAAAAGAGATGAGGGTTTATTGCTGCTGGTAAAGAAAGCCAGTTAGGACATCCAAGACAACCACTAAGTTAAAATAAGCCATCTGTATATCTGTGGTGTCTGCTTTTATTAAAACTGTAGAGTTTTGAATTCAGAAATATCCCTTTTTATATCCGGCCTTAAAAAAGATAAGTATAATGTACTACCTCACTCTTCAAATATACAGCTGGTCCAAGGTGCTGAGACTAGAGAGCATTCATTGTGCAAAACAAAAAACAAACAAAAAAACCCCAAACCCTTTGCCTTTTTTATATTGAATCAACTTGCATATTTCAAATAATAGGCTATCGCAGTATTAGTGGTTACTAAGCACACATAATGCTTTATAGAGTGCCAAAAACAGTTTCCTTCCCTGGAGATTAGTACAGAAAGTAAATCTGAGGAAAGTAAAAATATATGAAGGAGAGAGACAGGAAGAAAAAGTAAAATTAAACAAAGAGCAATACTCAGCTCATAGGTGAGAGAGAGGGAGAGAGAGAGATGATATAATGGTTAAAAATCAGGTTAGAACCTGAGGAACCCTGATTTCTGGTCCCATCTGGACCACAGAAAACCAGCTGGATGATTTAGGATTACTCACTCTGTTATGTTTGGAGCATGGGTGAGAAAGAATGGAGACAAGCCTCTGAACGGTGAATTTCAGCTCTTTATTTACAAAGTGACTTCTGGCATCTATAACAGTTTTAACCCGCCTTATATAGGCAAACCCCGTAACTATTAACCAATAACCAACGAGGAGCGCTAGCTCTCATAACCAATAGGAACTCTCTGTTTACGGGCCAATCGGATTCCCCGGAACGGGCCAATCCGATCCAGCTGTTTAACAGCCAATCAGAAGTACAGGGCCAGAACCCTGCACTTTACTCCAAGCTCACGCTTTATTAAACTTTATACATTGACAACACCCCTTCCCCCGGGCTTCTGTTTGCAGGGCGCAATTACATAGTCCTTTAGGTAGGACGGTTGTTTTATTAGTCTCTTTGATTTTTGCTGTGTCATTTGGCTGCAATCACTCTGAAGTAGGTTGTTGTTTGGCAGTGGGGCTGTTTCTGGTTCAGAGTTCATTTCCCAGTCGTTGCCCATGTTCTCTATAATTCCCTGAGGTGCAACTGTTTCCCTCTCTGGTTCCACTTCCTGAGTCTCTATTATACTGTCGTTCCCTTCGAACAGGTTTTCTTCTCCTTGGAATTCATCTTCTTCTGTACCTCCCTCCCCCTCAGTCTGGTCATAGGGGAGTTCAGGACTGCCCGCCGGAAGCTGCGATCGTAATTGATCGATATGGCATTTCCATAGTCTATCGTCAAGGCATTGTACAAGGTAGGATCTTGGGCCGGTTACACGAACTACTGTTGCCTCCACCCACAATGGGTCGCCCGATAGGTTTTTAGCGTATACCAAATCTCCTACCTGGAAGGCACGACAGCGGCCGCTGGATCCTATTGGTTTTTCCGGTTCGTAAGCTGGGTGTAACCGGTCGAGGTGGGAGCGGAGTTTTCATCCCATTAGCAGTTCGGCTGGAGTTTTGTTGGTGACGCTATGCGGTGTGATGTGTTGTAAAAAAAGGATTCGATTGATCTTGTCGTCAATGTTGTCGTTGTCTACCTTCTGTAAGGTTTTCTTCACAAATTGGACCATGCGTTCTGCTTTGCCATTGGTCGCAGGGTACACAGGTGAGGTGAGCGCATGTCGAATGCCACGGTCAGCGAGGTACTGCTCGAATGACAGTGCTGTAAATTGGGGCCCGTTATCGGATACCAGGACGTCTGGTAGTCCGTGGGTTGCAAATAGTCTTTCCAAGGTTTTGATGGCTGCCTCGGAGGTTGTAGTCGTCATGCGATGAATCTCAAGCCAATTTGAATAGGCGTTGACAGTTGGTAGAAAGGTGTGGCCTTTGGTCAGCACCGCGAAGTCCAAGTGAATTCGGGACCAGGGTCCGCATGGTGTCTCCCATTCAGTAGGAATGGCTTTAGGTGGGGCATTGCTCACTCCCTGGCATTTTGGACAAGCTTTAACCCAATGTTTGATTTGCTTGTCAATGCCCGGCCACCATGCGTAGCTTCACGCAAGGGCTTTCATTCACACGATGCCGGGATGGCCATCGTGCAAGGTTCTTAGAAGCGCTTTTTGGAGTCGTTCTGGGATAACGACTCTGTCGCCCCAGATGACACAGCCTTTTTGGGAGAACAACTCGGTTTGTCGAGTCTTGAACGGTGTGAAGTCATCTGATAATTGGTCCAATGGCCATCTGCGTTCTACCCAGCTTAGGACTCGCGCTAAGGTGGGGTCACGTTTGGTTTCTCTCGCGATATCTCGGGCGGTTAATGGCGGCGAGTTGAGTGCCTCAATTTGCAACGTGGTTACCGTTGGTGCAGGATCGTCGAGAGTCTCTGGAAGCGGTGCTCGGCTCAATGTGTTGGCGTGGGGAATGGCTTTCCCCGGGCGGTATTGCAACCGATAGTTATAAGCAGCTAAGAATTCTGACCATCGAGTCATCCTAAGGGATAATATGGAGGGAGTCGGCTTATCTCTGGCTATTATCCCCAATAATGGTTTGTGGTCAGTCACGATAGTAAAAGCCCAGCCATACACGTACTCATGGAATCTTTTAACGGCTGACACAATTGAGAGGGCTTCCTTATCGATTTGTCCATAATTTTGCTCAGTCTTTGAAAGTGTCTTTGAAAAATATGCAAGGGGCTTCGTTCCCATTAGGCAGTAAATGGCTCAAAATGGCGCCCACTCCGAAAGGCGAAGCATCACATGTTATATTTAATGGCAAAGTCTCGTTATACTGCATGAGTACAGAGTCAGAAGTGAGCAGTTTTTTCACGTTGCGGAACGCCTGTTCTTCTCGGTGACCCCATAACCAATTTGCTTTCTTATCTAACAACCGATGTAATGGTTCAGCGACCGTTGCTTTATGCAGTAAAAAATACATTATAAAAATTGATGAGACCTAGGAACGCCTGGAGATCGGCCTTGTTTCGTGGCCTGGGAGCGTTTTTTATCACCCTTAGTTTACTTTCAGTAGGGTGAATAACCTGGCTATCAATTCGGTACCCTAAAAACTCAACACTGTCAGTACACAATTTACATTTGTTTTTCTTTACTTTAAGACCGGCCTCTTGGAATTTTTTTAGGACTAATTTTAACCGGTCCTGTAAGATATTTTTTGTAGGGGCCGCAATTAATACATCATCAAAATAAGGGACCACGCCCTTAATCCCTTGTAATAACCTCTCCATAAGGCTCTGAAAAATCCCCGGGGTTACACTAACTCCGAATTGAAGCCGGGTACATTTAAAGGCACCTTGGTGCATCACAATCATTTGTGCCAGTGCCGTCTTTTCATCAACAGGTAGTTGCTGATATGCCTGAGCTAAATCTAATTTAGTTCTGGGACTCGATGCACCAGGCGTTCAAGAAGACTTTCCTGCCCCCCAGGGAGTGGAGGAGATGCTGCACCACCGGCACTGGATATGCATTCTGCTGTAGGGCGTGGTTCAAAGTGGCCCGGTAGTCCCCACAAATTCGGATCGACCCGTCTGGCTTAATGGGTGTTACGATTGGGGTTTCCCAGGGGGAGTGATCGATGGGCTCTAACACCCCCTGAGCTATTAGTTTGTCGAGTTGTTCATCGATTTTCGACTTTAAGGCAAACGGAACTCGATGGGGCTTAAGTCGAATGGGAGCTATCTTTGGGTCTAGACTGAATGAGATTGGGGTCCCCTTGTACTCGCCTAAGCTGTCCGTGAAGACGTCCCTGAACTCATGGATGAGGTCTCCCTCCCAGTCACTTCCGCTGACTTGGTTTATGCCTGCCATTTCAATGCCGAGTGGTGCGAACCATTGGAGGCCTAGTAGGCTAGGCCTGTCTCGATCGATGACAGTTAGTGGTAAGTATGCTGTGTGCTTCTTGAAGGAGACTTGGACTCGGCAGGAACCAACCGACGGGGATTCGATTCCCTTGGTAGTCCTTGAGGATGAGTCTTTGGAAGCAGGGATCTTAGCGTTGAATCGTGGGGATGAGTTGTTGAAGGGTCTTCCAGGACACCATCGAGAGGGACGATACTGAGTTGACTTCCATGTGGCAAGGCTGGTTCTCGATGGCTACTGTGACTCCTATTTTCTTGGTGTCTAAAGCTGAGGCATGACCGATAGTGATAGTATGGTGAGCCTCTTCTCTCTGCAAAACTCGATTTCTGTAGGAGTGGTTTACTGGCTCTCGCCGTACAGGACGGTTTCCTGTCGATTGGCAATAGTTAATCCCTTTTGAGGCCTGGCCAGGTTCTGGTAAGCTTCGGCAGACTCGTTGGTTTCCTGTCAATTGGCGAAAGTTAGTCCCTTTTGAGGCCTGGCCGGGTTCTGGTAAGCTTCGGCAGACCCGTCCGATGTGGCCTCACTTCCCGCACTCATGGCAGAGCGCGTCGCGGAATTTGCATTCGGACCTGGCATGGTTGGCCCCACAGCGCAAGGGTGTAAAGGCTTCAGGTGGTGGTCCCGGTTGGACCGCAGTCGATGGACCCCTTCTTCATCGCTGTCTGACGACGAAGAGAGGTCCTCGTGGTGCGTCATTGCAAGCTGCCCTTCTGACCTGGATAAAGTGTCGCTTGTCGGTGGTGGTACTGGAGCGCGGTTTCAGCGTAGTTGTGCAGCCGACTTCCTGGTTGCTTCTGCTGCAGTAGCATCAGCGATGGCGTTGGCAAGGCTGATGTCGCCTTTCGCCATCAGCTTGCTTTGAACGCCTGGTGCATCGAGTCCCAGAACTATGCGATCTCTTAGTGTTTCTTCTAAATCGGTGAACCCGCAGAGGCCTCCCAAATTTTGGAGGTCTGTTATGAAGTCAGCCACGCTTTCTCCCTTTCGCTGGCTCCTCTGATAAAACTCGTGTCGTCTCACGAGCATAGGCACGGTCGGTGCGTAGTGATCTCGTAGGAGAGATTCAAGGTTGTCCCAATCCATCACCTTCACTTCTCAGGGTTTGGCTAGTGCTTTAGCCATCTTAAATACGGTTGGACCGCAATGCGTTAGGAACACCACCCGTTTCTTTCCTGGTGTGGCGTCCTTTAAGTTGTTGGTTTCTAAGAACATTTGGAAGCGATCCATGTAGGACTCCCAGTCCTCCTGTACTGGATCGAACGGAGCGGGTGGTACGACGACGCCGGACATGGTTCCGTTGTGTAGTGTCGTCTGTCACGTGCTCGGTGTTCTTCGGAGCTTCGTTGATTCAGATGTCTCCACATCCCACCTTCATCGCCAGTGTTATGTTTGGAGCATGGGCGAGAAAGAATGGAGACAAGCCTCTGAACAGTGAACTTCAGCTCTTTATTTACATAGTGACTTCTGTCATCTATAACAGTTTTAACCCGCCTTATATAGGCAAACCCCGTAACTATTAACCAATAACCAATGAGGAGTGCTAGCTCTCATAACCAATAGGAACTCTCTGTTTACGGGCCAATCGGATTCCCCGGAGCAGGCCAATCCGATCCAGCCGTTTAACAGCCAATCAGAAGTGCAGGGCCAGAACCCTGAACTTTACTCCAAGCTCACACTTTATTAAACTTTATACATTCACAACACTCTCTCTCACACACCTAGTAGAAGAAATGGCAAACCACTTCTGACATCTTACCAGGAAGTCTCCAGGAATCCAAAATTCACTTGAAGGCATACCCATACTTGGGCTGAACTTTGGTTATAAAGTTATAGAGCTGTAGATTTAAAACAGGGTTTGGATTATGCCAAAAGCTTCATGGGAAAAGTTGGTTCTGAAGAAGAAACTGTGTCAGATTTGTTTCACTGGTTAAGTCAGCAGGGCCTCAGTTCATTGTTCACTGTGGTCTTTGGTATGCTTAACTTTGCACAAGAGAGCATGTTTTGGAGCTCATACTAATCCCAGTGTATCCATTTATGTGGTGTTCATTTGCCTATTAGAGTTGTGCAACCTCTTTGAAAGAGATGTTGTGCAATGCACAGGAGCAGCAGACAGAATCAGGAAAAAGATGCAATTACTTCAATAATTTATAAAGAAATGCTTTGTGTGAATATCTTCATATTTTGAAGCACCTATTTTAAAGGATTTGCATCATCTTAGCACATATATTATGAAATTGTGCCTTGCTGGACTGTATCAGTATCTGCCAATGAAACATTTTACACAAAAATATTCATAAGCAACCAGCATTAGGTGGTATGCTAAGAGTATCCAGTTGAAGATTAAATACATATTCTCTTCCACCCTATCATAAACAATAGAATATCTGCTCTCAGTTATGGAAAATTGTATTCTAAAGAACCTTTAGGGTTTCTGAATTACAAGTAGTGACACTTGACCTTCCCCTCAAAAATCCGGATCTAATGCTATTAGCTTGAAATCCCTTGTTACTGGAAATGAAAATAGATTTGTGAATTCTTTTCTAGTGTTGTTACAAAAATATACCTTAGAAATGTGCTAAGCATGATATGGCAAGTTTATTTTCCTCTCTGTGCCTATATTTCATAAAATATTTTGTATCATCTCTTATAACTTTTTGATTGATTTTCTACTAATGTATATCCTCATTAATTTCCCTTACATTCAAACTAGCATCTTTCAGAATGTGACTGGAAATTTTGAAAAACATTAAACTATGCTAAAAAAAAAAGTATTTAAAAAAATTCTTATCTCATCTTTATTAATGATATGGTGAACATATTGAATGTTCCTTTCTCCCTCTTACTGTAACTAAAACCCTGTGAGGTGAATTGGGCTGAGAGAGACTGACTGATTCAAATTCACTCAGCTGGCTTTCATTCCTAAAACATGATTAGAATTCACAGTCTCCTGGTTTCTAGCCTGGCCGGTGCCTTAACCACTTGACCAAATAAAATATCATCATCTGCCTATCCTAGGTCCTTGGAAAGGATCCAATAGGTGGACAAAAATGCCAAATCTAGTCTGAATATCTGGCTGACTATACAACAAATCATAACAATGATGGAGTTATGCAAATTCCATCCTCCATCATTTAGATCATCTCAAATTTGAATGGTGCTTTAGAAAAGCATAGTAGCCCTTTGCAATTTCTCATCTTCTGAAAAAAAGAAAATAGACATAGAGAAAGTAAAAAAAACCAAGAAAGTTCAGTCACGATCATCTACTTATATTATAGATCTGATTCATCCTGGTTTCCTCTATGTAATGAGGAAGATCATACTCATGTTTTATACTGTACTTATTTTTAGTCCTGACCACAGCTAACATACAAACCAAAGTTCTATTAAAAAAAAAACCACCATATTTTTAAGCAAAGATTTCTAATGATATCCATATGAAATAATAAAGGTCACAACAAGATATATGCATTTAATAAAAGAGAAAAAGTGGCTTATCTTTTCTATTCCTTGTTTTATTTATAACATATGCTATCATTATGATAAGCACATGGAAAAAGGCAGGTCTTGGACAACCTTTGTCATATATTCTTTAATTAGGATTCCTAAACTGCAAAGGATTGGTTAGAGTGACCTCTGTGGCCCCTCCAACTTTATGATTCCATAATTCTATTCTTATTACCCTTAACGATAGCTGATTCCCTAACTAGTTCTTCATAGTTCTTCAGAAACCATAACCAAAAACATAACAAAGATTGTTAAAAAAATGACAATGGAGTCTCACCATCTGTTTCTTCTCAACAAAAATCTAACTGTGAGGGAGCTACACTTTCTCTATAACTACTGAGGAAACAATGATAACTCATGCCAAGAATAAATTAGCCAAGGAGACAGCTCCATCTCCTTGTTTCCTGGGATGAGAACAGGTGTTTAATAATTTACATAAATTATGCAAAATCAAAAGCATTTACAGTAACTAAACACTTAGCAACAGACAAGAATTGGGAGGTACGTTACTGATGATATTCCTCAGTAGAGTGGCGCCTGCTACCATTTCCACAGTTATGGCTCTGTCGGGCTTTCCATTATCCCCTTAATATTTTTTTTTTTCTCATAGAGAATTATATTCTACTCCTAATTGTATTTTATATTTTGCATCTGCTGAACCAAGAGCATTGTCCATGATTAGGTTTTTAAATCACAGGAAGAGCAGCAGTCTAGATTTTAAGGCAAAAACATCTCAGTGAGATTCCAGGCAATCCATCAGGGTGACTTGTTTGACTTTCTCACAAAGTCACAAGTTAGCTCAGTAGAAAGATATGACATTCCCAAGATAAGATACTTTTGATGCTACATGACATCAGATATGTGTACTTAGTTTGGAAGAATTTATTGTGCTTCACTTTTCTCTAGGGAGAAAAAAGAAAATTTAAGATAAGAAAGCTCCTCTGTGTACAGCTACTCATCCAGATAGAAGCATTGTTTTATTTTTATTTATGTATCACACTTTGGAACCACCCATCTCCCTCACAGACTGAATAGCAGATTGAATACTCTGAATACCAGTTTTTTGAAGCCAAATAGCAATCCAACTACAATTGGGATATATATTAGGATATTTGGGAGAATTGTGAAATTTTCTTCAAAAACAGACAAAACCATTCTTTCAAAAAGAGAAATGGAAAATTCTGAAATTGCTGAGTGAGGAACAAGCATTTTATGGGGAATAGAATGTTAATTAGTTTGGCGAGGAAAGAAACATAAGACTAGTGTGACAAGGAAATAAATGGCATAAAAGGGGTTGGAGATCTGAAAACCAGAAAAAGGAGAACCTCAAGCATTATCTTCTGTGATCAACTTGTAGTCTGTGGAGATTCTCAGTCATCCAGATCATATAGTTGCCCCAAAGGTGTTTTTTCAAACGATAACTGGACTTTGTTTTTTTTCTTGAAGATGTTTTGCTTCTCATACAAGAAGCTTCTTCAGTTCTGAAACATTTCTCTTATGGCATGAAAAATTGGCTGGGTGACTTCAGGCTAGTCCCTCTCTCTTAGCCCAATGCACCTCACAAGGTTGTTGTGGGGAAAACAGGAAGACAACAAAGTATTACATATATTCATCATCCTTACCGATCTATAAACAACAATGAAGTTCCGAAGAAGCTTCTTGGACGAGAAGTGAAATGTCTTCAAGAAAAAACAAAGTTTGGTTTCTTTTTGAAAAAGCACCTTTGCAGTTCCACTTGTAGAATATATGGCTAACTTTATATAAGACAGTGTTCTACCTAGATGCATCTTCTGTTTATAAAGTGTCCCGGTTTAATTACAAAGCAAGATAAAGATCTGTAAGACGGGACAAGTGTTTTAAAGTTATTCACAAAAAATGAACCTGGACAACAGACTGAATGCACCGATCAGACAATTACCATATTTTCTACTCTTATCTTACATGTCCATTAACATTATTGGATAAATACAGAAGCTGGTTGGGTCTAGCAGTAAAGACACCAGGCTAGAAAACCAGGATACTGTGAATTCCAGTTCTGCCTTAGGCATGAAAGATCAGCTGGGTGACTTTGGGCCAGTCTCTCTCTCTTAGCCCAATGCACCTCACAGGACAGTTGTGTGGAAAACAGGAGGACAAAGGAGTATTACATATGTTCAGCACATTGAGTTATCTATAAATAATAATAAAGATGGGGTTAAAAAATCTAAAGATATGAATGAAATAAATCAGCATGCACAAATGCTTATAAAACTAAGCCTCCCACTTTTTTAGCCATATATAAGTAGCTGTACTATTTAGGCCTGTTTCTAAGACCCAGAGTCTACGTTTATATGGTAGAGGCTTGACCTGTTGCACTTACAAGGCCTCAAACAATTACCTTCTCAACTTAGGAAGATTCACAGTGACAGTATTCAAGAATTCGTTATCAAGGGTCAGACGGAGGTGCAGCTGAATGTTTTGTTGCCTCAGCAGTTCTGTATGTACTGTTTATTAGATATGTTGGCAGAGGCTCAATAGGCCAGGGAAGAGCCTGCCAAGTCCAGATTCAATGGAATATATAAAAGACATTTACGCTAAACAAACTTGTTAAGGCCAGTGATAATACCAAGTGAAGAAACTTTCTTTGATTTCCTCTCTGCTCCAATAGTAATAGAATGTGTATACAATGAGAGAAGTAGATACTCTCAGCAGCTTCTAATGGCATTCTAATGGAGATTTTTATTATTATTATTATTATTATTATTATTCCCTGATAGCATGAGCTGACTTCACAAAACCCTAACTGCAGTCCTTCCAGGCAAACTGTAGCCTTCAGCTTTCTCTATGAGGTTTCTCTATGCATTTGTGCATGCATAATTCAGTTTTTGCAACCAAGTACTTTGAAAGGGATAGCTGTAAATGTTTGGTGAATACCAACTAGCCAAAAAGATACATTTAGTGGTGATTGATGGCATGCGACTTCTTTGTTCCAATCTTCTATGGTGGAGTCTTTCTTTCAGTGCATATGTATATGTGTGTTTTGTATATATGATAGTAACAACAGTAATCTACAAAAGAAAGCAAAAGAAAACAAAGGTATGAGGCAAAACAACGAAGTACAAGTTAAAGATCAATGGCATTGACAAAAACACCATTAGTCAATTGCAAATGACAGCTATATTTGGAACAGGTTACATCCTGTGACGATACCTTTATCACCATCAGACTTCAACATCCACCTTTCCCAAGTTCTTGGGAAGGGTTCAAAAAGTGGATAAAAATGCCATATCCAATTCAAGCATCTGGATAACTATGCAGCCAACCAATACTATTTTAAAATACTCATATGTAGACCTGAATATCTACTTAATTAGGGCTGTTCATTATGGGACAATCTGCTTTGCTATTTCGAAGCAATTCAGTCAGTTCTGTTTTTAAAACAATATAAACTCATTTTTAGAGTCCATATTTATGCAATTTTGCAGGCTATAGTCATTTTGACTGGGTTCACAAACATGAGAAATTTGGAGAATATATTATCAACTATGTATCTCAATGAAGAACTCTTCAGTTGAAATAATATTTCTGTCATATTTTTTGTCAGATTGAGCAGCTGAATCACCAGAGGCCTAGCTGTAAAAGACCTTTATTAAAGTGCTTTATTATGCCATGTTTGATATGAGTGTTATATCAAAAAAGAGATATGCCATGAATGACATTAATGTATAGGTATTTTGCTCTCGTCTAGGCCATCTTATTGACCAATTTCAGTGAAATGGATCGAAAGAATCAATTGTAACTTAGTAGGACTATATAGTGTTGTGACCAAGACTTCTCGAGAGCGTAATTAAGCACACACTTAGTTAAAAAACCTCTTGTTTCATTTCAATGCTGGGACTTATTTTCTTTCCCAGCTGGTAATGAGTCCAAACAGTCCCTTTGAGATAAGCTTCCACCTTTCTTTCCTTTGAATTGCTGCTAATAGCCAGAATGCCAAATGAATTATTTAAAAAACCCAATCAAAGTACAAAATCCACACAGAGCTTCAAAGATTAATCCAAACAGAATGAACAACTTTGCTTCCTGCAAAGGTTTTGTCACCTTTGCCTGTCCTTTATACCTTATGGGAGGGGCAATCTTCTCCGAGCCTTACTCCTGAGTCACCCCTTTTGTTTCAGCTGCTCTTGCTTTCTAGCAGCTCTGCACACACGCACAGCCTCGCTGCTGCCAGACTCTGGAGAATCTGAGTCAGCGCCCCACTCACAGATGGTCCTGGCCCCATCTCTGCAGGACCCTCATCTGAGTCCTCTCCAGATTCCCTGACTGGTCCCCGTTCTTCCCCACTGTCCCATTCCGCTGCCATCTGCACAGGCTACTGGTGAACCACAACATATAGTAGATTATGCAGCCTTTTAAAAAAATCTATATGTAGGAAGTTAGATGATAATTTCAAGCTTGAAAGGGCCAGGAAAGTAAAGGGTAAGCCATTGTACACTTTGAAATTTTGGAAAAAATAATCTGGATAAAGTGGTTCCATATCTATCTTGAAGTTTTTGGAAAGAATATTTCTCTCAGGATAGAAGTTTCAAGTTTTTTTTAGCTAATTCTCAAGAAGCTTTAGCATTTCTTTTGGTATTTGGTCTTATTTTAATTTTATGAGGTGATAAAGTCCACTGCTGTTGTTCTTGGCTTTTTTTTTTCTTACTGTAATGCATTATGCAGCCCTTCACGATGTGTATAAAATTTTGTAGAGACTTAAAAACAGTAGAATCCAATGTGGAGATGTGTTAGAACAACCTTTATCCAAGAGAGAAGGGGGGGAGGGCGAGGGAAGGGGAAGGGGAGGGAAGGAGAGAGAGAGAGAGTGCAAAGTCCTGTTTGATATATTTGCTTCTTCTCTTTTTTAACCCAGTTCAAAGCACTTATTTTGAAATTTAAAAATCTTTTTTCTGCTCATAATAATTCTGCCAGCTGAAAAATTTGCTTGTCTCTCTACTATTGATGTAAATGTTGATGTATTTTTTTAAATTATTGCTTTGGAAATATTTTTGTTGCTTATCCTTATTCTTTTATCTGATCACATATATAGAGTAAATATTTCCCACCAGCTATTGGACAAAAATAACTGCTGGTGCCTTTATTGTCATTGCCACACTGTGCCCTAGTTGATAAACAGCTGATTGGCATGCCAGCATGTCCTGGCTCAGTCTTGATTTCAACCAAATCCATCCTCCTCCCCACAAAAAAAGTACAAGAATGAATATTCTTTGCTAGGTCATGGGACCTAACCGAATATACAGCAACTATATGCACATATCTTTTCATGTAGGATTTTACCACAGTTTCACATTAACATGAAGGCTGGCCTGTGGTTGTAATTCATCCCATTTATCATAATCTCCTCCCAACATATATCACATAAATGTCTGGAAACATCGGTGAATCCTAGAAATATAACATAATCCATCTTGTTTTGCTCTGAATGATGATAGGGATTACTATGATATCAAATATTATGAAATATTATTGTTACTTATATTGCTATAATGTAATCTGGTAAAAGAGCTGGAATAAAACCACTGTAGATGATATGGCTAAAGAAAATATGGTTACTTTCTGAAAAGGAATCAGTTATTGATACACTGAGAAGAATATACAGGTACTCTTGCACTTCCGGCAAAAATTGGGACTAGTCATTAAGTAATGCAATTGATTCAAGTTACATCCAGTTTTATGATCCTTCTGATTTATGATTTTTTGATCTTTTTTTTCCACATTTGTTAAACAAATAACTATGTTAAGAAAATCTATTTTGCCCCATTGACTTTGCTGTTGGAAGCCACTTGGCAAGGTTTGCAAATGGTGATCAAGTCACCCTGGGATCATGCAGTCATCATAAACACATCCCAGCTGTCAAGCATCCAATTTTTGATGATGTGACTGCAGGGATGCTGTATTGGTTATAAGTACAAGGACAGGACAAATCACTTTTTTTTTCAGCATAATTTTAATAAACAAATAAGTCAAGGACAACCTGTAATGGTAATAAAATGAAGTCATAGACAAGACGTACATTACTAGGAGATCAAATGGATTCTTCTGTCTATGCTTTGGATAACATAATGACACATTGGTAAGACACACATTTCTATATATTATACATACTGTATAATATATGTATATATATATATATATTATACATATATGTGCATCCATTAGACAGAGCTTCTCATTCCCGTAATAATCTGGGTGAATTCTGATACTTCCTGTTACTTAAAAGGAATACCAATAAAGAAACAAGGGCTGCAATATGTACTGTATATTCTGTGTGGTATTTTTCAATTACATGGACCACCAGGAAATATCACGTGAATGATTTCATCTTCTTTTGATACAATTAGCGAGATATTATTATTTAGGTTCAAACCCTTTACCAGGAACTGAACTCATAGATCTTCATATTTTTGTTGGTGACAAACAAACACAAGCTTTAGAAGCTGCCAACTTTTGCAACGTGATCATCTGAAGTCATGTTATGAAATTTATAAGTTAATTAATATTATTTTTTAAAAAAAGCACAAAAGCAAAGCACATTTTAGATTTTTGGGATATAGTCAACTGGTAGTGTAAAAAGTATTCAAAATTAGCTCAACTTCATAGATGGAATGGTCAAGACTAGCGTGATGCCCCGGGGCATGGCACAAAGGCAACACAGTCAAATAAGCAATAAGAGCCCCTTTATTATCTCCAACTTTGCCCCCAATGTCTAGGTTAATTTTAGTTGGAGAAAAACTCTCCCAGGAGCAGCCTTTAACTGTAGAAAATTCAATCCAAAACAAGGTACATACAAGCTGTAACTAAAAATCCAAACAAACCAATCTGAAGTAATTAGCTTGACAGGACAGGAGAAGGAATTTCAGACTTGAAAGCACAGCAAAACTCACATGGTTGGGAAGACACCAGGAACACAGATAAGCCACGATGATACAAAATAAATTCACATTTGCTCCCAACTGCTTGCTGTGCGTAGCTTCCTTTTTTTTATACTCTCTGTTCCCAGCTGCAGCTAATGAAGGGAATCAGAGCCCCTTCCTCCCCATGCAACTCATGTTGCTCCCTTCTCCATTCCTCCCTGTGTGCCCTAGGATGAAGAGGAGGTGGACCTGGGTCTTCCTCTGAATTCCCTCTCCCTTGCTCTACCTCTCCCCTTCTCTGCCCAGCCAGACTTTGCCCTTCCCCAGTTTCTTCCACAGCTAACGGAGCCAAACTCCCACTCTCTGTCAGCTGTTCGGCTTCCCCTTCCAAGTCAGTCTCCAACAGGGGCATGAAAACTAGTTTTTGAAGACTTGACTAATTTCCCTACCAGTATCTTCATAGCTTCTTCTATAGTCATCCAACCATAATTATTCCAATATTAGAGTGATGAGCACAGACCTTATTTCATGTAAATGATGGCTAAGTGAATCTATGAATGGCCTTGCTTAAATTTATACAATGAAATGATAACTTGAAATAATTCTTAGCCTATAATTCATCCCTTACATTTATCACAACAAAACTTTATCCTTTTCAATAATCTTTCTTTTTGATGTCATAAAGTATGCAGACACTCTTCTGAGAAGCAAATACACACACACACACACACACACACACACACAAAAGAAGAAAAGTTTTGAAATGTGAATCTGGGAGAGTTTACACTCCACACAAACAATGCCATGCAAGATAAACTACAGTCTGGGCAGAAGCAGTGCACTCCATAAGATCAAAGGAGGAGTGTGAACAAACACTGAAATACATGGAATATGCTGGTATTTGGGGGGAGGGGGGGTTATATGTGAATGTATCTGTAAGCAGAAAAACTAACATGCAATTGCAGTAAAGAAAACAAATGCAGTTGCGCCTATATTTTCTCTTCAGTAAGATATGGCAGCTGTAGAATATTGTGAGAGCTTTTGCAATTTCCTTTTTTTAATGCTGGATATATGGTAAAAAGAAACTACGGCAAATGGCCAATCTAACACATTATAAAGCCAAATTTGGTTTTAATTATGTTAATATTTTGCTTTGATGGCTTCTCTTTTTGTGTCCATTGAAAAAAATAGTATAAATCCAACCCAGGCTGAGTTGTCTTCTACTAACAGGTTTTTTTTTTTTTTTTTTTTAAAAATCTGACTTAAACTTTGTGTGTTCCCAGAAATTGTTTCCTGTTGTAAACTGAATTCCCAACCTGAGCAATTATACCACTGAACAATTTAGAAAAAAGTATCTATTCTGTTATATTTCAGTGCTGCAGCCAACAAAGTTCATGTGAACTTTATGTAACAGCATATATCCTTCTACTTCTTTAATTCCCTCCTCGCAGAACTGTTTTCCATCAAATTTCATTTCAGTCAAAAGGGGAGATTACTGTATAGTGTGGAACTCCTTGTTGCAGGTGGCAAACTGCCCACAGATTTAAAATGACATTTAATACAAAGTTCTTGAATGCAACTTCGGATACAATCAGACATTAAAATACAGAAGAATGTAGATTTGAATGTTGTCTTGATTTCAAATAATGGATCAGAGCAACAATCTTATGAATAAGCAAATTGCAGAAGATAGCATCCTTGAAGTACTTTTCTTTGGAGGATGGGGATCTGGATAACTAGGAGCTAGGGACCTAGAAGATATAGGTATCACAAATAACTTATTCTAGCCCAAACCATCATAAGCTAAAAAGGCTTTAGCAACTTTCAATATAATAGGCTAAAGCAAACTCCACAACTGGAGTATTTTTATTATCTAAGCTCTCCTTCTCTAGGAATCTTCCAACTTCCCCTGTCAATTTCATGCCATTATAAAAGCTTTCAAAACTGGATATACTTAAAAAAGACCCCACATTCACATGTTTCTATGACATAGTGGTCAGAGTAAGAGATGGGAATATTTGTGTGAGTTGTCACATCTGGTATGAATTCATTAGACTTGTAACTTATTCAGATTTCAGCACAGACACTCTAACCTTCCCAATTTTGCCTATATGGCAGTCAGCATTGTTGAGATCATTTTTTTGTGTTGTAGCCACCCAAGGATATTTATATTGTCCTAAGATTAGTTTCAGCATCTCATTTGATGCTCTTATCCAGATGAACCAATTGAAAACTATGACTGGCTTCCCAATCATGTTAACCTACCATTTCTTTTTTTAAACATAGTTTATTGAATAAACTATAATTATATGGGCTCACAGATTGCAATGTGCAAATTTGTACTATGCAAATGATGCACAAATCACAAGGGCTAAATTCACACAACATTTTCCCAAGATAACACCTTCCAGACATGTGGACCTATAATTCTTCAGCTACCATGGACAGTTCTGAGAATACTGGGAACTGAACTGCACGTCTAATGGATTCCTAATTTGGGGAGATTGTGCCACACCAAAATGCAATAAAGCACATCATTGTGAGATCAAGAAGGACTATGGTCAGATCATGAGAACATCGTGAGTACTGGCAAATGATATTTAACAGATGTTAATTGCCTTTCTAAAGCGGAAGCAACCAGTTGTCAATCTGTTAGAAAAACAGATGGAAATAAAATAATAAGTTTTGAGACTGGGGATAGATGAATCGAGGGAATGTAAGATTTATGATTTGCAGGTGCTGGCTTTCTGTTGCATGGTTTGTTTTTGTTTTTGTTTTTTGTATCCATTCTTGAATCTGTGCTTGCTATTCCAGGTTTGAATATCAGGTTTCCTCCAACTTTGAGGAAACCTGATATTTATTAATTAAGGAATGTGAACTTTTAGGAGTTAGTCTTGGGTGACTTCATGGAAATATCAGCTATTCTAGGCAACAAAGTCTGTTTTTATTTTCCACTAAGTTGTCTTCATTTTCCCAGTTTATCCTATAGAAGTTGTCTTTGTTGGTGTAGTCCATGAAAATCTCATTCAAGTCTGACCATGTATATTTCTTCAAGATCAGCCAAGATATAACTAAGAGTGGCTGCCATGTTTAGGAAATAGATAAGTCTAAGTATATGAACCAATGGCCCAGTTCATGAAAGGGTAGCTTCTGCCTTTGGTACAAATGGAATTTGACATCATTCAATTTCATGGGACATTCATAGACCTTACTGGGTAATAAGGAGGATTATTCTTGGGCATAGATTAAGCTAACATAGGTATCAACTATACAAGCTTAAAACAAAAGGTTCAGGACAAACAGAAGCATTTCAGCAAACACCATACTTAATAATCAATAACCAGAATAGAGCTGGAAGGAATCTTGGAGGTCTTCTAATACAAGCTCCTGCTCAAGCAGGAAACCCTGTAACATTTCAGACAAGTGACTGTCCTGTCCCTTCTTAAAAACCTCCAGTGAATGAAGCACTCACAACTTCTGAAGGCAAGCTGTCCCAATGGTTAATTGTTCTCATTGATAGGAAGTTTCTCCTTAATTCTAGGTTACTTCTCTCTTTGATTTAATTATCACCAGACCTAATATTATATTTGCAGAATTGGGGGGGGGGGGGGGGGGGTTGTATAGATTTTAAGATTTCCAGAAGACATTTGCTTACAATATAACTTCCTGAAGCAAAGCTAATGTTTTTGAGACTTGGGATTTTTCTCTTCCTAAAGGTATATTACTAAAGAATATTTACAGTGATAAGTAGATTTTGTCCAGGATAATCTGCCCAATCTGGTCCTTTAGGTCTTCCAAGAGTGTATATCTCGCCATTGTAATTATATCCAATTCTTCCTTTTTTCGAACTTTCCCAGCATTATAGAGAGATAAATCTTATATATATATATATATATATAAATCTTATATATATATAAATCTTATATATATATATATATATATATATATATATATATATATATATATATATATATATATATATATATATATATATATAATACATCTCATCAGCTTTGCAAGATGAGTCAGCAAGGAAGATGTATCAAACGTCATTTTTACTGTGGGTTGGTATCCTTGGGGATGTTTTAAAAGTTCACTTGAAAAAGCCTAGTTTATGTGCATTTGAAAAGGATGGTTCCCAAGAGCCAAGCGTCAATTATCCCTAAAACTCTGCTTGGATGAATTCATCTAGAGGACACCTATTTTCCAAAACTTTCCAAGACTCTTTTGCTTCCAGTTGCATTGTTTGGATTGGGCATCTATCAAGTTTTCTTTATGGTAGCTTTTGTTCACTTATGATATACATTAGTGGCCACCAATCTTTTTCAAATAATCTAATTCTCTTCTTACATCATACAGCCTGTTATTGACAGAATTCCTTGGTCATGTGTATGGCAATCTTCATTATAAACTGCTCTTTTTAAAATGTTTTCCCTTTACTCTGTTGATATTTGACATTAAATTAGGCATGTCATACAAAGGATACCATCTATTAGCTACTCTTATAATAAAGAACAACCAGGCTTGGTAGTATGCTCCTAATTTTACTTGTTTATCTATTTCTGTATTAGTCCATATGTATGACATGCCAAACCTACTCTGGAGCTGAAATGTAAACCACAAGGATGTAAACCACTTCATTGTTTTTTTCCCATTTGCACCCTGATTTCCCTCCTTAAAGTTTCTTCAGATTAAAAAAAATGTTTAAAAAAGTCTGAAGCTAGAATAATGCTATTTTGCAACTGTCCTATCCCCCCTACCCTGTGTAGAGGAGACCAACATGAAGTTAAGACAACTTTAGATGATGGGTGGAACATTGTTAGGTAAACCCCAAAATCACCATTGGCTTCCCCATTGACTTTACTTCAGCTAGGAACCTGAAACTCTTATAAAAAATTGTAATCCAATCTTGAGTTTGTCTTAATCATGCTCCAGAATTTTACAGAACTGCCTACTGAAATGAAGGAGCTGTCCTCATCTTTTATTTTCTTTGATAAACTTTTTCCCCACTTCTAAAAACAACACTTGTAAGGCAAAGTTTCTCCTCTACTACACCTGGCATCTATTTGTCTCTTGAGACTGTTGCTACTGCCTGACCAACTTAGCTTTCTGAGCAAATGAAACACCTGTCTCCCCTTGCAACTTTTTCTGTAATGCCGAGAAGTAATTAGCTACAAATAATTGCTAGGTAAGAAAGGTTGTATTAACAAGAGTCACATTATTCATTACTCTGAATTCCTTGTGGATGGGCTGTAATTTTTTTTCCTAGTTATTGCTAGCTGCACTTTTCAATCTACATTTTACCTCTTAGAAATAATTTTGGCAAGCATATTCATTTGCTAACACAAGAATGTTAAATTCATTTCTGAAGCAGGCTCAAAAAATGAGTTCTGTAATCCTCCACAGTCATACCTACTTTAGTAATGGGGGAAGGATAATGTCAGGAGATTAGAAATTCCACAAATGTGTGCTGCTCTCACACAATCCTTCCCTTGTTAGGGTCCAGGAAATAGACTGTTCATGGCCTTGGTTACTGAGCAGAGCCATGAAAGATATTCTATTTTTTTTTCATAGTTTGAAATGTAGTACTTGATTATCCTTAAAATGCTAATAGTTTCTTACAACAGGAGTAAGTGAATGGAAATTATCAGAAATTTAAAAAAACTGAGCAAATCTTATTTGTTTTAATTTGGATGGCTGAATAATTATCTATGAATCTAAACTAGCTTTTAACATCGTCAATATTAATGATTTTGGACTTATTGTTGTCCTAAGGATGTAGAGAAAATTGAAGAAACAAAATAGGAAAAACATTTTTCTAAAATAACCATGTGATACAGAGAGATTAGCAGGTGGACTAAAGTTTTCCACATCTTTTCTCATTGACTTAATTTCCTATCATTAATATACAAAGATCATGTTCCAAAAACTAAGACAGATTTTGATACTCCCAAGAAAATTTATTTCTTATTCTACACCTACAGAAAGAATTTTGATAAACTGAAGCAGGTGACTACTTATATGAAGCATACACTCTGTGAACTAATAAGGAGGCACTATTTTCACCCTTTTCCTCTCACAGAAAATATCTGAACTGTGTTGTTTCTTACTATTCTGGAATGTACCAACCCCAATCCAGCCCATTACATAGCCCTGACCGAATCATCTTAATCAATGCCTAGTGATGGCTAGGATAACTGGGTTCATCTTCTGACATTATTTTATTCTTCAGTTAATAAAAGGTCCTAAAGACTTCATTTACACTTTGAAGAGAGTTAAAATTGATGGGCACATGTGGGTTTTAAGAACAGCATAATAACAGAATAATAGAATAACTGAGCTGGATCATTGGATAGAATGAAGGGATACAGAAAACTGCCTTAGTTGCCATCTAGTAGTTATCCAGATTGGTGCAATCCAGAAATGATACTCCAAGATAAAGTTTGGGAGTTCATATGTAAACTTTTGAATGTGGTATCCTTTCAAAGGATGAAGATGAAAAGAAGGGCTAGGGTTAATTACACATATCTACGTTCTCTATTTTATTGTGTTCCCAACTTGTTGTGCCCATACCCTCAGAGATGTGGACATGAAATTTCAAAAGGTACATGACTTGTGTCCCTTAGTGACAAGTCAAGAATCATAATTGCAAGTTTAGGCATTTAATGGAAAAAAAAATATTTATCTTGGCATTTGAGCTTTTCTGATACCACCATTGCACTAATTTTTGAGAATCTGACACCACCATTGCACTAATTTTTGAGAATCTTACGTTATATGGTCAAGTCATTTTAGCGCAATTCTGTTATTGTAGGAATGGAGCATAGAAATGTTGGGAACCACTAGTTTAAGCTAATTTATATACTGTATGACACAGTATGTAGACCAGGGGTGTCAGACTCATGTCATCATGGTAGCATCATGTGACATATCAGGACTTTTTTCCTCTTTGCTAAACAGAAAATGGGTGTAACGAGGACATGATGCATCTAGCCCATGGGCTGGGAGTTTGACAGCCCTGATATAGACAAAACATGAAAATACATGTTTTTAATCAAAGCACCTGGCTGAACCTTCTGCTTAAAGCTATGAAGCAGCTAGAGCCCATCCATAGATGCTCAGAGGAGCATCTATTTCAAAATCATCTCAGGGTCTCCTAGATATACATAACCAGAAAACACGTCCATTTGGATATTTAGCTGAAATGAAATTTTGAAGAGGGAATCCAGAAACAGCGTCATGAAATGATTTGCATAAGCCTACAAGGTATCCAATGCTTCAGCAATAAACTACAATAACAGAATTGCGCTAAAATGACTTGACCATATAACATAAGATTCTCAAAAATTAGTGCAATGGTGGTGTCAGATTCTCAAAAATTAGTGCAATGGTGGTATCAGAAAAGCTCAAATGCCAAGATAAATATTTTTTTTTTCCATTAAATGCCTAAACTTGCAATGGAGCCAGAACACTATCAGCATACATCAAAAGCATTTTTCTTATAAATTTGTCCCCTGTTTATTTAATCAACTTGACTTGTGACTCATGGCATTTCATATCCTTTTGGTACAACCTATTCTCAATCCTATTTTCGGTAAGGATAATAAAGATCTTTCTTTGAGCATTTAAGATCTTTGTTATGGTTATTGACCAGACTACAAGAAATTGTTTAAGCAGTTTTAAAAACAAGATGGGAAATAAATTCAAGAAAACTAAGAATAAGTGATAACTGGTGAGGTTGCTGCCAATGGAAATTGACATTACTAAGCAAGGTGTACCATTGATGTTGCTGGGCCTCTTTCAGTATGTTTGACAATGTTTTGCTATGCAAGTGGAAAGCCAATAGGATACTTTCTTAAGTCAAAGAAAGGGGACAAGAATTTGTTTCATACAGATGCTTTCAGATCTAATGTAATGAGGAATTTTTTCATATTACGCCTTGAGAGTTGAGCTGCTTAATCCCAGTTTTGTAATTTACAGCTTGTTGAAAAACATCTTTTTACAATGGTTCTCAGGGAAAATCCATTCACTTCATCTCATATACATTAATGATCTTGTTAAGCTGCCAAGCACATATTTCTATGGACTTCTTTGTAAAGAAGAGGATGGATGGCCCAGGCTATTCAGAGACACAGCAGTTCATACCTTGGTTCCAGTAGGCAATGCCAGCTAGGCTTACAGAAGGGATGAATAGACTGGAATCTCAGTTTTACTATAAGCTTTTCTCTGCAAGCATGCTTCATAATAAGAGATTTTAGATGGATTCAATTATTTGCACTATATACCATCATTCTTTCTTACTAAAACAAACCCTGACTAATAACAGACAAAAGGTTTCACTCTCAAGAACTGTGTTGAAGGCAGTTCATGTTTGTTGATGAAGTGTAATGCTTAGTTTATGTGACACTGTGCCTCAAGTGTTATTATTTTTGCCTTTATTAGCTGTGAAGACTAAATCAGTAGTAATATTTTCATGAGATTAAGATTAATCCACCAGAAACAGCCAGTCAGATTTTCAACTGCTGAACACTTAATGCAATAAAAAAAGTAGTTAAGATGATATTCCTGAAGGACTGTTAATGAATCCTGAATCTGTACCATTGTCTTAAAGCAAGATTTAAATATTTAAGTGGAAATACAATTTCCTACAGGGCATTATTGGCAAGTTCCTCTTAATTTCATTTTTAATCCATGATGTGAAAATAGATTAGCATTTATTTACTTAGGCTTCTATAACAATCCAATGAATCAACTAGACATGGAGCAACTTACAATGTCTTCTTAGAGTAATTAAGTTAAAATAACACCTTCATTGACAAAAGAATTATGCTTCTTTCCTGCTAAAATGTTGTAATTTTTTAACAGTTTCAATTTCCCGTTTTGCTTTATAATAACAATTTGTCATATAAGAAAACAGTGTAAAAAACGGGATGTGTACAAAATGAGAACTGTTTTTTTGTGGGGTGGGGAATCAATTATATTTTGTTAACCAAGAGTCAGTTTAGTTTAGCGATTAAGGCACCAGGCTAGAAAGCAGTAGACCTTAAATTCAAGTTTCATTATAGACATGGAAACCAGTCACCTTGTCTCAGCCCCTCACCTCACAGGTTTGCCGCTGTGGCGAAAATAAGTGGAGAAAGCTGTGTTGGATATGTTTGCCATCTTGAGATATTTGTAAAAATAATAAAAGATAAAATAAATACAATTATTGATTAGCAAGGTTCAATTCATAGAACATAAAATAATAGAATTGGAAGGTACCTTGGAGGTCTTTTAGTCCAACCCCTGCAACATTCTGGAAATTTAGATTTCAAGACTTCATTTTTATTATTTTCACTGATTCCCATGTTATATACTAATTCATACATATTGTGTATGCAACATAATCAATTACACAACTTATTGTGATGAGTAATTCAGTCCCATAATGAGTGATTCAAAAAGCTTAACTTAAGCACTCAGTTTCCCTAAAGTATTGGGCAACACATGTCATGAGTTTTAATCAGAAAATACAGCATACTTCATGACAAGAACTTACTGCCAGGAACTCCCAACCCTTTTCCACCAAAAATTCTACAAACTTTCTAGGTTCTATGGTCCATAATGTTTTTATTAAATTTGTGAACAACTCAAAATGGAGAGCTGTGGTTTTATTATCTTTAGTAAATTCTTTAAAAGACTAAAGTTTCTTATATGATACTCCAGAGAAACAATTCAAAGGGCCTGGGTTCCCATACATGTCACATGCTTCTCTTGGCACTTATCTAAACACATACACATGCACACCCCAGGACTGCACTGTAATCACAAAGGGAAGCCACATGAGGAAAAAAAGTATTTAAAAAACAAAACAAAACAAAGAATTGCCAATATATCTGACCAAACCATCTCTGGATCTCCTGAAACCTTTCCTCCATTGAATCCAGATGGCTGCATATCCCCTGATTCTTATTATTTGAGGTCAATAAGGGAAAACCTTTTTAAACATTTCTGGTGAACATTTATAGTTTGCATTATTAATTTTTTATTCTTCATCTACAATTGTCATTGCTTTCACTTTGTTACCTGTTATTTCAGCTGGCCTTTAAGTGGCCTAATTCTGAAGGTCATTTCACAGGTTATGTGAAATAGACTATGCATATCACACTATTTATAACTAAGGAAGCCTCAGGCTAACCAAGAGTTTTTTTTTTTAATTAGTGTGCCCACAGTAATCAGGTTTTTATAATTTGTATATGTAACGCCCATTCAAATGGATGAATAAAAGAATTCAGCATTATAGAGAATAATGTAGTTACCTGAAGGCAAATCTGTTATTTGCATAAAACATAAAATTCCTCTGAATTTATTTTTTGACCCTATCCATTACCCAACTTTAAATCCTAAATTTTTGCTTGACTATCACCCTTTCGCAAACAGATTATACATTTAATTTTCATGATCATTCTTTCCATTTCAGACAGACCTCAAGGCCTGAATCTAAATTCACCATTTATAACATTTTTTTGTATTAAAATCTTAAAGTCTCAGACTAATCTGTTGTTGCTAGTTGAGTGTCATTCAAATGTTTCCCTGTTTAACTGGTAAAGCTAATGCGACTGCTGTAATTTTTTTTTTTTTTTGAGAGTTAAGAGCATTGAATCCAGAATATTGTTTTTTACTAACATCAATAGAATGGAGTTCAAAGCTTAGAATTTTATCAAGAACTTAGAATGGGCAATTCAAAATATGTCATGTGTACCTTTCTTAGACTGATCTTAGATTGAAAGTGAGAACAATCAACCAATGGAACAGCTTGCCCTCGGAAGTTGTGGGAGCTCCATCACTTGAGACTTTCAAGAAGAGATTGGACTGCCATTTGTCAGAAATGGTGTAGGGTCTCCCACTTGGGCGTGGGGTTGGACTAGATGACTTACAAGGTCCCTTCCAACTCTGATTATCTGTTATCTGATCTATGGTATAAGTGGCTGCTAGAAGTTATGGCCTAGGAATAATTTTGTATCTATGTGTGATAGTGTATATGCATATGCACAGTAAACAAACATATAGAATGATTTGCTTTTAAGGAATACTAGCAAGAGGAACAAATGTTTACTTTATGATTCCTATTACTATTTTAGTATATTTTAATGTAGAATATAATATCTAATATCGGTATTTAGGGATTTAATTTAGCTAACAATTTTTTAAATCCATCTAGAATATATAGAATAAAGTTCCTGCACCCATTTAAACAATTTAACCTCTTCCCAGTGGTACTTTATTATATCCATTTTTTTTTGTAAAAATAAGAGAACCAGTTTGATGTAGTGATTAAGGCACAAGGCCAGAAACTAGGAGGCTGTGAGTTCTAGTCTCACTTGAAGGAAAAAAGTCACCTGGATGACCTTGGGCCAGTCATTCTGTCTGAGCCCTAAGAATCAGGCAAGGACAAACCACTTCTGAAATCTCTTCAAGAAAATTGCAAAGAGTAGTTCAAACAGTTGCCGGCAGTAAACAATGCCTTGAATGTACCAAAACAACAACAACAAAACCTATCCTATATCCTTGTTTACTCGAGTTCATGGTTAAACCTAATAAATCTTTTTTTTTTCTTAGTGTCAATTCAGCTTGCTCACGTGGTGAATATGAAAATATCAACCAAATCCTACAAAGGATAAAGTTGTAAACTACTTTATTGACTTTTGGCAATCCTAATGTGCAGTGGTGGGATTCAAATAATTTGACAACTAGTTCACCCAGGGTCAGGTTGGCTGTTGTGGGAGGCATGGCCCATCCCTATCCTGCAGCTCCACTGCACATGTGGGATGAGCCTCCCATGACAGCCAACCTGACCCTGGGCAAATCAGTTGTTAACTCCCATCAAAGTGCTGCACTGCATTGCAGTGGAGAAATGGGCAACAAAGTGAACAGCATGAGGGAAGGAGGAGGGAAAGTGGCCTTCTCCTTCCCTTGCACCAGCTACTCTGTTGCCCGTTTCTCCATTGCAGTGCAGTGCAGCACCTAGGATACACTTTGATAATGGGGGTTGGGTAATTTAACAATCACTTGAACCGATAAGAAGTGGCTGAATCCCACCACTGCTAATGTGGATTCAGAAAGCAATTACCATGAAGCCAACCATATGCCAAGCCATCCAATTTGTGAGCCACCCATACAGAATTTGCAATTAGCAGCATGCAAGTAGAAGTCAGGCAATATTGAGGGCAGGTTTGTAATGGCGATTTAGTGGTGAAAATGCTTATATCAGAAGCTTCATAAGCTGAGGAAATTGGAAGAAATGGATGAGAACTGAGTAAAATTAAAACATTGCTGATATATTATTAGTGTTCTGAATTTTAATGACTTTTTAAACTTGTTCTTTAGGAGGAGAAAAAAAAGGAAAAGAGAAGTTAATAAAATAAAATTTGGAAGCATACAAACATATTTGAATATATTTATTCTGAAGATTTTTTAAAGCCTTTTCTTGTGCTAATTTTTCAATTGAATTTTCTCCCCATTTTTTTAAATAACGATCCAATGAAAGATGCACTTCAGTTTTTATTGCTATAATGCATGTTGAAGCATGTATTTCCTTATTGGACAATATAGTTCATCAGCCCCTAGCTGTTGTCTATTCATACCTGTCTTATTTCCTAGGCAACTCTCTTGATTCTTGGTTTGTTGTTTTAATTTATTTGGTCCATTATTTGCACTATCATCATCCAATATCTTATGTTGCCCTCATATCTCCCAAACCATGATGTAAATGCCCTGGTCAGAGGTCTAAAATATAAGGACCATTTATCCCTGCTTCTTCTTCCAGCCATGGAGGGGAAGCAAGAAGAGAAGGCTTGCAACTCTTCCTAACCTTGGCAACAGAAAGCCAACACTGGGAGGATTCTCAGAAAAAGCAAGAAGTCAGCCTCCAAAAGAGTTGATGGATCCTGTTGGGTTAATAGTTAATAATCCTGCATAACTACAGAGTCAGCCAGCCTCTGTCAGATGTTTTATGTGCTACTTTAGAGGGATCTTCTCCTAGCCTCAACCTGGCTAACCTTTGCTTACTTCACTCTGCATTAAAGCTGTAAAGACAACATTACCATCTGTCCTTGTTATTGAAATAGATTAGAGCTTATGGTGCAACAAGTTGTATGCTGACAAAAAGGAGAAATTTTCCAACAATTACCAATTGTTAATGAGAACAATTAACCAGTGGAATGGCTGGTCTTCAGAAGTTGTGGGTGCTCAATCACTGGAGGTTTTCAAGAAGAGACTAGACAGCCACTTGTCTGGAATGGTATAGGGTCTTCTGCCTGAGCAGGCAGTTGGAACACAAGACCTCCAAGGTCCTTTCCAACCCTGATATTTTGAATGTCTGAAACTTTCCTGCTACTTTTAGTTTGCATGGCTCTTGAGTGTGCTCATTATCTGCCTATTGTAAGATTTCAAGCAGCTCACAGCAGGACTGTTGAGTTCTGTAAATTGATGATCATCTATTTTCCAGTGCAGCCCTGGATTATTTATTTGATTGATTGATTTCTATAGCCATCTATATCAACTAGTGACTCTGGGTAGTGTACATCATAAAACATGAAAACAATTAAAATAGTACAAAATTCTTATTAAAATTTATGTTCCCTCCTCCGAAGATGAAAGGATGGGAGGAGGGAGCTAAAACAGGAGGAGGATATTCCTACAGTGCCTCATAGAATTTTAGAATATATCATAACTATAACCATGTAGTGGTCATTGTCAATAAATATTAATGCAAAATATCCAAATGCAAATGGTATGGTATGTTGCTTGTTCTTTCTCAAGCATATGTGCATATGCATGTGTTTAAAAGTAAATACTATGTTCAGATGAAATATAGGAAGGGCAATGCTAGAAAGAGGACCAAGAATGTGTCATAATTTAATCTGATGATACGTTTTCTTGTTCAAAATGCCCAAATGAGATTATTTTTCTGGGACTTTTCCAAAGCCAGACAAGCTCGAACTGATCTCCCGATACACAGAACAAAAGGGACAGATCATATCTCCCTCTAATAACTTTGTCTAACAATCCCGAATATGCAACCAAAGCTCAGCAATAAATGTTCAGGACCACATACAATGGGAAACCACCCACGTGTGCTGTGACATTTATTATACATGGGAGAATAGGCAACCCTTACTTGAACCCAGCCGAAGATCCTTACAATAATATCAGTTAAGGTTCTCTAGTATCAGTCTACAGAGAGAGAGAGAACAGCAAAGCCTGAAAAAATGCCTCTTAAGTACAAGAACTGCAATATTCCAGTTCACTTTGTCTCACCCATTTTTTTGTTGGTGTCTTCCAGCAAGGAAATTGAGGTAGGGAAGTCATATACAAAAGTCGTGAAACAGCCTGACTGTTATTGCATTAAGAATATATGCTGGCATATATGAAAAAGGCACTTGTGCAATTTCAAAACATAGTTTTTGAACTTCAAGCTGAACCTAAACATTATTGCAAGTAGCAAAATTTAACTGGATTATTGTCTTCTTGATGCACAGTTTGACTTGGCAGCTAGCCACCTTTTTGGCCTGGTAGATGTCACCTTTTAACTGTCTGGGACTAAACAGAAAGGTTGCAGTAGACAAGGCCTTTTCCTTATTTCTTCATGGCAGCATATGAGCTGTAAGTGGGTTGTCAGAGATTGGACTGACAAATATATTAACCACTACATTACAATTCTTGCATTAACAACTCCATATTGTACAGCGTAGATATTGTCCCATTCTGCGCAAGCAGTTTTCTGACAAAAGCCACATTCACAGAGAAGAGGGAACACCATGATCTTAGATAACAGGCTGACAAAGGAATGAATCCTTTCTGCTTACTGTCTCTTCATATGGTCCTTTTGTTTGGGCTCAAATCACTGCTTTATCTGACAGAGAAACTGTCCTTTGCCACTGTATCCTTTCCTATCTGGAGGAAATTGTTACTCTACAAATGAAGTGATCTGTCACCAGTTTGCTGGCTATGTTTACAAGGCCAAACCTTTTGAACTGTTGATGGGCAAAACCACTTCTTATTCCCCGGTGTGTCTCTTTTATGTAGAAAAATGCTTATTGATTCAACTGGAGTGACTTCTCTTTTAGGCCTATGGCAAATGTTATTTGAAACCACTGACAAATTTCAGTTTCTAAGTGTTATATATTTGTAATACTGCATTATGATTGGTCCGCCAATGCTGCCTATTGATTGGTCCATCCTGAATACTTGAATACTGTTTTATAATTGGTCTGCCTGACGGCAGGAAGTTTAAGGAGCTGTCATTGGCTGCGAGCCACGAGCAGCCACTATAAAAGAGGCTGCCACGGCTCCGGTTTTGTTGAAGTTACTGAGAGCAAATAAAGAGCTGAAACCGAGTCAGGTCTGTTTCCTGCGACAGAACTCTGGCAACAAAGGTGGGATTCTGAGACAAGGAGACAAGTTGAGCACGTGGAAACGAGAACTGAGCAACCGACGAAATGGCTGGCAACAACTTGCCATCCACACCATTCAACCCAGTGGAAGAAGACTGGGAATCGTACATTGACAGAGAACAACAAGCTACAGGGGATAACTGATCAAAGGAAGAGAGCTCTGTTCCTGATGCACTGTTGGCCCACAGTCTTCAAAATGGCCAAGGCATTGGCCAAACCCCAGGACTTTAAACAGATGGCGTGGCCAGATTTGAACCGGCTACTGAGAACCCATTATGCGCTGACTGTCTCCAGCCTTATCTGGAGACACGAATTCTACAAACGAGACCAATGAGAAGATGAGAGCATCAGGGATTTCATGGTGCCTCTAAGAGACTTGGAGGGGCGTGCGAGTTTTTCAACATGGACGAAGCCATGAGAGACTGCGTACTCCGCGGACTGAGAGACCTTACCCTACGGAGCCGACTGGGAATCTAGGCAAGTACCAAGGGACCCCTATATCATTTAATTTGAACCCTAACATAGCCCCAATCAGGCTAAAGGCCAGGCAAGTCCCCTTCACATTAAAATAAAAAATCAATGAGCAATTGGATAAACTCATCGCATGGGGCTATTGGAACCCATCGATCATGCAAGATGGGAAACTTCAATTGTGACTCCTGTTAAGCCAGATAGGTCCGTGCGCATCTGCGGAGACTATAAGGCCACCCTCAACCATGCATTACAACAAAGCGCATACCCCATTCCGGTGGTCCAGCACCTCTTACATTCATTGGGGGGAGGAAAAGTTTTCATGAAGCTCAACCTTATGCAAGCATACCAGCAATTGCCAGTCGACCCCGAGAGAACAGAGGCACAGACAATTGTGATGCACAGGGGGGCATTCAAATGCAAAAGAGTGCAATTTGGCATCAGCGTGTCCCGAGGCGTTTTCCAAAGCTTGATGGATGCCTTCTGTAAGGACTCAAGGGGGTGGTCTCATATTTTGATGATGTATTGTTATCCGCCGGGGACAAAAAGCAACTGGAAGACCAGCTGAGGGAAGTCTTGCGAAGATTTAGAGAAGCGGGACTCAAAGTCAAAAGAGAGAAATGCCAGCTAGCCACCAATCAGGTTGAGTTCCTGGGATACCTCATAGATCAAGAAGGGATCCACCCCACCCCCCCAAAAAAATAAGGGCTATCAAAGAAGCGCCCAGACCCAAAACAAAGACCCAAAAACAAAGCATTACTCATTAACTTTTACAATATCCTTTTGCCGCAGAAGACAATGATAGTGGAACCATTGCACAGATTACTGGATAAGAAAGCTACGTGGACCTGGGGCCGACGAGAGGAAGCCGCATTCCAGGGAGTCAAAGACTTATTGACATCCGAATCTGTGCAGTGACACCCTGCCACTAACGGTCACTTGCGACGCATCACCATTCGGCCTCGGTGCCATCTTCAGCCACACTTTACTCGACGGGACAGAAGCACTGATCGCCTTCTACTCCAAAATACTGTCAAAAGCAGAAAGGAACTACAGCCAACTAGACAGAGAAGCCCTAGTCGCAATAACAGGAGTCAAACAATTCCATGAATACCTCTATGGTAGGACATTCTCACTAATTACAGACCACAAGCCACTCTTGGGAATACTCGCGGGGAACAGGGTCACCCCCAACATCCTGTCACCATGGATGACACGGTGTTCAGAGTTCCTCGCTGCATATAGCTACAAGTTGATCCACCAGCCAGGAAAGGACATACCACATGCTGATGCCCTCAGCCGTTCACCCCTACCTGAATTGGAAAATGACCCGGCACCAACCACATCCGCTCTACAAATTGAGACGTTACCGAACCTTCCCATAACCACCTCAGACATCACGAAAGAAACTGCAAAAGACACACAGCTGGCATAGATTTTAAACTGGGTAGGTAAAGATTGGCCAGAAAGCAATAATGACAAGACTTTTAAGCCCTTCTGTAACCGACAAACTGAACTCTCGATTTTGAAGGGATGTGTACTGTGGGGGGATAGGGTTATCATTCCAGAAATACTACAGGAAAAAGTACTGTATATGTTGCATGAAGGACACCCGGGTTTCATAAAAATGAAATCCCTGGCCAAGAGTTACGTATGGTGGCCAGGGATGGACAAGGATATTGGGACATGGGTGGGAACATGCACTCAATGCCAAAAGTCCAGACCTACCCCCCCCTCCTACACCTGTCCTCGACTGGGAAACACCGAGGGGCCCCTGGTCGAGGATCCACATAGATTTTGCAGGACCCACAAAAGGACATACATTTTCAATAATAGTAGATGCTTACTCCAATTGGCTGGAGGTAAACGTCATGCACTCCACGATGACAGAAGCTGTCATCAAACAGCTAAGAAAATTATTCGAAACACATGGGTTACTGGATCTATTGGTCTCAGACAGTTCACAACGTTGTCATTTGAAAAATTCCTTGCCGAACAGGGCACAAGACATGCCCTAACAGTGCCCAATCAGACAGCTACAAATGGATGGGCGGAATTCATGGTTCAGTAAACCAAAGAGGTATTAGATAAACTAGACATGGGTGACATCCAAGACAAAATCTATAAAATGCTAACCATACAACATATAACACCGAATACCACGGCTAATAAGAGCCCAGCAGAACTATTGATGGGCAGGAAACTACGGTCGCACCTGGATAGATTACACCCCACATACAACTCTGAAAAGCCAACAGACTCCTCCAGTAAGTACCGCACATTTACAACAGGGGATCTGGTATACGCAAAAAAACCTTACGAGGGACGCACTTTGGATACTGGCTAGAATAACCCAAATAACGGGTCATACAGACTAGAAACGGAGGATGGAAGAAACTGGAGGAGACACATAGACCAACTGAGGTCTAGAATAAAAAGAAACACCGACACCCCTAGGAGCGAAGGAGAAGCACATACACACACACAAGAACCACTTCAAACAGACAATAATAACCAAGCCAGAGAGGGGGGAGATCCCTCAAATGCAAATAAAAGGGGGGGAGACCCTTCACTAACATGACAAAAACAAAACAAAACATAACAACAAATCACCAACCAAACCACCAGTAGGCTCGTCAAGAATTCAAAACTACTTACCTGCAGACGACTTCGAAAGAAGGGAGCTGGCAGCAGAAAACCAACACGAAGCCACTCCTGGAAGAAGCAGCTGAGCCGACTCAACCAGCCCGGGTAGACCGGGTGGGAGCGGCATGGCTGATTCACCCTTCCAGGAGATTCTATGGAGAAAGACGGGAGAGACAGTGATCCCGTCCAAACCAGCTGAAGACAACACCGCAAATGAATTGCACAGGTCAAGTAGGAACCATAAAAGCCCCACCTACTTATGTGACTATGTAACGTAGGTTGGACCAAACCAAGTGGGGAGGGGTGTTATATATTTGCAAACTTGTAATACTGCATTATGATTTGTCCGCCAATGCTGCCTATTGATTGGTCCATCCTGAATACTTGAATACTGTTTTATAATTGGTCCACCTGATGGCGGGAAGTTTAAGGAGCCGTCATTGGCCGCAAGCCACGAGCAGCCGCTATAAAAGAGGCTGCCGCGGCTCCAGTTTTGTTGAAGTTACTGAGAGCAAATAAAGAGCTGAAATCACACTGGTCTCGAGTCAGGTCTGTTTCCCACGGCAGAACATTAAGTCTATTTGCTGCAATCCCAAAAATGGTAACCGGGGTGCTTTTGTGAAGATGAAAACATAAAATAGTGTGCATTTATTCATTAATAAATGCTTAGCATGCTTAGCAGAAATGAGCAGATTTCTGACTTTCTGTTATCATTCCATGGCTTATTGCAATCTTGGTTTATTGAGCAAACCATATTAGCAGGCTGGCATATAATTCTAAGGCATTAACCATAATTTACCATGTATGGTACACCAGTACGACATATTAGGACTATGTGATGCCTAAATGCAGACATTGTCATTTATTTAATTATTAGGCCTTACAGTAAACCATTGTTGAAACATAGCAATTATTTTGGGAGCAGAATTACTCTGCCTCCTCTCTGGTTGGCCTGAAAAGATAATGGTATTTTCACTACAACTGCAAAACTTTATACAATATCTAACTTCATAGGCATTTCTTCACAATCCCCAGCTAACATTCCCCTTAGCAATAGATGTTATGAACCACAGTTCAGAATATGACTCTGACCTTGAATCTGACAATGTTGCTCCATTTGCGTCTGTGATTCAGGACTGTCAACCTTAGGACCCACTAAGCCAGGAGTCAATTGAAGATAATCAGTCAGGCATCTCCTCTTCAGCTGGAACACTCAAATGACAAGGCACAGCTATCCAGTCTCAGGTCTAGAAGCCTAAAGAGGTGAACAGAACAATGCTCCTCAATAAGACTCCATAGGTCGAGGCATGGATGATTGCAGACAGCTGTCAGCAGACAGATTTAGGGAGCTGTTTTGCTTGCAGTCTTTAGTGGAGATAACTGTTGGCTTTGCGGCTCATAATTCTTCCTGTTTCTTGCTTGTGACTCTGATTCTTGAATTTGATGACTATCTGGTTTGTCTTTGTGTGACACTTGGATTGTATTTGGACTACACCATGGGTGTCATACCTGCAGTGTCACATTGCTGTCACATGACATTTTGCAACTTTTTCCCCCTTTGTGGAGCTGGAATGGGCATGACTTGTGCATGATGCATCCAGCCTGCAGGCTGCCAGTTTGACATCCCTGGACTATACTATTTCTTCTTGGACTGTAAATGATGCTTTTTAGGTAAGTACTCTCTGCAAGGCATTTGAATTACACTCCTGTCTCATAGTAGTAAATACTTCAAGTTTCTGAATATTGTGGCTCTGGGTGTGTCTATCTGTAACCATGAAACAAAACAGTAGCAAATAAACCAACAACCGGATGAATTTCTTGGTCTCATATCTATCACAGGAATATTAGTACTAGGGTTAATCTGGGGGACATGGAGCCACAAAACTGACTTGCATGACTTCGTTCTTAGTGGTGGAGAAATCACACATATAATGTGTGACCAACAAGTGTGCTAACTGTTCTGCGGTAGTGAAGGATATGTAGTTTGGCTTCATCCCTGCTGCTTCCTGATCGTTCATCCCAGCTGCAGAGGGTAAAATAAATGATTTTGACAGAGAGAGGGCAGATCTGTAATCAAAGTGATGAGGAAAAAACATGGGTCAATTTTCAAGCAAGCAGAAAATATGGATTATTTTATTGTATGGTACATCCACATATTTCAGTTTAAAGAAATACAGAGGTAAAATACAAAGCATAAAATATAACATCTGAAATCTAACCAGGAAGATTACAAGTATATGTGTAAGTTGCAAATATGTTTTTATTTCATTTATTGTATCAAGAAAATCAGTGAAATCTCCATTATAGGATCTGTTTTGACACTGTCACTATGTGTTGGATGTTTTTGGGTTTTTTTGGTCCCACAGTCACAATTCAGTGATGGTACTTTGCCCTACTTATAAATGACATCCTGGTAGATACCAGGACCAGTGCAAATTTGGTTCAGTGCACAGGACTAATCAAATCCAGGTGTTTTTTTCCAAGATGCAGGGAAAGCTTTGACATTGTGTGTGTATGTGTGGGGGGGGGGGATTTCCTATCCAGTGTTGTTTCCACATGTTGTGAGTGTCAAGTGCTTTAGCAGTAGAAATGGTTGGGTTTCCAAATCTCAATTGGTTTCACTCCAAGCAAGCTACATTATTTAATATCAACAGCTGGGAATTATCAATAATCATCAGGTATTCTTGAAGAAGGGCCTTTTTTAGTCTTACTTCCAGAAGTGGTATATGATTCAGAACAGGCAACCAATAAGTGGGAGTAGATATAACCATCCCACTAACAATGTGCATTGACTCATAGAGTTGTGTGTCAATCCTACAAATGTACGGGCTACTAAGTCACATTGGGCACAATACTCTGCTGCTAAGTAAACCAAGCAGAGAGATATTTGCAACATAGACGAACCCCAGCTTCTGCCACATAATTGTGCAGAATGAAATTTGGCAGAAAACTTCATCAAGTGTTGTTTATAGTCTTATCCAAAATGTTCAATATATTAAGGATGCATGTTATAACTGAGTCGGTTTCCCTTAAATTGTACATTGAGTTCTCTGGCTGCAGGATAAATGGATAAACATGAATAAATGGCTTGGACAGAAATCTCCAGTATTCACATGGGTATGAGAAGGGAAAGAAAGCCCAATACAATTGTTATAGCCAATTCAAGAAAAATAGTCTTAACCCTTCCTGTGGTTTCAATTCTTGGTTTGGTCTTCCTGATTAGCTGACAACAGCCAGGTGGATTGAAAATTGATTTGATTTCATATGTGGAAATATATTCACACACCAAAAAAAAAAAACAAATACAATCAGTTTTTGGCTTTACAACCTTAGTTTCCTAATACAGGTAATGCTCAACATATGGAACAAAGTTATAATGGACCCACAAAAGCTACTTAAGACTGATTTAGAGTTCCAATGGCTGTGCACACACACTTGGAGTCACATGACTGCATTTTAGGTGCTTGGCAACTGGCTCACTTTATGAACAGTTGTAATGTTCTGTGGTCCCATAATGATTTATGACTTTTGGGTGGCCCTATACAAGTACATTAATTCATTTAACGGTTGTGGCATTTGCTTAATGACAACTTTATTCACTTAAGACCACAGCTGCAAAAACTACCTTGTAAAATCTGGTCCAGTCATGTGGGTGCCTGAACTTACAACCACCATGTCTTAAAAAAGAAAATCTGGGCTCCATTAAGATAGTAAGTCAAGAACTACCTGTAGCCAATTTAAAAATTGTAACATTAGTTGTCAAAAACCTATTGAAGTTACTTTGAAGCTGTTTTAAAGAAGAACCAAAATGTATTTATGAGCAGCTCCAATGATATGTAAACAGCTCTTCTTAATTTGCTTTTCCTATGTTTAAATTAAAAAGTTACGGTAGGTAATGTCTGCAAAATGTCATGTTCTTTTGTTTATTCATGTTCTCCAAGCATATCAGAACTGAGCAAAATGAAGGCTATTAAAAAACTTTTGTACCAAACTGTTTACAATTGACACCTTCCTTTTTTAAAAATAATGGCATATAGGCAATGCCATGTCCATTTATAGTAATGATTTAAAAGCAAGAAATTAGATCAATACTTTTAGGAAGAAAAAAAGCAACCATTATTCTCATAATCTGCAATAGCTACTTTATACTGTAAAATAGCATTGCCTTCTTAACTATTAGCACAGAGCTGCTTTCTTGGAAACATAGGACCTAAATATGTTGGCTTATTCTCAGACTTGGCTTTACCTCTATACACAGTGATGATATACTGTATAATATAATGCATTTTCCCCAGGCACAGATGTCATGGTTTTTTTCTTCACATCCTCATATTTTTTATAGTGTTTTGAGGAATTATTGCTGAGTTACTAGGATCTAAAATATTTCAAATAAAGTGACAATTTTAGATAAATTGTTCTCTATACTAATAGGAATAGGAAAGGATGGCTCACTTGGGACAAAGTTTTAAAAGAAAGGCTCACCGGACAAGGTGTGATGGACTATACATAAAATCCATGAATATAAGGATTGTTCCTTATTCTCCACAGGGCAGTTTTTCAACTTTCTTTCTTCATCTATTATAAATACAACATTCCCCAGCCATTAACATGTCCTGTGCTGTCTGAATTCAAAAACAAGCATGGCTTCTGATTGTTATCTTTCAATATACACAGCTCATTGTAGAAGAGGATACTATAGACACAAATGGTTTTATCATGGATTCCAGCTCAACTGCCATTAGCTCCGCTCACATACATTTTATGGCTTTTATTCCCCATGAACTGGTGTTTTGGGGATTCATGCTACATTCTTTGAATCATGCAATCTAGGGAATTGAACATCATAAACAATAAAATTGCTTCCTCTTTGAAACCAGGCATTAGTTTTGGGTTTGTGTGATGCTAGAATCCCTATAAGAGTCTAACAGTGACACCAAGCTCTTAATATTCTGAGTAGTTGGATTCATATAACATATTAAACCATAATGTGGTTTTGTAGGTTTTGGCTATGTTGATGCTGGAACCAAACCTTGTGGTGTTGTACTTTAACTTATTTTCATTATTTTTTTTTGGAGGGGGGGGTTCCTTTTTCCTACAGAGTATATAAATTACATGTTATGGTTTAGCAGGATTGGGACCAAATAAACAACAAGTGATCAAACTATGGTTTAGCACAATGTGCAAACTAGTCAATATGGGTGAACCTATTCTTTTGTAAACCAGTAAAAAGGAGCTAAATATAGAATATCCTTTTGTGAGAATTATATGTTTCACAGTAACATCGTAGTCTTATTACAAAACAAATGGGGTGGAAGAAGACCCTGCTTTATTTGACAGTGTTCTGTTTTAGTAATCTTTAACCTATTGAAAAACTGGAAAAATAAAATAAAAATAAAACTCTTGGCTTGGATCACTCCAGACATAGCCCTAATTGCAAAGTTCTTTCTGTGTTGCCTAGTAACTGCATGAAGCCAAAGAACAATGTTCATAATTCTTGTATAGAATTAATTTTATGTGTGATCCATCTAGCTATAGTAGATAGCTTCATCTTTTTCAGCAAACCTGCTTTAAGTTATCTCACTAATTGGGAAATTACATACCAATAATATTAAATCACTAAAAGGATTTCTATAGGTGTGCTTTAGTTCCAAAGATCTCCATCATTCAAATATAATTCCTCTTTTATATATTTAAATCATTGTTCTTTTGCTGAAAAAATAGGTCAAATTTCATAGCTATAACAGCAAAGTGTACCTATATGTAAACTCGTCACATATAGCTTTTATATTCTCCATTGCATCTACATACCATACTAATTTAGGGGTGTTCTTTTAAAGAGTTTAACTTAGGATTTCATTCCATTTTTCACTTCCAGCTTTTGCAATTTAGTGTATTAAAATCTTTCTTCTCCTTCCCACTCCTGTTTCTTTTTTCCTATTTCAAGAAATACAAAATCATCAGCAAATTTTCCTAACAACACATACTTTTTTTGTCCCCATCATTATTCTTAATGGCATGATGCAGTGGCAATGAACCTAAAATGCCCATGGCAAAAAAATACTTTTGTTGGATTCTTTGTCAACCCCACATGCCAGCTTGACTATTATAATTCTGAACTGGTCATCCAATAGCCAGATATATCACCACCATATTATGCACAACTCTACTGATTGTTAGATTACAAAGGCTTAAAGCAAAATACCTCATTTGTGTAGCTGAATTTATTTTTGTTCTGACTTGGAAGTGCTGCAAATGTCATGATTTGTATATTTCATGTATAGAGCATCTGTCTTTGAAAACAGATAACTTTAGCTAACTGCTGGGACTACTCCATCAATAGTGCAGCATGAATACATCTTGAAAGTCACTATTTTCAATGGAATATCTGATTAAGGAAACATATTAAGAGTAGATACTAAATGTTCAATTGTGTGGATTTTTTTGAACATATTGGTTTACATAGCATGAAGGGGCAGTTCTTTGTTGTTATTACATTATAAGAAATGATAAAATGTTCTCATGAAGATATAAATGGAATAAAGCCCAAAAATTAGCATCCCACTTGCAAGAGAAAGAAAAAATGAAAATAGAATATGGATAGAATAAGTTAAAATGGATGGAGTATAATGACTAATGACAATAAATATTAAATATATTTTTCCCTGTTAAATAGGGTCATCAATGTGCAATCTTCAGTATACCTTTGTTTCTTAAAATGTATTAATAGGGATCTGTATTTCAGTGTAATTTTTAAAATGTTGTGAATGCCTATGAATATTTATATTACAAGAGGAAGATACTGTGTTAATAGTTAATGTGGCTATTCAACATTTTTTATCAATCTGATTTGTGTAGAGGACATAATATTTTTTTGGAAAAAAATAGATGAAAAAAAAACTTCAGAAAAACAAAGAAAAATTACAAATGGATTTATAACAATAAAAAGATTCAGAAGCTATTCGAAGAGAAAATCAAGAAAGGTTGGATCAGATAGGTTATCAAGTCTGTATTATAAGTTTTTGTGGATAAACAATTACAAACTCTACAAAGCACAGTAAGTCTACTTTACAGGAAGGAAAGTTTCCAGAGACTTGGAAATAGAATAATGTAAAATTAATACCAAGAGAGAAACAAGATTTGACCTTTGCAAGAAACCACCCACCAGTATTATTACTGAATAATGTTAAGTTGTTTACAGCAATTTTAGCTGAAAGATTGAGAATTATTTTGCAAGATTTTTTTTTAATTTAACAAACAATTAAAGGACAATTTTAGAATTGTGCTGTATATTTTGTACTATTTAGAACAACTTAATGAAAAAGGTACATTGATCTTTTTAGATGTTGAGAAGGGTTCTGACATTTTAAACATTTTGACTTTTGTGTTTAAAGTTCTGAAAGATATGCAATTTGGAAAGAATTTTATAAAATGGATAAAATAGAGTTATACTTCACACATGGCAGAAATAAACACCAGGCCTTTTCAGACCCAAAGGACAAGACAGACTGGGGACATTGTCATGGGGTCTTGTCTCTATCCCTCAGTGTGACTGGGTACTCCTCAACAAAATATCCATCACATTGTGTCTGAATGTCCATCAAGAGCTTACACTGGCCCAGTGTCTGATTTTTTTCCAGATGTTGACATTTGAACTACTGTGAGTCCATGTATTTGCCATACAGTAAATAAATAAATAAATGATTGTGCATGTGTGTGTATATGTGTGTGTATATATATATATAAATGTCCTGGAGAAAATGCTTATATGTCAAGATAACTTAATCCTTTATGTTTACTTATCAATTCTTGTGTAGAAAATATTTCTTTTGCTGAGAGTCACACAAATTTCGGGGGACACAATGTAGATCTATACTTATTCCATACTCTAAAAATGGCTTATTCTTGAAATAATGATTCTTGAAGTCTACATTAACCTTGGGTTTGTTTTGCAATAGATGTTCCATGCCACTCAAATCTCAGATCATGTTCCTCTAACTCTAATCCTTTCTATTTCTTAGTAACAGCCACACTCTATTCCAAGCTAAAGAGCAGGCAGCAAAATATAATTTCAAAATGTTTATCAGTTGCTATGTATTTAGAGAGCCATGGAGTTCTGCAAAAATGTCTGGTTGCCAACTGTTTTTAACTGCCAATTCTTCAATGTAGTCTGGCTGCCAATTGTTGCTAGTCATTTGGTTCACATGTTATCCAGGGTGCACCACAAGGAGGAGAACTAACATCACACCCCAGGCACACATACACACACACACACTATATTCTCCTCCCTAGATTTCTGGGAAATAAAAGTAAAAAAGAGGGGAGAAGTGATTTCAGATTTGCAATATTCTGTTATTATAATAGAAGTGTTTGCATTTCTTATTTGGATTGTCTGGTTTGCACTTCTTCTCTGGATTATATCCAAGGGCTGGATGTAGGACAGAGGTGGTATTCAGCAAGTTCTGGCCAGTTCTGGAAAACTGGTAGCAGAAATTTTGAGTAGTTCGGAGAATTGGCAAATACCACCTCTGACTGGAGATTTTACATTATCCTTCCCCTGCACACCCACCAAGCCATGCCAACAGAACCAGTGTAAAAAAGATTGAATCCCACCATTGATGTAGGAGATGACCAAGTGGAGCTCGAGGGTGGGGGTAAATGCATCATCAGTTTGGAATCCTTATGTTCTCACAAGAGAGCTAAATCCAGCTCCCTGAATTCTGTTGAGTCTTATCTAGCCAAGTTTGGCTATTAGTATATCATATTCTTGTGTATAAGTAACATGAAATAAACTTTAAGGTTTTTTAACTCTATTCCTATTCCTGGTTTCTTGCGTCTGACCTTGACAGGTTTTTTTAAAAAACAAAAACAAAAACTGGGCAATGCCTCCACGCAAGTAATAAATACATTTATAAGGAATTTAAATTAAGTTAAATTGCTTTTGAAATCTTTTCTATTTCTATGATACCAGTTCTAGCATCATCTTGATAATACTTTATAACAGGTGCTTATATTTGTTTCAGCACTTGCTTGAAGTCTCTACATAGTGAATTTATGGTCTCCAAATTGAATAGTGGCCTGGTTGTATAAAGCAGGATAAGGCAGCATGGGATTGTTAAGTTTGAGCATGGG
The DNA here is from genome assembly GCA_033807585.1 of Hydrophis major. Taxonomy (NCBI): domain Eukaryota; kingdom Metazoa; phylum Chordata; class Lepidosauria; order Squamata; family Elapidae; genus Hydrophis; species Hydrophis major. Next base: position 169,235,963 of record CM066330.1, read on the forward strand.
CGAGAAAGAATGGAGACAAGTTTCTGAACGGTGAACTTCAGCTCTTTATTTACATCGTGACTTGCTCATTTAATATCAGTAAAAACCCGCCTTATATAGGCAAACCTTGTAACGTTTAACCAATAACAAACTAGGAACGCTAGCTTTTATAACCAATAAGAACTCGCTGTTAAGCACCCACTTTGAAAGGCGAAGCATCACATGTTATATTTAACGGCAAAGTCTCGTTATACTGCATGAGTACAGAGTCAGAAGTGAGCAGTTTTTTAACATTTTGGAACGCCTGTTCTTCATGGTAACCCCATAAACAATTTGCTCTTTTATTAACAATTGGTGTAATGGGTCAGCGACAGTTGCTTTGTGCGGTAAAAATACATTATAAAAATTGATGAGGCCTTGGAACGCCTGGAGATTGGCCTTGTTTCGTGGCCTGGGAGCGTTTTTGATCACTTTTAATTTACTTTCGGTAGGGTGAATGCCCTGGCTATCAATCAGGTACCCTAAAAACTCAACACTGTCAGTACACAATTTACATTTGTTTTTTTTAACCTTAAGACCGGCCTCTTGGAAATTTTTTAGGACTGATTTTAACCGGTCCTGTAAGATATTTTTTTGTAGGGGCTGCAATTAATACATCGTCAAAATAGGGGACCACGCCCTTAATCCCTTGCAATAACCTTTCCATAAGGCTCTGAAAAATCCCCGGGGCTACACTTACTCCGAATTGCAGCCGGATACATTTAAAGGCACCTCGGTGCGTCACAATAGTTTGGGCCTGTGCCGTTTTTTCATCTACTGGTAATTGCTGATATGCTTGAGCTAAATCCAATTTAGCAAAAACTTTCCCGCCCCCCAGGGAATGGAGGAGGTGCTGCACCACCAGAATTGGATACGCGTTCTGCTGCAGGGCGTGGTTCAAAGTGGCCTGGTAGTCCCCACAAATTCGGATTGACCCGTCTGGCTTAATGGGTGTTACAATAGGGGTTTCCCACAGGGAGTGATCAATGGGCTCCAACACCCCCTGAGCTATCAGTTTGTCGAGTTGATCGTCGATTTTAGATTTTAAGGCAAACGGAACTCGACGGGGCTTTAGGCGAATGGGAGCTATTTTTGGATCTAAGCTGAATGAGATCGGGGTCCCCTTGTACTCGCCTAAGCGAAGACATCCCTGAACTCAGAAATAAGGTCTTCCTCCCAGTCACAGCCACCGACTCGGTTTACGCCGGCCACTTCAATGCCGAGTGGCGCGAACCATTGGAGGCCCAGTAGGCTAGGCCTATCTCTATCGATGACCGTTAAAGGTAAGTATGCTGTGTGCTTCTTGAAGGAGACTCGGACTTGGCAGGACCCAATGACGGGGATTCGATTCCCCTGGTAGTCCTTGAGGATGAGGCGTTGGAAATGGAGATCTTGGTGTTGAATTGTGGGAATGAGTTGCTTGAGTGTCTTCCAAGACACCATCGAGAGGGACGATCCTGAGTTGACCTCCATGTGGCAAGGCTGGTTCTCGATGGCTACCGTGACTCAGATTTTCTTAGTGTCCAAGGCTGTGGCGTGACTGATAGTAATAGTATGGTGAGCCTCTTCTCTTTGCAAAGCTCGATTTCTGTAGGAGTGGTTTACTGGCTCTCACCTTACAGGATGGTTTCCTGTCGATTGGCGATAGTTAACCCCTTTTGAGGCCTGGCTGGGTCTTGGCAAGCTGCGGCAGACCCATCCGATGTGGCCTCATTTCTCGCACTCATGGCAGAGTGTGTCATGGAATTTGCATTCGGATCTGGCATGGTTGGCTCCACAGCCAGTGCAAGGGCGTAAGGGCTTTGGGTGAGGGTCCCGGTTGGACCGCAGTCGATGGACCTCTTCTTCGTCGCTGTCTGACGATGAAGAGAGGTCCTCGTGGTGCATTGTCATGAGCTGCCCTTCTGAACTAGGTGAGATTTTGCTGGCCGGTGGTGGTACTGTAGTGCAGTTTCGGTGTAGTTGTGCAGCTGACTTCTTGGTTGCTTCTGCTGCGGTAGCATCGGCAATGGCATCAGCAAGGCTGATGTCGCCTTTCGCCATCAGCTTGCTTTGGACGCCTGGCGCATCTAATCCCAGAACTATGCGATCTCTTAGTGCTTCTTCAAGATCGGTGAATCCGCAGATTCCTCCCAAATTTCGGAGGCCACGCTTTCTCCTTTTCGCTGGCTTCTTTGATAAAACTTGTGGCATCTCACGAGCGTAGGCACGGTCAGAGCATAGTGGTCTCGCAGGATAGGTTCGAGGTCGTCCCAATCAATGGCCTTCACTTCTCGGGGTTTGGCTAGTGCTTTAGCCATCTTAAATATGGTTGGACCACAATGCGTTAGGAACACCGCCCGTTTCTTTCCTGTTGTGGCGTCCTTTAAATTGTTCGTCTCTAGGAACATTTGGAAGCGACCCATGTAGGACTCCCAGTCCTCTTGGGTTGGATCGAATGGAGCGGGTGGTACGATGCCACCGGACATGGTTCCATTGTTGGCGTCGTCTGTCATGTGCTCAGTGTTCTTCAAAGTTTCATTGGTTCAGATGTCTCCAAATCCCACCTTCGTCGCCAGTGTTAAGTTTGAGCATGGGTGAAAAAGAATGGAGACAAGTTTCTGAACGGTGTACTTCAGCTCTTTATTTACATTGTGACTTGCTCATTTAATATCAGTAAAAACCCGCCTTATATAGGCAAACCTTGTAACGTTTAACCAATAACAAACTAGGAACGCTAGCTTTTATAACCAATAAGAACTCTCTGTTAAGGGCCAATCGGATTCCCCGGAACGGGCCAATCCGGTCCGGCCACTTAACAGCCAATCAGAAGTGCAGGGTCAGAACCCTGCACTTAACTCCAAGCTCATACTTTATTAATAATATTGCATACACAACAGGAATCACATCATGCAAATGAGTATTGAATTAGACTCTTAATCCATTACTGTACATGCCTGTAAATAATGCTAAGTAGCAGCTCATTAATACATTTTTGGTCTACTTTCAGGGATAGGTTTTAAATTGACTTTTTTATATATATATAAAAAAGAAATACTTGACCCTGCAATCAAATTCTTACTAATTATATGTAATATTAGCAAGGCATCATTAGTTGATGCCAAGTCCTGTTTGAAACATTTGCTCTTTAAATTAAAATAAATACATTATTTTATTGGCTTTTCTTCACCTTTTGGTTTGACCTATTTTGCAAACTAGTAGATTTTTGAGATGTAAAACCAAACTAAAGCTACAATCCCCAATTTCTAATACGAGAATTCTATATAATACTTGAATAAACTGCCCAAATGTTCTTTGTAAGTATTATTCAGCCAGGGGAAATTATACAGGGCATTTACCAAATTGGAACTAAATTCTGAAATATATTAGAATTCTTTGGGGAAAATGCATGATGGATAGCTATGTCAATTTAATTTAGGGAATCTGATTTTGGATTATTCCTGCTGCTGATTACACTTAATCCTCTTTTACTGATGCTTTATATTATGACTATGCAAATCTTTGAAGTGGTGCATCAGGTCAATGATGGTTTATATGAAATACTTCTTTAGTCTAGGTTAATGAAATGATATAGCCTCATATTTCTCATCAAAAGAGTGGAGCGGTTACCTAGCTTCACTAGGGAAAAATAGGAAAAAGTTTGTTCTTTATGCAAAGCACCCTGGATAAGTCTTACCCACATATGATATAACATATGCTTTATTTCTGAAAAACAAATATCTCAATGAGGAAAATCATTTCTGCTGTGACAAATCCTATTCTATCTGCTTATGTGGGTGTGGCTTGGTGGGTGTGGCTTGACTTGGTGGCATGGCTTAGTGGACGTGGCAGGGGAAGGATACTGAAAAATCTCCATTCCCTCCCCACTCCTGGGCAAAGGTTACTGATAAATCCCCATTCCCTCCCCACTCTTGGGGTAAGATTACTGCAAAATCCCATTCCGTCCCCACCCCACTAACCTGCTTTCCAGGTCCGTTCTCCTGTGCAAGGCAACAAAAGAAGACCCGGCTCATCAGCTGGGACTTGGGAGGCAGAGAATAGATGGGGGTGGGGCCAGTCAAAAATGGTATTTGCCGGTTCTTTGAATTACTCAGAATTTCCACTACCAGTTCTCCAGAACTGGTCAGAACCTGCTGAATATCATCTCTGCTGCATTCCTCTTTTTTGGAATCTTTATCATAAGTAATGGCAATAGTCCTTTCTCAGTTTGTTGGTGGTTTTCATCCATCTTTAGGGATCTTTCATTAAATGCACATAGTTTTTATAGCTCTTACAAATAGTCCAGGTGTAAAGGCTTCTACAATTGCTTGGTCTTTAATCTTCCCTTCCTTCACAGATGATTTTCATGGGACAGTTAGTAGAAATAGGGAAGAGGGGAAATTTATTTAGTTATTTGTCAAATTTATATGGCTGCCCATCTTGCATGAAATAACTTTCTTGGTGTACAATAAAGTTAGCAATTAAACATTCTGTAAAATCAGTTAAGAGCAATGAACATAAATAAAGCAAGCTCACTAGAGGAAAAAATGATATATAACGCAGTCAGCCCATAGGTTTCCTATTACCAGGGGTTCCTCTGGCTTAAAGGCAAAATATATTTAAGCACTTTCTGTAAGGTCACAAGGATTGGAGTTGACTTCCCCTTTAGGAAGGAGGAGTTCCAGAGAGCAGGATAAAACTGGATGGAACTCCCTCACAGAGGGAACCCATAGCATAATTCTCCCACTAGACCTGATAGGATGGGTAGATGCAATTTGAAAGAGACTGTCCCTCAGATCATCCTAACCATGTAGGGCTGTTGAATTGGAACCAGAGGCAAGCTGGTAATCTATGAAGCTCATAAAGATATAACAGGTGTCCTTCTAGAGCATACATAGCTACCCATGCTGCCACATTTTGCACAAGCTGAAGCTTATGTTTACTCTTCAATGGCAGCCCAGTGTACAGTACAAGAGTTCATTTGGGAGGGGATCAAGGCATTGTTAACTGTGACCAGAGCCTAACAATTCAGGAATGGGTGCAACTGGCACACAACATGAAGTTGCACAAAAGCCATACTAGCTGCAATGCTTATCTACTCAAGCAGAAGTTGTAAGTCCAGAAGAACCTCCAGATTGTCCAGCAGGTCAGTTTCGGGCATTGCCATCTCATCCAGTACCAAAGATGAGACAGTCCCAGATTTAAAAAGCCTTAAAACCCAAAGCCACTCAAGTCTTCCAACGTGGTTAAGTTGAAGCCTGTTGTTCCCCATCCAGACCATCCTAATTATGGATTCATTTAGCCACCCATCCCACCCAAGATAGTTTACCTGTCTGTGGGAAGCTCCCCCACCCCACCCCAACTCCAGAAGAATGACCCGGGGCATGGCACAAAGGCAATACAGACAAATAATAAGTAGGTGTCCCTTTATTATCTCCAACTTTGCCCCCAATGTCCTGGTTACCTTCTGGTCTGGAGAAAAACTCTCCCAGGAACAGCCTGTGTCTGCAGAGATTCAGTTCCAAAATGTTGTCAAAAAAACCTTTAATTATAAATCCAATCAAGATGAGATAATTAATCTGCCAGGGCAAAAGAAGGAATTACAGATGTGAAGGAATGGCAGTAAATCAACCCAGTTGGGAGGATTCCAGGAATGCAGATAACCACAGTCAACACAAGATAAACTCACATTTATTCCCAACAGTTTGTGCACACAGTTTGCCTTTTTTATACACTGTGTTCCCAGCTGCAGCTAATGAAGGGAATCAGGGCCCTTTACAACCCACATTGCTCTCTTTTCCATTCCTCCCTGCATGCCCTTGGATGAAGAGGGGGTGGGCCTGGGTCTTCCTCTGAACTCCGTCTCCCTTGTTCTACCTCTTCCCTGCTCTGTCCAGCCAGACTTTGCCCTTCTCCAGTTTCCTCCACAGCCAATGGAGCCACACTCTCACTCCCTGTCAGCTGTTCATCTTCCTCCTTGGATTCAGACCTCCAACAGGGGCGTAACAACATTATTAATGCTCTAAAAGTTGGTTCAGCAAACAAAGTATGAACATGATCTTGATTTTTTTTTTGTAGAAATTGATGCAGCCTTAAATGCTTTAAAAGAAGTAAGATTCTGCATCTAAAAATGATGCTTTAATTCAATAATATTAGCATAATAATTCACAATTATACACATACAGACACATGTACACACATCCTCACACTGCTTTTCCGAGATGAATCCATTTGCCAGCTTTTTAACAAACTGAAACAGGCTTTTTGGAAACAAAACAAAGAACAGTAACTGCTTGCCAGTATACAAAAGGCACTTCTCTGCAGGAGGCCCTTAAAGCCAGTTCACTTGTTTAATGGGAGACACATGTAGTCTACAACAAAAGGAAGAGGTTAGAGAGGAGTTAGTAGTACTTCTAAACATTTAAGACGGAAGCTGGAAAATATTTTAAGCTTTTCATCATTTCATTTTCTTACATTGCTAGATGTGAACCTTTTTGTTGTTGTTATTATCTAAAATAAGTAGAGTTAAAGTTGTTCAGTTTTATCTCTTTTGCTGAATATAAGCTTTGATTAATTTAGTGGAATTTCTGTCCACACAGGTACAGAATTTTGCACAATAAGAGTTTTTTTGCCCCAGTGATTCGACTCAAAAGAAATTAGACTGGAACTAGACTGAAATATTCCATGTCTTTTAATGAATTTAAAAAGGTAATCCACTTCTATCTGGATCATGGTGTTGGAAAACAAAGATAACCTTGTGGTAGAGATCTTTGTAGATGGAGAGAGAGAGAGTGCTAAATAAGAAGTAACAGAAAGCAAACATTGAGACTCTCCAAATTGTCATGAATCCTGCTGAAGTTTCTTTTTTCTACTCTCGGAGGAACAGGGGATAAAAAGAGAAACAGGTTCTTTAAAACCTCACTCCAAACAAAGAACTCAAAATAATACTAAGAATAAAATATTTAATCAAGAAAATAAATGGATCTGGCAGTATAAGTTGGAGACTTTACTCCTGTTTTCAAACCCTCTTAATAAGCCTTCCATCTGTGAGCATATAAGCAGCTACTGATTTAAATAGTCTCTGGCTTCTTCCTTCTCTCAGTAACAGAGTTGGAAGGGGCCTTGTCCAGGGATACCCAGCCCAAGGACTAAAGCCCTCTATTGGGCCATGGCCATTTGGAAATGGGTTGCGGAAACACTGGACAAGTGCATGTGGACATCCCCACTACCACAAGGAGTGGGCAAATGCATATGAACTCCATTTGAGTGAATGGCGGTTGCATGTGTCTGCCACTTGTAAAAACAGAGCTGCACCAGTGGTGGTATTCAGCTGGTTCTCACCAGTTCACACGAACCAGTAGCAAAGATTTGGCATGGGTCCCTGAACCAGTAGTAACTTCTGGCTGGCCACGCCCCCAACCCGATCACCACTTGCTCACGTGCCCCACCTGCCCAATGCCCGATACTCGCTCACCCCACCCACTTGATGCTCCCCTGCCTGCCCAGTCACTCCTTAAGATATTTCATTTTTTTAACCTCCTGACAATCAACTGTTCCTATGAACAGCTGTGCTGCGATTCCCCTCGCTTCTTATTGCTTCACCCAGGAGGCTTTCCTGAGGTCCAGGAAGGTAAAAAATGGGGTGGGGCTGGGGGGTTGCTGTAAAAAAAGCCACTCCCATCCAATCACATGAATATTCCCACCTAGCCACACCCACAGAACCAGTAGTAAAAAAAAAAATGAATCCCACCATTTAGCTGCATGCATGCGTAGCTTGCCTATTGTGTGTGGAACAATCCCAACTTCCCCCTACACTCGTCTTCAAAGCTGGAAAGGTTGGGGAACTCTGATCTAGTACAATCCCCTGCTTTTGCAGGAAACCTATAACATTTCAGATAAATGACTGTCCAGTCTTTTTGTGCCTCCAGGGATGGGGCACCCATAACTTCTGAAGGCAATTTGTTCCACTGTTAATTGTTCTCACTGTTAGGAAATTTCTCCTTAATACCAGGTTGTATCTCTCAGTTAGTTTCCATCTATTGTTTCTTGTCCTACTTATGGTTGCTTTGGTAAATAAGTTGGCTCCTTCTTCCTTATGGCGACCCATACAAGTATGGGAAGACTGCTATCATCTCACCCCGGCCATCTTTTCACTAGACTATGTATACCCAGTTCCTGCAATGGTTCTTCAGTTTCTGCAATCATTCTCCAAGTAAGGCTTTCCCATGTGAGCAACCAGCTTTCTTTTCTGCCTGTCCAATGAACTGAGTACTGGCAAGGTAGCCTAGAAGGATGGGAAGTTTGATATGCAAGCTTTATAAAGTGAGATCAGTAGGTGATTTATCCATAAGCTTCACTTATGTCATTTCCTGGTATTTGATATCTCCCTACAATTGTCCCATAGCTAGTCTTTCTTCTGAGTAGCCCTTCTGCTTAGCAGGCAATGAGTCTGCAAACATTCAAACTCTGCTATTATGGCTTATTTACAAGGAGGCTAGTATTTTCCCTTTGCTATAAACCCCAAAGAAATTTGCATTCTTGAAGTACAAGTATGAGAGGTACCAGGTCCATATGAAGTCTTAATTTCCCTTTTTCTCACCTTGGGATATCTTCTGACTTCATTTTGTTTACATGTCATTCTGAGATGAGAAACACATAAAACCAGGAATACATGCTTAAAATGTTCCCATTGCTCCAAGCCAAGGAGGGAAGGAACCTTCAGCTGTGCTTATTGCACAAGAGAATGCCGTCTAATACATCCTTTGTTGCATCATTCAAGAACATAAAGAGCATCAAAAGTTGCCTACTAGCAATAGCAATAACACTTAGATTTATATAACATTTCACAGTGCTTTACAGTCCTTTCTAAACAGTTTACAGAGTCAGCAGATTGCTCCCAACAATCTGGGTCCTCATTTTACCAATCTTGGAAAGATGGAAAGCTGAGTCAACCTTGAGCCGATAAGGATCAAACTCCTGGCAGTCAGCAGAATTAGCCTGCAATACTCATTCTAACCATTGTGCCACCTTGGCTCCAATTTCTGAAACAAAAATATTAATTGCTCTGACAATCTATCTGCATGCTGCATGTTTGAAGAGGTATTTTTAGAAATAAAAATCTGTAAAAGTGATGTGAAGGTAAGGACTTAATTATGGTCCTGATCCAAACATGGTCTCTTGAGTGCTTCTGCTTGCAACAATATAGATAGGACAATCAAATAAGTATGTAAAACCTCATCTTTTCCTGCTTCTTATACACATTGTTTCATGTTTAAGCAGCAACCATACCACCATTATTCTTTAAGAGTAATAGATAAATTATAGCTCTAATCCTTGTGACTACATGGACACTATTCATGTTGTTTTCATGCCAAAAATGATAACTTGGTCTACCTCTGCCTACTTCAATAACTTTTTAAAACTTTTAGTCAAATGCATAAATCTGGGGATTTCTGATAGTTTCTCCACCCACTGTAAGTATTAACAAGGCCCAACATTGCCCAGCTTTTTCAAGATCAGCCAGGATAAGCAGCATTAAAGGAGCAAAATTAATTCTGAATAGGCTAAAATTGCTTCTTGACTTTGTACTGCTTAGTGCAACATATGAAGTTGACCTTTGCGACCTAGCTTAGCCAAAAGGAAGCATAATCCTATCCGATTATCATTGATACTTTACCAAATAACATGCACAATAAAACTGATTCAAATATATCATGGTTTCTCACAAGAAAATCTAATCCCTGTCCTTCTCTTTCTCTCATACTGGAATAGGTGGGAAAGTATACAAGTAGAAAAGTAAGATTTAAAGAAAAAGGAAAGTATTTCTGTTATAAAAGTTTGCAACACTTTGCACATTTAATATAATTGGTCTGTCTGCCTCTATCTATCTATCTATCTATCTATCTATCTATCTATCTATCTATCCATCTATCCATCTACCCCTCACCTATCTATCATCTCTCTCTCCCTCCCCCTCCCCCCTCTCTCTGGTATAATGTTCCCACTTCCTCACTCCACCAACCCCTTAACTCCTATGAGATGTTGGGTGAAAGGATTGTGCCTAGCCCAAAATCATCTAACTGCTTTCATGCCTAAGAAATGACTCCAGTCTCTACTTCAGCTTCTTAACCAATAAGTGGATCTTATTTCACTTGCTAGTTCTTTGACTTCACTCAATTTCAATCACAATGTCTAACTATTGTAGAATATTAATATTTGCATATGCAGTTTTAGACCTTTGTTTCTATGTTTCTGTGTAGTCTGGGAGCAGGCTTATCCCTCTAATATAAAAAGTCAAAGATTTCACTAATCTGTCTAGATTCCCCCTAACCTTAAGCCACAAAGGTACATATAACATTTATCTTAAATCCATTTCCCTCTGTTAGAAGAATGAGTTCTGGAAAGCTTCCAGTTGTTGTAGTGGCATAATCAGTTACAGTAACAACTAGTTGTTATCGAGATTTCCTGATTCTCCCTTGAAGTTATCCAAATATTTTCTAGTTTATATATCTTTCCTTTTCAGCATTAAGCTCAGCATCTCTGTTGAAAACCAGCTTTGATCTTGTTCCATCCTTCTCACATGCACACACTTATGTAAACATGAAAGAGTCTCTGTTGGATATTTTGCTTTTCCTCTTGAGAAGCACACTGTTATTGTACTTTTTGTACTGAGTTCCACCAGCTATATTTTTCAAAATGAGGCTGGGAGTAGCAGTGTTCTTTCTGGGAGAGTGTCTTGACTGAAGCCAGTGGCAGAATATCAGTCTAGTTTTCTGTTCCCTTTTAAGGAGCCCTGGAATACCTTCTCATCTTTCTTTGTGGGTACTTTTGCATCATCATCTGCCTTTCCTCTCTTCCCTTTAGCTGCAGGTTTGTACTTTTTTTTTTTTAATTTAATCAAGGAATGGAGAGAAAGGAAGAATTTTCCAATTCACCAATAGGAGAATGCATGCTTCTCTTATTTCTTGGGTTGCTTTTTTATCAATGGAGAAAATAGACTTTGTGAAAGCTGACTGTGTGAAATGACTGTGTGAAAAACTGCCCCTTCTCTTTGCCTACAAAGAGCAGACAAGGAATAGAATAGAATAAAGTAGAGTAGAGTAGAGTAGAGTAGAGTAGAGTAGAGTAGAGTAGAGTAGACTAGAGTAGACTAGACTAGACTAGACTAGAATAGACTAGAATAGAATAAAATAAAATAAAATAGAATAGAATAGAATAGAATAGAATAGAATAGAATAGAATAGAATAGAATAGAATAGAATAGAATAGAATTTACTTTATTGGCCAAGTGTGATTGGATACATAAGGAATTTGACTCTGGTGCATAAGCCTCTCAGTGTACATACAAACATCAAGTGATTAAATCATAATCATAATCACAATCATAAAATACAATCATCATAAATCATAAGATACAAATTCAGTGTTCATCATAGGATACTAAATGAAGGCAATCAACATAAATCATGAGATACAAACAACAAATTATAGCCATAGGAAGCTAAGGAAATAGGTAATAGGAAAGATGAAAAGATGAGAAGGATAATAGGTAATACAGCCCTACTAGGTGATTTGACATCCTAGGGCATCGACAGTCTTGTGGGAATTAGTTCTTTAACAGAGTGATAGCATGGAGAAAAAACCCCTGTCTTTATGTATGGTTGTTTAAGTGTACAATGCCATAGCATTGTGTCACCTAGCATTGCTTTGAGGGAAGAAGTTGAAACAGTTTATGTCCAGGATTTGAGGGGTCTGTAAATATTTTCACACCCCTCTCTTGGCTTGTGCAGTATACAGGTCCTCAATGGAAGGCAGGTTGGTAGCAATTGTTTTTCTGCAATCCTAAGTATCTGTTGAAGTCTGTCTATCTAGTTTGGTTGCTGTGCAAAAACAGCTACAGAGGTACAAATTAAAGACTCAATAATTCCTTTGTATAACTATATCAGCAGCTCTTTGGGAAGTCTGAGCTTTCTGAGCTGGTGCATAAACATTCTTTGTTATGCTTTTTATGATTACATTTTGATGTTAGGTTTCCATTTTAAGTCCTGAGATATGATAGAACCTAGAAACTTGAAAGTCTCTACTATTGATAGTGAGTTCTCTACTATTGTAAGATCTGGTAGAATAGGAGGGCTTCACTTAAAATCTACTATCATCTCTACAGTTTTGAGTGTGTTCAGTTCAACATTGTTCTGGCCTCACCACAGGACCTGTTGTTCAACTTCCTGTCTGTATGTAGATTCATCTTCTTCAATGAGACTGATCATTATTGTAGCATCTGCAAACTTCAGTAGTTTAACAGATGCAGTTGAGATGCAATTGTTGGTATATAGAGAAAAAAATAATGGAGAGAGAATATGACCACACTTAGTCACTTGATGGGAGGAGGGAAAACTCAGAAGCTGGGAGATACAATGATCTGGGATCTTCCCACTAATGGGAAGTTGCCCATCATTCAACTTCAGAGAAAATTCTGGGAGAAAAATTTCCCTGTGGATTAGGAGCTGAGTTAATTTTCTCAGCTATCCATGCTTCTGTAAGTCTAAGGATTTTATGAAGATATTGTGTTTAAGTCTAAGGATTTTATGAGAATGTTAAATTTAATCAAAGATTCTATGACTTTTTTCCCATTGTAAACAAGTATCATAATAGAAATTAGGACCTTAGCAAGATTATTTAATTCTACAAATATCTATGATTAGGAAATATACAGAGCCTTTTTTTCACACAAAATTGAAAGTAAGATATGCAAGGACAGCATGACCTACTCTGGAAATGATTTCTCAACTCAGAAAATAGTGCAATCTGCCGTGTATTGTCTTGGAGATTAAAAACTTCTTAATTTAGCCATATTGTACACTGCTATTTGAACAAAAAAAAAAAAAAAACCTCAACCCTCCCATTATCTAGAATGAGAAAAACATATATTAGTGCCTATCATTTTGTTTGTTTGATTATCAGAATGAGACAAATTTTACAGGACAAGTATAACAATATAAATGGAGGAAGCATTCTGGGAGAAATAAACGAAGAGCTAGTGGTTTCAGGGCAGAGATGTCAATTTTGGACACAACCAATAATTGCCTAGTTCCAAGGGGATGAAGGCAGAGTTCACTGAAACATGGAAAGGGCAGGAAGAAGCAGTGTTTAAAATCCAGCATCGTGAGTTTAAATGCCTATGGATATAATACAGAACTGCACCTTCATAATGACAGAGGGTAACACATTGTTGACTATGGTTTCATTCTAATTCACCATAAGACATTTTTGACTAGCTATACCATGTCATAAATGTAGAGATTTTAGCCAAGATAGAGTCTAGAAGCCAAATTTAACTGAGAAAGGCTAGAAAACCTGGGATTTATGTGCAGTATTAGGATATTCTGACATATTATTTGGAGCAACATGACTTTTTATAAAAGGGTCCCTTGTTTGTTTAGTTAATAACACTCATTATGGAAATAGCTTCTGTACTGAAGAATATCTGTGACATATTTCAGCAAATGGTTAGAGATTTCTACAAAAATAAAGGTTGCAAAAATAATGATACTTTTTTGTGCATTAATTGGAGCTAAATTGTTAGGAACAAAGAATAGAGAGAAGTGTAATAAAACAACTCATTCATCTTTTCCATATAAGAAAATAAGTTTTAAATCGTTCAAGGTGATAAAAGAGCCAAACAAGTTTTCACTTACAGTTTTTATAGATAGAAAATGGGAAGCTATGAACTGCACAAGTGGTTGCAATTTTCTAATCTCTAAATTTTAATCTTGGTCCAAGATCTTTTCATTGGACAAAAGAATAATTGAATCACAAAAATCTTTCTGATCCGAAGGAGGACCTGACCTGAATCTAAGACTTCCCCAGTTCTGAAAAGCATTTTCAAATGCTAGAAGATGTCAAAAGATCATTTTGTTTTGTTTTAAAGCCCTCTGTTTTTAACATGTAGAATCTTTCTATAGTTGTAGCACATTGAAATCTGGAACTACCATAAAAATGGAAATAGCTGCTCCTTTCTCGGAAATATGGTTAGCAACTATTTTAGAACCTGTGTATGCTAGTGTTGATGTGATATAGTTTGTAGAAATAAGTGAACCTGATTTTGAATATCTTTTAAATTGAATTAAATCAATAAAATAAAATAAAATAAAATATTGAATAAAAGTTGATTTGTTCCTATGTTAATCAAAGGTATATCTTGTCCACATTTCACCCAGGTGTTCTACTTCAGAGATTTAAGTAACTCCTAAAATCTCAGAATATTTAGTAAACAGAACAAAAGGGCAATAAAGGCAGAAACCTGCACAACAAGTATGGTAGGCTACAGAGTTTCACAAAGGATTTTGAATTATTGACAAGTTAGAGATTCCAGTTGTGTCTCGAGTTACTTTTAAAAAAATCTCTCTGCTCTGAATTCAGGGCTCAAAGTAATATGTCCCAATTGTGAGCATTGCATTGATCCAGAAGGTGTGGCTTATTCAATATTTTAAATTCATTTGTTTATCTGAAGTGCAATGGCACAAGAGAATATTTTCAAAGAAAGTCTAATCTGTAACAGTAATCCGAAAGGATACAATAATTACGGCTGAAATTGCAAAAATCAAGTGGCACAATTGAGTTGGACAATAAAGCTGAAGGTCTCTAAGATAAGAAATGTTTATAATGTTTGATGGAGTAATAGGCATTTCTTTAAAAAAAATACTCTTTAAAGTTTGGGAACTGTGCAAGCTGTAAGTGTAATAAAACTTTGCATTCAAGGTTTCTCTCAAAGGAAATTGACTCATGATAGAAGCTTCCATGCATTTATTTAACAAATTACTGAGACATATGGCACTATGTGGTATCACAACATAGGTAGACCATTTTTGTCTTTGATTTTTGAGGCTTATTATAAAAGATGTTTTTCCAAAATAAGCCTATTTAGCTCCTTATAAAGTACAAATAAGTGAGACTTTCAAATTCTCAGATGCTTGTTGGTCGGATGGCTGTTATTAACAAGATTCCAGTGCTTTCGGCACTTTTTTTCCTCTGTTCGCTGAAATTTTAAAATACTTGGAAATTAAGCAATGAAGCCATTGGAGACAGGAAAAGCATGCCTCATTATGAATTTTAGTCACATAGCAACATGGGTTGCTTGGAAATGTATGGATGTCTTATATTGAAGCTTAGTATGAACAATATTCCATATGAAAATGGAACAGATTGTTTATTAATAAAAGCAAATGTGTGAGTGTGTGTGTGTGTGTGTGTGTGTGTGTGTATGTGTATGTGTATGTGTGTGCGTGCACATGCGCATGCCTTGGAGTCATTGTTGCCTCCTGGCAATGCGTTAGATTAGTACCTACAATTTTCTTGGCAAGATTTTTCAGAAGTGGCTTGCCATTGCTTGCTTCCTAGAACTGAAGCAGTTGGTACATTAATGGGGACATGAAAGGATCTCCCAACTGGACATCCCCCTGGGGCAATGGTGATATTACATTTCAACCCAAAAATGGTTCTGTGCTTCCGACTTGAGTGTGATACAAGGGTTGAGAGAGAGAGAGACACAGAGTGAAGTACACTGGAACTATCCAGTGTAATGACATTATCTTCAAATGAAAAGTAATTAAATAGCAATTAAGGTTCAAAACCGATCCCACAATAGATGAATGGATACAAAAACTGATGGTGTTAGTAGAGATTGCTAAATTGACTGCTTTGATTAAAGAAAAAAAAATACAAATACTTGGAAACCACTTCTGGACTTTGTGTTTCAGGCTAAAAAAATGAAACTTTGATTTTGGGTTTTACCATGTAGATAATTTGTTGTAATAGAAATGGCTAGTTTCTATTATTATGAAAAAGTAAGTAAGTTGAGAGTAGATTTTAATGTCTTATTTTACTGCACCAAAGGAGTCGGAAGTCAATGTTTCCCCTACTATCCACTTCCCTTTTTCCTTTCCTAATTTCCCTAATATTTGCTTTTGTATTCTTTTTGTATGTCATATTATAAAATAATAACAAATATGTAAACATGAAGATTCAAAACAGATCATTAGAAGATGCCACATCTGTCTTTAATTCTTTTTCCAGAAAAGGAGAACAATAGGCTGCTGGTGATAAGTCATCACAGTTTTGAAAACATTAGTAATACAATAGTATAAACATTTGGAAGGTTCCATGAATAATACCTTTTATGAATTTCAGAGGCCAGAAAAAAATTACGTGATATATTTTCTCGAACCATGAAGGACTAATTCTACTTATATCTTCAAAGTATCTGTCTGGTAACTGTAGTAACAGTCTACCAATTGTTTTTTTTTCTCTCTCTCTTTATATCATGAATTCAATACATTTTCGCCTTTTGCTGTGTTAGTTGGGGATAAAGGAAGTTTGCTTAATAATAAATCGTGGTTTAACAAATGTTATATGACATGGTCTTAAGATTTAACAAAAGCCTGACAATTCACTTCAAAGTTTTTAAAATGCAAAGATTTATAAGGAATTGCCCCTGGTTCTTTTGACAGAAGGTCTGATCTCAAAAATGCTTTGCAGAGTTCAAAGTTCTTATAATCCTGAGGAGAAAAAACAAGTTGGAAAATTCCTTGCTTGTTCTTTCCATAATTTTGGAGAAAAACTAGTAACAGTGATATAGAATTAATATGATTGACTTTTGGTTGTATTATTTGTTTCATCCAGATGATTCAGAGTCAGTCTCTCTCTCTTTCTCTTCTCTCTTCTCTCTTTCCTCTCTTTCTTTGCCTTGTTTAACAGAATATAGAGCTTTCAGTGGACTCAGATGGATATTTGCATATGTGTCAGTGGTGGATTCATTTTTTTTTTGCTACCGGATCTGTGGGCATGGCTTGGTGGGCATGGCGAGGGGAAGGGCACTGTAAAGTCTCCAGTCAGAGGTGGTATTAGCTGGTTCTCTGAACTACTCAAAAGTTCTGCTATCGGTTCTCCAGAACTGGTCAGAACCTGCTGAATACCACTTCTGATGTGTGTATAAGTGTATCTGAGCAGAAACATTTTTTTGTGTATGGTTTAGGAGCCATTGTAAGTAAACAGAAGTTATTTCAAGGTTTACATTTTTTGATGTACTATCTATATATGTAACCAATTACTTGCAGGCATGGTTATTAATTAAAAATAACAATTTATGGAGCTAAACAATTACATGGATTAAATGAAATTAGATGATCATTTTTAAAAATCATTTTAAACCCTAAAACATAGAATAAACTTAAATTTTAAATAAATAAAATGTCAGTACAGGTGTTAAACCTTCCAGAAGAGAATAATCCTGAAGGGATTGATTTTAATTCTTAAATTTGATCTGATACATTTAAAATGCTAACTTTTTTAAAAAAAAAACAATCGCTTTCTTTTTGTTACCTGTTCCAAATAAAGACGTTTTCTTCTTTTAAATCAATTTCAATCTTTTAACAATGAAATGAATGGGTTTTACAATCAGATAAATTTTAAGATAACTTTGAGTGCTAAACTTCCAAAGGACCCATTTACAGGTAGTGGTCGACTTATGACCACAATTGAACCCGAAATTTCTGTTGCTAAGTGAGTTACTTATGTGAGTTTTATCTCATTTTATAATCTTTCTTTGTTAAGTAAATCACAACATTGTTACATTTGTAACATGGCTGTTAAGTGAATCTGGCTTCCCCATTGACTTTGCTTGTCAGAAGGTCACAAAAGGGAATCACATGAGCTTGAAACTCTACAACCATCAAAAATATGAGTCAGTCACCAAATATCTGAATTTTGATCCCAGGATCATAGGGATGCCACAATGGTCATGAGTGTGAAAAATGGTCATAAGTCACTTTTTTCAGTAATGTTTTAGCTTCAAACGGTCACTAAATGAACTATTATAAGTTGACAACTACCTGTAGCATGTGAAGGTGATACTTAAATATTTGTTTTGGAAACCAGTAGGAAGCCTATACTGTACGTCCCTTCTCTGTTTTCACAGAATTTCCTTCATTATTTTTCAAAATGTAATTGATGAAGTATATACAAAATACGCGAAAGCCAAATTCTGCATCTCTGCTCTCTCTCAATCATTTTAGACATTATAATTTAAGGATGTCTCCTATTGAAAACTATCAAACTTTTCAAAATTTACCTAATAAAAGTCATTCGAGAAGGAAATGTTTGGTTACAGAACACAATCACCTAGGGGTCAGCAACCCTAAAGCTCCCTTTCTTTTTAGAGTTGGTAATTTGCACTAACATAAGATTTTGTGATACTTTAGAGGGCCTGATTCAGATGCATTACTCTTTGTTCAGCTAATGAGGTCAAAGCACCTTGATCAGTAATAAAGCTATTCTCTTGTGTACTGTGCCTCTGAGACAATGCAGCAGCTATAGTAAAGTCAAAGAGAATGTTAATTATTCCGCTGACTAACCCTAAACCTTGGAGCTGAAAGAGTGTGAACTAAAATTAAAAGACTGGCAATACTGTGAAGATGTAGGTCATGCTAATGACATGCATCAATTATATCCAGGTTTTCTAAATAGGGTGTCTTTTAAATGAGATGTTGCTACAATGTGTTTGTCATGATAGGTAAAATATGTTCTCTATTCTTGGTATTCTGGTGTTGGGAGAAAATCCATCTGGTTCAGTTTCAAGATGGGAGAAAGACACTGGAAATGTGGAGGCTGATTGAAACATGGTTTAATAATGAAGCAGAACCACATGCTTCTGAGCAACTGGAGCAACATGGAGTTGAGAGTGAGGGGTATTTATACCTTCTCTTACACTTTGCACTTGATCTTTTTGTTCCTGTATAAGAATATGTATTCTATTGGGTGTTGTCAGACTCCCAAGCAAGCATGTACAAATCCTAGGGTGAGCTAAGTTTGGTTGAAGTTTGCTGGGGATGATGCAACTGAGAATATGCAATGAAGGAGCTTGTATTTTGAAAGGATGTTGAGCAATTCCTATTATGGCTGAGGGCTAATCCTACCTTTGTTGGAGCTTGGGTGAGTGTATTTGCTTATGAATAGAGCTAGCTATCTCTTTATCTCCTAAGTGCTGATATCTGCTAACTGCTATTAAGAAAGGTGGGGGCTGCTTACCAAGAGCATGTTTCTCTTTTCTTATCCATGTAAATATAATATTCTTCCTTTTTAATATTTCCTAAAATATATTATTCTTCTAGGAGAGGGGGAGGTGCTAACTTTCTACACTGGGTTCTAAAAGTAGTTTTGGTTTAACTACTAGGCTTTTAGTTATGGTGCCTTAGGAGGTTCCTGCTTTCCATATTCATGTTGAAATACTAACAGTAGAGGCAAAACATGGTTTAAATAGCTACAAAGGGATATGACCATTCTTAAATCTCCCAAGCACTGGGATAGTATAAGATTGAGCTAAGTTTTTTTTAAGGAGGATTCAAATTATTTAGTCGGCTGATAGTAAGTATCCTAATAAGCCATATACATTTTTATTTATTTTACCTGACATTTCAAATAACTTGTTATTTTATGTAAATGTTTCTACAATATATTTAAAAACAAATAGGATTATCATCATGGTATGGAAGAAGATGTTACATTGGATATACAAATTAAACCAACTGATGTCTTAATAATTGAAAGAGGTATACAAAAATAAACCAAGAAGAATGACTTTAATTTTTTATTTTGAATTTACAAAAGTGACATGTTAAAGTTTTGAATGAGAAAAGACAAAGGTGAAATTAAAAGAATTTAACTTTTTAAAGGGATTAAAAATTAAGATTATTTATTTATTTATTTATATTTATTTATTTCCTGGTAACTGTAGTAATTCTCTATAAAGTCATTTCTTTATTATCTTTTTTACTGTACATATATATGAACGGTAAAAAAAAGTGGAGAGAAACAAAAACAAAAATTAAATTTCTATCCTTTTATATTTATATTTTTATATTTTTCTTAGTTCATATTAGACTTTTATTTTTGTAACTCTAATATTTAATAAAATAATTATATACACACACAAGAAATCCCACATTGAATAATTATAGTTTCAAAAGGAAATAAAGCTGTACATATGCAGACCTACAGTTCTTGACTGGAAACTACTGGTTTCTTTATTTTTACTTTTTAGCACAGAAAAAACAGATGAAAATGCATATGTTGCTTTATAATGGTATAGTGTGAACACTGAAAAAAATGGCAACTGAAAATTGACTAAAGGGCATAAAGTTAAGCACGGTGTAGACAAGGACAAATTTATCCTCTTTTCTCAAAACTCTAGTATCAGAGGTTATACAGTTAAACTAACTGGAAGGAGATTTAGACTAGGGAAAACTAGGAATGTTTTCACATAGAAACAATTAACTTGGGCAGCTGGTTTTCATAAGACATAAGTCTTATGAAAGTCTTTCATAAGTCTTTCATAAGACATTGAATTTGCTGGCTTTAAAAGATTAGATAGATTTATAAAGCATAGATCTGTTAGACTTGAGGTCTCCTTATGGCTTCCAAATATCAATTGCAGGGGGCCACCTCACATTTGGACTTTTCCAATACAATCTGCATGGAGATGCCCTTGAAGATTACTCAGAAGTATTAGATCATCCAGAATGCAGTTGCTCAGGCAGTTATAGGCACCATAAATTTTACCCATGTAGGTCTCATTTGAGAGCTGCACTAATTGCCAGTATATTTTAAACTTTGTTGTGTAACATTTCTTTCCCTAACTAATAAGAATTTTTATTTGTTATTTTATTTTATTTGGTTTGTCAATTGCTTACAAGATAATAGGTATAAGTAAAAACATAGTTATGAATACATGGATACATATAAGAAAAATAAAAGAAACAATAGGACAAGGACCGTAGGCAAGTCGGTGTGTTTATGCACGTCCCCTACAGACCTCTTAGGAAAGGGGTGAGGTCGATAGTAGAAAGTCTAAGGTTAAAGTTTTTGGGGTTTGGGGAAGAAACCACAGAGTCAGATAGAGTATTCCAGACATTGACCACTTTGTTGCTGAAGTCGTATTTCCTGCAATCAAGTTTGGTGTGATTAACCTTGAGTTTGTATCTATTGTGTGCTCTTGTGTTGTTATGGTTGAAGCTGAAGTATTCATTGACAGGTAGGATATTGCAATGTATGATTTTATACACTATACTTAGATCAGACCGAAGACGGCGTAATTCAAGGTTTTCTAGGTCTAGAATTTCAAGTCTGGTGGCATAAGGTATTCTGCAACAAGTAGAGGAGTGCAGAACTCTTCTTGTGAAATATTCTGGACTTTCTCAACTGTGTTAATATCAGATACATATTGTGGGTTCCAGACTGATGAGCTGTGTTCAAGTATTGGCCTAGCAAATGTTTTGTATGCTCTTGTTAGTAATATGATATTACCAGAGAAAAAGCTACGTAGGATTAGGTTAACAACTCTTAATGCCTTTTTGGCTATGTAGTTTCAGTGGGCTCTAGCACTTAGATCATTAGAGATGAGTACTCCAAGGTCTTTGACAGAGTTTGGATCATCAACAAGGTCTTGACTATTCAGCCTGTATTTTAGAGTATTTTCTGATTGTTATTTTTTTGCCAATATGTAAGACAGAGCATTTGTTTGTTGAGATTTGAAGTTGCCATTTGTTTGACCATTCTGATATGTAGTCAAGGTCTTTTTGAAAGGCAGCAGTATTGTCTGTGGTGTTGAATAGTTTTATATCATCAACGAAAGAGGACACAGTTGCTCGTAATATGATCACAGAGGTCATTTATGTAGGGTATGAAGAGAGCTGGTCCTGGAACACTGCCTTGGGGGATGCCACTGTTGACAGGTATAGAATTTGATAGGACGCTCCCAATTTTGACCATTTGTTGCCTGTTTGAGAGGAAAGCTTCTATTCAGTTATGCAGGTGTCCAGAAATACCATAAGATTTTAGTTTTAGGAGTAGTTTGTTGTGTACCACTGAATCAAAGGCTTTACAGAAGTCTATATAGATTGCATCTATTGCTTTGCCCTGATTGAGTTGTGTAGTCCATATGTTTTTGCAGTGTAAGAGTTGCAGATTACAGGGTAGTTTTTTTTTCTGAAAAATTGTTTATTGGAGAGTAGGTTGTTTGTCTCTAAGTGGAGGATAATGGATTGGTTAATAATTCATTTCATGACTTTACAGGTGATGGAGCATAAGGAGATTGGAGTCTGTAATTTTCAACTAGGCTGGGGTCTCCCTTTTTGAAGATGGGGATGACCGTGACTTGTGACCATAGGTTAAGTAAGGAGCTGGTCCTGAAAGATTTTTCAAAGATTATGCTTAGAGGTTTGGCTGTGGCAGTGGATAGATTTTTAAAGAAGTAGGCACATATTCCGTCTGGTCCAATAGATAGAGACGGTTTTAGATTGTGTAGTGCTTTTTCAACATTGTCTTCTGTAAAATCGATATGTATTAGATCATTGTAGTTGTCTATGGTTCGACTAGGAAATACTGGGCATGATCCATTGCTGTTTACAAATACTGAGCCAAAGAATGTATTAAAAGAGGTTGGCTTTAATAGTGTCATCATTGTGGTCTTCACCATTAGGTCCTTTCAGGGGTGGGATGGACCTTGAGTCTTTTAGTTTGTTGTTTACAAAATTGTAGAAAGTGCAGGTGGAATTGGTGCATAGAAAATTTTCCTCTTGTTTACTGTAAAAATTGGTGGATTCAGTCTTTATCTGGTGGCATAAATTTTTGTATTGGATTTTAAAGTTGGAAATGTGACCAGATTTGTTTTTCTGCCACAGTGATCTCTTTTGGGATTGAAGCTTCCTTATTGTTATGGGTAACCTGTTTTTTCTGGTTTTTGGAGTTGTTATTGGTACATATAGTTTGATGACTCTTTGGACTTCAAGTAAAAATATGTTGTAATGTTCTTCCACAGTATTGCATCCAGTGAATAGAAATTGCCAATCAAGGGATGAGAGATCATTGTCCATAAGATCATAGTTGCCTTTTTTGAAGTTATAATTGGGGATCACATTGTTGTGTTGATTTTTGTGTGGATGTATGTTGAGACAAAAGTCAATCATGATGTGGTCACTGTTGGAAAAGGAAAAATTAGGAAACTGTTCTTTAAACAGGCAGATGCTGTAAGACATGACCTGTACCTAACAGCTGCAGGCTTCTTCATTCTCTACCCACTAGGTAGAAAAGACCAGGAAATTATAATATTTAATAAATGTAATATAGAAAGCCTGCCATAAGCCCTGATATGTACCTCTTCCATGTGATTTAGGAATTGGAACATTTGGTTATTGGTACCAAAGTTAAGGGAAGGTTATAACAGTTGTGTAGGGGATGGGTAATATAATAAAAATGAAACAGAATAACAGAGTTGGAAGGGATCTTGGAGGTCTTCTAGTCCAAACCCCTGCTCAAGTAGGAGCCCTTGTACCATTTCAGACAAATGGTTGTCCAATCTCTTCCTAAAAATCTTCCAGAATGGAAAATCTACAACTTCTGAAGGCAAGCCATTCCACCGGTTAATTGTTCTTGCTGTTAGGAAATTCTCGTCAATTCTAGGTTGATTCTAGACTTGACTGATTTCCATTCATTGCTTTTTGTCCTGCCTTCAAGGTGCTTTGGAAGGTAGGTTGATGTGCCCCCCTCCTTTCTGGCAGCCCCTTAGATATTAAACCTTGAAGAAGTAATGCAAGAACATTTAAACATCCATTTTCACCTTTCAAAGAAGGGGGAAAGAGAAGGAAACTCAAAATTGACCCACTTTCTGTTTAGCATAAAAGAAGACAGAAGGAAAATCTGATCTGATTTCAAGATTCACAAAATTAGAGCTACAGTTATATCTGATATCACTAAAACAGAGCTACAGTAGTCTTTGTGATATTTGTTTTCTAATCTGGTCTGGTCTACCTCAAATATCTGATAAGGTGAGATTAAACTTTATGGTTTATGGTTGTATATATACAAATACAACCTTATATTCAGCCTCCATTGTATATGGATATGGGTCTTTGTGAATTCCTTGTTGAAGGAGATAAAATTATTATTTATTTCTGGCCTACTCAAGAAACATACTGGGAAGAATTATAAAGATAATATCAAATTGAAGAAGTCTAGAATGATGAAGTCAGATAAAATAAATAAAAAAGATATGTAATCACAGTCATGGATCAGTCAAAGGGGACAATAGAAGGTTTCAGAAAGCAGCTTGCTCTATCTTTAAATATAACTGGAAAAGTCAGGATCAAAGAAAAACTTCAGTTGACCTCCCAGCATTATAAACCAACAATCTGGTGATGAAAATATCTGGACAATTCCACTGAAATTTATTTTGGCTCCTTTTTATTATCTTCTGTGTTTGAGCCAATTTTATTTTTTCAACTCACTAGTATTACATTCATTTCTATGAGAACAAGATTCTTAAAAGCTGGTGTATGATAGCAATAAGAAGCAAACTAAGTTGTTTTAGAAGCCAGTAATCTGGTACTCTTATTGAAATGCTCTAAGCAGTCATCAGCCTTACAGCTTATCCACCTGGGAACCAAATTATTGCCTCATAAAACAGCTCGGCACTTCTATTGCGGTTTAAACATAATTGTATTTAAAGACCTTGTTAGTTTCATTTAGGAAAAATTAGTTTTTATCTTATTAAATAAAAAGGAGCTCCTAATAAATTTAATGATTTTGTATAAATTAATGTGATCTTGAGAACTTCACATATAAATTATCCACAAGTATGGAAGAAGAAATTTTACTGCAAATTGTCTTTCAAACTTATTTCTCCAATGTGATTGTGATTTCATCATGCTCAGGATATGAACTTAAGGATATTAGGTTTCATCTGGATGTACCATTTTATTTATTCATTTATTCCATTTGTATGACTGGCCATCTCAGCAAGTGGCTCTTGATTACTCTCCTATCAGAACATTTCTCCTTATTTCCAGGTTGAGTCTCTCCTTGTTTGGTTTCCATCCATTATTTCTTGTCTGGTTTTCACAGAACCAAGCTTTCAGTGCCTTGTGAAAGGCCATCAGGGTTGGAACCATTCTAATCTACATATCTACATATCAGATATTAATACTGTCAAGAAAGTCCAGAAATATTTCATAAGAAGAGTTCTCCGTTCCTCTACTCATAGCAGAATACCTTATGCCATCAGACTTAAAATTTTAGACCTAGACAACCTAGAACTAGGCTGCCTTCCATCTGACCTAAGTGTAGTGCATAAAATTATCTATTGCAATGTCCTACCCATCAATGAATACTTCAGCTTCAACCACAACAATATAAGAGCACATAATAGATACAAACTCAAGGTAAACTGCACCAAACTCTACCTGACTCTGTGTTTTTTTTCCCCAAACCTCAAAAACTTTAACCTTAGACTATCTACTATTGACCTCACCCCTTTCCTAAGAGTCTGTAGGGGGCATGTATAAGCAGACCAATGTATCTACTATCCCTGTCCTAATGTTTTTTTTTTTTTAATTATTATTTGTATCCATTTCATGTATTCATAACCATGTTTGTATTTATACCTGTTATCTAATATTTGCTTGACAAATAAATAAATAATCTCTTAAGGAACAATGTTCCATAAGGCAGATGCTATGGCAAAAAAGGCAGTCCTCTGGAGTCCTGCCAGCTGCCATTGAACCATTTTACTGGATCAGACAGATAGAAACAACAAATGAAAATGTGGTCCCTCATGTAAACGTATGCTTGAAAAATTCTCTTTTTACTCATATGGAATTTTTCCTTTACCAAAGATAAAAGAGGGTAGCCTTTTATATTTGTTTTTTTGTCCAAAATGGCAAGGGATGAACAAATACATAACTTTTCCATCTTCCCTCTATACTATCCTCAAAACATTGAAAGCCAGTTTGGTTTGGTGGTGAAGGTAGTGGCCCAGAAACCAGATGACTATGAGTTCTAGTCCTGGCTTTATCATAAAGCTGGCTGGATGACTTGGAACCAGTCACTCTTCTCAGCCCAACCCACCTCACAGAGCTTTTATTGTGGGGAAATAGGAGCAGGAAGGAGCACAATGAATGATTGCCACATTGAGCTACTTATAAAATAATACAGATGAAATAAATCTAACAAATAAGGTAGTTAAGTAGACTAGGCTACTGCTTCCGCTGGCTAGATTATTTTTACAAATCATTCCTAAATGGGGGAACAGTCTGGTAGGATACAGGTACTACTGAATGGTGGTGGTAAAATTCTTTTTTTAATGCTCTTCTGTATGTTGTATTTGACTTCATGGGACTAAAACTGCATTGGTAAATTCATCTGTTCT
Source organism: Hydrophis major (assembly GCA_033807585.1). Taxonomy (NCBI): domain Eukaryota; kingdom Metazoa; phylum Chordata; class Lepidosauria; order Squamata; family Elapidae; genus Hydrophis; species Hydrophis major. Next base: position 169,262,211 of record CM066330.1, read on the forward strand.
GTCCCAGCTAACTCTGCCTGGATCTGGACATGATTAAACCCATTTGTTTTTATAAATATTTCACTTACAATCCTAATAATCATAGTAAAAGTTAGAAGACACATTGGACAGTGTTGTAATAACTTGTCATAACTCCCCCATTTCCCTCTTGTTGCTTTTCCAATTTCTGCTAATAATGGGCTAAAATCTCATATCTTTTATTTTTTTCTAAACATTTTATATCATGATTTGAGAATAACCTTCACAAAACTTAATGAGACTTATTTCTGAGCAATCATTGATAGGTTTGAATAGTAGGCCTTTCATCTTAAGGTCACCTGGGACAAGAACACTAGTGGGCCTATTTGTGAATATACATGTTCCATAAATGACTGCTGAATTTCAGTGACAAATGAGAAAGCCATCCCAAATTCTCAGTTACAGTGTAGTTGCCTAGTCCTATTATAGACAGAATAAATGATTGATGGTTCTGTATAACTTAGAAGTGTGATTTTCATGCTTATTGCTTATTTCAAATGTATATTTGCATGATACCTAGATGACAGATAGATGGATAGGTTTTCTCTTTAGAGGCATACCAATACCATTTTTAAAAGTAAAATTGCATGATATATTGATCTCTTAGGGATACAATCATAATACATCTTCAAGGATATTCCTCCCACCCCACATACTTCTGTATCTCTAAGAGGGCATAATTACTAGTTTTTTATATGGTTACAATTTTGTGGGTATTAAAATCGTAAGTGGCAAAAATGTAAGAAGAAATCCATTTTAAAAATAATTTTCTGCAGAATTGAGATTCTGTTTGATATGCTTGTGCGATGCTGAAGTGCTCTTTGGGGAGCAACAATTTTCTTTTGATGAAAAAAATATAATTATATGATTTTATCAATTCCTGCCTGAAGTAAAGAATAATATACTTTTTTTCTCAGCTTTTAAACTGACCTGCCCACACACATATATAATAGTTTTAGATATAAATTGGATTCTTACCTTTTGTTGTTTTATGGTTGTAAGCTGCTTATGACTCTAATATGGAACTTGGCAGACATTATTATTATTATTTATTTGTATCCTGATTTTATTATTTTAAAATTAACTCAAGGCAGCAAACATAACTAATGCACTTTTCTCTCCCAACATGACTACTTCTAAATGACTTTCATTTTTAAGCTTGATATTAGTAATCTTTGGATCAATTCTGATGGACTGTATATGTAAATCTTCTATGTTTCCTTTATATTTTTCAAAGCATAATCTCAGCCCGATCAAATCTCATTCAGGATAATGATATACAGTATTAGTAATCTATTAAAAGCTTGACAAATGTCAAAAACTGGACAAATGTAAAAGCCAAGCTGTGTAAGAACCCAGCTGGCTTTATGCTTAAATTAGGACTAGAACTCACAGGTTGTAATCTGGTACCTTCAACCCCTACTTCAGACTGTCTCTATAGAACTTTATGAATGTAATTGTTCCATGAGAATTTAATATGCTCTGCCAGAATTTCAATTCCCATTTGGCATTCCTTGTGAAGGTTTCTAAAGTGGGTTGCATGGACTTTAGAAAATTATGAAAGCCATATCTGTTGTAAAGTCATAGTTGAATTACTCATTCAGTAATATTTATGGGCAAGTGGACACTATTATAATCCTTCAGAAGGTATTTTGTAGTGTTTTGGAGCATGCATCAGGCACATCTCTCTGAACCATTGAAGCAGCTGCATTTTTAGAGTTACATAGCTGCTGCCAACTGTTCCTCCATAAATATGCTTAGACAGCCATCTGACCCAGTAAAGCACAGTGGTTGTGCATGCACTCTTGTAAATATGGCCAGGTGTATCTTATAAAGAACCTGTATTGCTTTAATGATTCAATGGGTGTTTTGTACAATAGATGCTAGGGTCTTTCCAGCTCAGTTAATTAGCTAGCAACTGTACACCAGACTAAGTTATAATAATAAAATATAATTCACATTTATTAGGAATCAAAATGTCACCCAAAGCAAAGATCCAAGGACAGAGGGCAAGGACAGAAGTGGGAAGATTTGGGGCATAGGTGGATAAAGGGATACTGCTTCAGTTTGTATTGCACCCATGTATCTTTTTAAATACAGGAAACCTTTAATTCCCACTTGAGCAACAATTATATTAATCAGCCATGCCAAATGATTCCTAGGTAAATTTACTTGTGATAAGTACGTTCTAGGGCAGTGTTCCAATATCTAAGAGTCTGCCCCAAAGAAGAGATCAACTTATTCTCCAAAGCACTTGAAGGCAGAACAAGAAGCAATGGATGGGAAATAATCAGACAGAACCAGTATTAGAACTAGAGAGAAATTTCCTGACAGAATATTTAATCAGTGGAATGACTCGAGTCCATAAGTTGTGGATGCTCCAACACTAGAGATATTAAGAAGAGATTGGGCAACCATTTGTCTTAAATGGTATAGGTTCTGCTGCAGCAGGGATTTGGACTAGAACAGTGGTCCCCAACCTTTTCAGCTTTGTGAACCAGTGGTGGCAGCAGGGGGTGGGGATGGTTTCATATGTGTGTGTGTGCCTTTTCACACAAATGCAGCTTTTATATGCTTGCCAGCACTTGCATTCCCAGTTCCAAATGAGTTGTGACCCAGTATTGGGTTGGGAATTGGAGGTTGGGAATCCCTGGACTAGAAGAATTCCAAGGTTCCTTCCTTCTCTTCTCTTCTCTTCTCTTCTCTTCTCTTCTCTTCTCTTCTCTTCTCTTCTCTTCTCTTCTCTTCTCTTCTCTTCTCTTCTCTTCTCTTCCTCTTCCTTTCTCTGCTGTCCATAAAAAAACATGGGATTCCTGTGGACTGAATGGACAGATCACCCATTCAAGGTCTAATTTGAAGAGTTTATGAGTCATCTGCCAAACTATTGTTTGCAGTTTCCAATAAGTATAGCCTATTGTTTGCCAGGAATCACACAAACATGAAGTGCATCCCTTGGTTGAAGAATCCAAATTATTCTTGTTGGGTATCCTCTGGGTAGCCACACATATTTGTTTCTATCATCCTTCTAATTATTTCATGAAGGAAACATTAGATAGTCTAATTTTTAGGACCTATGATCAGCAAAAAATGGAGAAGCAACTGAGAAGAACATGTAGCTTAAGTATGATGTTGAAAATAGTTATTGCCCTGATTTGCCCATTTCTCAATTCTTTTAGGTATGTTTTTTGTATTCACTTCCAAATTACCAAGGATTACAATTTTCCATCTGTGCAAGCAGATGGAGGATGTGAACTGGGGAGAGGGAAGGTTGTTTTTTTTTAATCTTTTTTTTTTGCCACTGAAAATTTTTTCAACATGCTTTCAGGACACAAGGTAAATATCAAGAGTATAATTTGCACAGTCTGATCTAGAAATATTATAAAGTCAGTTTATAATATTTAAGCTATGTGTTCCTAAAAACATTACACCTAGGTGTATTATGTTAAAAGAATTAGCAAAAGATAGGAAGTGAGAGGCCCTAAACTGGCATGTCTCAGAGTTTTCTCTTTCTGTACTCTCACTACTAATACAAAAGAGCCAAAAAAATCTGTCAAAAAATTGTGATTCTAAATTTAAATTATGTGATAATACTAATCTAGGACCATACCTAGCATGTGCCATTTTATCATTGTATCAAAGATGCAATCATTCATCTATTTCTGCTTGTCTGTTTGTTTTTCACAAAGAAAATTATGCTATATTTTCCTTACGCTTTTTAGGATTATGGTGACTTTTTTATTGTACTGGTATGCCTGGCAGGCAGCATTTACCATGAATATTATAAGCTGGAGAAAAATGGGACTGCATAAATATAGCCTGCAGTTTTCACTTTCATTTCCTCATTTGAGAAATTTAATTTACACTACATAATCTAGAATAATTCAGTGGGTTGATGTATCTATTTTTTTGCAATGTGTAATGCTGAAGTACAGATTGAAAGCAGGTGTGCCATAGCTAGGAATGCCCTTCTGTGTCCAGCTGTTTGTAAAAACCTGAAACTTGAAAAGATAATGTGTGTTTGTCACTGAACATAGCTACCACTCACAATCAACAATTATGAGAAAACAAGAATCTCAGTTGAAGGGCATGCTGCAAATACAATCATTTAAATTTGCTTACAGTTCCATTTCAGATCTTAAGTACATCTTAGTTTTTCTATCTATTGCTGGCTGTCTATCTGCTATTTAGATCTTTTTATTGATTGGCTTAGTTCCAAATATAGTCCACAGGTAAGTGAAAATTGATGGAATCTCCTCACCATTTTTGAATGGGTTCCTGGCAGATGGTGGAAATGATTTCTTCCTACACAGTGGATTAACTTAAATGAAATTACTTTATTTTTATGCAATTAATAACAAATAATGGACATATTTATAACTTAAAAAATCTTTGAGGTTTTGGTTTCTAGAACCTCTTAAGAAAAACCTTACAAAGAAGAAATGTCATATATCTCAATTTCTTTGTCCTCTCTCTTCTGCCACTGTAATATACCACTTGTATCTTACAAAAACTCAATAGCTTCTTACACAAAATCAACCCTATAATAATATGCTCATGGAATTTATATTATTACTAATCATAAATCTAAAAAAATGAAGATGAGCAGGGTTAACAATTGCCAATCATTGGTGCATTTCCCCTCTAAATATTAGGACACTTTCCTGCCAAAGTTTTCCACAAGTTGGAAATGGGAAGTATTGAAATAATATAGGAAAAGATGCAAAATTGTATTGATACCAATCTTCTTTCATTATTAGGTTAGCCTTCTGTAATATTTATTTCACTGATTTTTGTGAAGGTAATTTATTTGGAAACAAGTATAAAAATATAGTCATACAACCAATCCTATGTAGAATATTTTGAAATCTACACCTTTATGCTAAATTCTCCATATATGGCTTTACTGTACCTCAACCTCCCCTTCAGTTTCAAAACTGAATCTCACACATTAAAAAAAAAATTTCTACTGAGTTGAATAAGTAGTTCTTTTTCTCTGTTTCTCTTCTTAAGTGGTTATAAAACTAATCAATTTCTTAAGCAAATTTGTTCAGTATGCAAACAGCGTTTGGTCAAAATATTTCTACTAAAATCTCCTTCTTATTCAAATAAGAAGGTGGATTTACCCACAATTATTAATAAGGTATATGAATGTGCAGAGATGGGTAGACTAACAAAGTTACTTGATGGATAAAAAAGGAGAATATTATAAAATATGGGATGTTTGGTACGAATAGATAAGAATAAGATGCAAAGGCATCAAATGTTCTATATAATACTATAAAACTATAAAACAATGAAGTTTTTTGTGTAAGTAAATGTACTTAAAAATGTATATGTGTAAAAATGCCTAGAATGACAAAGAAGCAAGTATAGAGATGTACAACATGTTAATAGAAGATACTTACAATGTAAGCACTGCTATAGTAATATTAAAAAGTGTGGAAATTTGTTTTTAAATGTTAAAATGTTGATTAAATAAATTTATTTTTTTTTAAAAAAGAAGGCAGTTTTACGTTTTAGATATTATAGTTTGTATCCCTCATAAATTCAGACAAAAACTCCCCACAAAGTGCCAACCTCAGATCTTTGAGATTTGTCAAACGTTTTGAAGATTTAATATATACAGTATCATCACACAATCTGGTTGAGGGGAGAGGATAGCTTTTGTTTGTTTGCTTGTTTGTTGATTTATTTTTAATGACTGGGAAAAGGTAGAAAAACATTTTGGCATTCCAAGCATTGTTCTTTTATTTCCTGAATGTAGACATATCATCAACTTTAATGATTAAAAAAAGAAACTTTGTCTAGTCTCCTCCTCATCCCCAATTCTGAAATCTTGGAAACAAACAGTACTCTGGCACCCAGAGAATATATATCTCATGAACATCATCAATCTTTTTCCAAACATGATTTACAACCTTTCCTTTTGGTTAACTGCAGACATTTATGTGGATGCCAAAGCAGTGACACTATGGGATTCTCCCCAGTTGCCCTCTTAACACTCCAGTGGAGAAATTCACCAGATACTTGGGTGGTATGTAAAGTCTGTGCAATGTTCCGGTAATGGTGACATCTGCACAGTAGACAAAAAAAACCCCAAATACAGTTAGTAGCTAATAATATAACTAAGAATGTATAAAGTAGCAAAAAAAAAAGTTACACAGGTGTTATGATAAGGACTTTTTTAGAATGTTGATTCATTCTAAACTATATGATAATATATATGCATGTGTGCATCCTACCTTCCAGCTTTCACATTTTTTTTTGCAGTTGCTAAAATCAATGACTCTCTTTTCTGTTGATTAGAGGTAGGAAACACATTCAAGCCATGCTCTATGATGTGCAGAATTTCATGCTTCCTCTCTGGTTTTGTGAGAAAATTATGGCATACGGACCTTAGTTTATCTCAAACCGCAAACTTTCAAAAGCTATAGTTTAATATAGTTCACAATGTCATTGATTCAATAATTTGTTCAAATAATGTCCCAAAATTCCATATCTCCTAAATACATTACTTAGAACAAAATAAATAGAATAATTTCAGGTTTCTTTGCTCAATAACTGAGTCATATTCTCCTCTAAATCTTCTTCATCAATATTGCCAGATGTGCAAGTGTCTACTATTTCACTCAGTGTAGACATCTTAAAGATTTGTCTGTGTTTCTAATTAATCGTAATGTTTGCATGCTTTCTTGGTGAATAGGTAGCTTTTCCCTTCATCATGCCTCCAAGTTAGCTACCATTAATAATGCATGCAAATCTGTTTTAGTAAGTGCATGGAATAATACTTTTCTGGAGCACATTAAGTAACTTCAGCTGTAGTTCACAGATTATCTTCCTGAGTGTCAGTGAAAGCATCCAGTAAGAGTTCATTTATTGGGTAACAAGGGACCATAATAATACATTAACTGAGACTGTGTTGTACTGAAATTAGACAAATGGGACCTCAATTCCTGTACACCATTCCACCTGTATAGTTCTAATTGTGGTTCAGATAATTACTGTACTTCCTTCTTGGCTTGCATATCACTGTGTGTGCACATGAATCATTAAAAAAAAAAAACAAAAAAAAAAACAATTCAGCAACAGCAGCCATGCCTTTTTAATGGTGTAAAAATAAAGATAAATGTAGAAGAAAGATATCTATCTTCATATCCAGGTAGTTCTTTAGAAGGTAGAGTTTTCTCAAAGGTCTAATAACAATGTTCATTTTTGCCTCTGAATTAAAAAGAATAGTGCATGAAATCCTCTTCTTGCAGATATTTTCAAATCATTGGGTTGATTTTTCAAATGTTTAATAAGAGTACAAATATTAGTTCTTGAGAAGTTTCATTTCTTTTATCAGGTTTTTTTTTTTAATGCTATGGGGCTCATCTGCCTTTCATGACAGAAGTAACTCAATAGGAAGTTGTGATAAGAACTCTCAAGTCATTACATCAAGGCAAAAGACAAGGTTAGTGTCCAGACTCAGTTCAGAAGGTTTCTGAGAGAGGAGGTCAGCCATCAACCATATGGCATCAGCTGGGCAATTTGGAACTTTTTCCATCAAAAAGTTATGTTGTAATTCAGAAGAACCAGGCCAGCCTGATGTGGCAGCTTATACTGGCCATTAGTCAATGCTTTAATTGACTTCTATCATCAATAAATCATAAGGAAAAAATATTAGCTACATTGCTAGTTCAGGGACAATTCAGTTGGAAAGGTAGATGGAAATTTCAGACCACCCAAACTCTTCCTGCTTTGGCAAAATCCATGGAATAGCCTAAAAACAGAAATTGGGAGGATGGATCAAAAAAGGAGAAACCTCCATTTCAGGAATTCGGAGTATCAAAGTCTGTGATGTGGCACCATGTTAGTTAGATTAATGTTACTAAAGGACTTTTGTTTCTTGTCTGTATCGGGAAAATCAGGGAGTTCTGACATGATGAAATGTGTCAAAGTGTATTTTATCAAGTATCTCATTTTTTCATATTTTAAGTTCATTTTGTTCCATTTCTAGGCCAGTTTCTAATTTAAAAAGCCCTCTCTTGATGTAAAATTTTCCATGCATCATGGCATAATTTTCTAAAGTCTTTTTTTCCCCCTGTTTGGTTTCCTTCAGTGCATCCATTTGTGTTTTAAAGCTCATTTTTTTCTTAATATAGTGTGTTTTGTTCACACCTTTCCCTAATATATGCATTTATATGTTTAATATTTCAGTTGCAAACTGTAATGCAATCTTTGGAGAAGCATAGATGTATGTACAACTACATTCTGATTTGCATATAGATTTGGGATGTGTGAATTGAATGACTGAACATTAAAATGCAAACAAGTAAGTTCTATCCTGTTTCTAACATACTTGTTTGATTGGCCTTATAAATGGTGGAAACACAAAAAGCTGTTTACTCAAGAACTTAAAGAAATGTTTTTTGTACTGAGTTAGGACATTGATCTTAGGACATTGATCACACTGATAGGTGACAACTTTCTGAGTTTCAAGGACGCTGCTTTCCTCAACATTTTTCCTTGAGGCTAATGTATGGAAGATTCAGACAGTACTGTAAGACCAGAAATTCTAGGCTTTAGATATTCAAAAGCCTAGAAGATATTCAAAAGCCTTTAGATATACAAAAGAAATTTCTTTTGTACATGCATGCTTGCCATTATGCCTTCTCTGTACCTTCGTAACCACTGAGTTTTAATATAAGCCTACAAAGTGGTATTAAAATTTTCATATGTTGCCCAAAGCTGGTAAGGGAAGAATCATTCATGAGCTGAGCCTGCTTCCTTCAAAGATATAAAAAAAAGATGTAACCCATCTATAGTTATTGAGATATGCTTATCTCAATAGTAGCAGAATTTGGCCACTCTTAGTTTCTGAATAAGAAACTAAGCAAGGTTGGATCTAATAAATAGTGGAATAGGAGACCTGCCCTATAAATGAATTTAAGAAGTCAAAACAGCATCCTGGAAAAAGGCAATGGGAAACTACTTGGCTACTAATAAAGGAGAATATTTGTAGCTCAGAGTTGAAATGAAGGGTCAGAAAAGCAGAGTCAGAAGGGACCTTGGATGTCTTCTAGTCCAACTCTCTGCTCAAACAAGAAACCTTACACCATTTCAGACAAATGATTGTCCAATCTCTTCTTAAAATCTTCAGGGATCAAGCAGCCACAACTTCTGGAGGTAAGTTGCTTTCCTGATTTATTGTTCCAACTGTCAGGAAATTTCTCCTTAATTCTAGGTTGCTTCTCACCCATTGTTTCTTGTCTTCAGCACTCTTCAGGTGCTTTGGAGAAGCACCTTTTGACTTCTTCTTCTTTGTAACAACCGCTTAGATCAGGGTGGGCAAACTTTTTGGCTCAGGGGCCTCATTGACGTTTAAAATTTGACAGACGGGCCGCTACCTAGTGTCAAAATGCCTGTCATTACAAGTCAAAATCAAATGATTGCAATCATTCAATCATTCACATCAAACCTTAATTCTGTACCAATCTTCGGCGGGCTGGATTAAAAAGACCAATGGGCCGGATGTGGCCCTCGGGCCATAGTTTGCCCACCCCTGCCTTTGATATTAGAAGACTGCTATCATGTCATCCCTAGTCCTTTTTTTCATTAAACTAGGCATACTCAATTCCAGCAACTGTTCTTTATATGTTTTAGCCCCCAGTTCCCAAATCATCTTTGTTGCTCTTCTCTACACTCTTTCTAGAATCTCAACATCTTTTTTACAACATGGTGACCAGTGGTGGGAATCATTTTTTTTTTTTACTACCAGTTCTGTGGGGGTGGCTTGGTGGGCATGGCAGGGGAAGGATAAGGGACTGTAAAATCTCCAGTCAGAGATTATATTTGTCAGTTCTCTGAACTACTCAAAATTTCCGCTACTGGTTCTCCAGAACTGGTCAGAACCTGCTGGATACCACCTCTGATGATGACCAAAACTGGATGCAATATTCCAAGTGTGATTCTTGATTCTTTCTGAGCTTGATTGTTTTCCAGCAGAGGTTTCCTTATCCAAACTAGGTAACAATGCTTTTGACTAGCACTGATGATGTTACCTAGTTTGGATAATAAAATGTCTGCAAGAAAACAGCCAAACTCAGAGACATCAATGACCCCTTATTTGACTACTGTTGCCAAGAAAACTATTTGGGCATCTTTATGAAGTCACCAGGAGTCAAACTAGATTTGAAGGAGACTTTACTTTGCACTTAATTTCCTTTCATGAAATATGGCATGTAACACTTCTCATGAGATATGCATAAACTGGGATGAATGCCAGCTCTTGAGAGCTGCCATGGGATGACCCAGTCACTAGAAACGGCAGTCACGTCTTGCAGGAGAATTCAGCCATAGCCATCAGGAGGCATATTATCCATGACTTCTTGCTGCACTCCATTAAAGTTAATTCACATTGTGTTAATGAGGACGCATTAACACTTAACTCCTCATTACTACCTCAAGCCCATTTTTATTGGTTGGAGCAAGGTCTTTGCATATTGCTCAATGCTCAGGGGCCTGATTCTGGCTCCATTATTCATGATGAGCTGGGCAAAAGTATTCTCTTTGAACTCCCTGTTTGTGCAAATTTGGGATAGGACTGAAAAAAAAAAAAAAAACCTGAGAAAGGATTAGAGTGGAAAGAACATCATTTACAAAGAAAACTTGACTGGGTTGCTCCATTAAGGGCGACAAGGGCTGCACTTTGTTCACATTGCTAATCGAGCTGTCAGCTTACAGGGATAAGAATTCAGTCAACCAGACACTCAGACTAACCTTAGTACAGAATTCCAAATATGAGGAAATCCAGACTTCCTCATGTCTAATAGAGGGTCAAAAAGAGCAGCCATATCTCCCAGGTTTCTTGGGATTTTTTGAAAGGAATTGTAATAAAAGGTGTCCTGCAATTTTACTACATTGGGGAGGGAGAAGTATTTGTTGCCAAAAACGTTCCTACCATTTCAGAGTGCCCTGCTATTCTAATGGGAAAGATATTACATTATTTCAAAATAAGAATTCAGGAAATAGTTTCATATTTTTTAAAAGAAAAATAAATGTATAGAAAAAAAAAAAAAGGCTGTTCCTTAAAGACAAAAGACCTCTGAATGAGGGGCTCTCAAAAGTTTGAGTTTGGATCCTACATATTTGAACATTATTCCTGGTACAAAATTCCCTCAGTATTTTTGACTGGCATTTCCATAATTTAATGAGTAATTGTGTGCTTTGAAAATGATTTGGAAGAGGTGCTTTGTCTTCTTTACACAACTGCAAGCAGAAACATAATCCTTCTCAGCTATTTATTTATAGGTGGTCCTTGACTTACAACCATCCATTTAGTGACCATTTGACATTGAAAAAGTGACATACCATAGGATTCTTTTTCACATTTAAGACTGTTGTAGCATTGTCATGGTCATGTGATCAAAACCCACTTAACACTGTTTTGGAATCACATGACCATTTATAACCTTCCCAGCCGGCTTCCAACAAGCAAAGTCAATGGGGGAAGCCAGGCTCACTAACAACCACATGATTTACTTAACAACTGCAGTGATTCATTTAACAACTGCAGCAAAAAGGTCACAAAATGGAGCACAATTCACTTAACAATTGTCTTGCTTAGCAACAGAATTTTGGGGCTCCATTGTGATTGTAAGTTGAGGACAACCTGTATGCCACAAAATAAAACAAACAACAAACAGCAAACAACACCAAAATCCTAGACCTTTTCTAGGCCTGTACATGAACCTGAAGTAAAGAAACCACTTCTTTACAAAGTCCAGAACAGGGTTTCCTTAATGGTAGGAGCATCTTTTTTTCAGGCTCATGTAAAAGCCTGATTAAAGTCTGATTCCTTTAAGGAATAGCAGAAATTCCTTTAAGGAATAGCAGACCATCTGTTAAGTTCTGCGCATGGGTGTAAGGAACAGAGATGACGCAGTGAACAGTGAACTTCAACTCTTCATTAATCATTCTGAACAGAGCAAAAACCCTAGGGCAGCAGCAGCCCTTTTATAGAGCAGGCTGCTGACCTATTAGCCAATGAGAACATGAAAGTGTTAAACCCTTGAACCAATGAGAGTGGCTCGTTAACAGCCAATCAGATTCTCCAGAACGGACCAATCCGATATCGTTATTATCGGCCAATCAGAAGTGCAGGATTAGAACCCTGCTTTTTCTTTAAGCTTTGTTAAAACTTTATTTAAGCGCTTTTATTAGTTCATAACACCCCTTCCCCCCAGGTTCCATTTGAGGGGTGCGGTGACGTAATCCCTAAGATATCTAGGTTGTTTTAACTGTCTATTAGATTTGCGCTGTCCCACCAGTTCCCGTCTGCAGTCCGGCTTTGGTGGGACGTTTTTGGACATATCTGGTACAGGCGGTTCCGCATTCTCACTGGACGACTCGGTGCCGCTAATTCTGTCGTTGTTGTTGTCCTCTGATCTTTGTGGGCTTGCCTCCGTTGAGGTATTCCTCTGTGGCGAGGACACTCCCCTCCTTGATTCTTCTTCATTTATCGAGCCCGATTGCTGACTTCCGTCGCTTCTGCTTTCCACCATCTCGAATTCGGTTTCTTCGACATCCCCTCCCCCCTCAGTTTGGGAGTCGCAGGAGTTGCAGGAACTGGATTGTAGCCTAGAGTGAAGCTGATCTATATGGCATTTCCATATTTTTCCATCGCAGGTTTGCACACGGTACGATCTGGGCCCGGTGGTTTGAATTACGGTTGCTTCGACCCATAATGGTTCGCCGGAGAGGTTTTTAGCGAAAACTAAGTTGCCTATCTTGAACTCATGGCATTTTCCGCTAGATCCACAGGGTTTCTCTGGCTCATAGGAAGGGTGAAGCCTGTCGAGGTGGGAATGGAGCTTGCATCCCATCAACAGTTCAGCTGGCATCTTGTTGGTGACGCTGTGCGGAGTGGTGTATTGGAGTAGGAGTATTCTGTTTATTTTTTCATCAATGTCCCCATAGTCCATTTTGTGGAGAGTTTTTTTAACAAATTGTACCATGCACTTGGCCCTGCCGTTAGGCGCAGGGTGCACTGGCGAAGATAGCACATGGCGGGTGCCCCGATCCGCTAAGTATTGTTCAAATGCCAGGGCAGTGAACTGGGGTCCGCTGTCGGAGACCAGAACGTCTGGCAGCCCATGCGTTGCGAATAGCCTGTTCAATTTTCAGATGGAGGACTCCATTGTAGTATTCTTCATTTCGTGGATCTCAAGCCAGTTGGAATAGGCATCCACTGTTAGGAGGAACATATGTCCTTTAGTAGGTTCCGCAAAATCAACGCGGATGCGGGACCACGGTCCCTGGGGGGTTTCCCATTCTGTTGGAGTTGCTCTAGGTGGGGCACTGCTAACTTCTTGGCACTTTAAGCAAGTCTTTACCCAGGCTTCGATCTGTTTGTCGATACCCGGCCACCACGCGTAGCTTCGTGTGAGCGCTTTCATATGCACAATGCCGGGGTGACCATCATGCAATGTTTTCAATACTGCTCGTTGTAACCGCTCTAGGATGACGACTATCTCCCCATAGGATGAAGCCTTTTTGCGAAAAAAGTTCTGTCTGCCAGTTTCTGAAAGGGGTGAAATCATCAGAGGTTTGTTCTATTGGCCATCCTCTTTCGACCTAGCTAAGAACTCGCTCCAAGACAGGATCTTGTTTTTTTCGATTGCAATGTCTCTGGCTGTTAGCGGTGGTGAATGTGGCATTTCAATCTGGAGTGTCGTAAGGGTTGGAGCTGGGTCGTCGACAGTTTCCGGAAGTGGGGCATGGCTCAATGCATCAGCATGGGGAATGGCTTTCCCCGGGCAGTGTTGTAATTTATAGTTGTACGCAGCTAAAAACTCTGAACAGCGAGTCAATCTAGGTGACAATATATAGGGGGTTGGCTTGTCTCTGGCTATAATCCCTAGCAAAGGTTTGTGGTCAGTAACAATAGTAAAAACTCGTCCATACACATATTCATGAAACTGTTTTACAGCAGATACAACAGCAAGAGCCTCTTTGTTGATTTGGCTATAGTTACGTTCAGCCTTTGAAAAGGTCCTTGAAAAATAGGCAATAGGGGCCTCACTACCATTTGGTAACAAATGACTCAAAATGGCTCCTACTCCAAATGGTGACACGTCATATGCAATTGTTAAGGGCAGAGTCTCGTAATACTGCATTAAAACAGCATCTGAGGTTAGTAAGTTTTTCACTTGTCGGAATGCGTGCTCCTCGCAGTGTCCCCAGACCCAGGTTGCTTTTTTGTCGAGAAGTCTATGTAGGGGCTCAGCTACGGTCACTTTCTGGGGCAAGAAGATGTTATAAAAATTAATGAGCCCCAGGAAAGCTTGGAGTTCAGTCCTATTTCTGGGTCTTGGGGCATTTTTGATTGCCCTTAGTTTGCTATTAGTGGGGTGAATGCCTTGTTTATTGATTAGGTACCCCAGGAACTCTACTTTATCTGTACACAGTTGACATTTATTTTTTTTAACCTAAAGGCCAGAGTTTTTAAATTTCTGGAGAACCATTTTAAGATGCTTTTCTAGTATTTTTCTATTCGGGGCAGCAATTAAAACGTCATCAAAGTATGGCACGACCCCCTTGATCCCTTGCAATAGTCTCTCCATCAGACTTTTAAAAATCCCTGGGGCTACGCTCACTCCGAATTGGAGTCAGTTGCACTTAAAGGTGCCTTGGTGCGTGACGATCGTCTGTGCCTCTACGGTTTTTTTTATCTACAGGCAGTTGTTGGTATGCCTATGCTAAATCCAGTTTAGCGAAGACTTTTCCGCCCCCAGGGAATAGAGAAGGTGTTGTGCCACCGGCACCAGGTAAGCATTCTTTTGAAGGGTGTGATTAAGGGTAGCCCGGTAGTCCCCACAAATCCTTAACGATACATCCGGTTTGATGGGTGTTACAATTGGGGTTTCCCAACGAGCGTGGTCAGTTGGTTCTAAAACACCCTGGGCTATTAATTTATCGAGCTGCTCATCAATTTTTGGTTTAAGGGCAAAAGGTACCCGATAAGGCTTAAGGCGGATGGGGGCTACTTCAGGGTTAACGTTAAATGATATCGGGGTCCCCTTGTACTTGCCTAGTTTGTCTGCAAAAACGTCCTGGAATTCCTGGACGATGGCCTCCTCCCAGTCGTCGCTTCTGGTTTGGTGAATGCCAGCTACCTCGATCCCGAATGGGGCGAACCATTGAAGGCCTAACAAGCTAGGCCGGTCACGGTCGATGACGGTCAGTGGTAATGACGCAGTACGATTTTTGAATGATACTTGGACTTGGCTGGATCCAACGACCGGAATTCGGTTCCCCTGATAATCTTTGAGTATGATTCTTTGGGCTCTGAGGTCTTGATGCCGGACGGCAGGGATTAATTGTTTAAGAGTCTTCCAGGAAACCATCGAGAGGGACGATCCTGAATCAACTTCCATCACACAAGGCTGGTTTTCGATGGCTACCTTCACTCGGATCTTCTTTGCATCTAGCGATAAGGCGTGACCGATTGTAATGGTTTGGTGTGCCTCTTCTCTTCTTGATAAAATGGATGGTGTTTTATTTCTGCAGGAGTGGTTGTTCCATTGGCGGTTCAAATGTTCCTGACTCACAGGGCGATTCTCTGTGGTCTGGCGGTAGTTGTTTCCCCTCTGAAGTGGGCTGGATCCTTGCTTACTTCTACAGACTTTCCCGATGTGGCCTCTTTTCCCACAGAAATGGCAGAGCGCATCGAGGAATTTGATCGCGGGTGGTTTGCCCCACAGCCCACGCATTGGTGCAGTAGTCTTTGATTCCGCTGGTTGCATTGGTCACGTTCAGACCGGAGCCAGTTGACCTCCTCCTCATCACTTTCTGATGGCAATTCGAGGTCCTCGTGGTGGGTCGCTGTTGTGTGCCTCTTTAGGCGAGGTGAGGTATCGCTAGCGAATTGACGGAGCGATGCGTTAGTGCGGCGCATTTGGGTGGCCGACTTCCTGGTTGCTTCTGCTGGAGTAGCCTCCTTGATGACATCAGCAAGGTCGATGTCCCCTTTGGCCATGATCTTGCTTTGTGTCATGGGTCATCTCATCCCAGAATTATTTGGTCTCTCAGAGCTTCTTCGAGGTCTGTAAACCCACAGAGGCCTCTCAGGTTCCGGAGATCCGCGATGAACTCTGCAACGCTCTCTCCTTTCCGCTGGTCCCTCTGGTAAAATTCATGTCTTTGGACAAGCGTTGGTATGGCAGGTGCATAGTGGGCCCGTAGAAGGGGCGTGAGGATGTCCCAGTCCATGGTCTTCACCTCAGCCGGTTTCGCTAGTGCCTTGGCCATCTTAAAGACGGCAGGCCCGCAATGGGTCAGGAACACTGCTGGCTTTTTTCCCATAGTGGCATCCTTCAAGTTGTTGGTCTCCAGAAACATCTGAAAGCGGTCCATGTACGAGTCCCAGTCTTCTTGTGCCAGGTCAAATAGAACGGGTGGTATGGCGCCACCGGACATGGTTTCCGTTGTTGATGTGCCTTCAGCCACGTGCTCTGTTTGGTGCTCTGTGAGTGTTCAGTCAGCTCTGATGTCTCTGCATCCCATCCTCATCGCCAGTGTTAAGTTCTGCATATGGGTGCAAGGAATGGAGATGAGGCAGTGAACTGTAAACTTCAACTCTTTATTAATCATTCTGAACAGAGCAAAAACCCTAGGGCAGCAGCAGCCCTTTTATAGGGCAGGCTGCTGACCTATTTGCCAATGAGAACATGGAAGTGTTAAACCCTTGAACCAATGAGAGTGGCTCGTTAACAGCCAATCAGATTCTCCAGAACGGACCAATCCAATATCTCTATTATTGGCCAATCAGAAGTGCAGGATTAGAACCCTGCTTTTTCTTTAAGCTTTGTTAAACTTTATTTAAGTGCTTTTATTAGTTCATAACACCATCCTAATTAACTTCATTACTTGGACAGTTTATTGCCTGAGCCCACCCAATCTGGGTGAAGTGGGAAAACTCAGTGTTCCTGTAAGAAACTACTGCCAAAGACAGCAAGTGTGATCCCAGCGATTCCAAAGGACACCGCCTGTTTTGGATCAGTCTCTAAGTTAAGCCTGGAAGCTTTATTTATAGGCGCAGACAATTTGACTGTTCTATAATGCACCCCTGAAGAAGTCTTTTGTTCAAGATCTCATCAAATCTATAAGCACTTTGCAGCTTTGCAGCCACATTTAGCAGGACAGAAATGATTGTGTGCAGGAGCAGCCAAAAAAGCTAATGCAATCCTAAGTTGTATTAACAGAGGGATACAGTCAAGATCAAGGCAAGTACTAATACCACTCTATAAAGCCTTAGTAAGACCACACCTAGAGTACTGCATCCAGTTTTGCTTACCACATTATAAAAAAGATGTTGAGACTCTAGAAAAAGTGTAGAGAAGAGCAACTAGCATGATTAGGGGACTGGAGACTAAGGTATACAAAGAACTGGGCTTGGCTAGTCTAGTAAAGAAAAGGACCAGGGGAGACATGATAACAGTCTTCCAATATTTAAGGGGCTGCCATGGAGAGGAAGGATTCAAGCTATTTTCTAAAGCACCCAAAGGCCAGACAAGGAATAATGGATGGAAACGGAACAAGGAGAGATTTAACCTGGAAATAAGGAGAAACTTTCAGACAGTGAGAACTATTAATCAATGGAACAGCTTGCCCTGGGAAGTGATGGGAGTGCCATCACTTGAGAGTGTCAAGAAGAGATTGGACTGTCATTTGTCAAAAATGGTGTAGGGTCTCCCGCTTGGGTGGGGGGTTGGACAAAATGACCTACAACTCAGATTATCTGTTATCTGACTGTATGACTGAAGCTCCACCTCTTTTTAAATGCATTGCAGATAAAAAGAGAAAGGACTCAAAATGGCATGTTTGAGGTGATCAGTGGTGGTATTCTACTGATTCAGCCTGGTTCTGCCAAGCTGGTAGCACTGATGAGCAGTGGACACCAAACTGGTTCTCTCTGATGCTCTGCTGTTGGACCCACCCACCGGCCCAGGCTTGCATACTAACTTTTATGTCCTGCTTTTGAAGTGCAGCTCTTTGCACAGCACAACAGACTGCCACATGGTAGCTGCTGAAGTGACAGGCAGAGTGCAGGATTGCAGGAAGTGAGTCAAAAAGCCTCTGTGCCTTGAACAAAGGGGGTGTACATGCGCAAAACGTGCCCAGCAAGCCACGCTCACTGAACCGGGGTAAAAAAATTTTGAAACGCACCACTGCAGATGATCATCTTGACTGCTTGGCCACCCTCCACAGACAATTATGTTTAATGCTGTGTATCCATACGCGATTAGTTAGTGTGTGTATTTGACACTGATAAATGATTCTATTTTTTTAAGATGATTTTTTCAAGAACTTTTATTGCATTTCAATAAAAAATAATAGTTAATGTTTTTGTTTTGGTGGATTTCCTATTGATTTGTTCTCATATCAGGGAAATTTTCTGTTTGCATCCAAAGAAATTTCTTCATTTTAAAGATACTGTAAGAAAAAATATACAGAAATAGGGATTTCTATTTTAGCTGTAAAAAAAAATAAAAAATTAAAATATATTTTTTAAAAGTCTATCAAGCAACAGGTCTCACACAATTTTTTTATTGTGAAGATTTAACTGTAATGATAAGTGGATTTTTTTCTTCTTTTTCTGTTTCTTCCTTCCTTCCTTCCTTCCTTCCTTCCTTCCTTCCTTCCTTCCTTCCTTCCTTCCTTCCTTCCCTGCCTCTTTCCTTTCTTTCTTCTGAATGTGGCCAGTGCAGTTGATATCCTAGTTATATAAAAATGTAATAGAAATGTAGCCATGTGTGTGGCTATGGTTATGATCTGGGAAGACCAGATAAAATTCTGAGGTGCGTAGCAGTGACTTTCACCCTGTTTCTCTCTTTTGCAATCTGTCCAATTTACTTCAAGATCTGAAAAATATAAGGCATGCATAAAAATAGTGTTGAATTCTGAGTCACCATCCAACTCGATAAAACTCAGCATTCAGCATTTACCCTCTCAGCTAAATTTTTAGAGCTAGTTTTTGATATCTGGCAGGTCTGTAACCAGCACAAGTTATACCTAAACCTGCAAGGCACAATGAAAATAAGTTTTCTTTGCAAGCTTAGCTGAAATGAACTAGACACATCATAAAGGATAAGAGCACAGCTTTGCCTATAGGTCCCATAAAACTAATTGTTACCAAAATATGATAATATTACTAGGTAAAAATTACACATGTGCAAGCATATTTTCTAAACCATTACCATTTGTGGATTCTGTTGTGCGATATTCTTTCAAGCCAGGATATTTTTTCCTTTCAGAATGCTTTGATTTAATTATCTTGGTTAGGCATTATGGATAGAGAGGAGATTGGAGGAAGGTTGAAAGATTTAAAACCTTTCGGGTGTCAAGTTTGTCAAAAATATGATGCAGATTTTATTTATTTGTCAAATTTAGATATCACCCCTCTCACTCACAGATTTATTAATTTTACAAGGCCTAATCAATTCTAATATGACAGGTAACCCAAAATTAGAAGCATTGTCAGGGAACCAATGAAATTCTTATTTGTGACAACAGCTGTTAAGAGTCTCCTTGGGTCCTAATTGAGTTGCTAGGCTTTTCTTTTAATTCCAGTACCTGATGATAGTTGGGGATTGTAGACATTGCTTCAGAATCCCATTAGGTACCATTATGAGGTCTTATTTCTGAGGTTTTAAAAATCTAATTGTCAGTCAATGTGTTACAGCCTAGCTTTGGCTTGACTCTCTTGGCGATACGCTGTGGAGAAAAAAACAAAGAAGTATGCTTCATCATCCTGTCAAGAAGGTTTCTTAACAAATTACCTTTACCCTCAAAAGAAAACACAGAGAAACTTTTCTGTATCTTTAACAATTCTCCTAGTTCATATCTTCTTTTGTACATGGTTCAGGGAAACAAAACCATGATCTCAGAACATTCAGAAATATTGAAACGTAAATCTTTAACAATTTATGAAGAAATCTAGATGTTTAATAACACTAAGTCACACTTCTTAATAAAGCCATAGTTAACCTCTGTATTATTTTTAAAATGTGACATTTGAAAGGGCACCTCTTATTCCACATGGGTTATTTTTCGACAGACAAAACTTAAAGTGGTGAAGTTTACTTGTTAATTCAGATTACCTCACAAAAGTTTATGTGAAACACATTTGAGAGTTTGGGATATTGGCAGGAGGGCACAAAGAAACAAAGTAATGCCAAGTGGCAAATAGAGAAATACTGATAAAATTCATGATATGCCCCACATACCACTTAGACCTTTATAAGCTTTATTTTTTATATTTATGGATTCCTTTTAAAAGATGCCTAGTTTATCTTTGTACATCCATTTGTACAAACTTTTATATCCAAGTTTGATAGAATTTGATTTTCTTCTATGAAGTAAGTATCTGAACTGGCAAACAATATCATTTTTCAATTTTTGCACTCAAAGCTGTGGTTCAGAAGAATTGTGACAAATCATTAGATTAGAAAATCTGCATTCTTCACTTTTAGAAAAGAGTGGAATTTTGAGTGAATTACCAAAATAGTTATACAATGAAGTACAGGATCACTGGGCAGATTCCTGCAATATATTAACAGCCAAATCTGTTGAGGAAAAGGAGAGATTGTACATATATTAGGAAACAGTTTTCAATACCCAGTGAACTTATATGTGTTCAAAAAAAGATATATACAGGTGAAACTCGAAAAATTAGAATATCGTGCAAAAGTTCATTTATTTCAGGAATGCAACGTAAAAGGTGAAACTAATATATGGGATAGACTCATTACATGCAAAGCAAGATAGTTCAAGCCACGATTTGTCATAATTGTCATGATTATGGCTTAAAACTCATGAAAAACTTAAATCCACAACCTCAGAAAATTGGAATATTGTGAAAAGGTTCAATATTCTAGGCTCAAAGTGTCCCACTCTAATCAGCTAATTAAGCCATAACACTTACAAAGGGTTCCTGAGCCTTTAAATGGTCTCTCAGTCTGGTTCAGTAGTTGTGCAGAAAACCATAATTGACACCCTTCATAAGGAGGGAAAGCCTCAAAAGGTAATTGCAAAAGAAGTTGGATGTTCCCAAAGTGCTTGTATCAAAGCACATTAATAGAAAGTTATGTGGAACGGAAAAGTGTGGAAGAAAAAAGTGCATAAGTAGCAGGGATAACCGCAGCCTGGAGAGGATTGCCAGGAAAAGGCCATTCAAAAATGTTGGGGACTTTTACAAGGAGTGGACTGAGGCTGGAGTCAGTGCATCAAGAGCCACCACACACAGACAGATCCTGGACATGGGCTTCAAATGTCGTATTCCTCTTGTCAAGCTGCTCCTGAACAATAAACAACATCAGAAGCTGGGCTAAAGAAAAACAGATCTGGTCTGTTGCTGAGTGGTCCAAAGTCCTCTTTTCTGATGAGAGCAACTTTTGCATCTCATTTGGAAACCAAGGACTCAGAGTCTGGAGGAAGAATGGACAGGCACACACTGCAAGATGCTTGAAGTCCAGTGTGAAGTTTCCACAGTCTGTGTTGATTTGGGGAGCCATGTCATCTGCTGGTGTTGGTCCACTGCGCTTCATTATGTCCAGGGTCAACATCGCCATCTACCAGGAGATTTTGGAGCACTTCATGCTTCCTTCCACAGATGAGCTTTATGGGAATGCTGACTTCATTTTCCAGCAGGACTTGGGCCCACACTGCCAAAAGCACCAAAACCTGGTTCAATGACCATGGGATTACTGTGTTTGATTGGCCAGCAAACTCACCTGACCTGAACCCCATAGAGATTCTCTTCCATGCTGCATCAAGAGGCAAGGATGGGTTGACTCCTTTCTATTACGTCATAGCTGAGTCTGTACTAAGATATAAAAGCCAGCCCCTGGGAGAGACTCCAGCTTTTGACTCAGCTCCTTTCAGTCAGTAGCTGACTGAAAGCATTCTATTCGATAGCAATCACCAGCGATCTTCAGTACTTTTTTCCTCTCTTCAAGCAGCTCCCAGGAGAGCAGGACTCTCTCTCTCTCTCTCTCTCTCTCCCTCCCTCCCTCTCCCTCTCTCCCTCCTGCAATGTTGGGAGCAGCTTTACAGAGCTCTATGCAGGCAAGCTGGGCAGCGTCTGCAGACCTCCCCCACGCCTGCAGTTTGGAGGGATCGTAAACACGATCGGCAAATTGATAAGAGCTCAAGCCAGCTGATCGTGTAGCTGGTTGCTGTGTTTTTCCCTTGCTGACTTTGCTCGGGGCTCTGTATAGCCTAAGGAGCGATTCTTCAATCTTGGAGCCTGTTTTCCTGTAGTCAGCAGCCATCTTGGATTCAAGCCTTCCACCATAAGGTGAGTGGCCATTTTGTAAGCCCGGGGGCCATTTATACCCTAAGGGGCTTAATAGAAAAATTTCTAAACAGCTTCTTTCCAATGCAAGAGCCTTTATTTTACAAATGGAGCAAGATAAGGCTTTAGCAGAGCTCCCCCCCCCCCCAGTGGAACAGTCTCTTAAGCCCAATAGGAGAAAAAGACGTAGACAACGCACTCAATCAATCCAGAGGGAGGTGGCTGCAAAAATCAAAGCTTAGGTTCTAGCCCATAAGAAGACAACTCAGGCTGCATTGAGGGCAGAGAAGCACAGACATGCAACTCTAGAGAGGCAGTTCAACAGAACTAGTCAACAGAAGGAAATGCAACTACAGCATGTTTCAGGTGATACTTATGGGCTCCAACCAAACCCTCCCAGGGGAGGAGAAGTTATCTATGAGCCTTTCCATCCTCCATCCTGGTCTCCTGAGGCTCTTGCTGCACAATCAGATCCTCAGGATTTAAGCTGATCTGGGCCTTATTTCCAACAGGCTTCTGTGCCCTATGCTCCTCCCCCACTCTCCAGGCCTCAAACCTCTTCTCAATCTAGGCCTGAAGCCACCTTCACTCCCACAGCAGCAGGCCTTCAGCCTTCTGCCTCTATCTTTGAGCATAGGCCAAAGGATATCCAAGATGTAGTCTCATCAGCCCTAAGGCAGGGATTGGCTGAAGGTTTCAAGCAAATTCTTCAACCTCTGGAAAGGGTTCAGGCCCTTCTCCCTTCTCAATCTATAAATTCCTTGCCTCATCATCCTGATTTACACAGGCCTCAGGACTTCAGGGTCCATTCTTCTCTACCAGAATGGGAGGAGGTTGATGAGGAGGGAAAGGCTTCACCATCTGAACACAGTTACTCCTCTCATTCAGAATGTGAAGAGGGCGAGACCTTTGACCAAAATCTTTCAGAGGAAGAGGACTCTCGCTCAGAGCAGACATCCTCTGCATTGGTCTTCAATCCTTCTCTCTTCAGACCATTACTCAGCAAGGCCTTGGTCACTGCCAAGCTGTTGCCAGAGGAAGTGGCTCCCGAGCCACAAGGAAATCCCTCTAGCCAAGGGATTCACTCTTCTTCAAGCCTGTAGTGCATGCAGAGGTTTTGCCTTCTCCCATTTTGTTCCTGGACATGGTCAAGGAACAGTGTGCTTCTCCTTCAGCACGTCCTCGCCCATCTTCTCTAGATAAGCGTTTCTACAATGTCAGCTCAGCTCTGGACAATGCCCTGGCAGTGCCTTCTGTTGACATTCTGGTTCTGGCCTCATTCTCATCTTCTGGCACTCCCACAGAGCCAGAAGATATCCTGAAACCAGATGATAAATGTTCCGAACAGACCCTCAAGTGCAATCACCAGGCTACTGCTTGGGCTGTTCAGGCTTCAACAGCAGTATCCTTCTTCACCAGGGCATCCATACAGTGGTTGTGCCAACTCCAGAATAGATTGCCTGCTTCTGATCTTCGGTCTCACCAAGACCTTAATAAGATTATTGCAGCAGCGGAATTCACTGCGGATGCCACTCTCAATTCCACCAAATTTGCATCCAAGGCCATGGCATCTTCTGCAGCAGCAAAAAGACTTTTATGGCTCCAAAATTGGCAGGCGGAGTCACATCGAAAATGGAAGCTGGCTTCAGTTCCTTTTGCAGGCATTAAGCTTTTTGGCGATGCTCTTGAACCTTATCTCATCGAAACCAGAGATAAACGTAAAATTCTCTCATCCTCCGGGAAGCAAGCCTACTATTGCCCTGCTCCTTATCGCCCTCCTGCCTTCTGAGCAGAGACTCATTTCGCTTCTCCCACTCTCACAGGCCATATTCCCAACGCCAAGACCAATGGGCAGAAACATTTGGCAGGCAACAACCTTCTACTGGTAAATGGCCCTTTCAGGGGGGAGGGGGTCGTTCCTTCTGTCACTCTAAGTAATCCTTCGTTCTCCCCACCCATCAGAGGTCGCCTAGCCTTCTTTGCCTCCAAATGGGAGGAGTCAATGACGGATGCCTGGGTGCTCAGCACTATTAGGTCAGGGTTACAAGTGGACTTCCTAACCTCACCCCCCAATTTTTTTTATCTGTCCTGTGTCTCAGGATATTTCATGAATCAGGCCATTCAGCACCTTCTTGAAATCAGGACTATTCAACCTATTCCCCCGTCTCAATGGGGACGTGGGCTTTACTCTCACCTTTTCATCATTCTCAAAGCCTCAGGGGGGTGGCGAACCATCCTTGATCTAAAATTTCTCAATCAATTTGTAAAATACAGGCAATTTAAAATGCAAACTCTGCATCCTATTTTAGAGAGCGTTCGGCGACCTCCTCTCTTCCATTGATCTCACTGAAGCTGACCTCCACATCCCAATTTGGCCTCATCATTGCCAGTTTCTCTGTTTCTGTTATCAGAATACCCATTACCAGTATCGAGCACTTCCCTTCGGACTCTCATCAGCTCCAAGGGTCTTCACAAAGGTTCTAGCATCATTGGTGGCATCTCTGCATTCTATTCCAGTGAGGATCCAATGCTACTTGGATGACACTTTGATTCTTTCCTCTTCCATCCTTGCAGCCTATTGGGATCTGTAAATTACCTTGTCATGTCTCCAGAGCCACATATTTTCCATCAACACCAAAAAGAGCCAGCTCTCTCCTCCAACCAAATTGCAACACTTGGGAGCAGTCATCGATACCATGTTGTGCCAGGTTTTCCTGTCCCCAGCTCACGGAAAGAGCCTTGCAGAGATCGTCAGCCATATCCAGCAACATCAAATTGTCCCCCTGTCGCTGCTGTCCAAACTTCTGGGGAGGATGGCTTCCTGTATTGGCATCGCCCCGTGGGCTCAGCTCCACTCCCGAGCCCTCCAATGGTTCCTGCTTCCCTACCAACAAGCAGGAACCAGCCACTCATCCATCAAGGTCACACTCCTGCCACAAATCCAGAGATCTCTCAATTGGTGGCATTCCCCATCAATCTGGAGGGGACTCCTGTTCAGGGACCCAGACAGCTAGTGATAACCACCAATGCCAGCCTCCTGGGTTGGGGTTCCCATATGCAGGGCCAGATAGCTCAGGGTGTTTGGTCCAGATCGGAACAGACCCTTCCCATAAATTGGCTAGAGCTCAGAGCCATTTTTCTGGCTCTCAAGCATTTCAGGCAATCAGTGACTGACTCTCATGTTCTAATCCTTATGGATAACATGGCCGCAAAGGCTCATGTCAACCGGCAAGGGGGGATGAGGTCCAAAGCCCTCATGAGAGAGGCTCTACGGCTGGGGTTATGGGCAGAGAAACACCTGTTATTGATCTCGGCGGACCACATCTCCTTGTACACTTTTGGGTGTACAAGCAATTCTATTGCAGATAACCAAGGGAAGACTTTCAAAACATTGTTCTGCCTTATGGAGCATCAGTTAGCTTAGTAGTTCACAGGGCACTTCATTTACACTCACAGGTTCTGCCAAGCACCTTTCTGATGACTGTACATCTTTGGTACACACTGCTCAAATCATCAGAGCCATTTCATATTCTCTGTGTTGCAATGTGCTCTTCCTAAATACTGTTTCACAGTTATTAGCAATGTAGTGCTTGGTAGATTGTGCTTGGAAGCATTCAAATCACACACAGAAAGAAATCAGTCTGAAAGTTTTATTTTTTTAAAATTTATTTATTTTGTCAAAAGCTTACAATACAATAGAAATACGAATAAACATAAGTTTCAATATAAGAAAATAGGAACTAATAATTTGGGGGAACAGGACAGGGATGGTAGACACAATTGTGCACTTATGCACACCCCTAACAGACCTCTTAGGAATGGGGTGAGGTCAATAGAGGTTAGTTTGAGAGTAAAGGAGTGGGGGTTTGAGCAGGTGACAACAGAATCAGGAAGTGAGTTCCAGACATTGACCACTCTGTTGCTGAAATCATACTTTCTGCAATCAAGTTTGGAGTGGTTTACGTTTAGTTTATATCTGTTGTGTGCTCTAGTGCTGTTGTGGTTAAAGCTGAAATATTCATTAGCTGGTAAGACATAACATATGATTGTATGTACTATGCTTAAGTCCAATCTTAGTCAGCATAGTTCAAGCTTGTCTAAGCCTAGAATCTCAAGTCTGGTACTGAAGGGTATTCTGTTGCGAACAGTAGCACTCTTCTGGTAAAATACTTCTGGACTTGCTCAATTGTATTTATGTCTGATATACATTGAGGATTCCAGACAGCAGAGCTAAATTCCTGTGGCAAATGTGTTAAGTCCTGGGCATGGGCGCAAGGAACGAAGACGAGACATCGGATGGTGACTTCAACTCTTTATTAACAAGAAAGAACGGAGCAAAATATCTGGGCAGCAATAGCTCTTTTATAGAGCTTGCTGCCATCAAAACAACCAATGAACTGAGTCTATCACTTTCACAAGCTTCCAATCAGGGGTTCCCGTTAACAGCCAATCAGACTGGCCAAACCTGACCAATCACGACTCGCTATCTATGGGCCAATGAGAATTACAGGATTACAAGCCTGCTGTAAGACGAAGCTGTTGAGGGTTGTATCGCTGCGTTGGCTTAATCCATAACACCCCTCCCCCCTTCGTTCCGTCTGAGGGGTGGGGTGACGTATTCTCGCAAGTAGGCAGGCCGCTTCACCTGTCTGCTTGACCTGCGCTGTTCCACTGGGTTCTGTCCCAGTTCTGGTTCTGGTTCTGGTTCCGGTGGGGTGCCAGCTGGGTTGGACGGCGAAGATTGTGGTCCTGGGTTGCTGTCTTCTGGGTTCCCTGGAACCGCCTCCGTTGCGGTGCTGTCACGTGGCGAGGCCGCTCCCTGGCTTGGTTCTCCCTCGGATGGTGAGTATCCCCTGGGCTGTTGGGTTTTGATTTCTTCTTCGTCCTCCATGTTTCTTCTCCCCCTCAGCTAGAGGTTCCGGCACTAATCTGGAATGGAGTTGGTCTATGTGGCGTTTCCACATCTTACCGTCTGCCGTTTGTAGGCGATAGGATCGGGGTCCTGTAAGTTGTGTTATTGTCGTGGGGACCCACAATGGGTCACCCGAGAAGTTTTTTGCAAACACAAGGTCCCCTTTCTGGAATACCCGACACTTGCTGCTGGATCCCGGGGGTTGTTCTGGCGTGTAGTTTGGGTGGAGGCGATCAAGATGCGAGCGAAGTTTCCGGCCCATCAGGAGTTCAGCTGGGGTTTTGTTCGTGGTGCTGTTTGGGGTTATGTGTTGGAGAAAAAGCATTCGGTTTATTTTATCATCAATGTCGCCGTGGTCCATTTGTGTAGGGTCTGTTTTACAAATTGAACCATTCGCTCAGCCCTACCATTGGCCACAGGGTGAGCTGGCAATATTAAAGTATGGCGGATGCCCCAATCTACCAGGAATTGTTCGAATGGCAGGGCAGTGAATTGGGGGGCATTATCTGAGACGAGGACATCGGGAAGTCTGTGGGTAGCGAATAGTTTATTCAGTTTTTTAGTGACTGCGTCTGTGGTGGTGATTTTCATTTTGTGAACTTCAAGCCAGTTTGAATAGGCATCGACTGTTAAGAGGAAAGTGTGTCCTCTTGCGGGTCCCGCAAAATCGATGTGGATACGGGACCAAGAACCTCGAGGCATTTCCCACTGAGTTGGGGGAGTCTTTGGAGGAGCGGAGTGAGTCTCCTGGCATTTACTGCATTTTGCAACCCAAGTTTCTATCTGTCTAAACCAGGCCACCATGCGTAACTCCTGGCTAGTGCCTTCATCCGTACGATGCCTGGATGTCCCTCGTGTAACATTTTCAATACCTTATATTGCAATTTCTCCGGGACTATGACTCTGTCTCCCCATACTATGCAACTTTTCTGGGAGAATAGTTCTGTTTGATGATTCCTAAATGGCTTGAATGTGTCATTAGTTGCACTGACCGGCCAACCCCGTTCTACCCAGCTGAGGACTCATGCCAAAACAGGGTCCTTTTTTGTCTCTAAGACTATGTCTCGAGCGGTTAGTGGCGGTGATTTGAGGGTTTCGATTTGTAATATGGTTACGGTTGCAACAGGGTCCTCTATAATGTCTGGTAGTGGAGAGCGTCTCAAAGCATCAGCGTGGGGAATGGTTTTCCCTGGGTGATGTTGCAATCGGTAATCGTAGGCGGCTAAAAATTCTGACCAATGTGTCATTCTTGGTGATAAGATATGGGGAGTTGGTTTGTTTCCCACCAAGATACCAAGTAGCGGCTAGTGGTCTGTAATTATGGTAAAGGGTCTCCCATATACATATTCATGGAAGCATTTAATTGCGGATACAATAGCGAGGGCCTCTTTATCAAGTTGACTATAGTTCCTTTTGGTTTTAAACAAAGTTCTCAAAAAGAACGCAATGGGTGCCTCATTTCCATTTGGTAGGACATGGCTTAAGATGGCTCCTACTCCAAATGGTGAGGCATCACAGGTAACCGTCAAAGGGAGAGTTTCGTTGTATTGCATTAAGACAGCATCGGAGATTAAAAGGTCTTTTATCTCTTTGAACGCTTTCTCTTCATGCCATCCACAAACCCAAGAAGCTTTTTATCGAGAAGTCTATGTAGGGGCTCGGCTATGGTTGCCTTCTGGGGCAAGAAAATGTTATAAAAGTTAATGAGTCCCAGGAAGGCTTGAAGGTCTGTCTTATTCCTAGGTCTCGGGGCTTTTTTGATTGCAGTTAGTTTTTTTTCAGTGGGGTGGATTCCCTGTCTGTCGAGAAGGTATCCCAGGAACTCCACTCTCTCCGTACAAAGTTGACACTTGTCTCGTTTTACCTTAAGACCCGCGTCTTTGAATTTCTGCAGGACTTTTCTGAGTCATTGTACTAATAACTCTTTAGTGAGGGCAGCTATTAGGACGTCGTCAAAATAAGGCATGACGCCTTTTATGCCTTGTAATAGTCTCTCCATTAAACTTTGGAAAATGCCCGGCACCACGCTTACTCCGAATTGGAGTCTATTGCACTTAAAAGCGCCTCTATGTGTAACTATTGTCTGGGCTTCTGCAGTTGCTGCATCTGCAGGGAGTTGCTGGTACACCTGAGCTAAGTCCAATTTCGCAAATATTTTTCCGCCACCCAGGGAATGAAGAAGGTGTTGAACCACCGGTACTGGATAAGCGCTCTGTTGAAGAGCATGATTTAGGGTGGCCCGATAGTCCCCACAAATTCTTAATGAACCATCTGGCTTCATGGGCGTTACTATCGGGGTTTCCCAGCAGGCGTGGTCAATCGGTTCCAATACGCCCTGGGCTATCAGTTTATCTAGCTGCTCGTCGATCTTCGTTTTTAAGGCAAAAGGTACTTGATGGGGCTTAAGCCGAATGGGAGCTACATCGGGTCTGAGATTAAATGATATAGGGGTCCCCTTGTACTTGCCTAATGTTCCTGTGAACACGTCCTGGAATTCCTGGATGAGAGTCTCTTCCCAGTCATCATTTCTGGTATGGTGTATGCTGGCTAGTTCAATTCTAAGTGGGGCGAACCACTGTAACCCTAACAAGCTGGGTCGGTCACGATCAACGACAGTCAGGGGAAACGTTGCTGTGTGGTCCTTAAAGGATACTTCGATGTTGCTGGGATCCTGTTTCCCTGGTAGTCCTTCAGGATGATTCGCTGCGTGCTGAGGTCCTGGCAGCAAATGGCAGGGAATAGCTGTTTGAGGGTTTTCCAGGATACCATCGATAGAGACAATCCCGAATCGACTTCCATCACACACGGTTGATTCTCAATAGTAACCTTTACGTGGATCTTGAACGATGAAGCGTGGCCGATGATAATGGTTTGGTGGGCCTCTTCTTATCTCGTTGAAGAGGCAGGTGCTTGGTTTCTGTAGTAGTAGTGGTTGTTCCATTGGTGGTTCAGACGGTCCTGGTTCTCAGGAGGTTTGCCTATCTCCCGACGGAGGTTGTTCTCCCTTCGGTTGGGACTGGACTCTTGTCTTCTTCTGCAGACCTTCGCGATGTGGCCTTTTTTTCCGCAGTTACGGCAGAGTGCATCGAGGAATTTGCAATCCGATCATGGGTGGTTTGCCCCGCAACCCGCACATTGGCGTGGACGTCACTGGTTCCTTTGCTCTCGTTCTGAGTGGAGCTTGTTGACCTCCTCTTCATCACTGTCTGAGGATGACTCGAGGTCTTCGTGGTGGGTAGTGGTAGCGTGCTTCTCAGTGGTGAGTGGGATATCGTCGGCGAGTTGGCGAAGCAGTGCGTTCGCTCAGCGCATTCTAGCAGCTGACTTCCTGGTTGCTTCTGCGGCAGTAGCGTCGGTGATGACATCTGTAAGGCTGATGTCGCCTTTCGCCATCAGCTTACTCTGCACATGTGGTGCATTTAAACCCAGAACTATATGGTCTCTAAGGGCTTCCTCTAAGTTTGCAAAACCACAAAGGCCTCCTAGGTTCCGGAGGTCAGCTACGAAATTACCAACGCTCTCGTCCTTCCGTTGGTCCCTCTGGTAAAATTCGTGTCTTCGTATCAGTGTAGGTACTGCGGGTGTGTAATAGGCCCTGAGGATTGGAGTGAGGGTGTCCTAATCCATGGTCTTCACTTCCGCCGGTTTTGCTAATGCTTTAGCCATTTTGAAAACGGCGGGGCCACAATGAGTCAGGAACAACGCTCGTTTCTTGCCAGGTGTAGCATCTTTTAAATTGTTGGTCTCCAGGAACATCTGGAAGTGGTCTATATATGAGTCTCAGTCTTCGGTTGCTGGAATGAATGGAGCGGGTGGTATGGCGCCGCTGGTCATCTTGCCATCTGTTGTGTGCACTCTTTCGCCACGTGCTCTGTATTGTCCGATGTGTTCTAGTTAGTTCTATCATCTCCGTATCCCACCTTCGTCACCAGTATTAAGTCCTGGGCATGGGTGCAAGGAACGGAGACGAGACATCGGATGGTGACTTCAACTCTTTATTAACAAGAAAGAACGGAGCAAAATATCTGGGCACAGTAGCTCTTTTATCGAGCTTGCTGCCATCAAAACAACCAATGAACTGAGTCTATCGCTTTCACAAGCTTCCAATCAGGGGTTTCCGTTAACAGCCAATCAGACTGGCCAAACCTGATCAATCACGACTCGCTATCTACGGGCCAATGAGAATTGCAGGATTACAAGCCTGCTGTAAGACGAAGCTGTTGAAGGTTGTATTGCTGCGTTGGCTTAATCCATAACAAAATGCATCTTCCATTTCCCTCCAGAAGACTGAATTTCCCTGACTCAGTGACCTGCACTAGAAGGATAAACTCACACCATTGTGAATATATGGAGAATACTGTCTTACAAGTGCCTTTGCAATACAGATATTCACTTCAGTCCTTGAAACTGCAGATGGCAAAGTACTTTACAGCAGTTTTTCATTCATCCTGAAACAAAATAACACAAAGAGTTCAACTGCACAGATGGAATTGACAACCATATGGAGGAAAAGCTGATAACGTGGGAAACAAGAGTTTAATATGAACCATTTATATTCATGTTTCCTTTCAATGATGGGTGAAAACAGGGGTGGGATTCAATTTTTTTAACAACTAGTTCTGTGGGCGTGGCTTAATTAGTGGGTGTGGCTTGGTGGCCATGTGACTGGGTTGGCATGGCCAATTTGACATCACTCATGTCAAGGGGCGCATCTCCTCACCTGGCCTCTCATGATCATGGGGATGCCACAATTGTCAAAAGTGTGAAAAATGGTCATAAGTCACTTTTTTCAGTGCCATTGTAACTCTGAATGGTCACTAAATGAACTGTTGTAAGTCAAGGATTACCTGTACAAAAGTACAAAAAGCTTCTTTGCTTGCAAAAAGCTGCCCTAAATACCAACCATTAGATTAAAAATATTTGCAAACTGGAGTTATTAATCAGGCAGGGTGCCAGAGCACCTTGAGGAATGAAAATAGTTAAAATACAATGATAACTATCAGTGGCCAATTCTTGCTCATAAAGTGAAACCCTTTAGCAGAGAGGTCATTTAAGCTCTTCAGAAAAAGCACACCCAGGAAAAGCAATCCTTAGATCCATTTGCACCACTTAAAGACACCAGCTGGTCTTACTCACCTCAGAAGATATCCTAAGGAAATCCAGATTTAAGGAAAGATCACATGCCCCCCAGAAAAACAATAAAAAAAAAAAAAAATCAGTGTCAAGCTTGCATCCTGCCTCTTGGAACTACACCCAAAAAGGACAGTGCCAGATACCACAAAGCAGTGAAGGAAGACCCCCTCCCAGATAGAAAAGGAAAAAATGAGGCAGGAAAAAATTCAAACACAATACAAATAATTAAATCACAACAGTAGCTGTTGCTTGTTGAAGCTGACCCTAACCCTAACCCTATCCCTATCCCTAACCCTAACCCATCAATAAACACAGGAATAAACTCCACCAAGCACAGAATTAACCTTCACCAAAGACCAATTTTAAACCAAAATTCAGAAAGGGTATGTAAACTCACATTTGAATATCAATATCGAGCCAAGAAGCTTTGCTGAATGTCACTCATCTTGATTCCCTGTCATTAAAAGATTCTTTCTGACAGCTCTGCTTCATTATTCAATTATTTCTTCAAAGTGCTGATTGTCTAGGGAAGTATTTCCTCCCAACAGCAGTGTAAAAATCTTAAAACAACCCTTCCCCTTTAAGAAAATCAAGCCCTAGAAGCTCCAGAGACAGGAAATCTAGGCATACCGGCAAGAATGTAATAAGGGTGGGAAAAAGCAAAAGGAGATTTCTTCTAACTACCAGTTCTCCGAACTGCTTAGAAAGTTAACAAGGGGTTCTATAGAACTGACCAGAACCAGTAGAATCCCACCCCTGGGTGAGAAAAAGATTGGATATATAGACTAACAATGGAATATCACTGTACTCGTGTACAGTGCATGTACTGTACTGTTCGATGTACTTGTATGGGTATGAATAGTAAATATTGAGTAATATTGGGTACTGTTTCAATGGGTATTGTTGATGGGATCATGAGAAATCTCAAAATGCATGATTTTTAGACAACCATGTTGGGTCTCTAATGAAATGTGGCTTCAGTTTGGGGGGAATAACTATACACAATGGCAGACCTAAGAAGGAATAGAACTATGAGCTTAATTTATATCATTTGGTAATGTTAGGCTAAAGTTTAGTTCATATCCCAGTTCTTAATAGCAATAGCACTTAGACTTATATACAGCTTCACAGTGATTTACAACCCTCTCTAAGCAGTTTATAGAGGCAACATATTGTCCCCAACAGTCTGGGTCCTAATTTTATTGACCTTGGAAGGATGGAAGGCTGAGCCAACCTTATGCTGCTCAGGATTGAATTTCTGGAGTGAGGAGTGAGTTAGCCTGTAGTACTGCATTCTAACTGTGCTACCACATCTCTTCTTCTCCCCTCCCCACGTTTTTAAATGCCTTTAACTATAGATGGTAATGACTTTTTACAGAGATTTTGATAGAGAATAATTTCCATGAATGTAATGTTGAATTATTTTTTCCCCATAGAATATGAGAAAGATGTGAATTTTATCTTTGTTCAAAATAAAATTGGATAATTGTAAGCGAATTAAGGAACAACATTATTGATGTGCAGAAGCTTCCAGGTGCATCTTTAGGCTGGAAAAGATTCACATTTGAAATTCTGGATTGAAGCTGCTTGTCTTGGTAGAGCTTGTTAAACAAGATAGTTTTATACTGAGCAAGCGCCAGGCTTGTATCAACTATTTAAAAGAGACATCCTTTTTCCAACCATAGTCATTAGAGTTCTCTTAACAAGCTTTATTGGCATGTAAGAGTGGGGCTATCATAATTCCAGCAACTGAATCATCTTCTACTTATAATCAATGTAACATAATTAACATTGACCTAAGGGCAGAAATGTTTTTCTATTTTAATTTTCATTTAACAGCCTTCCTATGATCAAGTGAGGAGGCAAGTTTTCTGAGAATGGAGAATCCTGCAGATGGGTGTTTGCACAATAGTGCATCTTTATTATTCTCAGAGTTCTTAGACATTAAGATCATTTGTTCATATTATTATTGTAGAAATGGCAGAGGAAAAGAGCTAAAAGTAAGGATATGGAAGGGGTCTACAAATATTTAATTGAGCCACAGTGGTGCAGTGGTTAGAGTACAGTACTGCAGGCTACTTCTGCTGATGGAAGGCTGCCTGAAATTTGGCAGTTCAATTCTCACCAGGCTCAAGGCTTTCCATCTTTCCAAAGTGGGTAAAATGAGGACCCAAATTGTTGGGGGCGATATGCTCTGTAAACTGCTTAGAGAGGGCTGTAAAGCACTATGAAATGGTATATAAATCTAAGTGCTATTGCTATTGCTAATACAGATATCAAATCCTATATGAATTGATCACTTAAAATGTTTCAAGCATAATTGAAATCATCTGTGCTTCCCCATATATTTCCCCACACTTGCTTGGCTGTTTAGGTCAGTAGAGGGAAAAAATGAGTTTGGCAGAGCATGCAATGAGAGAAGTGAGGAAATACTCTATTCTCTCTAGCCTTAAAAAGGATATGCACAAACTAGCATGTTAGGGTCATTTTCACGAACACTTATTATACTCACAAATGCCACACAAGAAGGGTCCAAATTATAAGGTGGTACTTCTTTGTTGCAAAATGTGCTATATATGAATATACCTATGCCATGAAGTGCTATGGGTGCTTCTTTGCTTCTCTTATCATATCATTCCTTGTTTCTCCTGTTACCTGAAGCACCTGTTCTTCAGACTGGCCCTTCCATATACTGAGGTAGATAAATAGGTCTCAAATTGTTGGTTGATTGTAGTTTCAGCAATGGTGTAGCATAGACCATGTTGCTGAGCTGATAAGACTTGAAAGCTAATTCTTCTATTTTTCTTTCAAATAGTTTTATTAAGAAATATAACTGTAAACTACAAATGTCAAAACTATGTGAAGAAATGCAAAGAAAATGTGCAAAAATATATGAAGAAATGCAAAGAAAAAATGTGCATTGATAAAAACAAGGGAAAAAGAAAGAAAAATGTAACTACACTTCACTTACCTTGCTGTCTCTAAACAAAATGTAATGAAGCCTAAATCTTCCAAAACATTCTAAGATATCTTTAAGATACTAACATATTAAGGGCAGACTCTGACCGTAACAATTTCACTTCTATAGATCTCAATTTAAGAATTTTCTTCCTCTCTGCTTGAAGTGCCAACTGTGTCAATACATTGCTAAAAGAATCCAAAGAGGAGAAAAATAAAGATTCAAATTGTTTTGGCTTAAAAGGTATTATTAAATATTTGATAAATAATTTAGGTAAAAAATTATAGAAGGTTATTTTTTTTTAAAAAAATGCTAGTTTTTAAACTTAAATACTAGTACTAAAACCCCAATTAGAAAAAAGTCAGAAAAGTAGAAATGTACAAATCATGAATAAAATTGGACAGAGTGAGTATACCTTTAAAATCTCAGGCAACTGGTACTGTAATAACTTACTAATTCACACAAGAGGTCTCTAAATGTAAATCACCTGAGTAATTCCCATTAATTTTGAGTGCAGATGTTTTTAAGACAAGAACCTGCAAATAGACTTTGAAGGAGGCATTTAGAATCATAAGTCAGTGATCTTAAAAAAAAAAAAAAAAGGATTGGCATTAATGAAATTGGTTTAAAGTTGTTTTGGATTAACTAGTATAAACAGATTGCAGCCCTATCTATCATGCCTGAACATAGTTATTTTTCTGTTCATGTTTGTATTTACCTCTTCTTCCTAAGTTTCTATGGTTTTTTTTGTTATTTTTTTTAGTTATTGATAAAATGTGGGGCTCAGGTCTTTGCATTATGCAGAGTATATTCTGGAGGCATGATTAAAGAAAACAACAACAATTTCTCTCTTAAGGAACAGGAAAGCTTTGCAAAGAATGTGAAAATGCAAGCAACTGGCAAATAATATGAGGTGAATTTACCAGCAATGAAAGAAACATTTGATCAGCTTTGCTGTCATCAGCAGATGTCACTACAGCTATTAAAGAACTAATGAATTGCTCAAGAGGACATAATGGCTAATTTGTGTGGTCAAAAAGGCAAATATGCAACCTTTGAAAACTGTCTTATTTAAGTTGTGAGGAAAAAAATCCCCTCCCTTATCATTTAATTTTAAATATAGCCTGAGTTCCAAATCAATTAAAGACCCCTGACAAATTTCCCTGTGAATTTTCTAGCAACTAAAAGTTCTCCTGAGTTGCTGATGGAAGAAGATAGGCATAGCAGAAGAGCCAGTGGACCAATGAATCAAATAAAGGAACCAGAAAAGAGATTTATATCCTCTTTATTATGAATACGTTGATCCCAAAAGGCCATTAAATAAGATGTGTTTGTCTTCTTCCAAAAGCTCCCAATGGTTTTTAATAATGAACACTTATATTTAAAGGCCCGTCTTTTCAATGCTTCACTGAGTGGCTAGAAAATATTCATGCTGCTGTGTTGCTAGTTTGGATTTCTGTTTTGTTTTGTATTAAATTCTATCTGAAATGGTGTTGTTAAAAAGGCTAGTTTAGTACAGATTTCATTATTCACATTTTGGTTTCCTCCCACTAATAGTCTCATATAAAAGCAAGTTTACAGAGAGACTATCAAGTCCAATCAATCCCCTCAGAACATGATTTTGCCTTATTTGCTCTTGTATTCTCTTATATTACTTTTATGTGGTGTATTGCTAAAAATACTGGATAGTTTACCATGTGCTGGGGATTAGGTATAAAAAAAGAACAGGAAATAAAAGACATATAAACATATGTGACCTCATATGACTTTAAAGAGTTAGATTCCAGGGAGTCAGGCTTCACATTTTGAGGGCTATATAGGTAAATGTTCCTCACCTTGATCAGCTCTTAGCCCTTCAAGGACATACCAAGAATCTTTTTCATCTATCTTATCCATTATCCTCCTCTTCTACTTCTTTCAGCATTGCCATAATTTCTTCCAGTCTATCATCCCCTCACATAACATGTGAGTTTCTGTATGCTGATAATTTGTTTGGTGAGCCTTCTTTTCACCCAGACATGATTGATTCTTTAAATGTATGGTATTCTCAGTTGCCACTTCTAAATCTATTCTTCAGAGGCATCTATCTTCTTTCCCTCATTTTTTAGTTGCCACATTTCATTTCTGTACAATATCATTTAAAAAACCATTGTCTTAACTATTATGATATACCCATGGGAAAGGAGAAATAGTGGTAATTGCATATAGTGTGAAATATCCTATTTTTCAACCGAATATCCCCCTTAAAATATTTCAATAGAATATTAGACAATACATTTTCTGGAAACAAGCAGTCATTGTGCTTGTGCTAATATATGGTTTAATTACAAATATACAAGCTGGGCATAACCTCACATCACATAGGATCTTGAGAAATAGACATTTATAATACAGTGCTTTGTATTGGAAGCCCCAAAGGTGCTTTATGACAGTGGTTGCCAACCAGTGGGCTAGGGACCACTGGTGGTCCATGAGAAAATTTTAGTGCCAGAAATGTCATCCCCAAAGCACCCCCAAAAGCAGTTAATCCAGGCTGCACAGGAACACAAGGCCGTGCTGCCCACATGGCCCATGGGTACACAAGGCTTGCGTCGCTTGCACTGCGAACAACACGAGGTAGTACAGGGAGGGGGGAAAGGGTAGAGTGGGGAACTCGCCCCACGTGCCTGGCCTGGCCACCAGGCTGCTTCTTTCAACTTTTTTTTTTCTGCTTTTGGCTGCACGCAATAAAATCAGCAAACTTTTCCCCAAACTCCACCAGAAATGAGTCTTTGGGACCCTGCAAGGCATCCTGCTCCAAGAGACTGCGCCAGCATGACAAGTCTCACTAAGACTCATTTCTAGTGGAGTTTAGGGGAGAGATAGAAAGACTGTATGTATATATGTATGTATGTATGTATGTATGTATGTATGTATGCATGCATGTATGTATGTATGTATGTATTTATTTATTTATTTATTTATTTGGTTTGTCAATTGTCTGCTGCTTCTGCTGCTTCCCTTGCATGAAGCCAAAAGTCTCTCTCTCTCTCTCTCTCTCCCCTGAGAATGGAGCTGGAGACAGTATCCTGCAATCCCAAATAAAGAATGATTGATCAGTAGGAAAATAGGATGAGAAATTTTTCTGCAGACCTTTTTGGGGATTTTCCCAGGGTCTCTGATCTACGGGATTTAAAATTATGAGTTTGGTGGTCCCTGAGGTCCAAAAGGTTGGCAACCCCTGCTTTACGATATGTGAGGGCACTCATATAGCCCCTGTATTTTGTTCTATATCTAGAATCTCATGTATTCTCTATAATTCTCCTAAATAAAAAGGGTCGGGAAATTGTGGAGGCAGAGACATTTTATTTCCTTCTACATGGCTCTGTATTTTATCCTCCCATCCTTCTTCTCTTGAAATAATCAAGTTAGGTTGTTGCCTCAAGGGATAACTCTGAGTAAATAAGTAGTTTAGCTAATAATGAAGGCTTCCAGCCTCGTCCAAACTTCTCAATCACAGGCAACCAGGAATCCCAGTTTTTATATTACCATCAAATTTCTAATTACAAATTTGAATCCAATTATGATCTCATTAGATCTGAGACCAATTTAAATTTGATTTGTACTGATTTGCTATATATTTGGCTGTATTACATGTACATGCTCCTTTTCTGACCTCTGATATCTTGTTCCCAACATTCAAAAAGAGCTTTTTAAAATTTACTTTTATTGTTTTTAAAATAACCAAATAAATAAATGTTAAAAAAAATTTCTATATGTAATTACAATAAAAATAGATAAATTGTCAAAGAAAAGGGAAAAAAGATATAAAAATGCCTTTTTGAAAAATGACAAAATATAACAAAGGAAAAAAGAGGAAAACAATTTTAACAGTAAATAATTAAAATTCTACATATACTTATATAATACAAATATTATTCAAGTTTGTATAGATTTCTAATACATTGATACAACTATCATGCTTTTTTAACCTAATGTATTTATATAAATGACTTCCATATTTTGTTATATGTGTCCCAACAAAGTCTACATAAAAGCAATTCGATAATTGGCAGCAAGTGTGTTCAGGATTTTGGTCAACTCACTGAAAGAAGCCATATATTTTTCTTTCTAAT
Organism: Hydrophis major; assembly: GCA_033807585.1. Classification (NCBI taxonomy): domain Eukaryota; kingdom Metazoa; phylum Chordata; class Lepidosauria; order Squamata; family Elapidae; genus Hydrophis; species Hydrophis major. The sequence continues at coordinate 169,301,687 of CM066330.1, forward strand.
GCTGCAATATTCGTCTTTTAACCACAGTAAGGGTAGTGAGAATCCATTTACATTACAAATTTTGTTATTAGGTATGTAGTTCAAGGGAATATTGTCCTCTGAAAATTTTAATTAATGCTGAACAGTCATATAAATATAATCCGCTACTTTCTTCCCAAACTTAGTAAGCATAGGACATTGTAAAAGAACGTGTTTTAAACAATCATTGTCCTTATTATGTCTCCAACAAAATGCTATATTAATGGCCCTTTTCTATACAAAATTTTGGGGCAATCTCAGAATATGCAGTATGTATATGGCACCTTTGATTGGATGGACTATATTAAAATCTAAATTGCAATAAAACTCTAGTTATCCCTGGAGACAATTATGTCAGTTAGAAACTTATACAATGTCTAATAAAAGAAGATTCAAGCCTTTTGCTATTCAACCAACTGAAGTTGATTTCCAACTTTAAAAATTGAGGAAAAGACGGTGATATGGAAAAATTGGATAGAAGCGAGGATATTGACATTGGACCAACTGATAATGACAAAGATGAATTTTTAACATTCCAGGAAGAACTTAAGGCCATTCAAGCACTTAGGATGAAAATTGAAAAAGGCTCTTAGAAGAATCTAAAGAAACTTGCATAGCAGTTCTTGCCAAGCTATTGAAGTAGCCTGGCCTTGTTCACGGACTGTGTAGCAGCTGCAAAGGGCAGTGATCCTAAGAAATGACATAAAGTTGCAGACAGATGCTATGATATGTGAGCACTCCTATGCATTTTAAAACTGTAGAAATGGTGGTAGACTTAAGAAGTAATCCTCCTATACTACCACCTCTTACAATACTAGACAACACAGTATCAGCAGTAGAGACCTTCAAATTTCTAGGTCTACTATATCACATGACCTAAAATGGACACCTAACATCAAAAAGATCATCAAAAAAGCACAACAAAGAATGTTCTTTCTGCACCAACTCAAACAGCTCAAACTGCCCAAGGAGCTGCTGATACAGTTCTACAGAGGAATTATTGAATCTATCATCTGCATTTCTATAACTTTCTGGTTTGGTTCTGCAACCCAACAGGAAAGACACAGACTTCAGAGGATAATTAGGACTGCAGAAAAAACAATTACTACCCACCTGCCTTCAATTGAGGACCTGTATACTGCACAAGTCAAAAAGAGGGCTGTGAAAATATTTACAGACCCCTTACATCCCAGACATAAACTGTTTCAACTCCTTCCTTCAAAACGATGCTATAGAGCACTGCACACCAGAACAACTAGACACAAAAACAATTTTTCCTGAAAGCCATCACTCTGCTAAACAAATAATTCCCTCAACACTGTTCAACTATTTACAAAGTGTACACTACTATTACTGTTAATCTTCTCACCACTCCTTATCACCCATCCCCTCCCATTTGACTGTTTCCTAGTATGATTTGATTATTGATTGTACCCTATGACTATCATTAAGTGTTGTACATTATGGTTTTTGATTCTTAACAAACGTACCTTTTCTTTATGTATACTGAGAGTATATACACCAAGACAAATTTCTTATGTGTCCAATCACACTTGGCCAATAAAGTATTCTATTCTGTTCTACCTTTTTTTCTCCTTGGATATGATGGGTTGGTCAACTTTATTGAATATTGAGAAACTGTTTATTCATTCACTCTCACCAGCTGGTTTTAAGTGGCTCCTAAAGAGTTTAACTATCAAACACAGTGATTTAATGATGATACAATGCAAAGCTAATATTACACTATAAAATGTTGATATAAAATGCAAGTTAGGTATAGGTATTAAAAGTGGTAAAAGTGGAGTCAATATATAATAGTTCAAAAGCCACTGGAAGGACCATGTTTCACCTGCTACTGGAAGGCTATGAGGTTGATGTTCATTAACATATTTTTATCATCCTACACTGATAAAATAGATGAATGTTCTTTTATCAGCTCCAAGATGATGCTTAATATTTAGTTTTAAGGAAAGACCATCACAAATGTTGTATCTATAACAGACAACAATCTCAAAACTTTATATTTCTAATGGGTTTCGGTGCTTCTTTGTATCCTGTTCTTGTTTTTCTGTAAAAGTGAAATATAGGTAGTCCTTGATGTATGACCACAATTGAGCCCAGAATTTCTGTTCTTTAGTGAGACATTTGTTCAGTGAATTTTGTCCCATTTTACGACCTTTCTTGCCTCAGTTGTTAAGTGAATCACTGTAGCTGGTGTTAGTTACCCAGCTGTTAAGTAAATATGGCTTCCCCTTTCACTTTGCTTGTCAGAAGGTAGCAAAAGGTGATCACATGATCTTGGGACACAGCAGTAGTCATAAATATGAGAACCAGTTGCCAAGCATCTGAATTTGGATCACACGACCATGGAGATGCTGGAAAGGTGAATTGTGAAAAATGCTGATAAGTCATTTTTTCCAGTGCTGTTGTAACTTTGCATGTTCACTAAATGAACTGTTGTAAGTCAAAAACTACATGTACATTTTTGTATAATTGCCTAATATTCAACTTGGCTTCTTTGCTATTATTTACAACAATGGAAAAGCTTCTGGATTGTGTTGAAATTAGTTGATGTGACATAATTTAAAAATGATTGGTAGAAGATAACATTTTTTTCCATTCCATTGAATCAGAGGTCTTTATTTTGCTCAGAAAACCAAAGGTCTATGGAGATTCTCAATCATACAGATCAGGGTTGTCCCAAAGGGGCTTTTCAAAAGACAATTGGACTTTCTTGGTTTTTTTTTCCCCTTGAAAACGTTTCACTTCATATCCAAGAAACTGTGGGTGGTCCTTTAGAAATGTCAGATGGGTGCTCCATTCAAAATTCAAGAAATAAATGCTTAGACTCCATTTATTAGAGAAAAGGTATCTTTTACTGGAAATCAAGTGGTAGCAACAAAAGAATTCTGAATCTGAGAAAATGAGCGCATAAATCACATATACAAAGTGATGGCAACGTTCCTACCCACAATAGTTCAATTTGTCCGTCCAATAAAAAGTTATGTATAACATCATGTGGGCATCTCCAGGTAGTGATGAGGCCTCTGTCTGTTGGCCTTGACATATTTTGACAAAGAGTTGTGGCTGCGCATAGCATAGGATAGAAGCCTAAGCAAGAACCTCCCCCCCCAACTTAAACAGTTCTGTTTTGTAACACCTCCAGCTTGCTTCCCATAACCACGTTCCCCCTCCTCCCCCCGTTACTTATAACAGTCGAAAGATGCAAAGCAAAGGAAGAAAATCTTGAAGGCTGACAAGAAAGTTTAGAAAGCCAACTTTCTGTTATATAAGTCCATATTAAAAATGTCAAGTCAGTTTCAGCAATAAACAAACATGTGTTAACTGTCAACAGCTACATTTAGGTAAGTTAGGTGGACATGATGAAGATAGCAATAGCAACAATAGCACTTACTTATATACTGCTTCATAGTGCTTCACAACTCTCTCTAAGCAGTTTACAGAGTCAGCCTATAATCTGGGTCCTCATTTTATTGACCTTGGGAAGATGGAAGGCAGGTCAACCTTGAGCCAGTTAGACCCAAACTGCCAAACTGCTACAGTGATCAGCAGAAGTAGCCTGCAATGCTGCATTCTAACCACTGCACCACTGGTGGAAATTATTAAAATATTTTTTTAAAATATGAATTGTCATCAGGGATAGATCAAGACTGTTGGCATTTATCTAGAGAGATACTGTATCAGTTCCCACCTGACTAATTAAGTTTTGTTTTGTTTTGTTTTTAAACAAAAAAAAATCAAATAGAATCTACAACAGATTTTTTTTTCTTTTCTGAGTAGAGAAGATAAAAATTCAAATATGATCACACAGAAGGATCACACAGAAAATGTAGAATTTTAAATACCGATCTCAACAAATCTGTTTAATAGATGAAAATTGTGCATATTAATTTAACAATATTGAATTATGAGAATAGTACCCAGTCACTGAAAACTCCTATCAATGAGCTTATTCACTTGGACTGTTATATGTAAAACAAGAAAAATAAACCAGTCATTGACTTTGGAGAATGGACAATCCACCCTTCTCACTTGAGGTACAATGATTGGGCTCATTTTTTCTGTATTTTGGACAGATTATGTGGAGTCTTAGGTCTCTTGAGAAGTTTTGCAAAAATTCTGTTAAAAATTTTATATAGAGTAATAAACTAAAAAAAGAATAAAAAATCTAAGGAAGAAAAAAAAGAAAAGTCCCCTCCACACCATTATCATGACAAGTGTAATTGATTTCATAAACTCTTCATCTTCTCTTCGTTAAAACATATAAAGCTATTATATATGCAAATCAAATAAGTAACATCTTCTCCAATCCAATTATCAGCAAAAAAAAATTTGGAGCTCCAATATATTAGCATTAATTAACATATATAAAACTCAACATATTGGTTCTTAACTATAAGCAAAATCCCATTTAAAAACATAAAATGGTTACAATATCCTAATGTAAACCAAATAAAAGAAACACTAATTTATTTATTTTATTTATTTATTTTTGTCAATTGCTTACAAGATAATGGGTTTAGTAAAAACATAGTTATGAATACATTGAAACATATGAGAAAAATTAAAAAATAAAAGAAACAATAGGACAGGGACAGTAGGCACATTGGTGCGCTTATGCACGCCCCCTACAGATCTCTTAGGAAAGGGGTGAGGTCAATAGTAGACAGTCTAAGGTTAAAGTTTTTGGGGTTTGGGGAAGAAACCACAGAGTCAGGTAGAGTATTCCTGACATTGACCACTCTGTTGCTGAAGTCATATTTCCTCCAATCAAGTTTGGTGCGATTAACCTTGAGTTTGTATCTGTTGTTTGCTCTAGTGTTGTTATGGTTGAAGTATTCATTGACAGGTAGGACATTGCAATGTATGATTTTATATACTATACTTAGATAGGACCGAAGACGGTGTAGTTCTAGGTTTTCTAGGTCCAGAATTTTGAGTCTGGTGGCATAAGGTATTCTGCAATGAGTAGGGGAGCGGAGAACTCTTCTTGTGAAATATTTCTGGACTTTTTCAATTGTGTTAATATCAGATATATGATATGGGTTCCAGACTGATGATCTATATTCGAGTATTGGTCTGGCAAATGTTTTGTATGCTCTGGTTAGTAGTGTGATATTACCAGAGAAAAAGCTATGTAGGAATAGGTTAACAACTCTTAATGCGTTTTTGGCTATGTAGTTACAGTGGGCTCTAGCTCTTAGATCATTAGAGATGAGTATTCCAAGGTCCTTTGCAGAGCTTGGATCATCAACAAGGTCTTGACTATTCAGCCTGTATTTTATTTTCTGATTTTGCCAATATCTGGACAGAGCATTTATTTGTTGAGATTTGAAGTTGTCATTTGTTTGACCATTCTGATACATAGTCAAGGTCTTTTTGAAGGGTAGCAGTATTTTCTGTGATTTTGAATAACTTTACATCATTTTTTCAAGGTTAGTTAATCTTTCATTTAAAGTGTCCAGGGATGCTACTATGGTGTCAAGGGATGATATTTGGGTTTCTATGTAGTCAACTCTTTCAAACAGGGCTATACGTTTGTCTAGTTTGTCTTTGCATGGTGGGCAGAAAAATGCAAATGCATAATTGGATGTTTCTAGGAATTGAGTCATTTGTTTAGGTAATTCCAGGCAGTCATGATGAACGTATTTTTCACATAGAGAACATTTGATGAAATTTTCATTAACCTTTAGAGTTACAGAGCATATAAAGCATGTGCAGGAGTCTTGTGGTTCATTGGTGGGGATTTTTTTTTTAATTAACTAAGGTTCTGTCACCCTTATTTTTAACTACAGATTTATTTTGATCAAAGCAAAACCAAACCATGGTAACTTGTTGCTTGTTTATTGCTGTATCTGATCTTTATCTAAAGGCTCTCTATTGTTACAAAAATATTTTATTCTGTAAAAGTTATATCCTCTCAAAAGTTTCCTTTAAGCTATGCCATAGTGATTGTCGTGTGAAAAGAGTTAGAGAAGAAAGCATACTTTATCAAGTCTCTTCTTCTTCTTGAAGGTCTCAAGCAGTGGTGGGATTCATTTTTTTTTACTACCGGTTCTGTGGGTGTGGCTTGTGGGCATGACAGGTGAAGGATATTGTAAAATTTCCAGTCAGAGGTGGTATTTGCCTGTTCTCCAAACTACTCAAAATTTCCACAACTGGTTCTCCAGAATTAGTCAGAACCTGCTGAATACCACCTCTGGTCTCAAGTTGGAAGGGACCTTGTAGGTTATCTTGTCCAACCCCCCACCCAAGTGGGAGACCCTACATCATTTCTGACAAATGGCAGTCCAATCTCTTCTTAACACTCTCAAGTGATGGCGCTTCCACAACTTCCGAGGGCAAGCTGTTCCTTTGGTTGATTGTTCTCACTGTCAGAAAGTTTTTCCTTGTTTCCAGGTTAAATCTCTCCTTGTTCAGTTTCCATCCATTATTGAATCCTTCCTCTCTGTGGCAGCCCCTCAAATATTGGAAGACTGCTATTATGTCTCTCCTGGTCCTTCTCTTCACCAGACTGGACAAGCCCAGTTCCTGCAACCATTCTTCATGTGCCTTAGTCTCCAATCCCCTAATCATCCTGGTTTCTCTTCTTGGCACTTTTTCTAGAGTTTCAACATCTTTTTTTATAATATGGTGACCAAAACTGGATGTGGTCTTTGTAAGGCTTTATAGAGTGGTATTAGTACCTCACTTGATTTTGATTGTATCCCTATGTTAATACAACTTAGGATTGCATTAGCTTTTTTGGCTGCTCCTGCACACTGCTGGCTCAGGAAACTTCAATCCAAAAAGATATCACTCTGGTGGAAAAAACAAATCTGGTTACGTTGCCAACTACAAAAGCCAATACAAAAAATTATGCCACCAGATAAAGACTGAATGCAACTAATGGTAGGACCTAATGGTAAAGGCTGCAATGACAACACCATTAAAGCTAACCACTTTAACACATTCTTTGGTTCAGTATTTGTAAACAGCAATGGATCATGCCCAGTATTTCCTAGCCAAGCCACATCATGGTTGTATTTGATCTTTGGGGGCTTGAGTTGGTGTGGCCAGGGTGGGCATGGCCAGCTTGACATCACTTGTGTTGGGGATGCCTGTGGTGACTCAAGCACTGTGCCAGTGAAAATGGGCTCCCAAGCTCCCTTTTTTAGCTGCAATGGCATCCTGCAACCAGTGAAAATGGAGCCCACCCTAGCTCCATTTTCACTGGCACAGACACCGCAGTCCAGTTGTTTGTTGTTTCCAGGGCACTCCCCCTGGGCCAGATCTAAGCACTGCATGGACCAGATGTGGCCGCAGGCCTTGAGTTCGACACCCCTGATCTACATGGTCCAGTGATTCAAATTTTTTTACTACCAGTTCTGTGGCTTATTTGGTGGGTGTGGCTTGTGGTCATGTGACTGGGTGGGCATGGCTTGGTGGTCATGTGACTGGGTAGGTGTGGCCAACTCAATGTCAAGGGGTGTCTCACCTGGTCCCTCCCTTCCCAGCCATTCCTTGTCACCCAGCCTCAACTTATCTGTAGTTCACCTTTTTTGACTTTATTATCTGCATACTATAGATGTACTTTCATGGACCACTGAAAGGAGGAAATGGTTCACATGCTTTACTCAAGAGTGTGATAGGCAACAGGCTTTTAGGGAGCTGCCAGAAAGAAAGGGGGACAATTTATTTTCCAAAGAAGCAGAAGGCAAACAAGAATCAATGGATGGAAGCTGAACAGAGAGAAGCAGTCTAAAACTAAGGAGAAACTTCCTGACAGTGAGAACAATTAACCAGTGGAACTGCCTGTCTCCAGAAGTTCTGGGTGCTCAATCACTGGAAGTTTTTAAGAAAAGACTGAACATCCATTTCTCTGAAATGGTATAGGGTTCACCCCAAAGTCCCTTTTAAGTATTATTCTGACACCTTTCCCAGGATTTCTACTCAGAGTTTGGCATCCTCAGTTTTCTTGCCTGAGCTGAGGGTTGGACTAGAAGACTTCCAAGGTCCTTTCAACTCTTATTAAACACATGTGTATTTTATGCTCTGGACTATTGACATTGAATGCATGTAAACCCTGAAAAATATGTGGTAGCCCTGGGCAAAAGAAAGGCAGAAAAGGTGTAGGGACAATGTAAAATATTAACACATGATAAATAATGGAACAATTAAAAATAATAGCACAGAGTGTTGTCTCTCTCTTCCTATTTTTTTCTTTCTTTCTTTCTCTTCCTTCCTTCCTTCCTTCCTTCCTTCCTTCCTTCCTTCCTTCCTTCCTTCCTTCCTTCCTTCCTTCCTTCCTTCCTTTCTTTCTTTCTTTCTTTCTTTCTTTCTTTCTTTCTTTCTTTCTTTCTCATACACACACAGATACACACACACATGCACACACACACACACACAGAGAGAGAGAGAGAGAGAGCACTTAACAGACAAACATTTTGGAAGCAGCTCCTTTAAATTTCTCCAAGGCTCGATTCACTCCCACCCCCTCTGTCAGACCGCACTCCTTCTCACTCCAGCACTTTAACTCACAAGGGAAAAACGATACTTGCAGCGTCCATGGGAAATCCTTGGAGAAGTTTTTAAAAGACCTGCTTCCAAAATGCATTTCTTTTACATTGCAAAAGTGCTCCAAGACTCGATTCACCCCCACCTTCTCTGTCAGACTGCACTCCTTCTCACTCCTGACACTTTAACTCACACGGGGAAAGCGATACTTGCAGCGTCCATGCCTTTCTTCCTTTTCCCCGGGGAGAAAGAGGTTGTGGGGAATGGAAAACTAGGAGAGCAATTGCAAGTGAGTGACTGGGTGACCGGGTAGGGGGTGTGGCCAGCTAGGGATTACAACCAGTTTGGCGACCCATGCCAAATAACTGCTACCGGTTCGCCCGAATAGGTGCAAACTGGTCGAATAGCACCTCTGACATGGACACTAAAATTTAATATCAACTTAGTAGTAAGTAATCAATCAATCAATTATTCATTAACTTTCAAAACATAAAAACAGCTCTGTGGGTAATTAGTTTGTTTAGTACTACAATCCAAAAAGCTTTCTATATAATACACTGAACTCAGTATATTAATATTGAATATTAAATATAGAAAATACAAACAAAACTTATTTAAGGACCCTTGACCTGGCCAGATTGTAATTCCAGTATCATAACAGGAAAAAAATTATGGACTGTGCTTAGTGATATTTGTAGAAATATGTGTTTCTTACACTGTGAGAATATGATGCAACAGACTGGCTACAAAGTTTTCAAAGGAGTTAGATAAGGCAGTCTATTCTTCCCCTTTTTTATTCAACCTCCATTTGAATACATATTAAAGGAAGCCAGATTGAAAGAAGATCAATGTGGTGTTACAGTTAGATGTCAATAACCTATAATATACTCATGACATTATCCTGATTCAAGTAATAAAACTTAAGGAGAAAAATGAAAAGTAGGACTAAAATTAAATATAAAGAAGACCAAAAAATGACAGCAAGTAAAACAACCAACCTTAGAAATGTAAATGGAGATATCAAAGTAATAGATAACTTTTATGATCAACCATCAAAATATTAAAAAAAAAAACAAGCATACACCACATTTAGCACTTGGCAGAGCAACCATGAAAGCCTTGGAAAACGTATTCAAGTGTTGTGGTGTATCTATACCTACAAAGGTCAGAATTGTATGAATCTTGGTATTCCCTGTGATATTTTATGGAAGTGAAGTCAATCTTGCAGTGGAATGGGTGGCAAACAAATTTAATAAATAAAAATAAAGTAAATAAATTATCTTGGAGGATAGGAAAAGTATCAGTGCTTTTGAGCTTTCATATTAGAGAAGATGCCTGAACATACCATAGACAGCCAAGAAAACAAAGAAATTGATCATCAAAGTATTCACTTAAGGTACAAATATCCAGACTCAAGTTATTCTAATGTGAAAATCTATCTCTCTGGATAAGACTTTAATGCTGGGAAAGATGGGAAGAAAAGGAGAAAGAGGAAGGAAGCCAGTAGGAAGATTACAACTTCCACTATGGGCTCCATTGGAAGACTAACTTAAGGATATATCATCATGAAGAAAATGTATCTGTTAGGAGTTGAAAATGATTGGATGGTACATAATCTAGTTAACATGGTGAAAGATGCTGGGAATTATCCAATGTTTCTGGTTGGGTAGAACTTTTCTATTTCTAACTTGATTGTTTGTTAGGGTAAGCACTGAAAATCACCCAGGGGAAAAACCACACAGAAACAGCCAGAACAATTTAGGAATGTGCTAGTTTCTTTGCATGTCAACAGTCTTGTAGCATTGATGATATAAACTGAGATGATAACATTGTTAAAATGATGGATACAGTCAGATTCTTTCTTTATAAATATAAATACATTGTACAGAAAACCATCTGACAGATGTGTTTTTTAAAAAAGAAACAAAAAAACAACAACCCAGCAGTAGCTCTGCTTCTATTAAGGTGAATTGGTTTATCTCACATAGCTGTCTTAAGAGGTTTAAATATTCAGGTTTTGTTTAAATCTGAAAGCATGATCAGCCCATATTTCATTTCGTTCTGCTTCTGACAAGCTACCTTTTTAATCCAGACACAATTGCTCAAAAACAACGAACTATCAACACACCCTTGTCATTTCAATTTTCCACACATTTTCTCAGCTTGTGTGTTCTCTGTCTTAGCAAACTCTTATCTTCCCAGTCCACTGCCACAGGCTTGTGGTATATAACAAAGCTTCATCTCAGCAGTGTCAGAAATAATGAAATAAGGGAAAGCGCAGAAGAGAAATTGGCCACAGTCGTTCTTGCAAATCTAAAGCTTGTAGGCCTTGATTCATCAGAAAAATTTGAGTCAGACAGTTCTTCTATCACTTCAGTTGCTGCTGAGCTGTCCATTGTCACTGAGCTACTGTCCAGCCGTGAACATGCCTTGAAGAATGGTTTCATTTCTGGGCTGGCTGACAGACAGACCAAAGAACAAAATCTCATTGCACAATGAGAAAGGATCTTTTTTTTTCTTTGCTTGCTTTCTTCATCTGCCAAACATTCTTTTCAAATGTCAAGACATATGTTGAAGAGATGAGAAGAACTAAAGACACATACTGATTGGTGAATATATTTATGCCTGGAAAAAAAGGGACTTTCTATTGATCTGAAAGGGTTTTAAGTGGAATAAAGAAATGTGTGTGTGAGAGAGAGAGAGAGAGGAGGGGGGGACATTAAAAACCTTTTCGTACAAAATTTTTAAAAAGAGCTTCTGCGTTTAAACAGAAGACCCAAGACTGATTCACATAGTCACCACAAATAGGTGCAAAATAGATTGTGTGTTTTAGGATTCATTGCATGAAAAGTTTCTATTTGTGCACAGATTTAATCTTTAAAATACATATTTGTATTGAGTCAACATCAAGAAGGAGCATTTCTACTTAGTCATAGGATAGTTACTACTGAAATAGTCTAAGGATGCTCTTGCTGTTTTTTTTAATCCAGTTTTACCAAATTGTAATTAGATCTTTGTAGTAATTGGGATTTTGATGTGGGGGTGACATTTCAAACAATATTCTGGATGCAGTAAGTGAAAAAGTATTCAAAAGTGATTTCAAAGGAACTTCTATGGGCTTGGGATACCTTTGTAGGATATTATAAGTGAATGGGCAGCATCATATGTGGATACAACAGTGAAAAAATCAGAGCAAAATATCCCAAATTTAAAAAGAAAATGCTAGGAAAATAATCAAATAGTAGCACTGTAAATGTAAGGTTACTCTGTACAGACCCTACCTACTATGTATGACTAGAATGATTTTTTTAAAAAAGAAATCTGTAGGATTTAAGCACATGGAGGTTTTCCTCTTATACTACTTTCCGAGTATTAATTATGTTTCTACTGTGTGCAATTAAGCATTAATTAATTAATTTAAATTAATGGTTGGACCTAACTGAGTCATGGCACATGATAGACTTGAACAGCTGAATTTTCATTCCAAACAGTGTTTCAAAAGAAAGGAAGAAAGAAAACAAATTCCAATTGGAAGAACATCAGCATTTCAAACATCTGTTAATTTTGAACAGAAGGACAATTGTCTTTCATAAACTCATGAAAACATCAAAAATTGAAGGAGAGCTTTTGAAAATAGGTTCTGGAACACTTGGGCAACTAATATAACATTAAATTATAATCTAGTATTGGAAGAGGTCAAAGTATTAATTTGCAGTATGGCATTACATAGAAAAGAAAAAATAAATACGAAAAAACTACATATATAACTAATATGGATGCTAACATTTTTGAGGAAAATATATCTTCTTTCCCTTTTTTTATCATGATACATATCATGATACATGATACTGAAGGAATAATTATATCATTAATAGCAGATGACTGAGTAAAAGAGCACATAATATAAGTTTGCCATTGGAATTAAAGGTGTAAGGGGTGGACTTCAGGGAACTCCAGACTTTTAATGTACAGTACATAGCTAGTCTGAGGAAGAAATAAAGGGAAGTAGTAAACTGCAATCGTTGTGGCAAGTTATTCTTTAATGTCAGAACAGTTTCTCATAGCATGTGTATATTTGTATACCAGTCCTTGGAAAAGAGTCAAATAATTAGAACAGTGATGAGAGGTGGAGATTTTTCTTATTAAAGAATGGCAACATTAGAAGAGACAAAAGGAATTATCCTTAAGGATGAGAATCAATCAAAGGAATGAGATCAGAGGAAAGGGATGACTTCTAAAGATTAAACAGTCTTCTCTCTCAAATGATTTAATTTGAATTCATACAGTAAGCAGGGAGTTCAACTCAATGACACAGTCCATTTTTGACATGATGATTCCAGACTTATTCATGTATTTTGAAGGATAAAGTCTTAAAGAATGGTTGTTTTGGTTTCAGTTTTATGTGTGTATAATTTTCTTTTATCTGAACAAAACTAAATGGAATCCCAAGACACCAAACAGGACAGAATTAGGAATTGTCTATGCCATTCTTGAAAAATGGAGGAAAACCCTTCAAGTGTATTAACATAGTAATATATACCACTGAAGCTTAGCATCTCAGAGATTTCTTTTTTCTTTTTTAATGTAAATTTTATGGAAGAAGAAAAGAAAAACAATTTCTTAATTTGTGTGTGTGTGTGGGGGGGGGTAATGACAAGATGACAAAAATCCATCTGACCCAAAAATTGTTCATTGCAATGATACACTAAAGTCCAGTACTTCATTAAGAAAGCTGTTCTTAGATATATAGTCTGTTAGAAAAATCAGGGCCATGCTCCATTAGAAGTGAAAACTTTTCCTCCTACTGAAATAAAAATTCCAAGTGTACTATCTCTAAAGAAATAAAACAGCTCACCTGATGCTTTTGAGTGCTGCAGATGTCCGAATGCAGCAGGTAATCTTTCACAATAATTTTCTTGCTTCCTTTGTAATATTTCCTATGGTGGGCTGTGAAACAAGGCAGGAATGAACTCCATAGCTGAAGAGATTTGAAGAAAATCCAGATCCTCCATTACAAGAATGGTGATAGCTACTGTCCAAAACACAGAAGAGTGTTTAACAATCCAGTCGTGGTGTCATGGATTCACATGATCCAGTATTTATCAATTCAAATTTTACTTTTATAAATAAAACCATTTCACATTGAGATCTCACTTATTTGGAAGGCTTAAACACTTGTTTTGAAAAAGAGTAGGTCACAGTTTTCAGGGGGCAAGGAGGAGGCATGGGGAACAAGCTATAGGGAATTATCTATGTAACCATTGAAAATCAGTGAATAGTTTTCAGAGATATTCTATGCTTTTTGTCAAATTTGCAGTAGACTCTATAAATATCACCACACGATTCATTGCCATTTGTGGAAAGGGAAGGTCACATGAAGTCTTCTGAAATATCAACTTACCTCCTTTCTCTTTTTCATGAGTAAGAATAAATATAACTAAGGCAAAGAACGCTTCTTGCTGAAATCAGCTGAATGCCATTTCTGTCTAACCTTAATAGAAAGGAAGAGGCATTTTGTATCCAGCATTCTTCCAGAAGATAACCCATTGAGGTAAGAGAGAAGGGGGTTTGAGGGTTTGTTTTAAAAAAGCAGCTATTAAAATGTAGCCTTTTCCATTCCTTCTCAAGTAGCATTTATCTAACTCTGCAGGATATCAATAAAGGAGAATATTTGTAGCTCAAGATTAAAATAAGGGCTCCTTGATGCTCTCTGAGCTTAGTTGTTTTCTTGCAGATGTTTAATTGAAGATTTGGGTTAAAAAACATTTGCAAGAAAACAACCAAGCTCAGAGAGCATCAAGGACCCCTTACTTGGCTATTGTTGCCAAGAAAACTACTTGGTCATCTTTATGAGGTCACCAGGAGTAAAATTAGATTTGAAGGAGACTTAACTTTACCCTGCACTTAATTTCCTCTCCTGAAATATGGCATGCATTGCTTCTCATGAGATACGCATAAACTGGGATGAGTGCCAGCTCTTAAGAGCTATAATGGAGCCCTCATGTGCCAGATATTTCAGGTCTGCTCTACACCTTTTTCCTTCAAAAGTCTAGATTGGCTGAATTGTTTTCTCCATCTATGTTATGATAAGAGCGTTAGAAATAAATAAATGTAGAAAGAGATTCAGTGGGATTAAAAAAAAAAAAACGTGGAAAAGTCTGCTATAAAAGATGAAGAAGAACCTGCTGCCCATCAAAACTGTGATGTTTAGGACAGGTATAGAAGCTCCATATAATAGCTGTCAAATTTTTTCTTCCAAATACACATAACAGATAGGTGACAATGTGAATAGCAAGCTATCATGCAGCATAAGGATTTTAAAAGTGCTAAGCCAAAAAGGGAAACTGAAATGAGAAGTGTTCCAGAAATTACAAAGAATCCAATTGTACAATTTGTATAACTTTCATCACTGAAAACCAAGGGCACTGTACTGTTTCCTTTTTTGCAATCCAGATATATGCCTAAGCACTTCCTTGTTAGCATCTGGGTGCAAGAGCAAATTTGTAAAAATAAAAAGCATGGGTATTCCTTCTCCCACCTCACCCCACTCTCCACCACAGAGTTGTTGTGACTAATTTCACAGCTGGAATTTTGTTCTGCCTTTTCTAGTGTGTTGAGATTGTGGTAGGTCATTGTGCCCCAGCTGAATTCCTGCTTTTTTGAGAAACAGGCAAGGAAAACAACAACCATGGATTTGAGCCCAGAATTTATATTAAGAAATATAATGGCGTAACAGAAGAATACATCTATCTGGGTTGCTAATTATACAGCCTGTGTGGATTCCTTTCAGATGTATGCAGTAATTTTACACCTCAACTCTTACTGTAGTGTTGATAGTTTTTTTTTTTTTTAAAAAAAAGCACAGTCCCATTTCTCTGAGCCTTGCTTTTACTTCTGTGAGAGATGGCCTCATAGATTTAATTGAGTGACACACCTTGACCAGTTCCAGACCTTCCTGCTTTCACAAGTCCAGTGAGACTGATTTCCTGAACAAGCAGAAAAATGATTGCAGGCAAAATGAAAAAGAAAGAAAGTGGGGGGGGGGGGGGAGAGAATGTTGCAGCCATGCCAACTTGCCAAGCTAAACATTGCAGCAAATTCTTGAATTGTTAGGCAATCTGCCCAAAGCCTCAGATGGCAAAATGAGAATTAATTTTCCTTCAAATAAACATTTCATAATATATTTAATCCTTCAGCACTGTAAAAGGAATATTGGTCAGTGTGGAGCTGAAATAAACTTCAGCAGATTATTCAGGGGCTGAAATATTGGCACTGTTTGTCTATTTTAGCTTTGTAACAATGTCCAAATGATGTGTTAAATGTTGGCAGCATTCAAACACTGGAGTTGATTATAGTTTGTTATTATGGGGTGGGGGGAACCACAACAGCTTACCCATAACCTGAAGAATCAAACAGTCACGTTGGGAAACCAGGACTCTACTAGCCTTGTTTATTCTAATTTTATGCATCTCAGTGTAGGTCATGGTGCAACTGTAATTGATACAAGGAGACACAAATTAGGCAACAGTTACAGCCTGGTCAGGGAATGGAGCAATCCTATGTTTGTCTAGTTTGAAATAAATCCTATGGCATTCATGGGCTTAATTCATTTTAAGTGTCTGTATACAGCAGAGGACCAATGCTAATAGAAATGGCTAGCAAGAACACTGATTGAAAACCCTTTCCAGAATACATCAGCTTTTAACATCTGCATGTAACTGCTGGAAGAGGTTATCCATAAGAATGGAGTATGCTGATAATACTCAGTTACATGACCATAACCAGATAAGTAATACTAGGTTGGTGTTAGCTGAGTGCTAGAGATTTTAAGGGTCTGGAAGGGGAGGAACTGGTTTCATCTCAATCCTGGAAAGATGGAGTGACTTGGGGTTTTGGTCAGGCTCAGATGATATTTCATCTGCCTCTGGACAAGGTGATACTCCCTTGGATTGAGCTGGTATGCAATTTTAAGGGCCCTTCTAACTTGCATATTTTAAATTCATGGTTTCTGCTTGAGGATCAGGGGACTAGGGGAGCCTTTGCCCAGATTTATTTAGGGTTCAAATTGCATCCTTTTCTGACCTAGGAAGCCTTGCTTTGGTTACTTCTTTGGATTACTACAATCCAACTACTACATGGGACTGCCCTTGATGACCACATAGAAGTTACAACTGGTCCAGAATGCAGCAGTTTGTCAATGATGGATGCCTGCAGGTTTATGCATATAACACCTTTGTTGTATGGGCTACACTAGCTCCTGTTTCCTTCTAGATGCAATTCAAGGTCCTGGTTTCTACCTTTAAAATCCTATATGGCACAGGGCCAGATTACCTATGGGATCACCTTTCCCTCAAGAAATCCATCCATTCTATCAGATCAGATAGGGTGGGCATGCTCCTAGTCCCTTCCCCTAAATGTTACCTTCTTATGGGATCTAGGAAGCATGCCTACCATATGGAATACCTCTACCCTTGAAATCTGGCAAGCCTCTACCTTCCTAGCATTTCAAAAACACTTAATACCCAACTTTCCCCATGTGCTGGAATAGGGTGAAATGGACAAGAGGATTTAATAAGGAATGGCATGTGGAAGCTTAACTTTGGTGCCAGGTTTTTAATGTTTTTAATTATACACACACACACATAATTGATATTGATGTAATTGTTGATTGGGAGCTACCCAGAGAATGTATAAAATAGGTGGTTAGATAAATATTTTAAATAAATAAAATGTGTTTATTTAAACAAGCTGTTTTAAATTTGAAGCTTGCAACCAAAACCAGAAATAGGCAGACAAAGA
Organism: Hydrophis major; assembly: GCA_033807585.1. Taxonomy (NCBI): domain Eukaryota; kingdom Metazoa; phylum Chordata; class Lepidosauria; order Squamata; family Elapidae; genus Hydrophis; species Hydrophis major. The sequence goes on from CM066330.1 coordinate 169,319,021, forward strand.
GTATGACCTATTCAATAATGTATTTGTAAACCTGGGGAAAGGAAAATGTAAGTCATCTAGGCTAGCTGTGAGCAACTTTCTTCTTTGAGCCAGATGTTCCTGGGAGAATTAAGCACATCCTAGACCCTCAGCTACTCTTAGTATAATTTGTTAAGAGAAAACACTGCATCAGTATATTGTGCTTGAGAAGTAAACTGAACAACCTCAAATTTAGATTGGTATCTTTGCATGTACAAACTAGGAATATATAAGATGCTGTATATTGCTATATAAGAGATTTTCTATAAATAGTTTAAACTTAGAGATCCTTTACTTACTCTCACTCTCTCTGTATAGTGTATGTGTGTGTATACACACACACACACATACACATATTCTCTCTCTCTCTCACACACACACTAGTTAGCTTGCTTATTAGCTATCTCTATCACTAGCAACTTTCTCTGTCTCTGTGTATTTTCTGTCTCCCTTTCTCTTTACTGTTCAAACAGTAAAACTAGCTGCCCTGATAATTATTTCAAATGACCTATCTAGAACCGATTGATTGCCAAGGAATTCATTAACCAAGAACATATTCAAAGCTAGGCAGCAAGGATTATCTGGGAATGGGACACCAAATCCTATCAAAAGGCTTTAAATGAAGAAAATGGGGGATGTTTAGTTTAAAGAGGAAAAATTGGAAGTGATACAATCTAATGCCAGTTTCAGGTATGACAAAGAAGTCTGTGACATATCTGTACACTCCAGAATGCAGAGAAAGAATAATGAGGTTTTTTTTTAAAAAAAGTTGAATGTTAGAGGGGAAAAAAATGAAGTTCAACTGAAGAATAATTTTCTCAATGTTTGCTGTAACTGCTATAAAAAAGATCAGAAGTCATTTCATTAAATGTTTATTTTCCTTTCCTTAGTTACTGCACGTTCTGTTTCCTTTCTTCACTTTCTTTTCCCCCCTTATTTCTATTTTAACTGTTTGAAACCACTCTAATATAAATTCTAAAAATTATTTTCTCCAATATAAGCTACTGTGGGTGTTCAGAGTGAGCTCTGACTTCCATCTTTTTGTATTTGTAATTAATTTTAATTAAATTTATTTTGAGCTGGGGTTTGGATTTGATGACCTAAATTGGGGGTTCTAAACTCACATTTTCACATCAGCATCACGTGATGTATCTGGACTTCCCCCTCCCCTTTGTTAAGCCAGGCAGGGGTATAGCCAGCACATGATAAATCCAGCCTGCAGGCTGTGAGTTTGACAGCCCTGACCTAAATGGTTATTTCACTTGTATACCTCTACCTACCTTTATCTTGCTTTTCCTACACCAGCTTTATGCCTGGATTTTACCCTCAGTTTGATTTCTTGAGTGGCATCTTACTTCATCCATCAATCACCTGAAGCCTTTGGCTGCTGCCAGAGTTGAAATCTCAAGGAAGGAATATGATATAAACAGCTTGGTAGCAATACTTTTTTTGTGCAACATACATATCTTGGTCCCTCTTCACATCCAGTTATGCAATTGTAACTCCACTTGTCGAGCCCTAGCTTGGGGGTCACCATACCTGGGGGGGGGGGAATGCAGAGGAGGTGACTCACTGGTGGTGGCTCCATGTCCCCTGGTGCCAAATAGCTGGGGTGTTTGCAGCTGATTGAGCACAGTGGAGGTGCCGCACAGCAGGGGTGACAAGTGGCACAGTGGCCCAACAGTGGTGGCCATGGCGTTGGACAGAACCACAATGCCGACATCCTGTGATATAGTCTGTGATGCCCAGCTAACCAGCGATCTTCCATGGTAGTTTTCTTTGAGTGGATTTTGCTGCCAGCCACCATATGGTAGTTACCAGTGGGACTTGGTGGCTGGATGGACAAGGGTGGGGTCCTGACACTTAAAAAGGCAATGGGAGATGGACACTCCCTGCACTGACTTTGCAAGGTTTCCCTACTCACCGCGTTCTGAGGCTCCGGCCTGTTTGTGATTGAAGCTGGAATTAAAGCTGGGTCCTGACGCTGCGGATATGTGTCCTGGCTCCCTTTCTTTTACTATCAGGTCTGACTCAGTGTGGCTGAGACCACTACTAGTTCCCCACTCCAACTGCTGTATTTAAGTAACACTCTTTTAAACAAATCATTGAGTGTTCTTAAAATATCTTTAAAAGGTAGTAACTTGAATTGGCAAAACTACATTTCTAGACATGCCAATATCTCCCATGACAAAGATCTTTTACAGGTCAAATGCTACACAGAGAAATACAAAGATTTGTCACTATTCTCCTAAAAAAGGAATCATTCATGTATTTAAAAAAAAAAAGAAAAGAAATATAATTGGAACCAAAGCAGCCCTTGCAAGCCATTTCTAGGTCATGGAATCAATTTGAAAATAAAAAGACCATAAACTTAAACATAGTAGTGCATTGCTGGGTTCCTAATACAATGTATAGATAGCTGTTAAACAGATAGACAGAGATAGATAGATGTCAGCATTCCAGGAAAACAAAACTCCAACACTAACACTCCGAGACAGGCATTTCTCAAAGTTCCGTTTTATTAGAGTTGTCATACTGGCACATCTGGGAAAACCTGAATCTAAGAATTATGGGTTTTCCTCCAATATTTAAAAATCACAAAATTTATCCCTGCACCCATCACTCCATCACATGGCCCAATCACCCTCCATTCCAACTTGAGACATCCCTTAAACCACTCCTCCTCCTGGTGCAGGAATAACATGACCTTGACTGTAAAGAAGAATGCTATTATGTCTAACTACAACCACTCTACAAAATCCCAGACATACAAAATTACAAAATTATATTAAATGTGGCAGTGTGGAAGCTTCTGGGGCTAATATGGCTCCAAAGCTGATGATAGATAGATAGATAGATAGATAGATAGATAGATAGAGAGAGAGAGAGAGAGAGAGAGAGAGAGAGAGAGAGAGAGAGAGAGAGAGAAAGTAAAGGCTTCCCCTGTCCAGTCTTGTCTGACTCTCTCTATATATACATATATCTATTGATAGATTGATCATAGATAGTCAGACAGACAGACAGACAGACAAACGAGAGAGAGTAAAGGCTTCCTCTGTCCAGTTTTGTGTGACTCTACATATACATATATCTAATGATAGATTGCAGGCAGGCAGGAAGACAGGCAGACAGACAGTCAGAGAAACAGACAGTCAGACAGACAGACAGACAGACAGGAGTAAAGAGAGAGTAAAGACTTTCCCTGTCTAATTTTGTCTGGCTCTAGGGAATAGTGTTCATTTCTGTGTCTTAGTCAAGGGAACCAGCATTGTTGGAGACATTTCCAGGTAATATGACTAGCCTGACTATATCCCAAATGCATACAGACTACTGTTATCTTCCCACTAAAGTGGTACCTATTTATCTACTCACATTGCATGCTTTTGAACTGCTAGGTAGGATATATATCTGCCCACCTAGCAGTTCCCACCTATGAGATACGTATATGCTTTGGAAAGTAGGTTGACCCCTTCTTCTATGTGGCAGCCCTTCAGCAATTGGAAAACTGCTATCAAGTCACTTCTAGTCCTTCTCTTCATTAGAATAGCCATAACCAATTTAAGATCCAGCGGAGCTAGGGCCATTTCACTAAGAAAAGGAGAGATCAAGAGTGCAATTTTCTGGTTCATACTCATAATTGGAGTACAACATTTATTTGGTTGATGTATACTTTTAAAGAAATATATAATATAATGATACCGTAGTTTATACCATACCATACCATACCATACCATACCATACCATACCATACCATACCATACCATACCATACCATACCATACCATGCTTTTATTCCAGGAGCCTGTAAGTAATAATCTCTCTTTCCCCTCACTTGGAATTATATTTACTATCCTGAGGATATTAACTGTTTGATAATACTAATGGAGGTGAAACTCAACAGCTGTTATCACCGAAATATTATAATTCAGTCCTGTTGATAGTTTATACTTTAACTGAAATATTTCATAACCACTAAATTTGAACATATGGAACGCCTGCTGGAGAACTTCCCATTTTATGTCACCAGTTTCAATGGAGTGTGCTTTTGAGGTAACAGGAAAAAGGGAGTTGCATTACTGCAATGCTTCATGATATACTGTACATGCTTATGTATATGTAACGACTGCAATACTTCATGATACACTTATGTATGTAAATTATAAATATGTGTTGTCTTTCCTTTTAACCAGGATTTTCAATCTCTTTATTTTATTTAGTCTATGGCAAATACATGGACTTATAGTGGTTCAAATGTTAATGTCCAGTCCACCCAGCCATTCAAGGACAGTGTGGTCTATGTTAAAAAAAAGTTAGACATTGGGCCGGTGTAAGCTTTTGATGGACATCTGGACACAATGTGATGGATATTTTGTCAAGGAGATATACTGAGGGGTAGAGACAGGACCCAATTTAAACAATGAGTCCTGGCAGATGTCATGTTGGGTACAGATCCTGTTCAGAGTTGACCAATGCTGACAAGAAAGGTCAAAACCTGGCACCTTTTGTGTAGGTTCATTTATGTAACTGCCTATATCTGGGCATTCAGCAGCCCATTAGCCTTTCCACTGTGCTTTGATGTCAAAGTTCTTAGACAGCTGTTGAGTAGTGCCAGAGAGGGCTTCCTAGATTTAAGCCTGCCAATTGATAGATGAGGAAGATCAGCATGCACAGGAAGAAGTGGGTTTCTCATAATTTTGTTGTATTCCTTCACTAAGGCTTCCTGCCTTCGTAGAGTTGGTGGTTCAATGTGGCTCAAGACGGGGAGCCAGCAAGTAGGAGTAGATTTTATGCAACCACTTATGATCCTTTTTGTATAATTTAGTCTAGCATCGATCTTGTAAATGTGGCAGATATTTCAATCACTACATTAAAAAAAAAACAAACCTATTTAGGAGCTTATGCATTAGATTTCAATTTCTATTATGTTATAGTTTTTCTATTATTAAGTTATACACAGTATATGTCTCTAAATTATGCTTGGCAATCAACTGCCTAAATTAAGATTACCCATAATTTGACTTTCAAATTCTGAATTATTTATTGATTTATTTCAAATTCTGAATTATTTATTGATTTATTATTTATTTATTGAAAGCGGCTTCTGTTAATCGTAGGATGATTCAAGTTTTGTTTTGAATTTCTCTTGATAGTATGTTGAGCTTATTTTTTGATTCATACATGTTTTTTCATCACTCTGAGGCCTACTTACTGCCCTCAACTTTCAATCTGAGAAATTCCAAAGACAAAGTTTCCCCATAATGCTTTCCTTTTAAGATTTAGTTGAATGTAAATCTGAGATTGTGTGGGAAGCCAGAGAACTCGGGTAGAGGATTATACAAAACAGGGCATATCATTCACACATGACCCTTAGCAAAAAGATTTCTAAAGATTTCTCCACAAACCATTCATATCTCTAAAAGAAATGTGGAGTGCAAATTCATGCTTACTATCAAAAAACATATGATTGAATAAAATATTACTAATTATAAATATATTTCTGGAATATAAATCCCAATGTACTCCAAAGGGTACAGTCTTTAGATTGATCTATAAAGAACATAAACAATGAATGCTCCATTCATTATGATTAAAGCATAATCTGAAAAACTAACTACCATAATCTGAAACATGAACGACCAAATATGAAATATGAACTATCACGAAGTGGGGTTTGTAAAAAGAAAACCAATGAGTAGAAAATACGTATAACTGGAACTGTGTTTTGAATTATACAGTACACATAACTGGAACTATGTTTTTAATTATACATTAGAAAAATATTTCTAGGCATAATGTAGACACCTTAGGGATTTGCAATTTATGGATGGTAGTGGCACACTTACACAGTAAACCTCAATAATGGAAGAAGTTGACTAGTTCCACAACTTTTGATGGGCAGTTCATTTTGCAAATTTGCAAAGAAATACTCAGCCAAATGCCTGCTCAGTCTACAAAAATATTTGACACAGTTTCATAATATTGAAAGAGATATCAACTAGCAAATGAAACTGTGCTTTTGTCTCTATGGAAAACAGCATTGCATTTTATCAGTGTCACTGTTGCAAACATTCTACAAAGAAATGGTTATTTAACTTCCCCAAGATAAAATAGTATTAAAATGCAGCATGGCTGGGTGGATGGGGAATAAGATAAAATAAAAAATAACTTTAAAAACAAGGAAACAAAAATCTTTCAAGGGAAACACCTTTATTGTGGACTAAGGGCTGGGAAGCACAACAATAAAATGCGTAGACCTGTAATATCAATAAAACTTTTTAAAAATGCAATAACATTACATAAAATACATTATTATAATTACTAGTATAGATAGAAGTGGTAATCATCACAACCTGTTCTAAACATCAATGGGTGGGTAGGACAGATACAACAAATGATAGCACAAAATCAAGCAACCTGGAACATATATCAATGTCCTGGTCAGATAGAAGCAGACAAATATACCTTGTGCTTTCTACCAGAAAAGTTTTTCTTTAATGGGATAAAAATATGTCTTTCTTGATTTGCTATAGTGAAAACAACAAAGGAACATATTGCTTAGGGATTCCAGAGACCCATCTCTGCGGTTCATAAGTGCTGCTGAAAAGAAATGTTTTTATACCATCCCTACAAAACTGCAGAGGGCAGAACATCAAACTAGCCAAAGAGAAAACCCCTCAAAATTTCAGAATTAGAATTGAAGAGAGATAAGATAATGTTCACGCTCATTTGAGAAGGCTGTATAAACTGTAAAGTTGGACTGGTTTGAAAATCAATCTTGGAGTCTAAGTAGACAGTCATTTAAATATGAGCCAGCAGTGTGCAGCAGCCATTAAAGATATTATTCTAGGCTGCATTAAAAGAGGGATAGAATCAAGATCAGGTGAAGTATTAGTACTCCTTTACAAAGCCTTAGTAAGGTCACACTTGGAATACTGCATATAGTTTTGTTTGCCACAATATAAAAAAGATGCTGAGACTCTGGAAAGAGTGCTGAGACTCTGGAAAGAGTGCAGAGAAGAACAATGGGGAGCTTGAGGCTAAAACATATAAAGAATGGTTGCAAGAATTGGTTATGTCTATTAGTCTAATGAAAAGTAGATTTAGGGGAGACATGATAGCCATATTCAATATTTGAGGGATTGCCACAAAGATGAGGGTGGCAAACTATTTTTCAAAGCATCAGAAGGCAAGACAAGAAACAATGTATGGAACCAACAAGGAGAGAAGCAACATAGAAATAAGGAAATTTTTCTAGTGATGAAAACAATCAACCAGTTTGCCTTCAGAAATTGAGGGTGCCCCATCACTGGTGGCTTTCAAGAAGAGACTGGACAGACATTTGTCTGAAATGGTATGTGGGTCTCCTGTTTAAGCAGGGGATTGGACTAGATAACTTCCAAGTCCTTTCCAACTCTATTATTCTAAATTTTATCTCAGATCTGTTCTTTAAGATGATTCCTACCATTTTGAGGCCTAATGGACAGAGACTTTCCAAAGAAAGTTCTAAGGACTGGAAATTGCTATTAGCTTTTATTAGTCAGGCTGTTTTAAAACTCTTTCTGAGAACTAGTTATGCCAGACGCACAGGAGAAAAAAATCAATTTCAGCTAGAAATTAAGGAGAAAAAAATAGGTTTTAGCACCTCTGTTTATGGCTAAAGACAAATCACATTTGTTTTTAACCATAAAACAGCATTCTTGATGCATGTTGAAATTGTGAGTATTGCACTTATAAATTTGAACTAGATGGTTTTCAAGATATTAAAGATTGTAAAATTGCAAATTTGAACTGCATAAAGAAGTTAACCTTAACAAAAAACAAAACAAAACTGGAACTTCCGGTTTGCGTGGCTTCGGGGTAGCAGGAATTCGCAACAGCTCGCGATTCCTGCTGTGCTAGCCGTCGAGGTACCCCCGATCCAGACGGGTCAGGGGGATATGGCTGCCCTGTAGGGACAGCTGAAGATAGAGGGGAGTCGGATAGGGAGGTGGGGGTGTCGCAGACCCCCCCTTCTCCGGGAAAACCCCTTTTTCCCAAGGCGGTGGAGCGGCGGTCAGCAATGGCCGCCATGAAGAAGCCAGCAACCGGGTAAGAACTGTGCTGGAGGAAGTGTGAAGAGTGAAAGTTCTGTCTGAGCCGGGTCAAGTAACACCTTTTAAACTGCCTGGAATTGAGCTGCTTGAATTGCTGGAGGATACATTGTATCCCTAAGAAGAGCGAAAAGCGGCGGAGAAGCTGTTAAAGGGAACTCTTTTTTTTTTTTACTCTCCCACCCCACAGAAAAAGCAGAAATATTTGGATATATTAGACATTGAAAGTGGATTGCTTTGAAAGCTGAAGCTAAGAGACAAAGGGATTTTTGGACATTGAAAAATTTAAGAAATTGGAAAATCTCTGCTGGAGGTATGGATTTTTGATTATTTAAAATTGTCATTGCAAGTGGGAAGGGAGAAAAAAAAAATTGGAGCAGAAGCTGAAAAAGGAGGAGATTGTCTAGAACGTCTTTGTGGATCCCAAAAGAAGATATATGGTAATTGGACCTCTTTGATTAAAAATTAATCCAGAAAGAGAAAGAGAAGAAGGAAGAAAAGTATTAACTTTTGGAATTTTTTTTTTTTAATTGCTTTTGATTATCTTTGATTAAAAATACTTGTGGTTGTTTTGGAAAAAGTTTCCCTTTTTATAATGGCATTGTTTGTGGATGAACTAGAGATTGAATATCAAAAATATAAAAAAGAAGATACTTTGGGCACTTTGTTTCAATTCTTAGAAATGGCGTTATGTTCTGTTGAAAAGTTGATTACGCAGCAGAAGGACTGGGACAAGGAAGAAGAGGAAGAAGAAGCCATCTTTGATGAACAATGGGTCCCTTCCGGAGAGGAGGAGAAAAAGGATAAGAAAAAGGGGATTTTAAGAATTATAAAAACAACCAAAAGAGAGAAAAATGAGCGAAAAGGTGGAGGCAAGGTTAGAAAGCAAAGGAAAAGGAGTAAGAAAAGCGATGGGAAAAAGCAAAGGGGTAGAAAGGGCAAGGAGAAGAATAAGCAAGAGAGAAAGGGGGGGGGGAGGAGAAGCCTTAATGGGGGGAAGCAAGACCTAAAGAAAAAAAGTTTATTTAGAGACAATGGGTGAATTTAATTTAGATTAAAAGAGGGATTCTGGAGGGTATATAAGATTGTGTTTTTATGTAATTTTAGAATCTTTTAAACAGAATCCCAAGAAAGATTGTAATATGTAGTATTTCTAAGTTAGGGTAATGAGTTATAGATGTTACTCCAATTGGTGTACAGGAGAAGTATAGTAAAAGAAAAAAAAAGATGAATGGATAATTGGAAATAAAACAGACAAAGAATGTTGTTGAAAATGGTAATAAGATATGGAAGGATATATATGCTTTTTTTTTTTTTGGATTTTGTATATTGATAAAAGGCAATAAAATTTTAATTAATAAATAATTTGGATGGAAAAGAGAAGTAGGGACAAGATATGAAGTTAATATTATATGAAATATTGATATTATAATCTGGAAATGTTATGCCTTATTGGTCTTTTATTATTATTTTTTCTTAGAAAAGAATTTATAAGCTGTTATGCCTTGATTCTTTGTGCATTGTTCTTATAAAACTGATAAAAATGGTTTTTATATATATATATATAAAAGAAAATGATAATAAGATATGGAAGGAGATATGGGTTGAATATGATGTTTGAATTTGTGTCTGTGTAAAGAGTTTTAACCCGGGAACAGACAACCTTCAGAAAAGATCTTTTAGTTTTGTTTATGTTTTGTGTTTGTATGTTTGTGTATTGTGTTTATGGTAAAACTAACAAAATTTGTTTTTTATAAAAAAAAAAGGAAAAAAGAATCAATAAAACCTTGGAGGAATGTTAGACGAGAATAATTTAAACAAGCCAGAAAGAAAAGAATATGATGACTATAAAATGGATAAATATGGAAGAGAAATGAAATTGAATAGGAGTAAAGAGAAATAATGAGAAATTTGCTGGAAGATATTTGTGTGTCCATATGGAGATGGGATAAATTGGAATTATGCTGTATAAAAATAATGTTTTGTTTGACTTGTAAGGATTTACAATGTTAAGAGGTTTTATGTGTTTATGTATTTAATGGTTAATGATGTGTTGTTTTATCTTTAAAATTAATAAAAATTTGTTTCAAAAAAAAAAAAAAAACTTTGCAAGCTTCAAGAGTAAAATGTTCACCCTTTGAACAAAAGAATCTTAAGATAGCTGTCAAGCTATGTTGGGCCAACCTTGCCAGATAAGAGAAATGTACACTTCAAGATAAGGGAGCCTGGAACAGCAGCACCCCAACATATTTATATGTGTATACCTACTTTAGTTTGGTCTATTAATTTGCCATTTTAAATAATCTTCTCTTGCTTCAGTTGAAGCAAACATTACCACTTCAGGTTTTTTTTATAATTTATTACAATTTGTTCTTTTGGGCAAAAGGAAGTCAATGTCTCAATGCCCTTCCCATTTTCCTACCTAGGAAACAGACAGTTACTATATCATCTGTATCTAACAAACATGGAATTACCTAATATGCTAATATTAGAGAATAGCAATAGCACTTAGAATTATATACTGCTTCACAGTGCTGTATAGCCCTCTTTAAGCAGTTTATAGAGTCAGCATATTGTCCTCAACAATCTGGGTCCTCATTTTATCCACCTCAGAAAAATGGAAGGCTGAGTCAACTTTAAGCCTGGTGAGATTTGAACTGCCAAATTGCAGACAACCAGCAGCCGGCAGAAGTAGCCTAGAGTACTGCATTATAACTATTGTACCACCGTGATTCATGATGATAGGAAGATGAAAAGCCTGCATTATTGAATTGATATATAAATTAAAAAGTAAAGGAGGTAGACTGCACCTTTGCCTTACCTCTCTTTAGGTGGAAATAATTCCAGAAAGGTGCTCCTGAGAACATCTGATTCCACCTGAGATTAAACAAAAGAATCCACATAAGAATGAGCAATCACATGTCCATTGATCATTCCTGGTAGCACAGCGGTTAGAATGCAGTATTGCATGCTAACTCTGCCCATAGTCTGGAGTTTGAGCTTTATGGGGCTCAATGTTGACACAGTCTTCCATCCTTCCAAAGTCAGTAAAATGTGGACCAGATTGTTGACGTCAATATGCTGACATTGGAAACTGCTCAGAGAATGCTGTAAAGCATTACGGAGTGGTATGTAAGTCTAAGTTGCTATGAGTTTTTGTCATACGTCGCCCTTGGTATTAGATCAAAAACTGATTTGAAATCCACAAAGATTACAAAAAAGGGTGCCTTTGAATGGTGAAGTGTATTTTTCAACTAAATGGTGCAAGATGAGACCGTGGTCTTACCTTTAAAAACATTTTTTGTGTGTGTGCAGAGATCATTTAATATGAGGTCTAAGAAATTTTAGGTAAAATAATAAACCATTAAACTAATTATTAATCATTCTTATAGAACTTTGGCTTTGTAATAAAATACTAGTTTACTCAACACGTCTTTCTGATGTATAGTTGTGGGCTGAAATTCAAGTACTAATGTTGTATGGGGTGGTAGACCAAGGGGATATCTTTTTATGTACAAAATTGGGCTCACCAATATAGCTAGAGGCCAATAAGAATTATTGTTCTAAATATTTTCTGTATTGGCTCCAAACTAAACTACTATATTATCCTGGAAATAGAGTTTGGTATGGATTATATCCTTGCCAATATCCAAGAAAAGTCTAATAAATGTTAAAAAGCATTTTCCAGATGTGAGAAAACCTTACAAGACTGATATTAAGAAAGTGTAATTTTGGACAACTATGAGGAAAAAGCGTTCTAATGGTGGTTTTTATTAAACTATAAAATAATCCTTTTTAAGTATTTTCACCACTTGCACTCTTAAACATGAGACTAGACAAAGTTCCAAATTACTCTTGAGGGATTACGAAAAAAAAATCTGTGTTGGCCAAAGACCATATATTTTAACAATTTGAGTCCATTTTCCTCATCTCTACTTTCAGCCAAAAAGAAATGCACATTCAGCCAGCATCTGGATTAAATATTTGTTCATTTATCATATCAACACCTTACTCCCATTGACCTTATTTTTGGAAGATAAGATACCGGAATCAAGGTAAATGACTGTAATTCAGGAAATACTGTCATGACAAAGTCAGATCTTAGGTTTCTCTGGGGGTTGCAAACAAAATTCATATATAAGGTCAGTATAGTAAGATAACCCACTGTGGAATTGTATTTGATGACTAGAACAGAAAAGTGAGCAAATATATTTTCCTGGAGATGATATTCTAGGCATCACATACATTTCTTGACATTTGAGTGTATGTATCCCATTCAAAAAATGCCATATTTTCTACAACTTTTTATTGCCAACTTTGAAGAATATATTTTGCTTTTGGAAATTGTATCCAACGTCTCATTTATCAAGTGAAATCATAGCTAGGTTACTTCAGGGGGTAAGCTATCATCTATTATAGCCAGTAATGCTGGTTGGAAACTTAGAAGACTAATAACAAGGCTATGGTCCAAAATAAGTAGGTATTTTGATTCTAGGGATAGAAACAAGATTAGAGAGAGATCAGATTGAGGCTCAGAACAAAGGCAGCAATCAGAAACAAAAATAAAAGTAGAGTTCTTCCCAGGGACTGGGAAATATATGCAATCCCAGATGTTTTTAAACACTAGTTCTGGGAGTTGTAATTCAACAAATCTGGAAAGTCACTGCTCTCTGCTAATAATTTTGAAGTTACAGCCTGGAAATAGCAGGGAGAAAAGCATGTCTAAAAGAAAAATATGCATGGGGATTTTCTTGTCTGAAAGACATCTTAACAGAAGGGAGTCCATTAATGCAACTTGGGTTGGTAAGATAAGTGTTTCATAGAGGCTTTAAAACCCTTTTTTAGAAGGGTTATTGTTATGTTCTGCACATAGGTGCAAGGAACGGAGACGAGGCAGTGAACAGTGAACTTCAACTCTTTATTAATCATTCTGAACAGTGCAAAAACCCTAGAGCAGCAGCAGCCCTTTTATAGGGCAGGCTGCTGACCTATTAGCCAATGAGAACATGGATGTGTTAAACCCTTGAACCAATGAGAGTGGCTCGTTAACAGCCAATCAGATTCTCCAGAATGGACCAATCCGATATTGCTATTATCGGCCAATCAGAAGTGCAGGATTAGAACCCTGCTTTTTCTTTAAGCTTTGTTAAAACTTTATTTAAGCGCTTTTATTAGTTCATAAAACCCTTCCCCCCAGGTTCCATTTGAGGGGTGCGATGATGTAATACTTAAGATATATAAGTTGTTTTAACTGTCTATTAGATTTGCGCTGTCCCACTAGTTCCTGTCTGCAATCTGGCTTTGGTGGGACGTTTTTGGACATATCTGGTACAGGCGGTTCCGCATTCTCACTGGACGACTCGGTGCCGCTAATTCTGTCATTGTTGTTGCCCTCTGATCTTTGCGGGCTAGCCTCCGTTGAGGTATTCCTCTGTGGCGAGGACACTCCCCTCCCTGATTCTTCTTCACTTATCACGCCCGATTGCTGACTTCCTTCGCTTCTGCTTTCCACCATCTCGAATTCAGTTTCTTTGACATCCCCTCCCCACTCAGTTTGGGAGTCACAGGAGTCACGGAAACTGGGTTGTAGCTTAGAGTGAAGCTGATCTATATGGCGTTGGTGACGCTGTGCGGAGTGATGTGTTGGAGTAGGAGTATTCTGTTTATTTTTTCATCAGTGTCCCCATAGTCCATTTTGTGGAGAGTTTTTTTAACAAATTCTACCATGCGCTTGGCCCTGCCGTTAGCCGCAGGGTGCGCTAGAGAAGTTAGCGCATGGCGGATGCCCCGATCCGCTAAGTATTGTTCAAACACCAGGGTGGTGAACTGGGGTCCGTTCTTGGTGACCAGAACATCTGGCAGCCCGTGCATTGCGAATAGCCTGTTCAATTTTTGGATGATGGACTCTGTTGTAGTATTCTTCATTTCGTGGATCTCGAGCCAGTTGGAATAGGCATCCACTGTTAGGAGGAACGTATGTCCTTTAGTAGGTCCCGCAAAATCAACGTGGATGCGGGACCACGGCCCCCGGGGGTTTTCCCATTCTGTTGGAGTTGCTCTAGGTGGGGCACTGCTGACTTCTTGGCACTTTAAGCAAGTCTTTACCCAGGCTTTGATCTGTTTGTCGATGCCCGGCCACCACGTATAGCTTCGTGTGAGCGCTTTCATACGCACGATGCCGGGGTGACCGTCATGCAATGTTTTCAATACTGCTCATTGTAACCGCTCTGGGATGATGACTCTATCCCCCCATAGGATGCAGCCTTTTTGCGAAAAAAAAGTTCTGTCTGCCGGTTTCTGAAAGGGATGAATTCGTCAGAGGTTTGTTGTATTGGCCATCCTCTTTCGACCCAGCTAAGAACTCGCGCCAAAACAAGATCTCGTTTTATTTCGATTGCAATGTCTCTGGCTGTTAGCAGTAGTGAATGTAGCGTTTCAATCTGGAGTGTCGGAAGGGTTGGAGCTGGGTCTTCGACGGATTCCAGAAGTGGGGCACGGCTCAATGCATCAGCATGGGGAATGGCTTTCCCCGGGTGGTGTTGTAATTTATAGTTGTACGCAGCTAAAAACTCCGACCAGCGAGTCATTCTAGGTGACAATATATAGTGGGTTGGCTTGTCTCCTGCTATAATCCCTAGCAAAGGTTTGTGGTCGGTAACAATAGTAAAAATTCGTCCATACACATATTCATGAAACCGTTTCATAGCAGATACAACAGCAAGAGACTCTTTGTCGATTTGGCTATAGTTATGTTTAGCCTTTGATAGGGTCCTTGAAAAATAGGCAATAGAGGCCTCACTACCATTTGGTAACACATGACTCAAAATGGCTCCTACTCCAAATGGTGATGTGTCCCATGTAATTGTTAAGGGCAGAGTCTCATTATACTGCATTAAAACAGCATCTGAGGTTAGTAAGTTTTTCACTTGTCGGAATGTGTGCTCCTCGTGGTGTCCCCAGACCCAGGTTGCTTTTTTGTCGAGAAGTCTATGTAGGGGCTCAGCTACAGTTGCTTTCTGGGGCAGGAAGATGTTGTAAAAGTTAATGAGCCCTAGGAAAGTTTGGAAATCAGTCCTATTTCTGGGTCTTGGGACATTTTTGATTGCCCTTAGTTTGCTATTAGTGGGGTAAATGCCTTGTTTATCAATTAGGTACCCCAGGATCTCGACTTTATCACTACACAGTTGACATTTATTTTTTTTAACCTTAAGGCCAGAGTCTTTAAATTTCTGGAGAACCATTTTAAGACGCTTTTCTAGTATTTTTCTATTTGGGGCAACAATTAAAATGTCATCAAAGTATGGCACGACCCCCTTGATCCCTTGCAATAATCTCTCCATCAGACTTTGAAAATCCCTGGGGCTACGCTCACTCCAAATTGGAGTCAGTTGCACTTAAAAGCACCTCGGTGCATAACGATCATCTGTGCCTCTGCGGTTTTTTTATCTACAGGCAGTTGTTGGTATGCCTGTGCTAAATCCAGTTTAGCGAAGACTTTTCCGCCCCCCAGGGAATGGAGGTGTTGTACCACCGGCACCGGGTAAGCATTCTGTTGAAGGGTGTGATTAAGGGTAGCCCGGTAGTCCCCACAAATCTTTTACGATCCATCCGGTTTGATGGGTGTTACAATTGGGGTTTCCCAATGAGCGTGGTCTGTTGGTTCTAAAACACCCTGGGCTATTAATTTATCGAGCTGCTCGTCAATTTTTGGTTTAAAGGTAAAAGGTGCCCGACGAGGCTTAAGGCGGATGGGGGATACTTCAGGGTTAAGGTTAAATGATATCGGGGTCCCCTTGTACTCGCCTAATTTGTCTGCAAAAACGTCCTGGAATTCCTGAACGATGGCCTCTTCCCAGTCGTCGCTTCTGGTTTGGTGAATGCCGGCTACCTTGATCCCGAGTGGGTCGGACCATTGAAGGCCTAACAAGCTAGGCCGGTCACGGTCGATGATGGTCAGTGGTAATGACGCAGTACGATTTTTGAATGATACTTGGACTTGGCTGGATCCAACGACCGGAATTTGGTTCCTCTGATAATCTTTGAGTATGATTCTTTGGGCTCTGAGGTCTTGACGCCGGATAGCAGGGATTAATTGTTTAAGAGTCTTCCAGGAAACCATCGAATGGGACGATCCTGAATTGACTTCCATCACATAAATCTGGTTTTCGATGGCGACCTTCACTCGGATCTTCTTTGCATCTAGCAATGAGGCGTGACCGATTGTAATGGTTTGATGTGCCTCTTCTCTTCTCGATAAAATGGTCGGTGTTTTATTTCTGTAGGAGTGGTTGTTCCATTGGCGGTTCAATTGTTCCCGACTCACAGGGCAATTCTCTGTGGTCTGGCGGTAGTTGTTTCCCCTCTGAAATGGGCTGGATCCTTGCTTGCTTCTACAGACTTTCCCGATGTGGCCTCTTTTCCCACAGAAATGGCAGAGCGTGTCGAGGAATTTGCAGTCTGATTGCGGGTGGTTTGCCCCACAACCCGCGCATTGGTGTGGTAGTCTTTGATTCCGCTGATGGCGTTGGTCACGTTCAGACCGGAGCTGGCTGACCTTCTCCTCATCACTTTCTGATGGCGATTTGAGGTCCTTGTGATGGGTCGCCATTGTGTGCCTCTCTAGGTGAGGGGAGGTATCGCTGGCGAGTTGACGGAGCGGTGCGTTGGTGCGGCGCATTTGGGCGGCCGACTTCCTGGTTGCTTCTGCTGCAGTAGCGTCCTTGATGACATCACCAAGGTCGATGTCCCCTTTGGCCATGATCTTGCTCTGTGTCATGGGGGTCATCTAATCCCAGAATTATTCGGTCTCTCAGAGCTTCTTCGAGGTCTTTAAACCCACAGAGGCCTCCCAGGTTCCGGAGATCCGTGATGAAATCTGCAACGCTCTCTCCTTTCCATTGGTCCCTCTGGTAAAATTCATGTTTTCGGACAAGTGTTGGTACGGTGGGTGCATAGTGGGCCCATAGAAGGGGCGCGAGGACGTCCCAGTCCATGGTCTTCATCTCAGCTGGTTTCGCTAGTGCCTTGGCCATCTTAAAGACGGCAGGCCCGCAATGGGTCAGGAACACTGCTCGTTTTTTTCCCGTCGTGGCATCCTTCAAGTTGTTGGTCTCCAGAAACATCTGGAACTGGTCTATGTACAAGTCCCAGTCTTCTTGTGCTGGGTCAAATGGAGCGGGTGGTATGGCACCGCCGGACATGGTTTCCGTTGTCGATGTGCCTTCAGCCACGTGCTCTGTTTGGTGCTCTGTAGTGTTCAGTCAGCTCTGATGTCTCCGCATCCCATCCTTGTTGCCAATGTTATGTTCTGCACGGAGATGAGGCAGTGAACAGTGAACTTCAATTCTTTATTAATCATTCTGAACAGAGCAAAAACCCTAGGGCAGCAACAGCCCTTTTATAGGGCAGGCTGCTGACCTATTAGCCAATGAGAACATGGATGTGTTAAACCCTTGAACCAATGAGAGTGGCTCGTTAACAGCCAATCAGATTCTCCAGAATGGACCAATCTGATATCGCTATTATCGGCCAATCAGAAGTGCAGGATTAGAACCCTGCTTTTTCTTTAAGCTTTGTTAAAACTTTATTTAAGCGCTTTTATTAGTTCATAACAGTTATAAAGATGATAAACACAAAAGCGTGAAGGGAGAAAGCAAAAGCACTTGGCTCAGAAACCAATCTGTGTATCCTCTAAGGATGTAAAGAATATGATCTGAGCAGGAGCTACCAAAATTCCATGAATGAATGAATGACTTCCAAAAATTCATTGGATGTTGTGCTGTCCTGAGATTCAAAAGACAATATAAAACATTGCAACAAATTCTGATCTGAAGAAGCATATTCGAAGGAGCAAGTGGTAAATTGTGATGCTGTACAAAGGCAATTGGTAAATGAGCAAACTTAGAAAGTAAAATGATCAGAACCCATTAAGCCACCTTTGTGTATCCGAGAACAGAAACAATTATTGAAAAATAATAACAAAATTGTTATTAAAGCAGACAGAAACACACACATTATTTTGGAATCTTGGAATTTAAAAGATTTTTTTGAAAATATTTGTTAACATGGGCTAACTTAAATAGGTTAACTTAAAATTTAGTGTTCTGGTTCAGCCAACTTTTCTGTAGGATTTTTGGTAGACAACTGAAAATTATTGTATTGTCCTTTTCTCACCTTCCGCTCTCTTCCCTAAAAAAAGTAGGATCAGGGAGATTATATGTATATCTACAGGAATATATGTTTATAATTTCTCTCTCTGCTGCTTAAAATGTTTTGAAATTTACTTATTAGCAACATTTTTTTTTTTCAAATCAAATTCTGAATAGCTCAAACTGAATTGACTGGTATCCCAATCTCAAATCATTTTCACAGTGAATCTCTGAATTTCCATTGTGAATTAAATTAGGATGGTTGACATAGGTCTAGTTGGGAGTTCTGTACATGGACATCCAGCAGCAAATCTTACTTCAGGTTATTGTTTTGAGAAATGGTCTAGTAATTACATGTGTACATACACATATATCTACAATTCTTGCATATCATTTTTTGAGGAAAGCAAAAGTCAGAACAGGGAACATTACTAAACAAGACAAAAGAATCAAAAATAAGATATGAAAAAGAAACATAGCTAGAAGTAGTTAGCATCAATGCTATTCACTGTTTGTCATACCTACAAACCAGAGGTAGTATTCAGCAGGTTCTGACCAGTTTTGGAGAACCGGTAGCGGAAATTTTGAGTAGTTCAAAGAACCGGCACCTCTGACTGGAGATTTTACAGTATCCTTCCCCTGCACGCCCACCAAGCCATGCCCACAGAATTGGTAGTAAACAAATTTGAATCCCACCACTGCTACAAACCATCCATGCAAAACATTCTTGCTTTTATCACATCCTTGTGCTACATTTTTGTTTTCCTTTGTTATTAAATATGATCACTAATTTATCTAATATGGATTCCTTAGCTAATTTACATGTTGTTTAGGAAAATCTATTCTCAATCCAAACTGCTGTCAAGTAAAATCTTAGAAGACCCCTCATGGACCTACACTGCAGGCAGAATATGAATTGCAGAGTTTACTGCCATCCGCACTGCAAACCTTCAGCTTTAACTTGATGTCCTCTCCCACAAGTCTCTTTAATTCTTCCTATTAAAATCAATAGGTATGTATCTTGTCTGTAATGTGAGGCAAAGCAATATAAATTATTTTATGATGCTGATTTAATTTTTTTTAAAAAATATTTATTTATTCAGAAGGTTATGTACTATCGGTCTTGAGAAAATGCCTCTAAATAAATAAATGCTGTCAGCAAGTAGCAGTAGCAATAGTACTTAGACTTATTCAACTTCATAGTTGAATAGATAGAATAGAACAGAATAGATTAAGAGAGTTTTACAGCATTGTCTAAGTAGTTTACAGAGTCCACATATTGCCTCCAACAATCTGAGTCCTCACTTTATTGATCTCAGAAGAATGGAAGAATGAATCAACCTTGAGCCAGTCCAGATCGAACTGCTCATAGTAGGCAGAGTTAGCCTGCAATATTGCATTCCAACAACTGCATCACCACAGCTCTTCAGTAGTGTATGTACTTTGCAAGAGGACTGCATTTCTAGGCTCAGTTACCTAGAAACAAATCCTTTTTAACTGAACAAGAATGGCTTTGGGCAAACATGTATAAAACTGGAGTAAAATGTTACTTTTGGAAAAATTATATTTAACATTAGAAGGAAGGGCTCACAGGAGAAGAGCCTAATGCTGGGAAAAATTGAGGGCAATAGAAGAAGGGGACAACAGAGAAGGAGATGGCTGGATGGAGTTACTGAAACAGTAGGCATGAACTTAAATGGACTTCAGAAGATGGTAGAGGACAGGAAAGCCTGGAGAAAAGTTGTCCATGGGGTTGTGCTGGGTCAGACATGACTTTGCAATTAACAACAACAACAACATTGGCCTTAAAATTATTCTGAGTATTTTCATTCTCCTACTCCTAAAGGATTGATATGGATTCTTTAAAGTGTTTCACTGAATAATGAGCATTTATTTGCAAAAGCAACTACAGATAATCCTCAACCTACAACCACAATTGGGACTAGGACTTTGGTTTTAATTATTGTGGCTATACGTCAAGGCACCATGTGCTCAGACTCCAATTTATAACTTTTTCTTTATGAAAATCATTAAGTGAATCACCACAGTCATTGAGCCAACGTGCAGTCATTATGCAAACTACATGATCGTAAGTGTGAATCTATTTTATCCAATAGGCATCTTTTTTTTGGAAAATGGCAAAACATGATAAGGTGACCATGTAATGCTCCACCTAGTTGTAAATACAAGCCAGTTGCCAAGCAACCAAAATGTGATCACATGACTGTGAGAATAATGCTGCAGTCTTAACTTCATGGACTGGCCATAAGTAACCTTTTTCGACTCTATCATAAATGCGAACAGTGATCAAGTGACCAGTAGTAAGTCAAGGACTAACTCTATTTCAAAAGTTTAACATTCCAAAAGATCAATATAACCTCTAAAAATGGTCAGGTTTCAGCTGATTTCATCCCAAATACAATACATCCAGAGGATAAGCAAAAGGGTGGCATAGGTTTCTAAATACACTATTTCTGTATGACCTTGTTTATAATGACCCATGGCGTGGCACAAAGGCAACACAGTCACTTAAGTAAGAAAAGTCCCTTTAATATATTCAACTTTGCCCCCAATGTCCAGTTATCTTCAGCTGGAGAAAAAACTCTCCCAAGAACAGTAAGTGGAAGAAATTCAGTCCAAACACAAAGTACATATAAAATACAAATAAAAATCCACACATACTGCAGCAATTAACTGGACAGGGCAGGATAAGGAATTGCAAACTTCAAAGACCAACAAAACACACACAGTTGGGAAGACTCCAGGAGCCCAGATAAGCCTTGACAATAAAAGATAACTAACGATTTGCTTTCAATGAGTTGCTGTGCACAACCTCCCTTTTTAAACACTGTGTTCCCAGCTGCAGCTAATTAAGGGAATCAGGGCCCTTTCCTCCCCCATAAGCCATGCAATTCATGTTGTTCCCTTCTCCTTTCCTCCCTGCGTGTCCTAAGATGAAGAGGGGGTGGGCCTGGATCTTCCTCTGAATTCCTTCTGCCTTGCTCTACCTCTCCCTGCTCTGCCCAGCTAATCTAAGAAGTGATGATGGCATCAGAACTAGTTTGATATTGTAAAAGCTATTATCACCATGAAATTATGCTGAGAAACAAAAGGCATACCCCCCTTTATATTATGCATCTATCTTTTTAAAAACTCAATGTTTTATAGTTTTCCAATTACTTACAAATAATTAATGCTGCTAAAGATCATTGCAAATTAATGTCTTATTGAGAAGCTGCATTTGTAGATACCATTTTCAATTCACAATATATGATTAATAGCTATTTTGTTATTTTCTTTTCTTAGGAAGTTACGATTAGTGATAGTTTCTGGATGTATGGACATTGTGAAAACATAAATTTATGCATATCATATGATGAATTGCACAAAGGTCAGGACATTTCATATTTGTAAATAGTTTTATATGGAGCAAACCTTACAGTATATAGAGAAAAATAGACTTTCATCATAGTGGATTAGATTATGGAGTAGACATAAACCAAATATTTTATGATTTTAGCCTAACATTACTGCTACACCATATTTGCAACAATTAAATAGGTTATCATTTGTTAAGGCTTTGACCATATAATTCTATTAACTGCAAGAATAATGAAGAAATCTCTCCTTTTTAAAAAAGATTTTTGTTTGATGGGTCCGCATGAGAAAGGAGAGGCCATATTTGGTCATATATAACAATTTTTACTCTCTCCAGCATACATGTTGAACAACGTAGAAGCTACCTATTCCATTAGGGTTTGATTTTACAATCATTCAGTATGTTTTCCACAGTATAGCCGTTAGGGTTATATGATTCAGATATTTTGTCTTTCCCCAAGACAAAAATCAGAGGGATGGGAAATGTTTCCTGATAATCTTCCCCATTTTTTTTCCCCAGTGCTGGGAGATTAACACCACAGGAATCAGTTCTTAGGCTGTTTTGAAGGGCCATGAGCAAATAGGAAGAGGTTGTCTCTTAAAAGCAGCCTAGCTCAATAGTATCTGACATATCTCACCAAGATAGAAATTGTTATGCATGAAAGGTGAATTTCAGAGTTTATTTCTCCTGATTGATTGTGTGGCATCAAGTTGGTGCTGACTTTTAGTGACCACATGGATGGTTTCTCTCCATCTCCTCTCATTCGGTCCTTCAGATCTTCCATCCACCACCACTATAATTGACCCCATGTCCTTATGCCGGTCACTGTCTTTTTTCTTCGTCTCTTCCACCTTTCCTAGTATTAGAAATTTTTCAAAAAACTCAGTTTTTATTTCTAGAATTTGAGAAATATAATAATAAATGCCATGTTTTAAAGAACAAAACCCTGAAAGAAGAGTTTGTAATCTAGAGGATTTGAAATCAATGGATGCAACGAAAAAGAATTATATTTTTCTGCTCTGGAATATTATACTCTTTATAGATATACTGCATTAAATAGATCTCATGATTAGAGCCTCTATATTTTATATATAGGCCGTATAATTAAGGGTGGTGCAGTAGCTCAGTGGTTAAGATGCTGAGCTTATAAACTGGAAAGCCAACTGTCCAGATTTGAGACTTGAACACCATCAACGGGGTGAGCTCCCCCATTCCCCTTCACCCTAGCTCCTGTCAAGTTAGCAGTTTGAAAGCATGTAAATGTTAGTAGATAAATAGGTACCACTTTAGTGGGAAAGTAGTATCACTTCATGACATCATGCTGGCCACATGACCATGCAAACATCTTCACACAGCATCTCAATGGCCATAAAACAGAGATAAGCACCACCCCTTATAGTGCTGACTAGCAAAGTATAATACTCAGGGACACTTTTACCTTTATATAACAATAACAACAACAACAACAACAATAATATAGCTATTATTTAGTGATTTTCATTCATTTACATTATGTTCTTTTCATGTGGAAATATCAAGCACTTGCTAAAGTTTATGCTAGTTTTTTTCAAAATGAAAAAAAAATTCAAATGTAAATCAAATACTGTACTTATGTCAGAATGACAGTTATCACTGCAGCTAGATCCCTTAAAAACAGTGTTTCTGAGTAGATGCGTTCACTTAGAAAGTTAGAGCCACTGAGAGATTCTGCCAAGCTAGGTACTGTTCATCCTACTGTCAATTTTAACTGACATATTAATCCATCTCTCATGTGGCTGTCTTTACTAAGGCAGGTACATTTTAGCAATCAGGTGAAAAGAACTGGATGTTCTGCTTTTTATGAAGAGTGTGGGAAAATTCATTTCTTCAAATCTAATGAACAGATAGTACATGCTGAACGTTAAAACAAAATGATTGCAAAACAACACAAACATTCAGGCACTAAGCGTATAAATGAAATTTGCTTTACACTATAAACAAGCTTTTAAACAAAAAGTATTAATCATTTTCAACATCATTCTTCTGAAAGAATGAGTAGATTCATCTTACTGTCAGTATTACTATAGTAGCATTCTTTAATATCTTAAAATCAGTACTCACTTATGCTTAAAATTGACTACAACAGAGAGAAATTACCCCCAAGAAATATGGTTATTTTTATATATACAAAGTTTCTTAATATATGAATTTCCTAAACCAATGCATGATAAAATCTGAAAACTCTTCATACTACAAATTTCTCTGATGTTTAATTTGTTACCCTGAAGTCAAATTCCTCCAAGCTCTCTTTATTTTTATTTATATTTTAGCAACTCTTGCTGGCTATTTTTAGCAATGTCTTCTTCAAGTACATCTGGCACAAACAAATGATTTCTAGATTTTTGAGGAAATAACTATTCCTCTGATATCATGAGTTGGACACATATTGTGAAAAGCTGAAGGTAACAATAATGTATTAATGCTGATAAAGAGAAGGTTGCATTCAAAGAGAAAGTTACTATTTGTGGTCCAGGCAACAGAAAGAACAGAGCAATAGGTATACGCAATTCACCTGTGGAAATCTTACATGAAAAATGAAACAGAGGGTACAAGAAACAAAAATCTTGTTGGTCATGTGAGGTAGAGAAGCAGAAGTACAAATTATAATTTTATTGTAAGGTTACTGTTCTGTACCTTCATTTACATTCTTGAAACCCCGCATTTTGATTGGTCAAAGTGTGGGGTGATCTGATTGGTTTAGCAAGTCGCGCTGATTGGCCCGCTGAGAATCTCCCGCGATTGGCAGATACGAATCACAGGAGATTCAAAGCGGTGCCATTGGCCGCGGCTGCCGCTGCTTGAGAATAAAAAGCCGCAAGTTTTCCCTTGGAGCCAGATCAGTTCTGGGGACCAATAAAGAGCTGAAACCTAGTCACCGCCTCCTGGTCTCTTTACTGATGGACACGACAGTTACAATAACAGAATCTTGCAAGTCTGAATGTACATTTCCCTCCTCTCAACTTTACAGTCTAAGAAACTAAAGGGGGGGGGGCTTCTGAAGAGTTTACCATGCCCCTATCCCTTCTGTGGGCTCAGCTGCCCCTTGTCTGACAATTGTATGGTGTGAGGCACTTCCTCCTATTCCCAAGTCTATTCTCACATAATATTATAGGAGAGAAACCAAGAAAGCACAATAATTTAGAAGCCTTGCCATACAGGTGAAACTCGAAAAATTAGAATATCGTGCAAAAGTTCATTTATTTCAGTAATGCAACTTAAAAGGTGAAACTAATATATCAGATAGACTCATTATATGCAAAGCAAGATAGTTCAAGCTGTGATTTGTCATAATTGAGATAATTATGGCTTACAGCTCATGAAAACCCCAAATCCACAATTTCAGGAAATTAGAATATTACATGCAATCAATAAAACAAGGATTGTACATAGAACAATATCGGACCTCTGAAAAGTATAAGCATGCATATGTATTCAGTACTCAGTACTTGGTTTAGGCCCCTTTGCAGCAAGTACTGCCTCAATGCAGCATGGCATGGAAGCTATCAGCCTGTGACACTGCTGTGGTGTTATGGAAGACCAGGATGCTTTAATAGTGGCCTTCAGCTCTTCTGCATTGTTCAGTCTCATGTCTCTCATCTTTCTCTTGGCAATGCCCCATAGATTCTCTTTGGGGTTCAGGTCAGGCGAGTTTGCTGGCCAATCAAGCACAGTAATCCCACAGTCATTGAACCAGGTTTTGGTGCTTTTGTCAGTGTGGGCAGGTGCCAAGTCATGCTGGAAAATGAAGTCAGCATTCCCATAAAGCTCATCTGTGGAAGGAAGCATGAAGTGCTCCAAAATCTCCTGGTAGATGGCGGTGTTGACCCTGGATTTAATGAAGTGCAGTGGACCAACACCAGCAGATGACATGGCTCCCCAAATCAACACAGACTGTGGAAACTTCACACTGGACTTCAAGCATCTTGCAGTGTGTGCCTCTCCGTTCTTCCTCCAGACTCTGGGTCCTCGGTTTCCAAATGAGATGTAAAAGTTGCTCTCATCAGAAAAGAGGACTTTGGACCACTCAGCAACAGACCAGTTTTGCTTTTCTTTAGCCTAGCTTCTGATGTTGTTTGTTGTTCAGGAGCGCCTTGACAAGAGGAATACGACATTTGAAGCCCATGTCTATGTGTGGTGGCTCTTGATGCACTGACTCCAGCCTCAGTCCACTCCTTGTGAAAGTCCCCAACACTTTTGAATGGCCTTTTCTTGACAATCCTCTCCAGGCTGCGGTCATCCCTGCTGCCTGTGCACCTTTTTCTTCCACACTTTTCCCTTTCATATAACTTTCTATTAATGTGCTTTGACACAGCACTTTGGGAACATCCAACTTCTTTTGCAATTACCTTTTGAGGCTTTCCCTCCTTATGGAGGGTGTCAATGATGGTTTTCTGCACAACTGTCAGGTCAGCAGTCTTTCCCATGATTGTGATTACTACTGAACCAGACTGAGAGACCATTTAAAGGCTCAGAAACCCTTTGCAGGTGTTATGGCTTAATTAGCTGATTAGAATGGGAGCTGTAAGCCATAATCATCTCAATTATGACCAATCACGGCTTGAACTACCTTGCTTTGCATGTAATGAGGCTATCACATGTATTAATTTCACCTTTTAAGTTGTATTACTGAAATAAATGAACTTTTGCACGATATTCTAATTTTTCGAGTTTCACCTGTATTTACTTGCAATTAATGTTAGAAGTTCCATCCCAACTGAGCTCCCAGCTGAACCTAAAAGTCTATGCCAACCAACCAGCCAAACAACCAACCATTATGAGATTATATGTCTTATTAAGGAATACAATAAACCCTAAGAAACATAATAGAACTTAATTTTAAATGACCATCCATGTGGTGGATGTGCTGCATATTGATTGTGCTGTATATTGATGATGGTGCACAGGTCCTTCCCTCAGTGGATGGTGAAGACCATATTGCAAAGCTTGAATTAACAGCTAATTTGATTTGTCCTCAGATGGGAAAAATGATACTAATAGCAATAACACTTAGACTTATATACCATTTTACAGTGCTTGACAGCCCTCTCTAAGCGGTTTACAGAGTCAGCATCTTGCCCCCAACAATTTGGGTCCTCATTTTACCCACCTTGGAAGTCTGGAAGACTGAGCCAATCTTGAGCCTGGTGGAATTTGAACTGCCAAATTTGGCTGGCAGTCCGCAAAAGTAGCCTGCAGTATTGCACTCTAACCACTATTCATAGAATATACAGTATATGTTCTTTGAAATGGAAGAATATATTCTTAGAACATCTGGATGGGAGCCTCCTGAATTTAGCGGGACTCTACTGATTTAAATCCCAAAACCACAAAAATATGTTGTAGCTGAAGCCATTTTTTCCCAAGAAAATTTTTTTTCTACCATGAAAAAATATATGAAAAATTATCTATGCCTCAGTATTTATACCTCACCACCATCTCACACAAACAAGATACCAGAAGATAAAATTATCAATACATTTTTTTTTATTTTCAGAAGAAGGAAGCATGGCAGGCAGAAAGGTATTAAACTATGACCATTTCTGATACTGAGCAGAAGTATCAGCTGGAAAATATATCCTACTACTGAAAAAAAAAAAGTTGAAATGTTTTTCCTCCCTCCAAATTTTTCTGGCCATAAAAGAGAAATGCAAAATTTCAAGCAGATATGTACAAATTTATATGACCTTCAGAAGGTTCTATATTTGTCCTTCACCTACCTCTAACATTATTTTAGAATGCTATATTCTCTGGAGTAATGAAATGAAAAACAATTTATACCCCTGGAATTTAACATATATATATGTTATATAGTTTCTGCTGTTATTATATACTATGAGTTGCTCTATAAAACAATATTCTTTTTGAGAACTACACTGTTATATATATATTGTAACAGTGTAGTTCTCAAAAAGAATATTGTTTTATAGTGCAACTCATAGTATATAATAACAGCAGAAACTTAACCTACTTCAAACAAGAATGGCTCCTTTATATATAATACGTTATTAAACAAGGTAAACCTAGACATTTAGAATATGATTTCTAAGGGGAAAAAATAGATGAAAAAACCTAACTGGAAATAAGAAAGAATACTAGATGTTTACAACTATATTGATTGTAATTACCAATCAGGATATATAATGGAAGGGAAAACTATAATTTGCAAGCAAATAGTTTTATAATAATGTTTTATTGATTTTTATTCTCTATTCTTTTGTATATTAATAGTCATTTTTCTAAAAAAATAATTGCAGTTCGTAATTTCATCCTTATGATTTATATTGTGCTGCCTATAGCTTTTACTGTTTGCATTTACATAGAATTTAATTGTGAGTCTTACATTTTTAAATATAGTTTATGTAATTATCTCTATTCACTTATTCGGTTATTGGAAAGTTATAATTTTAACACTTTTGCAATTCCCTTGTTTATTCAACTGATTCTATTCCTTCATTTTGTTTTTGCTGTTTTCCTTCTGTTTATAAATTTTCCCAAAATGTTGAGTATATGTTCACTGTGTTTGTATGCATGCATGCGTGTATATGTGTGTTTGTGTGTGTGTTTTACAAGCACACAGACACACAGTCAGCCCCCATCCATCTTTCTTCAAATTTGGGACTGCCATAAGGGAGGATTGGTAACTGTGGGAATGAAAATAAAGTGAGAAGGGAGGATAGCCACAATAACATTCTTTTGCCAGAGCCCAAGACTGAGTGGCTGGAGGTTGGAGTGGAATGACCAGACTTGGAAGGAGTTTAGAATGGATATGGATTGGAGAATGTGACTTGAGAGTCATCAGTAAGGGGGTTGGGTATGAATTTAATATAGCAGGAGAAAAACGCGGAAATTCAGATTAGTGTTTTCCCAGATGTGCCAATATGACTTCTCTAATAAATTCTTACATGGATGGATTTTGTCTCTGAGTGCTGAATTGAAATGGAGAGTTTGGCTGGAACGCTGACACACACATTATTTGGAATCATAATGTTATAATGTATTATATAAAAAAAAAATCTCTCTCTCTCTTGTGGCTTGTCAGCAGCCAGCCCCTCCAGCAACCAAATCAGGGGAGGAGGCATGGGAATCAGGCCAGCATCAGGGCAAACTGGGAGCTCTGGGGGGAAGAGAAATACAACTAGCAGAGAGAGAGAGAGAAAGGTGGAACCTGGGCCACCCATCAGCTCTCAGATGGAGAGTCAACAGCCCCCAGATCTGGAGGTGGTCGATGATGAAGAAGAGGAACAACTGAGTCCAGTGCCTGACATGCGGCTGCGCAGAAGGCAGAGAAGGGGAGAGCAGTGGAAAGCCATGGGCTGATCCTGGGAAAAGAAAAGAGCCATTGCTGCTAATGAGGCCCCACCCTAGCTCTAGAGATAAAAGGCAAGGGGTGGAGATATATAGATGTGACAGACAACTATCCATCATCCAGCTGGAGAGACTTCTTAGCCTGCGAGAGAAACTTTTTGCTGGGATGGCAGCATTCCTGATAAAGGGATCTTTTGCGTTCATGTCAGAGGGTTTGTCATGTTTGGGGAGTGGGTCGGAACACTATCTTTGTTTTCTTTGCAGCTTTCAGGCTAGTTCCTTTCCCAAAGTATTTTGGTAGAACATAGATCACACAGTCCAGCTTTTAACTGCTGTTTGTTATCTAAATAGTAAATGCTGGATTGGTTAGAAATCACATATATCGTAAGCTCAGTGCCAAAACTAGATGAGTTATTCCTTTTTTCCTGAACTAATCTAATAGTTCTTTATGAAGTTTAGATGAAGACATAGAAAGCAAAAAGGTCTCTGGCAGAGTTCCTGAATATAGTATATTTATGAAGATTGCAAGGCTCTTCATACTATCCTTTCATGTTCTTGAGATAAACAAGTTTCAGAGATTCAAAAGCCTGAAGCATGGGAAACTCAGACAAGCTGATGTTTCTTCAGTTCAGCTGTGGTATAGTTACAAAGCTAGGTTTTCAGTTGTGCTTGGGGCTTGTTGTTGTTTTTTTGAGGGCGGCTTCGTTCGGTTCTGTTTTCCCATTAGACAGAAATGTTTTCATAGGTCATGCTTCAAGTTCTTTAAGGGAAATGCAGGTTGGAGATTTTGCAGTCTTTGATCTCTACTTCTGATAAAAATAACCAGGAAGCTAATATTATTTTATCCTATTCTGATCACAGGATGACTTGCATGCTTTACCTGCATGCTAAAGAGTATTCTGTTAACATCTTGTAGAAATGTTAAGGTGTGAGCTTGTTAAGGTGAAGTCTAAATAAGATGCAATGACTCAGAACTTCTCAAACAATAGTTGGATCCCTGAATTTCATGCAGTTACATCATCTTCACTGTTATGGTTAATGTTGTGTCCATTGGAAAAGAGATCAGGAGTCGGTGACTAGGTTTCAGCTCTTTATTGGTCCCCGGAACCGAACTGGTTTCCAAGGAAAAACTCTCGGCTTTTTATTTCCAAGCCGCGGTGGCCGCGGCCAATGGCACCGCTCTGAATCTCCTGCGATTCGAATCCACCAATCGCGGGAGATTCTTAGCAGGCAAATCAGCGCGGCTCACCCAACCAATCAGATCGCCCCGTGCTTTGGCCAATCAAAACGTGGGGCTTTCAAGAATGTAAATGAAGGTACAGAACACCCCTCTCCTCTTGGTTTGGTCCTACGTAATGTAGTCCCGTAGGTAGGCGGGGCTCCGTACTTGTCTACTGGACCTGCGCAGGTCAGTCGTAGGTTGGTTCCCAGCCGGTTCGGTCAGGATCTCCGTGTCTCTCGGCCTCGTCATTGGAACCGCCTGGTATGTCTTGCTGGGCCGCTCTTCACAGCTCCCTCCCGGTCTACCCGGGTTGGTCGAGCTGCAGTTTTCACTGCTCCCGCTTGGTCCTTCCGGACTGGTTGAGCTGGCCTGGCTGTTTCTTCCTGGTGAGGTTTTGCGCTGGCTGTTTTCTGGTGAGTATGGCTGTTTTCTTTCTTCTGGGTTTGGTGTCCGGAGTATTCCCTCCCCTCTTGGTTTGTGTTGAGGGGGTTGGTTGTGTCTTTTGTAGCTGTCCTCAATCTTAATTGATCGATGTGGCGTTTCCATGCTTGTCCGTCAGTTGTTTGTAACCGGTACGAGCGTGGACCTGTCACCTGGGTTATGGTTGCTGGTATCCATAGTGGGTCTCCGGTTAGGTTCTTTGCGTAGACGGCGTCGCCTGGTGCGAAGGATCGGTGTTTGCTGGTGGAGTCCGGGAGTTTCTCTGGGTTGTATGTGGGGTGTAGGCTATCGAGTGGGGATCTTATTTTCCTCCCCATTAGTAGCTCTGCTGGGCTTTTATTTGTTGTAGTGTTCGGGGTTATGTGTTGTATAAAAAGCATTTTATTTATTTTGTCTTGGATCTCCCCATGGTCTATTTTCTGGATGGTTTTTTTTGTGAATTGAACCATCCGTTCCACCCTTTCGTTCGCCGCCAGATACGCCGGGGCTGTCAGTGCGTGTTGTATGCCCCGTTCCGCTAGGAATTTTTCAAATTCCAGCGAGGTGAATTGGGGCCCGTTGTCCGACATGAGGACGTCTGGGAGGCCGTGTGTCGTGAAGAGTTTGCAGAGTTCTTTGGTCACGGCCTCCGTGGTGGTGGTTCTCATGTTGCTTACTTCCAGCCAGTTGGAGTAAGCGTCTACGGTTATTAAGAAAATGTGTTCCTTTGTGGGCCCAGCGAAGTTTATGTGGATCCTAGACCAAGGTTCCCTGGGGGTTTCCCACTCTAGAATTGGTGCCGTGGGTGGGCTTGGTCTAGTTTCCTGGCAATGTTGACACCTTGCTACCCAAGCCTCGATTTGTTTGTCCATCCCTGGCCACCAAACGTAACTTCTGGCCAGGGCTTTTGTTCTAACGATGCCTGGGTGACCCTCGTGTAACAACTCCAGTACCTTCCCTTGCAGTTTTTCCAGGATGACCACCCTATCCCCCCATAGTACACACCCTTTTAGTAGCAAGAGTTCCATTTGCCGGTTCCGGAATGTTCTGAAAGTCTCGTCGTTGTCCTTTTCCGGCCACCCTTTCTCTACCCAAAGCAACACCCATGCCAGACATTTGTCTTTATTAGTTTCTCGGGCAATGTCTGATGCGGTTATGGGTAGATTGGGCAGAGTCTCTATGCTGAGGGTGGTCGTCATGGGTGCTGGGTCAGTGTCTGGTTCAGGTAGCGGTGAACGACTTAAAGCATCCGCATGGGTGATAGTCTTACCAGGTCGGTGTGTGAGCCGGTAGTTGTAGGCGGCCAGGAATTCGGACCACCTTGTCATTTTAGAAGATAGAATGTTCGGGGTGGCCCTGTTCCCTGCGAGGATTCCCAACAGCAGCTTGTGGTCTGTGATGATGGTGAACGTCCAGCCATAGAGGTACTCGTGAAACCTTTTCACTGTGGCGACGATAGCCAGGGCCTCTTTGTCCAGCTGACTGTAGTTCCACTCCAGTTTGGTGAGGGTCCTTGAAAAGAATGCGATGGGTGCTTCTTTTCCATCGGGAAGTGTGGCTGAGGACGGCGCCGACGCCAAAGGGTGATGTGTCGCATGTGACGGCTAGTGGTAGGGTCTCGTTGTATTGGATGAGGACGGCATCCGAAGTAAGCAGGTCCTTGGTTTTCCTGAAGGCTGCTTCCTTGCGTTTTCCCCAAGTCCAGGTAGCCGCCTTGTCCAAAAGCCTATGCAAAGGCTCCGCCACGGTCGCCTTTTGGGGCAGGAACATATTATAAAAGTTAAGTAGTCCCAGAAACGCCTGCAGTTCCATTTTTGACCTGGGTGTGGGGGACTCTTTGATAGCTTTAATTTTGGTGTCGGTGGGGTGGATGCCATGCTGGTCTAGGAGGTACCCCAGGAATTTGACCCGCTCTGTGTAAAGTTGGCACTTTTCCCTCTTCACCTTTAGCCCGGTTTCTTTGAATTTCATTAGCCCCTCCCTTAGGCGACCCTCTAGTTCGGCTTGGTTGGCTGCCGATACCAGTACATCGTCGAAGTAGGGTACCACCCCCTTGATGCCTTGTAAGAGTCTCTCCATGAGGCTCTGGAAAATTCCAGGCGCCACGCTGATTCCGAACTGGAGTCGGTTACATCGAAAGGCTCCCCAGTGGGTGACTATGTTTTGCGCCTCTGCAGTTTCCTCATCGACCGTCAGCTGCTGGTATGCTTGGGCCAGGTCGAGTTTCGCAAAAACCTTGCCTCCCCCCAGTGAGTGTAGAAGATGCTGCACTACTGGGACGGGGTAAGCGCTTTGTTGCAAGGCACTGTTTAGGGTAGCCTTATAGTCCCCATAGATTCTCACTGACCCATCAGGCTTGACTGGGGTGACTATTGGGGTCTCCCACCGGGCATGGTCTATGGTTGTAGGACCCCTTGCTTGACGAGCTTTTCAATTTGCTCGTCAATTTTTGGCTTGAGTGCAAAAGGTACCTGCCTTGGTTTTAGGCGTCTCGGGGGAACGTTTGTGTCTAGGCTGAAGGATATAGGGGGCCCTCGGTACTTGCCTAGGGTGCCGTCGAATACTTCTTGGAAGTCCCATGCCAGTTGCTGCTCCCAGTCGGCCTTGGCGATGTGGTCGATGCCTGTGACTTCGATGCTGAGCGGTGCGAACCATTGAAGTCCCAACAGGCTGGGTCGGTCTTGATCGACGATTGTGAGGGGAAGTTTTGTGGTGCGTCCTTTAAAGGTTACTCTAAATTGTCCTGTTCCGACTACCGGGATGCAGTTTCCCTGGTAGTCTTTAAGGATTAGTCTCTGGTTCTCCAGTCCCCTCATTTTCTTCCAGGCGACCATGGAGAGGTAGGACCCGGAGTCCACCTCCATCTTGCAAGGTTCACCTTCAATGCTTACTTCCACATAGACTTTGCAGGCGTCGGTGGTTGTTGCGTGGCCAATGATGACCGTCTGGTGAGTTTTTTCCCTCCGCTGGGTCTCGCCACCTCGTCGGGCTCGTCCGCTCCAGTCCCAACGGCTGTCAGCTGTCAGGTCTCTGGTTCCGGGCGGTGTGCTGTTCCGTCTCCGCTCTCTGTGGTCCCACCTTCTGGGGCTGTAGGCTTTCTTAAGTCGGCAGACGCGGGCGATGTGACCCTTTTTATCACAGTGCCGGCAGACTGCATCGAAAAACCGGCATTCGGCTCTAGGATGGTCACCTCCGCAACCGGCACATGCAGTCCCCGACTTACGACCCCGCCGGCTGCGCTGGTTGCGTTCTGCCTGGAGCCGGTGGATTTCCTCCTCCTCGTCCAATGTATCAGAGGTGGAGTGGAATTCACCATGGTGGGTGGTCATTTTAGGTTGGGCCTCGGTCGCCCATGCAGGGTGGTTGTTTGCGGTGCGGTCCGCGGCGTCCGGTCTCCGCATGCGTTTTGCTGACTGCCTGGTGGCTTCGGCTGCGGTGGCTTCGGTGATGGCATCGGTGAGGGTGATGTTGCCTTTGGCCATCAGTCGACTTTGTAGGACGGGGTCCTGAAGGCCGAGCATGACTCGGTCCCGCAGGACCTCGTCCATGTTGGAGAACCCGCATAGTCCTCCTAGGATCCGCAGCTCTACAACAAAGTCACTGAGGCTTTCGCCCGACCGTTGGTCCCTCCGATAAAACTCGTGCCGTTGGATGAGGGTGGGCACGGCGGGAGCGTAGTGCCTTTGGAGTAAGGGCTCAAGGTCATCCCAATCCATTGCAGTGACGTCAGCAGGTTTCGCTACGGCTTTCGCCATCTTGAACACTGCGGGCCCGCAGTGTGTCAGGAAGACGGCTCGTTTCTTTGGCCCGGTGGCATCCTTCATGTCGCTGCATTCGAGGAACATGAGGAATCTGTCCGTGTAAGATTCCCAGTCCTTGGTAGCGGGGTTGAAGGGTGCGGGCGGCGCGATGCTGGGCATCTTGTCAGGTTTGCTGGCTTCCGTCAGACATGTGCTTATGGGGTTCAGGATCAGTATCCCACCTTTGTCGCCAGTGTCGTGTCCGTAGGAAAAGAGACCAGGAGTCAGTGACTAGGTTTCAGCTCTTTATTGGTCCCCGGAACCGAACTGGGTTCCAAAGAAAAACTCTCGGCTTTTTATTTCCAAGCGGCCGTGGCCAATGACACTGCTTTGAATCTCCTGCAATTCAAATCCACCAATCGCGGGAGATTCTTAGCGGGCCAATCAGTGCAGCTCGCCCAACCAATCAGATCGCCCCGCGCTTTGGACAATCAAAACGCGGGGCTTTCAAGAATGTAAATGAAGGTACAGAACAGTTAAGGTTTTGAAGGAAAAAGGCATTTTACGACAGTTAGATAAATTTTCCAAAAGATTATTGTAAGTGTGGCACCACATTAGCAGAATACCATGGATTCTTTCTTTCTTTCTTTCTTTCTTTCTTTCTTTCTTTCTTTCTTTCTTTCTTTCTTTCTTTCTTTCTTTCTTTCTTTCTTTCTTTCTTTCTCTCTCTCTCTCTCTCTCTCTCTCTCTCTTCTCTTTCTTTCTTTCTTTCTTTCTTTCTTTCTTTCTTTCTTTCTTTCTTTCTTTTTGAAATGAAAACAATTGTACAGGAACATTTGAGCACTTGGAGATATCAAAAAGATTGAAATGGTGGCGGCCCTTACACAATCAAACTTTCCATTTTTGGTCACATCACGTGTAAAATTTTGTGAGCCATTTCCATGGATTGATATCTTAGATTCAGTGGTGGGATGCTACCAGTATTACAACCAGTTTGCTAATTGTGCACTTTGTGCACGCCAGACACATGCTGCCTACAAGTGCAAAGCTTTTGAAATTACTTACTTTTGATGTTACTTTGGGAAAGTAACACAGCTGAGGTGGTGGCAATCCATTCTGCCACATGAATCAGTTGAGCAGAAATAGGTGAGTACAGCGCAGGGGCAGGCAGGCAGGCCCATGATCATTGGAGCAAACTGATTTGGAACCAGCTGATCATTGGACCTAGGGGTTTGCCCAAACCAGTCTGAACCAGTAGAATTCCACCCCTGCTTATGTTGTGAAATATTGTGTGCTGTAGAATAGTCATTGCTGCATAAAATATAGTTTTTTTAAAAAAAAAAATACAAAATTGAGCTCAACTTTAGATTTGAGGATTGTTTTTATTGTTAATGTAACTACTGTATATTATACAATTGAGTTAGGGCCATATCTATCTCGTCTGGGACTGTAGTCAAGAAAAGAGAAAATATGATTTTCTGGAGGAGGGAATTCTCAGAACTTATTTAACTTTCTGGAGCTTTTTGAAGCATTTCATGAAGTTTCTGTGGATATCTTGCACTATACTGTGGAATAAGAGAAGGTGTAGCCAAAATAAAGGAACGTCTGCAAATCTCTATTTATTTCTACGCTGAACCATTTATTACACTAAGATAGAACATGTTTTTTATGTTGCTGTAAATGCATTCAGCAGAAATTGATTTAAGCTGCTACTTAAACCAGCTTTTTTTTAATGAAGATGTGGGAAGCCCCTGAGACAACCTGAATAAATGGAATTAAATAGAACAAACACAGAGACACAGAGACAGGTACCTATGATTCTAAGTTTTTCCCAACAGTGTTACATTAGCTTGAACAAATATCTGAACAAAGGAGGAAAATGTTTGCTTCTAAATAACTAGTGTTTTGTTTTCCAACCAGTATTTACTTAGGCTGGCATAAACATGCATTCCAATATTTCACCTACCCATGACCTTCAAGTCTTTCTCTCTCTCTCTTTTTGTTTAGTATTTCTCAAATGGTATTTTCAATGCTCTAAAAAAATTTAGTCACATTATGATTCTTAAAAATAAAAGAAACATCTTTTGGAATCTCTACTCAAGTCTAAATGTCAACTCAGGTACCATTTAGTATTCACAAAGTATTTTGTTCTCAAATTCTGATTATCAACTTTATTATAATTTGGGGTTTTTCATTTAACTGATTTAGTATAAAGACATTTCTAACAGATCAATAGTGGGATTCAATTTTTTTCACTACCTTTTTTGTGGGTGTGGCTTGGTGGGCATGGCAGAGGAAGCATACTGTAAAATCTCCAGTCAGAGGTGGTATTTGCCGATTCTCTGAACTATCAAAATGTCTACTGCCGGTTCTGCCGGTACAGTTCTCTGTAATACTCAGTTCTATTATATATTGCTTAAAATATATTTTACATTGCTGACATTAATAAGCAATTTAAGGTTCTGTACTTTGATCAAGCTTGGCAAATGGTGTATCCTTCTTCCTAGCATGAGGGATCTCTATCCTTTTATCCTAAAAAGGAACATAGAATTTTGAGAATATGCTCCCAAAATTATAGGTACAGTGGATATGATGAATCATTCCTCCCCTTTCTAGAGGCAAGGTGGAGTTGACTATTTCAGGGAAAGGATGTTAAGCTGTGGGTGTGGGCATTCGCTCTCCCTGTCTCCCTTAACCCGAGTTCTATCCAAGAGGTTGTCAAGTTTGAATGCTATTGTTGCATCTGGATAGTGGAGAAGGTATACAATTAGTGTACCATTGTGTAACACTAATTGTAAGCGTTCTTGTGTGAGCAGCTGGAAGAATCTCTTTGATGTGGGACTAACTTTTTGTCTTGGGGTTCTTCAGTATCCATGCTGAAGCTGCCCAGTAATGAGTGGCTCTGAATTCTTTTTTTTTTTTTTTAAACAAATTTTATTAATTTTACAGAAAACACAATACACAAACATACAAAACACAAAACATAAACAAAACTAAAAGATCTTTTCTGAAGGTTGTCTGATCCCTGGTTAAAACTCTTCACACAGACACAAATTCAAACATCATATTCACTTTATATATCCTTCCATATCTTATTATCATTTTCTTTATATATATATATATATATATATATATATATATATATATATATATATATATATATATATATATACCATTTTTATCAATTTTATAAAAACAATGCACAAAGAATCAAGGCATAACAGCTTATAAATTCTTTTCTAGGAAAAAATAATAATAAAAAACTAATAGAACATAACAATTCCAAATTATAGTATCAATACTTTATCTATTTAACTTCATATCTTATCCCTACTTCTCTTTTTCATCCAAGTTATTTCTTGTTAATTAAAATTTTATTGCCTTTTATCAATATACAAAATCCAAAAAAAAAAACCCATAACAAAACCTTTATATATCCTTTCATATCTTATTACCATTTTCAATAACATTCTTTGTCTGTTCTATTTCCAACTATCCATTCATCTTTTTTCTTTTACTATATTTCTCCTATACACCAATTGGAGTAACGTCTATAACTCATTACCCTAACTTAAAAGTACTTCGTATAACAATTTTTCTTGGGATTCTGTTTAAAAGATTCTAAAATTACATAATGAATTTTATACTCTAAATACACATATAAAAACACAATCTTATGTACCCTCCAGAATCCCTCTTTTATCCTAAATTAAATTCACCCATTGTCTCTAAATAAACTTTTTTTCTTTAGATCTTGCTTCCCCCCATTGAGGCTTCTCCTCCCCCCCTTTCTCTCTTGCTTATTCTTCTCCTTGCCCTTTTTACCCCTTTGTTTTTTCTCCTCCCTTTTCTTACTCCTTTTCCTTTGCTTTCTAACCTTGCCTCCACCTTTTCGCTCATTTTTCTCTTCTTTGGTTGTTTTTATAATTCTTAAAATTCCCTTTTTCTTATCCTTTTTCTCCTCCTCTCCGGAAGGGACCCATTGTTCATCAAAGATGGCTTCTTCTTCCTCTTCTTCCTTGTCCCAGTCCTTCTGCTGCGTAATCAACTTTTCATAAGTACATAACACCATTTCTAAGAATTGAAACAAAGCACCCAAAGTATCTTCCTTTTTATATTTTTGATATTCAGTCTTTAGTTCATCCACAAGCGATGCCATTATGAAAAGAGAAACTTTTCCCAAAACAACCACAAGTATTTTTAATCAAAAACAATTCAAAAAAAGTTCCAAAAGTTAATACTTTTCTTCCTTCTTCTCTTTCTCTTTCTGGGGTTAATGTTTAATCAAAGAGGTCCAATTACCATATACCTTTCTTTGGGATTCTAGGCAATCTCCTCCTTTTTCAGCTTCTGCTCCAATTTTTTTTCTTCTCCCTTCCCATTTGCAATATCAATTTTAAATAATCAGAAATCCATACCTCCAACAAGGGTTTTCCAATTTCTTAAATTTTTCAATGTCCAAGAATCCTTTTGTCCCTTAGCTTCAACTCTCAAAACAATTCACTTTCAATGTCCAATATATCCAAACATTTCTGCTGTTTCCATGGGGTGGGAGAGTGAAGAAAAAAAAAAGTTCCCTTTAACAGCTTCTCCACCGCTTTCACTCTTCTTAGGGATACAATGTATCCTCCAGCAATTCAAACAGCTCAGTTCCAAGCAATTTAAAGGATGTTACTTGACCTGGCTCAGACAACACTTTCACTCTTCTTACTTCCTCCAGCGCAATCTTACCCGGTTGCTGGCTTCTTCGTGACGGCCATTGCTGACCGCCGCTCCACT
Organism: Hydrophis major; assembly: GCA_033807585.1. Lineage (NCBI taxonomy): Eukaryota > Metazoa > Chordata > Lepidosauria > Squamata > Elapidae > Hydrophis > Hydrophis major. Next base: position 169,358,160 of record CM066330.1, read on the forward strand.
GCCTTGGGAAAAAGGGGTTTTTCCGGAGAAGGGGGGGGTCTGCGACACCCCCACCCCTCTGTCTGACTCCGCTCTCTCTTCAGCTGTCCCTACAGGGCAGCCATATCCCCCTGACCCATCTGGATCGGGGGTACCTCGACGGCTAGCTCAGCAGGAATCGCGAGCTGTCGCGAATTCCTGCTGCCCCGAAGCCACGCGAAACCGGAAACCGAGTGGCTCTGAATTCTATGTGCATCATGATGACTATGTATTTTCCAAGCTGATATTTGTCACTAAGCTCACAGGGGCATTCTAAATTTCTTATATTGCATACCAGATTGGGAAGGTCATAGAGAAGTAATCTTTAATCATTGTCCATATTGATTCCTTTCAGTTTATAAAACTCAGTCTCAAGGCACAGGCATTGTTTATTGAGAGATGAGGGCCTTTTTCTCTTTGCTTTGCCCTTTTGTGGCTATTGTTGTAAATAATACAAAACCTAGTTGGATAAAAATTCTGACAGATAGGCTTACTCATTGTGGTTTTACATATAACTGAGTTTTAAGAATGAAAAAAGTCTGTAAGCAAAACCTTTGGGTCACAAAGTTTCAAAGATTAAAAGCTTTGTCTATGCATGAATTATAAACATAATTGTCATGCCAGCATCTTGTGTTACTAACATACCAAATTCCAAGCACTTGCAATCTTTAATAGTAGCCCAGTTTAAAATGCTGTCTTTAGTATTCCTGTGAAGGAAATATCAAAATAACAAACAAAAAAGGAGGGAGGGAAGAAAAATATCCAACCTTATACTGAAAGAAAGTGGTCAAGTGAAGTTGGATCTGTACATCAGTCATTCTATACTGTCTTTTTCACAGAAATTTTCATGACTTTAATGCTTATTTTAATGACTATCCAAAGTAGGGTATTTGAATGCAATAGAAAGCAGGGGTGTCAAACTTGTAGCCCATGGGCCAGATGCTTCACACACTGGCCATGCCCATGCATGGTTTAACAAAGGGGGAAAAGTTGTGATACATCGCATGATGCTGCCATGACAATGCAATTTTGACATCCCTGATATAAACATTTTGGTTAATAGATTTAATAGATTGACATCAGAAGATCTCCAGCAATGTGAACAGATTCTTAGTGTTTTTATTATTGATTCTACTCATAGGAAACTAAACAATTTTGTGTATCTTTGGCCTGTCTTGATGTGTTAAAGTTTTAAGATTATGATAGGATGATGATGGTGCTGGTGGTGGTGGTGGTGATGATGATGATGATTAATGAGAAAGCTGAAGGAGGAAAAAGAAGAGGAGGAGAATAATGGAGATGATTGAGATTCAATAGGGGATTAATCCCAAAGCTAAGGATGAATGCTTCTTTATGAGTCCATATGTTCTTGCCTTCTTATAATTATGAGTGGGATAACACCTGAAAAGACAACCATTGACATGGAAATTCTCCTTAACCATAGACCAATCTGTAATATTACCTTTCTGGATAAAATTATCAAAAAGTTAAAATCCTGTAAATCAAGAATTATTTGATTATTTATGCCTATTTTAATTACAGTTTCACCTAGCTTATGTTACTGACATTGTTCTGGTCATATTGGTTAATGATCTACCATATGTTAGAAATTTGATGATGAGAAAGTGATCCTGATGGCTGTCCTAAATTAGCACCCCTTTTGGGTAGACTCTGATACTATCAACCTCTGGGTTAGATGGTACTGTAGGTTGTACCTCGAGGCAATGCTTGCAATGGTTTCAGTTCTTTTGTTGTCATGTATCCTGAAGGGAATGCTAGAAAACCACTATTCAGCACCTGCAAAGTTGAAAAGATTATTATGTACCATTAAGTAGGCGTTGAGTCTTGGTAATCATTTAAATAGAGTTTTTATAGGATAATCTACCATAACCGGATTTTTCATTTCATCACCTCTGTAATTAAATCAATCCACCTTGTTGCTAATTCTCCTCTTTCAATATATCTCAGTATTTTAGACTTCTCTAGAGAGCTGGGCTTTTTCTTAATGTGCATAAAATGTGACTATTTGAACCCCTTCATTTCTGTGTCAAATGAAAAACTCTAGATTGATTTGTTCTCTGATATATTTGTTTGTTTTCTTTGCTATCTATTGTATTCTCAGGAATACAATGCTACCCATTGTATTCTCCAACTCCAAATTTCAAAATCACCCATGCTCTATTCTACATTGTCAATATCCAACTTTTGCTTCTTAGATTGTAATAAGGAAAACCATTGACTGCACCAGTTCTGAACCTTGTGGGCCTGGCACACCCTGGCATCTGAATATCTTTTTCAAGGTTTTCATTACTATTCTAGCCAGTACAATTTTATGACATTTATCTTTACTGCTGCTTTTATTTTCTGTTGCTAATTGATCCTAAAAAGCAGAAGCTATCCATCATTTTAGTATCTTCATTATCAGTTCTAAGGCTGGATGCCTTGGAATTTGTCTTCATTAATTTGTACAGCTTTCTACTGATACAACAATAAGATCATATTTTAAAAATCACAGTTCAAATCAAAATAATTAGAATCTATTAAAAGTTGATATCTTTTAAAAGTGATATATTTTGACAATTTTCTAAAATATTCAGGCAAAAGGGGTGAAATGTGTAAGTCAAAGAGATGATCTTGGAGAAACAAGACAGAGATCACTGTCACAAAAACATCCTTCAAGCCTAGGAAACCAAGAAACAAGTTAAGACTTCCCCTTAATTCATGAAAGCAATGCTTCTCAATTTTGACAACTTTAAGATGCATTAACATTTCTTCTGATTGATTGTATAAAATGAGTTCTTTCTTTTCGTTTGTAAACCTAATTTCCCCTAAAGATTGCACACACATATTTATTAAGTTTGGAATACATTGGATACAGCAGCATAAGCTAACCAAAATGACTACTATAATTGTTTTTTTTTTTTTGAAACAAGTTTTTATTAATTTTAAAGATAAAACAACACATCATTAACCATTAAATACATAAACACATAAAACCTCTTAACATTGTAAATCCTTACAAGTCAAACAAAACATTATTTTTATACAGCGTAATTCCAATTTATCCCATCTCCATATGGACACACAACTATCTTTCAGCAAATTTCTCATTATTTCTCTTTACTCCTATTCAATTTCATTTCTCTTCCATATTTATCCATTTTATAGTCATCATATTCTTTTCTTTCTGGCTTGTTTAAATTATTCTCATCTAACCTTCCTCCAAGGTTTTATTGATTCTTTTTTCCTTTTTTTTTTATAAAAAACAAATTTTGTTAGTTTTACCATAAACACAATACACAAACATACAAACACAAAACATAAACAAAACTAAAAGATCTTTTCTGAAGGTTGTCTGTTCCCGGGTTAGAACTCTTCACACAGACACAAATTCAAACATCATATTGAACCCATATCTCCTTCCATATCTTATTATCATTTTCTTTTATATATATATATATAAAAACCATTTTTATCAGTTTTATAAAAACAATGCACAAAGAATCAAGGCATAGCAGCTTATAAATTCTTTTCTAAGAAAAAATAATAATAAAAGACCAATAAGGCATAACATTTCCAGATTATAATATCAATATTTCATATAATATTAACTTCATATCTTGTCCCTACTTCTCCTTTCCATCCAAATTATTTATTAATTAGAATTTTATTGCCTTTTATCAATATACAAAATCCAAAAAAAAAAAAGCATATATATCCTTCCATATCTTATTACCATTTTCAACAATATTCTTTGTCTGTTCTATTTCCAATTATCCATTCATCTTTTTTTCTTTTACTATACTTCTCCTGTACACCAATTGGAGTAACATCTATAACTCATTACCCTAACTTAGAAATACTACATATAGCAATCTTTCTTGGGATTCTGTTTAAAAGATTCTAAGATTACATAATAAATTTTATATTCTAAATATACATATAAAAACACACTCTTATATACCCTCCAGAATCCCTCTTTTAATCTAAATTAAATTCACCCATTGTCTCTAAATAAACTTTTTTTCTTTAGGTCTTGCTTCCCCCCATTAAGGCTTCTCCTCCCCCCCTTTCTCTCTTGCTTATTCTTCTCCTTGCCCTTTCTACCCCTTTGCTTTTTCCCTTCGCTTTCCTTACTCCTTTTCCTTTGCTTTCTAACCTTGCCTCCATCTTTTCGCTCATTTTTCTCTCTTTTGGTTGTTTTTATAATTCTTAAAATCCCCTTTTTCTTATCCTTTTTCTCCTCCTCTCCGGAAGGGACCCATTGTTCATCAAAGATGGCTTCTTCTTCCTCTTCTTCCTTGTCCCAGTCCTTCTGCTGCGTAATCAACTTTTCAACAGAACATAACGCCATTTCTAAGAATTGAAATAAAGCGCCCAAAGTATCTTCTTTTTTATATTTTTGATATTCAATCTCTAGTTCATCCACAAACAATGCCATTATAAAAAGGGAAACTTTTTCCAAAACAACCACAAGTATTTTTAATCAAAGACAATCAAAAGCAATTTAAAAAAAAAAAAAAAAGTTCCAAAAGTTAATACTTTTCTTCCTTCTTCTCTTTCTCTTTCTGGATTAATTTTTAATCAAAGAGGTCCAATTACCATATATCTTCCTTTGGGATCCACAAAGACGTTCTAGGCAATCTCCTCCTTTTTCAGCTTCTGCTCCAATTTTTTTTTCTCCCTTCCCACTTGCAATGACAATTTTAAATAATCAGAAATCCATACCTCCAGCAAAGATTTTCCAATTTCTTAAATTTTTCAATGTCCAAAAATCCCTTTGTCTCTTAGCTTCAACTTTCAAAGCAATCCACTTTCAATGTCTAATAATCCAAATATTTCTGCTATTTCCGTGGGGTGGGAGAGTAAAAAAAAAAAAAAAGTTCCCTTTAACAGCTTCTCCGCCGCTTTTCGCTCTTCTTAGGGATACAATGTATCCTCCAGCAATTCAAGCAGCTCAATTCCAGGCAATTTAAAAGGTGTTACTTGACCCGGCTCAGACAGAACTTTCACTCTTCACACTTCCTCCAGCACAGTTCTTACCCGGTTGCTGGCTTCTTCGTGGCGGCCATTGCTGACCGCCGCTCCACCACCTTGGGAAAAAGGGGTTTTCCCAGAGAAGGGGGGGGTCTGCGACACCCCCACCTCCCTATCCGACTCCCCTCTCTCTTCAGCTGTCCCTACAGGGCAGCCATATCCCCCTGACCCATCTGGATCGGGGGTACCTCAACGGCTAGCACAGCAGGAATCGCGAGCTGTCACGAATTCCTGCTGCCCCGAAGCCACGCGGAACCGGAAGCCATTGTTAGAGTGGTTACTAACAATTTCCACCATGATCCATCAGGAAGCCAAGACCATAGCATATCCCACAATGATTCTGAATCACCATTCCACTGCTTCTGATATTCATTTATCCTGGTCTCCATTTCATGTACAGTTTTTGTTATATTTGGCTCATAATTGTGTATATATGTACAGCTATATGTACAGCAATGAGAATGTATCAAGGCACAGACACCTCCTTTTGCAGCAAGCACTATGTCTAAAGCATAGCGATTCTGTAATGCAATTTGTCTAACCTCAGACAATTCTTCATTAATCATTTTTATACTTTTTATGGTGTCATTAAACATTGCGATGGTAAAGTTATTCAATTGTTTAATGTCTTGGTAATTTAACCCAATGCCTAGAGGTGCAATTAGGGCTCTTCCCATACCACCCCACCAGGATCCCGGGCTTACTCCAGAATCTAACTCTCTTTTGTTTCTGATCCGGGTGTTAGGCAATTTATCTAATTTATATATTACCGGTAGCACAAACCCCATGGTACAAGTTCCTGACCACAATTTTGGTACTTCTCTATAGGCATGTTTCCCACATAACAACCACCTACTGTCATCCATTGCCCAAGTAGCATTAGAAAGCCTTGTCCAATTGATTATCCCCTCAAAATACATACACATTTCACAATAATATGTATGGAATGGTAGAAGATCATTTGTACAGTCATAGGAATTTGTTTTACTGGTATTAAAACATGTTGTGGGCATTATAAATGTTTTATTACACCTTTCCCAATCTCCCAGGAAGACTCCTCCAGTAGTATTTCTTTTAAAACAAACATGAGCTGTCTCTCGCAATTGGAGGAATACCCTCCCGGTCATATTCTTCCCAGACTCTTGTTTATATCCCCCTCCAAACGCCATCATTTGTTTTGTCAGAGGTACTCCATGTAGAATGACCCCCCTTTCAGCTCTCCCAGGCATATGCATATATAACCAACAATTAGTAATATTTAGATCTTTCGCCGTTGTTCTTATATCTTTAATGTAACAATTTTCTGTCCAGAGATCTTCTCCAAGATCTCCTGCTCTCTGAACGTGCCGAGACTGTCCGGTTCCTGCTTCTTTAACCTGTTGTAAGACAAAAATACTAACAAGTACAGTTGAAGTAAACAGAAACAGACACATGATTTTATCTTTTGAGAGTCAGTTTCAAAGGTTGTCCTTCCACTGGGTGACTTCTCCAGGGCCTCTCAGGTTCTGGAGTTGCTTTCACACGACTATGATGGGTCCATCCACTTTCCTTTGTCCGGACAGCAGATTCAGTCGTCAGAAGTACTTGATATGGTCCTTCCCAGCTAGGTTGCAATTTCTCAGTTCTCCAAGTTTTCACAAGCACCCAATCACCAGCTTCATAGGGATGTTGACTTCCTACTAGTGGTGGTCGTTGTGCTAAAAGTCCCTGATCACTCCGGGACCTGTCGTCAGTCCAGGTATGCGGATGTGCGGGCGTCCCCGACTCAGGCTTTCTCGTGATCCCTGATCACCATTCACAAGGTACCTTCACTCAGTCCGTCCTTTCTCTCTCGATTTTCTCCGAAACTTCGTTTTTTTTGGATTGGAGATTCCTGGGATCTCTCGATCAATGGGGAGTGGGGATGTCTCCAAACGAGATGGAGTGGCCACTACTCACCAGTCCCCAGAACACCGAGGATCGCCGTGGAATCTCCTGCCTGGCTCGCCAAATTGTGAGATTGCGTTCACACGAGAGACTGACACGACACGGATCTGAGTTTTCTCTCTGGTTTATTACGATTCTGCAGAAGCGGGTTCACATCCAAGGCAGCAGGATGGAACCCCGAGCACATTTTACACAGCATATTTATACCCTAAATCCCTTGCCTCATCGTACGAGGGCTTGATTCACAGTTGTCATCGGAATTCACACCTTCCAGGGACACTTTATTGCCCATCAACATTCCCCCGGTCCACCAAATGGCCTTTGATAGTTTTGTTTACCAGTACTTCCTAGACCTCCAACTGTTTGTTGATGGTTCCCCTATCAGTACTGACGCTGCTTTTGAAACACATATATACAAAATGTTCATATTGTTCTAATCCTTATCTTCTGGAGGGTTACAAGATATATGCTTTCGTAAGCAATTCTAAGCGTAAGCAAATTTACAGAAGCAAAAGTGGCATTACATTATTTCACTTATCACACAATGGTGCTTGTTGTTCTTTGGAATTTTTCCCATCTTAGGAGAGTTGTTTACTAAGGTTTTGCTTGCACATTTTTCTTTCCTGACTTCGCAGTTAGTATGTGATCTGTTGAAAATCTATTGCAGCAGCAAACCAGATTTATTAGTGAAATAACTGAAGACTAATTGGTGCTAAATAAAAGGTTTTTAATGACAGTCAAGACCTTGATCCAAACCAGATAACTTGCCATTTACAATTTCTAAATTTAAATATAATTTATTTGGGGGAAAGGGAAAGCTATTTTTATTATGCCTGGTGACTAAAGCTCAGCAATTAAGCTAATTAAGTTTTAAAAGCAAAGCAGAGAATTGCCTTTTGTTTGTCAGTAATAGAGTTTCTTTTTCCATACCAGAGTGTGTTTGGGAATATGTTCCTATATTCCTGTATGCCACAGTATTATACTTTATTCAGTTCATAACTTTACACAATTTTAAGGGCTTAGTGTTAAGTTCTGTGCATGGCTGCAAGCAACGGAGATGAGGCAGTGAACAGTGAACTTCAACTCTTTATTAATCATTCTGAACAGAGCAAAACCCTAGGGAGCAGCAGCCCTTTTATAGGGTAGGCTGCTGACCTATTAGCCAATGAGAAACATGGAAGTGTTGAACCCTTGAACCAATGAGAGTGGCTCGTTAACAGCCAATCAGATTCCCCAGAATGGACCAATCTGATATCGCTATTATCGGCCAATCAGGAGTGCAGGATTAGAACCCTGCTTTTTCTTAAGGTTTGTTAAAACTTTATTTAAGCACTTTTATTAATTCATAACACCCCTTTCCCCTGGGTTCCGTTTGAGGGGTGTGGTGACGTAATTCCGAAGATAAGTAGGTTGTTTTAACTGTCTATTAGATTTGCGCTGTCTCACCGGTTCCTGTCTGTAGTCCGGTTTCAGCGGGACGTTTTTGGACATATCTGGTACAGGCGGTTCCGCATCCTCACTGGACGACTCGGTGCCGCTAATTCTGTCATTGTTGTCCTCCAATCTTTGCAGGCTTGCCTCCGTTGAGGTATTCTATGGCAAGGCCGACCTCCCCCCCGAAGTTAGCGCATGGCGGATACCCCAGTCCACTAAGTATTGTTCAAATGCCAGGGCGCTGAACTGGGGTCCATTGTCGGAGACCAGGATGTCTGGCAGCCCATGCATTGCGAATAATCTATTCAATTTTCAGATGACGGACTCGGTTGTAGTATTCTTCATTTTGTGGATCTCGAGCCAGTTGTAATAGGCATCCACTGTTAAGAGGAACGTATGTCCTTTAGTAGGTCCCGCAAAATCAACGTGGATGCGGGACCACGGCCCCCGGGGGGTTTCCCACTCTGTTGGAGTTGCTCTAGGTAGGGCACTGCTGACTTCTTGGCACTTTAAGCAAGTCTTTACCCAGGCTTCAATCTGTTTGTCGATGCCCGGCCACCATGCGTAGCTTCGTGCGAGCACTTTCATATGCACGATGCCAGGGTGACCGTCATGCAATGTTTTCAATACTGCTCATTGTAACCGCTTTGGGATGACGACTCTATCTCCCCATAGGATGCAGCCTTTTTGTGAAAAAAGTTCTGTTTGCTGGTTTCTGAAAGGGGTGAAGTCGTCAGGGGTTTGTTCTACTGGCCATCCTCGTTCGACCCAGCTAAGAACTCACGCCAGGACAGGATCTCATTTTGTTTTGATCACAATGTTTCTGGCTGTTAGCGGTGGTGAATGTAGCGTTTCAATCTGAAGTGTTGGAAGGGTTGGAGCTGGGTCGTCTGGAAGTGGGGCACGGCTCAATGCATCAGCGTGTGGAATGGCTTTCCCCGGGCGGTGTTGTAATTTATAGTTGTACGCAGCTAAGAACACCGACCAGCGAGTCATTCTAGGTGACAAAATATAGGGGGTTGGCTTGTCTCCTGCTATAATCCCTAGCAAAGGTTTGTGATCAGTAACAATAGTAAAAACTCGTCCATACACATATTCATGAAACCATTTCACAGCAGATACAACAGCAAGAGCCTCTTTGTCGATTTGGCTATAGTTACGTTCAGCCTTTGATAGGGTCCTTAAAAAATAGGCAATAAGGGCCTCACTACCATTTGGTAACACATGACTCAAAATGGCTCCTACTCCAAATGGTGATGTGTCACATGTAATTGTTAAAGGCAAAGTCTCGTCATACTGCATTAAAACAGCATCTGAAGTTAGTAAGTTTTTCACTTGTCGGAATGTGTGCTCCTCTCGGTGTCCCCAGACCCAGGTTGCTTTTTTGTCAAGAAGTCTTTGTAGGGGCTCAGCTACGGTCGCTTTGTGGGGCAAGATGTTGTAAAAGTTAATGAACCCCAGGAAAGCTTGGAGGTCAGTCTTATTTCTGGGTCTTGGGATATTTTTGATTGCTTTTACTTTGCTATTAGTGGGGTGAATGCCTTGTTTATCGATTAGGTACCCCAGGAACTCTACTTTATATGTACACAGTTGACATTTATTTTTTTTAACTTTAAGGCCAGAGTCTTTAAATTTCTGGAGAACCATTTTAAGACACTTTTCTAGTACTTCTCTATTTAGGGCTGCAATTAAAACTTCATCAAAGTATGGCACGACCCCCTTGATCCCTTGCAATAGTGTCTCCATCAGACTTTTAAAAATCCCTGGGGCTACACTCACTCCGAATTGGAGTTGGTTGCATTTAAAGGCGCCTCAGTGCATAACGATCGTCTGTGCTTCTGAGGTTTTTTAATCTACAGGCAGTTGTTGGTACGCCTGTGCTAAATCCAATTTAGCGAAGACTTTTCCACCCCCCAGGGAATGGAGAAGGTGTTGTACCACCGGCACCGGGTAAGCGTTCTGTTGAAGGGCGTGATTAAGGGTAGCCCAGTAGTCCCCACAAATCCTTAATGATCCATCCGGTTTGATGGGTGTTACAATTGGGGTTTCCCAACGAGCATAGTCTGTTGATTCTAAAACACCTTGGGCTGTTAATTTATCGAGCTGCTCGTCAATCTTTGGTTTAAGGGCAAAAGGTACCCGATGAGGCTTAAGGCAGATGGGGGCTACTTCAGGGTTAAGGTTAAATGATATCGGGGTTCCCTCGCCTAATTTGTCTGCAAAGACGCCCTGGAATTCCTGGACGAGGGCCTCCTCCCAGTCATCGCTTCTGGTTTGGTGAATGTGGGCTAACTCGATCCCAAGTGGGGTGAACCATTGAAGGCCTAACAAGCTAGGCCGGTCACGGTCGATGACGGTCAGTGGTAATGACGCAGTACGATTTTTGAATGATACTTGGACTTGGCTGGATCCAACGACCGGAATTCGGTTCCCCTGATTATCCTTGAGTATGATTCTTTGGGCTCTGAGGTCTTGACGCCGGACGGCAGGGATTAATTGTTTAAGGGTCTTCCAGGAAACCATCGAGAGGGATGATCCTGAATTGACTTCCATCACGCAAGGTTGGTTTTCGATGGTGACCTTCACTTGGATCTTCTTTGCATCTAGCGATGAGGCGTGACCGATTGTAATGGTTTGGTGTGCCTCTTCTCGTCTCATTGAAGTGGCCAGTGTTTTATTTCTGTAGGAGTGGTTGTTCCATTGGCGGTTCAATTGTTCCCGACTCACAGGATGATTCCCTGTGGTCTGGCGGTAGTTGTTTCCCCTCTGAAATGGGCTGGATCCTTGCTTGCTTCTACAGACCTTCCCGATGTGGCCTCTTTTCCCACAGAAATGGCAGAGCGCATCGAGGAATTTGCAGTCTCATCATGGGTGGTTTGCCCCACAACCCGCGCATTGGTGTGGTAGTCTTTGATTTCGCTGGTGGCATTGGTCAAATTCAGACTGGAGCCGGTTGATCTCCTCCTCATCACTTTCTGATGGTGATTCGAGGTCCTCGTGGTGGGTCGCTGTTGTGTGCCTCTCTTGGAGAGGTGAGGTATCGCTGGCGAGTTGACGGAGCGGTGCGTTGGTGCGGCGCATTCAGGCGGCCGACTTCCTGGTTGCTTCTGCTGCAGTAGCCTCCTTGATGACATCAGCAAGGTTCATGTCCCCTTTGGCCATGATCTTGCTCTGTATTGTCTGGTCATCTAATCCCAGAACTATTCGGTCTCTCAGAGCTTCTTCGAGGTCTGCGAACCCACAGAGGCCTCCCAGGTTCCGGAGATCCGCGATGAAATCTGCAACGCTCTCTCCTTTCCGCTGGTCCCTCTGGTAAAATTCATGTCTTTGGACAAGTGTTGGTATGGCGGGTGCATAGTGAGCCCATAGAAGGGGTGCAAGGACGTTCCAGTCCATGGTTTTCACCTCAGCTGGTTTCGCTAGTGCCTTGGCCCTCTTAAAGATGGCAGGTCCGCAATGGATCAGGAACACTGCTCGCTTTTTCCCCGTCGTGGCATCCTTCAAGTTGTTGGTCTCCAGAAACATCTGGAACCGGTCTATGTATGAGTCCGAGTCTTCTTGTGCCGGGTCAAATGGAGTGGGTGGTATGGCGCCGCCGGACATGGTTTCCGTTGTCAATGTGCCTTCAGCCACATGCTCTGTTTGGTGCTTTGTAGTGTTCAGTCAGTTCTGATGTCTCCGCATCCCACCCTCGTCGCCAGTGTTAAGTTCTGCGCATGGATGCAAGGAACGGAGACGAGACGGTGAACAGTGAACTTCAACTCTTTATTAATCATTCTGAACAGAGCAAAACCCTAGGGCAGCAGCAGCCCTTTTATAGTCAATCAGATTCCCCAAAACAGACCAATCCGATATCGCTATTATCGGCCAATGAGGAATGCAGGATTAGAGCCCTGCTTTTTCTTAAAGTTTGTTAAAACTTTATTTAAGCGCCTTTATTAGTTCATAACACTTAGTATGCTGAGCAATCAATCTCTTTTTCTATATGTATACATATTCATAGATTGACAATAGATAGATTTATAATAGATTGATAATAGATTGATATAGATCGATCGATTGATAGATCGATCGATAGACAGATGTTTCAATTGGTGCGATCTGTCATTGGTCAACTTACAAAACAGAGGACAATTTCTAGGATGAAAAATAACAGCTCTGTGAAAGTATATATAAAATATATAACTCATAGTGATAAATTACTTATAAGACATTTGGTGATTATGGACTGAACTGCATGTTTCCCAAGGTTTCCTGGTGGGAAATGAAATGAATTATTTACAGCTCTAAAGAAGTCCAAATGGCTACTTTTAATCTTTAATTTCAGAAAGCTTACTATCTTGTTTGTTCCCTAAAATAATTGTTATTTGGCTTTCTTGAGAAACTAAGAAAGGTTAAATATATGAAGCAAATGAAAACTTTACCAAGGCGGTCCTGCTTGCATAGAGGGAATAATTTCTCCATTACACATAATGGGATAATTTATTTTTAAGATCACAATTACTTTTGGGACACTCAGATTCCACTGTATGAAAATATTCCTTGATCCAACAGGAGACTGAAAGGAGAACATTGAGAAAATGACCCTCAAAAGAGAAAATTTATTTATCGATATTTGAAAAAAATAAAGCAAGGCATAATTTGCCTAAGAAACATACCTATTAAGGAAAGAGGCTCATAGAATTTGTTTCCATATATGAGAATCTGGCATTGTGGGACATGGCTAAGAGCTACAATCTCATTGTGTCCTGATCACTCTGCACTTGAATCAGGATTGGATTCTTTCCCATTTTTGTTTTATCTTCATTACTGTAATGGCTTCATTAACATTTCTAATGATCCTCTGTGGCAAACTAATTAAAAGCAAGCATTGACTCTTTCTCGTTTGTTTTTATTAGCTTTTATATTATGTATTTATTTATAACATTCTATACTGTCTTTCTTCCAAGTCCTTCAGGAAGTTTATAAAACTAAAAGTCTACAAAATAGATTTAAAGAAATGCTACATGGTGTATAACTTCCTTCTTTCTTTATTTGGCATCTGGAATTGTTTTAGGATTGATTCTGGTTTTATTTTGTGATAGTTTATAGATCAGTTCATTTTCTGTTTGGTGCACAGTATAATGTCTGTTTTGGTTATTCATATTTCTTTTCCTCTGTTTTCCTTTGTTCATTTCAATCCCATACTTGTGATTGTCATCCAAACGTTTCTGTTTGAATGTGTCAGCATCACCTAAAACTTAATAATGAAACTGAATAGATTGTCTCACCTTTAAATCATACTTTTCTACTTCCCTTACTGTTTCTGGCAAGGATTTACAGTAAGTTGCATTTCACCGATCATGTCCAAAGTTTCATTGTTGTCTTTCATTCTTCTTTATTTCCCAGCAGATAGATTTTACTGCCAGATTTCCTCCTTTGACTTTCACTATTAGTAAAATTAATCATTTTACATCTGTTTCTTATACTAAAAAAATGCTTGCTCAGTGTTTAATCTTGTCTTATCTTGATTAATTCAGTGTTCTTTTTGTGTTTCCACTTTCTCACCTTAAACCTTTGGTTTCTGTCCCAGAATATATCTGTCCAAATTCTTTATCTTTTTCTTGAGTTTTTTTTTTTTTTTTCTCATAATGTAGTGGGATTTTTTCGCATTAGTTGCTCATCTCATATTTAATTTAAACTTTGTATTGTTTGTTTTAAAGAAAAAAATTCTTATCTTCTCCCTTTGGTACCCTGTGCTGCTACAGTCTCAAATCATTTTATCATCAATATTTTTAAGTATAAGGCCTTTATTAAATGTTTGATTTTATTCTCTTTTCTTTGTCTTTCTTTTTTGAATCAGCTTTAGGGCTCATAAGTGAATAATATTTCTTCTGTGTGAAGATGGAAGAGAAAACATGCAGAATAACACGAATAACAGAATAAAACCAAGTTTTGCATTATCCCTCATCAATAACTGGTACAAAATTAAATTGATGACATCAGTATTTTGTGCATTCACCTGAAGGTCAGATATTCAACCTCTATATGGAAAATTTGGTACATTCCTTCCTTCCTGTGGCTCTTTTAAAATTGTCAGCTAACTGCCCTTTTTATTGGGATAAACAACATTAGTGAATTCATAGGAAGCAAACATATCTATTCTATTTAACTTAATATCTTAATTAAGTTTGTGTTTTAGATTACTTGCAATGAAATTTAGATTTTGAATTAAACCAACCCATTTCTCTTTTGAACCTTAAAAACGTTGTGTGCTCCAAATTAAGAAGTTATAATAACAGGGGTAACATGAGTATTGAAAGAGTACAATGTACAATGAAGCTTTCAATATCTAATAATGTTCCCTCTTTCTTGCTTGTTTAAGAAATGTGCCTATATTTTAAAAATAATTATTTTCAGCTGTTCTTAATTTCTAAATTTCTGCTTTATTGTGCATGAGTTTCTGGGGGTGGGATTCAAATTTCTTAACAACTGGTTCTGTGGGCATGGCCTAATTTGTGGGTGTTGCTTGGTAGTCATGTGATTGGGTGGCATGGCTTGCTGACTGGGCATTGCTTGGTGATCACATGACTGGCTGGGCTTGGCTTGTATGTAAATATTGTAAATATTAATGTAAATATTTTTTTTATTAAAAAACAACAACTTTTACACAAAATCAGGCAAAGCAGGCAGGCCGATTGAATTGCTCACAGAATCACAGATTCCCTCAGAGATCTATCTTTCTGCAATCTGCTGTCTGAGTCTGTCACATAAAGTTTGTTTGCAAGCTAACTCCTAAAATTTGCTAGCAAGCAAACTCACAAAATTAATTCACAACACACTTTGTATGTAAATATTGAATTTTTAATTAAAAAAGAGTAACTTTTACCCAAAATCAGGCTAAGCAGGCAGGCTGATTGAGTTGCTCACAGAATCACAATTCACTCAGAGATCTTTCTGCAATCTTCTTCCTGAGTCTGTCAGATAAAATTTGCTTGCAAGCAAACTCATAAAATTTGCTAGCAAGAAAACTCATAAAATTTGCTAGCAAGAAAACTCACAAAATTAACTCACAACATACCATGTATGTAAATATTGAATTTTTTTTTATTAAAAAAAGAGCAACTTCTACCCCAAAGCAGGCAAAGCAGGCAGGCAGATTGAGTTGCTCACAGAATCACAGATTCACTCTTAGATCTATCTTTTTTCAATCCATTACCTGAGTCTGCACTGAAAAATAGAAGCTTCAGTCCTAAAGAAGGTTCAGTTCTGCTTTTAGATTAGCTAGTGTCGTGTCCGCAAAAAGATGCTCAGAGTCGGTGACTTTCATTCAAAGCTCTTTATTTACAATGGGAGAACCGAACCGGCGAAAGGCAAAAAGCCCGCGGCTTTTATACCTTTCGCTGCGGCGGCCGCGGCCAATGGCAGCGATTCAAATCTCCCGCTCTTGGTTTGAACCAATCGCGGCAGACCTCAATCGGGCCAATCAGCGCGGCTCGCCTGGCCAATCAGAAATCCCCGCGCCTTAGCCAATCAAGGCGCGGGGATTTCGAGTATTCAAATTCAGGACATAACACCCCTCCCCTCTTGGTATGGTCCATCACGTGGTGTAGTCACACAGGTAGGCGGGGCTCCGTCGAGTCCTAGTTGACCTGCGCAACTCACTTGCATGCTGTAACTCGGCCGGAGCGGTCATCTTTTTGGCTGCTCCTGCCTCTGTGCGAACCGGCTGGATGATCGGGCCGGTTCTTTCGCCGTGGCTCCCGCCTGGGCCTACCGGGTCGGTTGAGCTACGGATTTCGCCGCTCCCGCTTGGCTTCTCCGAGTCGGTAGAGCTGGCCAGGTGGTTCTTCTCCGGAGGGGACTCGCGATGGCTGTGTTCCGGTGAGTATTTTTGGTTTATTTTTTCCTGCGATTGTCTATCCGGGTATTCCCTCCCCCCTTGGTTCGTGTCTTGGGGGTTGAGGTCAGTCGCTGTTCGTGACCTGAGCTGGTCGATATGTTGTTTCCAGGCTCGCCCATCGATGGTTTGGAGCCGGTACGACCGTGGCCCAGTGACTTGAGTTATGACGGCTGGGATCCATAGGGGGTCCCCCGTCATGTTCTTTGCATAGACTAATTCACCTGGGTCAAATGTCCGGTACCTGGAGCTGGAGTCTGGGGGCCGCTCCGGGTTATAGGTCGGGTGTAATCTGTCGAGTGGGGACCTCAGCTTTCTGCCCATTAGAAGTTCTGCAGGGCTCTTGTTAGTTGTGGTATTGGGAGTGATGTGCTGTATGAAGAGGAGTTTGTTGATTTTGTCGCTGATCTCCCCGTGGTCCATTTTCCGGAGGGTCTTTTTCGTAAACTGGACCATCCGTTCCGCCCTACCGTTCGCCGCCGGATGCGCCGGTGCTGTTAATGCGTGGCGGATACCCCTCTCCGCCAGGAACCGTTCGAAATCGATGGAAGTGAACTGGGGCCCGTTGTCTGAGACGACGACGTCTGGGAGGCCGTGTGTGGAAAACAGTTTACACAGTTCTTTAACGACGGCCTCTGTGGTAGTGGATTTCATGTCGCTTACCTCCAACCAATTGGAGTACGCGTCAACTGTGATTAGAAAAGTATGCCCATTTGTGGGGCCAGCAAAGTCTAGATGGATTCTGGACCAGGGCCCCCGTGGTGTTTCCCAGTCCCGGATAGGTGCTGCGGGTGGGCTGGATCTGGTCTCCTGGCACCGGTGGCATTTGGCGACCCATGCTTCAATTTGCTTGTCCATCCCTGGCCACCAAGCGTAACTCCTGGCCAGGGCTTTAGTCCTGACGATGCCAGGATGACCCTCATGTAGCATCTCTAATACCCTCTCTTGCAATCTGTCCGGAATTACCACCCGGTCACCCCACAGAATACATCCTCTCAGTAGTGAAAGTTCAGTCTGGCGCTGACGGAATGTTTTAAAAGTCTCGTCATTGTCTTTCTCCGGTCAGCCTTTTTCTAACCAGTGTAAGATTCGCGCCAGACGCCTGTCCTTAACGGTTTCTCTGGCAATGTCTGATGCGGTAATAGGTAAACTCTCGATACTTAGGGTGTTTGTTGTTGGTGCTGGGTCAGGTTCAGAGTCAGGTAAAGGCGAGCGGCTTAAAGCGTCCGCGTGCGAAATTTTCTTACCTGGCTTGTGTAGCAGTTCGTAACTGTAGGCTGCCAGGAATTCGGACCATCTTGTCATCCGGGGTGACAAGATGTTCGGCGTGGCTCGGTTTCCAGCGAGGATGCCCAGCAATGGCTTATGATCCGTCACGATGGTGAACGGGCGGCCGTACAGGTATTCGTGGAAACGCTTAATGGCGGCAACTATAGCCAAAGCTTCTTTGTCCAGCTGGCTATAGTTCCGTTCCGGTTTAGTCAGAGTCCTGGAGAAAAAAGCGATGGGTGCTTCTCTCTGGTCTGGGAGGGTGTGGCTGAGGACAGCGCCGACGCCGAAAGGTGATGCGTCGCAAGTGACAGCTAAGGGCAAGGTTTCGCTGAATTGCATCAGGACGGCGTCGGAGGTGAGGAGGTCTTTGGTTTTTTGAAAGGCGGCTTGCTCTCGTCTCCCCCAAGTCCAGGCTGCCTTCTTGTCTAGGAGTCTATGTAAAGGTTCCGCCGCCGTTGCCTTTTGAGGTAGGAAAACATTATAAAAATTTAGTAAGCCTAGGAACGCTTGTAGTTCCGTTTTGGACTTTGGGGTGGGGGCTTCCTTGATGGTTTTCACTTTTTTAGTCGTAGGGTGAATGCCATGCCGGTCTAGGAGATAGCCCAAAAACTCTACTTGCTTTGTACATAGTTGGCATTTTTCTCGTTTGACTTTAAGTCCTGTTTCTTTAAATTTTGTTAAGACTTGTCTGAGTCGGTTTTCTAATTCGGCTTCGTTTGGCGCCGCCACTAATACGTCATCGAAATAGGGCACCACCCCCTTGATGCCCTGTAGCAAACGTTCCATCAGGCTCTGAAAGATGCCTGGTGCCACGCTGACTCCAAATTGGAGTCGGTTACACTTGAAGGCCCCCCGATGGGTCACGATTGTTTGGGCTTCCGCCGTTTTCTCGTCCACAGGTAGCTGCTGATATGCCTGGGCGAGGTCGAGCTTGGCAAAGACTTTGCCCCCTCCCAGTGAGTGCAGTAAATGTTGCACTATTGGGACTGGGTAGGCGCTTTGTTGCAACGCGCCATTTAGGGTGGCCTTATAGTCCCCGCAGATTCTCACGGACCCGTCTGGCTTTACTGGGGTCACTATAGGGGTCTCCCATCTGGCATGGTCTATCGGTTGCAATACCCCTTGTTTGACGAGCTTGTCGATCTGCTCGTCAATTTTAGGCTTTAAGGCGAATGGTACCCTTCTAGGTTTAAGCCGCTTAGGGGGAACCCTTGGGTCTAGGTCAAACGAGATAAGGGGCCCCTGGTACTTGCCCAAGCCTCCATCAAAGACCTCCTGGAACTCCTGGGCTAGCCGCTGTTCCCAAGCTTCGATGGTGACGTGGTTGACACCTGTCAGCGCGATGTTAAGCGGGGCGAACCATTGTAAGCCCAGTAGGCTTGGGCGGTCGCGATCGACGATCGTGAGTGGCAGTTGTTCGGTGTGGCCTTTGTAAGTTATATTAAAGTTCTTGGTGCCCACTACCGGGACGCGATTCCCTTGGTAGTCTTTTATGATGATCTTTTGGGCATGCACGTTTCTTTTTTGTAGTGTAGGCACTAGTCTTTTGATTTCGCGCCATGCAATCATGGAAAGGTAGGACCCGGAGTCCACTTCCATTTTGCATGGCTGGCCTTCGATATGGACTTCTACGTGTACCTTTCTGGCGCCGTCGGAGATGGCGTGGCCGATGGTCACCGTCTGGTGGGTCTCTTCTTTTCACCGACCGTCGCCGCTTCTTTGAGATCGTTGAGTACGGTCCCACCGACCATCTGGCTGGCGCTCTCTGGCTCTGGGCGGGGAGCTTTCTCTCCTTCTGTCGTGCTGTTCCCATTTGGGCGGGCTGCGGGTCTTCTTTTGGCGGCAAACTCGAGCGATGTGACCCCGTCGTTCACAATGCCTACAGATAGAGTCAAAGAATCGTCATTCTGACCTGGGGTGGTCGCCGCCGCACCCGGCGCAGTTGGTCCTCGACCTACGACCTTTTCGACTTCGTTGGTCGCCGCGTCCCGTCTGCACACGATGTATGTCCTCCTCGTCTTCCGACGTGCTGGAGGTTGACTGGTATTCACCGTAGTGTGCGGTTGCTTCGTTTCTTGTGTCGGCCGACCTTGCCGGGTTGTTGTTTCCGCCCTTCGCATCAGATCTTTGCATGCTGTCCGCTGACGTGCGGGTTGCTTCTGCGGCTGCGGCTGCGGTAAGGGCATCGGCTAGGCTGATGTCGCCCTTGGCCATAAGTCGGCTCTGGAGTGTAGGATCCCATAAGCCGAGTACGAAGCGGTCTCTTATGAGACTGTTCAGACCTTCAAACTCGCAGAGTCCTCCTAGGCACCGTAACTCTGCGACGAAGTCGCTCAATTTTTCGTCTGGTTTCTGGTTTCGGCGGTAGAACTCGTTGCGCCGTATCAGGATGGGGACTTCGGGGGCGTAATGGCGCCGTAGTATAGGTTCGAGGACGTCCCAGTCAATGGCGGTTGCGTCTGCCGGCTTGGCCAATGCTTTGGCCATCTGGAAGACCTCTGGTCCGCAGTGAGTAAGGAAGACGGCGCGTTTTAGCGGGCCCGGGGTGTCCTTCATTCCGGCGCATTCCAGGTACATACGGAACCGATCCGAGTACGATTCCCAGTCCTCGGCGGCGGGGTTGAAGGGGGCGGGCGGTGCTATCTTCGCCATCTCTGCGCTGGAGCTGGTTCTTGGGTGGACACGGGGTTCGGTTCAGGGGCGAGATCCCATCCTCGTCGCCAGTGTCGTGTCCGCAAAAAGATGCTCAGAGTCGGTGACTTTCATTCAAAGCTCTTTATTTACAATGGGAGAACCGAACCGGCGAAAGGCAAAAAGCCCGCGGCTTTTATACCTTTCGCTGCGGCGGCCGCGGCCAATGGCAGCGATTCAAGTCTCCCGCTCTTGGTTTGAACCAATCGCGGGAGACCTCAATCGGGCCAATCAGCGCGGCTCGCCTGGCCAATCAGAAATCCCCGCGCCTTAGCCAATCAAGGCGCAGGGATTTCGAGTATTCAAATTCAGGACATAACAGCTAGAAAGGAAGAAATCCAACAATTTCCTGCTTTCTAGCTAATCTAAATCTCCTGGCACAGCTGATAGTTGGAACAGCTAATGGTCAGGGAAAAAAAAGGAAAAATGGGAGCTTACCAAAAATTAGGTGAAAGCACAATGCAGGCAAGTTGGATGGTACACATTCCAGGTAAGGAGTGAGTGTGTGGGAGGGGAGGGGCCAACCAGTGACACAGTTTGCCAGTTCTCTGAACTGCACAGAATCGTAACAACCTGTTCTATAGAACTAGTCCAACCAGGTAGAATCCCACTCCTGTGAGTATCCTGTGGCTTCTCATGATCTGAATTTCCTCCAGACAATAAATTGGATAGGCAAAACTCAAGCAAACTGTGATTTCCATTAAAAGCAAAAACTTCCTTTCTTCCATCCCTCACTTTCTGAGTTCTAAGAATCTTTTCTCTCCTTCCATCTTCACACAGAAGAAGGAATAGTAATTTCAGCCAGAAGTCTAAATTTGTCATTAAGTTAAAACAATGCTCACCTATTAGGGTGTTGTTGGTCAAGTCTTCCAGAATTTTTATATATTTAAATGGTATTTTAATTAATTGTAGGGAACCAGTTTTGTCTAGTGGTTAAGGTGCTTTGCTTAGAAACCAGGAGACTGTAAATTCTAGTTTCACCCTAGACAAGAAAGCTGATTGACTGACTTTGCGCCAGTCATTCTCTCTCTGCCCAAACCAGATAACAAAATGGTTGTTGTGGGGAAAATAGGAAGAAGGAGGACTATTATGTAGTTAACTATTTGAATTACTTATAAAGTAATAAAGGCAGGATGCAAATCTAACAAAATAAATAAATGAATCTAATTCAATATTCAATATATGCAAAATAGTGCATAATTTTGCACTACTTCAGCACTTAAGAATGCATCCTCATCTCTTGAAGGAGTTCTTCACAGCGACTCTTTACATTTTAGTGCACCTACAAAACTGCACATACACAATATGTGTAGCAATAATATTTCTATAAATATTTATCTGGAAGTAAATACTATTGATTCAGAAAAGGACATTATTTCCTATTAAAACTCATGGGTTGTGTGTACACAGAGATTCTTCACACATAACCAGAGTTTGTGTGCATCACTAGGGCTCATTAGAATATTATAACAGAATATTAAAATATTAGTTTGTGATCTTCTCCTAAGTTGTATTTAATAAAAGATGGCTGCCTGCAATTTGGCAGTTCAAATCTCACCAGGCTCAAGGCTGACTCAGCCTTCCATCCTTCCGAGGTGAGTAAAATGAGGACTCAGATTTTTGGGGGCAATATGCTGATTCTGTAAAATTGCTTAAAGAGGGCTGTAAAGCACCGTAAAGTGGGATATATGTCTATTGCTATTGCTAAAAGCTTTTGAATCATAATTTCTGCTATAAATTATTTGTGTGTCCATAGCATTGTACTGGGCAATCATTTTGATCTTTCCCAAATACTAAAATGAGTATAACTAATAATGGTACATAAAGACAGCAAGTGTCATTCAAGTCCTCTTCTTTCTGGAAATAAATATAATAAGTCACAATTGAGACCAGCTGAATCACAAATATAGAACAATTCAGAAATTTCATAGATAACCTGTGTAAAAATTTCAGGAAAAATCTTACAAAAAAACAGATATGGGCTGCAAAATCCATTTTACTGGATAGAAACATAGTTAGGATATCCTGTATTTTTAAAAAAAATATGTCTTCTAGAGAAAGTCCAAATATTATTAGCCCATATCAAACTACCCTAATAAAAATCAGGAAGAAAAAAAGACAGGAAAAAAAATATTAGAGTCATGAAATGCACCTGTTGAAATGAAGATTGCTGGCATTAAATTTTGTCCTTCCTATTACTGTGATGATTTGGGTACAACCAAGGTGACATTTTAGTCCTTAGTAAAATGAAGAAACAAGCAATGGCTGATATCTCATTTTGATAATATAAAATTCACTTGCTAATGGAAGCAAAATAGGATAAAAGAAGAGTCCTTTTCATCTTCTAGTCAGTCCAACAAAGCTTGTTAAATACTGATTAAAGTAAAAGAAAAATAACAAGGGGGAAAGAATATGCAATTTTAACGAAGTATACAAACATTTTAATTATATTAAATATTTCCATCTGGAATGATCTATTAGGAAAAACATTGTTAAAAAAGATAATAAAAGTTAACTGGCTTTGAATAAGAAAATGTTCCCTTGTAGAACGTTAACAGAATGCTTTCTTTGTTTTGCTAATGTTTTATCCAGTAGAATTTCTTATATTGTTTTTTTCTGGAGAATTGTTTCAATGTATTTAAAGCATATTGCAGTAACAAAATTGATAACCAATAATAGCAACTTTATAAGTTTCATGGTTTTATATACTTTAAATCAAATCTGATAACAAAAAACCAACAATTCTTCAATGCTTTTCTAATTTTTTGAAATTCTTTTGACCAAAATGACTGTCTATTTGAATATGGCTGCCATATATTACCCAGAACAACTCCAATGTAATGTAGTAAATGTAAGTGTCTATGGAGATTCTCAGCCATCCAGGTCATAGCTGTCCCAAAGATGCTTTTTCAAAAGACAACTGGATTTCATATTTTTCTTGAAGATATTTTGCTTCTCAGAACTGTAGAAGCTTCTTGAATGAGAAGTGGGACACCTTTAATGAAAATCAAAGGCAAGTCCAATTGCCTTTTGAAAAAGCACCTTTGGGACTAGCAAATTTACAAATTATATAATATAATTTTGGCAAAGTACATAAACCCATGAATTTTCTTCACAGGTAATTCCCGATCATTTGCTGAAATAGACTTAAGTGAATTCTAATGAGTTTGAACAAATTCAAACTCCATATTCCATGTGTTATTGTGTGCTCTCTAGGGTTCTTTGGGATCCAGGCAGGTCACAATTAATATGAAACCCCCCAAAAAATATTCTACCAGGGTTTTTTTAACTTTCAAAAGACTCTGTCTTGCTTGTATAATGTTGATGAGATTCACTTGCTTTTATAAAGAAGCAGTACATTATCCTTTAAATATTGTTAAAGGTTTCACTTAATGAAGTTTAAAGGTTTAAGACTGGACGACAAAATATGACTTGCATGTCCCAGATTCATTTAAAAATAGGCATATGCTGCCCTGGAATATCCATATATTCAGTATTTAGCAAAGTTAAAAGTAAATGTAAACTTGCTATATGCCTCATCATTTCATTAATTACTTTTATGCACATACCAAAATCAATGTCCTATTATTTGTGGTGTGTGTGTGTGTGTGTGTGTGTAAAACTAGTATTATAGAATACTTAGAATACTTTATGGACTAAATTCCTATCCTTATATTGCAAAAAAAAAAAAAAAATAGCCAGTAACTATTATACGTTCATAATACATTCATTCTATGCTATCTAATTTTGCTTCCCCTAATTTTAGATTTAATGAGTCTTATAATTTTTAATATAGTTACTCCTAGCTGACCCTGGTATTACTCTGGGCTCTACAATCACCTCTTAAGAGACCTATGTAGATGAGGTGTTCTATTAGCTCTGATTTTATATGCTATTTTAGGCTTAATGCCAATTTATTAGTCCAGGGTATCCTTACCAGTCTGTCTTCTGGAGACCAGCTTTCTCTCCAGCAGTCAATTTTGTTGCTTCTGATTACTAATCCAAATAGGCCCTTGATAACAATGTACTAAGTAAATGGGTGGGTAATGGCTTAAAGACCTTAAAGATTCCAGTATAACAGATTAAGTTGTTTTTTGCTCAACACACTGCAGGAACCAAAAGAACATCATCAGCTAAACTTTGAAGAGCTTCCATTAACAATTCCACTGTTACTGCTTGTTTCTCATGTATGTCAAAATACCTTCATCAATATTATTGACTAAAAATTCAATATTTGAATTCAAAATTTGTAAGTGGTTATGGATTTCATCACTCATATAATCTACATGGAGATTAAATGAAAATTAAGAGTAGCTGCTTTTCATACATTTCTACAGTGAGCTATATTTAATTGCCATGTTTTCAAGATTTATCATGAATTTCTATAAAATAGGAATTAAAAAAAACAGTATATTGGTCAAGACCCTAATTACTCAAAAGGAGCAATTAGAAATTTAAAAAGCATCAATTCAATTCTCACTCAGCTCTGAATTGATGAAATTTGATGAGTCAAAAGTTGTGCATACAGAATTAATATCGGTTTAACTTAAGGAAAGCTAACTGTTATTTAGAGCTAATTCTTGTTTTTCATTTTTTACCTACAAAATAGGTAAAAAGGTTTTTCTGTTTCTGAAGGCTTTAGGAAGAAGTTGGATAGCACCATTGTGGTTTTCTTACACATTACAGAGGGATGAGCTTAAGAATTCTTATGGTTTCCTCTGAGTCTGCAGTTCTACAATTCTATGAATCTACTTCAATTTCAGAAAAGAATAATTGAATGGTAGTTTCCAAATTAAGAAGAAAACATAAAGTTTCACAATATATCATTTTCAGAATACATTTTATTGTAGTACCACTTTATCAATCTACCCATTAGAAGTTATTACAAAATTGTTCCACTTCTCATTTGTCTAACTAACTGCATTTGGATATTATTTTTATTTTTTCATTTTCTTATACCTGGCTCAAAATAAGGAAAAATACATTTGATTCTTAAATAATTATTTCAAAATGATGACGGACAAGCCAAATATTCAAGTTTTTTTCTTATGCCCTTGATAGGTCACCTATAACTGCAAATAAATGTGATAGCTCCAACATAATATTCTATTCTATTCTATTCTATTCTATTCTATTCTATTCTATTCTATTCTATTCTATTCTATTCTATTCCATTCCATTCCATTCCATTCCATTCCATTCTATTCTATTCTAAAGTGCTATTGCTATTGCTTGTAAAAGACATTCAGATACCATGATGAGGAATGTCAAACTCAAGGCCCGTAGACCAGATCCATCCCATTGGGTGCTGAGATCTGGCCTGTGAGGCCACCCTGGAAACACCAAAGGATTGACCCATGGTGCCTCTGCCAGCAAAAATGGAGCTCGGGAGATACACAGCTCCCCCAGCTCCATTTTCCCTGGCAAAGGGCTAGCAAAACAAACTAAAAACAAAACAAAAGGAGAAATGTTTGAGCATGCAAGAAGGGACAGGAAAGGAAAATAGCAAAGACAAAAAAATAAGGAAAGATGAGAAGGGAGCAAGGAAGGAAAATAAGGAAAGAGGGGAAGGAAGAAGGAAGGAGAATGAAGAGGGAAGGAAAGGAAGGATGGAAGGAAGGAAGGAAAGAAGGAAGGAGATTATAATGAGAGGGAGGGAGGGTCTGAGGGAAGTCCTGCTTAGCACTTGGCCACCACAGGTGCCCCCAAAACAAATGATTGAGCTGGCCATGCCCACCCTAGTCATGCCCACCCTGGCCATGCCCCACTTGCCCTGAGGTCAAACACAACCTTGATGCGGCCCTCAATGAAATCAAGTTTGACACCCCTAATCTATTTCAACAAAGTTAAGAAATATGCAGGCAATGGTTTACTCTGATGCTCTATGGAAGCAAATCTTGAACTTTGAAGGAGCAGAACAAAAAAATATGGACACTTTTAAATCTCAGAGTTGAAGAAGACTTCTAACAATACCATGCATAGAAAATAACAGCAAGATTGTAGAACAAATCAATTCAGAGTTTTCTCTAGAGGTACAACTTAAATTCTGTATGTCTATATTTTAGACACATTATGTGAAGACCAGCTTTCTTTCTATAAAGATGGGAAAAGTGGAAGGAAAGAGAAGTGGATGACCTGTAGCAAGGTGAATTGACTTGATTATAGTGGCGATGGGTGCATCTGTTTGGGGCACCTGAAAGGTCACATTGGGAATAGGTCATCCTGTAAAAGGTCTGTCCTTGTGATCATTACAAGTAAGCTACAATGGCACATAACTGACAAATCAATAATAATGTTCTCAATAGAAACCTAAAAAAAGATTTGATGAAAAATAAATTGAATTTATTATAAAATGTACATACCCAGATCCAAAAGCAGGTCAGCATTTAATCTGTCATTCTGTAGGGGATTTTTCTTATTCTAAAGCCTAAAGATTAGTTCCAGGAACTTATTCAAGGGGCTACAAAGCACCTGCCCTTTACCAAGTAATAAATGTTTACTTATACTTAATTTGAATAGCCAATAGTATTGCCCATCTTTACAATCTCTTTCCATCTTATGTGTCTTGTTACCATAAACAAATTCTGGTCAAGTAAATGATTCTTGCTAGCGTACAGTTTCTGAAGATACAATAACAGCATTACTTATGTATAATGTGACCACTGAAGCTTGACAAGGCATCAGCTTTTAGAAAAGTGCATTTTTAAAAATCCTTTGTTCTGACAGGAAGCAATGACCTAGATTTATGCCACACATTCTGTTAGAATAAGAGACAGCAAATCAGTTGATTTTTCTTTATAAGTAAGTAAATTAGTTACAATGTTTTATGACATTAAAATGCCACATGAGGAAAAAAGTAGATGCACACTTAAATTTATCTCACTAAATTGGTGAAAATGTGAGATAAATACAAAGGGAAGGGAAAGGAAGGGAAGAGAAAAAAGAAGGAAGGAAGGAAGGAAGGGTTAGGGTTAGGGTTAGGGTTAGGGTTAGGGTTAGGGTTAGAATTAGGGTTAGGGTTAGGGATAGGGATAGGGATAGGGATAGGGATCTTAGCTATTAAGATTTAGTAAAATGCAACCAAGTCTGCAAAAGCTTACTTTCAGCGGAAAGTTACGTTAAAAAAAATAACTCTAAATGGACAATTTCAAATAAGTACATCTGGTTTATGTTCTTAAACCTCTCACCCCTAAAATGCTTTTCTACTTGTTTGCATAAAATACCATTTGGGATCGCTTGACCCAGTGATCTTTCTTCATAGGTGGTTGACTGACTAAACTTTTCAGTAATTATCATATAGTACAAGAAACATTACAGTTTAATATTTAGACTGTCTAACTGAATAATATATATTGTTTACCACATAGAATAGCAATGTGTTGTCTTTCAAAGCATATCGTCATAGAGAACATTAGCAATTGAAAAATATATTGATATTATCTACTAGAGTGTAATAAGACCAGATTATCATATTGTTTGGAAAGATCAGATGAAATATTTATTGTTACTTTGTTAAGTAATATATATTCTTAAGGCAATAATTTTATTTGGTTTTCACTGTATTGAAAAGCATTTCAGAATCAAACAACAGTTTAATATATATTTTCATGAAGTTTATTTAAAAGTTTTATTTTAGAAGGTTTTTTTTAAAAAAAAATTAACAAAATCATTCTCAAAGAAGAGGCGCTTAATATGATTTTCAAAAATATCACTTAAATAAATATCACTTTCTAACTAATTAAACAACTAATAAAAATACTAATTTGCTGACATTTAGAATTCCCAGGTTGTAGGAAGAAATTATACCTTTTAAAATTAAGATTGGAACCATATTTTCTATGTAGACTATTAGACAACAAAGAAAGAAGAAGAAAAAAACAATTTAGAATTAGGGAAAAACTGAAAATACATGTCAACCATAAGAACAACAATTAAAATGGACATTAGATGAATTGGATGACAGCAATATGAAAGGCATGTTTTCCAGGATGCCTAGAAGTCTCCTCAGTGGGGCAAGTGTTATATATCCAGATATAAGTTTTTCAAAATCTGAATGTCACACAGGTAACATCTGTGTGGCAATCACATCACTAGAGGGCAAGGTCAGATTTTTAAACTTACTCCCACATTATTTTGGTGGGTTTAAGACTAATTGTTCAATCAAATGGACTGGGGGCCTCACTAGGTTCTCTACTGAAGAAATTTTTGGCAGCAATGTTTAGAGAGGGGCCACTCTAACTACCATAGAAATAGCTCTCAGGAGCACATGAAGCCCCAAGACTCTTCCCCAAGATCTCTTCCCCTATTAAAGATTATAGAAGCTCAAGTAAACTTTGCATCTATCATTGGCATAGTCTTCTTTTACTCTATTATAGTACCTTCTCCTTTTTTTTTTCCTGATTTTGGAAAAAAAAAATCAAGGTTTAATCAAACTAGAAAGTAGCAGTCATATAATTCCATAACAAAGAAAGGCCCAAGTTTGGTTTGTTTGTAAAATTTATTTGTTTACGAAATACTCTTCATCTGGACTGCTTATTGAAGAAAAAACTATTGCATTGATTATTAGGTTTTCTATCCTTGGTGATAAGAATTTTTTTCCCATCCTCGTGGACAAGCAATGCTTCTAGTGTGGTCCAATATTCTGAGTTTCAGAAATTGCCCGAGATACATCTTCTTTCCTTCCAGAGACTGACAAACTCTTCCTTCCTATTCATGAATGAGATCTGTAGCAAGTGCAAGCTATTTTAGTATGTTCATACTTGCACGTAAATCTCTGTTCTGAGCCAAGACTCTGATATGTTAAGACACAAAGAATAATAAAGCATAGCTCCAGAGTTCACATTTAAGTTCAAGCAACCTCAACAGAGACTTTGTTATGGTTTCTTCCAACAATTTATAATCTTGTCACTGGTTTGTAAATTTTATTTTTTTTAAGCAGGAGTGGAACAAGTTAGGTACATAAATTCAAATGATCAGTAAATATTTAACAAACTCTTTTGTAGTCAATTCAGTTAAAAATTAAATACAGTATTGGCTGGGAAGGTTTTTTTTCCCTTTTCTTTCTTCCCAAGCCATTAATAGAACATCGAGTGTTATTTGTGTTGAGTGTAATTCTTTCTGACTTTGCCTTCCATTTGCCTTGAGGACAAGCCAGTTTCAAACTGTTCAGCACATTACACCATGCATAACAGGTAATCTGTCTAATTATGGCCTATAAGGATGTTCAATGTAAAATATTAAAAAGCCTCCATAACCTCAGTTTCACCCTCCCTGGGCACCACAGCTTCTAAGACTTTGAGATACCCTAGCCATTAACTCAAGTGTTTACATTTGAAGCTCAGATTCTGTGTTGGCAGAATGGTTCATTTCACATTTTACAAGTCTGTTTTCTCATTCACAGACAGAAAGCAATTTATCAAATTTTTATATTACATTTTTTCCAGCTTTTTAGAATATGATGTATAGTATTTGCTGTAAAGGTCTAACATGTAAAGAAAAAAAAAAGCCAAGCAACTTGGTCCAGGGGACCTAATAAGATTTATATCTAGAGTATGTGTGCTTGGTAAATTATTCATCATGATGAACAATAAAATAATAGTTTGCTCTGATGCACAGCAAGACAGAAGGGATCCCAAAGAAATGCATCTGAAAGCTCTAAGCAAGATGGCAAAAAATGGACTTACTCATCAGGCATGTATCAATCCATTGATTGAACCAAATGGACTATGGTTCTTCAGAAGATAAAGAGCTGGTGAAAAGGCAAAACCAGAACTCATTCAATTTTAGGAAAATTTGATTTGATTTGTTTGTGATTTAACAAACATCAGGGCACTCACCCCATTGTTTCGATCTGCCTTTTAAAGATTACCATCAATGCATGAGGGATGCAAATTGTGAACTGTAAAACTTGTGGCCCTGAATGCTTCACTTATTAATCTCTTACCAGAACTTGATTCACCATTAGGTTACTCCTGTTATATGTAAACCTCTTTGAAGTAAATGTGAATTTTCTACCTTGCCTGCCCAGACTTATTTTGATTCTTATAACACAACTCCTAAGGGAAATCCTCAGAAGCACAGATTAATGCAAATTCCATCTCATTTAAGTTACAAACCTCAAGTTTCAACAAGGAAACATTGTTTTTGAGATGTTTCATGTGCTGCATTAATATTCCTTAAACACATGATTATTAATAAGGTTTTTATTAAATAATAATAAAGTCACATTTTTCAAGGTTATTTTAGGAAGATTTTCTTTTTATTTTTTTCCTCTTTTTTTACAATATCTAAAACACACAAAGACATGAGTGTATTTATGACTTGGAAACTTGATGGTGATAAGTTAGTTGAAATTATATGACATGTACAGGTAGTCCTCAACTTACAACAGTTCATTTAGTGACCATTCAAAGTTACAATGGCACTGAAAAAAGTGAGTTATGATTCTTTTTCACAGTTACGAACTTTGCAGCTTTCCCATAATCATATGATCAAAATTCAGATACTTGGCAACTGGTTTGTATTTATGACTATTGCTGTGTCTCAAGGTCATGTGATCTCCTTTTGTGACCTTCCCACAAACAAAGTCATTGGTAAAGCCAGATTCACTTAACATGTTACTAACTCATCAACTGCAGTGATTCACTTAACAACTGTGGAAAGAAAAGTCATAGAATATGGAGCAAAACTCACTTAACCAACATTTCACTTAACAACAGAAACGTTGGGCTCCACATTGAAGGCTACCTATAGTTCAAACTACATTAAGTTAAGTTTCTGTATGTCCACTGTCTAATTTTTGTCTCAGTTCAGGAATTTTTATGACACAGAACTCCCACAGAGTTTCTCTCAT
This sequence comes from Hydrophis major, assembly GCA_033807585.1. NCBI lineage: Eukaryota > Metazoa > Chordata > Lepidosauria > Squamata > Elapidae > Hydrophis > Hydrophis major. Next base: position 169,389,269 of record CM066330.1, read on the forward strand.
ATTGGTCTGCATATCATTGTTGTATTCACAAAGGTTTTGTGTGTGTGTGTGTGCGCGCTCAGGTAGCCAGGGCCATATAAACATTTTATGTCAATAAATTATTTGGCATGCATATTAAGCATCCTGAATTTGTTTATGTCATACTTTCAAAATATGATTCAATTTATGGAACAAAGAAAGCAAATTTGGTTCTACATGGACACCAGGATATCTGTGTCCTTTAAAAGAATAAGCCTTCTTTAGGTTCTATTATGGTTCTATTATGGTTCTATTTAGGTTCTATTAACCATCTGAAACTTCCTGAATACTAATTTATTCATATATTATTGACCATTTCAATAATTCTGGGTTTTATAGTCAACAGAACTATTACTACAAGAATATTCCACCTATCTGTCTTTGTGAGGGTCAACATCAAAAAATAATACTTGTGTTCTTGGCTTAATGGTGCTTCATTGTGGTCACTAATATCCTGTCATTCAACTGTATCTCTAGCCCTATTATTTTCCAGCAAGTTTCACAGATGTCCAGTTCAGTTGGAGACCTATTGGAAATATTGGCAATGTGTTAAGTATTCAAATTAATACTTGAAAGAAAGCCTTCAATATAGAAATCCACTGCATATAAAAGCTTATTTAGTATGTTTGGAAATCAAATATTTAAAACTACATGCCCAAATGAGTGCTCATTTTGTTGGGAAAAAATGGCACTAATGGGTTTTGACCGATCAATTCAGTGTGTAATAGTATCAAGAAAACATTTTTTTTACTCCTAAAGAGCTCAGGGGTGTGTCCTCTGAAGAGCCAACCTTTGACCTGCACATACAAATGTTTATCAATTGATGGCTGAAAGATCGATTAAAATGTATCTAATATCCAGCTACCTTTTATATATCCATACTCTTGTATCCAAGGGTGACTACCTTAGGATTTGATTTTCAAATTTTTAGAGCTTTCTATATCATTGCCCCCAAGAACTGCAAGAGAGCTATGCAATTCAGAAGCCTGACCTAAAATACAATCTACTACCTCACTTAATATCTCTCCCTGTTTCTGCATTGCTGATTAGAATCTAACAAAGCCAAATCAAGCTCCACTTTGGGCTCACAAAGAGGCAATTGATTTCCTGTAAAATATGCTTACTTTTCACTGCAATATATGCTGTGAATAAAGAAATATTTTAAATAGAAATATGGAACAAAGAAATATTTCAAATACATACAGGCTGTCATAAGGGCTGATTATTCACCTACTTATTTTTACTGTCATAGACAAGCTACTTAAAGAAAGCAAATCCTCTAGCAACTACCATAATATTTATATATTTTCATAATAGAAGACAGAACCAGAAAGACTAGGGGAATTGTATACCGAAAGTCTGGAGAGTCTGTGGTTCTTCAGATGTTGAAGAGCAATTCCTATCACTCTCTGATGGCTGCCAAAGCAGGCTAGAACTTCAACAACATCTGGAGCATATCACAGTTGTTATGCAACATAAGTTCAGTGAATTGAGTTCTGCCATATATGTTGTTTGCTTATTGTACTTGACAATAACCTGAACACTTTCAATGCAGTAGAATATCTATTTTCATTGCGTTCTGCTTTTCCATCCCTTAAAATATATTGACAATTATCTATTTATACTCACAAGATGCCGTGCTAAATCATACTTAGTCAGAAATTGTGTAGTTACTCATTTACTTGCAAGGTCAAATTGTAGCATATGTAGAATAAGTAAATCTGGGCAATAGTTTTATTTCCAAGTTTAATAAATTGATGCCACCCTGGCTAATAGACCTTTTGATCTGCTTGACACTTGCAGGATCCTTCAGACCATACCATGAGAAAATATGAAGGAAGAGAAGAGGCTTCTCAGTCAAGTGATATTAATCTGGCTCCAGAGGGAAGAATTAATGTGAGTTATTTTGCTCATTTTGTGCAAATGTATAACGGTTGAAAATAAAGCTGCAATGACAAGTAAGGCAGCTGCTGTGATGATGCCTGAACTTTTTCAAAATGTCTGCATAGAAACAGACATTTTCTATGTCTGTTAAAGCTATTAAAAAAAAAGACAAGGGAGGAAGAAAAAGAGAACATCATTTAATATTTTTCATGAAATAGATGCACTCATGATTTCTACTTCCTGATTGTTTTTATCAAGGTAGGCAGTAAGCTCCAGAGATCTGGTCTCCCACCACTTTCAAAATCAAATGCTTTCTGCTCTTCCAGAAACAATATTCTCCTACTGAGAATAGAAGAGACAGGGGGAAAAATGAACTTTTGCTTGAGTAAGATCTGTTAACTAGTTGTTATTGGTTTTACCTAGTCTTTCCTTGCTAGAAGTCAGACTCTTAAGGGTAATGTGATCTACCAAAGAACCACTCAGTTTGTGCAATGAATATGTGTACACGTTCAGAACAGCTTGTTACCTTAACACACATTAACTTTGATAATGAATTCAGAATGATGGCATTAATATAATCAACCCTAGTATTATGAAAACAAGACATTTTCTTTGCATTAATTTATTCAGACAGAGGGAAAGTATTGGTGGGTGAAGAAAAAAACCATCCCAGTGGAATATTTGTTAATTGCTTCAAACTGTTAACAGTTACTTTGTCCCAAGGTGTGGGATGCTGAATGTTATGGTTAAATGATTCATTTAGAGTCTCTTGACATGAGTTTCCTACCACCACCACCACCTCTTATTCTTCCCTATCAATTGTACATATGTCTTCTCAAGCAATTAAGCCTAAACTCCTGCTGGTTGGGAAGCCATAAGCCTTCAAATTCAAATTCAAATTTTACAACACCTACTGTTTGAGAAGGGAGGGGGAATTTATTAGTGAAAATTACGAAGACGTATATGGATGCATATTCAGATATTTTATTTGAAGTGTGTGTGTGTGTGTGTGTGTATGCATATGTGTGCGCATACAGATTTGTGTGTTTGTATGTGTGGGAGAAAGAGAAAAAGATGATGTCCATACTTTAAATAGGCAGGCCCTATTGTTCAATTGCAGCCATTGCCATTCGAGGTGTATAATGCAGACATTGATAATTACCATTCCCTTCTTGCTACATAATCATTTATTTTTTTATTTTTTTAAAAGGCTCATGACAATTGTTATCTGTTCAGCCTTTAGATTTTGATGAAATACTTCAGAACAAAAGATGAAAGCATTTGTAAAATAAAACAGAAATGCAACAAAAGGTATATCTACTTCATATTCCCTGGTTTTGTATCAATAATTGTTATGTATTATGTTCCACATATTGTTATAAACAACAGGCATGCAGCATAAAAAATAGATTAATCTATTCTTTTGATGGCAAAGAGTTAAATAGTTTAAGGAACCTAGATATATACATATCATTTGCTAATCATGGTGTCAACCAAATATTTATTTACTATGATATGCACAATTGGTCAAATAATTCATCCCACTTACTAGGTGGTATTTCCACCATTTGAAAAGGGACAAATTCAAATCCTTAAATGTTATATATATATTTTTTTCCTTATTAAGTTTTTGAGAATGATTCTCAGAAAAATACTTTTTTCCTCAAAGGTGTTTCTTTCAGTTTCTTTTATTGTTGTGTGTACAATATGGCAAAATCCATGAATTGTACATCCAGTTAGGGTGGATATAGTTCTACATGAGTATATCATTTGTTGGGAAAAAAAACCACATTTATTTTATTTGATGTTTGAACTGAAATCTATACCCAGACATTGGGTGACATCCAGTGGTGGGATTTTTTTTTTTTTTTTTTTTTACTACTGGTTCTGTGGGCATGGCTTGGTGGGTGTGGCAGGGGAAGGATACTGTAAAATCTCAGTAAGAGGTGGTCTTTGCTGGTTCTCCAAACTACTCAAAGTTTCTGCTACTGGTTCTCCAGAACTGGTCAGAACCTGATGAATATCACCTCTGGTGACACCCCAATCTGAACATTAATTCAGACAATCCTGTTCAAATAAATTACACTGAAATTTTCCAAGATTGAATTCTAACTTTTTAAATTTCCACCACAATCCATAGAAAAATAAATGTATATGAAAATATAACAATTCAGCTTGCTTGTTCAAAGCATACATTCAAATAATACATTTTCAGGACCCAAATTAGTATATTTATTAGTGATACTTTTAGTTATTTTTTACAGAATAGTAGATGCCTATATTTTATTATTGACTGTTATATGCCTTGACTCTCATATAGATTGAATAAATCATTAAGGTCTTATTTTCCCCTTTCATTACATGTATTAAACTGTATAGCATAGGCAATGTTAAGAATGTAGCCACAAGTAAATTATCTAAAGGCCATTTCTTTTGTGTGAGATACATATAAAAAGGGGTGGAGTTTCATTCATCTAGTTGCAGCTGCCATATTGACTTTTTTAAAACAAACACTCTTTATGGACAACCTGAACTTGGTTTTACGAAGCATATGGATAATTTTAATGCATTACTTTTTTTTTACTTTTAATATTCTTTTAACTTCAAGCTTGAAAATTAATGATGACAAAATGGAACTAGCTGTTGATATGCCAATGGTGTAACACTGATTTTCCCAACTGAAATGAATGCCAGTGTATATTTAATATGTTACTATGGAACAAAGTTTTATTTTCCAATTATAAATTGAAATAATGTAATTTGTCTTATGGACTTGATTATCATTCCTACTGTGATAAGTGAAATAATGTAATGCTACTTTTGCTTCTGTAAATTTGCTTACGCTTAGAGTTGTTTACAAAAGCATGTATTTTGTAACCTTCCAGAAGATAACAAACAGTTGGTGGTCTGGGGAATGTTGATGGGCAATAAGTGTCCCTGGAAGGTGTGAGGTTTGATGACGTCTGTGAACCAAGCCCTCGTACAATGGGGCAGGGGAATTAGGGTATAAGTATGCTGTGCAAAGTGTGCTCGGGGTTTCATCCAGCTGCCTTGGATGTGAACCCGCTTCTGCAGAACCGCAATAAAACCAGAGAGAAAACTCAGATCCGTGTCGTGTCAGTCTCTCGTACAAGTGCAATCTCACACTACTAACTAGATAGTATTCCAATCTTACCCTTAAACTTTATGTACTAGCATTGGCAATCAAATTTAGGTGGGATTCTTGCTAATTGAAACTAGATTTTATTAAAATCTCTCCTAGTCAAAAAGACAAGTAACAAGGGTGGTTAGAATGATGAAATCTCATCACTTTTCTGTATCTATCTATCTATCTATCTATCTATCTATCTATCTATCTATCTATCATCATGACAGATCTCCCACACAAAAAGGAGTGGCACTTGTGTTGAAATAACACTATTTTGTTTTCATTATTCTGATCAAAGTGGAAAAATTCTGAAGATTTTGTTGCTAAAACACATGACAAAAACACCTTTGTCTCCATTCCATTTCTTTCTTTCTTTCTTTCTTTCTTTCTTTCTTTCTTTCTTTCTTTCTTTCTTTCTTTCTTTCTTTCTTTCTTTCTTTTTTTCTTTTTTTTTCTTGAAGCTTCCCTCCCTCTTTCTTTCTTTCCTTCCTTCCTTCCTTCCTTCCTTCCTTCCTTCCTTCCTTCCTTCCTTCCTTCCTTCCTTCCTTCCTTCCTTCCTTCCTTTTGTTTCTCTTCTGTCTACTTCACAGTGCAACCTCTTATATTCTGGCCTTCAGATCTTTTTTTCCTAATTTTCTCAGCTCAGAAAGCTAACTTTTCTCCAAGACTTCAAATTGCTTCTCTGCAGCCACAAGCCAGCTAATAGCTATTTACTAAATGGATTATGCCAGTTCATTTTTTAAAAAAATTCCTCATGATCCTTGTTAAGTCTGGGCAGTGGGTCCCAAGGAGAGACGAGACTCGAAGTAGTGACAACAGCTCTTTATTAGGAAATCAGATACTGAGACAAGACTCCCAGCCACGGCAGCTCTTTTTATAGAGCTGGCTGCGGCTAGGCAGCCTATGACAAGCTTTTGAGCTTGCCGCACTTGGTTTTACCCAATCGCGGCAGCCCAGATATGAATCAATCAGAACGCTTAGTCTTGTCCAATCACGGCCCGGCTTTTCCGGACCAATAGGAATGCAGGCCTACAAGCCTGCTAGTATAGAACAATTCTTATGGCTCCTAATGATCTGGCTAAATTGTAGAAGCTTTGAATGATGAATGTTAGAGTTCCATAGCAAAAATAGCAACAGCAGACTTCTAGTATATTTATAATCTCATTCAGAAAGCAACCTTGAAAAGACATTACAACCATATTAGTACAAATACTGAACTTAATAATGAAACAGTTTATTTTTATTAGCAAATCAATTGGGTCCCTGACCTGCTCGTCATGTACACTCAGAATCTTAATTTATTTTCTAAGCTGGTCAAGTCCTTTTGAAGATCTTTAGTGGCATTTACTTAATGGGTGATGTTCCCAGCACAGCACAGGACTACTTAAATTCCTAGATGCTTTCTAAGTGATGAATGAGTTGCTTTTGCTCTTCCTGGACAATATATATGGAGCCTGCTAGGTTGTGTTTGTGAGCCTCTATTTGTGAAGTCTTTACTTTTGTATTCAGCTGCAACTGTACAGAAAAATGTCCCCTTCCTTAAGTGGGAGAAATAAAAGAATTGAGATTACAGCAGCTTGCCTCTTAGAGAAACACAACTGATTACTGTAGATTCATTCTGGAGATAAAGTGTTTCCTAAGAAGCTAAAGCAGCAGCTGGTACATGTAATGTTCTTTTTTTATTGTGGTTGGTAACAAATAGCAATGGATTTAAAAAGACATAAAATATATTCTAACTGACACTGACCAAAATCCTACCTGAGTGCAATATAATTTAAGCCAGCTTGACAAAAGGAGAGTTAATAATGTATAGCATTGAGTCTGACTGAATAGCACATGTGAAAATTGCTATTCCTTGTCAAGGAATAATGCATATTTGTAAGTGGAATTATTGCATTGTGTGAAAAGACAAAAGAAAACTTGATTGTTCTCTATGAAGATAAAATAGGGGCAAGAAAGTAGAAAGAACTAGATTTATCCTTTTGATCTGGGCTTCTTCTTAGAATCCAGTAGTAATGATAACTTTTCTCAAGAGCCGGATTCAGGCTTTCAGTAAAGGTGTTACCGAAACAAAATGAGAAAGAAGTCAGTGCATTGATTTCCCTTTTAATTTTGTTTAAAAAAATGAATTATAAACTAGATGATCCCACTGAGATGAGCCTGAGAAGAACCCCAAAATTTTCAGCAGAAAATTTCAAATTTCATCCAAGCACAATTTTAATTATATAAAACATTCCATGGGAAGAAAGATATATAGATTTCAGATGCGTGACAATTGCATTCTTTCCTATTTTTCTCCAACTTATAATGGAAAATTAGATCCTATATGCTGGCAATCAGCACTTTAATGGAACATGATGGGAACCTGATCTTCATACTTATTTCATCGATTGTCAGATTGCCACAAACCATATGGCTTTGCCAAAGTATCCAACCATGAAGTCATTAAATCTTTTTCGTTATATTCTAAGTACAAATTACTACTGAGAAACAGCTGGAAAAGTCTCGAAGACATTTTAAAAAAGATTTCAGGAAATCAGATAGACTCAGAAATGATGATCAATAACACATGTTGACTTGCTATTACAGGCACTGGCTTCGGACATTAGACTAAAAGAACAATTGGTTCCCAAAAAACCAACTAATGGATTTTAAAATATGAATGCTTGGGTAACATGAGTAACAGTTATGAATAGATGAAAGTTGAACAATTCCCAGACTAATTTGGAGATGAAGTCTAAGCAGTGCTCCAGACCTTCAAAAGATGCTTTGGGAATACTGAATGTCTGAAGGTGGTCCTTGTTTTCATAGCACAATCTTTTTCAGAATCACATGGCAACTGTGTTCCTTTAATGACATGCATTTCTCTATATATCACGATTGTTGCTTCGACAACAAACAATGCAAAGCTATTTACAGCTTTCCATATTGTACAGACGCATACACACACACATTAAAAAACAAACTGCATGAATATAAAAATTAAGTGAAAATATGTAGCATATCTTAGAAATAGAGAGATTTAGCAATATCTGCTTTCAACTAAAAAAAGTTATTGAGAACCACTGACCATTTTCTATATCACGTTCGTTCATTTCTGTTTTGTGTTTGGCCTTAGTTCAAAGTACCAAAAGCAAGAAGTAAATAAGGATTACTTCCTATTGTTTTGGCATGATCTGTAAATGTAGTAAAAATGTCAGGGGCCATATACTCATACACTAATGCTCCTTCCAAAAGGCTAGGACAATGATTAAATAGGTTAGAGCTGGACAACCTTTAGGAAAAGAGAGGATCATTGTGCCTGTATCAGGGGTGGGATTTGACTGGTGTAACTACTGGTTCACTGATTTTACGTTTTGCACATGCATTTCCCATCTTGACTATTGCAACGCCTCTACATGGGGCTGTCCTTGAAGAGCATCCAGAAATTCAGATGCTCCAGTCGGTGCAAAATACAGTGGCCTGTATGATTTTGTGCAGACCCCAGTGTCCACATGTATCACCTCTCCTGCAGGAGCTGCATTGTCTGCCGAGTTGCTTACAGGTGCAATTCAAGGTGCTGGTTGTCACCTTTAAAACCCTTAGGGCTTGGAACCAGTTTATCTGAGGGACTGTCTCTTGCTGATCACATTTATCTGACCCATCAAAGCTGGGAGGCAGGGAATGCTATGGGTTTCATCCCCTAGGGAGATACACCTCGTGGGACGCAGAAGAAGGGCCATCTCCGTGGTGGTTCCCTCTCTCTTGAACTTCATTACCCCAGATATTAGAATGCCCCCCACTCTAACACTCTTCCAGAAGACGCTGAAGACCTGGTTCTGCCAGTGGGACTGGGGAAACTCCAGACCAGGATGGAGCCCATTAAATGGCTCATGTGATCTGCTGTTGCCAGGGCAGGGTGGGTGGGAGGGTGGGTGATTTTATTATATTATATTAATGTATTTGATTCTTTTTATTAGTTTTATTGTTTTAAATGAAGTTTTATATTCTGTAAGCCGCCTTGAGTCGCTATGTATGAATAGGCGGCAATATAAATTCAATAAATATAAATTAAATTAAATAAATAAAAAACATGCTGATGTGAAATCAGGATGTATAAACAGCTTGTGATATATTTCAATGTAATTACATAGATATAGAATTGTAAATCTGAGGCATGGTGCACAGTCAACTGTTATGAAAATGATATTTGAGACTATTCACATGTATTCATTTCTATGAACTCTCAAGGACTAGGATGAATCACCTTTAATGAGAACAGAGAAATAAGGAATGTAAATCACTGCTTTTTCTTTTTTTTTTCTTTTTAATATTTGTTTTCCCATCATATAATGTTTTATATATAATCTCTATATATGATAGAAATATGAGAAATCATATTATGGATAGAGTTATATTCTATTCATATTTCATGGAAGGATATTAATTCTGATGGGCTCACTTGATATTAATGTACTGTGATAAACACTTCTGTAGAATATTGTGTTGCAGTCAGTATTAATTAGCTGAACGATTACTTTGAAGCTTGGTATACTTGGCTTTTACAATATGTACCTGTGAATGATTTATCTCACTCTCTTTTATAGCGATTCTTATTATGTTGGCAAGAAAAATCTTGCCTGAACTGGTCAAGTAGATTAATCTGGATTCTACTTGCATAATTTGTGCAATTTCTTATCCAAAGGATATCAGAATATTAGAGGTGTTTTGAAGCTAAAATGTTTCCCTGCTATTTTATGTTCAAGCTGAACAACAATAAAGGTTAGATTCCAGAAATAAACAATTCTTTACAAAAACAATGCTGTTCCCATTCTTTAACTAGAAAACATTATTGTCCTTTTAAATAAAATTTTGCCAGAACCGTAAGAATGAAAAGCACAATACATTATCATCAAGGTAAATAAATATTCACTCTTTAAGAGTGATGTTCCTTAGCAATTGTTCATTATCTTTTTAAATAGCTCAGTGAAATCACAGGTATTTATTACTTTGTGTTTTGTCAGATGTGCCATCTAAATATTAAGTTTATTTTTAATCCATATTTTAATGTTAAAAGTTACCTGTTGAACTGATCTGGGTTGATAACTCTCTAAGTAACATTATGAATCTCTCCTTCTCCCCTTCCTCTCTCTCATATTTTAGTTCTTTTTCATTTGTAGCAAAATAATAACCCAGTGTAACCAAAAGAAAGCAAAATAAATAAATAAAAACACAAGAAAACCAAATGAAATGCATTTTAGAAGAGTTAGACAATGATATCAAATCTTAAGCAACAAATTAATTCTGGAATACACAAAATCATATTGTTTGTGGAAACTTGATTCATATGTGGAAAGGATAGGCCTTTTTTCATCCCAGAACTTCAAGCAATCATTAATCTTTCCACAAGAATAATATTATCTTCTTAGTTGTTGCCGTACACAAACTTTTCCATCCTTCAACAGCTTCATTTTTTTTCAAAATATAATTCACTACCACTATTACATTTTGGGCTCATTTTCTTTTCATTTTCATTGTGTTTACCCATAAAAACATATAAATGTAAGCAAAATCAATTTAGAGTTGTAATATGCTACTTTTATATATCAGTATTTAAGAATACAATGTCAAAACATATCAAAATATGTTAATATTCATTTTTTAAAAATCAACTGCAGTATAAAGCAAAATATAAATGCAAATTTATTATGAAATGATACAGTCCAGATTTAATTAATTCCTAAACATCAAACATTATTTTTGAGAATTGTCATCAATCATTCTACATGGGCATCTAACTGAATATATGCAACAGAAGTTTCTGGAAAGAGAAGTTGCAAACATAATTTTCTACGTTTCACTTTTTTTTTAATTTATTTCAAGCTAAGCATTAAACGATCACAAGTAAAAAACTAAAACCAGCTAAAATTCAAGTTTGAAGAAGTAAAGAGAACTAGATAATAACAATAATAGTGATTATAATATTTTTTAAAAATATTTTTTTAAAATTTCTCTAGATTTTTAAAATTTCTCTTAGATTTCTCTAAGCTATTTTTCCATTCTTTTTTTTTTAAGAGTATGACATTATTGCTTAAACGATTTAGATTCCAGTTCTTTTCACACAAGAACCCTAGTGGCATAGTTCTTAGAGTGCAATATTGCAGGCAAACTCTGTCCACAGCTAGGAGTTCAAACCTAACCAGCCCAAGATTGACTTCCATCTTTCTGAGATCAGTAAAACAAGGACCTAGATTGTTGGGACAATATGCTGACATTTGTAAACCGCTCAAATAGTGCTGTAAAGCATATGTAGCAGCATCTAAGTCTAAATGCTATTGCTAAGCACTATTGCTATATGCCTGAAACTAAGCACCACAGAATTTGGGATAACGTAAGGATAATGCCCCAGTATCTTTAATGTAAGGATAATACCCCAGCTTCTGCCAATCTAGCAGTTCGAAAGCATGTAAAAATTCAAGTAGAAAAATAGACATCACTTTGGTGGGAAAGGTAATAGTGTTCCATGCGCATTTAGTCATGCTGGCCACATGATCCCAGATATCTTTGGACAGTGCTGGCTCTTCAGCTTTGAAACCGAGATGAGCAGTGCCCCCTAGAGTTGGGGACAACTAGCATGTATGTGCGAGGGGAACCTTTACCTGTACCTTTAAGGATACAATAGTGGCAAATATCTGTAGCTTGGGTGTCGGGTGAGGATGAAAATTCATTCTCCAAGCTTGTGAGTTGGTTTCTGAACACTTTGTTTCCAGATTAGGTAACATCTTCAGCAGAGTTTAAGAGACGTCAGTGTCAATGGTCTTCTAAGGACTTCAGTGTGGGTGTGTCAAGTAAGAGTCTTTTAATTGGTCTTGTGATGGTTCAGGTCATCAGTGAAGGTCTTTTAACATATCTTGTGATGGGTCAGGTGTGAGCTATCAGTGACAGTCTTGTGATGGGTCTTGTGTTGAGGAGGTTAGATCATTAGGAGTGCTAGTTGGGGGTGGGGCTTACATGGCTTAGTTGAGACTTGATGCTGTTTCTGGTTCTGGCTATGTGGTTGATTTGGATTCTGAAAGGTTTGTAGGCTAGTTGTAGGTCAATGTGTCTGCTGATGGAATTGCTGTGGAGTGCCAGGCTTCAATGAACTCATGAGCCTGGCTGGTGGTAGTGGGGCCGATGATTTTTGTGTTGATCCAATTGAACTGGTGCTATTTGGTATTGGTATGGATAGAAATTAAAGATTTGGGATCAAGGTGTTTGAAAGTGCATACTTATTCTGAAGGAACCTATGAAGAAGAGGCGTCATTGGCCAGGTAGTTGGTCAAGTTCTATCCTCATGGCTGTATTCAAACTGGGAAAGCATGAGAAAGAGTTCTTGAGTTATAGATCTGGACAGAGAATCCACATATACATATCTGAGATCAGTAAAACAAGGACCCAGATTGTTGGGACAATATGCTGACATTATGCTAGCATGGAAAAACAACTGAAAATATGAAGTTGAAACAAGGCTAGTCCATGAGGCCTCTTTTATGTCATTTACAATCGACTTAAACTGCCAACATTTTAATTGTTCAAGTACTGCTTGAAAGTAACTTTTTAATAAGAAATACCATCTAAAGGAGTTAAACTAATTAAAAACATCCCTGAAATCAGAGAGCTAATCAAGTATAATTAAGATCAAATAATAATCCAGGAAGAATGGTAAAATATCAGAATGTTGCTCAGAAACATCTTCAGGGGAAACTGTAAATATTTCTGACAAACCAAATAAAGAGAAACTTTAGTCAGTTTCAAGGCTCATTTAGCTAGTGATTGAAATATAACTATGCTATAAATCATCAAGTACCTTAAATTATATGATCCTTTATTCCTTTCAAAAATCTTTACATTTTGCAGTCATGGGGACATTTAAGAAGTACATATTTAGGAGACAGGACATAATATTTCTCTACAGCAGAGTAAATATGTAAGCAGGTTTGAATAATTATCAAGGCAATTTTGAAAACCCTATATAAATATATTTTATTACAACATAATATATTTAATAACCTTTTCATGAGTTGGGTGCATAAAGACTCTTTTTTAACTATTAATGTATCAGCAGTTCCATAGCTTCATCTTTTTTTGAAACAGAAGTTCTCTTAAACACAGGTTAAAGAACAATTTTTTTTTTTAACGTCTACATTTGAAAGTTGGAAAAAATAATTGAAGCTAGATTATGGATAAATAGAAATATGATAGTCAGTCTCCAAGCACAATGAAAGTAATTTAGTAATTCTGGACTAGTCTCTTGCCTTGGACTAATCTTCATAAGTTTAGACATGCTATGAGGGTAAGTGATTCTTATAAGGCAAAAATGGAATTTTATCTAATTGGGCATTTCTGCTAATATATAAAATGTTATTAATGATTTGTTCATCCTGTTTCTTGATACAATCTCCAGATGTGTCTACCAGGAAATTTCAGAAAGTCTACAGGGCAAAAAAAATCACATTGTTTTACACTAGACATTTTTTGTCTATGTAAAGTTATATTTAGCTTATAATAAATAAGGCTAATGAAAATGCTGAGATCTATTGTTAGAGGCCTGGAATTGCTCTTGAATAGTAACTTTTAGGTCTTGGTCATGATAAATAGGAAGTTGCAGTAGTTATGCAGTCTTGTGCCCAATTTTTTTTTTTTTCAATATTCCATAAAGCATTAGAACTTGGTCTAGTACATGGATGGTGTCTTATGGGCTAGATTTTAGTGCAATTTTCAGAATCATTGCTAAGATGCTTTTAAGAGATTGGTCTTAAAAGTAACATGTGGTACCGATTTTAGGGGGAAGCTGCCTTTATTCAACAGTAGAGCAGAGCCAGGAAAATATGGCTAGGTTGAGTATTGAAAAACCCAACTAACTTAGATTTCAATTAATGTGTAAATTAATCCAATCAATTAACTGAAGTTAATACAGGTAACTCTCGATTGAGCCCAGTATTTCTGTTGCTAAGCAAGACAGTTGTTCAGTGAGTTTGCTCATTTTACATCCCAGTTGTTAAGTGAACCACTGCAGTTGTTGGTTAGTAACATGGTTATTAAGTGAATCTGACTTTGTCAGTAAAGTCCCAATTGATTTTGCTTGTCTGAAGGACACAGAACATTGCAACCATCATAAACATGACTCAGTTGCCAAGCATCTGAATGTTGATCACATGACCATGGGGATGCTGCAACAGTCGTAGGTGTGAAAAATGGTCATAAGTCACTTTTTTCAGTGCCGTTGTAACTAGATGAACCATTGCAAGTCAAGGACTACCTGTATTATTATTCTACCTTCAATTAATATTTTCATTTTTATATTAAGCATTGTACGTTGGTGACAACTTTTGGAGGAACTACATATGACTCTTAGGCTTCAGGTTCGCCTTATTGTCTGAAAAGTAAAGATACTGAAGCTTAAGACTACTTACAGATTATTAAAACATTTTTATCCACAATTTCATTATTTTACTGTGTTAATTTGCTATTATAGTTATAACCTCAAAAATCAGTATTTCTATAAACATGAGAATTGTGAATACTTTTTTGGGGGGCATATAAATTTCAATAATTCAGTAATGCAAGTAATACATGTTAGGATATAGAGTGAAAATGTGCAAAGATTGAAATCCTGAAAGAACCTCTTCCAGAAACCTAGTCAAACAGCTTGATTGCCATCACATCTCCCTGCCTTTCAGAGCAATTGCCTTGTTAGGAGTAACGTGGCTTCCAATTCTGGACATACAGTCCTTAATAGCTGGAGAAATAGAATAGGTTTTTCATGGTGACTAATTCAGTGTTTATGCACCTACACTAGGTCTGTGCTTTTCTAATTAATACTGCACATAGTAAACAAGCTTTTCTAAGCGCAGGTAAGAGCTAAAAGAATGCTAAAAGAATAATTGTTTGATGACAGTTAGGCACATCTCCCCCAAATCAGACAACAATTTATTTATTTTGCTTTCTTCTAAGGATGCATAATTTTCATCCTTACCAAAGACATTTATATATTTATTTATCACATTTCTCTCTTGCTGCAATCTCCTCACTCTCAGCATGGAAGATGTCTTATAATGATCCATTCTAAAATGTATTATTGGGGATTTTATAGAGTATAAGAACCATATAAAGCATGTACAGTACAACTTGCCATAAAAGTCATAAAACCAACTTCAACCATGTATGTAAGATTACAAATAGTAAAATGGAAAGTTAAAGATGATAAAATCAAATCTTTATCAAAGATGATAAAATCATTATTTGTGAATAATGGTCAGTGATCAGGTGTTCTATGAAATTATAAATGCTGTGTACAAATTTAACACAGGTTATCAATTAAAAGAAGAGAGAAAATGTCATCATTCTAATAACCTGTTTTGTTTTTTGTTTTTTTTGTGACTAAACTCACAGGAGAATAGCTTGAATTTGAAATGTGATTCGATCAGACAATTTAGCCTTCATAATTTCAGAAGTGTCGGTACAAACTCAGAAGCAAATCATTGATTAAACTGTACCAGGCAAAAAGAATATTTAACAAACTGTCCCTGATCCATGCAATCATGTAGATGCCAAATAAAGAGAAAGTAGAGAGTTGCATTAATGAACATGAAAAAGTACACTTGCCGGTTAGCCATCTGAAAGACTAAGAGGAGAGGGGATGAAGTCTCAAATCAGACATAAAGATGAAACACTGGATTGCCCATGGCAAAGTCTGGGGAAGATGTAATTCATATAGAATGGGACGATAGTGTTAAGGGAGAGCAAGTCATATTTTATTGCTCTATTATTAATCCATGCCTCAGGTGTGTTTTGAGGCAAGTGGCCATCAGCTGTTCCGTGTGGTGTTTTGAAGTCCTGGAGCTGAGATACACCAAAAGCAAACCTTTGTTCAATCGCACAAAGCCAGCCAGGGAGTATAACTAAAGAAAGGAAGGAAACTGCCCTTGGGTGTCGGTTTAAATGGTGTGTGCAAATATGGATGTGCTAAAACAAGAAGGCAAACAAATATGTATGGTTGTGTAATGTGTTCCCCAAGGTACGCATGAGGATGGGTGACCTTTCAGAGTCCTTGCCTCTAAAGTTGGAACATGAGCAGTCATAAACAGTGCTAAAAGTTACCAATAATTGAAAGCAGAGACAAATGAGGGCAACTGTGATAAGGAACACTGTGTTTCTTATCCCAGGGATACTATAACATTTTGTCACAGAAAAATTGCTGGTGAGGAATAGAAGAACCTTGTACCTTGGGAGTAAAAGTTACCTTCTCTCAATATATGTTAATGCTAAAGATGTTATAGCCATGGCTGTAAAATATTACTTTGAGGTTTCCTTTCATTGAGATGCAATATCTTGGTAATAAAATGCTAAAGACACATATTACTTTTGCTAATTCCCATCCATCAAATCAGATCAAATCCAAATTATTTTAATATCCATCCAGGAGAATATTAACCAATATTAGGGACAAAATGGCCATTCATTCTACTTTGGAGATAATAAAAAGTCAAGAAGTAATTATGAAGGACTTCTGAATGTATCATTGAGTCATATACCATGCAACACAATGCTGTTAATGTCTATACAGACATGTGATTCTGGGTCATATTGGATTCAAGGTGGTTTACTCCTGAGTAAGTGTACAACTCAATGCTATGTAATTTGTGGCTTTGGGGCTACAGGAAGTGCTTGAAAACTTTGGGAATAGTTCTGTGGTGGGTTTCAAAAAAATTTCCTACCAGTTTGGAAAATTCACTTTATGCGCATGTGCGCAGGGCTCAAACACTGGCCTCTGTATCAACACTAGTGAACTATGCAGGCATGCCTAATGCATGCACGTGCTAAACACACAATTTATGTGCACACACACAGGGCTCAGAGACTGTCCTCTGCATCAATCCTGGTGAGCTATGCTGTTTTTTAGCTTAATTGAAGCATGGCAATCTGCTATCCGGTGAGTCAGTGAGCTAATAAACAAGAGAATATAGGAAAGGTAAGAGCAGGGGCAGTTGGACAGGCCCAGCCAGAAGTGGTATTTGCTGGTTTTCTGAAGCAGTCAAATTTTTTGATACCGGTCCACCAGAACCAGTCCAAACTGGCTGAATACCATCTCTGAAATAGTTCCTTCAAAAGTTTTGGCTGAATTACTTTTTTTTTTTAACATAGCAGCAGGAAAATTATGAAACCTCTGGGGAAGTATTATATTATTACTCTCTATGTCATGGTTCTGACTGATTAACCTAACCAAAGCAAGCATCACTTGGGATGATTCAATCTCTTTACCCAAAACTTTATTGAGTACATCACTTTGGCATGGTTGAAGGCAAAACCAGATCTAGATCTTTACCACACTAAGCTCCATAAGTAAAGTTCACAAGCAGTCTCCAGATATTATTGTGAGAAAGTTTTTCTGGCTTTTGTAAAGACCTGCTGAAATGTCCTTGGTTTTCATACAGACATCTTGATATGTTCATGTTCTATTTCTCACTCCCCCAATAGTTCATTGGCAAGTTGACACATGATAATATTGACAACAGCAAGATGTTTTTTGAAGCTTGACAATCTATTCACAACAATGTGAAGATACAGGTGCCAATTGTTTAGCTGGTGTTGACCTTCATATGTATCAAGTTCCTCCCAAAAACCTGTGATGTTCTCATGTATTGGAGTAATGTACATGTGGATCCAAGCAGTGTGGCCTTTTGTGATAGAGAGATAAAAATTTTGTCAAGGGGCAGATTTTCTAAATACCTTCCTAGATTTTTTAGTATGGTACTCTGGTGTTGATACTATTAATATTATTAGATTTATATCCTGCCTTTATTTTGAATAGTTCAAAGCATCTGTACATAATGTTCCCAACACCTACAGATAATCCTTTACTGATGATCACAATTGAGTCCAAAATTTATGTTGCTAAGTAAGACATTTATTAAGTGACTTTTGCCCCATTTTATGACATTTCTTGCCACAATTGTTAAGTGAATCACTGCAGTTGATAAGTTAGCAACCTGTTGTTAAGTGAATCTGGCTTCCCCAGGGTCTTTACTTGTCAGAAGGCCACAAAAGGTGATGACATGATTCCCCAAGATAATGCAATGGTCATAAGTATGAACCAGTTGCCAAGCATTTACATTTTTATCATGTGAGCATGGAAATGGTGCAAAGGTCATAACTGTGAAAAAGGGTGATAAGTCACTTTTTTCAGTACCTTTGTAACTTTGAATGGTCACTAAATCAAGTCAAGGACTACCTGTATTTCCTTACCATTTCCCAGTTTCGAGTTCAGTACCTTAACCATTATACATTATATTTATGGTATACTGTATCAATATTTCTTTTTGTGGTAAGCAAGATTATGCAAAGTTGAGAAAAGAAAAAGAAATAATAAGCCAAAAAAATTAAAGGCATGAGATAAGAAAAAGAAAAGAAACAGTGAAATTTAGCTTGCAGTAATGCCATTCATTATATAGCTAGATATCTTTGTATGCTAACAACCAAATTTGCTTCCATCTCATTCATGCACCATTTCATCCATTAGCTTTTGCTCTTTAAAATTCTCACCTTTCTCCCTTTCAGGATTTCATTAGCTCTATTCAACTACAACATTTTCAATCTTTTTAACCTATTCTCTCATTCTTTTCATATTTGTTTTGTGACTTGATCCTCATTAATTCTCTTTCTGTGATTAAACAGCCTCAACATCCTAAGGCATAAGGTAAGGCTGCAAGGTAATGGCCCCTCCTTCAAGAAGATAAAAGCCAGCTGTGAAACAAACATACTTTGCAGAAGGCAAAGACATTTTGAAACTCCAACCTCATGGGCATTCCAGTATCCTGAGTTTGTATTTGAAGATTTTTATATTGCAAATTAATATTGTCTGTTATCTTTTGGCAAGGCTTGCACAGTTTGACAAGGCTTGTGCTTATCACAGCTAATTATTTTTTAAAGGCATTACAAAATGGATTATATTTGATTTCTGGAAAAGGTCAGAACAGTTTCTGAGTGCTGAATGAGATGGGAAGTTTCATTGGAATGCTGACTCAATGACTAGTGAAGTAAAATCTGCAAGGACTCCTTTCCTTCCTTCCAGGTGGAACTCCAAATGTTTCGGGATTGCACCAAGACACCTATTACTATTGATACTACCTTTGTTTTTCTTTCCCATAGTTTTCTACTTCTTTTTGTAGGTCTTTATATTTTATGAGTCTTTATTATATTATGTTATATATGCAAGTACCTATATTTTATATTTATCTCCAGTACTTTCTCTCCTTTTCTGCTGATTTAGTGTACTGTCACATCCACTATCCAGAATTTTTTGTCTTTCTTATAGAAAGTTGTTAAGTGTGGGGTATTGTATGATATGTGCTCATCTGTTTGAATTCTAAAATTCCAGAGCACTTTAATTTCTTAATTTTCTACCATTTTGTCTAATTTTGTCTATTTTGTAGTTCCACCAGTTCTTACTTGCAAGCCAATGGTATTTTAGATCTTCTACTATACCACTATTGCTATTTTGTCATGCCATTGTTTGTATGCTAATTAGATAGTTCACGGTTTAAGATTAACCATAATAAAATAATACATATGATTAAAATATCCATGGTAAAAACAGTAACAATGTCAAGGAATAATCAAAATGACACAATATTATGGAAGAAATTATTTAAGAAGGAAAAAAATAACATGAAGCACTATTCTGCTTTTAAAAACATTTTTTTTTTTATTTGCCTCCCCTCCCCTCCTATAAGAGAGATACAGCCAGCACATGTTCCAATAGATCAATTTTGAAATGTTTATCCTGAAGGAAAACCTGTAGGTGCCTTCATGGAATTCCAACCTATTCATTCACATCATATAACAAAATAATTCTTCTTTTGGATCATAGTTATTCAGAAAGTTTCACCTTGCTGTTTTTCTCTGAAACTCTGTTTGTTCCATATTAATTCACTCACAAGTAACTTCCAGTTATTACTTCCTACTTTCATATACACAAAGAACAACCTAAATGATACAGTTCCATACTTTCTGTCATATCTTAAAATTAAAGTTACACCTTCATTTCCTTGCACATGTAAAAGATGCACCTGGTGACAGGCTTAGAAAAAGCTATGACATAAATAGTCAAGGCCATCAAGAAAATGGTCAAAAGTTGTGTAACTCAGAAAGAGAGAAGAAAAAGCCAATGAATTAAATTGTAAAGGCTGTAACTTTTTTTTTGCATAACAGAAGCCAAATCATATGTAATGTATGACAAATATTATTCTTCAAGTTTCTATTCAGGACCTACAAATTGGCATACTAGTCAACTTATTTTTGGATTTGGAACTCCTAAATTATAATTATTCATTTTTCCTGAAATTACTTTCCCAGTGAAACAAAACTTTGGAGAAAGAAAAAGAGGCTAATGCAACTTTTAGACTTTGTACAGACCAGTTGGGAAGTCCATGACATAATGAAATAACCGAGGGAAAAATTGTAGAAGCTGACTTATTTTTGTAGCAATGAAAAAAAATCAAAGCCTAAACTAGTGTTAAAACCAAGCTTTTCTTCAAAGGCTTTTCTTTGCTTCAGAAGATCAAGAAAAATTATCCTGAATATGTTCAAGGAATAAGGAAGCAACTTCCCTCAAAATTCATAGGCAAGTTATTACAGATTTTGTTAAAAAAAACCCAAGAAACTGACATACTAAGAAAGTCAGTGAAAAAAGCAAAATAAATATTAAGAATTTAATTATAACAATCCTATTTATTTTGTACATCTGCAGTCTTTTTGGAACAATTGAAAATGACACATAATTATATTCAACCCATTCATGAAAAATTATAACAAAAAACATAGCCTCCTACTATTTTCCATGTAAGTATTATAATAAATTATGTGTAGAACTCTTATTAAACAAAGAAAAATTCTTATCATGACTATTGAGAAGCTTAAACCAAGTATCTAACAACAAAGTTTTTAAAAAGCCATGTTATTATAGACATAAAACTATAATAATAGATTCTAAGTAGAAGCTACACTGAGATAAAACATTATTTATGTTGATTAATCCTACTGAATGTTAGCTTTATGCAAATATATTACATGGAAAAAAGAAATGTCTTGAGATAGCATTTCATTGGCTAGAGAGTAAAAACTTATAATCCTATTGTTAATAGTTTATTTTTTTTATCCTGACTTCAACAAGTGGTTTAAAAACAGAATTTATCTTTAGTAGAATGTTTGGTTACACTGACATTTATATGGAGGTTAAACAGGTCAGGTTGAAAAATGTAATCATTGCAGTGTACACCATTTTCTCTCTCCCTCCCTCCCCCCTCTTTTCCTCTCTCCTCCCCCTCTCTTTCTCTCTTTCTTTGTGACTCTCCCTCTTTCTCTTATAAATGACATATGTATCAATTTAAGCATGCCATAGAGGTGTAAGAAAAGGATCTGTACCAATCCCACTAATGGCATTGGGGTCCATAAATCCAGTAAAGTATAAAGAAAAAATGAGGATCAACTTCTATTTTCTCACTGCAAGACAGCATGAACTGTGAATAACAGATTTATAACTTCAAGCTCTCCCTCTTCAAAATCCATTGCAACACAGAATCCATTGCAATAAGGCAGACTATTTCCCTGACCCTCAAAAGACTGAGCTTGAGCCATACTCTGGAGCAGGGTAATAATGAAGATAAAACCCAGAAACAAGCCCCCCCCCATACCCCCACAACCACATAACATTTTCACTATGTCTTCCCATTGCCAATAGAAACTCTGATTCCTATACTGAAGTACATAAATCATAATGCTGTCAAGGTGGGTAGCTTCTAAGGAGCCTTTGACTAATCTCTATTCCATGGAACTCAGGAGATCAAATCTCTAACAGAAGCTGGCATGTGAACACATCGGCCATCTGTCCTATGACATCAACAGGGCATCCAAAAAAAGTCAGTGCAGGTGTTCTGTCCCCTCATTAGCATTCTTGAGATCCCCGCGCCTTGATTGGCCAAAGCGCGGGGCACTCTGATTGGCAAGGCGAGCCGCGCCGATTGGCTCTCTAGGAATCTCCCACGATTGGTCTATTCGAATCGCGGGAGATTCAAAGCGGTGCCATTGGCTGCGGCCGCCGCGGCTAAAGAAATAAAAGCCGCGAAGTTTCTCAATAGCCCCAGTTCGGTTCCCACATCAATAAAAGAGCTTGATACAAAGTCACCGACTCCTGGTATCATTTCCGAAGACACGACACTGGCGACGAAGGTGGGATTCTGATTCTGAACCGAAGCACGTGTCCGACGGAAGCCAGACAAAACTCCACGATGGTGAAAATCGCACCCCCCGCACCCTTCAACCCCGCCAGCGAGGACTGGGAATCGTACTCCGACAGATTCCGCATGTTCCTCGAGTTCAGCGACCTGAAGGACGCCACCGGCCACATGAAGCGAGCCGTCTTCCTGACCCACTGCGGGACCGAGGTATTTAAGATGGCCAAAGCACTTGCCAAACCCGCCAACGTGACCGCGATGGACTGGGACGTCCTCGAGCCAATACTTTGGCGACACTATGCCCCAGAGGTGCCAATCTTCATCCGACGACACAAGTTCTACCATCGGGACCAAGGGTCGAGTGAGAGTTTCAGCGACTTTGTCGCCGAACTACGGCACCTAGGGGGGCTGTGCGAATTCGACAACCTGAAGGACGCCCTGCGAGACCGAATCGTGCTCGGCCTGTGGGACCCCGTCCTCCAGAGTTGGCTGATGGCCAAGGGCAACATCACCCTTGCAGATACCCTCACCGAAGCCGCAGCCGCCGAAGCAACCCGAACATCTGCCGACCACAAGCGCCGACCGAACGCTGGGGACCGTAGCGGGAACAACCACCCTGCAAGGTTGGCCAAGGCCCAACCCGAGACGACCACCCACCAGGGCGACTTCCACTCGGCATCGGGCACTTCCGACGAGGAGGAGGAAATTCACCGTCTCCAGGCAGGCCGCGACCCACGGAACCGGCGGGGTCGTAAGTCGAGGACCACCTGTGCCGGTTGCGGAGGTGACCACCCCAGGTCCGAATGCCAGTTTTTCGAGTCGATCTGCCGGCATTGCGACAAGAAGGGACACATCGCCCGCGTCTGCCGTCTCAAAAAATACCGCAGCCCACCACGATGGGACCAGAGCGAACGGAGGCGAGAGAGCACACCACCCTGGACCAGAGATCGCCCCTCTGACAACAGATGGGACCGGAACGGACGATCCCTACGAGGCGGCGAGACCCGGCGAAGAGAAGAGACCCATCAGACGGTCACCATCGGCCACGCCACAACCAATGACGCCCGGAAGGTCTACGTGGAGGTAGGCATCGAAGGCGAGCCATGTAAAATGGAGGTGGACTCTGGGTCCTACCTCTCCATGATAGCATGGCAAGAAATAAAGCGCTTGGTGCCTACCATCCAATGAAAAGGCCTAGACAGCCAGAGACTAATCGTAAAAGACTACCAGAAAAACCGCATCCCTGTAGTCGGAACCGGACAGTTCAACGTAACATACAAAGGTCGCACCGAAAGGCTTCCCCTGACCATCGTCGATCGTGACCACCCAAGCCTACTGGGACTGCAATGGTTCGCCCCGCTCGGCATCGCAGTCACGGAAATCGACCACATCACCGACGACAGCTGGGAGCAACAACTAGCCCGGGAATTCCAAGAGGTCTTCGACGGAAACCTAGGCAAGTACCGAGGGCCCCTTATATCATTCAGCCTAGACCCAAACGTCCCCCCAAAACGCCTGAAACCAAGGCGGGTGCCATTCGCACTTAAACCCAAGATAGACGAGCAAATTGACAAGCTCGTCAAGCAAGGGGTCCTACAACCAATAGACCACGCCTGGTAGGAGACCCCCATAGTCACCCCGATCAAGCCCGATGGGTCGGTAAGAATCTGTGGGGACTATAAGGCCACCCTAAATGGCGCCTTGCAAGAAAGCGCCTACCCCGTCCCCGTAGTGCAACACCTACTGCATTCACTGGGAGGGGGCAAGGTTTTCACCAAACTCGACCTCGCCCAGGCATACCAACAGTTGCCAGTCGACGAGGAAACGGCAGAAGCGCAAACCATAGTCACCCACCGGGGAGCATTTAAATGCAACTGGCTCCAATTCGGAGTCAGTGTGGCGCCTGGAATATTCCAAAGCCTAATGGAAAGGCTATTACAAGGCATCAAGGGGGTGGTACCTTACTTCGACGACGTCTTAGTGTCGGCAACCAACCAAGCCGAACTAGAGGGTCTCCTAAGGGAGGTCCTAACCAAATTCAAAGAGACTGGGCTCAAGGTAAAGAGGGAGAAATGCCAATTATGCACGGAACGGGTTGAATTCCTAGGATACCTCCTAGACCGTCATGGCATCCATCCCACAAACCAAAAAAATCAAAGCCATCAAAGAAGCCCCCACACCCAAGTTGAAGACGGAGCTGCAGGCATTTCTGGGGCTACTTAACTTTTATAATGTCTTCCTGCCCCAAAAGACGATGGCAGCGGAGCCTTTGCATAGACTCTTGGACAAGGCGGTGACCTGGACTTGGGGGAAATGCAAGCAAGCCACCTTCCAGAAAACAAAGGACCTCCTCACTTCGGATGCCGTCCTTATACAGTACAACGAGACCCTACCTCTGGCTGTCACATGTGACGCATCACCCTTCAGCGTCGGCGCTGTCCTCAGCCATACTCTCCCCGACGGAAAAGAAGCACCCATCGCGTTCTTTTCAAGGACCCTCACCAAACCGGAGCGGAACTACAGCCAGCTGGACAAAGAGCCTCTGGCTATCGTCGCCGCAGTAAAAAGATTCCACGAGTATCTCTACGGCCGGACATTTACCATCATAACTGACCACAAACCGCTGCTGGGAATCCTTGCAGGGAACCGGGCCACCCCGAACATTCTGTCTCCCCGAATGACAAGGTGGTCCGAGTTCCTGGCGGCCTACAATTACGGACTCATACACAGACCGGGTAAGACGATCTCCCATGCGGACGCCTTAAGCCGCTCACCGCTACCGGAACCTGACACCGACCCAGCACCCACGACGACCCCCCTCAGTATAGAGATTCTACCCAACCTACCCATAACCGCATCAGACATTGCCCGAGAAACTAATAAAGACAAACGTCTGGTGCGGGTGTTGCATTGGGTAGAGAAAGGGTGGCCGGAAAGGGACAACGACGAGTCCGTCAAGACATTCCGGAACCGGCAAACGGAACTCTCGTTATTAAAAGGGTGCATACTATGGGGGGATAGGGTGGTCATTCCAGAAAAACTACAAGGGAAAGTTCTGGAACTGCTACATGAGGGGCACCCGGGCATCGTTAGGACTAAAGCCCTGGCCAGAAGTTACGCTTGGTGGCCAGGGATGGACAAACAGATTGAGACCTGGGTAGCAAGGTGCCAACGATGCCAGGAAACTAGGCCAAGCTCACCCACAGCACCCGTCCTAGAGTGGGAAACCCCAAGGGGACCTTAGTCTAGGATCCACATAGATTTCGCCAGGCCCACAAAAGGACACACCTTCCTGATAACAGTAGATGCTTACTCCAACTGGCTGGAGGTAAGCAATATGAGAACAACAACCACGGAGGCCGTGACCAAGGAACTCAGCAAACTTTTTGCAACACACGGCCTCCCAGACGTCGTCGTTTCCGACAACGGGCCCCAATTCACCTCGCTAGAATTCGAAAAATTCCTAGCGGAAAGGGGCATCCGACACGCGCTGACAACACCGGCGCACCCGGCGGCGAATGGTAGGGCGGAACGGATGGTGCAATTCACAAAGAAAACCATCTGGAAAATAGACCATGGGGAGATCCAGGATAAAATAAATAAATTACTCTTCACCCAACACATAACCCCAAATACCACAACAAATAAGAGCCCAGCCGAACTGTTAATGGGGAGGAAATTAAGGTCCCCACTTGACAGATAACACCCTACGTATAACCCAGAGAAGCCCCCAGACTCAACCAGCAAACACCGAACCTTCGCACCAGGCGACCCCGTGTATGCAAAAAACCTAACGGGAGACCCGTTATGGGTACCGGCCATCATCACACGAATAACAGGCCCACACTCGTACCGGCTACAAACAACAGACGGACGAGCGTGGAAACGCCACATCGACCAATTAAGATCGAGGACGACCAACCAACAGACCACCGATGCACAAGCAGGCAAAACCAACCCCCACAACACAAACCAAGAAGGGAGGGAATACCCAGGGGACCAAAACCAAAGAAGAATAAACCAACCATACTTACCGGAAAGCAGCCAGCACGAAACCTCGCCAGGAAGAGACAGCCAGGCCAGCTCGACCGACCCGGGGAGACCAAGCGGGAGCGGCGAAACCCGCAGCTCAACCAACCCGGGAAGCCCAGGAGGGAGCTACTGAGAGTGGCCCGGCCCGACCGACCAGCCGGTTCCCACGACAGCATCCGGAGAAGCAGAGACCCCGACCGAACCGGCCGGGATCCAACCCACGACTGAGCTGCGCAGATCCAGTAGGCTAAGACGGAGCCCCGCCTACCTACGGGACTACGCAACGTAAGGACTAAACCAAGAGGGGAGGGGTGTTCTGTCCCCTCATTAGCATTCTTGAGATCCCCGCGCCTTGATTGGCCAAAGCGCGGGGCACTCTGATTGGCTAGGCGAGCCGCGCCGATTGGCTCGCTAGGAATCTCCCGCGATTGTTCTATTCGAATCGCGGGAGATTCAAAGTGGTGCCATTGGCCGCGGCCGCCGCGGCTAAAGAAATAAAAGCCGCGAAGTTTCTCAATAGCCCCAGTTCAGTTCCCACATCAATAAAAGAGCTTGATACAAAGTCACCGACTCCTGGCATCATTTCCGAACACACGACAGCAGCCAATTATTGCTGTGTAATTCAGAGAAAGCTACTCTTCCTAGAAATCCATCAGAATGCCCACAAGTGGAGTTGCGCAAGATGATCATGGTTTCCCACTCTCAACTCCTAAACTGTCAGACTAGGTCAATTGATCTGAAAGATTTTCACTACCTATTCAGCCTAAGAAATATTAAGCATACACTTCTAACTTTCAACAGCCATCTCTCTCTGCCAGACCTGACAGATTGTCATGGTACCTGTCACTTTTAAACTCTCAGAGTCTTTAAAAATGAGTCTCTGACCTCAGTGGAAGAGTGACAGGTGGCTAAGACTCTGCAGATAAGAGCTATAATATTGTGTGTTCCATCTTCCATAAACTTTCCAGCCATGCCAAGAAACTCGGCCCTCAATGAGTGAGCAAGTGAAATAAAATGAACACAGAATTACTGTGCTCCAAAAGCAGTTATCTTAGTAACTATTTGACATCTCATTCAGGCCCAGTCCTCCTCAGTGCTGACAGTGATATGAAAGTCTAGCACCCACTTCTATACGCTTTACTGCTGCTCACTTCCCAAACTACCACATATCACTGCTTCCTCTTGAATTAGGACCCATAGAAAGCTGTCACCATATTGGTCTAATGTCCTCATCAACACACAAATGGAGGGTGGAAGTGACCCTCATACCTGAAATACTCAACTTATTTCCAAGCAGAAAAGTTAGATATAGCATAAATTCCAAATAAACTCTTCAACACAGATTGGAGTTACACCTGTAACTGCTCCCTCATTCCAAGAGCCACTTAGTTCAATAGGGTAATGATCTCCCCATCTCTCCCTTCATTGGTGAATAGGTTTTGCAAGATACTATGCAGGGACCTTTGCCTGCCAATGGTTCCTATTTTGCTGCCCATTATGTACTGATTCTTTCAGACTCCCTCCTTGAACTATAAGGTCCCCTGATCCCTCATGGGGAGAAGAGAGTCTTGACATCCCAACAGATGGCAGAAATCAGATAGCAAAGATTTGACAGCACCGTCCTTTCATTTTCATAGTGGAAGCTAAGATTTTAGCCATCCCATTCATTGGCCAAAGTGAAGCTAAGGTCTTGGCAACATTCAACTACCCAGCCTCTGGTTAGCAGTGCAACCACTGGATGCTCAAGTCAGCAGCAGTCAAGTTTCTAACCTGGAATGTGACTACATACATTGTATCTCTGGGGATTATTGATGTACTGATTCTCCAGTCAAGCAATATGATAAAAAGCAAAATGGTGATGGCTGACAAATTACTATGAATCCAAAAGAGATAGGATCTGGTAACACAATGGCACAACTTCACTTCCATCATGTTAAAAAAAATAACTTCATCCACTTTTCTGTTTCAGTCTTTATCCTATAACTGCTTCTACAACAATAGTGGCTAAAATTAAATTGGGGATTTGCCAAGTGTCACAAGCTTATCTCATGCCACACACAGATCCAGTGCATGCCTAACTTGTACATATACCACCTTAATAATTTTAAACAATGTATTTTAATTGAGGTAATTTGAAACCTGAAATAAAATTAAGCTGGTTCTAAAAACCAAATGCAGGTCCACATTTCTTATTGTTCTTTTCAGTTGAATATAAACAACTGCTAGAAGTCTGTCTTTCCTAGGAACGCTTTCAGGATGTTCCACTGCAATTTTGTACATAAAATAGAAGACTGCCTTTTTTATTATACAAACTCTGGAGATTTTTTTCACCTAGAAACTAAAACCAAATTACTTAACTCAATAATTAGGAGAATATTGTCTATAAATAATGTATTAAAATGTATATTGTGTATGGATAAATTGTTATAAATATAATTGTAATATCTGTCCTCTATGGCTGTGTAATTTGTTCTATTGATGGAACATCAGGTTCATTTCTTTCAATGTAGATCAATAGGGATTCATTTTTAATGCTTCTTCAATACTCAACCTGAAACATTTCATGTACATTCCATTTAATTTCTCATATTTGGAATATTTAGCTACCTCCTAATACCCCTAGTTAATTTTATCTTTGCAGCTCACAGATTCAATTAGCTATAACTACAATTAAACATCAGCTTCCTGGCCTGCTTTTATGGCTTGTAAACAATTCATAGAGTTACAAGAACTCACTTAGGAGTCATTTCTTAAGAAAGAAATCTGATCAAGAATGAGCTTTTAGTTCTGCAGATTGTAAAAGAAAGAATAATGATAACAATTAGGACTGGCTAATCCAATACAAATGCTATATCATGAATTAAAATGTATTCTTGAGTGCTGTTGAATCACAGAGCTGCATTTTTTTCTGCATTTTTTCACATTGCTTTTGAGGTTTTCCTTGAAAATGCCCACACTTTAAATTTCCAACAAGCATTTGTTATACAGTTACCAGATGCATTAGGTTTCATAATTTCTTATTTCGAAATCTCAGGAAGGGGTATTTTCATATGATACATTTTTAATATCTCTCTTAAGATCTGTTTTAAATAGAGATGCAACTTTAATTATAGTAATAATAACAGACATTTCAGTATTAATCACAAAATAGTAATACAAAATAGTAATACAATTAGTATTACTATTTTAAAAAATCTTATCCTTTTAGGTTCGAACCTCTGTTCTATCAGTTAACCATTGGTAAAACAAGTCTCATGTTAAAATGTTTCATACTTTCTTATCTTGGAATCTTAGGAAGTAGTATTTTCTTGTCAATCTTGTTTCTCCAATTCAAACTGGAGAAGGTTTTCATATGTCTACCAACAATGCATTCATTTATTTCAGTCGATACTACATCAAAATTTGCAATGCATTCATTTATTTCAGTCGATACTACATCAAAATTTGCATTATTCCAAGTGGTTAGTACTGATACTAACCAAACAACACCAAGCAAAATATTTTCCTAATTAGAGATCAAATGTTACAAGAAATAATAAAGTCCAGCAGACTATTTCATTTTTGAGTATGAATAAAATTAAAGAAACGTTTCACTCACAAAAAGTAATAAAGTCATTTGGAAGAGATGTTCAGGTCTTGAACCTGCTTTATTCTAATTATGGATCTCCTGAACTAACGGTCTCTCCCTGGGCATCCAGAAAATGTCTATGTTGTGAAAGGTGGCACTATGGAAGTTGTGCCAAAATGTCAGTAGGACTTATTTCATTTTTTAGCTAATATAACATGATGAGAATGGAAGTCATTGCATTCAATCAATAATAGATCTGCCTTCAAGTCAGATTGTTATTGGTTAGAATGGAATGGAATAGAATAGAATAGAATTCTTTATTCGCCAAGTGTGATTGGACACACGAGGAATTTGTCTTGTTGCATATGCTTTCAGTGTACATAAAAGAAAGATACATTCATCAAGAGTCAAGAAACATACAGTACAACACTTGATAGTAGTCATGGGGTACAATAAGCAATCAAATCATACTAGGAAACAGTCAATAAAAATTATTAGGATACAAGCAACTAACTTACAATCATACAATCATAAGTGGGAAGAGATGGATGAAAGGAAGGATGGCAGGATTAATAGTAATAGTAATTGGTTAGACCATGATTGGTTAGCATGGGACTTATTATCCCCACTGTCTGACCAACACCAGAAGAGATGAGTCATAATAACTGGAAAATAAAAATAAATGAATAATCTCTATTAATCCTCACTTGCTGTCAAGGACTTAATTTTCTGCTCTACTTCCAAAGTGCACTTTTCAATGTTTTTGTCCTCTCAAACTCTTCTGTCCATATCAGATACTAAACTTCCTTTTGTGACTGGTGAACCCCAACCATTCATTAGCTATTTCACAGAGGCAGGAATGCCCCTTCAGGCAAATCACTGCTTTATATAAACTCTAATATATTTTTAGAACCACCTTTTCCTTGACTGCAGTAAGAACACAGTGACTTTATTTATTTATTTATTGTAAACAGAAAGTTACTGGTTTGAAACCCAGCAGGTTTTTGGTTCGTTTGTTTTAATTACTATTTTCCGCAAGCTTCCTTGTTTTCCCTGAGTTTTTTTCTCCCTCTCTCTAAAAAAAGGAAAATCAATTCAGTTTCAGTGTTTTTTTTCAGACAGATGAAGTAGAAAACATTCACTTCTAGTTCCCAAACAATTGATAGCCTCTACTACAGTTGATTGGACAAGTGACGAAATGATGTACTGCTGTATTTATTATTTTTAAAAATGCACAGGAAAAATAGGAAGCTCAGGGATAGGGAAATAAAAATGGTAATTAACCTCCCACCCACATGCATATAGACATTTCTGCTGTGTTAATACTTCTATACATTCTGAAGCTCCTTTTCTGAATTATTTTCAAAGCATATATAGCAATGTTACATATTCTCTATCTTTGCCTTTGGCCATTTTTCACAGTCTGGCAACAAAATAAAACAGAAATATACATGATGGAATTCTTGTAGATGAAACATATAATTTAGCAATCTTAGATATCAGTTAGATAAAATAAAGTGTGGATACAATTACTACCTAATTGTAAGTGCATTCAGATCTACAATATTCTTTTTTTTCTACTGTGAAGAATTGATACCTGGAGAGACTTCTGAGAACTGAAATCCCAGTTGTAACAGCTGCCTTGCAGAATGAAGTTAGTAAACAACTACAAAAATACTAAGTATTATTCTTCCAACCAAGTGTTGATAGAACCAGAAGACCACCAAGTCAGATCAAACCTCAAAATATATCCTAAAATTAAAATATATATTACCTAGAAGATGAAGCATTCTCTATATGCACATGGCATCTTGCCTTTTTCAAGGTCAAAAAGATCTGATATCACATATTGTAGTTAGATCATCTTGGGCATGTTGTTTCAAATATTAATTTGAACTATGTATTCTTCCTTATTTTGCTTTGTTGAATTATTTTTCAAACAGTAGCTGAAGACAGGGACTTCATTGAGAAGCACCATTTTATTTATAGATCAAACACTATTGTGTGTCCAGATTATATTACCTTTCCTTGCACTTCATTTAAGAATCCTTGCCAACTGTCTACTGCATAATCTATTGCTCAGTGCCCAGTTCACACAATATCTAGAGGTATATGACCATAGCATCTTTTTATTCATTGTTTTGCTTTCAGAGTTTACTGATGGTAAACTAGAAAAGCCAAGGAGAGGAAAAGGAAAGGTATTTATAGATAGGTGGGACTGTGACTAATATTGTGTACAAAAAATACATAAATATATATAATAAAGTGAGAATGAGTAATTAGTCAGCTATAGAAGTTGAAATGATCACCAGTTTTACTAAACAGAATAACAGAGCTTAAGGGACTTTGGAAGTCTTCTAGTCCAATCCCTTCTTAAGCAGGAAACACTATACCAAGGGTGTCAAACTGGTGACGCATAGGCCAGATGTGTCACCTGCAGGCCATGCCCACCCCAGCTCCACGAATGGAAAAAACATCATGAAACATCATATGATGGCAATGTGACTCAGTGAGTTTGACATCCTTGCCCTATACCATTTCAGACAATGGTTGTCCAATCTCTTGAAGCCCTACATTTGGAGGCAAGTCATTTCATTGATTAATTAATTATGCATTGATTAATTAGACTCTTTCTAGAGTCTCAACATCTTTTTTTTTATATATCATGGCAACCAAAACTGGATGCAATATTCCAGGTATGACCTTGAACACAATTAAATTCATCATTTGCAGAGGATTAGATAATAGATACCACAAATGCTCATTTAGACTCTAGGGAAAAAGGAAGCAATTCCAAACAGAATTTGCTCAGTTGTTCAGATGATAACTGCTTCCAAAAGAAGAGAGGTGTTGCATATTATGGAAAGTAAATTCTGAAATCACTTTAGTAGGGAATTAGAGATGTCCCTACTCAATCTGTACATAGGCAGACTGTTCTGAGTTAAGACATTTTTTTTTTTTTTATTCTCTACAGAAAAATATAATGGCAATATGAAAATTGCATCCCTTCTGATTTCTGTTCAAATAAATTGCACTCCTGATTCTTGAGTCCTTTCCTGATTCAGGAGCAATCCAACAAAGAATCATACCTTATTAATCTGAATGATTTTAAGAGAAGAGAATTATTTAATCATAATCAAGTGAAGTTCCCAAACATCCCAAGTCTAAATTTTCACTTCCTACAATAATCAACTTCATCTCAAGTCATTGTACGTCTGGCATCTTAATCAAAATTCTGAAGCTTCAATAGAGTTTTCATCCCATGCTTAAGTCCTTGATATTATCTGAAATAGCTCTTTCTTCTTCTTTATTTTCCATTCAGCTTTATTCTTACACACTGGTTTTGCCAATGTCAGATGACAGATACAGGTAAAGGAAGTGAAGAGACAAGACTGTTCACCTTACTCTGCACCAAATTACAGGGTGAAAGTAATCACTTAGATGGTTTGTACTTTGTTAAAGATGCACCTTTGTCTATGTCTCTCTTCTTAATGTTTACTTTGCTAGAACTTTTTATTCTACTGGCCAAGACAGTTATTCTAACCCTGGAAATAACTATCAAAAGACTCTAGGGAAAAAAGGCAGTGTTTGCCCTGTATTTTGCTCAACAAAGCAAACTAAGGAGGAACACACGGTTCAAATTAATGTTTGAAACAACATGTCCAGGATAAACTAACTACAATATGTGAAATCAGATCGTTTTGACTTTAGAAAAGGCAAGATGCCAAAAACATACAGAGAACACTGTGTTTTCTAAAACATATTTCAATTTTAAGAAATACTTTGAGCAAATATTGAGCAAATCAATATTTAAAGGTTATTCTATATTACATTTGGCATGAAGGTTGAATAACTGTCAAAGCAATTATCTATGATCAAAAGACTAACATAACCAAACACATTTGGCTAAAATCATAAGCATCATGAGCCCTTGATTCCTTCTCTTACACTGAAACAGAAATAATAATGGTAAAAACAATAACAATAACAACAGTTGTCAATAGGAAAGACAAAAATTCTGGACAGTGGATGTGGCAGTGCCTGGAGACAGCAGTATAGAAAAGAAAGAACTGGAGAAGATAACAAAATACAAAGACCTACAAATAGAAATAGAATCACTATGGCAAAGGAAAGCAAGAGTAGTACCAATAGTAACAGGCATTTTGGGTGCAGTCCCAAAACAACTGGAGCATCACTTGTACATCATAGGCATTGACAAATCTGCCATCACTCAATTGCAGAAGGCAGGTTTACTTGGAACAGCTTCCATCCTGTGATGATATCTGTAACACCATCAAACATGTAGATTTGCCTATCCCAGGCCCTTGGTAAGGACTCCATAGGTAGAAAAAAGTGCCAAACCCAGTCTGAACATCTGGGTGACTGCGATTAATAATAATAATGATAATAATAATAATAGGCATAATTATTGTTTAGCCAATTTATTTTAAAAGAGTAAAAGCAAAGAAAAATTTCTTTGGCAAAGCAATTAAAAACTTCTAGATCTCGACTTCCGGTTTGCGTGGCTTCGGAGCAGCAGGAATTCGCGACAGCTCGCGATTCCTGCTGGCTAGCTGCCGAGGTACCCCCGATCCAGATGGGTCAGGGGGTTATGGCTGCCCTGTAGGGACAGCTGAAGATAGAGGGGAGCCGGTTAGGGAGGTGGGGGCATCGCAGACCCCCCCCTTCTCCGGGAAAACCCCTTTTTCCCAAGGCGGTGGAGCGGCGGTCAGCAATGGCCGCCACGAAGAAGCCAGCAACCGGGTAAGAACTGTGCTGGAGGAAGTGTGAAAAGTGAAAGTTTTGTCTGAGCCGGGTCAAGTAACAACTTTTAAATCTCCTGGAATTGAGCTGCTTGTTGCTGGAGGATACATTGTATCCCTAAGAAGATCGAAAGCGGCGGAGAAGCTGTTAAAGGGAACTTTTTTTTTTTTTATTTTTTTTTTACTCTCCCATCCCACGGAAAAAGCAGAAATATTTGGATGTATTAGACACTGAAAGTGGATTGCTTTGAAAGCTAAGCTAAGAGACAAAGGGATTTTTGGACATTGAAAAATTTAAGAAATTGGAAAATCTCTGCTGGAGGTATGGATTTTTGATTATTTAAAATTGTTATTGCAAGTGGGAAGGGAGAAAGAAAAATTGGAGCAGAAACTGAAAAAGGAGGAGACTGTCTAGAACGTCTTGGTGGATCCCAAAAGAAGATATATGGTAATTGGACCTCTTTGATCAAAAATTAATTTGGAAAGAGAAAGAGAAGAAGGAAGAAAAGTATTAACTTTTGGAACTTTTTTCTTTTTTTCCTTTTTTTAATTGCTTTTGATTGTCTTGGATTAAAAATACTTGTGGTTGTTTTGGAAAAAGTTTCCCTTTTCATAATGGCATTCTCTGTGGATGAACTAGAGATTGAATATCAAAAATATAAAAAAGAAGATACTTTGGGCGCTTTGTTCCAATTCTTAGAAATGGCGTTATGTTCCTTAGAAAAGTTGACGCAGCAGAAGGACTGGGACAAGGAAGAAGAGGAAGAAGAAGCCATCTTTGATGAACAATGGGTTCCTTCCGGAGAGGAGGAGAAAAAGGATAAGAAAAAGGGGTTTTTAAGAATTATAAAAACAACCAAAAGAGAGAAAAATGAGCGAAGAGATGGAGGCAAGGTTAGAAAACAAAAGAAAAGGAGCAAGAAAAGCGAAGGGAAAAAGCAAAGGGGTAGAAAGGGCAAGGAGAAGAATAAGCAAGAGAGAAAAGGGGGGAGGAGAAGCCTTAATGGGGGGAAGCAAGATTTAAAGAAAAAAAGTTTATTTAGAGACAATGGGTGAATTTAATTTAGATTAAAAGAGGGATTCTGGAGGGTATTTAAGAGTGTGTTTTTATATGTATGTATATTTAGAATAAAAAATTTATTATGTAATTTTAAGAATTTTTTAAACAGAATCCCAAGAAAGATTTATATGTAGTATTTTTAAGTTAGGTAATGTGTTATAGATGCAACTCCAATTGGTTTACAGGAGAAGTATAGTAAAAGAAAAAAGATGAATGGATGTTTGGAAATAGAACAGACAAAGAATGTTGTTGAAAATGGTAATAATGGAAGGATATATATGCTTTTTTTTTTGATTTTGTATATTGATAAAAGGCAATAAAATTTTAATTGATAAATAATTTGGATGGAAAAGAGAAGTAGGGATAAGATATGAAGTTAATATTATATGAAATATTGATATTATAATCTGGAAATGTTATGTTTTATTGGTCTATTATTATTATTTTTTTTTAGAAAAGAATTTATAAGCTGTTATGCCTTGATTTTGTGTGTATTGATTTTAGAAAACTGATAAAAATGGTTTTTATATACATATATAAAAAAGAAAATGATAATAAGATATAGAAGGAGACTTAGGTTGAATATGATGTTTGAATTTGTGTCTGTGTAAAGAGTTTTTAACCCGGGAACAGACAACCTTCAGAAAAGATCTTGTAGTTTTGTCTATGTTTTGTGTTTGTATGTTTGTGTATTATGCTTATGATAAAACTAACAAAATTTGTTTTTTATTAAAAAAAAGGAAAAAAGAATCAATAAAACCTTGGAGGAATGTTAGATGAGAATAGTTTAAACAAGTCAGAAAGAAAAGAATATGATGATTATAAAATGGATAAATATGGAAGAGAAATGAAATTGAATTGGAGTAAAGAGAAATAATGAGAAACTTGATGAAAGATATTTGCGTGTCCATATGGGGATGGGATAAATTGGAATTATGTTGTATAAAAATATTGTTTTGTTTGACTTGTAAGGATTTACAATATTAAGAGGTTTTATGTGTTTATGTATTTAATGGTTAATGATGTGTTGTTTTATCTTTAAAATTAATAAAAATTTGTTTCAAAAAAAAAAAAAAAAACTTCTAGATCTCCACTTACATTTTAGGTCAGTGCTAATAGACTCTAATTGTTTTAAACTGCTTAATTTGTTTTTAACTCTTCTTCTTTTAATAATGTTAGAGTAATTACAATCAAAACAACAACATCATTTCAAAAACAGCTCTGAAGCGTTAGCATAGTTATCAATAATTCCATCCATATTTAGTATTGCAATTTCACAAATAAAAAGCATCTTGGACACCCAATTTTAAAGTATTTTAAATGCTTAAGAAAGTATCATTTTTGTATATCGAAATTGCAGAGATCAAAATCTTCTGGCAGCTAATGCAATGCCTCCCATCCCTGCAAACCTAATTGAAAAGTATGATGCAATCTCATTAAACAAACCATCCATGTTGAATGGATATAGTTAATTTAATCTATGGAACATAAACTACTTTATCTCTAGACCCAGGCCCATTTTATATTGGTCAATAACATGTTGTTTTCCAAGCATGGATATGCTAATAACACAAAGACATTTTTCTAGTTCTTCTTTGCTATTAAATGTCCTTAAACACAAACAAGCATTGTAATACAAACTAGATATACTTTCCTTACATGCTTGATGTTTAGCAAGGGGAAATGTTACAGCTAAATAATAGGATGTGTTTATTTATTTATTTATTTCATTTGTCAAATTTCGGCACCTTCCATCTCACTCTCTAAGTTACTCTGGGTGGTTTATAGGTAAAAAGTTATAAAATCACATAAAAGATAGTTAAACCAGGGGTGCGATTCTACCAGTTTGTACTTATTCTCTAGAACCGGTTGTTAACATTCTAAGCAGTTCAGAGAACCAGTTGTTAGAAGAAATTACTGGCCTAATCCTGTAAGGAAGGCAGGAAGGAAACATTCTGGTGTTGCTTACAGAAACTGCCTCTCCATTAACTTTTATTACATTCTTGGCAGGACTAGACTTCCTGTCTCAGGAATGTCTCTGGAGTTTTTTCCCCCTTCCTTTGCTGGTACTTTGCTTGTGTGGAGTGACTGTTAAGTTCTACGCATGGGCGCAAGGAATGGAGATGAGATGGTGAACAGTGAACTTCAACTCTTTATTAATCATTCTGAACAGAACAAAAACCTAGGGCAACAGCAGCCCTTTTATAGGCAAGCTGCTGCTCTAGTAACCAATAAGAGACGTGGAGTGTTAAACCCCTTAACCAATGAGAGTGGCTCGTTAATAGCCAATCAGATTATCCTGAACGGACCAATCCAATATCGCTATTATCGGCCAATCAGAAGTGCAGGGCTAGAACCCTGCTATTTTATAAAGCTTTTGATTAACTTTATTTAAGTGTTTTATTAGTTCATAAAACCCCTTCCCCCGGGTTCCGTTTGGGGGGTGCAGTGACATAATCTCTGAGGTAGGAAAGTTGCTTTGGCTGTCTATTGGATTTACGCTGTCCCACCGGTTCTTGTCCATTAGCCTGTTTTGGCGGGATGTTTTCGGGCAAGTCGGGTGCCAACGGTTCCTCGTTGGAAGACTTGGTGCCGCTAATATTCTCGTCATTGTCCTCTGGCCCTTGTGGGCTTGCTTCTGTTGAGGTGTTCCTCTGTGGCGAGGCCACGCCCTTCCTTGATCCTTCTTCATTAATTACGCCCGATTGTTGACTTCTTTCATTCTTGCTTTCTGCCATCTCGAAATCGGTTTCTTCGACATCCCCTCCCCCCTCAGTTTGGGAGTTACTGGAGTCGCGGAAACTAGGTTGTAGCCTCGAGCGAAGCTGATCTATATGGCATTTCAATATTTTTCCATCACATGTTTTCACCTGGTACCACCTGGGTCCAGTGGCTTGAATAACAGTGGCCTCGATCCACAACGGTTCGCCAGAAAGGTTTCTGGCGAAGACCAAGTCGCCTATCTTGAACTCATGGCATTTTCTGCTAGATCCATAGGGTTTCTCTGGCTCATAAGACGGGTGAAGCCGGTCGAGGTGGGAGTGGAGTTTGCATCCCATCAATAGTTCCGCTGGAGTCTTGTTGGTGACGCTGTGCGGAGTGATGTGTTGGAGAAGGAGTATTCTATTTATCTTATCTTCAATGTCCCCATAGTCCATTTTGTAGAGGGTTTTTTTCACAAACTGTACCATGCATTCGGCTCTTTCATTATCCGCAGGGTGTGCTGGTGAAGTTAGCGCATGGCGAATACCGCGGTCCGCTAAGTATTATTCAAAAGGGAGCGTGGTAAACTGGGGTCCGTTGTTGGATACCAGAACGTCTGGCAGTCCATGCGTCGCAAATAATCTGTTCAACTTCCGGATGACGGACTCGGTTGTGGTACTCTTTATTTTGTGGATCTCGAGCCAGTTTGAATAGGCATCCACTGTTAATAGGAACGTATGTCCCTTAGTAGGTCCCGCAAAGTCAATATGGATGCGGGACCATGGTCCCTGAGGTGTTTCCCATTCTGTCAGAGTTGCTTTTGGTGGGGCATTGCTAACTTCCTGGCACTTGTAACAAGTCTTTACCCAGGCTTCAATCTGTTTGTCGATGCCCGGCCACTACACGTATTTTCATGCGAGCGCTTTCATATGCACAATGCCGGGGTGGCCCTCATGCAGTGTCTTTAATACTGCTCGTTGTAACCGCTCTGGGACGACGACTCTATCCCCCCACAGGATGCAGCCTTTTGGCGAAAAAAGTTCTGTTTGCCAATTCTTGAAGGGGATGAAGTCATCAGGGGTTTGATCTACTGGCCATCCTCGTTCGACCCAGCTAAGGACTCACTTTAAGATAGGATCGCGTTTTGTTTCGATCGCGATATCTCTAGCTGTTAGCGGCGGTGAATGTAGCGTTTCAATCTGGAGCGTTGTAAGGGTTGGAGCTGGGTTGTTGACGGTTTCTGGAAGTGGTGCACGGCTCAATGAGTCAGCGTGGGGAATGGCTTTTTCTGGGCGGTGTTGCAGCTTATAATTGTACGCAGCCAAAAACTCCAACCAGTGAGTCATTCTAGGTGATAATATATAGGGGGTTGGCTTGTCTCCCGCTATAATCCCCAGCAAAGGTTTTACAATAGTAAAAACTCATCCATGAACATATTCATGAAACCATTTAACAGCATATACAACAGCAAGAGCCTCTTTATCGATTTGACTATAGTTACGTTCAGCCTTTGATAAAGTTCTTGAAAAATAGGCAATAGGGGCCTCACTACCGTTTGGTAACACATGGCTCAAAATGGCACCTACTCCAAATGGTGATGTGTCACATGTGATTGTTAAAGGCAAAGTCTCGTTATACTGCATTAAAGCAGCATCTGAAGTTAATAGGTTTTTCACTTGTCGGAATGCGTGCTCCTCTCGGTGCCCCCAAACCCAGGTTGCTTTTTTGTCAAGAAGTTGATGTAGGGGCTCAGCTACAGTCACTTTGTGGGGCAGGAAGATGTTGTAAAAATTAATAAGCCCCAGGAAAGCTTGGAGGTCATTCTTATTTCTGGGTCTTGGGGCGTTCTTGATTGCTCTTAACTTGCTACTGGTGGGGTGAATGCCTTGTTTATCGATTAGGTACTTCAGGAACTCTACTTTATCTGTACACAGTTGACATTTATTCTTTTTAACTTTAAGGCCAGAGTCTTTAAATTTCTGGAGAATGAGTTCAAGACACTCCTTTAGTATTTCTCGATTAGGGGCAGCAATTAAAATGTCATGAAAGTATGGTACGACCCCTTTTATTCACTGTAATAGTCTCTCCATCAAGCTCTGAAAGATCCCTGAGGCCACGCTAACTCCGAATTGGACTCGGTTGCACTTAAAAGCGCCTCGGTGCGTAATGATCGTTTGTGCCTCTGCTGTTTTTTTATCTACAGTTAGTTGTTGGTACGCCTATGCTAAATCCAATTTAGCAAAGACTTTTCCGCCCCCTAGGGAATGGAGGATGTGTTGTTCCACCGGCACTTGGTAAGCGTTTTGTTGAAGGGCGTGATTCAGGGTGGCATGGTAGTCCCCACAAATCCTTAATGATCCATCCGGTTTGATGGGTGTTACGATTGGGGTTTCCCAAGGAGCATGGTCGGTTGGTTCTAAAACACCCTGGGCTATTAATTTATCAAGATGCTTGTCAATCTTTGGTTTAAGGCAAAAGGGACTCGATGAGGCTTCAGGTGGATGGGGGCTACTTCAGAGTTAAGGTTAAATGATATCGGGGTCCCCTTGTACTTGCCTAGTTTGTCTACAAAGATGTCCTGGAATTCCTGGAAAAGGGCTTCCTCCCAGTCATTGCTGCTGGTTTGGTAAATGCCGGCTACCTCAATCCCAAGTGGAGCAAACCATTGAAGGCCTAACAAGCTAGGCTGATCACGGTCGATGACGGTCAATGGTAAAGATGCAGTATGATTTTTGAATGAGACCTGGACTAGGCTGGATCCAACGACTGGAATTCGGTTTCCTTGATAGTCCTTGAAAATGATTCTTTGGATTCTGAGGTCTTGCCACCAAATGGCAGGGATTAATTGTTTAAGGGTCTTCCAGGAAACCATCGAGATGGATGATCCTGAATCGACTTCCATCACGCAGGGCTGGTTTTCGATGGCGACCTTCACTTGGATCTTCTTTGCATCTAAGGATGATGCGTGACCAATTGTGATGGTTTGGTGTGCCTCTTCTCATTTCGTTGAATGGGTTATTTGTTTATTTCTGTAGGAGTGGTTGTTCCATTTGTGGTTCGAATGTTCCCGATTCACAGGATGACTTCCTGTGGGTTGGCAGTAGTTGGTCACCCTCTGAAGTGGGCTGGATCCTAGCTTGCGTCTAAAGACCTTTCCAATGTGGCCTCTCTTACCACAAATATGGCAGAGCGCGTCAAGGAATTTGCAGTCTGATCGTGGGTGGTTTGCCCCAAAACCTGCGCATTGATACTGCAGTCTCTCATTACGCTGGTGACGTTGGTCTCGTTCAGACCGGAGCCGGTTGACTTCTTCCTCATCACTTTCTGATGACGATTCGAGGTCCTCGTGGTGGGTTGCCATTGCATGTCCCTCAAGGCAAGGTGAGGTTTCGCCAACGAATTTGCAGAGTGAGGCATTGGTGCGGTGCATTCGGGCAGCCGACTTCCTGGTTGCTTCTGCTGCAGTAGCGTCAGCTATGGTATTTGCAAGGCTGATGTTGCCTTTTGCCATCAGCTTACTTTGCACGTGTGGTGCATCTAAACCCAGAACTATTCGGTCTCTTAGAGCTTCTTCGAGGTCGGCGAACCCGCAGAGGCCTCCCAGGTTCTGGAGATCCGCGATGAAATCTGCAACGCTTTCTCCTTTACGCTAGGTCTCTCTGGTAAAATTCATGTCTTCGGACAAGCATTGGTACGGTAGGTGCATAGTGGGCCCGTAGGAGGGGCTCGAGGACGTCCCAGTCCATGGATTTCACCTCAGCTGGTTTCGCCAGTGTCTTAGCCATCTTAAAAACAGCAGGTCCACAGTGAGTCAGGAATACCGCTCGCTTTTTTCCAATAGTGGCATCCTTCAAGTTGTTGGTCTCCAGAAACATCTGGAACTGGTCCATGTATGAGTCCCAGTCTTCTTGTGCCAGGTCGAATGGAGCGGGTGGTATGGTGCCGCCGGTCATGGTTTCTGCCACTGATGTGCCTTCAGCCACATGCTCTGTTTAGTGCTCTGTACTGCTCAGTCAGCTCTGACATCTCTGCATCCCATCCTCGTCGCCAGTGTTAAGTTCTGCGCATGGGTGCAAGGAACGGAGACAAGACGGTGAACAGTAAACTTCAACTCTTTATTAATCATTCTGAACAGAGCAAAAGCCTAGGGCAACAGCAGCCCTTTTATAGGCAAGCTGCTGCGCTAGTAACCAATAAGAGACATGAAGTGTTAACCCCCTTA
The DNA here is from genome assembly GCA_033807585.1 of Hydrophis major. Classification (NCBI taxonomy): domain Eukaryota; kingdom Metazoa; phylum Chordata; class Lepidosauria; order Squamata; family Elapidae; genus Hydrophis; species Hydrophis major. The sequence continues at coordinate 169,431,919 of CM066330.1, forward strand.
ACCAATGAGAGTGACTCGTTAACAGCCAATCAGATTCTCCTGAACGGACCAATCCGATATCGCTATTATTGGCCAATCAGAAGTGCAGGGCTGGAACCCTGCTATTTTCTAAAGCTTTTGATTAACTTTATTTAAGTGTTTTATTAGTTCATAACAGTGACCATTCATAGTTACAATGGCAGTGAAAAAAGTAACTTATGACCATTTTGTACATTTATGACTGTTGCAGCATCCCCACAGTCATAAGAGGCCAGACAAGGAGATGCATGCCTCAATATGAGTGATGTTGAGTTGGCCACACCCAGCCAGTTGCATGACCACCAAGCCACACCCACCAATTAAGCCATGCCCACAGAACCAGTTGTTAAAAAATTTGGATCCCACCCCTGGTTAAAACAGAATTAAAACTGAATGACAAATAAAAGATAAAAGATAAATTGAAAAGCATATGAACCATGCTCAGAGTACTAATCACACCCACAGTTAGGTTCTCATGTCAGTTGGCAGAGCCAGTTCTTCACACTCTTTTGGAAGACCAGGAAAATTGGAATCATTTAACCACTGAAGTCCCTAACATACCATTTCTGCCTAATTGGGTAGGATGGATTGATGTAATGGGACAAGATCAGGGGTGGGTTTCTACTGGTTCTGTCCACCTCTGTAGAACCAGTAGCTCTGAAGAGCAGCAGACATAGAACCGGTTCTATGTCTTCTGATGTTTTTGCCCACTTGCCCACCCAGGCTCTTACCTGATCTTTATTTCCTGATTTTTCAACTTCAGCTCCTGAACGAGGCACAGCTGCAGTTTAAAAAGCAGGAAAATAGGGCTGTTTCAAAGGCTGATTCTTTGCACGCAGCATGCTGATGACAATTTACAGGCACACGCTCGCAGCGTGCAGGGAAGCACATCATAAATCACCGAGCCTTGTAAATCCCAAACTGGTAGTTAACCCTGTCGTATCCTACCCTTGAAAAAGATTGTTTCTCAGGCAACCTGGTCCCATGCCAGGAAGGGCTTTATATTGGATCCAGAAACAAACCAGCAACCAGCAGAAGTGTTGTTTGCACAGTTCTTGGCTATACCCAGAATCTCTAACATGGCAGTGTTCTGCACCAGTTGAAGCTTCTGGATATTCTTCAAAGATAGCCCCATATAATATAAGTTGCAATTATCTGAGAGGGATAAACAACCAGTTGTCATCTGCATACTGATGATATCTCAGCCAGTGGTGGCAGATTATATCAACCAGTGACTGTGATTTTCCTGGAATAAAATGCAGGTTTGCTCATTGATATAAATCAAGTAGGGATGGAAATATAAATACAACACAATTCTTGCTAATAAAGATTTGATTCACAACATTTTGGTAGCTAAAATAAGATAGCCCTTGTAGTTGGTAAACCGGGCATTATGACTTTGTCTAATGTATACTTCCAATCAATTAAAGGATTCTATGAAGGATGTCATTGTAGGCCAACAAAGAAGATTTGAAAGACATCTAAATGTATTTCATGTCAGGATCCCTTATATCTTGACAATACCCCAAACTTCTGAAATAGTGAATGTCCAGATAAATATTCTCAACAAGTAAGGGCAATGATGCTTATTTGCATATCCTTGCATATCCATGTGGATGGCCTCTGGAGTGCCCATAATTGGGGTGATATACTTAACCTGGTCTTCCTTGATTTCTTAGCAATAATTCTATTATATATCTGTGCTTATATAATTTTATTAAACATGCTAATAATAATAATAGTAAAATTTAATACATATTAAGCTCAAAGAAGAAAAAAGAAAATGGACAGTACTTTAAAAAATGCAAGGAAAAAGGTCATTTGTATTTCATTTTTAAATTTTAATATTCCAGCCATTAAAACTTCCTTTTATGAATCATTTTCTTGGCCTGTCAGTTGTAAATCCATTTTCAATACCATCCCTATCTTTTCAGATATATTTTTTTCTAAATCTGGCATTTCTTCAATCTTTTGGACATAGTCTATCCATAGAAGCATGCAACATTACTGATATTGTTAATATTGTAACTACTATTTTCTGATTCCATTTTTCAAAAGTCTCCTTTAGTATTTTATCATTTGCATAACTTGCAGGCACAACTCTCTTTTACCTAAAATTTTTAGTTCCCTCTAATATCCAGCTTTTGAAATCATTTTTTTTTAACCTATGCTGGGTTATAAAAGCCAAAACAGGATCTGTTTCCCATGATAAGCTCTTTGTCTTTTATAATTAATTTCCATAATCTTATTGTAAAAGTTTCAGTATTCCAATTTTATCTGGAACCTTGGTCTGTTTAGAGGTTTATAAAATGTATTTACTGTTTGTTTTAGATTCTTCACATTCTTAAGTTTACAATTAAAGATTTCTTAATTTCAGAATTAAAAGCAGATTCATCCAGCATTTTCAAACTTGCCATTCTGAATCTCTCTAATAGCTTAGAAGTAGTTGAGAAGTAAGGGTGACCTTGAGGAAAGAGGAAAAAAAATACTGCCTAGAAAACAAAAGGGCCAGGAGCCCTCAATCATTTAATGGTCAGAGAAAGAAATTAAGGAAGGACTTGCCCTTAATGGAGCAGGCAATTAAAAGTGGAGGGTGGGAAGTTTGTACTTTCAGACTTGCAAGATTTTGTTAATATAAATTAAGCTCACCTCATCATGTTTCTTCTCTTGTTTACCCAATATGGCTGACAACTAGAAAATGAAATTTACAAACTTATAAAATATTATTTTTATTAGTAGGTAGCTGCGAACAAAATGGCTAAAGCTGTTGTCTCCTGGTGTTCAAATCTTAGGAAAATTGATGTTCTGTGGTCTCCTTGGGGGAGAGCAAACATCTGAAGCACATGTGGACTATTTCCTATCCTCTCTTTATCTGGAGAAGGTCCAAGGAACCAGTCTACTTACCTGTTTCTTGATCTTTGCAATGGTTTTTAGTTTCACTTTCATACAGCTGTGTTCAATTCACCATACCTCCCCTGGAAGCCATCATTCAGCAGCTTCCAGTTACATTGATCATGTTTCAGGCTTGCTAAGGGAATTAAAAGTTGGAAGCATAAATCCTCCAAAGTGGATTTGAATCCGTGTTGGTATGGAAGAAGAGAGATCTAGCCCTAGGCATCTGATTAATGGGGTGCTTCAGGGCTGAATACTTTTCTTGCTCCTATGTAGCATTTAAATGAAATCACTGGGTGAAATCATCTGTTGGTACATAATCAAGTATCACCATTGTACAATCTAAGCCATGCAAGTGATGAAGGGAAGCAACTTTCTCAGGAATGGGAGACTCTATGGGTCTGGGTGGGAAAAACTATTTTCAGCTCAGTACTGTCCAGCTATGAGTTATTGGATCCCTTATACCTAACACTTTGACATTTTTAATTTTGAAGTTATACTTCCCTAAGCAGAATTCTCCTGGATTCATGTCTCTTGCATGAAGAACAGAAGTCAACCTTGGCCATTTTTTTCCACACAACTATATCTTTTGAGCCAGTTGCACCCATTTCTGGACTGGGAGGCATTGGTCAGAATCCCTCATGCCCAGTTGGACTTTTGCAATATGCTTCCCATGAGGCTGACCTTATGGCAGAGAAGGACAACTCAGTGACCACAAGAATATCCATATCCGGAAAGATTAGATATCAAATCATATGGACTATCTCTGCCTGAGATCCTGAATGCAGTATCATTGATAATAGTAGACAAAATACATAATACCACTTCTTGGAGCTACATTGGCTCCAAATAGACAATGATGATGATATTTGTCCATTGTTTTCAAAAGAGGACCTTGACATCTCACAAGTTGTGGGCTGTCCACAGTGTGTCTGCAGGTGGCTGGTGAGGCCTATACAGCAGTGGTGGGATTCAAACAATTTACTACCGGTTCTGTGGGCATAGCTTGGTGGGCATGGAAGGGGAAGGATACTGTAAAATCTCCTGTCAGGGAGGGGTAGTATTTGCTGGTTTTCTGACTTACTCAAAATTCTCCAGAACTGGTCAGAACCTGCTGAATACCATCTCTGCTATATGGGCATGGAATGTTCTACCAAATGTCAGGCATCACTATTGCAACATTTTTAGCTCTGGCTTTGCAGAGTGCTTGCTTCTCTTGTGCTATGGTTATCCTTCTGTCTTCAAAGACTTTTTCAAGACTCGAACTTCCGGTTTGCGTGGCTTCGGGGCAGCAGGAATTCGCGACAGCTCGCGATTCCTGCTGTGCTAGCCGTCGAGGTACCCCTGATCCAGATGGGTCAGGGGGATATGGCTGCCCTGTAGGGACAGCTGAAGAGAGAGGGGAGTCGGATAGGGAGGTGGGGGCATCGCAGACCCCCCCCTTCTCCGGGAAAACCCCTTTTTCCCAAGGTGGTGGAGCGGCGGTCAGCAATGGCCGCCACGAAGAAGCCAGCAACCGGGTAAGAACTGTGCTGGAGGAAGTGTGAAGAGTGAAAGTTCTGTCTGAGCCGGGTCAAGTAACACCTTTTAAATTGCCTGGAATTGAGCTGCTTGTTGCTGGAGGATACATTGTATCCCTAAGAAGAGCGAAAAGCGGCGGAGAAGCTATTAAAGGGAATTTTTTTTTTTTTTTTTTATTCTCCCACCCCACGGAAAAAGCAGAAATATTTCGATATATTAGACATTGAAAGTGGATTGCTTTGAAAGTTGAAGCTAAGAGACAAAGGGATTTTTGGACATTGAAAAATTTGAGAAATTGGAAAATCTCTGCTGGAGGTATGGATTTTTGATTATTTAAAATTGTCATTGCAAGTGGGAAGGGAGAAAAAAAATTGGAGCAGAAGCTGAAAAAGGAGGAGATTGTCTAGAACGTCTTTGTGGATCCCAAAAGAAGATATATGGTAATTGGACCTCTTTGATTAAAAATTAATTCAGAAAGAGAAAGAGAAGAAGGAAGAAAAGTATTAACTTTTGGAACTTTTTTTTTCTTTTTTTAATTGCTTTTGATTGTCTTTGATTAAAAATACTTGTGGTTGTTTTGGAAAAAGTTTCCCTTTTCATAATGGCATCGTCTGTGGATGAACTAGAGATTGAATATCAAAAATATAAAAAAGAAGATACTTTGGGCGCTTTGTTTCAATTCTTAGAAATGGCGTTATGTTCTTTTGAAAAGTTGATTACGCAGCAGAAGGACTGGGACAAGGAAGAAGAGGAAGAAGAAGCCATCTTTGATGAACAATGGGTCCCTTCCGGAGAGGAGGAGAAAAAGGATAAGAAAAAGGGGATTTTAAGAATTATAAAAACAACCAAAAGAGAGAAAAATGAGCGAAAAGATGGAGGCAAGGTTAGAAAGCAAAGGAAAAGGAGCAAGAAAAGCGAAGAGAAAAAGCAAAGGGGTAGAAAGGGCAAGGAGAAGAATAAGCAAGAGAGAAAAGGGGGGAGGAGAAGCCTTAATGGGGGGAAGCAAGACCTAAGGAAAAAAAGTTTATTTAGAGACAATGGGTGAATTTAATTTAGATTAAAAGAGGGATTCTGGAGGGTATATAAGAGTGTGTTTTTATATGTATATTTAGAATATAAAATTTATTATGTAATTTTAGAATTTTTTAAACAGAATCCCAAGAAAGATTGCTATATGTAGTATTTCTAAGTTAGGGTAATGAGTTATAGATGTTACTCCAATTGGTGTACAGGAGAAGTATAGTAAAAGAAAAAAAAAGATGAATGGATAATTGGAAATAGAACAGACAAAGAATGTTGTTGAAAATGGTAATAAGATATGGAAGGATATATATGCTTTTTTTTTTTTTTTTTGGATTTTGTATATTGATAAAAGGCAATAAAATTTTAATTAATAAATAATTTGGATGGAAAAGAGAAGTAGGGACAAGATATGAAGTTAATATTATATGAAATATTGATATTATAATCTGGAAATGTTATGCCTTATTGGTTTATTATTATTATTTTTTCTTAGAAAAGAATTTATAAGCTGCTATGCCTTGATTCTTTGTGCATTGTTTTTATAAAACTGATAAAAATGGTTTATATATATATATAAAAAAAAGAAAATGATAATAAGATATGGAAGGAGATATGGGTTGAATATGATGTTTGAATTTGTGTCTGTGTAAAGAGTTTTAACCCGGGAACAGACAACCTTCAGAAAAGATCTTTTAGTTTTGTTTATGTTTTGTGTTTGTATGTTTGTGTATTGTGCTTATGGTAAAACTAACAAAATTTGTTTTTTTTTAAAAAAAAAAAAAGGAAAAAAGAATCAATAAAACCTTGGAGGAATGTTAGACGAGAATAATTTAAACAAGCCAGAAAGAAAAGAATATGATGACTATAAAATGGATAAATATGGAAGAGAAATGAAATTGAATAGGAGTAAAGAGAAATAATGAGAAATCTGCTGAAAGATATTTGTGTGTCCATATGGAGATGGGATAAATTGGAATTATGCTGTATAAAAATAATGTTTTGTTTGACTTGTAAGGATTTACAATGTTAAGAGGTTTTATGTGTTTATGTATTTAATGGTTAATGATGTGTTGTTTTATCTTTAAAATTAATAAAAATTTGTTTCAAAAAAAAAGACTTTTTCAAGACTCCATCACCACAGTCAGCAAATATCACATTTATCGGTCAGATCGCGAAATCCATGGAAGAGGTGGAGTTGCTATCTTCTACAAAAAATCCCTACATCTAAAAAAGATTCAAATTACAAAGGAATTTACTCTCCCAGAGACCATCGTCTGTGAATTGTCCTCAAATGCCACAATCTGCTTCTTACTATGCTACAGAGCCCTGGATTATGACATAGTTCATGCAAACAAGCTATCTTCACTATTAACATGGGCTGCCTCTTGCCCTCACCCTCTTATTTTCTTTGGTGACTTCAGTCTACCTCTTATAAATTGGACACTAAATGAATATAGATCTGAACCCATACATGCAACCCTGTACAATGCTGTTACTACACTGGGACTGGATCAATTAGTAACTAACAACACTAGACTCAATAATTGCCTCGACCTTATCTTCTGCAACAGCTCAAAATCAATATATGGCTTACAAATACAAGAACCCTTTTCAAACAGTGACCACAGTATGATCGACCTTCGTCTCAATTTATGCCCTAACAAAAAATATCATAATGATGGATCCCCAAAGTACAACTTCAAAAAAAGCCAACTATGATCTCATAGATGCTGACCTATCATCTCTTGATTGGCACATTCTGTTCTCTAGCTATAATACTACAGAAGACCATAATGCATTCTTGTTTGAACTTGAAAGAGTCATTAAACTATATGTACCATTAGTAACCCCCCAAAACAAAAACAAATTACCCATAACAATAAGAAAACTTCAATCAAAAAAAGATATGGCGTAAAAACAAAACTAGCTACATAGCAAACTTTGAAGACCAATACAACACTCTATGCCAACAGATAAAGGCAGAATGCACAAATTACTACTGCAAGCAAGAGGAAAACCTCCTATATACAAAATCCACCTGCACCTTCTACAATTTTGTTAATACCAAACTTAAAAAATCAAGAACCATCCCACTCCTAAAAGGACTAAATGGGAAAGACTGCACCATGAAGCTGTTAAGGCCAATCTCTTCAACACATTCTTCAGTTCAGTCTTTGTAAGCAGCAATGGTTCATGCCCCACATTTCCTAGTCGTACCACAACTAACTATAATGACCTACTACATATTGACTTTACAGAAGATAATGTAGAAAAGGCACTACGAAACCTAAAACCATCCCTATCTATTGGCCCCGATGGATTATGTGCATACTGCTTAAAAAAGCTCTCCTCTGCCATAACGGAAACTCTAAGCATTATATATGAGTTATCATTCAGAACCAGCTCCTTACCAAACCTATGGTCCTTAGCTATGGTCATCCCTATCTTCAAAAAAAAGTAACCCCAGCCTGGTTGAAAACTACAGACCAATCTCACTGTGTTATCATGTGCAAAGTCATGAAATCAATCATTAACCAATTCATCACTCTCCACTTAGAGTCAAACAACCTACTCTCCAAAAAACAATTTGGTTTCAGGAAAAAATTGTCCTGCAATCTACAACTCCTACACTGCAAAAACATATGGACTACTCTACTTGACCAGGGTAAAGCTATAGACACAATTTACATAGACTTCTGCAAAGCCTTTGATTCAGTGGTACACGACAAACTAATATTAAAACTAAACTCTTATGGCATTTCCAGATCCCCCCATAAGTGGATTACTGCATTCCTGTCAAACAGGCAACAAATAGCAAAAATAGGGAGCGCTATATCAAACCCTGGCCCAGTTAAACAGCTTCATGCTTGATTGCAGAAAGTACGACTTCAGCAACAGAGTGGTCAATGCCTGGAATGCACTACCTGACTCTGTTGTTACATCCTCTAACCACCACTCCATTAACTTCAAACTAACCACTTGATCTCATTCCTGAGAGGTCTGTAAGGGATGTGCATAAGTGCACCATCATGCCTACCATCCCTATCCTATTGTCCCCATTTATTCGTACCTATTTCCTGTATTCTTACTAATGTTTATACTTTTATGTATTACCTTGTAAACGATTGACAAATAAAATAAATAAAATAAAATAAATAAATGTCTGGCAGCCTTGATGAATCAATGTGTGCCATGTTGATTGATCATGTTCCAGGGTTTCCCAGGAGGTGGTGTCAATATCCAGGGGCTTGAGAGAGGCTTTCAGCATGTCTTTGTATTGCTTCCTTTGTTCCCTATGCAATCCCCCTCTTTTTTTGAGGCAGCTCACCATAGAGGAGCTGTTTGGGGATGTGGTGGCCTGGCATCCTTGCAACATATCTGGACTTTCATCAGTAGGGTATGAACTGATGGCAGGCCTGCTCTAGAGAGGACTTCTGTGTAGTCTATAAGGTGCTGGTCAAAGTCATACATGACATGGTGACATACTTACTGGCAGGACTGTTTAACCCCAATGCTTTTGCTTGTCCCACTAGATTTTCATGGTGAACACACTCTAGAACTCATTTGTAAAATAGTGACACTTGGCAGGGCTTTGGAATGGAACCAAGCCTCCTGTGTCATGGCCCCTGCCTTATAAGGCTCAGAGATATGGATGACCCTGAACCTGTTCACCTTTTGGAAAGAGATCAAAACGTTGACTTTTTTTCTCTAGCACTTGAATCAGGATGTTAACGGAAGTGGCATGACTGACTGATTTATGGATGTGAGTTTTTTTTCAGGCATTCAATATTGTTTTTCATTTTAATAGAAGAAAAAATAATAATTATGCTGTGTTTCTATTCTCCTTTACTGCCAAGAGTCCCTTTTGGTAGATGGGTGGTCATATAAATTTGTCTACTGAAGAAAGAAAATAAGATGTGGCAATGATGATGACAATGTTAATGATGGTATAATGATCATCATTATCATTATCCACTAGGGCATGACACACCTGGCAGGCCACCTGGATCTTTTGCCTTTGGCTACCCACCTTGAAAATCCATTTACCAACAGAAAGCAGAAAGTAGAGAATGCTAAGAGAAACTATATTACCTTAATTGAAATCTTTATCCACTCCCAAATTTAACAAACCTCTTTAGTAAGAATGCTATCGGAGTCTTTCCTTACTCCAAAGGCATATACACAGTATCCATGCAGAGGAGAAGGACATTGAGGACAATCACTGTCACACTAGTTGCCCTTTATACATGAAAAACAGAGCTTGTCTCCCTCTCCCGACATATGCTACTTGAGAAAAATAAATGAGCTGAATGATTCAGTTTAGCTGCATCCTCCTTGAATCTAATATGGGATAATGGCAGAGAAGGACAAGTCAGTGACCACAATCATATCCAGATCTGGAATCACCATTTAGAAATATTGGACATCAAATCATACGGAGTATCTCTGCTTGAGACCCCAAAATGCTGATCCTACCTAAAATGATCAGGCGCTGATCCAATAAAAGAAAACTGATAATGAATCTGTCTGGCCTAAAATATAGTTTCATTGTGAAAAGTACTGGTAAAAAAAAAGTCTGTAAGTAATGGTTAGGAGATTACATAAACACCCTTTCTCAATATGGCATCCACCAATTAATTAATCTGGACCATAACTTCCATACTCTATAACTGTGATGGTGAAACTATGGCACACGTGCCAGATGTGCATGCACCTCACACCGGCCAGATGGTCTTTCGGTCTCTGCTGTGTGTGCATGGTGTGGGGTGCATGAGTGGGAGTGATGCACATGTACGAGGATGCCCATGCATGTTCAAGGGATGGAGTACATGCACACGGGGGTGAGATGCATGCACGGGGGACATGGGGACATGCGTGGGGCACATGCACACAGGATGTGCATGAGACTGCAGGGAACATGCACGCATGCTTGGGGATGGGATGCATGCAGAGGTGGGGCCCATGAACAAGGGTGGGGCATGTGTGTGGGGGCAGGGCACATATTGCATTTTGGGGGTGTGCTTGTGCCCTTTCAGCACTTGGTGCCAAAAAGGTTAGTCATCACTACTCTGTTACTACAGTATTTATAATGAATAAGGATATAAGAATTATAATCCAACTTTTTGAAGACATTAGGTTAGGCAGCCTAGCCTGTATGTTTCTTCTCTTTCTCTCTCTCTTTCCCTCCCTCTCTCTCTCCCTACCCCATCCCCATTCCTATTCCTATCTAACTCCAGATCTCTATCTTGAGATCTGTCTCTTCATCCATCCATCCACCCATTCACCCATCCCGTAGGATCCTTGGTGGTGCAATGGTTAGAATGCAGTATTGCAGGTTAACTTTGCCCTCAGCCTGGAGTTCATTCCTAATGGGTTCAAGGTTGATTCTGCCTTCCATCTTTCCAAGATCGGTAAAATAAGAACCCAGATTGTTGGGGGCAATGTGTACAATGACATTGTATACATCCCGGACAGGGCTGTAAAGCACTATGAGGTGGGGTATATAAGTCTAAGTGCCATCCATCTATCCTTCCATCCATTCCAACTATGTAATTGTTCAATTGCATATGTGTGAGTTTGGGGCAATAAAATTAATATGGTTATTTTAAAGACCTTTATTTAAAAAAAAATACATCAATTAAGCAGGCTATACTAACATGAGCTCAGCTAAGATTACTCTGATTGCCCTCTCAGTTCTCTCTGGATAACGTTTGATTTCAGATCCGAGAGGGATAGCTTCATAGAATCTATTGCTCCTCCTTTCCCATTTTTTTTCTCCATAATTTGACTTTGATGTATCTTTTTAACTATCAAATGTCAACATTAACAGGTTGGGTGTGAAAATCGTGGGAAACATTATCATTCTTGTAATCATATATCTTATTCAGCATAGGTCTATTAACCTGAGGCAAAATACAATTTGATTTTATTGATTTAATGGCAGAACAAATCTGCAGTTAGTTATCTGCCTTAGGATTTCTCAACAGACAGAGTTTTATATATACCAATATACAAATATATGAACCCACAAGCACAAGATTAAAGATCCAGTATGCATTTCTCAAAGTTGAATAATAAGTATGCATAATCACCAAAATGAAATAATATCACAATGAATTAAAAATACAAGAACAAATGATCAAATATAAGAACCTATTTATCCATCAATTAAATGCACTAAGGACTCTTAGATATGATTCTGGGTTTCCTCTCCTGTGTCATTTGCTAGTGAAGCATTGAGTTTCAACAAGATTCTGCATGATGGAACTACTCATATGTTGGGGTTGAAACCGAGCTGATATTTACACTTTTATTTTTCAGTACACATGGAAAATTAATAGCAGGTGAACCTGGGAGGGATACAAAACTAGCCTAAGAGTGATATTAAACATAGTTCTAGAATAATAGATTCCTGTAACACTCTTTGAACATTTCAAACCTTGGTAAACATATCTGAGAACATACCCCAGAAACTTAGAATGATGATGTTCTTGATCAAGTTCATTCTGATATTTTTAATTTGCTTAATTTACATTATTCTATTTCATTTCATATTGCGAAGAAAAACAAATGTAAAAAAATAGATATCTAAATCACATTAAAATGTGTTACTGCTGTATAAACTGTCCTAAAATTATTGATGTATATGAATATGTATCCGTATCAGCCGTCCCAAGTATCAAGAAAAATAAACATATTCTTCACTGTGCACAGTGAGGCTAATATGTCTATCATTATGGGTGATGTATCTCCCCAAGAAAACAATGCATAGGAAGATTGTCTTTGCTTAATTGGAAATTAATGGTGAAATGAGACATATTATTGGCATAATTCTCCAAGTATATTGTTTCATATAAGCCTAAGTTATTGAATTGCATTTAATATTAAATCATTCTGAACTACTCTGATGATTTTATGTTAGCATTTACTATGACAATTGCTGTAGTTTGGGCAGATAATTCAATAATCATTTATTAATTCCTACTATTATTTTCCTAAGCAATCAGAGGATGGTTATACAAAAATCCAAAAGTAACTCCTAAAATGAAGCAGTGCTTCTACCTAGTGCTTACTAAAGTATTATTGGTTTATGTATATACTAAATATATCTTAGCTACTATGGCCAAGTTATATCAAAACAATGTAGAGGCCTTCAGTGATTCTTTGCATATGCACATAAATGCACAGAAGATCCCTGGTGAAATGAAGCAGCCACCTGAAGTGTAGGATCCTTGACGTTTTAAATGCTTGGGTCAAGCACTACACCAGAGAGCAAGATCAAAGAAGCAAAGGCTACATTGATTTCATCTGGAACAAAATAAATAAATGTCAATAAGGTATCTTGCTAATCAGGAAAAGCAGAGAATTCTGAAAACTCTAATTGAAATATCTCAGTGATTGAGTTAATTAAGGTGTAGTCTCTTTTCAATGATTTGAGGTGATTTTTCTCACATTGGCTTCACAAAGACTAAATTTCCATTTATGAGATAAATAGTTAGCTGACTGGCCCGATATCTCTTGATTGTCTTTTCTTTTCCCAGCCTCTACCCCATTTCTCTCAGAACATGGTTTACTGGATCAGGTGTTTATTGATTAATGGTTTGCACAGGTCCTACTACAATGAAGAGACCTAGGCAAACAAAGCTCTGAGAATTCTCTAATCTGTTAGCAAACTGAGTATTTTGCCAAACTTGTTGAAAGAGAAGTTCTCCACAGGTTGTTTAGACTGGGATTTAGGATTAGCAGTAGCAGCAGCAGTAGTGTGTATTTCCCCCCAAGGTGATTTTTCCATGCTTTCTTTGAGTTGTAGCAGTAACAGCATTGTTGGCACCTGGAACAACTTCTTATCTGCTCCAATATGGCCTGGAAAGGTAGGTTCAAGAAAGGATCTGTTATTTCTAGCAATGGTTGTTCTCAGCACTGGTTCTCTTGGAACTGGATCTCTGGCCCAGGTTCTGTGCAGTCCAGAGGACCTCCTAATTCAATGTTGCATGCATATTTAAAAATAATAATTGCAAGGGTGCTTCACTTTCTACTTATATTTCTGTAGGAGAAGAACCAAGGTGACAAGAAGAAAGAGAAAGAAAAGACACTTCTATCAATGTCTGATAAGTGATGGGAGAAGACTGTTTGGACCAAAAGTGAATAGAGACTAAAAAGACAAAATCTGGTGAGGTTGGGTAACTGGGAAGAAAAACATGGGAAGAGATTTCAACATCCAGGTAGGCTTCCATAATTGCCATTCATAATTGTTTTCATGAGAACGGTATTTTTCAAACTTGGCAACTTTAATATGTCTGAATTTCAAGTCTCAGAATTTCCCAGCAGTTGAGGTTCACAAATCTTAAAATGTCCAACTTGGACATGGTAGAAAATTAATAGAATCATAGGGCTGGAAGAGACCTTGGACATTTTCTAGCCCAAGGCCTAGCATCCTTATCTACCACCCCTTTTTCAGGCTTATGCATTATTATCACTTGCAGTGTATTTTTATGGCAAACTTCTTTTTTTTAATCACACTTCCTTCTTCCTGCTTTGTAAATCTCAATACTGATACCTTACTGCATATTAAGGTTATACCTACAAGGCCTACATTGCCTGACAGTTCTGAGGTTTGGAGCCCAATGTATTTGATGGTGGTTGAAATTTGCATAAGGTACATCATGTTTATTTTTTATGAACACCAGACAGCAAGGTAATTCATTCCTTTTTGCAATTTCAAAAATGATCTTGGCGAACTGCTTGATTTCAACATTTAGCTTCTACATGTGCAAAACCATGTGCTTTGTTCTAACCTAGTTATCTAATAATCTAATCAAATAATCAGTTAAATAATCTCCTATAACGTCCCCCTTTCTCATTATTTCCAGGTCTTTTTATCCTTTTTTTTTTTTTTACATCCAGTGATGGGAGGGAGGATGTTAGAAAATTGGATGCAAACCAGCATCATCATCACAGATTCAAAGTTGCCTCCAAAGACAGAGGCACTAGTATGTTCAGTTAAATTGTTCAAATTGTAGATTGCATTGCCGAGCTGGCACCAACATTAAAATGAAATTAGAAAATCCTGCCAGATGACAGGGATGTGAATAAATTATATGAAGCCCTTGCTTTGGAAAAGACAAGAATAATGTGCATTAGGAAAGCAATTTCAATATGGATTACCAGTGATTATTCTACAAACAATTGCATCAGACAAATACTGAATCTTAGCCCAATTAAAATTATGTGAACTTGAACCAATGATCAAATAGTTTTGTTTGATTCTCACTCCCATCATTTCAAACCATTTGTTTTTGCTGCATAATTCATGGTGAATGACATGCCAATTAGTAAACAATAAACTCAATGCAGAGCAGAATTAATTTTTTTTCTGTACCATTCACTTCTCTTTTCAAACAGACAATAAGTCATCACATAAGACATTATTCTCCTAAAGATGGGACACGATGAGGGATCACACAGTTAATTTAAACTAGTACATTCCACACAGGCTCCTTTAGCTTTTATATAATATGGAATGTGTCAAGTTCTGCGCATGGGTGCAAGGAACGGAGACGAGGCAGTGAACAGTGAACTTCAACTCTTTATTAATCATGCTGAACAGAGCAAAACCCTAGGGCAGCAGCAGCCCTTTTATAGGGTAGGCTGCTGACCTATTAGCCAATGAGAAACATGGAAGTGTTAAACCCTTGAACCAATGAGAGTGGCTCATTAACAGCCAATCAGATTCCCCAGAAAGGATCAATCCGATATCGCTTATTATCGACCAATCAGAAGTGCAGGATGAGAACCCTGCTTTTTCTTAAGTTTTGTTAAAACTTTATTTAAGCGCCTTTATTAGTTCATAACACCCCTTCCCCCCGGGTTCCGTTTGAGGGGTGTGATGACATAATCCCTAAAATATGTAGGTTGTTTTAACTGTCTATTAGATTTGCACTGTCCCACTGGTCCCTGTCTGTAGTCCGGGACGTTTTTGGTTATATTTGGTACAGGCGGTTCCGCATCCTCACTGGACGACTCAGTGCCGCTAATTCTGTCGTTGTTGTCCTACGATCTTTGCGGGCTTGCCTCCGTTGAGGTATTCCTCTGTGGCGAGGCCAATCCCCTCCCTGATTCTTCTTCACTTATCGCGCCTGGTTGCTGGCTCCCTTCGATTCTGCTTTCCACCATCTCGAATTCAGTTTCTTCGACATCCCCTCCCCCCTCAGTTTGAGAGTCACAGGAGTCAAGGGAACTGGGTTGTAGCCTAGAGCGAAGCTGATCTATATGGCGTTTCCATATTTTTCCATCCCAGGTTTGCACACGGTACGATCTGGGCCCGGTGCTTTGAATTACGGTTGCTTCAACCCATAATGGTTCGCTGGAGAGGTTTTTAGCGAAAACTAAGTCGCCTACCATGAACTCGCGGCATTTTCTGCTAGATCCACAGGGTTTCTCTGGCTCATAGGACAGGTGGAGCCGGTCGAGGTGGGAACGGAGCTTGTGTCCTATCAACAGTTCAGCTGGAGTCTTGTTGGTGATGCTGTGCGGAGTATTGTGTTGGAGTAGGAGTATTCTGTTTAGTTTGTCGTCAATGTCCCCATAGTCCATTTTGTGGAGAGTTTTTTCAACAAATTGGACCATGCACTCAGCCCTGCATTAGCCGCAAGGTGCGCCGGTGAAGTTAGTGCATGGCGGATACCCCGGTCCGCTAAGTATTGTTCAAATGCCAGGGCGGTGAACTGGGGTCCATTGTCGGAGACCATAACGTTTGGCAGCCCATGCGTTGCGAATAGCCTATTCAATTTTCGGATGATGGACTCGGTTGTAGTATTCTTCATTTCATGGATCTCGAGCCAGTTGGAATAGGCATCCACTGTTTGGAGGAACGTATGTCCCTTCGTAGGTCCTGCAAAGTCAACGTGGATGCGAAACCACGGCCCCCGGGGGGTTTCCCACTCTGTTGGAGTTGCTTTAGGTGGGGCACTGCTGACTTCTTGGCACTTTAGACAAGTCTTTACCCAGGCTTCGATCTGCTTGTCGATGCCTGGCCACCACGCGTAGCTTCACGCGAGCGCTTTCATATGCACGATGCCGGGGTGACTGTCATGCAATGTTTTCAACACTGCTCGTTGTAACCACTCTAGGACGATGACTCTATCTCCCCATAGGATGCAGCCTTTTTGTGAAAAAAGTTCTGTTTGCCAGTTTCTGAAAGGGGTGAAGTCGTCAGGGGTTTGTTCTACTGGCCATCCTCGTTCGACCCAGCTAAGAACTCGCGCCAGGATAGGATCTCGTTTTGTTTCGATTGCAATGTCTCTGGCTGTTAGCGGCGGTGAATGTAGTGTTTCAATCTGGAGTGTCGTAAGGGTTGGTGCTGGGTCGTCGACGGTTTCTGGAAGTGGGGCACGGCTCAATGCATCAGCGTGGGGAATGGCTTCCTGGACGGTGTTGTAATTTATGGTTGTACGCAGCTAAGAACTCCGACCAGAGAGTCATTCTAGGTGACAATATATAGGGGGTTGGCTTGTCTCACGCTATGATCCCTAGCAAAAGTTTGTGATCAGTAACAATAGTAAAAACAGATCCATACACATATTCATGAAACCGTTTCACAGCAGATACAATAGCAAGAGCCTCTTTGTCAATTTGGCTATAGTTACGTTCAGCCTTTGATAGGGTCCTTGAAAAATAGGCAATCGGGGTCTCACTACCATTTGGTAACACATGACTCAAAATGGCTCCTACTCCAAACGGTGATGCGTCACATGTAATTGTTAAAAGCAAAGTCTCGTTATACTGCATTAAAACAGCATCTGAGGTTAGTACTTTTTTCACTTGTCAGAATGCGTGCTCCTCTCGGTGTCCCCAGACCCAGGTTGCTTTTTTGTCGAGAAGTCTAAGGAGGGGCTCAGCTACGATTGCTTTTGGGGGCAAGAAGATGTTGTAAAAGTTAATGAGCCCCAGGAAAGCTTGGAGGTCCGTCTTATTTCTGGGTCTTGGGTCGTTTTTGATTTCTTTTAGTTTGCTATTAGTGGGGTGAATGCCTTGTTTATCGGTTAGGTACCCCAGGAGATCTACTTTATCTGTACACAGTTGACTTTTTTTTTTTTAACCTTAAGGCCAGAGTTTTTAAATTTCTGGAGAACCATTTTAGGACGTTTTTCTAGTACTTCTCTATTTGGGGCCGCAATTAAAATGTCATCAAAGTATGGCATGACCCCCTTGATCCCTTGCAAGAGTCTCTCCATCAGACTTTGAAAAATCCCTGGGGCTACGCTCACTCCGAATTGGAGTCAGTTACATTTAAAGGTGCCTCGGTGCGTAACGATCGTTTGTGCCTCTGCGGTTTTTTTATCTACAGGCAGTTGTTGGTACACCTGAGCTAAATCCAATTTAGCAAAGACTTTTCCACCCCCCCAGGGAATGGAGAAGGTGTTACACCACCGGCACCGGGTAAGCATTCTGTTGAAGGGCGTGATTGAGTGTGGCCTGGTAGTCCCCACAAACCCTTCACGATCCATCCGGTTTGATGGGTGTTACGATTGGGGTTTCCCAACGAGCGTGGTCAGTTGGTTCTAAAATACCCTGGGCTATTAATTTATCAAGCTGCTCGTCAATTTTTGGTTTAAGGGCAAAAGGTACCCTATGAGGCTTAAGGCAGATGGGGGCTACTTCAGGGTTAAGGTTAAATGATATTGGGGTCCCCTTGTACTCGACTAATTTGTCTGCAAAGACGTCCTGGAATTCCTGGATGAGGGCCTCCTCCCAGTCGTCGCTTCTGGTTTGGTGAATGCCGGCTACCTCGATCCCGAGTGGGGCGAACCATTGAAGGCCTAATAAACTAGGCCGGTCGCAGTCGATGACGGTCAGTGGTAATGACGCAGTATGATTTTTGAATGATACTTGGACTTAGCTGGATCCAACAACCGGAATTCGGTTCCCCTGATAATCTTTGAGTATGATTCTTTGGACTCTGAGGTCTTGATGTCGGATGGCAGGGATTAATTGTTTAAGGGTCTTCCAGGAAACCATCGAGAGGGACGATCCTGAATTGACTTCCATCACGCAAGGCTGGTTTTCGATGGCGACCTTCACTCGGATCTTCTTTGCATCTAGAGATGAGGCGTGACCGATTGTAATGGTTTGGTGTGCCTCTTCTCATCTCGTTGAAGTGGTCAGTGTTTTATTTCTGTAGGAGTGATTGTTCCATTGGTGGTTCAAATGTTCCCGACTCACAGGACGATTTCCTGTGGTCTGGCGGTAGTTGTTTCCCCTCTGAATTGGGCTGGATCCTTGCTTGCTTCTACAGACCTTCCCAATGTGGCCTCTTTTCCCACAGAAATGGCAAAGCGCGTCGAGGAATTTGCAGTCTGAACACGGGTGGTTTGCCCCACAACCCGTGCATTGGTGCGGTAGTCTTTGATTCCGCTGGTGGCGTTGGTCTCGTTCAGACTGGAGCCGATTGACCTCCTCCTCATCACTTTCTGATGGTAATTCAAGGTCCTTGTGGTGGGTCGCTGTTGTGTGCCTCTCTAGGCGAGGTGAGGTATTGCTGGTGAGTTGACGGAACGGTGCGTTGGTGCGGCGCATTCGGGCGGCCGACTTCCTGGTTGCTCTGCTGCAGTTGCGTCCTTGATGACATCAGCAAGGTTGATGTCCCCTTTTGCCATGATCTTGCTCTGCGTAGTGTGGTCATCTAATCCCAGAATTGTTCGGTCTCTCAGAGCTTCTTCGAGGTCTGTAAACCCACAGAGGCCTCCCAGGTTCCGGAGATCCGCGATGAAATCTGCAACGCTCTCTCCTTTCCGCTGGTCCTTCTGGTAAAATTCATGTCTTCTGACAAGCATTGGTACGGCGGGTGCATAGTGGGCCCGTAGAAGGGGCGCAAGGACATCCCAGTCCATGGTTTCACCTCAGTCGGTTTCGCTAGTGCCTTGGCCATCTTAAAGATGGCAGGCCCGCAATGGGTCAGGAACACTGCTCGCTTTTTCCCCATAGTGGCATCCTTCAAGTTGTTGGTCTCCAGAAACATCTGGAACTGGTCTATGTACGAGTCCCAGTCTTCTTGTGCTGGGTCAAATGGAGTGGGTGATATGGCACCACTGGACATGGTTTCCGTTGTCGATGCGCCTTCAGCCACGTGCTCTGTTTGGTGCTCTGTAGTGTTCAGTCAGCTCTGATGTCTCCGCATCCCACTTTCGTCTCCAGTGTTAAGTTCTGCACATGGGTGCAAGGAACGGAGACAAGGCAGTGAACAGTGAACTTCAATTCTTTTTTAATCATGCTGAACAGAGCAAAACCCTAGGGCAGCCCTTTTATAGAGCTATTAGCCAATGAGAAACATGGAAGTGTTAAACCCTTGAACCAATGAGAGTGGCTCGTTAACAGCCAATCAGATTCCCCAGAAAGGACCAATCCAATATCGCTATTATCGGCCAATCAGAAGTGCAGGATTAGAACCCTGCTTTTTCTTAAGTTTTGTTAAAACTTTATTTAAGTGCCTTTATTAGTTCATAACAGAATGCTATTTCCCTCTCTTTGGCTAATTTATTTAAGAAGGGACACAATAAACTGCAAATAAAGTAACAAACACATTGTTTGGAAAGCTGGCATAAAATGTCCCAATAACTAAGAGCTCTATGAGAAAGTGACATTTCCTCAGCCTTTCCCTCTCTAAGCAAATTTATTCAATCAGGCAAAAGTTATTTCTACCAATGATCACAACAAAGTGTTCTCTACTGTTCAACCTAGGGACAGTTCCAATTATTTGCAATGTATTGTGATGACAACAGAAAAGAAGCCTATAATCTTTCTTGTAATCTTAGAATAAGATTTGAGAACAGAACAAGGAGAAAGATTACTATATAGCTCCAAAGATTAGACTATAGGCAAATAGTCCATAGGCTAGACGTGTTTCAAATTTTATGATTAGAAGGCTATTGTAGTGGCAGAAACATGGGAGGTTCATTAACCAAGGATTTCCATAACCATTACTGGGGGGGGGGGGTTTGGGGGGGCGGGGGAGAAGTGTTCATGTTAAATCTTAGAGATAAAATGTCATCTTCTTTTAATGTCACTCCTTTTTTTTTTAAATGACTATTAGACAATAGAAACTGAAATTTCAGAACACCTAAAATCAATTTCTGTAACTTCTAGGTAGCTATAGGCTACAATACAGGGGTGGGATTCTACCAGTTTGCATCTATTGGCTAGAACTAGTTGTTAACACTCTAAGCAGTTGGGAGAACCGTTCTTAGAAAAAATTACTGGCCTAATCCTGTAAGGAAGGCAGGAAGGAAACATTCTGGTGATTCTTACAGAAACTGCCTCTCTGTTAACCCTTATTACATTCTTGGCAGGACTAGACTTTCCTGTCTCAGGAACTCCTTTGGAGTTATTTGTCCCTCCTTTGCTGGTTCTTTGCTTGTGTGGAGTGACCATTCAAAGTTACAATGGCACTGCAAAAAGTGACATGACCATTTTTCATACTTATGACTGTTGCAGCATCCCCACAGTCATGAAAGGCCAGGCAAGGAGATGCGTGCCTCGATGTGAGTAATATTGAGTGGGCCACGCCCAGCCAATAACATGACCACCAAGCCACATCCACCAACTAAGACAAGCCCACAGAACCAGTTGTTAAAAAATTTGAATCCCAACCCTGCTACAATAGCTTTCTTTTCAACTACATCCAATGAATGAAAACACTTCGAAATGTTTGCAGTTAAAAAAGGCACAAGAAGGTCAAATTATATTATAAAAAGCTCCAAGGATGCACATACATTAAACCAACCCCACATTTCTATTTTGCAATACTTAGGAAAACAAGGTGGGCTTAGACACCTACCCCTGGGTCTCTTTTGTTTCATGTAAAATGGGAGATTAAAATACTGTTACAAAAATTACAAACCCAAATATATTGGCTTCATACTGTTAGAATGTTTATTTAAACTTTCAGTCAAGTAGTTTTATTTAAAAATTGCGTTCTTGTTTGTTTTATTCACTTCATTTATTTGGCATTTTAGCAAACTCTTTTTCATGCAAATTAGGTAAAAAAAAATGTTCTTAATTTTTGCATTGAATCCCTTGATTCTGCTCTTAGTCAATCATGACTTTATCCTGCTAAAATGTGCTCAGCACAGTACATTATTGCTTAATTAGCCTGCATTGCATTTTCATTGGATTATCAAAACCTCAGAATTGCTGACATTAACTTACTGATAAATGTAAAGTCTCTTTTGCCCATTATGGATTGAGCCAATTCCAAATCACAAGGGCAGAATTTGTGGAACACTGAGCTTAGATTCAATTATAATTGTAGCTACAAACAATTTAAAACATTTAGTATTTATTTATACAGCATTCAGTATGTTGGTCTGTCAGCCTGGTTTTGGGGAAAAACATGTCACTAGAATTACAAATAATATGCTTTTGTTTCATAGTCCATATTCATGAATTAAAGTGCATAAATTTGGCTGATATTCTGAATTAAGGAATTAAGGGGATGAGAAATTTCAAATGGATATTATGATGTTGGATTTGCTAAGACATAGAGGAAGAAGAAAATATGATCCCTAGGGTTCATGAAGTCCTGTAGTATTCAAGAATGTCTCAGTAAAGTTCGAAATGGCAAAAAAAATGACTTAATTAGGGAGAAAAGAACAAGTACATTTATTTGGAACTGGAAATCCTTTATGGACTTTTTGCCACAATTGAGGTAAATATGAATGGTGACTTATGAATTTGTTCATTAGAAAGAGCAGAATATGGATATAATTTTAAAGAGGGATGATAAATGATAAATTAATTTGTAACTGCAGCAAAGAAGATCAGAAGCCATTTTATGTGTTTTCCTTTGCTTGTTTCTCTATTTTACTTACTTTTTCTCACTTATTTGTTTTATATCTTTCTTCACTGTTTTTCTTTTCCATAAGTTCATATGGTACTTTGGTACATTGGTCTTTTATTATTGTAAAAAATACTTTAATAAAATTAAAAAAAATAATGTTAATAAAATTGTGTGTGTGTAAAAAGAATACTTAAATGAAATTTGGTCACTCTATCTACCTCATCATAGGTGGATTTACTTTATAAAATTGACAGTCTGAACAGAAGGAGGACAAGAAATAGACTACTCTTATTCATTCTGTGTAGGGTTTCCTGCCTAGGCAGGGGGTTGGACTAGAAGACCTCCAAGGTCTCTTCCAGCTCTGTTTATTCTATTCTATTCTCTTCTATTTGATGCAATGTGATGCAATGCAATGCAATGCGATTCTATGCTCTTTAGGCCTATCCTTAAATACTGTATAGTCCCAAATGATTGTAAGTTCTTTGTCCAGTTTGGAGCTCTTTTCTGCTGTATTTTAAATGCTAGGAATGAGACAGGAGACTTTTTGTGTTTTAAAAATGCCCAGAGCAGAGTAATGGAGAAAATACCAGTTCCCTCTCTTCATGATTTTCCATACTTCTGGATAACCTCAGATGCCCCCAAAATACCCCAAGTTTTCTTTCTTCAGAATTTGATGATATGTATCGCAACTGTAATAATAAAAGTATAACAATCAATACAGGGAGAAGATAAAATTGTGAAAGATTTTATGTGAGAGTGTTTACAAATATACATGTTCATATGGGGAAAATGTTTCCAAAAATACATAAACATTTGACCAAGGATGGACATAAACTTACATTGGAGAAAATCTGTTTAGAAACACAAATGATTTCATTTACACTTCCTAAGCTAAATTATGAATAGAATTTATAGTTGTTAAATTGTCAGTTAATTTAGAGAGTGGTCTAGTGCTGAAAACACTAGGCTAGAACCTGAAAGACTGTGAGTTCTAGTCCTGTCTTAGTCTGGAAAGCCAATTAGGACAATCACTTTCTCTCAGCCCAAATCACCTTATAGGGTTGTTGTTGTGAAGAAAATAGGAGAATGAAGGTATGTTGGATATGTTCTCCACCTTGAGTTATTTGCAAAAGTAATAAAGGCAGGATACAAAATCAATCATCAAACAAATAAAGATAGCTGTCCAAAATGGAAGAATGCCAATTCTTAACATGTCATTGGACAACCCATGACCAATTGGGTCATCATTTCAGAGATATTGCTTACTTTAAGAGAAAATAAAATGATCACAGAAGAGCAGTAGGAGTGACTTCCGACTTCCTATTGGCTTTCCCATTGAAGCTGGCAAATAGCATTGGAAATGATTTTGCTAACTTTCAATCCCAAATGAATAATGGCCACAACTTCAACAAACTTTAATCCCAGTTTTTGGTACCATCATCAACTCAGTAAAGTTCATACTTCCTGCTGGCTTTACCACTGACTTGCAGGAAATTTACATTTAAAGTGTTGGGAATGGCAGTCATGTGACCAATACAGCATAGCAGCAGTGAAATATCCACAATGTTCCAAATTTCAGTTCTATCTGTGGAAGGCTTCTGGATTATAGGTGCATACTGAAGACTAAAGGGCATTTACTCAAAGTCAATCCTCAGATTTCTCCTGCTTCATCACTGGGACATCAGATGCAGGTTCCTGGAAGTCATAATTTATTATCTGCTGAGGCTAATCTGAATGTGTGATACAAAAGATGCAATAATCTAGTTAAATTCTCTAAATTTGGTTGGATGATTCAAGGTCTTTAAGACTTGTGAACTTCAACTCCCAGAATTCCTTTTCCAGTCATGTTAGCTCAGGAATTCTGGGAGTTGAAGTCCACAAGTCTTAAACTTGGCAAGTTTGAAGACCCTTGTAAATCTAATACATGTTGCTGGAAAGCAATAGCAGCTACCCTCATCATCTGTTTATGGGGAGATCAATTGACTAATGTTAATCATTCAAATAGGCTTTGGTCTGTCCATCTCAAACATTAGTTTGTTATTACAACACTTGAAGACATGGCTCTTCATTTTTCCTGCCTAAAGAAATCAAATTAAACTTAATATAATTATTTGAGAAATGAGTTGATCTATTAAATCTGTGTTCAGCTAATGATGTTGAGATATGGCCATTGCTAAACTAATGAAATATTTGACCCTGACTGGACAGTATAGAAACCGCACTTAGGAATTAAAAATCGACACATACTGTGTAGTAATGTTGTAGAGTATAAATTAATGGCTTTCAAGTGTTCCTTAATAATTAAGCACAGCAAATACTGCCAGTGAAATGTGACATTTTCAGTATGATAGATTTTGTCAGGGAAGTGAATCCTCCTCCCCATTTTCACCTAATTAATTAGTAGTAAATTTGGAAGCAGCATTCTGACCTACTTATAAATCTCTGTGGATACATGTATATTTATATAATACTTCTTTGGGCTACCTCATTAAGCAGAGTGCAATAAACGAATTTTAATGACTGAACAGTGTTGAAAGTTGGAGGGATTTTTGCTCAGGTATCAGTCCTTAGCAGAATGAAAGAAGGAGAACAAGAAATGCCCTGGCAGCTCCAACTGGATCACACCACATGTATAACTTGTTAATATTAGAAATAATTATAATTGCAACTGACCAGAAATAATTATAATTGAACTAATCTTCCTTTCAGGGTTTAATATACGGTAAAGGTAAAGGTTCCCCTCACACATACGTACCAGTTGTTTCCAGCTCTAGGGGGTGGTGCTCATCTCCATTACAAAGCCAAAGAGCCAGCACTGTCCAAAGACGTCTGTCTACATGGTCATGTGGCTGGCATGACTAAATGCTGAGTTCGCACAGAATGCTGTTACCTTCCCATCAAAGTGGTCCCTATTTTTCTACTTGCATTTTTACATGGCTTTCGAACTGCTAGGTTAGCAGAAGCTGGGACAAATCCCTAGCATTCCATTATGCAGTGCTAGGGATTTGAACCTCCAAACTGCCAACCTTTCTGATTGACAAACTCAGCATCTTAGCCACTGAGCCACCACATCCCCTTAATATATGGGAGTAAATATTATTTAACTGGGGAAAAGGGAGATAACTTTCAAAGTTTTAGTTTAGTTTAGTTTAGTTTAGCTTAGCTTAGCTTAGCTTAGCTTAGCTTAGCTTAGCTTAGCTTAGCTTAGCTTAGCTTAGCTTAGCTTAGCTTAGCTTAGTTTAGCTTAGCTTAGCTTAGCTTAGCTTAGCTTAGTTTAGCTTAGCTTAGCTTAGTTTAGCTTAGTTTAGCTTAGTTTAGCTTAGCTTCCTGGAACTGACACAAGAATAAGACTTTTCGGGAAACTAAACTTTGAAATATGTCAAGCAAACTTTACTTTCTGAGTGGTCCTTGGTGCTCACTGAGCTTGGTGGTTTTCTTTTAGATGTTTCATTATCCAAACTAGGTAACTGGGTTTACTCTCAGTTTATACTCTGCTGACTTGCCCTTTCAGTGTTGGTGGGAGGTGATCTTGGAGAGTCTTTGGTGGAGCTGTTTATTGTTGGCTTGTTTGGCAGTTTTTTGATTGGATATTGTTTGCTTCTTGATTGTTGGTCGGATGATAATTTTGGTGTTTATCTTTGCTCCATTTCCATGTTGATTGCTGGTGGGAGGAGTTTTAGTCTACTAGCACTGATGATGTTACCAAGTTTGGGGAATGAAACATCTAGAAAGCAATCATGCCCAGAGGCACTAAGAATCCATCATTTCAACCTTCATCTATGTACAGTCTTCTCTATCAATACTTTGCTTTCTGGAAAAGTATATTGAAAAAAAAAATTAAATAACAAATATGCAGCCAAATCAGAATATGACTTGTTGGGAGAGAGAGATGAGAAGCATTTTTTTAAAATATCAATGAAACTCTGTGAATAGCATATAAGACTATATTATTTCATATCCCCAAAAATCCACTTTCTCAAAATCTGTCACCCACATACAGCAGATGTCATGTCCTGCTCAGATGGCAATTCACATTGAAAATAGTTTGGGAAGTTTGGTTCCTGGAGCAGCCACAGGAGTAAACAATTTTGGACTGGCCTCCAGGAGCAAAACTTCCCAAACTATTTTCAATGTGAATTGCCATTTGAGCAGGACATGAAGTGTGTTGTTTACTTATGCCAGGTGCTCATAAAGCAGAAGGTGACTCCGAGGATCTGTTCCTAACACTAGAAATAACTCCAGCAATGGTTAATTAGCAAGAGCTATTTCAGGAATGCTCTTCTCAAGCTCTTTTGCCTGAAATGGTTGATTCAGTCTGACTATTGGGTTTGACAGTGAGAAAAAGAGAATTTTAGTCATACAGTCTTCCAGGAACTGCCATCCTCTGCTGATAGGGAAATCATTCACATTAGAGAGCCACAGACATTGGTTACAATTATGGGTTTCCCTCTGATGTATTCATTCCTGTCTCTTTCCTAATTATTCTGCAATTTTATATAAAAAAATCATCCCACAGAAAGCAAACTTGTAGCCTAGAGGTATTTAGTTTTGGGCTTTGTTTGTTTGTTTGTTTCATTTTTTTCCCCTGTCAATGGTGAGATTCACATTTTTTTACTACTGGTTCTGTGGGTGTGGTTTGGTGGGCATGGCTTGACTTGGTGGGCATGGCTTGGTGGCATGGCAGGGAAAGGATACTGTAAAATCCCCATTCCCTCCCCACCCCACTAACCTGCTTTCCAGCTCTGTTCTCCTGGGCAGGGCAACAAAAGAAGACCCAGCCAATCAGCTGGGACTTGGGAGGCAGAGAATAGATGGGGGTGGGGCCAGTCAGGGGTGGTATTTGCCGGTTCTCTGAACTACTCAAAATTCCACTACCAGTTCTCCGGGACTGTTCAGAACTTGCTGAATACCACCTCTGCCCCTTATGATATAGAATAGTTTACAGGCCCGGATAGCCAGTTGTAATCAGCAATGTAGATTAAAAGTTTTATTTAGTTAAAAGAGGATTCCTCCTTCCTTCCTTCCTTCCTTCCTTCCTTCCTTCCTTCCTTCCTTCCTTCCTTCCTTCCTTCCTTCCTTCCTTCTTTCTTTCTTTCTTTCTTTCTTTCTTTCTTTCTTTCTTTCTTTCTTTCTTTCTTTCTTTTTTCTTTCCCTTTCTATTTTCTCGTTTCCCTTTCCTTTCCCTTCCAAGTTTCATAATGCTACTTGCTTATCTCAAACCTGCAAAATTGAATGCATCCCCTTGTCATCATCCTACTAGGCATGGTAAATATAAGGTTAAAGGTGGTTTAATATTGCATCTGTCAAGTGGAAGCATTCTGAGATTCACAAAACTTGCCAAGTCAGTATCCATGAAAATAACTTTTCCCTGGATAGTTTCCCAGTTAGTCATTTACTTTCATTTCTTAGTTTTATTATAGTGAAGTTTGCAGCAACATACCTCCTTGCATTTCCTTAGTAAAGTCACTGAATTTTCTCTTGAGATCAGAAGCTTCGCTGGGCAAGGAGGAGAGGGATTAATTATTACAAGACATTTCTAAGTAGGGCAGGGTTTCACTAATGTATCTGGACAGAACGGAAGTGATTCTATGAACTTTACTAGGGCATCTAACTGGAAGTTAAAACAAAGCAGGAACTACAACTTTGAGAAAGGGGTGGAAGATCCTCCACACCAAAAGAGTGTCTTTGGTTTTGAAAAAGGCCAATAATCCAGCCCTGTTTGCAGAACATAATCTTAAAATTGTAAGATAGTATCTTCAGTTATTATGGCTCTGTGAAGAATGAGATGCTTTATCCTGAGACATTTCATCTCTTGCTTTTTAGCTTTGACCTGCTGACTCACATAGGGCTGATGTTCTTTGTCTAGCAGTGGGACTTGATGGATGGATTGATGGATTAATTGATGTGTCTGGTCTACTCTGCAGGTGTAAAACAGAGCACTGTGACATTTTATGGATCAATGTCAAAGGATGCTTCTATTGGGGCTTTGATCTACCTGAAGTCTATTTTGAGTGTTCACAAAGACCTAGTTCTTTTAAAGTGTTCACACAGACCCAGTACTTATGTTACTGGTTCCAAAACAAGTAATTGGAAAGGAGAATTTCTGTTTCATTAATGTGTCATTTTCTGCTTGCTGCTTTAAAATGTGTTTCCTAAGGTGTCCATTAAACCTACAATACTTATCTCAGAAGATGCAGTGCTCTTTTGAAGTACAGAGTTGAATTCCCAGATAGATATGTTGGTGTTTTCAGAGTATAATTTATACTGAATAGTGATAATCTATCAATTTGGCCATTATTAATGAAATTGTCCTGTGCTATTTTTGTGGGTTTTTTTTTTAAAGCTACATTTATGGGTTTTTTTTTATATACCCACAGTCCAGAACTTTATAAATAAAGAAAGAAAGAAAGAAAAATATATTTCCCCACAGCTTCATAAATAAATATACTCAACAAAAGTGAAAATCAATGAAATAATTCTTGGGTTTCCAATTACATTTCAGGTTTTTGTATTTTAAGAGCCATAGTTAGAATGCAGTATTGCAGAGTAACTCTGCAGTATTGCAGAGTAACTCTGTCCACAATCTGGAGTTTGATCCTGACTGGCTCAGGATTGACTCAACCTTCCAGTTTTTTGAGGTCAATAAAATAAGGACCCAAATTTTGGCGGGCAATATGCTTGCATTTGTAAATTGCCCAGAGGGTGGTGCAAAGCAGTGTGAACTGGTATATCAATTTAAATGCTATTACTATTTTTGTTTTCATTGCCATTCTCCTCTTACTTATTTCCAAACAAATCAATATATGGGTACAACACAGATAGATAATCACAGTTTGTTGCGACATGGAAATTTAGAACAATGCAGAGTGTTCAAAAACATATTCATTTGCCATCTGATTATCATGCAACTAATAATTAGATAACATTCTATAAAAAAGGAAATATGCTTCCCAGGTGCAAATTTTCAAAACATGCTATGCTATGCTATGCTATGCTATGCTATGTTATTTGTTTGTATCCTACCTTTATTATTTTTGCAAATAACCCAAGGTGGTGAACATATCTAACATACCTTACACAACATCAACCCTGTTAGGTGAGTTGGACTGAGAGAGACTGGTCCAAAGTTAGCCACCTGTTATATATCTTGACTTTAGTTTTGAACTGGATTTGCATATTCACTAAATATGTTTAGTCAGTGTTTTTTTTTTGTTTTTTTTAAAGTTACAAATAGTTTAACCATGGTTTATTTTGCAAACCATAACTGGCTGGGTTGAAACAATACACATAATTTAGTGTGACATGTGAAATATGTCTTAACTTATGTTTGGGAAGAAATAGCACTGTAGCCAATGTGCATTTTAAAAATGTTGAGTTATGTTCAAGACCAAGATGAGGCTCTTAGGGCATTATGTGATATTCTTTGAAGACCCAAAAGATGGAACACAGTCAGTTCATTGTTAAATAAATAGTGCCACCCTCCTCTGAGTCCACCTACTGGAGTTGATAGCATCCAGATTATACAAATTCATTTTATTTAGCAATTCAAACAATAATAGTAGCAGCAGCTAATGAAAGAATTGTATTTTTCTGATAATAAGAAAAATAGCTAGCAAGCAAACCAATAACTTGAATAAATATCACAGATTTTCTTTTCAGCAAAACTGTAATAATTCTAGTTATTTTGCCTCAGATATGGCTATCTGTAATTTTATGTTACAAATAAAACACAATTGAAGATACCTGTAAACTCCTTTTTTAATTTCCTTTGGGTAGGTAGATCCAGTTTTGATTTATGTACAAGCTATTGGTCATTTAATCCATTACTCCAATGCAAATGAAAATATTAATTAATTTGGGCAGTTTTTTGTTTAAAACATCCAAGATATGTGCCTGTGAAATTATATTTGCATTACATTCTGAGAGGCAACAACAACATCAGAAAAATGAGGGAAGGAGAGTGATTTCACAACATCTTGATGTTGTGTGTATGTGTATGTATATGTAAATGTATGTGTGTGTGTATGTATGTATATATGTATTATATATGTGTGTCTATATATACACATACATATACGTACATACATACATACATACATACATACGGAACTAAAGTCAGGAAATAGGAATTAACTCTATCCACTGTTCATTTCAAGAATCTTCTATTTATAGATGGTTAACTTGGTGTCTTTTCTAGAATGACTACTTCTACAAAAATATGCAAAAATGACAGTCTTTTTTTACATAAAAATGGTCAATCTGTCTTAATTGCTATCTTTTATGCACTCTCTTTATTTGTTTCTTCCTTTAAAAAATACATTTGACTATTATTACTTTTACATATACTTGCATAGACCCTATGCAATATATACTACTACACATCTATATTAAGGATTAAAATGATCCAACCAACAATCCTGAATCGTATTGCATTGATGAAATAATCTCTCAATAAAATAAAATCACAAAATGCAGATGGACACATCTACTTCAGTCCTGACTGCTCTGAATATCAATGAAATGCAAATAAAATGTGGAATTCTGAGTTTTATCATAGTAACTAGCATACAGTGTGCTATATTTTTTCCAAAAGATGCAAATAAATACAATGTAAGAAACAAAAATAGGGAATAAGCCTCCTTGAGTCACCATAGACAAATAGGCGGCAATATAAATCCAATAAAGAATAATAAAGAATAAAGAATGTTATGCATGCAACACATATTTAGAGAAGCTTTTATCTAAAGGTCCTTTTTGGTATCCTGAATAAAAGGATCAGTTTTGTGCAAATAGGGTAAGCTTTTATGTAGAATGGGTGTATATAATGGATGTACAATTAGGAATACACTGTATGCCCATAATCTACATTCATTGATGTAAAGGAATATTAGCCATACCATCTATGAAATACAATTTCCATAGAAGATTTATTTGCTTTAGTTGAAGTTGGAAAAGTTGGCTGCAAGATTTCTTAAAAGGCACATTAGTTAGGGAAAAAGTAAGGATGGGAATAATGCGTCCTATCCTGGAGCCATATCTGTTCCAGTTCACAAGCTTACACATAATAATGGAGAATTATATTTACCCAATGAAGAACTTATAAGCATATTCTTGCTTTTTCTTGCTAGAAATCTTGAAAGAGGGCCCTTATAACAGCTTTTAGACTCAAAAAGACTCAGTATTACTTTCAACCTGGTAAAATTAGATTTGGATATAAGAGAATTCTACAACATCCTTAATTCATTTTGTTTATAATCTGAACATTCGTGTTATTTTTGGAAATGAGATTTTGTATGACAAGACAGAGAAAGAGAAAGAGAGAGAGAGAGAGAGAGAGTAAAAATACATATAAATTACAAAATTGAAACATAACATGAAAAAGTTTAAAGTATAAAATAAGATTTCAAAAGTAGAAATTATTTCATTGGTATAAATATTCCACTTCTTTTATATATCAATTTGAATTAGAACAAATATAACAAAAAATTCACAAAGGTATCATTTTAAATGTTCCTGTAGTGTTATATTTCATTGCTATTAAAATCCCATTTGTATTAGATGAGGGGTCTATCTATAAAAGTAAACAATTCTAATTAATTATTTCAGCACCTTTAAATGGTTATTTACTGTTCAGATGCGGAACATGCTATATGTACAATTGTACTCCATAAATGGTTTCCAAATTAATCTGCAACTAATGTAACTAAACTGGAACTAATTGTTTTTTTATGTATGGTTTGACACTGATCTGTATTCACACAGTGCTACCCACTATTCTTCTAATACAGGAAAAATGCAGTTCTGAAGTTCATATATATTTTTTATTCCAAAAAAGCATAATATTCCTAGCAGCATTGATCCTATATAAAGCAGATTCAATGTATTTTCTAAGTGCATGTACATATGATTAAGTACCATAATACAAAAAAATGTAACTGGTCAAGAAATAAAAGAGCGTTTGCTTCATTTTACAAGAGATCACCTTCTAGAATAATAGAACCATCGGATATGGTAAAATGTTCGAACTTGATTTTTAGTTCCAATAACTTTCTAAATGTGTATTGTCCATTTTAGCTGTCATTACTGGACTGATGCACTAGTGGAGGAACATTTTGCATCAATTATATTTTAGTGTATTATTCATAGCGACTTTAATATTTCTCTTCTATTGATATTCCCATTGTGTGTATTGATTGTCCTACTTATGTTCCACATCTATTTGATCATCCAATCTTTTTCTTTGTGGCTCTCCAAATCGCATTTCAGTAGCAACTTATATATAAACCATAGTGGGTGTTCTGTATTTTGTGATATTGTACTGTCATAATTCCAATTCAGTCAAATCTCTGATCTTACCCCTTTGCTTTTTATAATTCCTTCTGGGTTCTATTGCTCATTTGGAGGTATTGAAACCATAAAAATCACTTCTGATCATTCTAAGGAGAGACACAGGAATATTTTTAACCCCCCCCCCTCCCCAAATCTTGAAGGTTGTATGATTTTTCTATGCTGGTTATATTGCCAGGAGGTCTAACATTGTCAGGCCCTGAGGGAGCTACAGTAGAAAAATAGGTATCAGTCAAAATAATTACATTAAATTAATACAATTAGTTCCCATGGCTTGAAAATGTTTTCCCTATTATCCCATTAGAGACTACAACAGGAGTTCAACTTTTAGAACATTTTAGGATTTGCATTCAAGACAAGGGAAAACATATAGAACCTTATAGCCTGTACCTTGCTTTACTGTAAATGATGTTAAGATTACAAGTTTGATTTCCTGTCCCTAAAGGACTGCAATTCCTCAACTGCAAAAACATTTGAGCCTACAAATGCTTTAGTTGTATGACCTTCAACATCCCAAAGTCCTTGTATTTTATGCAGCTATTTTTTCAACACATCTATTAGCAGTTTCAAAGCTTACACTCATATACATTCTATCCCACCTTCTCTCTCTCTCGTATAGATGTACACATACACAAACATACATTTAAACGATGGATAATAGCATTTAGACTCAATAACCTTGTTATGGCCGACAGAGAAAAAAACTCAAGTAGTTTGCTACATTTGAGAAATTCCACATAATTAGCTTCCATTCATTCCCACATAGAATGCTTGTGGCAGGCTTGCTTTTAAGGTAATATTAATGCAGCATGCTTTTCAGAAGAAGTAACCTCCTATTTGCAAATTATATCACTAAATAACTAGTCTAAGATTACATTATAAAAGGCCTGCATAAAATACTCTGATTGGAGACTCTTGGTTTTGACACTTTGTTTTGCCCTTTCTTTGCGTTTTGATCTATTATAATTTATCTAATGAGCCCCACTTACATGCCTTAAAAAAAATAAAACCATTGACATTCCAAGTTTTACATATTTTACATCTAGCTTTCACTAGCTGGGGAGCTCATTAGCAGCTATTTCTTGTGGTGAATAAATGCCACCTGAGATCTACACTACTCTCTAATTCATAAGTTTGCTGCATTCTTCTAAGAGGTCACTTAACCTTTAAGTCAACTGCAGCATAAAAACGGTAAGCAGTTTTCAGCGAACAACTTCGCAGGTTGTGTAACTGTACTGGAATTCACATATTAGATTGAAGTTTGACAATTCAGGATGATAAGAAAACTCTGCCACATACACATGCTGCACCTAAAGACTGCAATGGTAGTATTTCAAAATGCAGCACTGAAAAAAAAAGAACCTGGTTTGTATGAAATAGATATTTTGAGAAAAAAGTATATCATAGTGCCATAATTAATGCTCTTAAAATTGAAATAGGTATTGTGGTTTGTAAAATCAAGACCCCCACAGCAAAAGAATAAAAAGAAACACCAAATCTCTTCAAATGAAATTTTATTTATATATTTTAAATACATAAATTGATTTTTTTTAAATTACTCTATTTCTATATCTGAAAATAACAGGCAAATTTCTCAATATATCTATTTAGGATTATGCAATAATAATCATATATCTGAAGATCGAAGTAAAAGTATCAAAAACAAAAGATTGTAATCTTGATAGAAATTGAAAGTTCTACATGAAGAACACAATATGGATTTGTGAACAATTTTTAATGTATTCCAAAAAACTGAAAATTAATAGGCCTCAGAAAGAAAATTAATCATGTAAATTCATATGTACCTATTTAGAAGTCACCTTTTTATGTATTTGTTCAAGGTAAGAGATCATGAGACTGTACTCTTTGTTCATATAACCATCTTGGGTTTATTTAATTCAGTATTTTCAATCTTGGCAATTTTAAGATATGTGGACTTCAACTCCCATAATTCCTCAGCTAGCATGCATCAATCTTTCAACCCATACATTTCTTTTTTTTTTCTCTTCCATTATATTGTACATTCACAGACACACAGACACAGACACAGAGAGGGAGAGAGGGAGAAAGGGAGGGACGGAGGGACGGAGAGGGAATACAAGAGGGACCAAGGTTGCTGCAACGATATAGATGATTGCATCTGTATGCTTTTGAATTTTGTTTCACTGTGGAACTATATCTACATTAAGCCAGAGTGCTAATTGTGTATGTTTTTGCAATATTTTTTTTTGAAACAAATTTTATTAATTTTAAAGACAAACAAACCATCATTAACCATTGAGTACATAAAACCTCTTTCCATTATAAATTTTTACAAGTCAAATAAAACATTATTTTATACAACATAATTCTATTTTACCCCGCTTCCATATGGACATATAAATATCTTTTAACAAATTTCTCATTATTTCTCTTTACTCTTATTCAATTTCATTATTACTATTATTTTTTCTATATTTATCCATTTTATAGTCATCATCTTCATTTCTCTCTGACTTGTTTACCGTTATTCTCACCCAACATTCCTCCAAGGTTTTATTAATTCTCAAACAAACAAACACACAAAACACAAAAACATAAAACTTCTTTTTAGAAAGTAGCTTGGCCCCAGATTACCTCTCTTTATATGGACTTCAATTAAATTCATGCTCATCTTATATACCATTACCTATCTTATTTACCATTCTATATCTTCTATATCTTCTATATAGCTTCTCCCCGCTTTTCACTCTTCTTATTTTACTTATTTCATTTTAATTTAAATCATTATACTTGTATCTTTTGTCCATTCTTTCCAAATTATCCATTTATCTCATTCCCTACAGTAAAAAAAAGGATTTCTCCTGGAATCACTAATCAAAGTATGATGCCTTTCTATCATCCCCCTAAATTAACATTTAAAATAACGCCTAGTATCCAATCTGATTCTGCTTAGTACATTCTACCTACTAACTTTTAAAAAGAAGAAAAAAATAATAAATCCAAAATGATTAAATACATAATTAGATAATAAATCTAAATGTTAAATCTTGTAACATTCCAATTATCTATTTCAAAAATAAATGCTACAATGCTAAGTTTATTATAACATCAATACAATAGTCAATTAAACTTTTTAATTAAACTCAATATTTTAGACATTCCCTTTACTATTTTGTTAAATTTTAAAGTCTATCATTTTTAAACATTTCAATATTTTAATCTTTTATTAATTCTTATAACATTCTAATTTTCTATTTCTAATACAAATACTACAATATCATCTTATGTACCTTGCAGAATCTTCTTTTAAAAAAAATATACATTACCCTTTATCCCTAAAAAAATTCATTTTTTCCCATCTTGTTTCATACCTTTGTGGCTTCCCCCCCCCCTTTTCCCTTCCTTTCTTATCCCACCTGGCCTTTTTAACCCACCCACCCCAATCTCTGCCTTTTTAGCTTCCCTTCTCTGTTATATTCCTTTTTTTCTTTTTCTTTCTAACATTGTGTTGATTTTGCATCTTATTTTTCTCTTTCTTGGGTGTTTTTTTAAATCTTAAGTCCTTCATTTTCCTTCCTCTCTTTCTCCTTTCTTTTTTAATTAAACTTTTGGATTAATTAAAGATGGCTTCTTCTTCTTCTTTTTCTTCTTCTGCTTCTTCCATCTGTTGTTGTGTTTGCTGACAAATAGCAAGCGCCATTTCTAAGAAATGAAAGGTTTCTTTCACAGCGTCCTTGCCTTCTTTCCTTATTTTTCCATATTCCTTTCTAAGTTCATCAACAGGTAAAGCCATTATAAACCTTTTCTTTTTTTCCTCCCTCTTCTTCTTCTTTTTTTTAAACAACCAACATATTTCAAAAGTTATAACAGTTCCCCAAAGTCCCAGAGTCACCAATCAGTCCAAACAGAGCACAAAGTTCTCACTTTCTCTTCCTGGGTAATATCAATAAAAAGAAGAAAAAAAGCCCAGTCTGTATTTTGAAGCCTTGTTGCAATTAATTTCTAGTCTCAAAATCTTCAAGGCATCTCCTCCAGCAAGATCTTAATAATTTTTTTTGTCCTCTCCCTTCCCACTTATAACAAAGAGCCAAATTTTTACCTTCTATAAAAAGACAGGTTTCTCAATGTCCATTTGTTGATTCCGTAGGGAAGAAGAGTAAACTTTCCCTTTCAGCACTTCAAATTCGCTGCTAGAAAGTCTCCTCTGGAAACAAAGTATCGTTCAAAAAGTCATGGTTTTCAGGATGTTAGATGTATCTTAAAGTCCTGGGTCAGCCAAAAAAAACTTTCTCCCTCTTCCTCCTGCGCAGTCTTACCTAGTTGCTGGCTTCTTTGTGGCAGCCATTACAGACCGCCGCTCCACTGCCTTAAGAGAAGGGGTTTTTGCTGGCTGGGGAGGGGGTCTGCAACACCCCCAAACCCCTCTCCAGATCCCCCTATCTTTGGCTGCCTCTACAGGGCAGCCTTAGCCTCCAGACCCGTCGAGGTCGGAGGCACCAAGACGGCTAGTGCAACAGGGATCGCGCAGGATTGCGAATCCCTGCCGCCGCCAAAGCCTGGCAAACCGGAAGTCCTCATGTTTTTGCAATATTTTATCCATGGCCACATGCATACTAATAACATAGAAATGGAAAGAAGGCAGCAGTGGATAAGAATGAAATGAAATGAGAGTTGTGATGAATATGTAATCATGGAGTTTGACAAAAATCATAATAATTCTAAAGTCTCAAATGCTTTACAGAAACAACAGTGCAACCTTCAAATCCAGAGGAACTTTAAAATACCTAGACAACCTATATCATGTACTGATTTATTCCTGTGGATCAAGTATAACTTTTTATATTGAAATAATGTTTAACATATGGGATTAAAATTCAGTGGTTCTCAGTGTTGCTCCCTATCCACCCAAAATGTTGACTTGGAGATGATGGAATTTGGGGACCATATATTAAGATTGAGAATTCCTATATTAGATGGTAGAGGCTAGCATAGAAAAAATATATGATGGTGTTTTCATATGTACGATGCAAGGTATAAGCAATGAGGAACAAAAACTATATTGAAAAAAAAGTCTATTATGATGCTTATAGCATAAATCAATGAAATATGGCAAACAGCAAGTGTTTCTTGCTAATAAGCAGTCAAGAAGAGCTATGCTGGAGCCATCACAAAAATAATCTCCAAAATGCTAACCTGGAGTATTAGGAAGGCAAACATCAGTCTCCTTAACAAAAAGGCCTCTCTTTCTAATATCCACAAACAAATTATTATGAAACACCAAAAACCTTTGTCAAAAGGTCATCATAACCCAGATCCAGATGAAAATGAAAGTCAAATGATAAAACACATCATGTTCTCAGGAAATTATGTTTTTCCCGCTTTGTAATTGTTTGAAATGTCAAAGAAAAGCTATTTTAAGATTGAGGGTTTAAGCTGCATTACTCAAGATAACACTAGTGAAAACAAGTGATTTTTATTTATAATTTGATAAACAAGTAGGAAATTATTGGTAGGCAGAAATGAAACTGTTGTGAATGGAAGTTTTAAAAAAATCTTCTATGCTTTAATGTGTCTGGACTTAAAGGGCTTTTATTCAGAGTCCCCAGAGATCAGGTGGTGTCTTCCACATTTATTTAGTATGATCCTACCTCTGGACAATCAAGTTAGAGTTATGTTATCAGAAGCTCCATCAGAATCTGAAGGTGTTGGTTCGAATGAGACCATATAAGTCAAAGCAGGAATCACCAATGCCATAACAGAAAATGTCCTCAAACTCAACAAACCCCTAGGTCATCTCATATAGTGGTGGGATTCAAATTTTGTTACTACCGGTTTTGTGGGCATGGCCTGGTGGCCCTGGCAGGGGAAGGATACTGTAAAATCTCCAGTCAGAGATGGTATTTGCCAGTTCTCCGAACTACTCAAAATTTCCACTACCGGTTTTCCAGAACTGGTCAGAACCAGGGGTGGGATTCAAAACTGTTCACAACCAGTTCTGTGGGTGTAGCTTAGGTGGTGGGTGTGGCTTGGTGGTCATGTGACTAGGTGGACATGGCTTGGTGGTCATGTTATTGGCTGGGCATGGCCAACTCAATATCACA
This sequence comes from Hydrophis major, assembly GCA_033807585.1. NCBI lineage: Eukaryota > Metazoa > Chordata > Lepidosauria > Squamata > Elapidae > Hydrophis > Hydrophis major. Next base: position 169,470,637 of record CM066330.1, read on the forward strand.
TCGAGGCACACATCTCCTTGTCTGGCCTCTCATGAATGTGGGGATGCTGCAACAGTCATAAGTGTGAAAAATGGTCATAAGTCACTTTTTCAGTGCCATTGTAACTTTAAATGGTCACTCCACATAAGCAAAGGACCAGCAAAGGAGGGGAAAAAAACTCCAGAGAAGTTCCAGAGGCATGAAGTCTAGTCCTACCAAGAATGTAATAAGGGTTAATGAAGAGGCAGTTTCTGTAAGCAACACCAGAATGTTTCGTTGCTGCCTTCCTTACAGGATTAGGCCAGTAATTTCTTCTAACAATTGGTTCTCTGAACTGCTTAGAATGTTAAGAACTGGTAGAATCCTACCCCTGGTCAGAACCTGCTGAATACTACCTCTGATCTCATAGCTTAAAATTCTCCTCAGTGGATAAAATATTAGATTTCTTAACAAACTGCATAAGTATTCTGGGTCCAGCTGTGTGTCCAATTGGACATTATGTTTGTTTCTCAAACTTTCAATGTTCCTTCCATTTCACTCCTGAGAAGCAAGGTGTCGGTTTTTTTTCAAATGGTCCTGGCATTCTTGTTTCTTCCAGTAGTGATCTTCTTCTTGTCTGACTTGTTTCTGGAGAATGATATTCTGCAGGGAGGCAGTTAATGGATATATTATACCAGGCACACTTTTTTTTCTAGTGATGATTTATCCTTTTAAACTGGGGCTTTGACACTTCCTGTTTCTGAATTGGATCACTGACTATTAGGTCTTTCCTCTTGGTTATCGTGTCAGCTTGGCTTTATAAATTGAGTATAGTCATACATTTGTGAATGGACTATCAAACATTGCCTTAAGGACAGGGTTACCAGAGATCTGGAAAAAGGAGAATACACCTTTCTTTTTATCCTCATGTATTTTGTCTTGCAGGCATAGCCTTAAAATTAAATATTGTTTGTGTTTTTTTGAGTATCCTGGGGAGGAGTGTGAGAGGGAGAGAGAGGACTGTTTTCCTCACAGTAGTCATTCAAACTTTGTGTGTGGTGACCTTGCGAATAGTCTACTTCTTTCTTTTCTTCATTCACTGACCGCCTCAACAGCCAAGATTTATGCTATTTAACATTTATCCTATTTCATGATTACAGAAATTAGTTTCAGTTCAGTCCTTTCAAATCTTCAATATAGAATATTGTAGTCTGTAGATCATACAACTTATTACAGTAAATATGTCTATATCTTGAAATTTGTAAACTATTGTTGATTCTATATTACTGCTCAAATATGTTCTTGAAAACAAAGATTTGCTGGGAAAATATTTTGAGTTAAAAAAACCCCAATCTTTCTCTTGCTAGAAAAATGTTCCCTCCCTTTGGAACATTGTCCCTGTGAAGATTAGACAGGCCTCTGCTTTGAAATTTTAACACTCTTTCATAAGGCCCTGAAGATCTGATTTTTCCAATTGGCCTAGGTAACCCATCAAGTGGCTTGTTTGATTGCTTGTTGTCACCAGGAGGTGGGGTTTATTGTTTTTACTTTTTGTATATTGTGTTTTTTTTTACTACCTAGGGCGAAATAAATAAACAAACAAACAAACAAACAAACAAACAAACAAACAAATAAATAACAACAGAGAACATTAATACAGCAGTAATTATGAAACAATCTCTCAAAATCATTTTAATGTTATTTCTATTGATCTAAAAAGATAGTTAAGTAATTGCTTAACTTTCCCTTTGAATAAATATGTTTGAAAAAGAAGTAGCTTTCAGTAAATCATATCTTTTGTATATGCTAATGTGCTCTTAGTGAGAAAATGAAAGGCATTGTATTGTTTTATTAAAGTCATATTAAATATATCTAATAAGCTGAGCATGTATGTTTATGTACTGAAAGTAAACAGAGATCAGACAACTTGTCTCTGAAATAATGAGACATTTACGATGACCAGAGATAAGAACCAGCCTCAGAATACTGATTTCGTTACACAATGGTATATATAAAACACAATGTACATTTTTTAAAATCTTGATTAATTACTGTCATAGTACTGCTTTTGTTTATGAAGGAAAACCTGGTTATGGTAATAAGACATTGTAGGTGACAATTTCCAGCTGGGAAATAGCTAAAACTAAAGTAAGTCTGTCACAGGCTTCTGGATTAATGCTTCACAGCTTCATTAATTATGTTCTACTAGATCTTTAGAAACATAGGTGATCAAACAAGCAAATCACCCCTCAAATATTCATACCAAAATGATGCTTCTGCTGTAGTGGAGTGAGCAGAACAGAGCTTAGTAACTATAAGAATTCTTTGACAGAATTGCAGAGTAGAGATGGGCAGAGTAAGGTTAGTGTGTCCAATTTTATTTCCTTTATTGGGGTCAGTGTCTGTACATGATAATATTCAGTCTGTTTTGTTTTTTGTAAAAATTAAAAATCCAGCCATTTATTTGCTGGATTAGATCTGTGGATTTGGCCATATTCCATATGATGGTTTAGAAAAACTGAGAGGAGCAAAAATCAGTTTTCCAACTTTGATATTTTTCTACAGTGCAGGCTTTTCTCATCATTTGAAAGAAATAGAGATGCAGCTCTCAAGCCTTATAAAACTTTTGAAACATTTCAAAATTATGTTAGTTCTGGGGGCAAGCATTATTCAACATTTTTTTTATTAATGATGGCAGTGATGGCTTGTTTATCAAATCTGAAGATGAACAAAATTGGGCAATCTGATGAGGATTAAGATAACAGAGCAAGATTGTAATTTAATCTGGGTAGGTTGGATGACTGAGCTGAGAGGATCAAGATGCCCTTTAATATAATATATTTAGGGAAAAAAATGTAGGCATACATTCAAGAGAGATGTCTTGCTTGGAAGCACTATCTTTGAGAAGCAATGTAATTTAATTTGTCAAAAAGATGCCTTCTTCTGGCACATTAGAAAAAGCACCATATCAAAATCATATCATGACACATATAAAATATTTGGCATGACTCAGGACACGCCATTTCTAAGAAGATATTGTTAGATTGAAAGGGGTTCAGAGAAAGGCAAAGAAGATGATACAGTGATGCCTTATGAAAACAAAAGAATTCTTTATTGGCCAAGTGTGATTGGACACACAAGGAATTTGTCAAGTTGATCAAATATGGGATGTTCAGTTTCAAGAGGAAAACTTAATGGAGAAAGGATAGCTATGTTGAAGCACTTAAAGGGAAACTATAAAGATGATCATTGACTACTGTATTTTTTGCACTATAGACTATAAGATGCACCTAGCTTTGGGGGAAAGAAACAAGGAAAAAATTCTGCCTCTGCCTCCCAGCAATTTGCCTCCTTGCAGCAAACAGCAAACAACCTGGTCAGTTTCAGCACAGCCTGATTTAGCATGAGAAACTGATTGGTGGTTGGATCAACCTCCTGGAATACCACCAATCAGGTGTTCCAAGCTGTGAGGATTGCCATGCTGACCGCCACCACCATTGATCGCAATTTCCACACGTCCCATTTTCGGCCTCTGCGTGCTCCATTTTTGGCCTCCATGCATCCCATTTTTGGCCTCCACATGTCCCATTTTTGCCCTCCACGTGTCCCATTTTTGTCCTGTTCACCACCACCTATCGCCATACTTGCCATTCAGCGATCAGGGGCAGCATTCGGTGGTGGCTGGTGATGGCATCCCCGCTGCCTGGAACAGACCAAAAACAGAAAGCACAAAGGCTGAAAATAGGGTGCGTGGAGGTGGAGAACAGGACTCACAGAGGCCAAAAATGGGGCACGTGGAGGCCGAAAATTGGGTGCGCAGAGGCGGCAATTGGTGGCAGTGGCTATTGGCAGTGGCAATCCCCGCAGCCTGGAACAGCTAATCAATGGTATTCTGGGAGGCCGATCCAACCATCATCCAGCTGCTTATGCTAAATCAGGCTGCGCTGAAGCTGACCAGGCTGTTTGCTGTTTGCCACAAGGAGGCAAATTGCTGGGAGGCAGAGGCCGAAGGGTGGGGGGTAGTGGGTGGGCAGGGCTTCAGCAACATTTGCTCCATAAGACCCACAGATATTTCCACCCACTTTTTTTGGGAGGGAGTGTGTCTTATAGTTTGAAAAATACGGGATAGTTTGGACATAGAAACAACATCCAGAAATAATCAGTATAATTTGGAGTTACCTAGCTTTAATAAATATTAGGAAAAAGTTCCTGACAATAAGATCAGTGCAACAATAAATTTCTCCATCTCAGAAAGTTTTTAAGAATAGATTGGACAATCATATCTTGTGATTGAAAATGGCTTTCCTGTATATTGCAGAGAAATGTAGCAGATGATCTTTGGGATTGCTTCCAATTTTAAAATATTATGGGATGATCGTCTGTTGGATCTCTTTGCTCCCAAGAGAAAAATCTTCCAGATGCCCCAAACTATACAGCCTCCCAAAAATACACAAAGAAGGCATACCTCTCAGAGCCATAGTCATCTCCAGAGGAGCACCACTACAAAACCTAGATAAACACTTAGCAACTACAGCCCCATGCTGAAACAGCAGCTTCACATGTACAAAACTCATACCACTTCTTGAAAATGATCAGAGATCTATATGTGGAACAAGAAGATCTGCTTGTAAGTTTCGATGTGGTTTCACTATTCACTCAAGTCCCAATAAAAGAAACTCTTGAAATCATTAAAAATAAATACCAACCAGCTAAACACCTCATGGAACTAACAGTGCTTAACCAACACATATTTCATATACAAAAGACAAAGATACAAGCAAATTGAAAGAGCCCCTATGGGATCACCACTGTCACCCATCATTGCAAACCTGTTCATGGAAGAATTCGAATCCAGAGCCCTGGCTAACGCCACCCACAAACCCAAACTATGGTTAAGATATATCAATGACACATTTGTGATTTGGCCCCATGGAAAAGAAACCCTAAACAATTTCCTAACCACCTAAACAGCACACACCCCAAAATCAAGTTCACCATGGAAATGGAAACAAACAAACAACTACCATTCCTAGATGTACTAATCTACAAAAAAACAGATGGCACACTAGGACACACCGTATACCAGAAGAAAACACACACCAACCGCTACCTCAATGCCCAATCCCACCACCACCCAGCACAGATAAACTCCGTGGTTAAAACACTAATTGCCAGAAACAAACTCCTGGCAGACAAGACACACATCAAGACTGAACTATGCACCCTGACTAAAGTACTGACAACCAATGGCTTCCACAAAAGCAAAATCACCAGCTTGATCCACAAAAACACACTGAGACATAACGGAGACCTAGAAGATGAACAGACCTATAGAATAGCTGTCCTGCCCTACATAAAGAGGTCCTATAGACAAAATCAGTAAGATACTACACAGGCATCACATCAAGACTGCCTTCAAAACAGACAGAAAAATAGCAGCCATCCTGAGAAACACCAAAAATAAAATTGACCTGGAAAAGCAAGGCATATATGAAGTCCCCTGTGCATCATGCCCGGCCACATACATTGGACAGACCAATAGAAGAATAAGTACCCGCCTGGATAAACACAAAAATGCAGTAAAAAAGCTAGAATACACTTCCTCACTAGTCCAACACATGAAAGCCACAGGTCATAGCATCAACTTCAATGGCACCAAAACCTTAGCCACTATAGAAAACCCCAGCAACAGAATTACCAGAGAAGCCATAGAGATTGAAAAAAGACTTGAAAGCATGAATAGAAAAGATGATTCCACCAGACTGTCAATTATTTGGAAGCCTGCACTCACAAACAAAAAAATCTCCACACCACAAGCCAGGCAAACACCTGGGCACAAACAAATCCCCCCTGATACCTCCAGCTCAAACACACTCCAACCAGGCACTCAGATGAAACCTAGCTTCCTAACAAATGATAGCTCTCCATTTACTTGGAGCCAAGCTGCGCTAAAAGCCTCCAATACAGGAAGACAATGTTGCCAGCCAACCAAGACAAAAAAAGCCACAAAACAGAAAGAAGATATTAGAAACACCAATCAAGCAGAACACAGCAAACTCCAAGACCAATAAACATAGACCAAGACTCCCAACCAATCAGGATGAAGAAAAAAACATTCTGGCACAGCAGTGGTATTTGTGTGTGTGTGTGTGTGTGTGTGTGTGTGTGTGTGTGTGTATGTGGAGGGGGAGGTCTAGGTGTGTTTGGGTCTTTTCCCGTGTAAGATTAAGAGTATCTTGGCGATGTTTCGGCAAGGTCCCACTCGGTATCCTCAGGCTGGTGCTTTCGGCTTCGTGCTAGTGCAAGAAGTGTGTAATCAGAGCTACTGTCTCTCTAGAAATACTGGTGGTGGGGGCTGGTGTGCTGGGCTGGTTGGCTGCGTTGCTGCCTCTTGATTGGTTGATGAAGTTGATGTTGGTATAATGGGCTGTGTGATGGCCTTATGAGTTTTGTTGTGGAGATATCCTGGATCTTGTGCTGTAATCTCCTGGGTCATTTGTTGTTTTTTTGAAAAGAATTTTATTAATTTTCTACAAACAAACAAGACAAACAAAACATTAAAACATCAACTCTCATATGTTCATCCAGTGTGTCGGTTGGTTCATCAGTTTTGTGCATTCATTTTTTAGTCTCAATTACAATTATGTTACATAACAACTCATATTGTCAATCCAAACTTATATATCCTAGTGTCACTAAAAAAAAAGAATTTTTGGACTATACTTTTGATCATTCATGCTTTATGAGATAACAATACTTTAAACAGTTTATTCTGTAACAAATCATATTATCATACCAAATCAATCCTAAAAACCCTTTATAAATATAGTGTCAATATTCTATTATCGTATTTTATCATCTAGCCATTGATAAAAAAGATCCCAAATTTCATAAAATTGTTTATCCTCTTGCTCTCTAATTTCAATTGTCAATCTACTCATCTCAGTACATTCCAATATTTTCTTAATAATTTCTTCCTGTAATGGTATTTTCTCATTCTTCCAATTTTTAGCAAATACAATCCTAGCTGCTGTCAATACATTTACAATCAGGTATTTCAAATCTTTACTATATATATCAGGTAAAATTCCCAATAAGAAGATCTCTGGTTTCAAGTCTATGTGTTTCTTTGTCATTTTCTACAACCACATGCGAATTTTAGTCCAATATTTTCTGGCATCCTCACAAGTCCACCACATATGGTAATACGAGCCGGGTATCTGATGACATTTCCAGCTTTTTTCAGATTTGTTCTTAAACATTCTTGCTATTCTTGTCAGGGGAAAGTGCCACCTGTAAAACATCTTGTACAAGTTTTCTTTATATGCTGTTGACATTGTCATTTTATAATTTTGAGACCACAATTTTTGCCATTTCTCTAAATCAATCCCATATCCAAAATTCTTCCCCCAAACAATCATAGTTTCTTTAACTTGTTCTTCCTCTAATTTAATTTCCATATAATAACCATATAATTTTTTAATCACTTTCTCATCAGTACCCATCAAGATCTCATATAAATCAGTCTGCTTATCATAGAATCCCTCCGTTTTAAAATCTTCATCATACCTTGAATGTATTTGCACATATGAAAACCAATTCATCCTTATACCCTGTTCCTCTAAGTTTTGGATCGATTTAAGTCCACCCTTTTCATCCAACAGTTCCCCATATCTAACTGTTTGTCCTTCTTATAGATTATAGGATAGGAAAATGCTTCAATAGTCGATAACCAAACTGGAATTTTCAAATAACATTGTCTTTTTATCTTCTCCCAGTTTAACCACAAAGACTCCCGTATATAATGTCTTCTAAAATAACCCTGTGTTTTAGTTCCCTTATACCATAAAAAAGCATGCCAACCCAACAGCAAATCATGCCCTTCTAATTTCAACAATCTATGCTTTCTTGATGTTATCCATTCTTTGACCCACATCAAACTTGCAGCTTGATAATACAATTCCCAATTAGGCAGGCCAAAACCTCCTCTAATTCTAGCATCTTGCAAAAGCTTTCTCGCTTTTTTACCTTGCTATATAAACTTCAACATGATTTTATTTAAATCTTCAAAATAGTCTTTTCCAAGCCTAATTGGTATTGTTTGAAACAAAAATAGAATTCTGGGTAAAATATTCATCTTGATTGTTGAAATTCTCCCTATTAATGACAGTTGCAAGTTTTCCCATTTCTTCAAGTCTGTAGCTATCTGTTGTTTGAGTTTAATGTAATTATTCTCTTTTAATGTGCTACATCTTGCTGTCAAATATATCCCCAGATACTTAACCTTATTTGTAACTTGGATTTTCAAAAGGTCTGCCAGTTCTTCTCTTTGTCTCAGTAGCATGTTCTTTGTCAAAATCTTTGTTTTATCTTTATTTATTTTCAAACCAGCCATCTCACCATATGTCTCTATCTTTTCCAATAACTTTGGAGCTGTTTCTAGCAGGTCTTCCAGAATAAAAGCTAAGTCATCAGCAAAAGCCTGTAGTTTGAATTCTTCCTTTTTAATTTTCATTCCTTTTATGCTTTTATCATCCCTAATATTTCTATTCAACACTTCCAAAGTCAACACAAATAGCAAAGGGGATAGGGGACACCCTTGTCTTGTGCCTTTTCTTTTATTAATAAAATCTGTAAGTTCTCCCTCCAACATTACCTTTGCTGTCTGTTTATTGTATATGGCTTCTATTGCTTGAATAAATTTTCTGGCAAAACCCATCTGTTCCAATAGTAATAACATAAATTTCCAGTTCACGTTGTCAAATGCCTTTTGAGCATCTAGGAATATCAAAGCCATTTGCTTTTCAGGATGTGCCTCATAGTATTACAAAGTGTCCAAGATTACTCTCATATTGTCTCTGATTTGTCTCTTTGGCAGAAATCCATTTTGATCTGGGTGGATAAAATTATTTAAATATTTTTTAAGTCTTTCTGCTAAAATTGAAGCAAAAATTTTATAGTCTGCATTCAATAAAGAAATAGGTCTATAGTTCTTAATTTGCAGTGGGTCAGCCTTTTCTTTTGGAATAAGTGTAATATAAGCCTCTGACCATGTTTTGGATATCATCTTCCTTGACATAACTTCATTCATAACTTCTAATAGTGGAATGCTCAATGATTCTTGAAATGTTTTATAGAATTCTGCCGGAAGCCCATCTGGACCTGGTGCTTTCCCATTATTTTGTTTCTTAAGTGCTTCATTTAATTCCATCATTATTATATTGCTTTCCAGCATTTCTTCAGTCTCTTTAGGTATCTCGGTAAGTTAGCATTCTGTAAATACTGTTTGACTTTTTCCTCATCAATATTCTCTTATTTATATAGTTGCCCATAAAAAACTCGAATAATTTCCTTTTTCTCCTTTTTGCCAAAACAAACTTGGCCTTGATCATCTATTAGCTTCAATATTTTTCTTGATTCCTTCTCCTTTCTCAATTTATATGCTAGCTATCTACCTGGTTTATTTGCATCTTCAAAGTAATTCTGTTTCAAATTTCTAATTTTCTGTGCCAGTTCTTCTTTCTCTATTAATTCCATTTTATGTTTAATTACATCCAGTTTCAATTTAATATATTTTTTCTGTGGCATTTTCTGTAATTCTTTTTCAAGTCTTTTATGCTCATCTTCCAAGGCCTTAGAAGCTTGCCTTTTCCTAATATTCTTTTTTCTTGTATAATCTATTATCAAACCTCTAGCATATGCCTTCACTGTATCCCAAACATTTTGCATTGAAGTATCTTCTTTTTTATTTTCTCTAAAGAAAAAAGCCAGTTCCTTCTCCATCCGTTGTATAAAATATTTTTCTTTTAAGATAGTATTATTTAATGTCCATCTCAATCTTTTTTTTTTGTCCCTTCCATTTAATTTTCATTGGGCTATGATCTGCCCAAGTACTTGTTTCGATATTTGTTTCTTGAATATTGGACATTAATTCTGTTGAGATCCAAATCATGTCTAATCTGGACCATGATAAATGTCTATTTGAGTAAAAAGTATATTGTTTAGCTTTAACATTTCTTTCTCTCCAAATATCTTTTAAACTTAATTCGTCTGTCATTTTAAAAAAAGATTTAGGGAGAGTCTTTCTATTTTGCTTTGTTGTTGTTTCTATATAGTCCAGTTTATTGTCCACAATTCCATTAAAGTCTCCCATCATAATTATATTAACATAGTCCAGTCCTATTATTTTCATGTGTAGTTTTTTATAAAACTCTTCTTGTTTATCATTCAGAGCATAAATTGCAATCAAGAGTATTTTTATATTATTGTCCATTATTTCCACCATTAATACTCTTCCGTCTTCATCTGTGTATATCAGTTTTGCTGGGATAGCCTCTTTAATTATAAAACCACATTGAGTCAAAGAAGTAAATATTTTCCCTAATTTTGGCTGTACTAACAATTGTTCATGTTGTTTTTTAATATGAACTTCTTGTAAGCAAATTATATCGAATTTTAATTTCTGTAATTTATGAAAAGTTTTCCTTCTTTTAACAGCTGAATTGAGTCCATTTATATTCATTGTAATCAGTTTTTTTCTTCCATGATTATGCTTTATATTTAGGTCTAACAACTCTTATGGATCTCACTTCACGCCGTTCTTTACTATCCACCTGTCCATCTACTGCTCCTTTTTCTTTTTCAGTCTCCAGTTGTTCCTCTTGAAACTCAATTAATGAGACCTCCTTCTCTGCCTCCTCTTCTCTTCTTCCAAAAAATTCTGCATGGAAAAGTTCTGCTTTCTCAATTGAATCAATTCTATGTCTCTGCTCTTGCCACGTAAACATTAATCCTTCTGGAATCAGCCATCTATAATTCACTTCGTTTTCCAGTAGCATTTTGGTCAGAAATTGATATTCTCTTCTCATCTCTCTCACTCTTCTGGGTATTTGTTTTAAAACCACAATCTCTTTATCTTTGTATTTCAATGTCTTCTCTCTTACCACTTGTAGTATTTGTGTTTTAATGGATTTTTTGGTAAATCTAATATGGACTTCCTTTGGTAATTTATTTCTCATCGCATATCTTGTATAAACTCGATATACCTCATCTACTCCATCCATCATCTTTTCCTCTGTAATTTCCAAAGCATCTGCCAACATTTCTATCATTATCGCAGCCAAATTTTCTCCTTTTTCTTCTTCTATTTTGAAATCTGAGATAAAATTCTGACCTTTCCATCTCCCACCTCAACATCCCACTTTTTTCTTGTTCAACCACTGTTAATCTACTGTCAATATTTCCAATCTCCTCCTCTCTTTGTTTACCTTCTTCCTCAATTTTTTGGAATCTCTCTTCATGCTTCACCATCATTTGTTTAATATTTTCCACTTTTTCATCAGTCTTCTCCATTCTTTGTTCAATGTTCTCTATTCTTTGTTCAATGGTATCTGATTTTATGTTGAGATCTCGAATTCCTTGCATAATCATCTGTAAAGTTACTTTTTCTTGTTCTTTATCTTGCTTCAACGTTGTCTGAATTAAACGTTGTCCTCCAGCTGGTGGGGATGCAGAGGTAGAAGTAGAAACGCCAGATGATATTGGTCTCCTGCTCATTTTAATGCTTCCAAATCTTCAAATTCTTTTTAACTTTTAATCCAACTGGTAGAATATCCAATTATAATCCAAAATGGAAAAATCCAATAGTAAAAGGCCCAAAACCAAAGAAAAAAAAGGAAAAAAAAAAGAAGAAAAGATCTTCAGGTTCTTCTAGACCCTAATCCAATTACGAAGTAGTAAAAAATAAAAAATAGAAAGAAAAAAACCCCAAAAATAATAATATTGATTAAGAGAAAAAAAGAACAAAAAGAAAAAAGAAAAGAAGAGATTCCTTCAGGTTCTTCACAACTTAATCCAATTGAGACTTCTCTTCAATTCACTACTTAATCCAATTGAGAAGTCTCAATAATCAAAAAAGAAAAACAGAGTGGTCCAAAAACATGAATAGAAAAAGCAAAAGGGTCCCAATAAAGATAAGGAGAAAAAAATAAAAATAAAGAAAAAGCTCTGAGGCTTTCCCTTTGAAATAAAAAGCAAAAATAAAAATATTGCTAGAGTTAAAATTTACAAAAAGGCGGGTGAGTAGGGGTATCACAAGTAAATATATATATATATATATATATATATATATATATATATATATATATATATATATATATATATATATATGTGTGTGTATATATATATATATATATATATGTGTATATATATATATATATGTATATATATATATATATATATATATATATATATATATATATATATATATTCAGAAAAGGCAAGTTGCTCTTCGGGAAAAGTTCCCCACGTCATAGTAGTGGTGCTTTTAAAGTTGTAGCCCAACCACACCCCAACCAGGCACCCAGATGAAACCCAGCTTCCTAACTAATGATAGCCGTCCATTTACCCGAAGCCAAGCTGCACTAAAGGCCTCCAATAAAGTACACAATGTTGGCAGCCAATCAAGATACAAAAAGAGCCCCCCCAAAAAAATAACAGACAGAAGATATTAGAAGCAGAACACAGCAAACTCCAAGACCAATAAACACAGACCAAGACTCTCAATCAATCAGGAGGAAGAAAAAACCATTCTGACATAGCAATAGGCTGCCCCAAATTTAAATCTGAAACCACTATAAAAGTCTGACTCACAGACAAACACTATACAGAAGCCTGATGATGGCAGATGAGATTCTGCTGAAACGTTGCTACAACTTTAAAAGCACCACTACTATGACGTGGGAAAATACCCGAACAAAGCTGAATGCCAGACATGTAAGTACCCGCGAAAACTTAAGAAAACACACAAACACACACACACACACACACACACACACAAACATATATATATATCAGAAAGCACACTGCACTTTGTTTAGTTATCCAAGGCTCTTATTACGACTCTCTTCTCCAGCAGCTTCAAAGCCAAGCCTCAAGTGTTGAAATATTGATAAGAGTTCAGGAAAACACCTGTAATAATATTTTGCTGTGCTCGCCCTCTATCTTATCACATTAAGATGTCCTTGAGAAGGAGTCTTCTTACCATTCTCTCCAATTCAAATAAAATATTTTGAAGCCTCTAGTTGGCAGTGTTACAAGGTTTCTTAATGCTCTTCCCCCCCCAGCCAGAAAAAAAGGATAATTTATACAAAAAAAAAGAAAGAAAGAAAGAAAAGAAATAGCCAAAGGGAGCCTCTATCCTAAAAGAAAATTAAAAAATCAAAAGGAGCATTAAAATATATGTAAAAGAAAATTCAGTCCGGTTACCTACAAAGTCACACCAAAGTCCCAAGAAAAAAAGTAAAAGAAAGAGGAAAAACAGATCCAAGCCTCAATTTGACGTCACTTTAAAAAGCGCCACTCATACTATTTTTGTCAAAAAAAAAAATCTCACAGGTTTCTTCTCTATTCAGGATGCCCTTTCAAATCTCAGCGAATTTACAACACAAAAGAAGTTTCTCACCCAGCCGACACACTTTCACTCCAGCCACTTTCTTTCCGGAGCTGTCCCGACTTCAGCAGCTATGGAGGCTGCCTCTCTGCCGCCAGCAAAAGGGTTTCTCCCAGATCAAACCAGAGATTTTGTGATATCTCTGGGATCCTGGGACAGTGCCCTTCACAGTCACCGTCTCTACAGGACAGTTTAGGTCCGTTGGGACTGACCAGGGGCGAAAATATCGGCTGCGATCTCAGAGCCCCGAGATCGCAACTGTATCGCCGAAACAAAGCTCCGCAAGGTACCCATCACTAACTCAGCATGCTCAGGTGAATGCCATCAAATTGCCACACTGAATGTGATAAAACTAACAACAGAGATTCAGGACCATTTCAGGAGAACTACTTACAACTCTATGATAGCACTAGTGATTAATAAGTTTTGTTGTGGAGATATCCTGGATCTTGTGCTGTAATCTCCTGGGTCATTTGTTTTGTAGTGATCTTTTTTCCATTAGCCTCTCGTGTTTTAACAGACCCCAAATTCGAAGCCAGACTAAAACACAAAATGCTACATCACAGCCACCCACTCAGGAGATCAAAACACAAATGACCGAGGAGGGTACAATGCAGGGCCCAGGATACCATAACAAAAGAACTCGCAAGCCCATCACACAACCCATTACTCAAGCCGTTAAAACATCTCCACAACAAAACTCACAAGGCCATCACACAGCCCATTATACCAACATCAACTCCATAAACTAATCAAGAGGCAGCAGCACAGCCAACCAGACTAGCACACCAGCCCCTACCACCAGTATTTATAGAGAGACAGCAGCTCCGATCACACACTGTTTGCACTGGCATGAAGCCGAAAGCACCAGCCTGAGGATGGCGAGTGGGACCTTGCTGAAACATCGCCAAGATACTCTTAATCTTACATGGGAAAAGACCCGAACACACCTAGACCTACATACCTGTACCCATGAAAATCTATGAATATATGTATGTATGTATGTATGTACGTACGTACGTAATGTATGTATGTATGTATGTATGTATGTATGTATGTAAGTGGAAAAAGCTAACACTGACATGCTGCATGGTTTAGAAATATTGGGAAAAGTTTTGATCAGTTCACGTACTTGAAGATTTTTAAAACACATATCTTAGTGTCTAAAGCATTATTTCTTTACCTTAGTGACTTGAAGATGTGGGAACCAACTTCCTGAACTCCCCAGTTAGCATGCAGTGTCTCCCGGGGTGAGAACCACTGGCCTAAAACACAGCAGCTGGAAAGAAGACAGATAATATAGTTCATGTGGCAGTAGAACACAATGTATAGTTGACCTTGATTGTTCTTGGAAGCTAAGAAGATTTGACCTTGATTAGTACTTGGATAGGAGACCAATGAGAAATTCCAGAGTTATTAGCTAGATTACCAGTTGATGTAACATTCTAGGAGAAAGTAATGGGGGAAAAAACTGCATGGATGTAGCCACCAAGAATCAAACTCAGTTTAAGAGCACTGAGCTGTGGTGGTGTAGTGGTTAGAATGCAGTACTGCAGGGTACTTCTGCTGACTGCAGTTCGATTCTCACCACCACAAGGTTGACTTAACTTTCTCTCCTTCCGAGGTCAGTAAAATGAGGATCCAGATTATTGGGGGCAATTTGCTGACTATAAACTGCTTAGAGAGGGTTGTAAAGCACTGTGAAGCAGTGTAAAAGTGCAAGTGCTGTTACTAATCACGTGAGAAAGATTTTACCAGCCAGCCACAATCTGTACCTCCTGTTTCTCACTGCAGATATTCAGAAGTAATATTCAGAAGTAACAGGACTCCAATTAAGCACTTTTTGGTAAAGCTTCAAGGAACCTTGTTGGTAGAAGCCACCTGACTAATATACCTTATTATCTCAGCTTAGTTGCTAGGATCATGTCTTACTACTAGAGTTAAAAAAAAAAAAAAAACTAAGATATTTTTTTAATTTAATGTTATATATAAAAACCAACCAGACAGACAGTGAAAATTCTCTGGCATTGGGACAATGTTTCTGTTAATCTCTTGGAAGAGTTTGCCAGCTTAGCATGCCTGGCACAGGCTGTATGGCACCCAGTTACCACTTTGCTGAATGTTCTGGCTAAGGCAGTTGCCTTCTTTTGCCTGCTGATTGGACCATCTTATTCAGTAATATTATTGTTGCTGTTCGACTTCTGCTTTTACAAAAGATGTTACGAAGTGAAGAGCTTAAAATGCTATCCTCCTGCCTATTTCTTTTCTTTTTTCTTTTTTGTATTGTCCTATAACAATCTTGGGTCTTTGAGACAAGTATTTGTATATTCAAATCATCACATTAGGAGGAAAAATAGTTGTCTGCTTCAAGTAATTTTGAGGCTGGGAATCACTAAGTGGTTCACCGCAGAAATGCATCCCAATGCTGGCATTTTGATAACTATAAAATTATTATCTGCAAATGTCAAGAAAGGGGATTTATATTGTGATATTTTGTATTGTTGCAATAATCTTGGCTGTGGTAATGAAATCAGAATGTGTACTTTGCTGTTCTCTGGTGACCTTTTGCCTTGGAATGAATGAAACACTCAAGTTAATACTAGAAAATATTATCAGCTTTCACAGGTGCGGAAGGTTTTTAAATGTATTTTCCCATGTTTGCTCTAATGTTGCTGTGGTTTTTTTTGTTATCTATTCACCTTTGGGCTCTCTCTTCAGGTTCCTAAGATCAAATCAATATAGAAACACATGATGGACTATAGTGCTTTTGTTAGACATTGGAGATTTGAGGTGATTAAAAGAGCATTTTCTTGCAATGAAAAATCATGACAATATCTGCATGTCATATATTTTGCATTAACTGTTTTGAAGAATGACTCTATAGCAAGTATTCAGATGATCATAGAGTACCACAGGGATGTGTTTGGGAGAAGCAAATGGTGATACCTGTGACAAGATGGCTTCATACAAAAAAACTTGATATCAATATGGCTTGTAAGGAACTCCTATGCTTCTCCTTTGTGAAAAAATGCTTGAATGCTTAACATTTGGAAGACTACAACAGTATAGAAGCAGACAAAAAGTTCTTCTCATATATCTTCTTACTTGCTTGGCAGCACCTGTGGAATTTGATTTCTTTGTCACCATTCTTTCCTAGGATGTCACAACTTTCAAAAGAAATGATAGATATATTAACATAATCATTTAAATGTCAGGCAGAGTAACTTAAAGCTCTTGTAAAACTTTACCAAAGTCAATGTGCTCAGATAAGTCCCAATGCTTCTCAGCTACAGACACATCTTCCTCCCTCCCTCCCCTCCTGCCTGCTTCCCTCCTTTCCTTCATCCATCCATGTGTCCATCCATCCTGATTTTTTTTATTTAATATATACCAAAGCAGTGCATCTCAAAGCCAAGACATGCCTTTCTGGAAAAGCCTAACAATAGGAAAGTATGGAAACCATGAAAAGAATATATCCCTACCTATTGTCTAGTTCATGTGCATGGGCTTGGGGAACCTATGTAAGATAGTTACCCAACCCAACAAAACATATCATACTTCACACATCAAAGAGGGCAGAAGGACAGTTTCTCTTTTGAATTTACTCCTCTCTTTTTAAAAGTTATGGGTTATGGGTGCACAGCAAATATGAACTTTTCATATATTTTGTCACTCAAGTCCCATCTACTTATACAGTCAAGAAGGAAGTAATTCAATTTTCTATGTTTTTGATGCTTTCAACTGAAGGAAGAAAAAAACCCCACAATTTTTAATTCTTCACCTAATTTTTTTTAAAACTCAGAATCTTACTCTGTTACATGGTGCTAGGGATTCAAACTGCCAAACTGCTGACCTTTCTGATCGACAAGCTCAGCGTCTTGGCCACTGAGCCACTGCATCCCTTTATGATGCAGACCTTTATGATGTCCTTGTATAAATTATGAGAAAGCAGTCCAGGTTCTATTCCTAGAAATATGTGGCTTAGCTGAAGTTATTTCCCAGTATTGCATCTATTTATTTCTAATGCTGGCATACTTATTGTTCTAAGAGAGAAAAAAACCCATTATGTCCTAACAGTTCAGATTTCAGACTTCTCATTTTAAAAATAATGGTAAAGTGTCCAGAAAAACACAATATTCTACCTAGGTTTATTACAGTTTTGAGAGCAATGGTTTATTACATTTCTTTAGGATTACATTGTGTCTAAAACAACACGATGGCATCAAGAGTCATAATGTAGAGTCCTTACTCTAAAAAACAAATGAACACCTTTTCAAGTAGTTTTAAAAATGGGGAGGTAACTGGGCAGTTGCCACTAAACCCTTTTTTGTTTTAAATAAGGGGTGTGAAACTCAAGGCATGTGGGCTGGCCCGGCCTATGGGGTGCTTAGGTCTGGCCCGCAGGGCTGCCCTGGAAACAGTGACGGACTGGGCCACAGTGCCTCTTTCTCATATAGGTCATTCCTTCAAAAAAAAAAATATTAAATTCAGTTTCTGGACTTTCCAGATTCAACATGGAGTATATGTGAAATGAAAGGATTGAAATGGAACTTAGACATCTTGATTGCAAGTTTTTTTTGTGGAGAGAGTATTTACTTTAGCATCTTTGTGGCAAAGGAAACTATCAACAATCAACTTAACAAGTGTTGCACATTTTCTCTGCAGACAAAAATGAGAAGATTTATCCATATGGGATGTAAACAGCAGAAAGTTTAAAAGAACAAGAAAACAAACAAACAGACAAAACAAATTATCCAGATCCATTGAAAATACACAGAGTGGACCACTGATGTAAAGGAATCCTGCAATACAACTTGTGTGTCAGTGTGCAAATGCCCAGACACACATCGGTGTTCTGCTAATAGTATTGGTGAGATACATTAACCTAGGCTTAATGTTCAAGCTGTTAAGGAAGGTCAGATACAAATGATACATTATGGGAATTCTCCCACACCCTTGTTTTAGACAGTTGTTGTCTTTTTTTTTTTCTTCTTCTTTCTCTTCTCCAACCCATAGAATGGCTGTCAGCTCTTTTCAGTTTGCAAGCCAAATCCCCTCCAAGACTGCAAAAACCTTGTTGTCTGGCCCTCTGGCAGCCGCTCCTGAAGAGAATATTCAAAGCCTGATCCCAGGGCTCCTAGGATGAAAGGGGTGAAGCTGATGTGCAAGGGTAGGACTCAGCTTGAGGCAAATGATCTTTTGCCCTGTTCAAGGAAAAAGAAGGAAGGAAGGAAGGAAGGAAGGAAGGAAGGAAGGAAGGAAGGAAGGAAGGAAGGAAGGAAGGAAGGAAGGAAGGAAGGAAAGAAATTTACAGTGAAAAGCCATTTTCATTTTCCTTGAAGATCATTTTTCCTTATGTAATTAGCTATTCACTCTCATAAAATTTGTCCAAAGATTAAAACATTGCATACAGCCCGTTTATTATAATCTTATTCTTGTTTCAACAGAAATAGAAAAAAATATCTTAGTTTGGGTTTACTTAAAGGAAGGAAGGAAGGAAGGAAGGAAGGAAGGAAGGAAGGAAGGAAGGAAGGAAGGAAGGAAGGAAGGAAGGAAGGTGAATACAGCCATGCTCTTAACTCCAAACACTTCCTGATTAAACAGAGTAAAGTATGGAAAATTGCATTTATATTTTTGGAGAGAAATAGTAACAGATTCAATTTCTGGAATACTACATCAGATTTCTGACCATCTGAAAAGAAATTAAGCAACTCTCCTCTTTGCAGGAGGTCTGCAATCAGAATTCCATGCCTTTCTCAAATGATATGAAAATCAATCAATAGCATAGGTCCAGCTGTGAATTGTTATAAATATGTTCCTGTGTGATAATTTATTTTCAATTAAAATAAATATATGTTTTCAGAGAAGTGAATCCCTCAGACCTTTTATCCAACAGAAATGATACATAGTATCATTTGTTTATCAGTTATTATATATAGGTTGGCCGTGTTGTTCCCACCAATATTTAAAGGGAGATGGCAGCTCCAATAACACTTTGCTCGCACAAGCACAAAGCCGAAAGCACCAGCCTGAAGATGGCGAGTGTGACCTTGTTGAAATGTAACCAAGATTCTCTCAATCTTATACAGGAAAAGACCCAAACACACCAAGACCTGAATACTGTATCCATGAAAATCTACAAAAATATATACTTATATATATATACTTTAAAAATCACACACTACCTTCATATAAGCAGCAATAGAAAATGAATGGAAACTAAAAGAAATCTGCATGAGTATTAAAAAAGAATATATGATAGAGCCGTCCCTTCCTCCCTTTCTTCCTTCCACATTTTCCTCCAATACTTCTTGGTAACTCTTCATATTCCAGATATCCCTTCCAGGCAATGCACTATTCCCTGACCTGTTTTGACAAAAACATACATTAGAGCTTCATGCCAAAGGCCATGGTTACACAAAAGCCAGAGGTCAACGAAGATCACTCGTGTTCCCTGTTGAGGTTTTCTTTTATTATAATAAACCCTCCTCCATCTTACTTTCCTCCATTGGGGATGGCTGGGGAAAATCTTGGAAGAAAAGTCATATCTATCAAGGGGCCCATTTATGAAACTCTTAAAAAATCCTCCCCCAAACTCTGAATGAATCATCCACTCACTTGAGGCTACCTTGCCTGAGGAAAGAGCCTTTTTCGCCCTCATTTCCAAAGAGCTCTGAACATTTACCAGACATTCTCTGCTGAACTATCTCCCTCCCTTGGTGTTGTACAAGAAAGTAGAAGAGAGCAGTCAATACTCTTTTTAAAGTTTGCCTGTTACAAAGGAGCCAATAAAATGATCTACATTATATCACAGTTCAACATTCCTGACATCTGCTCTGTAATAAAATAGACCTAATGCATATCTTTTCTCTGATTCATATGCAGACTTCCTACTAGCATTCTTTGACTGCTCTTTGGAGGTAAACTTTCTGGTGTCTTTAGGATAGGATACAAGCCACAACTGGATCTTCACTGGAAGATTATGTTCAACTGTACTATTGTACTATTATCAGAGATATTAATAACTAGTTATTTGTTTGGGTGTGGGTGTTTACCATTTTACACAACAAGAGACAAATATCCCCCTCTATTTTCTCCCATCTATCCATCACTCTGTGTGTGTGTGTGTGTACACTCACACATCCACACACACTCAGTCACACACTCACACGCATGCGTGTGTATGTGTCTCTGTGTGTGTACATATCACATACATACACATATATGCACACACACAAACACACAGAGAGATGGATAAATGGGGGGAAAGAGAGAGGGAAGGCATTTGTCTCTTGTTGTGTCATATGATAAATACCCACACTCAAACAAATAACCAATTATTAAATTAATAATATCTCTGATTATATCTTTATATCTATCTATCTATCTATCTATCTATCTATCTATCTATCTATCTATCTATCTATCTATCTATCTATCGCTATGACAAATTCACTTCAAAAGTCTTTACTTATTTATCTACTTTTCTCCACTAGAACAATCTTGGAAAGTGGGTTGGCTGAAAGTAGTAATCAAACTATCAGCAAAAGCTAAGTTTCCTCACTCCTGAGGAGAAGTATAGGATTATGGAGAATGGTACTGGACCAAATATTTCCATTGCATTTGGGGAGCTGTGGGCGGGTGCCCTCCTTAGGTTTTCATAGCAAATAAAGTGTTTCTTTCTCCTCAAAGAGGTATAAATGGAGAAACCATATAGATGGGAAAGGGACCTTGCATTAACTTCAATAATCATAATGGTTTGTGTTATCTAGTGTGTCTTGGCTTTCATGATACAGTGACCTCTTTGGTTTTATATACTACAGTTCAATCCCGAAAGAAGATCTCCATCCCACATTCTTCCCTCCAGAGCTTTTTCAGAGCCAAAGATTTGGACAGAGGGAAGACTGCAAACAAAGACAGGTGTAAGATACAAAGAACAGAAGACCATTCACTTAAATTCAATCCTAATGAATCAGAAATTCCTTTCATGGGGCTTTTTCTAAGCAGAAAATCAGGGAAAAAGGAGATGCTACAGTGATAGAACAAAGAAAAATGTTTAAGTAGTAACAATATCAGTGTTCTTATCATCTTTCAGTAATGAGAGGGATATAACATTATGACCTTAAAAAAAATTGTTGAAACATCTTAAGAATGAGTTAGAACAACAGGAGCCTCTTCTGCATAAAAAGAAAATGGCTAAGGAATTGGTGAACAATTTTTGGCATGAGGCGAGCTGTGAACAAAATGGACCAAATGAAACCAAATCCTTTTCCCTGAAATATTTTCACAGAGTGCTGGTTCAGTTCTGCATCATTCAAAATAAAAGTAGAACTCTGTTTAGCCTCACATCAATTCAATCAACTCAGCCAAGTATGATTTTTTTTTAATAGTTAAAGGTGACATTTAAGCATTTTGCACCTTTTTCCTGCTCAAAGTTTCATGAATTGTCTGCAGTTGAAGATTCTCATAATTAGGACTATGTTTGTATACATTTTATGTGCTCTTCTTTTCATTTCCAATTTTGAATAGTCAACACTGCAATGGTCAGCATCCTCTTCTTTATTGAAAAAGACAGTTGTGTCCCAATTTTCAATATTAAAATTCCCAACAAATCAGAAAGACAAAAATACCCCCTAAAGCTTTCATTGGACTATCTTTGAGATCCAATACTGTCAACTAGCTCTTTGAAATTCATGTCATATTTTTCCCCAAACATCTTGCAAATAATTTCGACAACATGAAATGCTGCACTGTGGCTATTGCCCAGCCATCCCTTTGTGAAAGAGACTACAATCATTTAAAAAACAAAGAGGTGCCAACAAACACGTTTCCAGTGAATCATTTATTCTAAATTCTAAAATACTGAATCCCATTCTTTCTTATGCTCATTTTTTTCTAAAAGGTCATTTGGAGGTTGGCGTCTGCCATTTTGACTTCTATCAAAGCTGCCTTTCCTTTAACACTTTCTGTTTATATGTGTTCCAAAATGAAAGGCTGCTGGCTTACATATCAGCTATCATTATGTTCCTTTCTATCTTTCTTTCCTTCCCTGTTTGTTCAAAGTTTATGTGGTTAATTTTATTATTGCCTAGAGAGTGTTGTTTTTAATATTGCTGCACTTACATCTCTGTCTACTTTGACATATTCTATTGAACAAGACAAATTCCTTGTGTGTCCAATCCCACTTGGCCAATAAAAAATTCTATCTATCTATTCTATCCACCTATCTGAATGATTTTTTAGCTATTACATTCAATTTTAACTGATTTTACAGTTCTTAATTATGAATGTTTTAATATATTTAGAAGCCTAACTAAAATTGAAATCTACCTAAAGGATGGTCTGGAATTTTATATGAAAACATACACACATGCACACAATAAATAACATGCAAATATCGATTGTGTAGGAAAGTATTAAAGCTGCTTCATTGACTGAGAATGCTTATCTCTTCAAATCATATTAGACATTACATTAGAAAAGAGCAGGTGTACCTTTTTTCATTTTTTTCTAGAAATAAGTATCAGGAACTCAATCTGATTTAGGATGTTAGTTTGGGAATGGGTTTTTTTTAAAATCTTTTGTTTCCTCCCCCCACCATCAAAATCAGCAGGGAGGAAGAATGCACTTATTTGGCATTGCCAAAAATGTTAGTTATTTCTACTGATAGATCACATTCAAGCAATATAATTTTCAGGTACAAAAATCATTGGTTCAAAACCAGGTCCAGGAGGAGGAAATTGTTATGAATTAATAAAAAACTTAAATAAAGTTTATCAAAACCTTTAGAAAATAGCAGGGTTCTAGTCCTGCACTTCTGATTGGCCGATCAATCGCGATATCAGATTGGTCCGTTCAGGAGAATCTGATTGGCTGTTAACAAGCCACTCTAATTGGTTAAGGGGGTTAACACTCCACGTTTCTTATTGGTTATTAGATCAGCAGCTTGCCTATAAAAGGGCTGCTGCTGCCCTAGGTTTTTGCTCTGTTCAGAATGACTAATAAAGAGTTGAAGTTCACTGTTCACCGTCTCGTCTCCGTTCCTGGCACCCATGTGCAGAACTTAACAGAAATGATATTCATTCCTTTCCTCCGAATTCTGGATTGGCTGAAGCTAAAAAGAAAAGGAGGAGGAGGGGGAGGAGGGTATCAAATATATTTTCATAAATATCACAAATTATCTACAGGATTCCAAGCCAAGCATACATTTGATGTTATGCACAGAAGTTATATTTCTCCCATCAATCCCTTGCTTTTCCTTTCTTTAGTACTCAAACTCTGAACTATATGTGTGTATATGTAGAGGATATGTGTATAATACTCTCTGACTCTTAAATTCTTTGGGCAGTTTAGGAAATAAAATAACAGATGCAATCATATATCAGCAGTCAGCCTGACCACTTACTGGTCACAGTCTTGCAAATGAGACATTAAAGATTTTATGTGAACAAGTCAGCTTTTTACTAGCCTTACAAGGATGTCCCTCGAATATTAATTTTTAAAATATTCTTAAAGCTACAGTTTGGTTATTTAACCATTTAACGAGAAATAAGTCCATGGAGCTAGGTGGAGCTTATGTCTTCCTTCTGCGATGGTCAATCTTATGAAAAACCTGTAGAAAAAGAGTTATCAGTGTTTCATAAAACTAGTAAGTTTCTTATTCAGATTCATAGCTGCAGGTAGGGTTGCAAGCCTATTGCAAACCTTGCAATTTTAACCTTCAAGCTTTTCTTAAATTCCCATTTGCAATAGGATATGCATGTGAGCATGATTTTCATGTGCATCTATGCCCCACACAAACCCACTTATCTCACATGCCACATAATTTTTAGCCATTTGGGGTTTGTTTCTTTTCCTTTTGTTTCCTAATCATCTCTTTTGTTTAGCAAGAAAAACAGAACATAAATGCCAGTTAGGGAGGGAAGCAAATGTTTCTGATTTCTAAGCAAATTAGGTCTTACAAATGGATCCTTCTCTGACTGTTTCCCAGGAGCTTGCTTTCTTTCTTTCTTTCTTTCTTTCTTTCTTTCTTTCTTTCTTTCTTTCTTTCTTTCTTTCTTTCTTTCCTTCCTTCCTTCCTTCCTTCCTTCCTTCCTTCCTTCCTTCCTTCCTTCCTTCCTTCTTTCTTTCTTTCTTTCTTTCTTTCTTTCTTTCTTTCTTTCTTTCTTTCTTTCTTTCTTTCTTTCTTTCTCTCTCTCTCTCTCTCTCTCTCTCTCTCTCCCTCTCTCTCTCTCTCTCTCTCTCTCTTTCTTTTTTCTTTTTGCCATGCTTTATTGTTCAGCTTCTTCACTTTGCTTTCCTCTCCAACTGCTTAACTTTGCTGCCTTTCTGAAAGAAGGACGGTGAGAACAGATAAGTGCTTGGTTGAGTATCCAAAGGGTTGCATTGTTTTAAATCAAAAATATCTGAAGCACAAGTAATCCCCTGACTGTTTCATTTTATTTGTGATAAGACAGGCCTCTTGAGAAAGGTTGATGTGCCCTGACATACTTGGGAACTTTTCTTGATAGAACAGATTATTTGAGGGAATACATCAAACTCTGTTTATCTCTAAGCTGCTCCCTTAAAACCTGTCAATGCTAATATTATCAGATCTCAGATTAAATAAGTCCTATTGAGAGATGGTGTGGCCATATCCATATTCAAAACATTACACATGCTACTATCAGAGGGAAGCCCTGTGGAGAATTATCTTTAAAAAAAAAAAAAACATACAGAAAGTTCTCAAAACAGTGCTTGTTTCTCCAGATGTTTTCCACCAAAACTGATCAGTCTTTGAAAGCAATAAAAGCAAACCAACCCATTATTATTATTAAGGTGACCAACTGTTCTACTTTAGGGAGGATAGCCCTTCTTTTGTAAGTTCTGTCATCTCTCGAATAGTGTCCTCCTACATGTCTTCCTTTTTGATATTTGAAGACTAATCTGTAAGTCTCTGTATTTGATTGATGCCAATCTAATCCATTGTGTGTGATGTAATGTATTTGTATGACGATTCGTCAAGGATCAGTATAGTGCAGTGAGACACGATTATGAGATGCATGCGGAGAATTGTTTTGAGAGAGTGTATCGTGGGCAAGAGTGTGCCGCACACAAGAGTGATCCACATGCAAGAATGCACCGCACGCAAGTGGCTTTGTTTTGTTTTCCTCAATTTATTTGTGTCCTCCTTCCCATTGTAAAAAAGTTGGTCACCTTATTATTATGACCAGTATGTCTACAGTGTGTCTGCTTTATTTTTGGTAAACTGTGATGTAAATTTTCATTTGCTTCTATCATCTCTCTCTACCTACCTACCTACCTGCCTATGTGACTGTCAATTTGTCCATGTGTCTGTCTATGTGTTCATCTGTATTTCCATCTTTCCATGTATTTGTCTGTTCATCTATCTATGTTACCCATCAGCTAACCATCCATGTATCTATTTCTGACTGTGTGTCAGACTGTGTCTCTGTCTGTCATCTGTCTGTCTGTCATCTATCTATCTATCTATCTATCTATCTATCTATCTATCTATCTATCTATCTATCTATCTATTCTGTATTGTCCATTACTTGTAAATACCACACCCTGATTGTCCAGGGCGCATGGCAACCGGATTGGTTGAGCGAGCCGCACTGATTGGCCCACCGCGAATCTCCACGATTGGTGGAAACTAATCGTGGGAGATTCAAAGCGGTACCATTGGCTGCGGCCGGCACAGCCAGAGAATATAAGCTGCCGCCGATCCTCTAAACCCCGAGTCGATCTCGGGACCTAAAAGAGCTGAAACTTGTCACTGACTCCTGAGCCTTCTTCCGAATGGCGAACTTAACACTGGCGACGAGGGTGGGATTGCTGAACTGATACCCACTGAACACGTGCACCGAGGAAGACGAGATCGATGAGATGGCCAGCATCGCACTGTCTGCACCCTTTAACCAAGCTACTGAGGACTGGGAATCATACATTGATCGATTCCTGATGTTCCTAGAGAGTAGCAATCTCAAGGATGCAAAAGGGCAGAAAAAAAGGGCCGTTTTCCTGACACACTGCGGGCCCGCAGTGTTTAAGATGGCAAAAGCTTTCGCAAAACCCGAAGATGTAAAGGCGATGGACTGGGCCGACCTCAAGCCTCTGCTGCGAAGCCACTATGCCCCCACTGTACTCACCCACATCAGACGGCACGATTTTTACCGGCACGACCAGCATGAGGGTGAGAGCATCAGCGATTTCGTCACTGATCTGTGGAACCTAGGGGGCATGTGTGGCTTCACAAACATGGAGGAGGTGTTACGAGATCGTGTCTTCTGCCTCAGGGACCCGATCTACAAAGCCGACTGATGGCAAAGGGCGACATCTCCCTCACTGATGCCCTCGTGGAAATGACCGCAGCCGAGGCAACCCAGAAATCAGCGGCCCGAATACAGAGACCAGATGCAGGGGACCGAGCCGCTACCACCGAGACAACCACAGAAGCCAAGATGCAACCAGAGACCAGCCGGTGAACAACCACCACCACCCACCATGGCGACCTCAACTCCCCCTCTGATGCCACGGACAAGGAGGAAGACATCCACTGGCTCCAAACAGAACAAGACCGGCATGGACGGCAGAGTCATAAGTTGGGTCTGCAATGTGCTGGGTGCTGGGGTGACCATCCTCGATCGGAATGCCGATTTTTCAACGCGATCTGCCCGCAATGCGACAAGAGAGGCCACATCGCCCAAGTCTGCCAACTCAGAAGAACCTACAGCCCCCGACGATGAGATGGCAGCAGCCGACAACGAAATGGCACCCCCCCCCCCGAATGAGGAATCGCCAAGCCGAGGACCGTTGGAACCGGGACGAACGAGGCCGATGGAATGGCGAGAGCTGACAGAGAGAAGAGACCCACCAGATGGTCATCATCGGCCATTAATCTAGCTGGGATGCCCGCAAGGTACATGTAGAAGTGGGAATCAAGGGAAAGCCATGCAAGATGGAAGTGGACTCCGGGTCCTACCTCTCCATGGTTGCATGGCGGGAAATCAAGTGCCTGGTACCCACCATCCAAAAAAGGGGCCTGGAAAGCCAGAAGCTAATTCTAAAGGACTACCAAGGGAACCGCATCCCCATAGTCAGAACCAGACACCGAAATCACATTCAAGGGGCGCACAGCAAGGCTTCCCCTGATGATTGTGGACAGAGACCGACCCAGCCTTTTGGGACTACAGTGGTTCGCGCCGCTCAGGATCGAGGTAACCAGCATCGACCACATCGGAGAAGTGGACTGGGAAGAACAACTCACGAGGGACTTCCAGGAAGTGTTCGACGCCACCCTAGGCAAGTACCAAGGGCCCCCTATTTCCTTCAGTCTAGACCCCAGCATTCCCCCGATTCACCTCAAACTGCGTCGAGTACCTTTTGCACTCAGACCCAAGATCGATGAGCAAATAGACAAGCTCATCAAGCAGGGAGTCCTACAGCCAACTGATCATGCCTGGTGGGAGACCTCCATAGTTTACCCAGTCAAGCCCGATGGGTCGGTGAGAATCTGTGGGGACTATAAGGCCACCCTAAACTGCGCTTTACAACAAAGTGCGTACCCCGTCCCAGTAGTGCAGCACCTTCTACACTCACTGGGGGAGAGGCAAGGTTTTCGCAAAGCTCGACCTGGCACAAGCCTACCAACAGTTGCCGGTCGACGTGGCAACCGCCAAGGCGCAGACCATAGTAACCCACCGGGGGGCTTTTCACTGTAAGAGAATCCAGTTCAGAGTCAGAATTTTCCAGAGCCTCTGTGTTTTAGTTCCCTTATACCATAAAAAAGCATGCCAACCCAACAGCAAATCATGCCCTTCTAATGTCAACAACCTATGTTTCCTTAATGTTATCCTTTCTTTGACCCACATCAAACTTGCAGCTTGATAATACAATTCCCAATTAGGCAAGCCAAAACCTCCTCAAATTCTAGCATCTTGCAAAAGCTTTAGCTTTATTCTTGCTTTTTTACCTTGCCATATAAACTTCAACATGATTTTATTTAAATCTTCAAAATAGTCTTTTCCAAGCCTAATTGGTATTGTTTGAAACAAAAATAAAATTCTAGGTAAAATAGTCATCTTAATTGTTGAAATTCTCCCTATTAATGACAATTGCAAGTTTTCCCACTTCTTCAAATCTGTAGTTATCTGTTGTTTAAGTTTAATATAATTATTCTCCTTTAATGTGCTACATGTTGTTGTCAAATATATCCCCAGATACTTAACCTTATTTGTAACTTGAATTTTCAAAAGATCTGCCAGTTCTTCTCTCTGTCTCAATAGCATATTCTTTGTCAAAATCTTTGTTTTATCTTTATTTATTTTCAAACCAGCCACCTCTTCATAAGTCTCTATCTTTTCCAATAACTTTGGAGCTGTTTCTAGCGGGTCTTCCAGAATAAAAGCTAAGTCATCAGCAAAAGCTTGTAGCTTAAATTCTTCCTTCTTAATTTTCATTCCTTTTATGCTTTTATCATCCCTAATATTTCTATTCAACACTTCCAAGGTCAACACAAATAGCAAAGGAGATGGGGGCATCCTTGTCTTGTACCTTTCCTTATATTAATAAAATCTGTAAGTTCCCCCTCCATCATTACCCTTGCTGTCTGTTTATTATATATGGCTTCTATTGCTTGAGTAAATTTTTTAGCAAAACCCATCTGCTCCAATAATAATAACATAAATCTCCAGTTCACGTTGTCAAATGCTTTTTGAGCATCTAGGAATATCAAAGCCATTTGCTTTTCAGGATGAGCCTTATAGTATTCCAAAGTGTCCAAGATTACTCTCATATTGTCTCTAATTTGTCTCTTTGGCAGAAATCCATTTTGATCTGGGTGAATAAAATTATTGAGATATTTTTTAAGTCTTTCTGCTAAAATTGAAGCAAAGATTTTATAGTCTGCGTTCAATAAAGAAATAGGTCTATAATTCTTAATTTGCAGTGGGTCAGTCTCTTCCTTCGGTATAAGTGTAATGTAAGCCTCTGACCATGTTTTAGGTATCATCTTTTTTAACATAACTTCATTCATAACTTCTAACAATTGGATGCTCAATGATTCTTGAAATGTTTTATAGAATTCTGCTGGAAGCCCATCTGGACCCGGTGCTTTCCCATTATTTTGTCTCTTAAATGCTTCATTTAAATCCATCATTGTTATATTGCTTTCTAGCATTTCTTCAGTCTCTTTAGGTATCTTTGGTAAATTAGCTTCCTGTAAATACTGTTTGACTTTTTCTTCATCGATATTCTCTTGTTTATATAATTGCCCATAAAAATCTCGAATAATTTCTTTTTTCTCCTTATTCCCATAACAAACTTGGCCTTGTTCATCTATTAACTTCAATATTTTTCTTGATTCCTTCTCTTTTCTCAATTTATATGCTAGCCATCTACCTGGTTTATTTGCATCTTCAAAATAATTCTGTTTAGAGTTTCTGATTTTCTGTGCCAGTTCTTCTTTCTCTATTAATTCCATTTTATGTTTAATTACATCCAGCTTCAATTTAATATCCTTTTTCTGTGGCATTTTCTGTAATTCTTTTTCAAGAATTTTGTACTCATCTTCCAAGGCCTTAGAAGCTTGCCTTTTCCTAATATTCTTTTTTCTTGTATAATCTATTATCAAACCTCTGGCATATGCCTTCATTGTATCCCACACATTTTGCGTTGAAGTATCTTCTTTTTTATTTTCTCTGAAGAAAAAAGCCAATTCCTTCTCCATCCATTGTATAAAATCTTTCTCCTTTAAAATAGTATTGTTTAATGTCCATCTCGATCTTTTTTTTTGACCCTTCCATTTAATTGTCATTGGGCTATGATCTGCCCAAGTACTTGTTTCAATATTTGTTTCTTTAATATTGGATATTAATTCTGTTGAGATCCAAATCATATCTAATCTGGACCATGATAAATGTCTATTTGAGTAAAAAGTATATTGTTTAGCTTTAACATTTCTTTCTCTCCAAATATCTTTTAAAGTTAATTCATCTGTCATTTTAAAAAAAGACCTTGGGAGAGCCTTTCTATTTTGCTTTGTTGTTGTTGCTATATAGTCCAATTTATTGTCCACAATTCCATTAAAATCTCCCATCATAATTATATTAACATAGTCCAGTCCAATTATTTTCATATGTAGCTTTTTATAAAACTCTTCTTGTTTATCATTCGGAGCATAAATTGCAATCAGGAGTATTTTTATATTATTGTCCATTATTTCTACCATTAATATTCTTCCATCTTCATCTGTGTAAATCAATTTTGCTGGGATAGCCTCTTTAATGTATAGAACCACTCCTCTTTTCTTACATTGAGTCAAAGAAGTAAATATTTTCCCCAATTTTGGCTGTACTAACAATTGTTCATGTTGTTTTTTAATATGAACTTCTTGTAGACAAATTATATCAAATTTTAATTTCATTAATTTGTGAAAAGTTTTCCTTCTTTTAACAGCTGAATTAAGTCCATTTATATTCATTGTAATCAATTTTCTTTCTTCCATGATTATGCTTTATATTTAGGTCTAACAGCTCTCATGGATCTCACTTCACGCTGTTCTTTATTGTCCATCTGCCCACTTACAGCTCCTTTCTCTTTTTCAGTCTCCAGTTGTTCCTCTTGAAACTCAATTAATGAGACCTCTTTCTCTGCCTCCTCTCTTCTTCTTCCAAAAAATTCTGCATGGAATAGTTCTGCCTTTTCAATTGAATCAATTCTATGTCTCTGTTCTTGCCACGTAAACATTAATCCTTCTGGAATCAGCCATCTATAATTCACTTCGTTTTCCAGTAGCATTTTGGTCAGAAATCGATATTCTCTTCTCATCTCTCTCACTCTTCTGGGTATTTGTTTTAAAACCACAATCTCTTTACCTTTGTATTTCAATGTTTTCTCTCTTACCACTTGTAATATTTGTGTTTTAATGGATTTTTTGGTAAATCTAATATGGACTTCCTTGGGTAATTTATTCCTCATCGCATATCTTGGATAAACTCGATATACCTCATCTATTCCATCCATCATCTTTTCCTCTGTAATTTCCAACGCATCTGCCAAAATTTCTATCATTAGCGCTACCAAGTTTTCTCCTTTTTCCTCTTCTATATTTTGTAATCTAAGGTAAGATTCTGACCTTTCCATCTCCCACCTCAGCATCCCACCTTTTTCTTGTTTAACCGCTGTTAATCTACTATCAATATTTCCAATCTTCTTCTCTCTTTGTTTTCCTTCTTCCTCAATTTTTTGAAATCTCTCCTCATACTTAACCATCATTTGTTTGATGTCTTCCACTTTTTCATCAGCCTTCTCTATTCTTTGTTCAATATTTTCTGTTCTTTGTTCAATGATGTCTGATTTTATCTTGAGATCTTGGATTCCTTGCATAATTGTCTGTAAAGTTACTCTTTATCTTGCTTCAACATTGTCTGGATTAAGCGTTGTCCTCCAGCTGGTGGGGAAGCAGAGGTAGAAGCAGAAATGCCAGTTGATATTGGTTTCCTGCTCATTTCAATGCTTCCAAGGCTTCAAATTCTTCTTAACTTTTAATCCAACTAGTAAAGCAGCCAATTATAATCCAAAATGGAAAACTCCGATAGTCAAAAACACGAAACCAAGGAAGAAACAGCAAAAAAGGAAGAAGAAAGATCTTCAGGTTTTTCTAGACCCTAATCCAATTACGAAATAGTCCACCATAAAAAAAGAAAAAAAAATAGAAAGAAGAAAAACAAATCCAAAAATAGTAATATTGATTAAGAGCAAAAAAAAAAGAAAAAAAAAAGTTCCCAAATTCTTCACACCTTAATCCAGTTGAAAAGTCTCAATAATAATAATAATAATAAAAAGAAACAACAACAAAGTGGTCCAAGAACATAGATAGGAAAAGCAAAAAAGTCCCAATAAAAAAGAAAAGAAAAGAAAAAGAAAACCCTGAGGCTTTCCCTTTAAAAAAAATAACAAACAAAAATAAAAATATTACTAGAATTGAAATTTTTTTTTAAAAAAAAAAGGCTAGCGTGTGGGGTATAAGAAAGCACACTGCACTTTATTTATTTATCCAAGGCTCTTGTTATGACTCTCTTCTCCAGCAGCTTCAAAGCCAAACCTCAAATGTTCTTGATAACAGTCCAGGAAAGCACCTGCAATAATATTTTGCTGTGCTCTCCCTCTATCTTATCACGTTAAAATGTCCTTGAGAAGAGGTCTTTTTACAATTCTCTCCCATTCAAATAAAATGCTTTCAAGCCTCTAGTTGGCAATGTTACAAAGTTTCTTAATGCTCTTCCTCCCCCCCAGCCGGAAAAAAGGAATAATATATAAAAAAAAGAAAAAAGAAAAAATAGCCAAAGGGAGCCTCTATCCTAAAGAAAGTTAAAAAATCAAAGGGAGCATAAAAATATATATAAGAGAAAATTCAATCCGGTTACCTACAAATTCACAGTAAAATCTTTCCCAAAAAGTATAAAGAAAAAAGAAAAAAAACCCCAAGCCTCAATTTGACATCACTTTAAAAAACGCCGCTCACAACAATTTCAGTCAAAAAAAAAAATCTCACAGCTTTCTTCTTTATCCCGGATGAACTTTCCAACCTCAGCGAATTTACAACACAAAAGAGTTTTTCTCACCCAGCTGACACACTTCACTCCAATCACTTTCTTTTCGGAGCTGTCCCGACTTCAGCAGCTATGGAGGCTGCCTCTCCGCCGCCAGCGAAAGGGCTTCTTCCGGATCAAACCAGAGATTTTGCGATATCTCTGGGATCCTGGAACAGTGCCCTTCACAATCACCGTCTCTATGGGACGGTTTAGGTCCGTTAGGACCGACCAGGGGCGAAAATATCGGCTGCGATCTCAGAGCCCCGAGATCGCAGCTGTATCGCCGAAACGAAGCTCCGCCTTCTCGAATTTTCCAGAGCCTCATGGAGAGACTCCTACAAGGGATCAAGGGGGTGGTGCCCTATTTTGATGATATGCTGGTGTCCGTGGCCAACCAAAAACAACTGGAAGGTCGCCTGAGGGAGGTACTACAAAAATTCAGAGATACAGGGCTAAAAGTCAAAAAAAAAAAATGCCAATTGCACACCAAGAGGGTCGAATTCCTAGTGTACCTCCTAGACCAGCACAGAATTCACCCAACCGAAAAAAAACTCAGAGCCATCAAGGAAGCCCCCAGGCTGAGAAATAAAACAGAGCTGCAGGCATTTCTAGGACTGATTAACTTCTATAATGTCTTCCTGCCCCAGAAAGCGACCGCAGTGGAGTCATTGCATAGACTCCTGGACAAGGCAGCCACCTGGAATTGGGGGAAACGTGAGGAAACCGCATTCAACCGGACCAAGGACCTGCTCACATCATACGCCATCCTCATCCAGTACAACAAGACCCTCCCGTTGGCAGTCACATGTGACGCATCACCGTTCAGTATTGGGGCAATCCTCAGCCACACACTCCCGAATGGAAACGAAGCACCCATCGCTTTTTACTTGAGAACCCTATTGAAGCCGGAAAGAAACTATAGACAACTAGATAAGGAAGCCCTGACGATCATCACAGCCATCAAAAGGTTCCACGAGTACCTCTACGGCAGGACATTCACCATCATCACAGACTACAAACCATTGCTGGGCATCCTGGCAGGAAACAAGGCCACCCCAAACATTCTATCTCCAAGAATGACAAGGTGGTCTGAATTCCTCGCCGCCTACAGTTACCAGCTGACCCATCGACCCGGCAAGACAATCACACACGCAGACGCATTGAGCCGCACCCCGCTACCTGACCAGGATGCCGACCCGGCACCCACAACATCCACCCTGAGCATAAAGGCCCTACCTAACCTCCCCCTAACTGCGTCAGACATTGCCCATTAAACAAATAAAGACAAACGTCTGGCGCGGGTATTGCAATGGGGGGAGAAAGTGTGGCTGGAAAAAGATGATGATGAGACATTCAGGACTTTCCAGAACAAACAAACTGAACTTTTCACACAAAAAGGTTGTATATGGGGGGACAGGGTGGTTATTCCGGAGAAATTGCAAAAAAAGGTTCCTGGAAGTATTATACGAGGGGCACCCAGGCATCATCAGGTCAAAAGCCCTGGCCAGGAGTTACACCTAGTGGCCAGGGATGGACAAACAGATCGAAACCTGGGTGGCAAACTATAAGGAATGCCAAGAGTCCAGGCCGAGCCTGCCCGCCGCCCCAATCCTAGAATGGGAAACCCCCAGAGGACCATGGTCCAGGATACACATCGTCTTCGCCTGGCCCACAAAAGGACACACATTCCTCATAACGGTAGATGCTTACTCCAATTGGCTGGAGGTAAGTGACATGAGGACTACCACCACCGAGGCCATCATCAAAAAACTCAACAAACTTTTTTCAACCCACGGCCTCCCAGATGTAATTGTGTCAGATAATGGACCACAGTTCACCACACTGGAATTTGAAAAATTCCAAGAGGAATGGGGAATACGGCACGCCCTGACAGTGCTAGCACATCCGGCAGCGAACAGTAGGGCGGAACAAATGGTCCAATTCAGCAAAAAAACAATTCAAAAAATCGAAACCGGGGACATGCAAGAAAAAATAAATAAACTACTTTTTATCCAACACATAACGCCAAACACAACGACCAACAAAAGCCCTGCATAATTACTAATGGGGAGGAAACTGAGATCCCCCCTAAATAGGCTGCACCCCACGTACAACCCCGAAACCCCCCCCGACTCATCAAGCAGGCACTGAACATTTACACCAGAAGATGCGGTATATGCAAAAAACCTTAGAGGGGACCCCCTCTGGATACCAGCAACGATAACCCAGGCAACAAGTCCCCGCTCATACCGGCTACAAACAGCCGACAGATGAGCATGGAAATGACACATCGATCAAATAAGATCGAGAACAACCATGGGAAATATAATAGACATGCAAGCAGACAGATACATAAACCCAGAAAGGGAAAAGAACCACCCAAGCACCAACAAGGGGGGAGGGAAAGCCCCGGGAACCAACCCCAAGCAGAAAGAAACCAGGAATACTCACCAACCAAAGCAGGAACAGAAAGCCAGCTCGAAGCCTCACCAGGAAGAAACAGCCAAGCCAGCTCAACTAGCCCAGAAAAACCGGGCAGGAGCAGCAACACCAGCAGCTCAACCAGCCTGGGTAGACCGGGAGGAAGCTACGACAAAAGGCCCAGCTCACCCTTCCAGGCGGTTCCATCTATGAGGCAGAGAGCAGCACAAACCCGACCAAACCGCCTGAAGGCCAGACATCAACTAACCTGCAGGTCCAGTAGGCAGGTACGGAGCCCTGCCTACTTACGGGACTACGTCACGTAGGACCATACCAAGAGGGGAGGGGTGTTCTGTATTGTCCATTAACATACTTGTAAATATCGTGCCCTGATTGGCCAGGGCGCACGGCAACCAGATTGGCCGAGTGAGCCGCAATGATTGGCCCGCCGCGAATCCCCGCGATTGGTGGAAACTAATCGCGGCAGATTCAAAGCGGTGCCATTGGCCACAGCCAGCGCAGCCAGAGAATATAAGCCGCTGCCGATCCTCTAAACCCCGAGTCTATCTTGGAACCTAATAAAGAGCTGAAACTTGTCATTGACTCCCGAGCCTTCTTCCGAACGGCGAACTTAACACTATCTATCTATTTATTTATCTATCTATCTATCTATCTATCTATCTATCTATCTATCTATCTATCTATCTATCTATCTATCTATCTACCTACCTACCTATCTATCTATCTATCTTTCTATCCATCCATCCATCCATCCATCTATCTAATCTGTCATCTATCTGTACAGATATATACCCACACATACAAGTAATGGCTGCAAAGTAGAAATGTATACAATTTTGATTGAAGATGAATAGTTAACACTAATATGTTTTCCTGGAATGGTCATAAATGCATTTTTCTATTTTTGCTTTTAGAAAAGTCTCACCTTCTAAATATTTGTTTAAACACTCCACAGTGAACTTTTTATGTGTACGCATGTGCCTAACTAGATCATATGCAGATCTACATGGATCAGTCTTACAGAACACAGAATGACCTGAGGTTCAACATATCTATTCGGTATCAGGTTATGAAAGAATATTATGTAAATAATGGCATGTAAAACAAGATTGATTAGATTAGATCTGTTCAGATAACTCAACAGAGTTCATTGGCTTAACTCTCAGATACCTGCATGTGAGATGCCATTTGAAATTGATCTTGTGTCAGATTTAAGGACAGGTTGCTAAATGGTGCAGCTTGTCAAATATTCCCAATATTTATCAATGTAAGCTTCAGAAGTCTGAAGAAAAAAGAGAAAACCAGTAATAATTGTGTTTAGCCTCAGTGCTTCATGCAGTATGTTGACAGACATCATTTCTTTAAAATCCCATAAAAATCCCTGAAAATTAAATAGCATGTCTGAATTTTCTTTTTCTGACTCACAAAATGAATTGCAATTTGTTCCCAAAGCTCATTATTTTGATTGAAAGAACTAGCACTACCACTTCATCATTTGAAAGCAATCTGTTCTTTATTGATCAAAGTATCACCTTACCAAAGTGAGAATTGTGCCTCCTTTTTTTTTAGCTTTTAGTTGCCTTAAATTTTTATTAGTGTAAAAACTATCACCTTGTTTTAATTACTGAAAGAAAATAATATGGTTTTATTAATGTTGGGATTTATGTCAACTTAGAAGTAGAACATAATAATACAGAATCATTTGGCTGCTGACAGTCACTTTCTGCAAAATCTTTATCATGAAGAAGGTTTAAATACAGAAGAGAAATGACTATCTTTTATTTAAAGGGTTTTATTTAAAGAGTTCATTTAAGCGATACAGTATTTAAAAAGTATTTATGCCTGAGTAATTTCTCTCTGACTGGAACTGTTGTTCTTAGCAGTCCTGTCCTATTTATGTCTTCTATTTAAAGAGTTGGTGATGGTGAAAGGATTCCAAAAAGGGTAGTATGGAATATTTCTCTCCCTTCCTTCTTTTGCTCAAGCCAACAAAAAAATATTGTCATGGTCTTTGGTATGGAGGTGTAGGATATTGTCATTGCATTGGCCAAGGTAGTATTGGTCTTTGGTGAAAAAAGAAACTTTGCCCAGGTTATAGCATAGAGTTCCTCACCCCTCTTGTCTGCACGTCCCTATAATCTTGACTCTGTGTGTGTCCCACAGCCCACTTGTTACTATTTGCAGGTGAAAAGTATTGCAAAAGTTATCTATTCAAATAAATGGAATGTCAGAAGGGGAAAAGAAGTGGCTGCAGTTTTTTCTTGTCCCATTCCTGCTTGCTGAATTTCTATACATCAGGGATGTGTGTGCCCTTAAATTACAGATTATTCTCAAAGGAATGGGGCTCTGAATAGGGAAAAGAAAAAAAAACAATGCCTGATATGAGGTAAATACTCATTTACATTTAAAAAAAACAGAGTGTTTAGAATTGGAGGCAACAAAGTCTATTTTATTGGCATGCACAACTACAGTGATCACTGAACTCCTGGCCAAAAAAAAGCAGACTAGGCAAGGTTATAGATTATACTCCCCAAGCAATATTACACATTCTTCCTCCTCCTCCTCCTCCTCCTCCTCCTCCTCCTCCTCCTCCTCCTCCTCCTCCTCCTCCTCTGCATCTCCATTTTCATCATGATCATCTAAATGTGACCTCTCCATCAGATAGTAGTACTATGGCTTACCACATAGTAATACCACATGTTATGGCTATCCATCATTTCTAGTTTTTCCCTTCTAACAGGACTCAAGTCCCCCTAAATGGCAAATATTAGCACCATATTCCATAAGAAACAGCACTTATTATGCCCATATACTACCTTCTTTCATAACTGTCTGGCTTCTGTTATCTGTCTCTTTTCTCTCAGAATCATCAAATGCCCTTTTTTGCCTGTTTCTTTGTAATTCTATACCTTTCTTTGTGCATAACCAATGTGCAGGTAATCCTTCAGGAAAATCCACCACATAACTTTTCCATTTCAATGATGGGCAGATTATCTGCAGGTTGTGTCATAGCTTTTCTTGCTATACACAAAAATCTCATCCTAAGCATGATGACGTCCTCCTAATTGACCTTTATACTTTGGCTTGCCAAATTTCTGCATGTTTGAAGGAACCCTGGAAAGAGGATTTGTTGATATATAATCATCTAATGTGTAATGAATAGATCTGGACAAATAATTCAGTGAATAATTCACTCAAGCTTTGTTTTTTTGCATGACAAGAGATAGCACTATTTACACTTCAGATTTATCCAAGTTTTATGTTTTGCTTTGCAATTCAATTCTCCCTAACATGAGTTGAAAGCAGTTCACCAGGGATGAAATTCTCATTTCTCTAAAGGCAAACAGCACATATCAAGTAGTAGAGGAATAGTTGGTTATGCAAAGATCAGTATACATAATGCCATTTGACTTAAAGTTTGACAGTAATGAGGATTTGGATAGGGAATCCTCCATCTTAAAACTTTGCTTTATATGTTTAAGTAAGTACTAAGCTTACTTTGGAAATTAAAAAGGGGGAAATAAATCCCTTCCTTTATATTCGACTCAGAAACATAGAAAAGAGCTTCCAAAGACAGTATTAGGCCTCGCACAGAAATACATATCCTTCAACTACAGTATTTTCAAGCCATGAAGAACTTTCTCAGATAATACTAGCCTGCTGAAAGAAATTAATTTTAAAAAGTTCAAAGCCCCTTCCTTCTGTCCTTTCACTGTAGCAACCATGCATTATTCAAAAGACTCAGGAGAGATTTTTAGGCAAGCAAATGTCTAAGGATATTTTGAAAAGAGTAGGCAAATGGTGGTGCAAAAGATAAAAGGATAAATAACCTTCCTTCCCTTACTTTGCTTGCCATTTAAAAAAAATGCAACAAACGTTCTATTTCTAATTGAAACTGCAATTTATGGGTATGAGGTGTGTTGTTTTGTTTCAGAAGTTAAACAGTGAAAGGTTTGTGATATAATCTTAACACCTGGATTAATGGCTTAAAGATGGTAGGCTAGAGTAATTATGAAAGAACTATGAAAGAATCCATCAACCTGCCTTTGTGAAAGCTTCTCAGGTGCCCATCAGTCTGTTTCTTGTTTTGCTGGCAGTCTGCCACAATATTTCAAGCAATTTTAAATGCATTACAGATAGTCTTTTTGACTTGGGGAGGTGGGATGTTGCTTGATTTAATACCAGGAGGTGTTTATTCTGGGGTTGATTCTGATTCAAAGCACAAATAGGAAACAATTGCATTTTATCAATATCATGCTTCTATCAAATATGAATTATAAAGAATTACATCTTCTGTTTCCTGGATTACGACTTTGTTTCTTTCGACCGGTTCTATGGAGGGAATGTTTGGGGTTGTAATCTAAAGGGATTGGCAACAATTCCAAGTGCACTGATGCTCAGTTTATTGCTGAGATCTCATGACAAGTCAATTTCAAAAGAGTGTTCAAAACTCAGAAGTATACATAAAGTATGGACAAAATACTTAACCAACACAGACACGTAATTGTCAACAATTGAGCCCAAAATTTATGCTGCTAAGTGGTTAAGTGAGTTCTTCCCCATTTTATGACTTTTATTGTCACATTTGCTAAATGAACATGCAGTTGGTTAAGTTAGTAACATGGTTGTTAAGTGAATCTGACTTCCCCAGTGACTTTGAAGGTTGAACACGGGGATCACGTAACTCCAGGACACTGCAACCATCATAAATATGAACCAGTTGTCAAGCATCCAAATTTGGATCACATGACCAGGAGACTGCTGCAAGAACCTTAAGTGTGAAAATTGGTCATAAAGTCACTTTGTTCAGGGCTGCCGTAACTTTTGAATGGTCACTAAACACACTGTTGTAAGTCGATGTAAGTCTGTATGTACCTCCATGAATCCCTTGGTAATTCAGGAACTAGAATACTGGGAACATTCTTCTTAAAAAATCTAAGATATATAGTATTTGCACAAGGCATTATTTTGTATCCATTGGCCTAAATCGGAGGCTTGGACTAGATGAACTAGTTGCCTCTGATATAACTCCTGGTTTTTTAATGTCCAATTGCTAAAAAAGAAAATAGAGCTTGGGAATAATGAGGCAATACACCGGATATAATAATTTTTCATCTAAGTGTAGCAGAGGTGTTTCGGGGGCGTCTTTTTTTTTTTCTGTTTCAGGTGAAGATAGTTCAAGGAATGAACAGCTGTTTTTTTTTTTTTTCCTTCTTTTTAAAATGTTTCGAATCAATAGGAAAACACCTTTTTTGAGGGTACATTTATGTAGTCAGAGACTTTTTCCTGTTGATTCAAAACATAAAAATAAGGCCAAAACAAAAAACAACCCTGCCATTTTTGTTCATTCCCCAAAATGTCTTCACCAGAAACAGCTTAATAAAGCAAAGGAAATGGCTAAAGGGAAGATGCTATAATATAAATCATAACTGGCTAGTAATGTCGGGTGGTCACTGCAATTTATAAAGAAATTTTCAAGGAAATGAATCAAGGCAAGTGGCACCAATAGATGTGGGAAGTACTTTTGAGCTGTTTCACACTATTATGGGAGATTTATTAAAGAGGGTAAAAGAAGAATATCTGTCGAATGAAAAAAATAAACCCAGCTTATGTTGAAAGTCTTGATTTAGAGCACGTGCACGGTGCAATAAAGCTTTTCTCTACCCCTGGGATGTAGAGGAAGAATGCCTGGACTAATTATAAACAGACTGAAAATCTCTAAAGGGTGAGCTGAAATGCTGCTTGACTCTATTAGCTAATAATGGTTCCATCCTACTTCTTCCTGAAATGTTTAGCCTGTGGGCTTGTTAAGAGCTTTGGTAAAAAGTAAAACAATTGGAGAAATTACCATTCCTGAAAACCTAATCGTAGTTTATCAGGCTCCCCAAAGGCAGTGGAAAGCCTTCTGGAAAATAAACAATTTCATTGTGTTCTATAGCAGTTGTCAACTTCAGAAGACCAGTCTTATGATTACCTTATGCCTTCACTTGGGAAATGCCAACCCAAGTGTGATCACCATTAGCTTTAAATAGGCCTGAATTGGAGACATCTTTACATGTACCTCTAAATGAGTGGGACTGTATATATGTATGTATGTATGTACGTATGTAGGTAGGTAGGTAGGTAAGTAGTATATATGTGAAGTGATGTGATGTGTCATGCAGACTCCAACTCCCAGTGTCCTCAATGAATGTGTACATGTTCCACCCTTAGTGATAAAACTGAGTCACCTTCTTACATTCACTTGGATTCAAATATAACTTTCTTTGTGAATGTGGTGGTGAGTTTGGCTCCCTTTCAAAGGAGTATCAATAAAAATTCTGTACAAATTTGGTCACTTAGTGCAATAAAGGTTGTGATGTATATATTTCAACTCAGAACAGTTTATTTATTCAGTGCTCCATATGAAGAGAACTTTTGAACTTATACAGTTTTCAGAGTCTGAGATCCTTCGCTACTTCCAAATGTTCATAAAAACATTTGAAGAGGGCTTAAATTAAGTTCACATTCAGAAGTTAAAAAAAAAACCTCAAGATTGCATGAAGTGACTCTAAACTTCAAAAGCCTTCAGGTTTGATGAATTCAACGGCTGGCAAAAAGATGTATGTATGATCCCTGCACATGTACATGTGCATGTTTATGAGATTATGCAAATCCTAGAACTATGTGAATTATTTAGAAGAATACTTCAGGAATTAGAAATATATTTCCAAATATTCTTGTTTTTCCAAGAAGTTTCTTCAGTTCTGACTGAATGGTAGGAAGTGGAATAATTTTTTAAATCCTTTCAGCCATCTGGTCATTGGCACTCTTTCTGAGAGCCATTGAGACTACTTGGAGGTTTATCTGTGCCCTCAGGATCATCTGAACAGATGGATGTGGAACTTTCGTGGAACTGCTGAAAGGACTGTATTGTAAACAGGAGATACAGAAGGTGTCAAATCCCCCCCCCCCCATTGAGAGAGCTGTTCAGTCTTAATGTAGATGGCCTCTTTGACCTCCCCAGAATGTGGACTTTGCTGTCTTCAAAAAAGTGTCCTTTGTCATTTAAATGTAGATGGACTGTTGGATCTTTTTTCTTCTATATTGTACCATGTGTTTGTGAAGTGGTTGCTTTGTTTCTCCACTTGTCATTTTGAGGTACTGTGTCTTCTCTCCTTTGACTTGAAACAAACAAGAAAGTTCAGTTGCCTTTTTGAAAGAAATCACCTTCAGGATTATTATGCCCCTGCCAGAGTCTGAATCAAGGAGGAAGCCAAACAGCTAACAAAGAATAGGAATGTGGGTCTGTTGGCTGTGGAGGAGGCTGAGGAAGGGCAAAGTCTGGCTGGGGAGAGCAGGGGAGAGATAGAACAAGGGAGAGGGAGTTCAGAAGAAGACCCAGGCCCACCCCTCTTCATCCTAGGGCATGCAGGGAGGAACAGAGAAGAGAGCAACATGGGTTGCGTGGCCTATGAGAAGGAAAGAGCCCTGATTCCCTTCATTAGCTACAACTGGGAAGACAGTTCATAAGAAAGGCAAGCTGCCTGTGACAGGCTGCTGGGAACAAATGTGACTTTATCTTGTGTAGTTGCTGCTTATCTGTGTTCCTGGTGTCTTCCCAACCATGTGAGTGTTGCCATGCCTTCAAGTCTGGAATTGCTTCAGTTTGGCTTGATTGGACTTTAAATTACAGTTTGTGTTAACCATGTTTTGGATTTAATTTTCTGCAGTCAAAGACTGTTCCTGGGAGAGTTTTTCTCCAACCAGAAGGTAACCTGGACATTGCGGCAAAGTTGGACATAATAAATGGATTCTTATTGATTATCTGACTGTATTGCCTTTGTGTCATGCCCTGTATCATCACAAGGACAACCATGATCTGGATGACTGAGAATCTTCATAGACACATCTCTCTTGAAGTTTCTAGAAGACATGGTATTTTTATGCTTTAAGTAATGGTTTTTAATTATTCGACTATTTGTTGCTACTCAACATGTCCTGAAAATAGTTTATTTTAATGTAGGTGCTATTTGGATCGATTAAATACACACACACACACACACACACACACATACACACACACACACCAATTTACACACAAACATACATTT
The DNA here is from genome assembly GCA_033807585.1 of Hydrophis major. Classification (NCBI taxonomy): domain Eukaryota; kingdom Metazoa; phylum Chordata; class Lepidosauria; order Squamata; family Elapidae; genus Hydrophis; species Hydrophis major. The sequence continues at coordinate 169,514,175 of CM066330.1, forward strand.
AAAGCATCCATCTAAATTATTTGCACACCCGAGCAAGTTTTGTAGAATATGTTCCATACAATTCTGTGTGAAAATAGAAAATATCTATCTTTATATTATGTGAATTCTAGATAATAAAAACCACCATTTTAAATTGCAGATTTCTAGGCAGTAAATTAGCAGAATTGATGGAACCTCCAAAAAGTGGGGTATGATCTTTCAAGGACTATAAGACTCATCCTTTTATATTTGGAATTTGATTCTGAAAACATACATATTGTTAAGTCTGGGCGGTGGGTCCCAAGGAGAGACGAGACTCGTAGTAGTGAACAACAGCTCTTTATTAAGCAAGCAGATACTGAGACCATGATCCTAGCTGCGGCAGCTCTTTTTATAGAGCTGGCTGTGCCTAGGCAGCCCATGACAGACTTTTGAGCCTGCCGCTCTTGGTTTTACCCAATCTCAGGAGCCCATATGCGAACCAATCAGGATTGCTAATATCATCCAATCATGGCCCGGCTATTCTGGACCAATGGGAATGCAGGCCTACAAGCCTGCTAGTATGGAACACCCCTCCCCTCTTGGTTCCGTCTAAGGAGCAGGGTAACATAGTCACGCAAGTAGGCAGGTGTTCGTACCTGCCTACTAGACTTGCGCAGTTCACAAAGTCTCCTTTCTCCATTGGTTTCGGACGGGCTCCACGTCACTCTCAAGCTACTCGATGGAACTGCCTGGAAGGGTGAGCCAGTGCTATGGCTGTGACTCCCACCTGGTGATTCCAGGTCGGTTCAGTTGTTTGCTCTGTTGCTCCCACCTGGGTTCTCTGGGCTGGTAGAGCTTGTCTGGCTGCTGCTTCCAGGCGAAGTACCCATCTGCCATGAATCCCTTCTGGCTGGTAAGTATTGTTGGTTTTTATTTAATGAGTGTGGGGGGGTTTGTACTGCTTGTACAGGTGTCAGTTCTTTATCTGAACTTGAGGTTTCCCCGCCCCCCCTCTGATTTCTTGGTTAGAGTCTATGAGGGGGGAAGTGGCCAGCCTGGATCTTGGCTGGTCAATATGCCATTTCCACTACCTCCCATCAGTGGTCTCGAGCCGGTAGGAGCGGGGGCCTGTGATTTGGGTGATTTTTGCAGGGAGCCAAAGTGGGTCCCCTGTAAAGTTTTTGGCAAAAACAATGTCTCCTACCTTGAAGGCGCGGTGCTTGCTGTTGGAGCCAAGTGAAGGTGCGGTGCTTGCTGTTGGGGTGTAAGCAGGGTGCAGGTGGTCCAGAGGTGACCTGGGTCTTCTGCCCATTAGCAGTTCTGCTGGGCTCTTGTTGGTAGTGGCGTTCAGTGTGATGTGTTGTAGGAGAAGCATTTTGGTGACTTTCTCATACATGTTGCCATATTCCATTTTTTGAAGAGTTGTTTTTTTTTTTTTTTTGTAAATTGAACCATGCGTTCAGCTCTACCATTTGCCGCCGGGTGAGCTGGTGATGTCTGATGCTGCGGTCTGCCAGGCATTGTTCAAATGCCAATGTGGTAAATTGTGGGCCATTGTCAAATACTATCACATATGGCAGACCATGCATGGCAATAAGTCTGTTTAATTTCTTGATGACAGCTTCCGTGGTGGTTGTCTTCATTTTGCTCACTTTGAGCCAATTCGAATAAGCGTCAACAGTGATTAAGAAGGTATGCCCCTTGGTCGACCCAGCAAAGTCAATATGGATGCGTGACCAAGGGCTTCTCGGTGTCTCCCATTCTAATGGTGGGGCTTTGGGGTGAACTGAGAGAGTCTCTTGGCATCTGTTACAAGCGGCGACCCAAGTTTCAATTTGCTTGTCCACGGCTGGCCACCAAGCATAGCTCCTGGCCAGGGCTTTCATACGTATGATACCAGGGTGCCCCTTATATCGTGGAGCAAGTTTAAAACTCTTTTCTGCAATTTCTCTGGTATTACTACCCGGTCTCCCCACAACACGCAATCCCTTTGTGAAAAAAGTTCGGTTTGTCAGTTTTTATACAATTTAAAAAGTTCGTTTGGCTCGTTTTCTGGCCATCCCCTTTCCAGCCAGCTGAGAACTCACGCCAAGTGTTTGTCCTTTCTAGTTTCGTGGGAGATGTCTTGCACAGTTACTGGTGGCATGGGTATTGTTTCAATTTGCAAAATTGGTAATGTGGGTGCTGGGTCATCTTGCAATCTGGCAAGGAGGAGCGGCTTAATGCATCGGCGTGCGAGATAGTCTTGCCCGGGCGATGTATCAATTGGTAATTATAAGCGGCAAGAAATTCAGACCATCTTGTGATTCTAGGTGACAGGATGTGTCGAGTGGGTTTGGTACCCGCTAATATGCCAAGTAGGGGCTTATGGTCTGTAATAATGGAAACTGTCCTACCAAAAATGTATTCGTGGAATCTCTTTACTGCAAAAACGATGGCGAGGGCTTTTTTGTCCAACTGGCTGTAGTTCCTCTCTGGCTTGGACAAGGTTCTGGAAAAGAATGCAATGGGAGCTTCTGTTCCACTCAGCAAAATGTGGCTCAGGATGGCGCCAACCCCAAAGAGTGATGCGTCGCAAGTAACAGTCAGTGGTAGTGTTTCATTATATTGAATGAGGACTGCGTCTGAAGTCAAAAGGTTTTTTATTTGTTGAAATGCATGCTCTTCTCACCGTCCCCATATCCAGGAAGCCTTTTTATCAAGGAGTCTATGCAGGGGTTCCATTACAATCGCTTTCTGGGGTAGGAAAATGTAATAGAAATTAATGATTCCGAGGAAAGCTTGGAGGTCCTTTTTGTTTTTTGGTCTAGGGGCATCTTTGATGGCTTTTAATTTTTTGTCAGTAGGGTGAATTTCTTGTTTGTCAAGGAGGTATCCAAGAAATTCAACTCTTTCAATACATAATTGGCACTTCTCCTTTTTTACCTTGAGGCAAGTGTCTTTGAATTTCTGTAGGACCGCCCTCAGTCAATTTTCCAATTGTTTTTTAGTAGGGGCTGCTACTAAAATGTCATCGAAATAGGGCATGACTCCTTTAATTCCCTGCAGCAATCTCTCCATTAGGCTTTGGAAAAACCCCGGGGCGACGCTGACCCCAAATTGGAGTCAGTTACATTTGAATGCCCTTCTATGTGTCATGATTGTTTGGGCTTCAGAAGTTTCAGGATCGACCGGTAGTTGTTGATAGGTTTGTGCCAGGTCGAGCTTTGCAAAGATTCTGCCACATCCCAGTGAGTGTAGGAGGTGCTGGACTACTGGCACAGGGTAGGCACTTTGCTGCAGGGCATGGTTGATGGTGGCCTTGTAATCTCCACAAATTCTCAAGGAACCATCTGGCTTGATGGGGGTGACAATTGGTGTTTCCCATCAGGCATGGTCGATAGGTTCTAATACACCTTGCGGTATGAGCTTATTTAATTGCTCATCTATCTTAGGCTTGAGTGCAAATGGCACTGGGCACAGTTTGAGGCAGATGGGAGTGATGTTAGGGCTAAGATTAAAGGAGATTGGGGATCCCTTGTACTTGCCTAAGGTGTCATTGAAGACCTCTTGGAAGTCTCGAACGAGTGCTGCTTCCCAGTCTTCATCTTCTGTGTGGTTGATGCCTGCCATTTCGATTCCCAGCGGTGCGAACCATTGCAACCCGAATAGGCTGGGTCAGTCTTTATCAATGATTGTGAGTGGTAGGATGGTGGTGTGGGTTTTGAAGGAGACTTTAAAATGTCCAGTGCCAGTGATGGGAATGTGGTTACCTTGATAGTCTCTCAATATAAGTTTCTGGTCACTTAGCTCTTGGCGGCGTATGCTGGGAATTAGTCGTTTTATGGTCTTACAGGAGACCATAGAGGGGAGGAGCCGGAGTCTACTTCCATGGTGCAAGTTTGATTCTCGATGGTGACCTCCACACATATCTTTCGTGCGTCTATTGATAAAGTGTGGCCAATGATGACTGTTTGGTGCATTTCTTCTCTTCTTGGTGCATTGATGAATTTCATGGGTCGGCTGTCCTGGTTCCATCGGCTGTCATTTTGGCAGTCCCGGTTTATGATGGGGGTGCCATCTATTCTTCTCGGGCTGTTTCCTTGGCGTCAGGGGCTGGAGTTCCGTTTGTTGCGGCATACTTTGGCAATATGCCCTTGTTTTTCGCAAAAACATCAAACAGCGTCCAAGAACTTGCATTCGGAATGCGGGTGATTTCCTCCACAGCCGGCACATTGGTATCCCGACTTACAACTGCGCCGGTCTCACCGCTCGCGTTCTGATTGAAGTCTGTGAATTTCTTCTTCTTCACTGTCAGAAGGGGATTCGATGTCGCCATGGTGGGTGGATACTGCATGTTTTTCTGACGTGAATGTCGTCTCGCTGGTGGATTGGCGGTCAGTTCCGTTTGAACGCCGCATTCGCGCTGCTGACTTATGGGTGGCTTCGGCTGTGGTGGCTTCGGCTATGGCATCGGCGAGGGAGATATCTCCTTTCGCCATCAACCTGCTTTGGAGTGCTGGGTCTTTCAGGCCGAGGATGACTCGGTCACGCATGGCCTCGTCTAGATTGGCGAATCCACACAAGCCTCCTAGGTCCCTTAGGTCGGCTACGAACTCACCAATGCTCTCACCCTTGCGCTGATCCCACTGGTAAAAGTCATGCCTTCTGATAAGGGTCGGTAGAGCCGGGGCATAGTGGTTGTGGAGGATGGGAGCTAGGTTGTCCCAGCCCATAGTCTTGACATCAGCCGGCTTTGTGAGCGCCTTGGCCACTTTAAAAATGGCGGATCCACAGTGTGTCACAAAGACCTCGCTTCTTGCTGCCGGTGGCATCTTTCAGGTTGTTTGATTCCAAGAACATTTGGAAACGATCAATGTAGGACTCCCAGTCCTCACTGGCCGGATTAAATGGTGTGGATGGCACAGCCCTGCTGGCCATTTTGTTGGTCATCTTCACGCTGTCTGCCACGTGCTGGTCAGCTCTGTTGTCTCAGTATCCCACCCTCATCACCAGTGTTAAGTCTGGGAGGTGGGTCCCAAGGAGAGACGAGACTCGTAGTAGTGAACAACAGCTCTTTATTAAGCAACCAGATCCTGAGACCACGATCCTAGCCACGGCAGCTCTTTTTATAGAGCTGGCTGTGGCTAGGCAGCCCATGACAGACTTTTGAGCCTGCCGCACTTGGTTTTACCCAATCTCAGCAGCCCATATGCGAACCAATCAGGATTGCTAATATCATCCAATCACGGCCCGGCTATTCCGGACCAATGGGAAAGCAGGCCTACAAGCCTGCTAGTATGGAACACATATTATTTACATGAAATTGCTTATTATCCATAGGAAATTATCTTTTGATATCACTTGCTGCTAACTTTCTTTGTTGGCTTGTTTGTTTTTAGTTTTATAGCTTTATTTTCTGAAATTGGTTACAGGCATGAATCAACAACACTCTCTTGGACAGGTGCACTGAAGGAAGGCTTATATGATGTTTGAGTCTAAAAACTACAGAGAAGTCCTTAATAATTTTTAATCTCTTTTTTATTGAACAAAGATGACAGCTGAGCAGGCAACATTTTTTAAGCCTAAAGTCTACACTACGTATAGTAACTTCATAGTATGTATCATAAGAGCTTATGGTTATGTTCATACATTCACAGTGGAATGTGGATGAAACAAAAGCTAGCTTTTTGCCCTCAATAAATGGTTTTCCTTGCTTTTTGATAGCAGAAAACCCAGTGGCAAAGACTTTTTGAATCTTAATTTTATTATTCCAAGTCCTTTCCAATAATTGAAAATTAGAGAGCCAACAGTTTTGAATGATTTCATGAATACTAAAAAGTTTTGAAAGTAGCATCATAATTTAGGAGATACCCATTCATTTGATCTTACACAGAGAGATACAAGTCTTTAATAGGGTATATGAGATGGTAACAATAGCAATTATCAGCTTTTGTAAACACTTTAAAAAATTTAAACAAGGAAAAAGTCATCAGGGATTTTTAAAAATGTATTTTTATTAATAAAATCCCATTACAAAAGCCTCATACTGTAGTTAAGCAGAAATTAATACAAAGTATAAAAATAAGAGAATAAAAAGAAAGAACAGAAAGAACAGAAAAAGTAAAGATATAACAAAAAAATAGAAATAAATATATAAAAAAAATAATTTCCACATTCATCACAACAGGTGAAAACAAAGTATTACTGGTGGCTCAATGGCTAAGACGTTGAGCTTGTCAATCAGAAAGGTCAGCAGTTCAGCAGTCCAAATCCCTAGCACCGTATAATGGAGCGAGGTCCGATTACTTGTCCCAGCTTCTGCCAACCTAGCAGTTCGAAAGCATGTAAAAATGCAAATAGAAAAATAGGGACCATTTTGATGGGAAGGTAACAGCATTCCATGGGCCTTTGGCATTTAGTCATGCTGGCCACATGACCACAGAGATGTCTTCAGACAGTGTTGGTTCTTTGGCTTTGTAACGGAGATGAGCACTGCCCCCTAGAGCCGGAAACAACCAGCACGTATGTGCGAGGGGAACCTTTACCTTTAAAGTTCAACAAGCAAATCTCTTTATCTCCATATTTCATCTCACATTTACAAACAGATCCTTATAACCTGTCATTCAGTCCTGGTCAACAAAATCCATTACTAGAAATATCAATTTATCTATTTTAACCTTAATCAAATAAATCCAAATTATATTAGTTCCTTTTACTTTTTACAATCCTGATATTTAATCCCTTCAAATAATCTCAAAACTTATTTTCTTTTTTGTCCCTTCTCAAAAAAAATGCTTCAAAACTTAAACAGATTTAATTTTTAGTAAATCCAATATAAGAAAATTATCCAAGTCACTCTTTTGGTTTGAAACTTGTACTGTACATCCTTTCCAGTTATTAAGACGTCAGCTGGTTTCATTTGTATATCTATTGGGGCATCTTTTTCCATATAATTCTAACAGACTGACATTTTCAGATCCACTTTCAGATTCACCTTCCCATCTGGAAAAACATGGTCCTCTTTCACAACATTTTTTAAAAGCTATTTATCTATAATGGCAAATTCATTTTAGATTAACTCCTGGATCCATAGCTCACAAGTATCCTCAAATGCAGCCAGGGTTAAATTATTTTGCTCCATTCTGTGTTAATAAGCCAAATTAAATATTCTCCTTTACTTGTAGTCTTTAGTTCATTACTAAGTAGTAATTTTTTAGTTCCTCTAGCAAAGGTCTAATGCAAAGGTCAGGAACCTTTTTGACTAAGAGAGCCATGAAAGCAAAATATTTGGAAATTTATTTCAGTGAGAGCCATATAATATATTTTAAAAGTGAATTCAACTAAATGTCAGTATAATAATTAATGCGACTTCTGGTGCTGCATGGATTTGCTGATGTCTTTGTAGTCTGGTTGGTACTTGGTGAGGTTAAGCTTCATGCAAGCGTTGAGACTTTCATCCGTTAAACGTGATCGTAGATTGGACTTGATGTTTTTAAGATGTGAGAATGACTGCTCACATGCATATGTAGATCCAAACATGGTCAACACAGCAATACTCACACGCTGCAGTGTGTGGTATGTGACAGGAAGCGCGTTCCAAGTTTTGAGAATCAGTTGGTCTTCGGGTTGAAGTTTTTTCATTTCTGTCCACATGTGCTTGCTCGCCAACTCCGCTTTCTGTCGTGTGATTCTTTCCAAATCTTCATTCAGTGACTTGAACTTGTTCACCCATATGTCTGAGGCCTTCAGGTCAGCCACTTCTGCTTCAAAATCTCTGACGGAGACACCAGCAATGTAACTCAGGTTGGCTGTGTTCAGTGAACACTCGGTTGGATGGGTGATGAACTTAAAAAGACGAGCGTGCTTACGAAATTCTCCAAAGCGTGCTTTGAAGGACTGTAGGAGACTGGATGTGAAGCCAGCTAGCCGGTGGAGATCAAAGTTTTGAATGGGCTCACTTGTTGTGCATGCATCTTTAAACTGGCTCAGTTTTTCAAAATGTAGTAAACGACCTGTTTCAAGATCCATAATGAAGAGCTCTAGCTTGTTTTCAAAAGCAAACACAGCTTGTTGAAGGGATAACACTGTATTTCCAATGCCTTGCATTTTCACGTTGAGCTGGTTCAGATGTTCAGTCATATCTACGAGATAGTAAAACTTGAGGAGCCACTCAGTTTCGGCTAGCTCAGGATGCTCGATGCCTTTCATTTCAAGGAAAGTCTGGATTTCGTTCAGGCAAGCCGCAAAATGGCTAAGCACCTTCCCTCTTGACAACCAACGCACATTGCTGTGCAAAAGCAGACCAGGATAGTTATTTCCAATTTCATCCAGCAGTGTTTTAAACTGGCGATCATTTAAGGCTCGGGCAGCAATAAAGTTGATCACACGAATGACCAGCGACATCACTTCGCCAAACTGCCCGTCACACATCTGAGCACAAAGTGCCTCCTGGTGTAGAATGCAATGGAAACTTAGGATGGGTCTATTTTCATGTTCACAAAGAAGCGCCACAAATCCTTTGTTTTTCCCCACCATACACGGAGCACCATCAGTACACACTGAGAGAAGTTTATCCATAGGTAGATTTTTTTCTTGAGCAAACTCCATGAAAGACTTGAATAAATCCTCACCTCTTGTGGACCCTTTTATTGGCAGAACAGCAAGACTTTCTTCGCGCAGTGTGTCATCAACAGCATATCTTGTAATCACGCTGAACTGCGACAAATGGCTCACGTCTGTTGACTCATCCAAAGCCAGGGAAAAGAACGGCGCTGCATTTATGTCCTTCACTTGCGTTTCCTCCACTTTGTTTGCCATCATGATGGTACGATCATGAACAGTTCTTGCCGACAGAGGCATGTCTTGTATCCGTTTGATTATCTTGTCTTTGTTCGGAAGATCATCAAAAAGTTCATTGGCTACATCCAGCATGAACGTTTTAGCATACTCGCCATCTGTGAATGGTTTTCCGTTCCTCACTATTGCTAAAGATCCAGCAAAGCTAGCGGAATTATAGTCACCTTGCCGGGTCCATACGCGGAGTTGCTGCTGGCTAGCTTGCACCCTGCTCAGTAGCTCTTGGCACGCTTTCTTTCTGCTGTCTCCCGCAAAGTATTTTGATGCAAAGGTAGCATGGCGCGTGTCGAAGTGCCGCTTTACATTCGACCGTTTCATCAATGCAATTTTGTCATTGCAAATTAGACACACCGCAGAACCTGCTCTCTCCACAAAGGCGAATTCTTCGGTCCATTCGTCCCGAAATGTACGATACTCGTCATCTTTTTTTCTTTTCGCCATCTTCTTTGTCGAAGGGTTAGCTTTGAGCTAATGACCGAGCAGACTGATTCAAAAGGGGGCGTTTACCTGTTTACCCAGCAACGGCCAACGTAGGCCAGTATCATCCAATTAAAATAACGGACAATTGCTCCTGCAGCAAACTGCAGCCCTGAACAGGACATGAGCAGTGAAAAATCGATGGATGGATTAAAACAAGTGAGAATATTTTGTTTTATCTGCGAGCCATATGCAATCATCAAAAGAGCCACAGCTGGCTCGCGAGCCATTGGTTCCCGACCCCTGGTCTAATGAATGATGATATGGTAATTTTCATAATATTTCTGAAATATGACAACTTCCAAGGAACTGAATAAGAACAATAGCCTGTCCTCTAGAAAGGGAATATAACAAATTTCTCTATTCAGAGTCACATGTTTCTAAGTTTCTAGCCTAGAAGAATTGGCAATCACTGGTAGCGTTTCCTCACAGCTTCAGAATAAAATCTTTCATAGCCATATCAGACAAAAAATTAAGGGATTAAATCTGGAAGCATTTATTTGCAGTCCTTCCTTCTAATCTTAGAAGTATTGTTAAGTAATCTTTAAAGAGTATCAGGAAAATCTAACATGGAATACACTTCACACGTTTGGCTCTGGAATTGCAGGTATGGCATGATGCCCACTTAATTTAAAAATGACGATGGTCTCAGACAATATCTCTGATGGTTCTGGATTTCAGGTTATTTAGATCAGGTTTTTCACTGGACAACTATAAGAGGTGTGGACCAACTTAAAGTCCATACATCTTAAATTTTTGTAGAGCTTGAAGTCCAAATTCAAGTCCATGCATCTTAAAGTTTGGAAAATTTGGGTAAAAAACATGACTTAGATTAATAGTTTGACACTTTGCTCTTTCTTTTTCTATGGATTAATCAGAGATCCAAACAATGTAATGAACAAATTGCAAGGAAGATTCCACTGATTTTCAGTCTAGGGAGAATGTTATGTCAACATAGATTAGAACTTTCCAAGGCTATCCAAATAAATGTACAAAATATGTCTTGTTTATGTATACTGTAGTAGGCCAATCAACCTTGTATGTAGCTTAATTTTCACCTGTAGTAAAATACATTTTTCTAATCATGTTTGTGAGGGAACCAAGATTACCTGACTGATGTAGAACCTGATGGTTAGATTTGTCTATTCCTATTCTCACCATTATTGGAGAAAAGCCTTTACCTAGGAAGCAAGAATTGTGACTGCATAGTTATAGTAATTATGGCAAGAGACCCCTTTGCAATCCCTTCCATGCCCAGTCTAATTTTCAAGCTGATTTTGCCATGCTTGGTGTCAGAATCAAGTTATAACTTAAATTGATTAGGAGGCTCAATCAGTCAACCAGTCTAGTGGGTGGAACAGAATTTATAATTGCTGATAATTTCTGTATAAAGCAAGGCTCAAGAATCTGAAACATTGCTAAAGCAGCTTCAGAAACTTACAGCCTATTTATACTGAACATCACCCTCCTAGCCTTGTAAAGAAAATGAGCCTCCAAGCAACTTTATTGCTTTCCTGACTTTGTGTAAACTGCCCATCATTAAGCTCATTATAAATCCTATGTGAGTTTTGGGGAAGTTATGTGGTCTAGCAATAATGTCTGTGCAAAGGAGTGTTGTGATACCTTTCGCTCCTACCAATGAAATCCATAAATAAATAAAGAGAAATGTCAAGTTAACCTGACTGCAATAAAAGCAGCCAGCAGTAATTTCTATGATTGTTCAGAATATTTATGTCCTTTGCAGTAATAAGAATGGCTGTTACACACTGTTAGCTTTATATGCTGGCAATTCATACTTGACATGTCAGTGTATAAGTGTAGCCACAGGGACAGCTTGTAATGTTCTAATGAAAATGAAGATGTCCAGTATAAAATAATTCTGAGTGAGCCAAATCCATGGAAACAATGTTGTCAAAGCCTCTGTTTTCCACCACTATTATTATTGTTAAGCGCTCACATATTTGAAACGCAAAATCACCTTTAAGAACAGGAAACATTCCAGGACTTCCGGCTGATGTAGTAGTGCTGTCGGGTGTGAGGAATGGGTCTCCCTGCTCCCATACCAAGTTGTCCCTGTTGGAGGACCCTAAAAGGAGGTAAAGTCCACTCTGTAGGGGTGGTGAAGAAAAGAGGAGTTCCCCACAGTTTGCAGAGAGTAGAAATTCTCCTGCAGGACTCAGGGCTTTTTCCCTCTCTCTTGATAAGGAGAAGAGGCAGACATCATGGCTGGGACAGCCAACGAAACTAAGAAATATGCAGGAATGGTGCAGATGAATAGTGCCTGGAGCTGGGTGAGAAGATTCCTTTTTATTTAGACCCTAACTTTAAAAAAAAGAAAAAGAAAGAGGAAATCCAGAAAAAGAGATGCCTTAGAACTTTTAAACTGGCTAACAACCATAGAAAGAAAAATCCTAGACCCAAAAGAGGAACTAAGTTGCGAGAAGTTAAAGACTTTTTAAAACATAGAAAATTAGACTCTAAAATTGGGTAGGCATTGTTTTGAAAAGACACTGTACAGTAAAATATTGGATTATCCACTTGAACTTATTTGACTTTTGCTCCCATAAATTGAACTAAATTTGGATTAATTAAATCATTAAGATTTGAAACAATGCTGAAACCTAAGGTGAGGGTGCCATCTACTGGTGAATAGAATATACCAGACCCTTACAAGTTTTTTTGTAATTTGATGAGGAAAATAAACAACATTCAACTGGAGGACTGTGGTGACATTGACTGTTCTATAACTAGTTACTTTAGAATCACTGGAGACTCTATTATGGAAGGCTTCTAAGTAAAGCAAAGTGATTTTTGATTTGGGGAAACTTTCTGGATTGTTCAAATGGAATTGATTAATAAGATGAGATATAAAGAACTATGATTATTGAATTTTCTGAGAACTAACATTGGATTGGAATATATTTTTTTGGACTTGAGTAAGAGCGGGCCTTATTAAATTAAGACAAGATGCTCCATCAGGGGGAAAGGGAGAGATTTCAAGAGAAATTGTGTTGATGTTCTAAAGCATTAGGAGAATTATGGAAAAGAATCACAGAGATAAAGTACCTAATGCAAGGCATATATGGTAAAATGGAAAATATGTTACAACTGATGATGAATTAAGATCAAAGAGTACAGGAAAGAAAGCAGGTATCAGAATGAATGGAAGAAAGACTGAACAGACCAACCAGAAAATAAATCAGGAAGATGGGAAGAAAACGATAAGGACAATAATGGCTGATGAAATAAAATAAGGGAAAAGAACTTTAAGAGATTTAAAAAGGGAATTGGATAACCTGGAATATATTTTTGAAAGGGAGGCAGAGTTTGGGTGGATACTCTGGAGACCTGGCAGCTTAAGAGGATAGAAATGGGAAAAATATTCAGTCTCAATGCTGAAGATACAGATGTTGATAGATATAAAGATCCAACAAAGGAGTATGGGAGGCAAGCCAAGAAACAAATAAGAATTGAAATATTAAAATGAATGAGAGATGATGAATAGAAAGGAATTACTATTATTATTAATCACTTAATACACAAAGAGAGACCCACACATACACACACAGACACACAAAGACACAGACACAGAGAGACATATATTCTTTTTTTTTAATATAATGATGGCCTGATTAGAAATTTGTATTGAGTTAGAAATAAAAATATGTTTTATATGAAGCAATAGTTAGATAGAAAGATTGGAGGTTGAAAGGGTATTATAATGTATGTTTAAATAATAGGAAGATTGATACTTGAATGGCATATTGTGACTTTGAACAATCAAATAATGAAGAGCTATGCCTTATATAAACATGTGCATTAATATTAGGACTAGCTAGAGTGACCTGACTAGAAGTTAGAATAGAGCTAGAAATAAGAAATAGGTGGATTATTAGCAGATATAATCTTTATACAATAGATTATAAGTAATAATTTGATTGGAAAAGTTTAGAGGTTGAAAGATTGCATTATCATGTATGTTTATAACATCACTGGCATTAAAATGGAATATAATATTGAATAACTATTTTTAAAAACCATGTATATTAATATAGGTTTATATATGTTTGATTAATATAACAACCATTTTGAATATCATTATTGATGTTTGTATCAAAATGAATTATACCCAGAGGCCATACTGTTTACGTAGTGATATTGATATTTATTTAAAAATACAAATCTAATAAAACTTGAAAAAAAGAAAAGAACTGGAAACATTCCTCAAATTCTTCAGTTGATAAATTTTGTTATATTGCATTCATATTTGAAATATTAATATGGTGCTGTTTTCTCCCTCCCTCTCTCCTTCAATGAGATACTTTTTACCTGATTCTATAGTGACAATTATTTGTTCTATCCATCCAAATGGTGGCTTTTGCACAATTTGGGGTAGTTAGCTACATTCCAATTACACGGGCTGGTAAATTTCTAAATGGACAATGACAAATTATATTCATAGCTTGTTCCTTTTTACCTTTAAGAGGAATATATTCTAGTGTACTTGCCTACTTGCCTACCCATCTGTTCATCTCTGGTCCTTCTTTCTTGTTGTCATATGCTTCTGCATGTGCTTTCCTATATCCCATCTGCTTGAAATTTTAACACATCTCTAGGGAGTATCCTTGCTTCTGTACATTTCCCAGTAAGCAGGCAGCAGGAAACCATGTGCTTTTGTTTTGAAAGTTTTTTTAAAAAAGAGATCATACTGTCAAAAATAGATTATTCTCGAATTTTTAGAAGAGTTTGATAAATAAAATTGAAGGATATGAACAAGAAAGTGATGTGAAACTAAATTGTAAAACTGAAGCCCATGGTCTGCAACTTGCATGGGACTGAAGTCAAGGATGAGTTGTTATAATCTTGGATTATAGTAATATGACCCTTTAGTAAACTCTTCTTAGTGCTGTGCTGGTTTCTTGCATTGAGTTGAAATTTTCCTTTCTGTCTTTCTTCTATGCTGATTTTACATCCTGAAAACAGTCTACCAGGCTACTGATCATTGTCATAGAACCATCTGGTAGCCAAACATTTCCCTATCACACTTGTTTTTAAATACTCTGTTAGGAATAGAATAACAAATGAGGGATCCTGGTGGTATTTAGCATAATATTGTAAGGTTGGAAGGGGAAAGCAGGAAAACATACCCAAAATGTAACTCTATAGGTTGAGCTTCTTCATCCTGGTACTTCAAATTGGATGAGCTTTATCAACCTGCAATGACAATTCCTTTTTTTGTGACCAGCTCACAGACCATCGGAGATTATCTGCTCAGTGACATCAAAAAAGTACAACTTAAAAGATATTCAATTTCAGGCATTTCTCTTTTGGTGTGTGTTCTGAACTAGCAGGCTCATAATCCTGCACTTCTGATTGGTCCGTGAACAGCGGGTCGTGATTGGTCGTTTAGAGCTGATCCGATTGGCTGGTAAATGGGCTGCCGCGATTGGTTGATCCAGGCACGGCAAGCTCAAATCTCTGTCATTGGACGCTTTAGCAGCAGCCAGCTCTATAAGAGGAGCTGCTGCTGCTAGGCTTTTTACCTTCAATCTGAAGTCACTATTAAAGAGTTGAAGTTACTATCCGAGGTCTCGTCTCCGATATTGCGCCCATCTTCCATCTTAACACTGGCGATGAGGATGGGATGCGGAGATCATAGAGCTGACTGAGCACTCACAGATTATTCAGAGCACATGGCTGAACATGCACAGAGAACGGCAGAATGGTCAGCAGCGCTATACCACCCGCTCCATTTGACCCAGCTAGCGAAGACTGGGACTCATATATGGACAGGTTCCAAATGTTCCTGGAATCTAACAATTTGAAGGATGCCACATCCTTCAAATAAAGGGCGTTTTTCCTAACGCATTGTGGACCCACCATTTTTAGAATGGCAAAGGCGCTTGCCAAACCAGCTGAAGTCAAAACAATGGACTGGGATACCCTGGCTCCCATCCTGCGTGCCCATTACGCCCCAGCAGTTCCAACCCTCATCAGAAGACACAAATTCTACCAGAGGGACCAACGTGAAGGTGAGAACATCAGGGACTTTGTAGCTGACCTACGGAATTTGGGTGGATTATGTGGTTTTGTAAACCTAGAAGAAGCCATGAGAGATCGAATTGTCCTTGGTCTAAGGGACCCCACCGTTCAAAGCAAAATTATGGCAAAAGGAGACATCACACTCGCAGATGCCATAGCCGATGCCATTGCAGCAGAAGCCACTTGCAAATCAGCAGCATGAATGCGCCGAGCAAATGGGGCCAGCCGGCAACCACTCAGCGACCCAATCACCACCTCAAAGAAATACACATCATCCACCCACCACGAGGACATTGATTCTACATCAGATAGTGAGGAGGAAGAAGTCAACAGACTAGGTCAGAGTGCAAACAGCGAGACTAGCGGGGTCGTAAATCCAATTTCCAATGCGCAGTATGCGGGGGAAACCACCCACGATCAGAATGCAGGTTCCTAGACGCCATCTGTCATTCCTGTGAGAAAAGGGGGCACATTGCTAAAGTGTGCCAGAACAAAAGAGGATCCAGCCCCAAGAGAAAAGAGACTAACTTCCGACAAGCAGCAGGCACCCTACCAACAAATCGGGACCACCCAAACAACCAGTGGAGCCAGTACAACAGGAACCAGATGTTCACTGGTGCAACCAGATGGGAAGAGGCACATCAGACCATCACTATTGGCCACGTTTCATCCTTAGATGCAAAAAAAATCCGGGTAAAGGTCACCATTGAAAATCGTCCATGCATCATGGAAGTGGACTCCGGGTCTTCCTTATCCATGGTCTCCTGGAAAACCCTCAAGCAACTGATTCCTGACATCCACCGCCAAGACCTCAGCACCCAGAGGCTCATATTAAAAGACTACCAGGGCAATCGAATCCTGGTTGCTGGGTCCAGTCACGTCCAGGTCTCCTTTAAGGACCACACCACTATATTACCGCTCACCATCATTGACAGAGACCGGCCCAGCTTATTGAGTCTGCAGTGTTCGCACCATTAGGAATCGGAATGGCAGGCATCAACCAGACTGTAGACATAGACTGGGAGGCGGCCCTTGTCCAGGACTTTCAGGAAGTCTTCACTGAGGAATTAGGCAAGTACAAGGGGTCCCCCATCTCCTTCAATCTATGCCCTGATATTGCACCCATTTGCCTAAGCCTCGCCACATTCCTTTTGCTCTCAAACCTAAAATTGATGAGCAATTGGACAAATTAATAGTGCAAGGCATCTTAGAACCCATCGACCACGCCCACTGGGAGACCCCCATTGTAACCCCCATAAAACCTGATGGATCCTTGAGAATCTGTGGGGATTATAAGGCCACCCTCAACCATGTGTTACAGCAGAGCGCCTATCCAGTACCTGTGGTCCAACATCTCCTTCACTCACTTGGGGGTGGAAAAGTATTCGCAAAGCTTGACCTGGCCCAAGCTTATCAACAGTTGCCAGTAGACGCAGATACTGCAGAAGCCCAAACTATAGTTACACACAGAGGTGCCTTCAAATGTAACAGACTCCAATTTGGAGTAAGCGTAGCACCTGGCATTTTTCAAAGCCTGATGGAAAGGTTGTTACAGGGCATAAAAGGGGTCGTGCCCTATTTTGATGACATATTGATAGCCGCCCCTACAAGAAGTCAGTTAGAAAAATGCCTGAGAACTGTCCTCCAAAGGTTCAAAGACGCAGGCCTCAAGGTTAATAAGGAAAAGTGCCAGTTATGCACTGAGAGGGTTGAATTTCTGGGTTACCTTCTTGACAAACAAGAAATTCACCCTACTGAAAATAAATTGGCTGCCATCAAAAATGCCCCAAGACCAAAGAACAAAACAGACTTCCAAGCCTTCCTGAGACTCATTAACTTTTATAACATCTTCCTACACCAGAAGGCGACTGTTGCTGAACCCCTACATAGGCTCCTCGACAAGAAGGCTTCCTGGTTTTGGGGACATCGGGAGCAGCAGGCTTTCTAACAAGTAAAAGACCTTTTAACTTTGGATGCAGTACTCATCCATCATAATGAGACACTTCCATTAACTGTGACTTGTGAAGCCTCGCCCTTTGGAGTAGGTGCCATCCTGAGCCCCATCCTACCCAACGGTACAGAGGCGCCTATTGCATTCTTTTCAAGAACTTTGTCTAAAACAGAGAGAAATTATAGTCATCTTGATAAAGAAGCCCTCGCTGTTGTATCTGCAATAAAAAGGTTCCACGAGTACGTATATGGAAGATCCTTTTCCATCATCACAGATCATAAACCATTACTTGGCGTCTTGGCAGGTGACAAACCGACCCCACACATCCTATCCCCTAGGATGACATGATGGTTGGAATTCTTAGCCCCCTATGACTACCAATTGAGACACCGACCAGGGAAAGCCATTCCCCATGCAGATGCTTTGAGCCGTTCTCCACTACCAGAACTTCTCAATGATCCAGCTCCCACACTCTCAGCACTACAAATTGAGACGCTTCCATTGCCTTCACTAACAGCACTAGACATAGCCTGGGAAACAAAAAAGGACTCTTGTTTGGCACGGGTTCTCAGCTGGGTGGAGAGGGGATGGCCAGAAATCGAACCCAATGACAAGTTCAAACCCTTCAAAAACAGACAAACAGAACTTTTCTCACAAAAAGGGTACGTGTTGTGGGGAGACTGGGTAGTCATTCCAGAAAAAACTACAAAAGAAAGTCCTGAAATTGCTGCATGATGGACACCGGGCATCCTGTGAATGAAAGCGCTGGCAAGCAGCTACGCCTGGTGGCTAGGTATGGACAAACAAATTGAAGCCTGGGTTGCCTCTTGTAGCAAATTCCAAGAAACATGCTCATCCCCACCGAAAGCACCACCAGCTGAATGGGAAATGCCCAGGGGTCCTTGGTCCCGCATCCACATTGATTTCGCAGGACCTACAAAAGGACATACTTTCCTGATAACAGTGGACGCCTACTCTAACTGGCTCGAGGTCAACAAAATGAAGACCACCACTACAGATGCGGTCATCAAGAAGCTAAACAGACTTTTTGCAATGCACGGATTACCAGATGTCTTGGTTTCCAACAATGGGCCCCAATTTACTGCCTTGGCTTTTGAACAGTACCTTGTAGAGCAGGGGATACGCCACACCCTGACTTCACCTGGTCACCCGGCGGCCAATGGCAGGGCTGAACGAATGGTTCAGTTCACTAAAAAGACATTACAGAAAATGGAACAAGGGAACATCCACGACAAAGTCACCAGGATGCTCCTTCTCCAGCATATTACACCAAACAGTACCACAAACAAAAGCCCAGCTGAACTCCTGATGGGCAGGAAACTCAGATCGCATCTAGACCACCTACACCCAGCATACACCTCAGAAAAACCCCTGGGTTCCAGCAGTAAACACTGCTCCTTTAAGGTAGGAGACCCTGTATTTGCAAAGAACTTTTCAGGAGACCCCTTGTGGATCCCTGCCAAAATAACGCAAATCACAGGCCCCTGTTCCTACCGACTAGAAACCACAGATGGGAGATTGTGGAAACGCCACATAGAGCAACTACATTCTAGGCTGCCCACAACTCCCATCACTAACCCCGACCTCAAAACCAGAGGGGGAAGGGAAACAGGGGTTTTTGAAATTGAACCAACATCTGGTGCAGGAAGCATAACCCCACAACCAGCACAGCAAAGCCCATTATACACACAGACGGAGGAGGAACCTTGGCAGATGGTCATATCTCCAGGAGCTAGCAGCCAAACAAGGTCCGCGATTCCAGAGAACCCCGATGACAGCAACAATGGAAGCTTGCAGGTATCCCTGAATCACCTCCTAGGAGACCCAGTGTAAAAGCTGGGTCGCCACGCCAGACAGTTCCAGTAAACAGTCTGTCAGAACCAGAAACTGAGCAAAAACATTTTGAACAACGCAAATCAGGTAGACAGGTACGAAGACCCGCCTACCTGCGAGAATATATCACCCCACCTCTTAGACAGAATCTAGAGGGGAGGGGTGTTCCAAACTAGCAGGCTCGTAATCCTGCACTTCTGATTGGTCTGTGAACAGCGGGTCATGATTGGTCATTTAGAGCTGATCCGATTGGCTGGTAAATGGGCTGCCGCAATTGGTCGCTCCAGGCGCGGCAAGCTCAAATCTCTGTCATTGGACGCTTTAGCAGCAGCCAGCTCTATAAAAGGAGCTGCTGCTGCTAGGCTTTTCACCTCCAATCTGAATTCACTATTAAAGAGTTGAAGTTACTCTCCGAGGTCTCGTCTCCGTTATTGCACCCATCTTCCCAGACTTAACAGTGTGTGTGTGTTTGTGTCCTTGTGTAGTAGAGTTTGAGGAGGATATAGAGGTTTTATTTCATCAATGGTCTTATTCCCCTATTTTTAACTGAAAACCAAGCTTTCAGTGTTCAGTAGTACAATTTTGCTGCCAAAATAAGCTACCAATTTTTGCTGCCCAACATTGTGATTTTAACCCAATTTTTAGGAATTGTGTTGGATTTGTATAAGTGGGAACATTTCACTTCTTACAGTCTTTTGCTTCCATTGCTCCAGCAAGTTTAAAAAAAACCATGCTATTAAAATCTGTCTATTTTCAGTTAAGATTTAGGGATACAATTTTTTTCAAGAAGAGCAAAAATGCTAGAGGCATCCTAAGCTACTAGCCAACAGCAATTGTGCCACTTTAGTAGCATTGTTTAACTTCTTCTATGAAATCCCAGGTTTAAATCTGCCACTTGCAAATTCTGTCTTTTTTTTCCTGACTAAAATGCAATCCAAGATCTCACCTAGAGATGGTGCTGTGCAGAAACTAGCAGACTCATCCCTGCGTGCCTTATTTAGATCTTGGGAAAATGACAGCATTTGTTTGTTTATCCTTTTAAGATGTATAGCAGTGGAACATATGACAAACTGAAATTGCACAAGAGAAAGATATCAGGTATTATTGGAAAAGAAGAGAATATCACAGATTGAGCATTAAATCACAATAAATGACAGTTTAGAAATCTTGAAGATATAGCTAAAACAGATCTGCAGAGCTATTCTTTTCCTCTATCTTTTTTAGAGGAACCAATTAAATACTGTAGCAGAAAAAAATATGGATTCTATTACTGAAGGTTATTTGTCATTCAGGATTGATCCACAAATATTTGAGATATTTCATTATTTTTCTTTCAATTGCAAGCTGTAAATAGATAATGGCTGTATTCTTTCACTGTAGAATACTTAAGTACCCTGAAAAGACATTTTGCTTTGCTCAATAGATTTTGATTGTTGTCAAAAGGCCAACCATTGGTGCTACGCTTTATTTAGTTGCACTGTTTTTAAGTTGCCATTACAGTGCGCTTACTGTTAGCTTGAAAAACTCTTGGCTAAAAAAAAATGAGAGAAAAATATTTCAATAAATAAAAAAGAAGTGTCTCCCCAACAAGCATCATTTCTACCCCAAAATGAACCACAGTGAAGAAAGTGCTACTGCTCACCAATTTCTACAACTGACATAGGGGCAAGATCTGGGTAGTACTATGGTTGACCATAGATAGCTCATGCTTGCTGGCCTGCTAGGTGCAGACGAATGACCCTTATATTGTCTTTCTAGTTCTCCCAACTAGTATGAGTAACAAGTAAGGCGCAGAAAGCAAGAGCTTTTGACTCCTTTCAACACATCTGAAGATCACCTGTAAGGTGACAAGGAAAGGGCATTCTTCTATTGTCAAAGCAACCAATCCATTCCCCCCACCCCTGGAGTGTTTCATAGGACAGTTTCTTTATCCTTTGCTGTTTCGGGTGAAAGGCCAAAGAGCATCTTTTGGTTGCTATGGTGATTTGTGGATGGATTGATTATCTGATTGCACTACTGTACTTCCCCAGGAAGAAGATCACTGCCTCCAGAATGCAGCACAAGGAGAAAATGCTCATTATCCAGTTTCCTTGGTAATTTGTACATGAATCTTCTCCTTACCAGCAAAGCCCAGACTAGTTGGTTGCCCTTAGTGATAATGCTGGGAAACCAAATCTAACCAGTTTTGCAATATTGAGGCTTAATGTCATTCCCTCTAGAGTAAGCTAGGATTTTTCACAGAGGGGGGAAGTGCTGATGAACTGGGATTTTGCAATAAACCAGATAAGATCCTAGCCAAAAGAGCAAAGAAAAAGCACAATATGGCTTAAAATGTTGGTGGAAGGAAAGCAAAAAAAAAAAAAAAAGTGAATATTATACATTAGTCTCAGGATATGTCATCCTATTCCCCTTTGTTCCCATGAGTTAATATTTATGCAATTCTTGTTTCAGCACATTTAACGGATACTTAATCTGTAGGCTGAAATATTTATAATCAAAACAGAAGGATTTGAATAATAAGTTTATGATAAAAGAAATGACAAAATTTTAAAAAAAGTGATTTTTAATGAATCTAGTGACAAAGGAAACAATGAAGCTATTCTAAGTTATTCCTGTCAATTACAGGAAAATATTTCAAATATTTCTTAAACTATTTAATGTAAACTTCCACTTAAAATGCTTGAAGTGATTTATACTTACAAATAGAAACATAATTAAACCAATGAAAAGTAACAACAAAAGATTTGCACTAGAAAGTAAAGTGTTGATGTCTCTAAGTGATAGAAAAGCCTTTAATTTTTTTAAAAAAAGCTGTGCTCTGTTGCTCTACAAATTGGGGGTTGTGGAAACAACACACATCCCAGTGAATTCAGAACACAGGGTAATATGTTTTATTGATGTTTTGCTGTGGGCTTCATTAAAAACTTACAAAGTGAAAAAAAAAGGTGTTCAGCGTACTTACAGTCTTCCTTTCCCCTATATGTTCATATGTATGTGATGTATGAATTTCACTGGGAAAATGTATTTGAAGCAGAATATTTGAATTGGGAAGGATATTCAGATCATAAATTAAACAAAAGTTCTTTTTGATCATTAACTTGAGAGGAGCACATTTACATTTTCAAATGTAATAACTTATTAAAGTAGTTTGTGTAAAGGCATAGCAAAGAAATCCTGCTTGTCTGTCAGCATGCACAAATGCAATTAAGTAGCAGCATGGCTCCATGAATGAATTTTTGCATTTATTTTTTTTTTATTTTTAGGTTATGATTGAAGATCATTTAATTGTGGATGTTAGTGTGGATGCAGATGAACAGGAAATTCTAATTCCCAGAAAACATTATTATTTTTGTTGCTTACATATAAAGGAAATGGGGATCCGTATACTGAAACATCTGCAATCCAAGGCATTCATTAACTCATATTGAAATTTAATTATTTTGCTTCTTAGCCTCTTTTGGCTGAGCTTACAAAAAGTCAGCAAAAGGAGAACATGGGCTCCTTTTTATCCTCATGTCCTCCATCTGACGGACATAGACTTAAAATCAAATGTTTTGAATGTCTTGTTTTATTGGCACAAGGGAAAGAAGTTGTTTTCACAACAGGATCCATTCAAACTTTTTTTTGTCTTGTCTTTTGTCTTGACCATGTAAATTGTTTGCTTCTTTCTTTACCTCCTCCATCACAGATTTGACATCCTAAACCTACATGTCAGGTTTAGCAGTGTGAAGAGTGTTATGTCCGCGAAATAGCGCGCCATTTAGGGTGGCCTTATAGTCCCCACAGATCCTCACCGACCCATCGGGCTTGATCGGGGTGACTATGGGAGTCTCCCACTGGGCGTGGTCTATGGGCTGTAGGACCCCTTGCTTGACGAGCTTGTCAATTTGCTCATCTATCTTGGGTTTAAGTGCGAATGGCACCCACCTTGGTTTCAGGCGTTTTGGGGGAACGTTTGGGTCTAGGCTGAATGATATAAGGGGCCCTCGGTACTTGCCTAGGTTTCCGTCAAAGACCTCTTGGAATTCCCGGGCCAGTTGTTGCTCCCAGCTGTCGTCGGTGACGTGGTCGACTCCCGTGACTGCGATGCCGAGCGGGGCGAACCATTGCAGTCCCAGTAGGCTTGGGCGGTCGCAGTCGACGATTGTCAGGGGAAGACTTTCGGTGTGCCCTTTATATGTGATATTGAAGTGTTTGGTTCCGACTACCGGGATGCGGTTTCCCTGGTAGTCCTTTACAATGAGTCTCTGGCTGTCTAGGTTCCTCCTTTGGATGGTAGGCACCAAGCGCTTTATTTCATGCCATGCTATCATGGAGAGGTAGGACCCGGAGTCCACCTCCATTTTGCATAGCTCGCCCTCGATGCCTACCTCCACGTGGACCTTCCGGACATCATTGGTTATGGCGTGGCCGATGGTGACCATCTGATGGGTCTCCTCTCTTCGCCGGTTATCGCCGCCTCGCAGGGATCATCCGTTCCGGTCCCATCTGTTGTCCGAGGGGCGATCTCTGGTCCGGGGTGGTGTGCTCTCTCTCCTCCGGTTGCTCTGGTCCCATCGTGCCGGGCTGTGGTTCTTTTTTAGGCGGCAGACACGGGCAATGTGTCCCTTCTTGTCGCAATGCCGGCAGATCGATTCGAAAAACCGGCATTCCGACCTGGGATGGTCGCCACTGCAACCGGCACAGTTGGTCCTCGACTTACGACCCCGCCGGGTCCGTGGGTCGCGGCCTGTCTGGAGGCAATGGATGTCCTCCTCGTCATCGGAAGTGCCCGATGCCGAGTGGAAGTCGCCCTGGTGGGTGGTCGTCTCGGGTTGGTCCTCGGCTGACCTCGTAGGGTTGTTGTTTCTGCTGCGGTCCCCAGCGTTCGGTCTGCGCATGCGGTCGGCGGAGGTTCGGGTTGCTTCAGCGGTTGCGGCTGCAGTGAGGGTGTCTGCTAGGCTGATGTTGCCCTTGGCCATCAGCCGGCTCTGGAGGACGGGGTCCCACAAGCCGAGCACGATTCTGTCTCGCAGGGCGTTGTTCAGGTTGTCGAATTCGCAGAGCCCCCCTAGGCGCCGTAGTTCGGCGACAAAGTCGCTGAAGCTCTCACCCGACCGTTGGTCCCGACGGTAGAATTTGTTGCGTCGGATCAGGATGGGTACCTCTGGAGCGTAGTGCCACTGAAGTATTGGCTTGAGGACGTCCCAGTCCATCGCGGTCGCATCGGCGGGTTTGGCAAGCGCCTTGGCCATCTTGAATACCTCGGTCCCGCAGTGGGTCAGGAAGACGGCGCGCTTCATGGGGCCGGTGGCGTCCTTCAGGTCGCTGCACTTGAGGAACATGCGGAATCGGTCGGAGTACGATTCCCAGTCCTCGGTGGCGGGGTTGAAGGGTGTGGGGGGTGCGATTTTCGCCATCATGTTGGTTCGTCTGGCTTCCGTTGGACACGTGGTTCGGTTCAGGGTCTGGATCCCACCTTCGTCGCCAGTGTTATGTCCGCGAAATGATGCCAGGAGTCGGTGACTTCAAATCATGCTCTTTTATTAAAGTAGGAACCGAACTGGCTCTTCGCAAAAGGTTCGCAGCTTTTATTCTTTCAGCCGCGGCGGCCGCGACCAATGGCACCGCTTTGAATCTCCCGCGATTCGAATGGACCAATCGCGGGAGATTCTTAGCGAGCCAATCGGCGCGGCTCGCCTGACCAATCAGAGTGCCCCGCGCTTTGGCCAATCAAAGTGCGGGGATCTCAAGAATGCTAATTAGGGACAGAACAAAGAGTGATGGCTATAGTGTCCTCTGTAGATCTATTTTTTCTGTATGCAAACTGGTGTATGCAAATGTATGCAGAAGACCAGAAATGATGTGCCAGCAGACCAATTTCTCAAAGCACTTCATGATGATAGGAGTGAATGCTGCTGGGCTGTAATCATTGACAGAGGAACAACGGTGGAAACCTTCAAACAAGATGGAATAGTGGACTGGAATAAATACTGATTGAAGATCCTGGTAAAGACTCCAGCCAACTTATCAGCACAGTCTTTAAGTACTCGGCCAGAGATATCGTCAAGACCGGCAGCCTTTTTAGGGTCCATAGCCCTCAGAATGCTCCTCACCTCCTGCTCCTCCACAATGAGGTGGGGGCTACAATTGGCTGGTAGTTGTGTTTTATCTGCCTCTGATGTCTCCACTTCAAAGCGAGTAAATAAATGATTCAGTTCCTCTGCCAATGAAGCATCCCCCTCAGCAGGGATGACATTGGTTGGTTGGTGGTTTGTAATTTGTTGAATCCCTCACTACACCTGCTTCATGTTATTGCTATAAAAATTATCCTCAATCTTTCTCTTATAATCAGTCTTGGCCTTCCAAATACCTTTCTTCAGATTAGCTCTGGCAACACTGTATCTTGCCCCATTACCAGACCTAAAGGCCTTAGTCCTGTCATGCAAGAGGTGCTGGACTTCCTTGGTCATCCAGGGTTGGGATAGATTGGGATAGATCCTAATACGTTTATCCACAGTGATAGTATCTGTGCAGTGTTTGATATAGCACAGAACAGTTGCAGTGTGCACCTCTAGGTCAGGGTAGTAAAAGATGTCCCAATTTGTGTTCTCAAAACAATCCTGAAGTTGTTGGGAAGCATCTTCTGGCCAAGATTTCACTCTCTTTATTATAGGCAGAGCCCATCTCCTAAGAGGGATGTAAGCTAGTGCTAAAAGCAGTGACATATGATCTGATTGTCCCAAATGTGGTAATTGTATAACCTTATAGCCATGTTTGATGTTGGTATATACTTTGTCCAATATGTTTGCTCCTCTATTAGCACACTTAACATGCTGATAGAATTTAGGGAGCACTTCTTTTAAATCAGCTTGATTAAAGTCCCCCGCTATGATATGCACAGCATCAGGATACTTATTCTGCTGATTACTAACAATGTTATACAAGAATCCCAAAGCTATGGTAATATTGGCATCAGGTGGGATATAGACTGAAGTAATCAAAACCACGCTGAATTCCCATGGAAGATATATGGGTCTACATTTAAATGTCAAATACTCCAGATCCATGGAGCAGTGGCTGTCTACAGTCTTTGTATTGATACACCAGCTTTTGTTCACATAAAGGCTTAAACCTCCCCCTTTGATCTTGCCAGAATCTCTACTCCTGTCATGCTGAGCCATGTAGCTTTCCAGCTCAACAGCTGCATCTGAAATGATTGAATGAAGCCAAGTTTCTGTGATTAGCAAAACACAGCAGTTCTTGATGAATTTAGTCTTTGCAATCTGTAGCCTTAATTCATCCATTTTGTTAGTCAGAGATCTTGCATTGGTAAAAAAAATATACTTGGAATTGAAGACTTGTGTGGAAACTTACTCAGCCTAAAGAAAACCCCAGCACAGCATCCTCTCTTCCTCTTCCTGTTCTTCTTTCTCCACCTCTTCATCCTTCTTACAGGGATAATGATCCATGGCTCCTCCAGGGGCCTAGCTGCCTCCTTCACTATGTTATGAGAATGTATAAAATCATCCATAATAGCCTTTTCACATTTCAGTCCAAGTTGTAACAAGGCTTGCCGTCTATAAATGCTCCTTGCCCCACAGAATTCAATCAAGGAAAGGATCCAAAACACACACAGAATCATACACACCATACAATGAAAGAAGGAACGGTTAGCTGCAGCATCCATGTGCACAGCCATCTTGAAAAAAAAGATGTTTGGGTTATCCAGAAGTTATTTAATATAAACTTTCCTGGGACATTTAGAAATATTCTGAATTCAAGGCAATATTGTCCTGTTATAATTTTAAAAAAATACAATGAAACAGGACCAGCAGTATTTTAGTAACTAGAACTAGATTCTATCATTAGAGATGACATTCCTGAATCTGCCATTCAATTCACTGAAGTTATAAAATTGAGCAACCCTACATTCCCCACAGTATTCAGGACAAATGAACTGCTCAAGGTATTTTGCTGGCTTAAGGGTGCAAACACAAATGCTTATTAAATCTGTAGGAATGGATGCCAAGACTGGTCTGGTGGCTGACACTGTTCTAATTACAGAAAATTCCTTCAAACCATCTGCAGATTCTCTTTTCTTTCATCAAAGAGATGACAAGAGTACACCTCACTGTGAACATGTGTGTGATATTGTAATGCACATAGACTTAATGAAAGCTAACTGTTATTAAATAATTGCTTTATATCCAACAGAATTATGATGGAAACAATTTTGGGTTTTCATCCTTTCTAACTTATTTTACAAGTTGTTTTAAACATTGTCCATTTCTTTATGTGAATGTTTTTAAATTAGAAATTAATGTGGAGATGAGAGCTACTGTGTCAGTTAACAAACTAAACAACAAAAGGATCTTCATAAAAATTAATAGGCATACTGTGCATATTGTCTCCTCTGCTCTTCTAAATATGTTATTTCGCTCAATTCACAATCTGTTTTATAATCTTACTTTCTGCCTGTTCCCTTTTCCAGTGCCCACTAGAGAACATCTGCACTGTCTCCTTTTTCAGATAGCCTTATATGAGTCATCTGTGCAGATTCATATTTAATTTATATCACTTTTCCTATTCGTAAATAGAAAAGGCATCTGGTTAAAAAATTAAAACAAAAGCTTTCACTTCATTGGTTTTGTAATAACAAAGAATCCAATGGCTCAATTATTTCCTCTTGCCTAAAGTACCAGGGCATACCTAAACGTCACTTTTCAGGATAAACTCATCCTTCTTGCTAGAGTTTGGTAACAGATTGAAATAAAGCCTCTTTTATATGCAAATCTTATTGCATTTAAATTCAAATTTAAAACAAAGCGGCATCCTAAGGCTGTTGGAAGAAGATTAATGAGATTATTTGAATGATATGAGTTTCCTAAAATTGTTTCCAGATGTAATTACTAGCTACAGTTCCATATGTATGTGGATTTCAAAAATCTGAACAACCACTAGATGTCACAGGGCATTTCCTGGATCTCTTTCAGTAAACCTCACTGAATTCTATAGAACAAACTTTGATATAAGTGTTTGGGATACACCCTAGCAGAATCTGCATGGCAGTCAGGCAGGCAGGCAAAATATGTGAGATAAAAGTTTTTTGTAGCTTACACTCAGTAAAACAGATACACTGTTAAATGTGCTAGTTAAATAGTTTATTCCAGTAAGAGTTTTAGCATAGTCAAAACAGTCCATATATCATTCACTAGTTCAGTCTGTCCAGGGATTATTCAGTTGCAAAGTCCAGTGTCGAAAAAGAGATCAGTAAACTTACATATATCAGTCCAGTAATATATCTCCTCGCAGTTAGAGATATAAAGAAATCAAACCTCCTTTCGTCCTTCAGCAACAGTAGCAGGGAACACGCAGTCTTCAATCCATCATAGTCATCAAGCAATTCAGTAAGCCAGCAAGTTCTCTTGCTCCCTCTTATGGCAGTTTTACAGCCGCACCCAAAATTACATGCTTTGCTGTTTAAAGTGACACACACTTAAAATCACTATCATGGTTTATATATATTATTTTACCCAAACTACGTTAGGTAAACTTGTTATTCCTAACATACTCCCCTTTTGGGTAATATAATAATATATATATATATCTATTTACAACCTTAAACCATAGTTATCACAACTTTCTTTGTGTTTGACTGAACCTTGGGCTTTGGTAAATTGATCAGCAATATTTTCTTCAGTCATACAATATTCCAGTCTAATCAAACCATTTTTTACAGATTGCCTTACATTCAGATATCTAAGATCTGTATGCTTAGATCTCGTTTTCACAGCAATATTTGTAGCCAACCGTAGGGCTGCTTGATTGTCCTCATAAACTACAATGGAATCATTAACAGTTATTCCCATATCCAATAACAACTGTTTATACAGAATTAAATCAGTACATAATAAAGATAGACATGAAAATTCTGCTTCCATTGTGGACATACTTATGTGTTGCTGTCTAATTGATCTCCAACCAATCAGTGCTTTTCCTAACAGTATAGCCATACCTGAAGTTGATTTCCTAGAGTATATGTCTGTTGCAAAACTTGCATCAGCATATGCACTTAAAATCAGATCATCTTTTGGCTCCAAATACAATGCAAAGTTCTTTGTCCTTTTAAAATACCTTAAGATATGTTTTGACGCTTGCCAGTGTTGTTCAGTGGGTTCAGCATTGAATCTTGCTAATTGATTAATGCCATAGGCAATATCTGGCCTTGACCAATTACTAATGTACGATAAACTACTAATTAACGATTGATAAATAGTCTTATAGAATTTTGGACTTTGAGCATCAGTATGGCCAAATTCCTGACTCATTGGAGTTTTTGCCGATTTACAAAGTTCCATCTTGTATGCTTTCAGTAATTGATAAATCCTATCCTCTTGAGATATCTTATAGCCACCTTTGGTTTTATTTATTGTTAATCCTAGATACTGTTTTATCTCTCCTAATTGCTTTAATTTTATTCTTTTACCTAATAATGATATTATTTCAGTAGCTTCATTATTAGTTTTTGTAATTAATGCAATATCATCTGTAAACAACAATAATAATGACACTATTCCATTTGTCTCTTTCTTAAATACACATGGATCAGCTAAACCTGCTTTAAACCCTATATTGTTTAACTCCTTAACAATATATTTGTTCCATTTGTAACCAGATTGTTTTAATCCATAGAAACTCTTTTTAAGCTTCCAACAGTCATTTTTTGTTTTATCATCCTTAATTCCTACAGGTTTCTTTAGGTATATAGTGTGCTGCAATGGTGCATGCAGATAAGCAGTTTTTACATCTAAGTGATTTATAATATAGTTCTTCTTAGCTGCCCACACTAAAGTTGCTCTCAAGGTTATTGCTTTTAGACTCGGTGCAAATACTTCATCATAATCACATGCAGTTTGATTAAATCCTTGAGCTACCAACCTAGCCTTATGGGTAACAGTCCCATTTTTACCTGTTTTTAATTTAAATATCCATTTACAGCCAATGGACTTTTCACCTGGAGGTAATTTAACATTTTCATAAACTTCCATTTGTTTCAATGAATTTAGTTCCTTCTCCATCGCTCTAGGCCAATTTTCTTGTTCCTTTGCAGGATACATTCTAAGTTCTTCAACAGAAGTTGAAACTTTACTAACTTGGCAAACTACACTTGCATGGTACCTGTCAGGTGGTCTGGTTACACATGTTGAACGTCTAGTTATTACAGGGCTTACAGGTGGATTTTCATGTACTACCTGTTCCTGGTTATCTATTTCTTCCTGTTTACCTATTTCTTCCTGTTCTGGTCCTATGTGCTCTTCCTGTACTTCCTCTTTAATTGTTTTCTTCTTATTACTGATATGTTGTTTTGTTCTTTTGTAGGTTTCTATGATTACATCCTTACTTGAATCTTGCTCCAGTTTTTCCCATCCTACATATTCAAGGAATTGTGCACTAGCACTACAGTAAACTCTAGATGTACCTATTTCCCATAATCTGTATGATTTGTGATTAGATTCATAACCTACAAAGAATAACCTTTTAGCCCTATGCTGCCCCTTATGTCTCAGTTGTGTATGAATATGCACCATGCTGATGGTCCAAATGTGTGCATGTAGCTTAGGTCAGGTTTTCTACCATGCCACCGTGTGAATGGTAATTCACCTGTTGTTGAGTTAACAACATTATTCAATATAGGATTACCACACATTATTGCTTCTCCCCACAAAGTTTCAGGTAATCCTGAATCTGACAGCATAGTACGAGCCATTGCCTGTATTGTTTGGCCTCATCTTTCTATAAAGGAATTATGTCGTGGCCTATATGGTGCAGACTTTTTATGTTCAACACCTGCCATCTTCAGTCTATTTTTCAATTTATTATTTATAAATTCCGTACCATTATCAGTCACAAGAGTTACTAGTTTCCTTTTAGTTTTTCTTTCTGCAAACTTCAACCAATTAAAGAAATTCTGATATGTTTCCATTTTACTCTTCATTAAATAACAGAAACCATATCTGGAATAATAATCCATTATACTTAATATATAACGAGCACCTCCCACACTTGGTTTTTTAGGACCTATAATATTGGCAAATACGACCTCTAGAGGCTCTTTAATTTTAAATCCATTAATTCTATTTGCTGGTATTACCTTGCTTTTTTCTTGACTGCAAGCATTGCAGTGCAAATACTTACTGCAAGGCTTCAGTTTTATACCTTCAGACAGTTCAACTGTTTGTTTAACCATTTTAAAATGTATATGCCCAAAACGTCTGTGTAACAAATGTATGCATTCATCATGAGGTTTAATGTTATTATACACTGTGTTAGCTACCTCTAATTGATTATCATTTAACACATACAATTCACCTTTTAAAGTTGCAGTCACTTTTTTGCCTTCCTTTTCTATTATGCAGTTTTCTCCCCTAAAGGTAACTACATAACCTAGTTTAATCAAAACTTTAACTGAAAGCAAATTAAACTTAAGTTGTGGTACATATAACATTTTTACATTTTCTTTTATGCAAGAATGTGCAATACCTTCACCTTTTGCTTTCATTTTCCAGCCATTAGCTAATGATATCTGTTGTGAACTGGTGGACATCTTCACAAATCTTTTCTTATATTTCGTTATGCAGTACGATGCTCCACTATCTATAACCCATAAATTATTATTCACAGTTTTGTTGCTATACATGGCTAACTCTAAGCATTTTTCATCCTTTTGATGCCTTTTAGCATTCTGGCTGGCATTGTGGCATTTTCCTTTCTTGCAGAATCTAGCTAAATGTCCTTTTCCTCCACAATTAAAACATTTTCTAATTTTATAGGCTGTTGAAGATTCTTTATCTTCTTCTGGTTGTTCCCTTCTGAGTTGATCCCTTTCAAGCCTTCTCCTGGCTTCTTCAATTAATCTGCCAGTAATGTCAGTTAATTTGAGGTTATCTTTTGGCAGTACTTCCAGTGAAGTTACATAGTTGTCATAGCTCTCATCTAACAAAGACAAAATTATATAAATCTGATGTAGTTCTGTGAAGATAAGTTCTTTTTCATGCAGTTCCTGAAAAATCTTCTTCATAGTGTGTTCTGAACAGTTTCCGTGTAAGATTTATATGTGCTCCTACACTGTCTCGAACATAAATCTTCTTTAAATTCTCCCAACATTTCACAGCTGTTTCTTCTTCACGAATATGGACAAGCTGCTGGTCACAGAGTGTCAGTCCTATTATACAGAGAGCTTGCTCATTCTTCATTTTATATTCTTGTATTTTCTGGGCATCATCCTCATCCTCTGGATCCCAAGCATCTACCTCCAGGGGGTTTTGAATTATACTCCACAAACCTTCTCTGCATAGAAGTAGGCTGCATTTCATAGACCATGAAAGATAGTTTGTTCCATCCAGTTTGGATATTAGAGACAGACTTTGTAAATTGACTTGTGCCATCTTTCTCTGGATATTAAACTATAATTAATAAAACACAGCTGTCTGTTTACAGTATTGTGTAACTACACTAACTCTCACTTTTTATAAGCCTGTTATATCCTAGTTAGTCTGACTGTGCAGCTGGGCCCATAACCAGTGCTAGGGATACACCCTAGCAGAATCTGCACAGCAGGCAGGCAAAATATGTGAAATAAACGTTTTTTGTAGCTTACACTCAGTAAGACAGATACACTGTGCTAGTTAAATAATTTATTCCAGAAAGATTTTTAGCATAGTCAAAACAGTCCATATATCATTCACTAGTTCAGTCCGTCCAAGGATTATTCAGTTGCAAAGTCCAGTGTTGAAAAAGAGATCAGTAAACTTACAAATATCAGTCCAGTAATATATCTCCTTGCAGTTAGAGATATAAAGAAATCAAACCTCCTTTCTTCCTTCAGCAGCAGTAGCAGGGAACACGCAGTCATCAATCCATCATAGTCAGCAAGCAATTCAGTAAGCCAGCAAGTTCTCTTGCTCCCTCTTATGGCGGTTTTACAGCTGCACCCAAAATTACATGCTTTGCTGTTTAAAGTGACACACACTTAAAATCACTATCATAGTTTATATATATTATTTTACCCAAACTATGTTAGGTAACCTACATTAGGTTATTCCTAACAATAAGAGTGATGTTGTATAAGCCTTTGAGCTGATGGTTCACCTTAGCAAAGTTCTGAGAGATGCATCTTCTTGAAGATGGCTTGCAAAGCAACCTAATCTCTCACTTTGAAGAATGAAGTGGCAGCATTTTTTTGCTCAGCTCTTCATTTCTTTTCTGCAGACACCATCAGTAATTGCAAATTCAAAAAAGCCTCATGAGCTATGCTGTTTGGATAGGATGCTGTGCAGAGAAGATAAGAGACAATGACCTCATTGTAAGGCATGAAGTTCTCTACAAAAGCAAATCTAAACTCTTTGTGCTAACTTAATGACTATATTGACAATCACATTGGTTGTTAGGATTAAATCCCAATTATAGATAGTCATGGATATTATACACTTGGATTTATTTCCAAAAAGGTGCTTCAGAGTATTCAAAAATTCAAATATAGTACCTGTCTTGTCTTTTTGAACTTGATGGCAGCATCTGATACAATCATCCATCAAGGTCTGTGTTAAAGTCTTTGGGCTTTTCATTTTGTTTTCCCCTTTTCACTTGTACTGCTACATGATGGATTGCAGTTCTGGAATTTCCTGTCATAGGGAGCTGTCATCTTGAGTTCTCTTTTGTTTATTCTTTAAATCTTCCTTGAATGCACTGATCCACCAGAGTTTTCAGTATCAATGTTACATCAATGCCATCCATGGTCTTTGGTCTTTTGGGTTCTTTGAAGATGAGGCACAATCAACTGTAACAGTAGGTTTTTACTAGCATTTTGGCTTTCCTCGCCTCAGACTGCCTCATGTTGAGACAATGGGTATGCTGTGTTTAGCCTGATTGTTTTTCCATACTTTACTGTGCTTCTCTTCATTTGTCTCTCAGATTGTCTGAGTTTCTTCCTCCCACAGCCTCAGGATCTTGACTGATGATCAGCTGACTCTGCATTCATGATCTCACAGCAATTTCCATTGGATGAATATTTCCATTGGATGAATATTTATTGAATCAAAGAGATTTTGATGGAGGATCTACAGCTTAGGGGAATATGTTACTTGTCTGATGCCTGAACTCTTGCAAAAATCCCTGTTCGGTTCCCCAATTCCTCTCTTAATCTTCAATGTCATTCTGTTATTTTGGACTCCCAAGGTATTGTCATTTTTCATATTACATCAAAGTTCTTCAATAGTTCCCTATTAAAGTCAGAGTCTAGTTTAAATTAATGCTTCTTTTACTTTTAGCTACACACAGAGAAGTGCCTTTGTTTCTTCCTGCTATCCTATTTGTTCCTTATACTTCTCTGAGCAGCCTTTTTTTTTTCCTTTTTAAATTCTATGATCACTGTCTTGAACTTCTAGACTGTGGAAACCTGGCTCTGGTAGTTTGAAATCAGTTCCCTTTTACCCTTCTTTTGTGAGAAAGTCTGGTTGCTTTTAAAATATATTAATGACCATTTTATTGGAAAAATGGATGAAAGTAGGGTTGGTTTATCTCCTTCCCCATTACAAGTTTGGGCAATTACTGTGTCAACATCTATTCTGTATAAATGATGGATATATTTGCACTTTTCTGTTTAAAGATGTTAATATGTATGCTTAGAGTTTGCATTTGTGATAAATATTTGTTCAATTTGTCTATTTGCTTAAGCATTTTTGCACTTCTTTGAATAAAATTACTTTGGATAAAATTTCTATGATTTAGGCCATGCATTAGTCAAAGTTATTGTTATTTTGCAATTGTTCAGCAGTTGTGATTTTTTAATGAAATTGTACAATTGGCTCCCTTTCCCATGAAAAGATGTGGCTGCTTTAAACAGTTTCTTTAACTTGCTATCCTTACATTCCCTATTGGATCAAATCTGAAATGCTGCACAACCTTAATGCATACTATAAATCCACACTCCCAAACATATGCACCTAGACACCTGTTCATACACACACACACACACACACACACACACACTGTTTTCAACAAGTACATAAACTAGTGACAAGATTCAGTGAAGACTAATTATTTTAGTCTATTATGTATTTTGTTGGAAAGGGGGAAGCTATTTCTTTTTTGTGGCTGGGTGGGTATGCATATGCTTATGTTAACAGAGTGGACCTCTTCTGATATTTATCAATATGCAAGTATAAATTTGTAACATAAAATCACATACAAAACTTATTCCAGAGTTATTGAATGGTTGTGTGACATCTTGCCAAATCTAACCTCAAAATCTTTATCAATCTGGAGACTTTGATCTTAGAATTTATGGCAGATAATTTAGCATATTAATGATATTTTAGCTTTGAGTTGTTAAGCATAAGCAAGGAAATTATTTAAATGAATGTATCATTTTTATTCATATTTATAGCAGAAGATGGAGCAGGCTTATAATTGCCATATAATGTAAAAATGGGGGCTATCCAAGAAGAAAAATAAATTAAAATATATTACAGTTCACCACCTAGAAAAAAGAATGTTGGCATCTTTTTATATTTGAAAATTATGATTTTAATATGGCACCTTAGCTGTAACAAAAACAACAGAAGGCCTATATTTGAAGTTTCTTTAAATTTTAAGCATAAGACAAAAAAAAAGAAAGAAAGAAAGAAAGAAAGAGAGGGAGAGGGGGAGAGGGAGGGAGAGAGAGAGAAAGAGAGAGAAGGAGGAAGGGAAGGAGGGAAATATGCTAGGTAAGGGAGTCACTTGTGTAGAGCAAAAATGCCAGTAGATGTCATGAATGGGGCAACTCCCTTCACTATTAATAAGTTAGTGGATGAAAGCCAACCACAGATGGGAAATCATAGAGAACCTGATAATTGGCAGATCAATAAAATCCACTGCCCCTAAACAAAAAGGAGAAAGAGGAGGTATGTGTTATGGATAACTTGACCCTAACCCTTAAAAAAATGTGCATCTACCATTTATCGTTGAAGTTAAGATGAGGGTTGAGCTTTCATCCTTCACTCCAGCTCCTGCTAGGGACATAAAAGAAGCCCTCAACTAGACATCCCCAGGGCAATGGTGATGTCACCAGCTAATCCTTTCAACCTGGAAGTGCTTGTTTCTGACATGAGTGCCAATGGGCCTGCTTAGGCTTTTTCAATTCCTTCTTTCCCAATGCAAACATTAATTCCCTTTCTGTTTATCCCAGTGCTGAGGTGGGCATTCCAAAGGATAGGGGAGTGGTTAGAATGCAAACAGAAGCCAATATTTCAAACTGCGCAATCATGGTCAAATGACTTTCCCCAAATGGACTGATTTGCTTAGGAACAGGTCTGCTGTTCCCGATAGTGCTCACTGAATCAAGACTACCTCTTAACAGTTATGAAGTTACAAGACAATGCTTCAATGCATGTTATGTGTGCATTATCTGTATTCCAATAGGGGATAAGCAATGTTGTATCCATAAATCATCATCAATTCTTGAAAGATTTGGAATGTACATAGATAGATAGATAGATAGATAGATAGATAGATAGATAGATAGATAGAGATAGAGATAGAGATAGAGATAGAGATAGAGATAGAGATAGAGATAGAGATACAGATACAGATACAGATACAGATACAGATACAGATATAGATATAGATATAGATATAGATATAGATATAGATAATAAAATGATGTATGGTTGGAATATGTCACTGGAGAACTTCTCAAGAATGTATAAAGGTGGCTCAAATTTATTTTGGAAATATGAACAACAAGAAAGGAAATTTTTATTATTCCTGAAAGACGTGTAAAAAAAGCCAGAAAGTTTTGGATTCAAATACATATACTAATTCAGAAGAGCTTAAAGATTGATTTACAATTGAAACCAGTGGATTTTTTTTGTTGGGACTGCTCAATTAACAATTGGAAAAGTGTAATGGAGCTTTATTTTCATGTATTCATGAAATACATGTATGATAACTACAGTTAGATTATTATATGCACAAAAATGGAAAAAAATTAGATATGATATGCAATGGAGAAATTGCACTGTATGTAAAGGACCACTATATTGCTACAGAAATGCATGAAACCAAAGATGAAAACCTTCTAGAGTGCATATGGGTCAATATAAAAGAAAAAAAGAATGACATGGCCAAAGGTGCATATTATAGGCCACCCATCAAGCAGAAAATATAGATGTCCTTTCTGCCAGCCAACTAACAAACATATGCAGGAAACATACTACAATAGTAATGAGAGACTTCAATTATCCTGATATCAACTGGAAAACTAATTTTGCACCAAGTGAGAAATCAAATAAGTTCCTAACCAACCTATCTGACAACTTTGCTGTCCAAAAGATAGAGGGTGAAACTAGAGGGACAGCCATACTGGCCTTAATTCTTACAAACAGATAGATGGATTTGAAACTGTAGGAACCTTGGGTGAGAGTGACCATATCATACTAGAATTCAACATTACACAAATACAAGTAACAGAACATAATGACACCAGAGTCTTGGATTTTAAAAGAGCTGATTTCAATAAACTCAGAGAGAACTTGGGAAAAATTCCATGGATGAAAATCCTAAAGGGGAAAACAACTCAAGAATCTTGGGAAACTCTAAAAAGTATGATCATAGAAGCCCAGACCAGCACAATACCAATAAGAAAGAAAAACAAGAAATCCAAGAAGAAACCAGCATGGCTGCACAAAGATCTCTCTGGCAAATTGAAAGAAAAAAAGAACAAGTACAAAAAATGGAAAGAAGTTCATACAACTAATGCAGAATATCAGCAGATAGCCAGAATCTGCAAAGATAAAGTCAGGATAGCAAGGGCTCAGAACAAACAAAGACTTGCAACAAAAGTCAAATATAATAAAAAAAAGTTTCTTCCAACATATAAATAACAAGAACAAAATCAAGGAAACAGTTGGTGCACTAAAGAGAGAAGACAGCAAGGAAGTAACAGGCAACAGAAAGAATGCAGAACTGCTTAACTCATTCTTTGCATCCGTCTTCACGCAAAAAGAAACTATAGCTCAACCCACCAAAACTTAACTGTAAAAGACAGACCAGAAATAAAAGTTAAAATAAGAAAAAAAAATAGTAAGAAGAACACCTGTCTGATCTTGATGAACACAAATCACCAGGGCCTGATGGATTACATCCCAGAGTTTTAAAGGAGCTGGCAGAGGTCATCTCAGAACCACTGCACCATATCTTTCAAAAATCCTGGAACACCGGGGAACTACCAGAGGACTAGAAAAGAGCTGATGTGGTTCCCATCTTCAAAAAAGGAAAAAAAAAAAAACAGACCCAGGTAACTATAGACCAATCAGCCTAATCCAACAGGATACCCAGGAAGATACTGGAAAAGATAATTAAAAAACAAATTTGCCAACATCTAGAAACAAGAAAAGTAATAACTAGCAGTCAGCACGAGTTTGTTAAAAACAGATCATGCCAAACCAATTTTATTTCATTCTTCAACACAGTGACTAAATTAGTAGATCAGCAAAATACTCTGAACATAATATATTTAGATTTCAGCAAGGCATTTGACAAAGTAGACCACAACCTACTTCTTAGTAAGATAGAAAAAAGTGGAATAGATAGCACCACCACTAGATGGACTCACAACTGGCTGACAAACCATACTCAACGAGTAGTCTTTAATGGGTCTAAGTCTACATGGAGGGAAGTAAGCAGTGGGGTGCCACAAGGTTCTGTCTTAAGCCCAATACTTTTCAATATCTTCATTAATGACTTAGATGAGGGAATAGAAGGGGAACTTACCAAATTTGCAGATGATACTAAGCTGGCAGGAATAGCTAACACCCAAGAAGATAGGTTCAAGATCCAGATGGACAGACTAGAACACTGGGCCATATCTAACAAAATGAAATTCAATATAGAGAAAAGTAAAGTTCTACACTTAGTCAAGAAAAATCAAAAGTACGTATATAGACTGGGTGAAACCAGGCTCAATAGAAGTAACTGTGAGATGGATCTTGGATTCTTAGTGGACAACCAGTTAAATATGAGCCAGCAGTGGACAGCAGCAGCCAAAAAAGCTAATGTAATCCTAAATTGTATTAACAGAGGGATACAGTCAAGATCAAGAGAAGTACTAATACCACTCTATAAAGCCTTAGTAAGACCACACCTAGAGTACTGCATCCAGTTTTGGTCATCACATTATAAAAAAGATGTTGAGACTCTAGAAAAAGTGCAGAGAAGAGCACCCAGGATGATTAGGGGACTGGAGGCTAAAACATACAATGAACGGTTGCAGGAACTGGGCTTGGCTAGTCTAAGTAAAGAGAAGGACCAGGGAAGACATAATAGTGGTCTTCCAATATTTGAGGGACTGTCACAGGGAGGAAGGGGTCAAGCTATTTTCTAAAGTGCCTGTTGGCCAGACAAAGAACAATGGATGGAAACTGAACAAGGAGAGATTTAACCTGGAAATAAGGAGAAACTTTCTGACAGTGAGAACAATCAGAACAGTGAGAATCAGCTTGCCCTCGGAAGTTGTGGGAGTGCCATCACTTGAGACTGTCAAGAAGAGATTGGACTGCATTTGTGAGAAATGGTGTAGGCTCTCCTGCTTGGGCAGTGGGTTGGACTAGATGACCTCCAAGGTCCCTTTCAACTCTGATTATATGTTAAATCTGTTAGATGGTGAAGTTGATGGAACACTGAGATGGAACACAAATTTACTTCATTGATCAGAGAAAAGACAATAGCTACATTTATTGCTAATTGGGAATCTCTTTTTGATGAATAGGAAAAAAAAAGAACTTGTGTTTATGGTTTTGATTTTTAGAAAAACAAATTGTAGGGGGAGAAGTCCTGTCATACCATAGATTAAGAGGCAAATATTACTTATAACTGCTGTAATAAAAATCAGAAGATTTTTTTTCTTTATATGTTCTTTTTTTTCTTTTTTTCTGCATTTGATTTTGTTTCTCTCCCCCTTTTCTTCTTTTCCCCTATGTTAATTTTGAATCCTTCCTTGTTAAAACATGAACAACATTACATGACAAAAACATATTCCTTAATCAATTCCTTAATCCACAATTTGACAAAATCTACTAAATAAACCTGTTTCAATCCCTCTATATGTAAATAAACTGGTTATTCCCTGTCCACCATATAAGCAGGGATAAAACGGACCCCTGGAAATCTTTATCTGGAGGTGCTTTATCTTTATGCATTATCAATTATATTAAAACAAAGGACACTAACTTTTTTAAGAGCCCTACAAAGATTAATGGCACCTGTAGTAAGCAGGTTCAGTCCAATTAAATATTTGAGGATTTACTTTTCCAGCTTCTACTATTGGTGTAAAACAATTCAAAGCTGTTAATGATCAGATCTACAAGATTGCTAATGCTATTCCATATTTTTCTGGAAGCAGAAGAGGAAACAATGTGTCAAGGTTTGTACTGCTGGGCCCAGTCAAAGATCCAAAAATCCTATAGACTTCAATAAGGAATTCGAATTGGGGGCAAGCTATAAAATCTTGGAAACTGTGATAGCAACCACCAGACTTTTTCCATGAATGAGTTCATTAAGATGAAGTGTCTCTGAATATGTGAACATTTTTCTCCTGGGCTTACTGCAACCTGCACGTAGTTGCTATTTATGAGATAAGCTACTAATGAACTCCTTCCCACATCTATTGCTTGCTTATGTCAAGAGTTCTTGCCACTTGATTCTCAGCTTCAACATCATCTCTCACTCTATTTTCTTACTGCTATAAATATTTTTAGGACTAAAATGATAAACCAACTGTTTAAAGTCTTGCAGATTTGTCATTGTGGAGATATAGGATCTCTAGCTGTAGTATCACTGGCATTTCTGTTAGCTTTCCAATCAATTTTGGGGCTTGAAAGGATTCTGAGTGATGAAGATCTGGCTTGTCTTCAGAGAATTGGACCAAATAGTAGATAAACCCATTCTATGGCAAGAGTAAGGACTATGCCTGTCTTAGTTATGTGATGCTTGGGGTTTTTTTTAAATATCTTTTTTGTACAGCATTTTTTAAAATATTGTTTTTAATATTGAAGTACTTTGTCCACAGTAACAAATCTTGAGAAAGGCAGTCTATAAATTAGATAAATTCATATAAATTATAAATATAAATTATAGGCTTTTCTAAAAGTTTGCATGCAATCCTATTGGTAATATTCCAATCCAAGCTAAAACTGATTTTCACTGTTGGCTCTCATTAACAGGATAACAGAGTTGGAAGGGACCTTGGACATCTTCTAATCTAATCCCTTGCTCAAACACCATTTCAGATAAATAGTTGTCCAATGTCTTCTTAAAAATCTCCACAACTTCTAGAAACAAGTTGTTCTACTTATTAATCATTCTGTCACAAAATTTCTCCTTAATTCTAGGTTGGGTCTCTCCTTGATTAGTTTCCATCCATTGCTTCTTTTAATTAAACTAGACAAACCCATTGTCTAGTTTCTTCATAATAATTCTTCATATATATTTTAGCCTTCAGTCTTTTTTTCATATCTTTCAATCATCCTGGAAGAAAGGCAATATATTGGATGGAAACAGTGGTGGGATTCAATTTTTTTTTACTACTGGTTCTGTGGGCGTGGCTTGCTGGGTGTGTCAGGGAAATGATACTGTAAAATCTCCAGTCAGAGGTGGTATTTGCCAGTACTCTGCACTACTCAAAATTTCCACTACCTGTTCTCTAGAACTGGTCAGAACCTGCTCAATACCACCTCTGGATGGAAGATATTATGAATCCTCATTTTTGTGTCTTATCCTACTGTTTATAAAAAAAATGAAATTGGGGCATTATGGGGCAAAAAGATTATTTAAATTTTGAGAATTTTGTTTTTGTTTTTTCTTCTTTCCTTTTTTTTAATTGCCATTTTGATTATATATAATATATATCTGGCAGCTGAACTTGCTGGACTACAAAAACGTCCATACTTCCCAAAGTAATTGCACATATACCATGTTTCTCATATAATAAGGCCGGGTCTTTTTTTTTTTTTGAGCCCCCCAAAAATGACTAGGATATTCTCCCACCGCACATCCTCACCTAGGGTGCCCCACGGGCAGCTATGCCTTGCCACCAGCCACTCCTAGCAGCCAATCATGGTGGAGCGCAGAGGGCTCCCTACCCCCACCAAGCGCCTTTGCTGCAGACCCGGGTCAGCGGGCAGGTGGCAGGGATGTCTGCCAGCAGTGTTTCAGCTGCTTCTCAAGCCTCCATAGCTTCCATGGTTCCCACCAGTGCTGGCACCTCTCGCACCAGTGCTGTCTCCCACAACAGCATCTGAGTCACTCCTGCTTTTCCCCCGTCCCCATAACAACAGGAAAAAAAAAACATTTTGAGGTACCTGGGAGCGCCATGTGCTGCATTTTGGTTTAATCCCAAACAGCTGGGTGAGCATGAGAAGAGCCAAGTGAGCGTCTCTGCTGCTGCTACCCTTGGTGCTCCAGCCTCAGGCTCTGGAAGTTTCCAAAAGTCCCAGTGCTCAGCCCATTCCTGCATTTCAAGTGCTCCCAGGCCAAGCTGCAGCTGTCCCTCTCTCGCCAGCGCCATCTCCAACAGCGGTAGCAGTGGTGGGAACTGTGGAAGTTTCAGCCACTTCTCGGGTGGGCAAGCCACCTCTGTAACTTCCACAGTTCCCAACACTGCTGCCACTGTTGTTGGAGATGGTGTTGACAAGAGAGGGACAGCTGCAGCTTGGCCTGGGCATGCTTGGAATGCAGGAATGGGCTGTGCACCAGGACTTTTGGAAACTTTTAGAGACCGAGGCTGGAGCACCAAGAGTAGCATCAGCAAAGACGCTCACTCGGCTCTTCTCACGCCCACTCAGCCACTCAGGATTAAACCAAAACGCAGCACGTGGCGCTCCCAAGTACCTCAAAAGGTTTTTTTTTCCTGTTGTTATGGGGACAGGGGAAAAGCAGTGACTCAGATGCTGTTGTTGGAGACAGTGCTGGTGAGAGAGGCGCCAGCACCCGTCGGAACCATGGAAGCTATGGAGGACTGAGAAGCAGCTGAAATGCTGTCAGGGGACATCCATGCCGACGCCACCCACCTGCTGACCCGGGTCTGCAGTAAAGGCACTTAGTGGGGTTAGGGAGCCCTCCGTGCTCTGCCATGATCCGCAGTTAGGAGCAGCTTTTAGGAGCAGCTGATGACAAGGTGTAGCTGCCCGCAGAGCGCTCCTAATGGTAAGTTCCCCCCACTTTCACCCCCCAATTTTGCATGTTTTAAACTAGGCCTAAATTTGGGGGAAGGGGCTTAATTTCATTTTATGCCTAGAAAACATGCTGGGTCTTCCTATGGGGGGGGGTGTATTGTTGGAGAAACATGGTATTTATAGTCTGCAAAATATAAATGTCTTGCATGCTATACATACCTATTAGTAATAAATAATTTATTGTTCAATAAAATGCAAATAGAGATTAGATGCCAGATGCTTGTCTCATTAAAATGAATGTATATTTTTTCACAAAATAATGAAAAATCTATTTGTTAATTTTGGCTTTTGTTTTGAGTTCTTCTATATACTTGGATGGTTCAAAATCAATTAACTCATGTAAAATTTCTAATATAGCAGTCTATCCATGGCAGACTTGCAAACATTAAACTGTAGTGTTTCTTGAAATCCATGTCTGTCCTAAGTTGAACTATTAGGAGTTGAGCCTTTTTCAAATAAATTTTAATAGACTTTTGAATACAGAATAAAAAAAAAATAGGTACTAAGTTTAGAATGAAAAAAGAGGAAAAAAGAAACAAGAGTAAAGACAAGAGTGTGGAGATAAATATATATCTATATCAGCCATGGTGGTACAGTGGTTAGAGTGTAGTACTACAGGCTACTTCTGCTGACTGCCAGCTGCCTACAAATTAGCAGTTCAAATCTTAACAGGCTCAAGATTGACTCAGCCTTCCAGCCTTCTGAGGTCAGTAAAATGAGGATTCAGATTGTTGGGAGCAATATGCTGACTCTGTAAACCACTTAGAGAGGGTTGTAAAGCACTGCAAAGCAATGCATAAGTTTAAGTGCTATTGCTAAGTGCTATATATCTCCAGACTTCTTTTGTCTTCTTGTTTCTTTTTTCCTCTTTTTTCCACTGATTAATTCATTGTTCTGTCAAGGAATTTCAAATATTAAAAAAAACAATCAAGGGATAAAAGATACATTATAAATTTAGTTGATATTTCAATTAGATAGAAAATAACAACCATCTAAATTCTTTACATCAGTTTAAAAGGTTTTCATATGTCCTGCTAAAGGCTTCTTTTAGGGTTACTGATTGGTATTTATTTTACTGTCAACAATAAGATGTGTTGTTGTTGTTGTTGTTGTTTTGCCTGACAGG
The DNA here is from genome assembly GCA_033807585.1 of Hydrophis major. Lineage (NCBI taxonomy): Eukaryota > Metazoa > Chordata > Lepidosauria > Squamata > Elapidae > Hydrophis > Hydrophis major. The sequence continues at coordinate 169,558,675 of CM066330.1, forward strand.
GGAAAAAAATTATGTAACCGCTGTTGTGAATGTATAAAGTTTAATAAAGCGTGAGCTTGGAGTAAAGTTCAGGGTTCTGGCCCTGCACTTCTGATTGGTTGTTAAACGGCCGGATTGGATTGGCCCGCTCCGGGGAATCCGATTGGCCCTTAACAGAGAGTTCCTATTGGTTATCAGAGCTAGTGCTCCTCGTTGGTTATTGGTTAATAGTTACGGGGTTTGCCTATATAAGGTGCGTTAAAACTGCTATAGAGCTAGAAGTCACTATGTAAATAAAGAGCTGAACTTCACCGTTCAGAGGCTTGTCTCCATGCTTACCCATGCTCCAAACATAACAACCTCCATAAACTAGATTCTGAACGTCTAATGCATTGCAGCTGGAGATGACTGCATACCATAATATAGCACAGCTTGAACTAAATTGGTGCTAAGTAGCCCACATAAAGTCCTGAGCCCTTTAATATCTCCATAAGACCAACCTGCCAGAATATGGATAAGAGTGACATCATACTACAGATGAAGAGAAAGGGCAGTTATTGCAAGTTCTGGATCCGTCTTCTTTTTGCTAGGAGGTGATAATGAATGTTAGTTGCATCAACATTTCATCACCTGGGTAACAATGGGGATAATAATTGGTAAGAATATTTCCTGTCTTAATTAAAGTTTTCCTTCAGTAGAGCTCAACTTCTAATTATTTTTTGGTTATAGCTGTGTTGTTTTCTTGAGAACAATAAGGAAATTGATTGCCACTGCTCTCTTTACAGTATGCTTTTAAAAGCTGGTTCGGTCTGCATTTCCCTCAGAGCCTTCTTGGTTTTTTGAGATCACGAAAGCTGGCTCTGTGCTGTGATCTGCTATGATTTAGTACTTAGTTGTTGTTGATTTTTTTCCCCTTCTGTTCAAGTCTCTGCAGTTTTCTTGGCAAGGTTGACAACTTGACAACCTTTTCTTGAAAACATGCAGGGTTCCAAGTAGCCAATTGAATCTGTATTGCAGTGCAAGTTCCAAGAGATGAAGAATTAGGCTTTAGCAAATATCTAGTTTGCTTTTTAAAGCTGTCTCTAAAGGGTCTTCCAAAATAAAGACCAAGTCATCCGCAAAGGCTTGCAATTTGAATTCCTCCTTTTTGACTTTCATTCCTTTTATGTTTATATCCTCTCTAATATTTCTATTTAAGACTTCCAAGGTCAATACAAATAACAAAGGAGATAATGGGCATCCTTGTCTTGTACCTTTTTTAATATTGATAGAGTCTGTGAATTCTTCATCTGTCATTACTTTTGCTGTTTGCTTATAATATACGGCTTCTATTGCTTGGATAAATTTTCTAGCAAAGCCTATCTGTTCCAATAGTAATAACATAAATCTCCAGTTCACATTATCAAATGCCTTTTGGGCATCTAAGAATATCAAAGCCATTTGTTTTTCCAGGTGCACCTCATAATATTCCAATGTGTCCAGGATTACCCTCATATTGTCTTTAATCTGTCTCTTTGGTAAAAATCCATTCTGATCAGAGTGAATAAAGTTATTTAGGTATTTTTTAAGCCTTTCTGCCAAGATTGAAGCAAAGATTTTATAGTCTGCATTCAATAAGGAAATAGGTCTATAGTTCTTAATTTGTAATGGGTCAACCCCTTCTTTTGGAATAAGTGTAATATAAGCTTTTGACCATGTTTTAGGTATTTTCTTATTTATCATAACTTCATTCATGACTTCTAACAGTGGAATGCTCAACGATTCTTGTAATGTTTTATAAAATTCTGCCGGGAAACCATCTGGTCTTGCTGCTTTTCCATTGTTCTGTCTGTTGAGTGCTTTGGTTAATTCCATCATTGTTATAGCACTTTCTAACATTTTCCGAGTTTCATCAAGTATCTTAGGTAGGTTAGCATTTTGTAAATACTGTTTAATTTTTTCCTCATCAAGATCCTCCTGTTTATATAATTGTCCATAAAAATCTCGAATGATTGCCTTTTTCTCCTTATTACCATAACAAATTTGACCATGATCATCTATTAACTGTGATATTTTCATTGATTCTTTCTCTTTTCTCAACTTATATGCTAACCATCTACCTGGTCTATTTGCATCTTCAAAATAGTTCTGTTTAGCACTTCTAATTTTTTGTGCCAGTTCTTCTTTATCTGCTTGATCCATTTTATGTTTAATTATGTCCATTTTAAGTTTGATATCATTTTTCTGTGGCATCTTCTGTAATTCTTTTTCCAGTTTTTTATGGTCATCTTCTAGAGCTTTAATCATTTGCCTCTTCCTAATGTTCTTTTTCTTTGTATAGTCAATTATTAGTCCTCTTGCATATGCCTTCATTGTATCCCAGACATTCTGTATTGAAGTATCTTCTTTTTTGTTTTCATTAAAGAAGAAGGCCAATTCTTTTTCCATCCATTGTGTAAAATCTTTTTCCTTTAGAATAGTATTGTTTAATGTCCATCTAGATCTTTTTTTTTGTCCTTTTCATTTAATTGTCATTGGATTATGGTCTGCCCATGTACTTGTTTCAATATTTATTTCTTGAATATTAGATAATAATTCTGTTGATGTCCAAATCATATCTATTCTGGACCACGATAAATGCCTGTTTGAATTAAAAGTATATTGTTGAGTTTTAGCATTTCTTTCTCTCCATATATCTTTTAAATTTATTTCATCTGTCATTTTAAAAAAGGATTTAGGGAGTTTTCCTATTTTGTCGTGTTGTTTTTACTGTATAGTCCAGTTTATTGTCTACAATTCCATTGAAGTCCCCCATCATAAGTATATTAACATAGTCCAGTTCAATTATTTTCATATGTAATTTTTTATAAAATTCTTCTTGTTTATCATTTGGGACATAAATTGCAACCAAGAGTGTTTTTATGTTATTATCCACTTTTTCAACTATTAATACTCTTCCGTCTTCATCAGTATAAATCAATTTGGCTGGAGTGGTTTCTTTGACGTACAAAACCACTCCTCTTTTCTTACAATAAGTCAGAGAAGTAAATATTTTCCCTAACTTTGGTCGTATCAATAATTGTTCATGTTGTTTTTTAATGTGTACTTCTTGTAAGCAAATTATATCAAATTTTAGCTTCTCTAATTTATAAAAAGTTTTCCTTCTTTTGATAGCTGAGTTCAGTCCATTTATATTCATGGAAATCAGTTTTTTTTTCCCCATGGTTATGCTTTATATTTAGGTCTAACAGTTCTCGTGGATCTTATTTCACATTGTTCTTTGATCTCCATTTGTCCACCTATTGCGCCTTCTTCTTTTTCCATCTCCATTTGGTCCTCTTTAAATTCAGTTAAAATCTTTTCTTTTTCTGTCTCCATTTCTCTTCTTTCGAAAAATTCCTTATAAAACATTTCTGCTTTCGCAATTGAATCAATTCTGTGTCTCTGTTCTTGCCATGTAAACATTAATCCTTCTGGAATCAGCCATCTATAGTTCACCTCTTTTTTCAATAGCATTTTAGTCAAAAATCGGTACTCTCTTCTAATCTCTCTCACTTTTCTAGGTACTTGTTTTAAGACCAGGATCTCTTTGCCTTTGTATTTCAACCCCTTCTCTCTTACCACTTGTAATATTTGGTTTTTAATAGTTTTTTTTTGGTGAAACTAACATGGATCTCTCTTGGTAATTGGTTCTTCGTTGCATATCTTGTGAAAACTCGATATATCTCATCTACTCCATCCATCATCTTTTCCTCTGTTATTTCCAAGACTCCAGCCAAGACTCCTTTCTTTCTTTAAAACCTGGAATCTATAAAAAGTTTTGGCATGGAAAAGAGGTGAGAGTTGTAAGAAGATTTGGAAGTTCATATTAAGTTTGGAAATATACAACACTAATAAATCTGGTAAGAATCAATACTGGTGGCATATTTTCACTCCAGCCTAGCAATATGCTTTCAAAGTATTTCAACTGATTTTTAGAAAAAAAAAGATATTCTGCTATTGATAAATTCTATGTACCGTATTTGTAACCTATAAGAAATATTTGGTATCTTTTTTTTTTGGTAACCTGATCATTTACTTATATTAAGTAATATAAAAACTGATGTTGAAATGAACATAAATATGGTTAGTTTTAGTAGAACAATAGTATTAGTACTTTAATAGTATTGGTGGGAAAATTTGTACCAGTGGCTAGAAACCAGAAGTCAGTGAGTTCTAGTCCTGCCTTAGGCACAAAGCCAGCTGAATGACCTAGAACCAGGGATGGGCTGTGTTCTGTCCCCTCATTAGCATTCTTGAGATCCCCGCGCTTTGATTGGCCAAAGCGCGGGGCACTCTGATTGGTCAGGCGAGCCGCGCCGATTGGCTTGCTAAGAATCTCCCGCGATTGGCCACGGCCGCCGCAGCTAAAGGAATAAAAGCCGCAAACCTTTTGCAAAGCGCCAGTTCGGTTCCTACTTTAATAAAAGAGCATGATTTGAAGTCACCGACTCCTGGCATCATTTTCGAGGACACGACACTGGCGACGAGGATGGGATCCAGACCCTGAACCGAACCACGTGTCCGACGGAAGCCAGGCGAACCACCACGATGGTGAAAATCTCACCCCCCGCACCCTTCAACCCCGCCATCGAGGACTGGGAATCGTACTCTGACCGATTCCGCATGTTCCTCGAGTGCAGCTATCTGAAGGACGCCACCGGCCCCATGAAGCGCACCGTCTTCCTGACCCACTGAGGGACCGAGGTATTCAAGATGGCCAAGGAGCTCGCCAAACCCGCCGATGCGACCGTGATGGACTGGAACATCCTCGAGCCAATACTTCGGCGGCACTACGCTCCAGAGGTACCCATCCTGATCCGACGCAACGAGTTCTACCGTCGGGACCAACGGTCGGGTGAGAGTTTCAGCGACTTCGTCGCCGAACTATGACGCCTATGGCGGCTCTGCGAATTCGACAATCTGAACGACGCCCTGCGAGACAGAATCGTGCTCGGCTTGTGGGACCCCGTCCTCCAGAGCCGGCTGATGGCCAAGGGCAACATCAGCCTAGCAGACACCCTCACTGCAGCCGCAGCCGCCGAAGCAACCCGAACATCCGCCGACCGCATGCGCAGACCGAACGCTGGGGACCGCAGCGGGAACAACAACCCTGCAAGGTCGGCCGAGGCCCAACCCGAGACGACCACCCACCAGGGCGATTTCCACTCGGCATCGGGCACTTCCGATGACGAGGAGGACATTCATCGCCTCCAGACAGGCCGCGACCCACAGAACCGGTGGGGTTGTAAGTCGAGGACCAACTGTGCCGGTTGCGGAGGCGACCACCCCAGGTCTGAATGCTGGTTTTTCGAGTCGATCTGCTGGCATTGTGACAAGAAGGGACACATCGCCCTTGTCTGCCGCCTTAAAAAGAACCGCAGCCCAGCCCGATGGGACCAGAGCGACCGGAGGAGAGAGAGCACACCACCCCGGACCAGAGATCGCCCCTCGGACAACAGATGGGACCGGAACGGACGATCCCTACGAGGCGGCGATAACCAGCGAAGAGAGGAGACCCATCAGACGGTCACCATCGGCCACGCCATAACCAATGACGCCCGGAAGGTCCACGTGGAGGTAGGCATCGAGGGCCAGCCATGCAAAATGGAGGTGGACTCCGGGTCCTACCTCTCCATGATAGCATGGCATGAAATAAAGTGCTTGGTGCCTACCATCCAAAGGAGGAACCTAGACAGCCAGAGACTCATCGTAAAGGACTACCAGGGAAACCGCATCCCGGTAGTCGGAACCAAACACTTCAACATCACATATAAAGGGCACACCGAAAGGCTTCCCCTGACAATCATCGACCGCGACCGCCCAAGCCTACTGGGACTGCAATGGTTCGCCCCACTCGGCATTGCAGTCACGGGAGTCGACCACGTCACCGACGACAGCTGGGAGCAACAACTGGCCCGGGAACTCCAAGAGGTCTTTGACGGAAACCGAGGCAAGTACCGAGGGCCCCTTATATCATTCAGCCAAATGTCCCCCCAAAACACCTGAAACCAAGGCGGGTGCCATTTGCACTTAAACCCAAGATAGACGAGCAAATTGACAAACTCGTCAAGCAAGGGGTCCTACAGCCAATAGACTATGCCCGGTGGGAGACCCCCATAGTCACCCCGATCAAGCCCGATGGGTCGGTGAGGATCTGTGGGGACTATAAGGCCACCCTAAATGGCACGCTGCAACAAAGCGCCTACCCCGTCCCAGTAGTGCAACACCTACTGCACTCACTGGGAAAGGGCAAGGTTTTCGCCAAGCTCGACCTCACCCAGGCATACCAACAGTTGCCAGTCGACGAGCAAATGGCAGAAGCGCAAACCATAGTCACCCACCGGGGAGCATTTAAATGCAACCGACTCCAATTCGGAGTCAGCGTGGCACCGGGAATATTCCAAAGCCTAATGGAAAGACTATTGCAAGGCATCAAGGGGGTGGTACCTTACTTCGATGACGTCCTAGTGTCGGCAACCAACCAAGCCGAACTAGAGGGTCGCCTAAGGGAGGTCCTAACCAAATTCAAAGAGACCGGGCTCAAAGTAAAGAGGGAGAAATGCCAATTATACACGGAACGGGTTGAATTCCTAGGATACCTCCTAGACCGTTACAGCATTCACCCCACAAACCAAAAAATCAAGGCCATCAAAGAAGCCCCCACACCCAAGTCGAAGACGGAACTACAGGCATTCCTGGGGCTACTTAACTTTTACAATGTTTTCCTGCCCCAGAAGGCGATGGTGGTGGAGCCCTTGCATAGGCTCTGGACAAGGCGGCGACTTGGACTTGGGGGAAACGCGAGCAAGCTGCCTTCCAAAGAACAAAGGACCTCCTCACTTCGGACGCCGTCCTTATACAGTATAACGAGACCCTACCTCTGGCCGTCACAAACGATGCATCACCCTTCGGCGTTGGCGCTGTCCTCAGCCATACCCTCCCCGACGGAAAAGAAGCGCCCATCGCGTTCTTTTCAAGGACCCTCACCAAACCGGAGCGGAACTATAGCCAGCTGGACAAAGAGGCTCTGGCTATCGTTGCCGCCGTAAAAAGATTCCACAAGTACCTCTACGGCCAGACATTCACCATCATAACCGACCACAAACCGCTGCTGGGAATCCTTGCAGGAAACCGGGCCACCCCGAACATTCTGTCTCCCCGAATGACAAGGTGGTCCGAGTTCCTGGCAGCCCACAACTACGGACTCATACACAGACCGGGTAAGACGATCTCCCATGCAGATGCCTTAAGCCGCTCGCTGCTACCGGAACCTGACACCGACCCAGCACCCACGACGACCACCCTCAGCATAGAGACTCTACCCAACCTGCCCATAACCGCGTCAGACATTGCCCGAGAGACTAATAAAGACAAACGTCTGGCGCGGGTGTTGCATTGGGTAGAGAAAGGGTGGCCGGAAAGAGACAACGACGAGTCCGTCAAAACATTCCGAAACCGGCAAACGGAACTCTCGTTATTAAAAGGGTGCATACTATGGGGGGATAGGGTGGTCATTCCAGAAAAACTACAAGGGAAGGTTCTGGAACTACTACACGAGGGGCACCCTGGCATCGTTAGGACTAAAGCCCTGGCCAGAAGTTACGCTTGGTGGCCAGGGATGGACAAACAAATTGAGACCTGGGTAGCAAGGTGCCAATGATGCCAGGAAACTAGGCCAAGCTCACCCACAGCACCCGTACTAGAGTGGGAAACCCCAAGGGGACCTTGGTCTAGGATCCATATAGACTTCGCCGGGCCCACAAAAGGATACACCTTCCTTATAACAGTAGACGCTTACTCCAACTGGCTGGAGGTAAGCAACATGAAAACAACAACCACGGAGGCCGTGATCAAGGAACTCTGCAAACTCTTTGCAACGCACGGCCTCCCAGACGTCGTCGTTTCCGACAACGGGCCCCAATTCACCTCGCTGGAATTCGAAAAATTCCTAGCGGAAAGGGGCATCCGCCACGCGCTGACAGCACCGGCACACCCGGCGGCGAACGGTAGGGCGGAACGGATGGTGCAATTCACTAAGAAAACCATCCGGAAAATAGACCACGGGGAGATCCAGGAGAAAATAAACAAACTACTCTTCACCCAACACATAACCCCAAATACCACAACGAATAAGAGCCCAGCCGAACTATTAATGGGGAGGAAATTAAGGTCCCCACTTGACAGGTTACACCCCACTTATAACCCAGAGAAGCCCCCAGACTCAAACAGCAAACACCGAACTTTCGCACCAGGCGACCCCGTATACACAAGAAACCTGACGGGAGACCCACTATGGGTACCGGCCGTCATCACACAAATAACAGGCCCACACTCGTACCGGCTACAAACAGCAGACGGACGAGTCTGGAAACGCCACATCAACCAATTAAGGTCGAGGACTACCAACCAAGAGACCACCGACGCACAAACAGGCGAAACCGACCCCCACAACACAAACCAAGGGGGGAGGGAATACCCAGGGGACCAAAACCAAAGAAGAATAAACCAGCCATACTTACCAGAAAGCAGCCAGCATGCCCCCTCGCCAGGAAGAGACAGCCAGGCCAGCTCGACCGACCCGGGAAGACCGAGCGGGAGCGGCAAAACCCGCAGCTCAACCAACCCGGGAGGCCCAGGAGGGAGCTACGGAGAGCGGCCCGGCCCAACCGACCAGCCGGTTCCCACGACGGCATCAGGAGAAACAGAGATCCCGACCGAACCGGCCAGGATCCAACCTACGACTGAGCTGCGCAGGTCCAGTAGGCTCAGACGGAGCCCCGCCTACCTACGTGACTACGCTACATAAGGACTGAACCAAGAGGGGAGGGCTGTTCTGTCCCCTCATTAGCATTCTTGAGATCCCCACGCTTTGATTGGCCAAAGCGCGAGGCACTCTGATTGGTCAGGCGAGCCGCACCGATTGGCTCGCTAAGAATCTCCCGCGATTGGTCTATTCGAATCACGGGAGATTCAAAGCGGTGTCATTGGCCGCGGCCGCCGCGGCTAAAGCAATAAAAGCCGCAAACCTTTTGCAAAGTGCCAGTTCAGTTCCTACTTTAATAAAAGAGCATGATTTGAAGTCACCGACTCCTGGCATCATTTTCGAGGACACGACAGGCTGCTTAGGGTTTGCAGGGGTTCAGCCCTTAGCTAAGATTTTGTGCAGTTTGGAAAAACCCCAAATCCCACTCCTATCTGGCCCTGCCCACCCCACCCTTCCCAGGAGTCTCCACGTGGCTTGTTTTGGATGCAGGTAAGTGTAGGACATGTGCGAAGGCTCAGGGAGGGCAAAATTGGACCTCCTGGAAGTTCAGGAAAGTCAGAAATGGGCCAGTTTCTGGCTTCTAGAGAACCTCTTGAGCCCAGGGAAGGTGTTTTTGCCCAAGGAGGACTCAGGTGGCTTTCCTCAAGTCTCCAGAAGGACAAAAACACCCTCCACTGTGGTGTAGGAAGCTGACTAGGTCATGCCCACCATGACCAAGACCACCCAGCAACTGGGCAGAAAAATCCTTGCTAAAAGTTTCGAAGTCCACCCCTACATAGAACCAGTCATTTTTAACATTAGGAACCCATGGCAAACCACTTCTGAAAAGTGACAATCTTTTGAATAGATTATTTAGTAGTTTTAACAGTCTGAGATTTCAATAAAGGCTTGATTGACTAGTCTTCCTTGATACGAGTGATATGTAAGCTTATTGTTTTGGATGTGATGGGATACTATTACAATATAGAATAAACTTCCTCCACAACTACAGTAGATACTTGGAAATATCTAGAGATAAAAATTATTTTCCCAAATTTATCCTTTTGAGATGAATTTACTGAAGGCTAGATCCATGTCTCCTTTAAAATTCTGCAGTAATGGTTTCCTCAGTGTAGAAAATTTTGCTGAAGCGAACAGGAGAATGAACATCGCAAAACATTATTACCTAGCACAGATTGCGCACAGGCTCTGCATTTATATGTTATTCCATTACATGCTTTGCAGTACATTTTTCTCCAGCAATGCATTGTTTTGCTTTTACCTCTTTTGAAGCAAATACAGAAAACTGTCATAAAAAGTGAACAGCAATTTCATTTCATATACTTAGCAACACTCTGGACATTCAGTAAACACTTGATATCTAGTACATGCATGCATTTTCCATCCTCCCAATTTCTAAAAAAACATACTTTAATAATATGTTTTAAGTACTCTAATTAAAAATAAATAAATTTCCAATTCATAAGATTTTGGAGGGAGTTCCTGGAAGAAGGGGAAATAATTCAAGAATTGAGTAATCTGGCACTGGAAGTATCAGGGTAGAGTTGCATGCTAACAACTGTAAACAATCACAAAGGAAAATAAGAATGTGTTTAACCAAGGGCTTGATGGACTTGTGACTTCCTGCCAGCTTCCCCACTGACTTTGCTTATCAGAAGCCAGCTGTAAGATTGCAAATGAAAATTACATAATTTACAGGAGTGTTGCCACAGTTGCAACTTCAAGGACCAGCTATAAACCTCATTTTTCAACACTGTCATAATTTTGAACTGTCATAGTTTGTGGTTAGTAACCAAGGACTGCTCTATAACAGAAAGAATTATTACCTTGATGGGAATAGTTACATTAATTATACTGAGCTCATTATATCTTCATGAAATTAGAAATGAAACTCAATGTCACTCAAATGGAAATTCAGACTAAGGGCCCAAAAGAGCTGTACACCCCTGTTCTAAGGCCAGATCAAGATATCTGAACAATTTAAAATGGTGGACAACTTCAGATTTCTCATTCATATCTTCCCATTTCAGTTGCTATTGTCAGCTAGATAGGATCCATTAGAAGATCAACTTCAATGTAGGAAGCATCTTGTTACTTTCTGTCAGTTATATACCTGCAAACATGTTCGACCTCCCTCCATGATAAGGTTAAGAATTAACTGTTCAAAAGAGCCTACAAGTTTTAATTTAAAAAACTCATCAGTTTTCCTCACTTTTAATCAACCATGGTGTCTAATATAAAGATAAAAGTATAATTTGAATACTGCATTTAAATCTCTTTTTAAAATCCCTTAAGGAGCTTCAGACTTTAGAAAAGGAAGGAAAAGAAAAAAAGAAAAGAAAACAATGGAACATATCCAACTTCACCACAAGTTCAATGAAGTATTGAAGGTTACTTAAATAATAATAATAAAAAAAAAATCAGTTCAATACATTTCTTTTCCAAGAATCTGACTGCTGAGAACCTTCTACTTTCTGCTTATTTCTTTATCCCAAATGTGTATTGATTTCTTCCACCTTAGTGAACAGTAAATATTATTAAAAAATAAATGACAATCATGAGTCGAATTAAATGTCAGCTAGGTTAGGCTTTCACAACTTTTTCCCCCTGGAAAAAATGTCAAGGAGATATCTCCTGGTAGACAAGAGATGAAAATAATACTGATGATAATGATGATGATGATGATGATGATGAACAACATAGAAACACATTAAAATTAGAGATGATTGTTCCAATTAACCTATCTAATAGGGATATGTATATATTTGTTTAAAATAAAAGTGCTTCATATTCAGCAGAATATGTATAAATATCTCCTAATTGTTGGTCTGGGCTACAAGGCGTTAGACATGAAATTGATTAATTTTGTGCCAGTTTCTTGGAATGGAGTATTTTACTCCATTCATGTACTTTACTTTCACATAAAATACATAAAAAATATACATGAATAAAAAATACTTGTTCTTTTAAGTAATCACATTTCATATTCATAAGTATTTTATGTTAAAATAACATTTCTAAAATGGAACAGTACATGTTAACTTGAAAATAAATTCACTCTGATCATTTTGAAAGCGTACCTCCAATTTATTTTAATTAGAACAATTAGGACATTTTAAAATCCCTTTAAGTCCCTTACCCATGATTTATATCATTAGTCATTATTGGCTTTATCGTCTTTTCCTTCCCATCTTCTTGCTTTGTTTGCTTGTTTGTCTGCTCTATCTTCTCTTCCATTCTTTCTGTTATCTCCTCTCTTTCCTGGACTCTTTGATCTTAATTCATCAGTTGTAGCATATTTTATATTTTCCCATATATGCTTTGCATTAGGTACTTTATGTCTCTGTAATTCTTTTCCATAGTACACCAAATGATTTGAAATATCAATGCCATTTCTCTTGAAATCTCTTGAAACTTATTTCCCCTTGATGGAGCATCTTGTCTTAATTTAATAACTCCTGTTCTTACTCAAGTCCAAAAACTATATATTCCAGTCCAATGTTAGTCCTCAGAAAGTTCAATAATCATAGTTCTTTGCATCTCTGGATTATTAATCAATTCCATTTAATTAGTCCAGGAAACTTATGTAAATCAAAAATCACTTTGCTCTACTTTAAAGTCTTCCTTGTTCCCATAATAGTGTTTCTAGTAATCATAAAGTAACTAATTATAGAACATTAAGTGTCACCAAAGTCCCCCAGGTGAATGTTGTTTATTTCTCTCATCCAAATGTTTTTCTAAACTTGTAGGGATCTGTATATTTCATTTTCCAGTAGATGGCACCCTCAGCTTAGGTTTCAGCATTGTTTCAAGTCTTATAAATTTAATTAATCTAAATTGAGTTCAGTTTATGGAATCAAAGTCAACTATTCAAATAGATTCAAGTAGATATTCCAGCATTTTATAATGCCTTTCCAAAACAATGCCTGTCCAATTTAAAAGTCCAATTTTCTATATTTTAAAAGGTCTTTTGGTTTTCTCCCCTTAGTTTTTTTTTTGGGGGGGTCTATGATTTTCCTCTCTATGATTTTTCACCGCTTTAAAAAATAATGCCAAGGGTCTCTTTTCCTGGATTTTCCTCTTTCTTTTTTCTTTAAAGTGAGTGTCTAAATAAAAAAAAGAATCTTCTCACCCAGCTCCAGTCACTGTTCATCTGCACAGCTCCTCCACATTTCTTTGTTGCCTCAGCTGTTCCAGCTTCATAGCAGCCATGATGGCTGCCTCTTCTCTTCGTCAAAGAAGAGGGAAGAAGCCCTGAGTTCAGCAGGAGAGTTGCTGCTCTCCCTGAACTGCAGGCACCCCTCTTTTTTCCAACACTCCTACAGGGTGGCTTGAGCTCCTTTTGGTGCCCTCCAACAAGGAGAACTCAGTGTGGGAGAGCAAAGACCCACTCTTTACATCCGATATCACTGCAACATCAGTCAGAAGATTTTTTTCCCCCCTTATTTAAATGATGCATCCATCAACAAAACAAAATCATCATTTATGACAAAACATTAATTTTTATTAAAGGACAATTCTTTAAAAAAAAAAATTCTCCTCAACAATAACAATTTTAATTTTTCTCTGCTTATATACAAAAGTCCTTTAATTTTTGTCCATTAATGTTTATCCTCTCTCTAATGTTATCCTCTCTCATTAATGTTTATCCTCTCTCTAGAAGTGGTTCTTCTAAAAATATCAAATGTTCTGCAAATGGTCTTAAATTATAACTTTTTTAAAAAAAATCTTAACTCCCATAATAATCTTATCTTGCTTTATGTCTCCATTCAGTATCTCAAGAACCAAACTGAATAAAAGTAGACACAGTGGACATCCTTGTCTTCTCCCTTTTTGAATATCACAAGGGTTTGTTAATTTTCATCAACCATTATTTGTGCTTTCTGGGAAGTATAAATTAAACTTACCCATATAATAAATTATCGCCAAAAATTGTACCTTCCAAAACTTGAATCAGAATGTTCAGTTCAAATTGTTAAAGTCCTTTGCTGGGTCTAAGATTATCAATGCAGCTTGTTTTTTTTTTTTTTTTTTTATGTTGCTCCAAGTATTCCAGAATATTTGAAACATTTCTAATATCACATAGTTGTCTTTTAGGTAAAAAAAGAAAACAAAACTCTACATTGATCTTCATGAATAAAATAGCACATAAACTTATATACCACTTCATAGTGCTTTACAGCCCTCTCTAAGAAGTTTACAGAATCAGCATATTGCCCCCAACAATCTGGGTTCTCATTTTATGGTATTTCAGTTCGTTTCTAAATCTGTTTCCAGCCTAAATTTCTATTCTTTCAAAGTAATAATAATTCCTTCCAACTTATCTCATCTAAACTGATTTTTTTTTTTTTTTGTTTAAGCTTGCCTGTCACTCTACAAACACACACACACACACTTTTATATTACATAGTGTTTCATTTGAAATTTTCTTAAGACAATGTATTATAAGACCTCAACCTAATATTAAAATGCTACTGTAGAACTTGTACTCTTGTCTTCTTTCTGGAAAAAGTACACAAGGACACCCTTTTCATGATTTTGCAAAACTTGTATTGATCCTATAGACCTTATCCATCTCTATATTGGTGTTAATTTTATCCCTATCCAGGAAATCTGAACAAGATTTAAGAAATCTGAACAAGATTTCTCCGTGTTTTTCTAGAATTGCTCTAAATCTTAAACAATGTTATTTTACTCTCATTCCAAATTGTCCAAATTCTCCTCTATCTCTCTATTTATAACCTCTGTTTTATTTTCGAAAACTTCTCGATTGTCAGCATTTTATTTTCATTCTGCAGCCAGTTGCCCTACAGATTCTTCAGGTTTCTTAACTTCTTTCAGATATTTATAATCCCTGCAAGTTTTTCTTCCATTTCCATTTCCTTTTTCTTCCATTTCCATCCTATACTGTTGCAGTCATCTTTTTCACAAATTCTTCAAAAAAATTTCTTTAATAATCTGATTTCATCAGATTATCTGTAAATTGTTCTAGTGAATCCCTCGTGTCCTTTTCTCAATTTGTCATGACAATTTCAAGGGAAAAATAGATTAGACTAAGATAAAAGATAATAACTTAGCTTTCATTTACCATGTGGACTTAAATTCTGCATTTACTTATTTTTTTGGCTTTTGTGGTTTTGAAAGTCTTTCAAGTAATGCTTTCTCCAATTCTTAGGCATAATATGCTTTATAGAAATATGTGATGGATTTATTAATCTGCACTCTTCACAGGTCAAAAAATTAAAAATGGAATAATAAACTGATGTTATATCATTAATATGGTCATGTGTTTTTTGTTTTTTTTCTTGCACACAGGCAGGTAATCATATGAAAAATAATGATCTAAATGATAAATCAGAATTAGTTTTTTTTTTCATACTGTCCAATGTGATTATAACAATCTCTCCAGCCTATAGCATTTTTTTAAAAAAAATCTTATTTTATACCTAATTTAATTAATGAATCAATAAGGCAGAGAAGTTTCCTCCTTCAGGATTATGTGTTGATTGCTGTGAAAAAAAATATTAAAATTTCCCCTGATTGAAGAAGATATCATTTCTCCCTATCTACAAGAATTTTAACCAGTAACAATATACAAAGTCATATCTTATTGATGCATATCATGAAGCATGATCAATTCCTTACATGTTATGTTTCAATGACATCACCTACATAGATTCTGAGAATTGAAGCAACTGAAACTCTTGTTCTTTTTTTTTTTTTTTTGAAAAAGACTTTATTAATTTTCTACAAACAAACAAGACAAACAAAACATAAAAACATCAACTCTCATATGTACATCCAGTGTGTCAATTGGTTCATCATTTTTGTGCATTCATTCTGTAGTCTCAAATTACAATTATGTTACATAACAACTCATATTGTCAATCCAAACTTATATATCCTAATATCACTAAAAAAAGAAGTTTTTGACGATATTTTTAATCATTCATGCTTTATGAGCTAACAATACTTTAAACCAGTTTACTCTATAACAAATCATACAATCATATCAAATCAATCCTAAAAAACCCTTTATAAATATAATGTCAAATAACAAAATAATAGCAAAATAGCAAAATAAAGATATTCCTTATTATCTAGCATTCTAAATATTCTATTATCATATTTTATCATCTAGCCATTGATAAAAAAGATCCCAAATTTCATAAAATTGTTTATCCTCTTGCTCTCTAATTTCAAATGTCAATCTACTCATCTAAGCACATTCCAATATTTTTCTTAATAATTTCTTCCTGGAATGGTATTTTCTCATTCTTCCAATTTTTAGCAAATACAATCCTAGCCGCTGTTAATACATTTACAATCAGGTACTTCAAATCTTTACTATATATATCAGGTAAAATTCCCAATAAGAAGATCTCTGGTTTCAAGTCTATGTGTTTCTTTGTCATTTTTTCCAACCACATGCAAATTATAGTCCAATATTTTCTAGCGTCCTCACAAGTCCACCACATATGGTAATACGAGCCGGGTATCTGATGACATTTCCAGCATTTTTCAGATTTGTTCTTAAACATTCTTGCTATTCTTGTCGGGGGAAAGTCCCACCTGTAAAACATCTTATACAAATTTTCTTTATATGCTGTTGACATTGTCATTTTATAATTTTGAGACCACAGTTTCTGCCATTTCTCTAGATCAATCCCATATCCAAAATTCTTCCTCCAAACAATCATAGTTTCTTTGACTTGTTCTTCCTCTAATTTCATTCCCAGTAAATAACCATATAATTTTTTAATCAACTTCTCATCAGTACCCATCAAGATCTTATCTAAATCAGTCTGCTTATCATAGAATCCCTCCGTTTTAGAATCTTCATCATACCTTGAATGTATTTGCGCATATGAAAACCAATTCATCCTTATACCTTGTTCCTCTAAGTTTTGGATCGATTTAAGTTCACCCTTTTCATGCAAGAGTTCCCCATATCTAACTGTTTGTTCTTTCTTATAAATTATAGGATAGGAAAATGCTTTAATAGTCGATAACCAAACTGGAATTTTCAAATAACATTGTCTTTTTATCTTCTCCCAGTTTAACCACAATGACTCCCATATATAATGTCTTCTAAAATAACCCTGTGTTTTAGTTCCCTTATACCATAAAAAAGCATGCCAGCCCAACAGCAGATCATGCCCTTCTAATGTCAACAACCTATGCTTTCTTAACGTTATCCATTCTTTGACCCACATCAAACTTGCAGCTTGATAATACAATTCCCAATTAGGCAGGCCAAAACCTCCTCTAATTCTAGCGTCTTGCAAAAGCTTTAGCTTTATTCTCGCTTTTTTACCTTGCCATATAAACTTCAACATGATTTTATTTCAATCTTCAAAATAGTCTTTTCCAAGCCTAATTGGTATTGTTTGAAACAAAAATAAAATTCTGGGTAAAATATTCATCTTGATTGTTGAAATTCTCCCTATTAATGACAATTACAAGTTTTCCCACTTCTTCAAATCTGTAGCTATCTGTTGTTTGAGTTTAATATAATTATTCTCTTTTAATGTGCTACATCTTGCTGTCAAATATATCCCCAGATACTTAACCTTATTTATAATTTAGATTTTCAAAAGATCTGCCAGTTCTTCTCTTTGTCTCAAAAGCATGTTCTTTGTCAAAATCTTTGTTTTATCTTTATTTATTTTCAAACCCGCCATCTCACCATATGTCTCTATCTTTTCCAATAACCTTGGAGCTGTTTCTAACGGGTCTTCCAGAATAAAAGCTAAATCATCAGCAAAAGCTTGTAGTTTAAATTCTTCCTTCTTAATTTTCATTCCTTTTATGCTTTTATCATCCCTAATATTTCTATTCAACACTTCCAAGGTCAACACAAATAGCAAAGGTGATAGGGGACACCCTTGTCTTGTGCCTTTTCTTATATTAATAAAATCTGTAAGTTCCCCCTCCGTCATTACCTTTGCTGTCTGTTTATTATATATGGCTTCAATTGCTTGAATAATTTTTTTAGCAAAACCCATCTGTTCCAATAGTAATAACATAAATCTCCAGTTCACGTTGTCAAATGCCTTTTAAGCATCTAAAATTATCAAAGCCATTTGCTTTTCAGGATGAGCCTCATAGTTTTCCAAAGTATCCAAGATTACTCTCATATTGTCTCTGATTTGTCTCTTTGGCAGAAATCCATTTTGATCTGGGTGAATAAAATTATTAAATTTTTTTTAAGTCTTTCTGCTAAAATTGAAGCAAAGATTTTATTGTCTGCATTCAAAAAGGAGATAGGTCTATAGTTCTTAATTTGCAGTGGGTCAGCCTCTTCTTTTGGAATAAGTGTAATATAAGCCTCTGACCATGTTTTGGGTATCATCTTCTTTAACATAACTTCATTCTTGACTTCTAACAATGGGATACTCAATGATTCTTGAAATGTTATATAGAATTTTGCCGGAAGCCCATCTGGACCCAGTGCTTTCCCATTGTTTTGTCTCTTAAATGCTTCATTTAATTCCATCATTGTTATATTGCTTTCTAACATTTCTTCAGTCTCTTTAGGTATCTTCGGTAAATTAGCATTCTGTAAATATTGTTTTTTTTCCTCATCAATATTCTCTTATTTATATAGTTGCCCATAAAAATCTCGAATAATTTCCTTTTTCTCCTTATTATCATAACAAACTTGACCTTGATCATCTATTAACTTCAATATTTTTCTTGATTCCTTCTCCTTTCTCAATTTATATGCTAGCCATCTACCTGGTTCATTCGCATCTTCAAAGTAATTCTGTTGAGAATTTCTGATTTTCTGTGCCAATTCTTCTTTCTCTATTAATTCTATTTTATGTTTAATTACATCCAGCTTCAATTTAATATCTTTTTTCTGTGGCATTTTCTGTAATTCTTTTTCAAGCTCCGGAAAGAAAGTGGCTGGAAAGAAGTGTGTCGGCTGGGTGAGAAATTCCTTTTGTGTTGTAAATTCACTGAGGTTTGAAAGGGCATCCTGAACAAAGAAGAAACCTGTGAGACTTTTTTTTTTTTTAACCAAAACTGTTTGAATGGTGTTTTTTAAAGTGATGTCAAATTGAGGCTTGGATTTTTTTTTTTCTTACCTTTTTTCTGGGGACTTAAGTGTGACTTTGTAGGTAACCGGATTGAATTTTCTCTTATATATATTTTTATGCTCCTTTTGATTTTTTAATTTTCTCTAGGATAGAGGCTCCCCTTAGCTATTTTCTTTTTCTTTTTCTTTTGTATACATTATTCATTTTTTCTGGCTGGGGGGGGAAAGAGCATAAAGAAACATTGCAACACTGCCAACTAGAGGCTTGAAAATACTTTATTTGAAGTGGAAAGAATTGTAAGAAGACTCCTTCTCAAGGACATTTCAACGTGATAAGATAGAGGGAGAGCACAGCAAAATATTATTACAGGTGTTTTCCTGGACTCTTATCAATATTTCAACACTTGAGGCTTAGCTTTGAAGCTGCTGGAGAAGAGAGTCATAATAAGAGCCTTGGATAAATAAAGTGCAGTGTGCTCATATATATATATATATATATATATATATATATATATATATATATATATATATATATATATATATATATACCCCATTCGCCAGCCTTTTTGTAAATTTCAATTCTAGCAATATTTTTATTTTTGCCTTTTATTTTAAAGGGAAAGTCTCAGAGTTTTTTCTTTATTTTTCTTTTTTTCTCTTTATTTTTATTGGGACTTTTTTGCTTTTTCTATCCATGTTTTTGGACCACTTTGTTTTTCTTTTTTGATTATTGAGATTAAGGTGTGAAGAACCTGAAGGAATTTCTTTTTTTCTTTTGCTTTTTTTTGCTCTTAATCAATAATATCATTTTTGGGTTTGTTTGTTTTTTTCTTTTCTATTTTTCCTTTTTTATGGTGGACTACTTTGTAATTGGATTAGGGTCAAGAAGAACCTGAAGATTTTTCTTCTTTCTTTTTTCCTTTTTCTTCTTTGGTTTTGGGTCTTTTACTATTGGATTTTTCCATTTTGGATTATAATTGACTATTCTACCAGTTGGATTAAAAGTCAAAAAGAATTTGAAGCTTTGGAGGCATTAAAATGAACAGGAAACCAATACCAGTTGGCATTTCTACTTCTACCTCTGCTTCCCCACCAGCTGGAGGACAACGTTTAATTCAGACAATGTTGAAGCAAAATAAAGAACAAGAAATAGTAACTTTACAGATGATTATGCAAGGAATCCAAGATCTCAAGATAAAATCAGACATCATTGAACAAAGAATAGAGAAGACTGATGAAAAAGTGGAATATATTAAACAAATGATGGGGAAGTATGAGGAGAGATTCCAAAAAAATGAGGAAGAAGGGAAACAAAGAGAGGAGAAGAGTGGAAATATTGACAGTAGATTAACAGAGGTTGAACAAGAAAAAAATGGGATGTTGAGGTGGGAGATGGAAAGGTCAGAATTTTATCTCAGATTTCAAAATATAGAAGAGGAAAAAGGAGAAAATTTGGCTGCGATAATGATAGAAATTTTGGCAGATGCTTTGGAAATTACAGAGGAAAAGATGATGGATGGAGTAGATGAGGTATATCAAGTTTATACAAGATATGCGATGAGAAATAAATTACCCAAGGAAGTCCATATTAGATTTACCAAAAAATCCATCAAAACACAAATATTACAAGTGGTAAGAGAGAAAACATTGAAATACAAAGGTAAAGAGATTGTGGTTTTAAAACAAATACCCAGAAGAGTGAGAGAGATGAGAAGAGAATATCGATTTCTGACCAAAATGCTACTGGAAAATGAAGTGAATTATAGATGGCTGATTCCAGAAGGATTAATGTTTACGTGGCAAGAGCAGAGACATAGAATTGATTCAATTGAGAAAGCAGAACTTTTCCATGCAGAATTTTTTGGAAGAAGAAGAGAGGAGGCAGAGAAAGAGGTCTCATTAATTGAGTTTCAAGAGGAACAACTGGAGACTGAAAAAGAGAAAGGAGATGTAGGTGGACAGGTGGACAGTAAGAGCTGTTAGACCTAAATATAAAGCATAATCATGGAAGAAAGAAAACTGATTACAATGAACATAAATGGACTTAATTCAGCTGTTAAAAGAAGGAAAACTTTTCATAAATTAGATAAATGAAAATTTGATAAAATTTGTCTACAAGAAGTTCATATTAAAAAACAACATGAACAATTGTTAGTACAGCCAAAATTGGGGAAAATATTTACTTCTTTGACTCAATCTAAGAAAAGAGGAGTGGTTCTATACATTAAAGAGGTTATCCCAGCAAAACTGGTCTACATTGATGAAGATGGAAGAGAATTAATGGTGGAAATAATGGACAATAATATAAAAATACTCTTGATTGCAATTTATGTTCCGAATGAAAAACAAGAAGAGTTTTATAAAAAGCTACACATGAAAATAACTGGACTGGACTATGTTAATATAATTATGATGGGAGACTTTAATGGAATTGTGGACAATAAATTGGACTATATAGCAACAACAACCAAGCAAAATAGAAAGGCTCTCCCTAAATCTTTTTTTAAAATGACAGACGAACTATCTTTAAAAGATATTTGGAGAGAAAGAAATGTTAAAGCTAAACAATATATTTTTTATTCAAATAGACATTTATCATGGTCCAGATTATATATGATTTGGATATCAACAGAATTAATATCCAATATTCAAGAAACAAATATTGAAACAAGTACTTGGGCAGATCATAGCCCAATGACAATTAAATGGAAGGGACAAGAAAAAAGATCGAGATGGACATTAAATAATACTATTTTAAAGGAGAAAGATTTTATACAATGGATGGAGAAGGAATTGGCTTTTTTTTCAGAGAAAATAAAAAAGAAGATACTTCAACGCAGAATGTTTGGGATACAATGAAGGCATATGCTAGAGGTCTGATAATAGATTATACAAGAAAAAAGAATATTAGGAAAAGGCAAGCTTCTAAGGCCTTGGAAGATGAGTATAAAAGACCTGAAACTCTTGTTCTTATTGCTCTGAAATATTTACATCTTCCCAGGGGTGGGATTCAAATTTCTTAACAACCAGTTCTGTGGGTGTGACCTAATTTATAGATGTGGCTGGGTGGTCACATGACTGGCTGGGCATGGCTTGTATGTAAATATTTTAAATATTTATGTAAATATTGATTTTTTTTATAAATTACCCAAAATCAAGCAAAGCAGGCAGGCAGATTGAGTTGCTCACAGAATCACAGATTCACTAAGAGATCTATCTTTTTGCAATCTATTGCCTGAGTCTGTCATATAAAATTTGCTTGCAAACAAATTCACAAGATTAACTCACAACACATCATGTATGTAAATAATGATTTTTATTTTTTTTAAAAAAGAGCAACTTTTATCCAAAATCAGGCAAAGCAGGCAGGCAGACTGAGTTTCTCACAGAATCACAAATTCACTCAGAGACCTACCATTCTGCAATCTATTGCCTGAGTCTGCATTGAAAAATAGAAGCTTCAGTCCTAAGAAAGGTTCAGCTCTGCTTTTAGATTAGCTAGAAAGCAAGAAATCCAACGATTTCCTACTTTCTGTCTAATGTAAATCTCCCAGCACAGCAGAACAGCTGATGGTCGGGGTTAAAAAAGGACAAATAGCAACTTACCAAAGGCAGGCAAGTTGGATGGCATGCATGCCAGGTAAGGAGTGAGTGGGCAGGGATGGGGGCAGCCAGTGGAGTGATTTTCCCATTCTCCGAACTGTGCAGAATCATAACAACTGGTTCTATAGAACTGGACTGACCAGGTAGAATGCCACCCCTGCATCTTCCCTGGGTGTGGACTGCCCACACTGTTAAGGCATAGTATGTATCCTTGTCACTGGAGAAATGAAAGTTGTATTTGGAAATTGTTG
The DNA here is from genome assembly GCA_033807585.1 of Hydrophis major. Classification (NCBI taxonomy): domain Eukaryota; kingdom Metazoa; phylum Chordata; class Lepidosauria; order Squamata; family Elapidae; genus Hydrophis; species Hydrophis major. The sequence continues at coordinate 169,581,338 of CM066330.1, forward strand.
TTATTCTGAAGAAAAAAGGCTTATTAATAGGGATTGTATCTCTAGTAACTCCAGGGTGGCAAGTTCCTTTCTGAAATTTCCCAAGTCCATCAAGTTTAAATGGGAATTGAGCATGAGTAACTTTCCCAGAAAGCTTCTCTATAACTTCCTAAACGTTTATCTCATAATAAAAAAATATGAACTCAGGACCATTAATGGATTCTTTTTAGAGAGGAAATAAAAGCACTATTTTGATTGATACCACTTGCATGCATTATAGATAAATTAATGCTACTCTCCTGGTAAGATTTAAAAAAAAATTCTAACAAAGAATATGATGGTGAAACAGAAGGAGGATCTGGAGAAAAAACTGGGGATTCAAACAACAACAAAAATTAAAGTGTCTCGGGGTATGGTTCACAGCTAAATGTTCATTGATAAAAACATATAACTATGAGAAATTACTGAAACAAATACAAAAAGATTTGGAAAATCGGGGGAAACTTCAAATATCATTGATAGGGAGAATCACCACTATTAAGATGAATATACTACCCAAGGTATTATTTCTGTTCCAAACAATCCCAATAAAACTCGGAAAAATCTTTTTTTGAAGAATCAAACAAAACAATTAAAAAAAGTTTTTTGGTAAGGGAAAAAGCCCCAGATAATACTAAAACCCCTGCAGGATAGTAAGCATAAGGGAGGGTTCAGACTACCACATTGGGATCTTTATTATCAGGCCCCAATAACAACATTGATCAAAGATTGGGTAAATTTAAAGAACAAAACAGTGTTAATATTAAAAGGATATGACCTACAAATTGGTTGGCATGCATTTATGTGAGAAGGGAAAAATAAATCTTATTCATATTTGCAAAATCATCAAATTAGAAATACATTACTAGGGGTATAAAAAAAATTAAAATGAAACCATTAAACAAAGATTCCAATCTGGATGTCAACCACGGAAGCTATGATTTACTCAAATGTTTTAGATTTGAATAAAACGGTGAGCTATAAAGAGTTATTAGATGAACAAGGGAATCTAAAATCTAAGCAGGAATTGTTGTCACAAGGAATACAAGTAGATTGCTGGCCATATTTACAGATACAGTCTACAAAAAAGATATAAAACAGTATGGGATAAATTCAGAGCAACAGAAATTGGATAAAATTTTACAGGGACAAGATAGAAAAATGATTACTAAAATGTACAATTATTTGTTAAGATATAAACTGGAGGAAGAAACTGTAAAAGAAACAATGATGATCTAGGGCCAAAAAATTTGGATATAGCATAAATTTGGAAGATTGGGAAAACCTATGGAAAATAAATTACAAATTATCTGCAACCTACAAGGAGAATTTATACAAAATGTTTTATTGCTGGCACCTAGCACCAGCGAGACTTGCAAAATTGTTTCCCAAAAACTTGGCAAGCTATTAGAAATGTGGATATGAGCAGGGTACCTACTATCATATGTGGTGGTCCTGCCAAAAAGCAAAAAAGTATTGGAGGAAAATTAATAATTGGCTTGAAGAAATCACTGAAGTTAAAACTGAATGGAAACCAGAAATATTTTTATTAGGAATTCTAAAACAAAAAATTAGTAAAAAAAATTACTATATATTATATTTCACATATTAACAGCGGCAAGGCTCACCTTGGTCCAAAATTGGACATGCGAAAATACTCCCCCTGACTTCATGATCATAAAAAAAGTTTTGAAATGCGCAGAAATGGACAGGCTATCATTGGAACTTAAAAACAAAGAGAATCAGAATATTATGAGATTTGGAATTGTTGGAATTGGCTAAAAGATAGACATGAAAGTAACAAAACAAAGTCAAATAAAAAGGTATGACAGAAACTAGTAACGTTACATGTAATTAGGTTTGTAATATATAATTAGATGAAATTTTGTATTATATGTTTAAAGTTAGAACCATGAATGAGTATTTTACATAATTTGAGAGATGTCAGATTGAGTGAACACTGTTTTGCTTAAGTTGCGACAAGCGGAATGTTTGATTTTACTGTATTTGTATAAATTTGTTCAATAAAGTATTTTTCTACAGTGCCTTCTTCCTTCCTCCCCCACCCTTATTTTTAAATCTGTGGGTATGTAATTGAGGATAAGGTACACGTTACCTTGTATTGAAGGTAGCTATAATATAAGCAATGTTAATAGCTAACCTTAGTACTTTGAGCTTCTTCAGATTTGGTTAAAATAGCATTTTTCTTTACAGTAACAAAAAAATTATGAATAGTCAGGTTATAAATGTCCAGTCTAGCACAATACCAATGAAGAAGAAAAATAATACCTCTCAAAAGAAACTAGCATGGCTGCATAAAGAACTGTCTGATAAATTGAAAGACAAAAGGGATGTATAAAAAGTGAAATAACTAAGACAGAATATCAGCAAATAGCCCAAGCCTGCAAAGATGAAGAGAGGAAAACTAAGGTTCAAAATGAACTAAGGGTTGTGACAAAAGTCAAAAATAACAAAACAAGCATCTTTTAACATGTAAAAAAAACAAGAAAAAAAGTCAAGAAAACAATTGGTCCATTAGTGGTAGAAAGTGGCAAAAAGGTAGCAAGCAACAGGGAGAAGGCAGAACTATTTAACTTGTCTTTGCACAAAGGGGAAAAAACAACCCAACCTATCAAACAACAGTAAAATAAAAACAGATTAGGAACACAAGTTGAAATAGGCCACCAAAAAAAAAAAAAGATTCTGAAAGAACTGGCAGACATGATCTCAGAACCACTGAACTATATCTTTCAAAGTTCCTGGAGGATTAGAGAACTACCAAAAAACTGGAAAAGAGTTGATGTAGTTCCCATCTTCAAAAAAGGGGAAGAATAGATCCAGGAAACTGCAGACCTATCACCTTGACCTCAATACCTGGGAAGATTCTGGAAAAGACAATAAAGAAATGAATTAGCAAACACCTAGGGGCAAACAAAGTCATAACCAATAGACAACATGGGTTTATCAAAAACAGATCATGCCAGACTAATCTTATTGCATTTTTTGACAAAATGACAAAATTAGTGGAATACAGAGGAATGCTGTGGATATAATTTATTTGGACTTCAGTAAGTCATTTGATGAAATAGATCACAAATTAGTACTTGATGAGATAGAAAAATGTGTGTTAGACAGCATCACCATCAGATGCATTCATAATTGGCTTTCTTGTCCATGGCATGAAAATTTCTAATTTCCAATTGATCTCATGTGGGATGGACAGAGATAGTCAAAGGGCCAAATTGGCACAGGGGAACATAAAATGCCCAGTTCTGATCAAGAACCTAAGTCTAGCTGACCTTAAGGCATTGTGGCCAATGCCCTATTAAAAGGACAGATTTTAGAGACAATCTTACTATTATTTTTCAAACCCATTCACCATACAAATTAAGATTTATATAGCTACTTTATGTGGAAAAAACATTGCTTGAAGTGAAATGAGTGCCAATCTCATAAAAACTCTGCAGCGCATAATAATACAGTCCCTTATTCTCAAAAAATGTGACAAGAGAAAGCCTTCAGTTTTTAACGTGTGCATAATCAAAGCAATAAACCACCATTTCAATTATGTGAGATAAAAAGCTTGCCCAAAGCTAAACTTATAAACAATATCATTAAAGCTTATGCAATTTTAATTAATTAATGTTTCAAGTTTTAAAAGCATTTTATTTTAAGAAGCATTTTCAAACTTTAAAGTCATCTTTTTTTCTGAATTTCTCTCTCTCTCTCTCTCTCTCTCTTTCTCCCCACCCCCGTGTGTGTGTGTGTGTGTGTGTGTTTTCTATCTCTGGTCTATTAGTTTATATTTATATTTGCCACAAATGTTTTTATTTTTAAGTACCTTTCAGATTTCATGACAGCCTTAGTGTTGTAACAGTTATTGAGTCTTTGCAGTTAAAGTTTGGATGTTTACAGATTTTGGATGACTTTCATCCTCAAAACAATATCTTTCTCTTTTTTTCTGTTAATAGTACCAAGAAAGCTTTTTTTATTAGCAAGCAATGTTGACAATAGCTGCATTTCTTTGCTATCAAGTTTTACAGCTTTTATGAAGCCAGCGCAGCCCATTTAAACACATATTCATTTTATATGTATTTTCAGTTGGTACTATGTCTTTTCTGTGTGCCCTCTTATAATTAGGAAATAGGGCCCGAAGGGCCCAATTAACCACCATGTGAATGTAATGATAAGTTCTCAAATGCTTGTGGGGGGGGGTTGTTTTCTGTGGCTATTGCAGTACATGTTTGATCATCCCTGCCCCAAACCTTTTATCAAGGAAACTCATTGTGTAATCATTCACATAATGAAATTAATGCAGCTTTAAAATCATACCAGTTGAAGATTACTTACACTGATGGATATTAGGCTTATTGCTTTGCTGTGATCTTTCCCAAGTTTGTTTGCTTACTTTATTGCAATTATATCTGCTACAATAAAACAATTTACAGCAGCTTACATGATGCATAATATAGAAAAATACTAAAGCTTCCACAGCATGATTAAAAATACTAATCAAATATCAGTCATAAAGCTTGAAGCCAATAGACACAATAAAAATAAAGTGAGTATCAGTGAAGAAAAAGAAAATAATCAGGAATAAAAGATGTCACAGTGCATAAACATTGTCACTGCTAGAATAGTTTTTCCTTAATGTTCCAGTACAGAGGTGTTATGGAGCGGCGGAATAACCTGAGGCAAACTCAGAGAAAACTTCAGCTGTTACTTTATTGAAACAATAAAGGGTTGCCACGGCTGCCACACTAACAAGGCAACCAGCTGGTGAACAACAGCTGATGCCGTTTGACAGCTCCCTTTTATAGCTGGCTGTCAAACAGCATCAGCCAACAGGAACAGTTTGTGTTCCCGCTGGAAACATGGTCCAGAGTGAAGACTTCGGCTTAGTCTATTGTGAACACCACATTCCTTTTCCCCAGAAGGGAGCATGCGTAGTCCTTGAGATAACTCAGGCACTTGTGCAGGCGGCCAGATCTTCTAAGTCCTGGTGAAGCTGCTGCTGGAAGGAACTTCTCCACTTGCTGGGCAACTTCTGATGCTGACGAAGCTGGCATCTCGGCTTCAGACATTTCCAGGCGAGGGACCCATGGCTGTTCAGGTAGGCTTGTGTTCTTGTCGGATCCAAGGGAAGTTTCTTTGGGCACCGGCGGTTTCTCTGTTGCAGGAACGTCTTGAGGGCCATCTGCAAACGCACTCCAATGCCTTCTAAGCTGGTTGATATGGCAGCGCCAGATGCACCCATCTTGCAGTAGGACCCTGTAAGACTTAGGACCAGTTACCACCACAATTTGCCCAGGCATCCACAAAGGGTGTCCCACATAGTTCCTGGCATAGACCTGGCCATTCTTAGTGAACTCCCTTGCCTGGCTTTTGGACCCTAGGGGTGTGCCTGGGGAGTTTGAGATTGTTGATGTGGAAAACAGCATTAGTTGGTGCAGGATCTTCCACAGGAACAGGCAGTGGGCAGCGACTAAGAGCATCAGCATGGCATAGACTCTTGCCAGGACGATGAACCAGTGTATAGGAATAGGCAACCAGAAATAAGGTCCACCTGGTCATTCTTGGAGGCAAAAATCTGAGGAGTTTGTCTTTCACCAGATAGAAGGCCTAACAGAAGCTTGTGGTCCGTGATCAACTCAAAATAGTGTCCAAAATTCATGGAATTTTTTGACAGAAACAACTGCAACCAAAGCCTCCTTGTCAATTTGGCTGTAATTGTGCTCGGCTGGGGAAAAAGTTCTGGAGAAAAAGGCAATGAGTGCCTCAGAACCGTTAGGCAGTCTATGACTTAAAACAGCATCTATGCCAAAAGAAGAAGCGTCTGCTGCTAAAACTAAAGGCAGTTGTTCATTAAATTGTATCAGGACAGCATTGGATGTAAGTAATGATTTGACAGCATGGAAGACATGGGCTTCCCTAGGTCCCCAGTGCCAGGGGGATTGCTTGTCCAAGAGTCTGTGCAGAGGCTCTGCAACGGAAGCTTTGTGAGGCAAGAATGAAGCGTAAAAGTTGGGAAGTCCTAAAAAGGCCTGGAGCTCAGTTTTGTTAGTTGGTGTGGGTGCCTCGTGAATAGCCCTTACTTTGGATTCGATTGGGTGAATACCAGAGGTGTTAATTCTGTATCCCAAAAATTCTACCTGTGGGGTGGCAACAGTATACTTGTCTTTCTTTAACTTAAGGCCATGCTGTCTGAAATGATCGAGGACTCCTCTGACTCTTTGCAGTAACTGAGGTTTGTCAGGGGCAGATATTAAAATGTCATCAAAGTACAGAACTACACCCAGTAATCCTTGGAGAAGTATTTCCATTAAGGATTGGAAAATCCCTGGGGCTACACTTATGCCAAATTGGAGGTGCCTACATATGAAATCACCCCTGTGCGTTACAATAGTTTGCAGTTCAGTGGCTGTGTCATCAACAGAGAACTGTTGATAGGCCTGTGACATGTCTAATTTAGCGAAAATGTTCCTGGCTCAAAAGAATGTAGAAGGTGCTGGATAACAGGGACTGGATAGGCGCTGATTTGTAAATATCTGTTCAATGACGTCTTGTAATCTGCGCAGATTCTCACACTCCCGTCTTTCTTCAGGGGCGTTACTATTGGGGTTTCCCATTTTGCGAAGTCCACAGGCTCCAATACACCTTGTTTAATTAATTTTTCCAGCTCAATGTCTGATTTGGGTGGATTGCAAATGGTACCCTTCAAGGCTTTAAATGGATTGGAACTGCCTGAGGGACCAAGTTGAAAGATATTGGGGTTCCTGAATAACAGCCCAGCCCTCACTGAACACATCAGCATAGTCATTAAACAAGGTGTCCACTTCAGCATTTGTAATAGAGTGGGTTCCGCTTATATGGAGACCAAGGGCAGGGAACCAGTCTAACCCCAACAGGCTAGGGAGTGCACCATCCACTACCTCTAAAGGCAAGTGACCTTTAAAATTTTGAAATTGTACAAAAAACTTGCTTTTCCGATGACTGGGATGGTTCTGCCTTGGTGGTCATGTAGGGTTAACTGGTAGCCGTGAAGCTTCTTCTGAGCCATTCTGGGAAGTAGCTTTTTCAAGGTGCTCCAGGAGACGATGGACAGTGCTGAGCCTGTGTCAACCTCCATCCTGCAAGGTTTTCTCTCTATAGAAACAAAAACACTAATTTTGTTAGAGCCTTTGTTAGTCAGCTTGGCTTGATAGCAGGTAAAACAGCCTTCAGCTTGTTTTTGGAAATGTTGGGTTGTCTGAGGCTTTTGGGAAAAAGTCTTTCCTGCTTGACAGACCCTGGCTAAATGACCCTTCCTTTGGCATTTTAGACAAATGGCATTCCTGAACTTGCAGGATGCCCTGAGGTGGTTTCCCCCAAAGTTTAGACAAAGGGGCTGATGCCGTGGTGGTAGAATGGGGTTTGGCCTATTTTCCCCTTGACTAGTTTTTTGCTGCCTGAAGCAATTTACATCATTAGCCTCTTCAGAGCCTTCTTCTGAGGAGGCTTCACCATAATGGATGGCTCAGCTGCCCTGGCTAATTGGATTTCCCTGAATTTCTGCTGCTGAAAACGCAGATAGTTTAGCAGCTTGAGACTCTTCAATTGCTATTTTAAGGGTTAAATCTCTTTTAGCCAATAGATGCCTTTGTAGCCTTAAATCCCTGACTCCACAAACTAGTTGGTCTTATAGCATGTCTTCCAGATAGTCTCTAAACCCACAATGCAAGGTGGCTGTTTGTAGGGCAGCCATGTACCCACTAATAGTCTCTCCCTCAGCCTGAATCCGTCTTTTAAAAGCATGATGCCTGGCTATTTGGGATGGTGTAGGGGAATAGTGGTTGGAAAGAATTTCCTGCAATTCTTCCCATGGAACAGTCTTAACTGAACGTGGAGCCAATAATGCAGTAGCAGTGTCAAACACTGTGGCTCTGCAAAAACTTTAAAAAGTAGGACTTTTTCCTATTGTTGGAAATGTCAGCAAGGTCTATGGCATCTAGAAAACAGTCAAATCAGTTTCTGTAGGACTCCCATATTTCCGCTGTCGGTCTGAAAGGCGGGAATGCAGGGTTTGAAGTCATCTCAATTCAGCAGTGCCGTATCTTTCGAGGAAAGTTGAAATTCATGCTCGCGAATAGTGACAGTAGCTCTTAAAATGACAATCAGCTTGGTAGTGACTTTGGCTCTTTTTGTAGTGACTTTGCTCAGCGATTCTTTGCCTGGTTGCCTCTTATAGGGATCCCGCCCTTGTCGCCAGTGTTGTGGAGCGGCGGAATAACCTGAGGCAAACTCGGAGTGAACTTCAGCTGTTACTTTATTGAAACAATAAAGCATTGCTGTGGCTGCCACGCTAACAAGGCAGCCAGCTGGTGGACAACAGGTGATGCCATGTGACAGCTCCCTTTTATAGCCAGCTGTCAAACGGCATCAGCCAATATGAATGGTCCGTGTTCCCGCTGGAAACACAGACCAGAGTGAAGACTTCGGCTTAGTCTATTGAGAACACCCGAAGGGGTGTCAAACTGGATTTCTTTAAGGGCCGGATCAGCATTGTAGTTCTCCATGGGCCAGCCCGGGGGGGGGGGGGGCGGAATTGGACGAATGCTTCCTGCAGCTTCTGAGAAGTCTATGGTTTATATCAAGAAGATATTTCAAAGGAAGTGAGAAGGTAACAGCTATTCATTGAAATATGCAAAACATGCTCAGAATATAGTTCTCTAGTTTGGAGAACTACTTAGAGCAGGGCTCTCCAAACTTGGCAACTTTAAGACTTGTGGACTTGAACTCCCAGAATTCTCCAGCCAGCAGAGCTCCACAAGAAGTCCACAAGTCTTAAAGTTGCCAAGTTTGGAGACCTCTGACTTAGAGCAAAATTAATTTTAACACCTGCTGAAGAATAACAATAAAAACAACAAGTAGTATATATATTAGTTGTGGAGGATAGGAATAATCAGAACTGCAATTATTATTATAATAATAATTCTTGACAATTTTCATAGATAGGACCAGCATCAATGAAGCTAGCCTTTGACTTTATTCTTGATATTAATTTTCTTTTTTCTGTTATGCTTAATGTTATGTTCTGTGCGTGGCGCAAGAAGTGGAGACGAGTCGATGAACAGTGAACTTCAACTCTTTATTTAACATGGTGCAACAGCTCTGAAAATGGCCACAACAGTCCCCTTTATACAGGCAAGCTCTTGGGTATTTAGCCAATGAAAACACAGGAACGTTAGCTCTTTTAACCAATGAGAAAGGCTCGTTAATAGCCAATCAGATTCTCCTGAACGGACCAATCCGATATCGCTATTATCGGCCAATCAGAAGTGCAGGGCCAGAACCCTGCACTTTACTTTAAGGTTTCAACAATCTTTATTCAAGCACTTTTATTAATTCACAACACCCCTTCCCCCCGGTTCCATTTAAGGGGTGCGGTAACGTAGTCTTTGAGGTAGGCAGGTTGTTTTGATTGCCTATTTGATTTACGTTGTCCTCCTGGTATTTGTCTAGAGTCTTGTTGGGGTAGGACGTTATCTGGTGAACACGGTGCCTCTGGTTCTGTATCTAAACTTCCGTTACCACTAATGTCCTCGGTATCCCTTTGAGGCGAGTTTACTTCTGTCCCCAATCCTTCTTCACATGTTGTGTCTGAGTGGTCATTTCTTCCGCATGTGCTTTCTGCCATTTCAAACTCAGCCTCCTCGGCGTCTCCTCCCCCCTCAGTTTGGAAATCACCAGAATCACATATTCTATCGTCGCGACATTTCACTCGGTATGATCTGGGTCCTGTTACTTGGATTACAGTTGCCTCAACCCACAATGGGTCGCCATAAAAGTTTCTCATGAAAACCAAGTCACCTACCTGGAAATTACGGCATTTCCCCCAGGCTTCAATCTGCTTGTCTATGCCCGACCACCATGCATAGCTTCGTGCGAGTGCTTTCATGCGCATGATGCCGGGGTGGCCATCGTGCAAGGTTCTCAGTGCCGCTCGCTGTAACCGCTCTGGGACAATGACTCTATTGCCCCAAATGATGAAGCCTTTCTGGGAAAACAGTTCCGTCTGTCGACTTTTGAAGGGAACGTAGTTGTCAGAGATTTGGTCCAATGGCCATCCACGCTCTACCCAGCTGAGGACACGTGCTAAAATGGGATCGCATTTAGTTTCAATCGCGATATCGCGAGCTGTCAGCAGCGGTTTTTTGGAGTGTCTCGATCTGCAATGTTGTGACGGTCGGAGCAGGGTCGTCAATGGTTTCTGGAAGTGGTGCATGGCTCAATGCATCAGCGTGGGGAATGGCTTTCCCCGGGCAGTGTTGCAACTTATAATTATAGGCAGCCAAGAATTCTGACCAGCGAGTCATTCTGGGAGATAATATATAAGAGGTTGGTTTATCTCCTGCTATTATTCCCAGTAAAGGTTTGTGGTCAGTTATTATAGTGAAAGCTCTTCCATAAATATATTCATGAAATCGTTTAACAGCAGATACAATAGCAAGAGCTTCCTTATCAATTTGATTGTAATTGCGTTCTGCTTTTGATAGCATTTTTGAAAAATAGGCAACAGGGGCTTCACTTCCGTTTGGTAAAACGTGGCTCAAAATGGTGCCCACTCTGAATGGTGATGCATCACATGTAACCGTTAAAGGCAAAGTCTCATTATACTGCATCAAAACAGCGTTGGAGGTCAATAAGTTTTTTATTTGTCGAAACGCATGTTCCTCTCGGTGCCCCCAAACCCAGGGTGCTTTTTTGTCCAATAAACGATGTAGGGATTTGGCTACGGTTGCTTTGTGAGGCAGAAAGACATTATAAAAATTGATAAGGCCTAGGAAAGCTTGGAGATCAGCCTTATTGCAGGGTTTTGGGGCATTTTTGATTGCCCTAAGTTTGCTATCGGTGGGGTGAATGCCTTGTTTATCTATTAAATATCCTAAAAATTCTACTCGATCTGTACATATATGACACTTGTTCTTTTTAACTTTGAGACCCAAGTCTTTAAATCTCTGAAGAACCAACCCCAGGAGCTCCCTTAGTATTTCTTGAGTCGGAGCAGCAATTAAAACGTCATCAAAATAGGGGACAACGCCTTTTATCCCTTGTAATAGTCTTTCCATCAAACTTTGAAAAATTCCCGGGGCCACGCTTACTCCGAATTGGAGTCGGTTACATTTAAACGCACCTCGGTGTGTAACGATCGTTTGGGCCTCTGCCGTTTTTTTGTCTACAGGCAGTTGTTGGTATGCCTGGGCTAGATCTAGTTTAGCGAAGACTTTTCCGCCCCCCAGGGAATGGAGAAGGTGTTGCACCACCGGTACCGGGTAAGCGTTTTGCTGCAGGGCGTGATTCAGGGTGGCTCGGTAGTCCCCAAAAATTCTTAACGATCCATCCGGCTTGATGGGTGTCATGATCAGGGTTTCCCAGGGGGAATGGTCAGTTGGTTTTAACACCCCCTGGGCGATTAATTTATCAAGCTGCTCGTCAATCTTTGGTTTAAGGGAAAATGGAACTCAACGAGGCTTAAGGCGGATGGGGTTGAGGTTAAATGATATCGGGGTCCCCTTGTACTCGCCTAGTTTATCTGCAAAGACGTCCTGGAATTCCTGGACGAGAGCCTCCTCCCAGTCGTTGCTGCTGGTTCGGTGAATGCTGGCTACTTCAATTCCATGTGGAGCGAACCATTGGAGGCCTAACAAGCTAGGCCAATCCCTGTCAACTACAGTCAAGGGTAGAGATACGGTACGATTTTTAAATGAGACACGGACTTGGCTGGATCCAATGACTGGAATTCAATTTCCCTGATAATCTTTGAGTATGATTCTTTGGAATCGGAGGTCTTGTCGCCGGACGGTAGGGATGAGTTGCTTGAGGGTCTTCCAGGAAACCATTGAGAGGGACGATCCTGAATTGACTTCCATCATACAAGGCTGGTTTTTGATAGCCACCTTCACCCAGATCTTCTTGGCGTCCAGTGATGAGGCATGATCAATTGTCATAGTTTGGTGTGCCTCTTCTCGCTTTGTTGAGTGATTTAGGGGTTTGTTTCTGTAGGAGTAGTTGTTCCATTGGTGGTTCAAGGGTTCTCGCTTTACAGGACGGCTTCCTGTGGATTGGCGATAGTTAGCCCCCCTCGGGGGCTGGCTGGATCCTTCTTTGCTTCTACAGACCCGTCCGATGTGGCCTCTTTTCCCGCACACATGGCAGAGCGCGTCGAGGAATTTGCAGTCTGATCGGGGGTGGTTTGCCCCACAACCAGCGCACTGGTACTGCAATCTCTGGCTTTGTTCTCGTTCAGACCGGAGCCGGTTGACCTCTTCTTCATCGCTTTCTGATGACGATTCGAGGTCCTCGTGGTGGGCTGTTGTTGCCTGTTCTTCTAAGTGAGGTGAAACTTCACTGGCAAGTTGGCGAAGTGGAGCGTGGGTGCGGCGCATTCGGGAAGCCGACTTCCTGGTTGCTTCTGCTGCAGTAGCATCAGCGATGGCATCTGTAAGGCTAATGTCGCCTTTTGCCATCAGCTTACTCTGCACGCCTGGTGCATCTAATCCCAGAACTATTCGATCTCTCAGGGCTTCTTCGAGGTTGGCAAACCCACATAGGCCTCCCAGATTCCGGAGATCAGCTATGAAATCTGCAACACTTTTGCCCTTCCGCTGATCTCTCTGGTAAAATACATGCCTTCTAACGAGCGTTGGTACGGTCGGTGCATAATGGGCCCTTAGCAGGGGTTCAAGGACGTCCCAGTCCATGGACTTCACTTCTGCCAGTTTCTCTAGTGCCTTGGCCATCTTGAATATGGTTGCTCCGCAATGAGTAATGAATACTGCCCATTTCTTTCCGGTAGTGGCATCCTTCAAATTGTTGGTTTCCAGAAACATCTGGAAGCGATCCATATATGAGTCCCAGTCTTCTTGTTCCGAGTCGAATGGAGCGGGTGGTATGATGCTGCCGGACATGGTTCTGTTGTTGGTGCGTTTCAGCCACGTGCTCAGTTATCACTCTGTAGTGTTCAGTCAGCTCTGATGTCTCCACATCCCATCCTCATCGCCAGTGTTATGTTCTGTGCGTGGCGCAAGAAGTGGAGACAAACCGATGAACAGTGAACTTCAACTCTTTATTTAACATGGTGCAACAGCTCTGAAAATGGCCACAACAGCCCCTTTTGTATAGGCAAGCTCTTGGGTATTTAGCCAATGAAAACACAGGAATGTTAGCTCTTTTAACTAATGAGAAAGGCTCGTTAATAGCCAATCAGATTCTCCTGAATGGACCAATCCGATATCGCTATTATCGGCCAATCAGAAGTGCAGGGCCAGAACCCTGCACTTTACTTTAAGGTTTCAACAATCTTTATTCAAGCACTTTTATTAATTCACAACACTTAACGTGCCTATAAAATTACAGAATGGTAAGTGAAAGAAAATTGATATTTAGAAACAAGGAGAATTTTGATTCTCCTTGTTATATGCTTAGTTCAAAAATGGGTTGGAATCAGAGATTCAGAAAAATCAATTGTTGGAAGGGTTAATACTTTGTATGTTCTAGGTTTTAATCTTGATTTTCGGTCTTGGGAAAAGAACTATGATGAGCAGGAAAACATCTCTGGTAGCACATTGTATTCCCTATCACCTTGAACAATTTCTAACTAAAGATAGTATGACTGAACAGTTAGCTCTCTTTTCTCTTCCCTATTTATATATATGATGTGCTTGGAAAGATATAGCACATAGTGTAGGCACCCTAGTAAGGAATTTAATTCAACCATGAATTTTGTTGGAAGGAAATCTGGATATTTTGTTAGAAAATATTAGGAGCAAATGTTAGCTACAAAAAGGCTAGCTAGGAAGGGTTTTTTTTTTCTTTTTGAAATTTTTTTAATCTTATTTTTTTCTTCCTATCCAACTCAAAGTTTCCTTCCTCTCTTATTTTCCCCATAACAACAACCCTGTGAGGCAGGTTGAGCAAAAAGAGTGTGATTGGCCTAATCAGTAACCTAATTAGTTTTCCTAATGCAGGAATAGAATTCACAGCCTCTTGGTTTCTAGTCCAACTTCTTAACCATTATTCCAGACTAACTTTTTCCCAAGGTTCTGGTAGAAGGAATCTATTTTGGGTATGCTTAGAAGTTAAATTTTATAAACAATATGATATGAATAAGGTATATTTTCCTTTTTGTTTCCAAATATTCAATTGCTGGATTTCTTTTCCTTTTTTTCCCCGGAATAGCCAGGTAACAAAACATAACTGGGAATAAACCTCAACACTTCAAAATGGTTTGCACACAATCTTGTCTGAAATCTAGCTAGTTGGAATAAGAATTCTCAGGGGATTTTAGGATTACCTGTGATTCTCCAGTCTTTTATTTTAGGATTCTTTAGATGTCCGCTGGGAGTTTTATGGGGAATATGTTGTGATAAAAGGTTTAACAAAACCTTAGGAACAAAGAGTGTCAATAAGACACTTAGAGAAGGAAACAAGACATTGCAAAAGATATTCTTCAAGGAAAGAAAGGGAGGAAAAAATGAGGGGCAAACTTGGAATAACTCTATCTTCATTATGCTACACCAGGGGCCAAACTCACTCACATCACAGCCATATTGTGATGTATCGCAAATTTTTTTGCTTTTGTGGAGTTGGGAGTGGCCTGCATGGGCCGTATCCAGCCCACGGGCTACCAGTTTGACAGGTCTGTGCTAAACCTATAATGTTAGCAATACCAACAATAATGATTATAATAGGACCTGTGGTGGTACAGTGGTTAGAAGGCAGTATTGCAGGACAACTTTGGCACGTGCCAGCAGTTCGATCCTGACTGGCTCACGGTTGACTCAGCCTTCCATCCTTCTGAGGGCAGTAAAATGAGGACCCAGATTGTTGGGGGCAATATGCTGACTCTGTCAATTGCTTAGAGAGGGCTGTAAATCACTATGAAGTGGTATATATAGTAAGTCTAAGTGCTATTGCTATTTAAAGATTCACAGTGCTTGTCATACAATACCATATTGAATGTCAATACTATACTTGCCTTCTTTATGGTTTCTGCATCGTCCTATCCTAGGATTTGAATTGAGAAATTCACAATTTTATTAATACTAGTAAGGCCAACACATTCTTCACAGGCCTTATATTTTGTAAGTGAATAAAAGTGTGCCCTTTCCCCCATCCCTCCTGTTTTGCTTGCTTCCTTATTTGTTTGTTTAATGTTGTGATTACAAATGTCATTTTCTTATTAAAAAATTACTAGAAAATTAAAGCAAAGGAACACTGGACTAACACAGAATTCTAATTCACCCGAATCTTCAATAAATCACTAGAGATGTGCTATGTTCCTTCTTGCTTCAAATGCTCTATTATCATTCCAGTGCCAAAGAAGCCCTCCATCAGGGAAATGAATGACTACAGTTGCTCTAACATCTGTAGTTATGAAAAGCTTTGAAAGGCTAGTGCTGTCCCACCTGAAAACCATCATGGATCCGCTATTAGATCCCATGCAGTTTGCATACTGAGCAAATAGTTCAACAGATGATGTTGTTAATATGGCTCTGCACTATAGCCTATAACACCTTGACTCTCCAAATACCTACGCAAGGGTCCTCTTTGTAGACTTCAGTTCAGCATTCAATATCACCATTCCATACATTCTTCTAACTAAATTAAGCCAGCTAGCAGTACCTGAACACACTTGTAAGTGGATCATAAACTTCCTAACAGAAAGGAAGCAGCAGGTAAAGCTAGGCAGAATCACATCTCATACCTGTAAAATTAGCATAGCCTCCCCCAAGGCTGTGTGCTTTCTCCACTTATCTTCTCCCTATATACCAATGACTGCATCTTAAATGATCCATCTGTTAAAATACTGAAGTATGCAAATAATACAACAGTGATTGGCCTCATTTGAGAAAATGATGAATCTACATACAGACAGGAGGTTGTACAACTCGCCTCATGGTGTAACTGGAACAATCTGGAACTGAATGTACTCAAACCGTAGAAATGGTGGTAGACTTTAGAAGAAACCCTCCCATACTACCACCTCTTACAATATTAGACAACACAGTATCAATAGTAGAGACCTTCAAATTTCTAGATTCTATCATGTCACAAGACCTAAAATGGACAGCTAACATCAAAAACATCATAAAAAGCACAGCAAAGAATGTTCATTCTGGGGGAGAAGGCGGAGCTTCGTTTCAGCGATACAGCTGCGATCTTGGGGCTGTGAGATCGCAGCTGATATTTTCGCCCCTGGTTGGTCCCAACGGACCTAAACCGTCCCGTAGAGATGGGGATTGAGAAGGATACTGTCCCAGGATCCCAGAGATATCGCAAAATCTCTGGTTTGATCTGGGAGAAGCCCTTTTGCTGGTGGCGGAGAGGCAGCCCCCATAGCTGCTGAAGTCGGGACAGCTCCGGAAAGAAAGTGGCTGGAAAGAAGTGTGTCCGCTGGGTGAGAAATTCCTTTTGTGTTGTAAATTCGCTGAGGTTTGAAAGGGCATCCTGAACAAAGAAGAAACCTGTGAGACTTCTTTTTTTTGACCAAAACTGTTTGAGCGGCGTTTTTTAAAGTGATGTCAAATTGAGGCTTGGATTTTTTTTTCTTTTCCTTACTTTTTTGGGGGGGACTTAAGTGTGACTTTGTAGGTAACCGGATTGAATTTTCTCTTATATATATTTTTATGCTCCTTTTGATTTTTTTAATTTTCTCTAGGATAGAGGCTCCCTTTAGCTATTTTCTTTTTCTTTTTCTTTTGTATACATTATTCATTTTTTCTGGCTGGGGGGGGGGGAAGAGCATAAAGAAACATTGCAACACTGCCAACTAGAGGCTTGAAAATACTTTATTTGAAGTGGAAAGAATTGCAAGAAGACTCCTTCTCAAAGACATTTCAACATGATAAGATAGAGGGAGAGCACAACAAAATATTATTACAGGTGTTTTCCTGGACTCTTATCAATATTTCAACACTTGAGGCTTAGCTTTGAAGATGCTGGAGAAGAGAGTCATAATAAGAGCCTTGGATAAATAAATAAAGTGCAGTGTGCTCTCTTATATATATATATATACCCCATTCGCCAGCCTTTTTGTAAATTTCAATTCTAGTAATATTCTTATTTTTGCCTTTTATTTTAAAGGGAAAGTCTCAGAGTTTTTTCTTTATTTTTCTTTTTTTCTCTTTATTTTTATTGGAACTTCTTTGCTTATTCTATTCATGTTTTTGGACCACTTTGTTTTTCTTTTTTGATTATAGAGATTAAGGTGTGAAGAACCTGAAGGAATTTCTTTTTTTCTTTTGTTTTTTATTTGCTCTTAATCAATAATATCATTTTTGGGTTTGTTTGTTTTTTTCCTTTCTATTTTTCCTTTTTTATGGTGGACTACTTTGTAATTGGATTAGGGTCAAGAAGAACCTGAAGATTTTTCTTCTTTCTTTTTTCCTTTTTCTTCTTTGGTTTTGGGTCTTTTACTATTGGATTTTTCCATTTTGGATTATAATTGACTATTCTACCAGTTGGATTAAAAGTCAAAAAGAATTTGAAGCTTTGGAGGCATTAAAATGAGCAGGAAACCAATACCAGTTGGCATTTCTACTTCTACCTCTGCTTCCCCACCAGCTGGAGGACAACGTTTAATTCAGACAATGTTGAAGCAAAATAAAGAACAAGAAATAGTAACTTTACAGATGATTATGCAAGGAATCCAAGATCTCAAGATAAAATCAGACATCATTGAACAAAGAATAGAGAAGACTGATGAAAAAGTGGAAAATATTAAACAAATGATGGGGAAGTATGAGGAGAGATTCCAAAAAAATGAGGAAGAAGGGAAACAAAGAGAGGAGAAGAGTGGAAATATTGACAGTAGATTAACAGAGGTTGAACAAGAAAAAAAATGGGATGTTGAGGTGGGAGATGGAAAGGTCAGAATTTTATCTCAGATTTCAAAATATAGAAGAGGAAAAAGGAGAAAATTTGGCTGCGATAATGATAGAAATGTTGGCAGATGCTTTGGAAATTACAGAGGAAAAGATGATGGATGGAGTAGATGAGGTATATCGAGTTTATACAAGATATGCAATGAGAAATAAATTACCCAAGGAAGTCCATATTAGATTTACCAAAAAATCCATCAAAACACAAATATTACAAGTGGTAAGAGAGAAAACATTGAAATACAAAGGTAAAGAGATTGTGGTTTTAAAACAAATACCCAGAAGAGTGAGAGAAATGAGAAGAGAAGAGAATATCGATTTCTGACCAAAATGCTACTGGAAAACGAAGTGAATTATAGATGGTTGATTCCAGAAGGATTAATGTTTACGTGGCAAGAACAGAGACATAGAATTGATTCAATTGAGAAAGCAGAACTTTTCCATGCAGAATTTTTTGGAAGAAGAAGAGAGGAGGCAGAGAAAGAGGTCTCATTAATTGAGTTTCAAGAGGAACAACTGGAGACTGAAAAAGAGAAAGGAGATGTAGGTGGACAGGTGGACAGTAAAGAACAGCGTGAAGTGAGATCCACGAGAGCTGTTAGACCTAAATAAAAAGCATAATCATGGAAGAAAGAAAACTGATTACAATGAACATAAATGGACTTAATTCAGCTGTTAAAAGAAGGAAAACTTTTCATAAATTAGAGAAATTAAAATTTGATATAATTTGTCTACAAGAAGTTCATATTAAAAAACAACTTGAACAATTGTTAGTACAGCCAAAATTGGGGAAAATATTTACTTCTTTGACTCAATCTAAGAAAAGAGGAGTGGTTCCATACATTAAAGAGGCTATCCCAGCAAAACTGATCTACATTGATAAAGATGGAAGAGTATTAATGGTGGAAATAATGGACAATAATATAAAAATACTCTTGATTGCAATTTATGTTCTGAATGAAAAACAAGAAGAGTTTTATAAAAAGCTACACATGAAAATAACTGGACTGGACTATGTTAATATAATTATGATGGGAGGCTTTAATGGAATTGTGGACAATAAATTGGACTATATAGCAACAACAACCAAGCAAAATAGAAAGGCTCTCCCTAAATCTTTTTTTAAAATGACAGACGAACTATCTTTAAAAGATATTTGGAGAGAAAGAAATGTTAAAGCTAAACAATATACTTTTTATTCAAATAGACATTTATCATGGTCCAGATTAGATATGATTTGTATCTCAACAGAATTAATATCCAATGTTCAAGAAACAAATATTGAAACAAGTACTTGGGCAGATCATAGCCCAATGACAATTAAATGGAAGGGACAAAAAAAAAGATCTAGATGGACATTAAATAATACTATTTTAAAGGAGAAAGATTTTATACAATGGATGGAGAAGGAATTGGCCTTTTTTTTCAGAGAAAATAAAAAAGAAGATACTTCAACGCAGAATGTTTGGAATACAATGAAGGCATATGCTAGAGGTCTGATAATAGTTTATACAGAAAAAAGAATATTAGGAAAAGGCAAGCTTCTAAGGCCTTGGAAGATGAGTATAAAAGATTTGAAAAAGAATTACAGAAAATGCCACAGAAAAAAGATATTAAATTGAAGCTGGATGTAATTAAACATAAAATGGAATTAATAGAGAAAGAAGAGTTGGCACAGAAAATCAGAAATTCTAAACAGAATTACTTCGAAGATGCGAATAAACCAGGTAGATGGCTAGCATATAAATTGAGAAAGGAGAAGGAATCAACAAAAAATATTGAAGTTAATAGATGATCAAGGTCAAGTTTGTTATGGTAATAAGGAGAAAAAGGAAATTATTCGAGATTTTTATGGACAACTATACAAACAAGAGAATATTGATGATATACAAGAGAATATTGATGAGGAAAAAGTCAAACAATATTTACAGAATGCTAATTTACCGAAGATACCTAAAGAGACTGAAGAAAGAATGCAATATAACAATGATGGATATTTTTAGATGCTCAAAAGGCATTTGACAACGTGAACTGGAGATTTATGTTATTACATAAACAGATGGGTTTTGCTAAAAAATTTATTCAAGCAATCGAAGCCATATATAATAAACAGACAGCAAAGGTAATGATGGAGGGGGAACTTACAGATTTTATTAATATAAGAAAAGGCACAAGACAAGGACATTGGGAATTTTGGATATGGGATTGATCTAGAGAAATGGCAGAAATTGTGGTCTCAAAATTATAAAAAGACAATGTCAACAGCATATAAAGAAAACTTGTATAAGATGTTTTACAGGTGGCACTTTCCTCCGACAAGAATAGCAAGAATGTTTTAGAACAAATCTGAAAAATTCTGGAAATGTCATCAGATACCCGGCTCGTATTACCATATGTGGTGGACTTGTGAGGACGCTAGAAAATATTGGACTATAATTCGCATGTGGTTGGAAAAAATGACAAAGAAACACATAGACTTGAAACCAGAGATCTTCTTATTGGAAATTTTACCTGATATATATAGTAAAGATTTGAAATACCTGATTGTGAATGTATTGACAGCGGCTAGGATTGTATTTGCTAAAAATTGGAAGAATGAGAAAATACCATTACAGGAGGAAATTATTAAGAAAATATTGGAATGTGCTGAGATGAGTAGATTGACATTTGAAATTAGAGAGCAAGAGGATAAACAATTTTATGAAATTTGGGATCTTTTTTATCAATGGTTAGATGATAAAATACGATAATAGAATATTTAGAATGCTAGACAGTAAGGAATATCTTTATTTTGCTATTTTGCTATTATTTTGTTATTTGACATTATATTTATAAAGGGTTTTTTAGGATTGATTTGATATGATTATATGATTTGTTATAGAGTAAACTGGTTTAAAGTATTGTTAGCTCATAAAGCATGAATGATTAAAAATATAGTCAAAAACTTCTTTTTTTAGTGATATTAGGATATATAAGTTTGGATTGACAATATGAGTTGTTATGTAACATAATTGTAATTGAGACTACAGAATGAATGCACAAAAATGATGAACCAACTGACACACTGGATGTACATATGAGAGTTGATGTTTTTATGTTTTGTTTGTCTTGTTTGTTTGTAGAAAATTAATAAAATCTTTAAAAAAAAAAAAAGAATGTTCATTCTGTGCCAATTCAGAAAACTCAAACTAACCAAGGAGCTGCATATACAGTTCTACAGAGGAATTATTGAGTCTGTCATCTGCACCTCTATAACTGTCTGGTTTTGTTCTGCAACCCAAAAGGAAAGACACAGACTTCAGAGGATAATTAGGACTGCAGAAAAAACAATTACTACCAACCTGCCTTCCATTGAGGACCTGTATAATGCACAAGTCAAAAAGAGGGCTGTGAAAATATTTACAGACCCCTCACATCCCGGACATAAATTGTTTTAACTCCTCCCCTCAAAACGATGCTATAGAGCACTGCGCACCAGAACAACTAGACACAAGGACAGTTTTTTCCTGAACACCATCACTCTGCTAAACAAATAATTCCCTCAACACTGTCCAACTATTTACAAAGTCTGTACTACTATTACTATTAATCATGTCATCACTCCTTATCATCCATCCCTTCCCACTTGTGACTGTATGACTGTAACTTTGTCCTTATGATTTATGTTGACAGTTTCAATTTATGTTGACAGTTTCGATTTATGTTGACAGTTACGATTTATGTTGACAGTTTCCTAGTATGATTTGATTTCTTATTGTACTCTATGACTATTATTAAGTGTTGTACCTTATGATTCTTGACTCTTGATGAATGTATCTTTTCTTTTATGTACATTGAGAGCATTTGCACCAAGACAAATTCCTTATGTGTCCAGTCACACTTGGCCAATAAAGAATCCTATCCTATCCTATCCTATCCTATCCTATCCTATCCTTTCCTATGGATGTAAAGCCATTTATGATTGTGAGCAACTGTCTCCAGGTGAATAAATTTTCATTTGTTGCACATTTCCCTGTCAGTATATTCCACCATTTTTTTTTCCTCTTAGGAAAGTTTGTTCATAAAATTTATTTACATTTGGAAATAAGCATGGTTTAAATCATGGGTGGACAACTATGGCTCAGAAATTCTGGAACTTTGGTGAAGTTCATATAAGGGTCATAGTTGCCCAAGTCTGGTTTAAATTGTCCCATTTGAAATATAATGAACTAGCATTGTTCCATATGAAATATAATAAACTAGAGTTATAGAAGAACTTTACTATTATCAGAAGTCAGTTCTGGCTGTTACATACTCTTTGTGCTAAAAAAAAATGAAACACCTCAGCACGGAGGCTTCAAAGATGTTTTTAAGATTTATGTGCTGACCCATGGGAAGTCTACCAGTTCAAAAATATCTTTTAAAGAACTTTAATTCATGCCGAGGTGGATGTGGGGATTGTAGGGGCAATCTATTAATCTCATCCTCAGATCTTTTCATTAATTTGCCTTTCAAACATTTTGTTCAACTTGTGCAGCATTCTTAGGCAAAATTGTCTTCCTTCCTCAACTGTCCTGCCCTTCTAAAAAAAGAATGTTAAAATAAAGTTAAGCTATTAGGCATTTACACAAAGAATTATTAAATTTATGGACTGATTCCAAACTCTTACAATTTTTCCCACATATCTAATGCCAGTGAAATGTTTTTCTTAGCTGAAGATTTTTTTTCCTTTATGTTTTGTATCATAACTGCATAGCACATTAGCACTATTTATATGTGAATTATATTAGCCTCAAAAGCATCCCTGCCTTCATTATATAATTTTCTAACTGTAGAGGGGGAACTCAAAACAGAATTAATATTAAGTACAATTTTCATAACTTTGTTTGATTTTTTAATTCAAGTTTTTATTTTTATAGCATATAAAAATTCCAATTTCAATTGAACAGTATGTTGTCTGAGCACAAATATTTTAGGATATAATAATCAAAAGTTTGCAATGATATTTATTACATTGACATTAATTATATTAGTATCAATAATAATAATTACAACAGTATTTTCTTAACCAATTCAACATGCCTTTCTTATATCACTAATCATATCCATCTATTTCCCTATAACTTTGTTTGATTATAATGTACTGAGGGAGTCACCTTTCGTGAGGTGTGGCTATATAAATTTGTTTAATAAATAAAAATAAATACATATATAATATTCTTATTCTACAATGTCTTGCCCACAAATGTTCCTGCAGTGACTTTTAGTAACATTCATTTCTTCATCTTTGTAAGATTTAGAATTTAGCCAAAAAAAAAAAAAGGCCTTTTTTTTTCTAATTATGGTCAATTGACATCTATATTAAAAAATAAAGATTCTTGCTAGTTTATTCCAGAGCTACACTAGTTGCACATATCACATTACAACTGTTAAAAGTTAAAACGTTTTTTACACTTCTTTACTGCCATTTCATGGTCATCTAGACCTTTGAGCTCCATAAATTCTGATCCAAATCTTTCCCCCAAAATATGTAATGTTAATAGCATGCCTCCATGGAAAAAAAGTGGTCAAGCCAAATAGTCTACCACACAGTGCATGATTTATGACCACAATTGAGCCTAACATTTCAGTTTCTAAGCAAGACAGTTAAGTAAGTTTTGTCCCATTTTCTTGCCACAGTTGTTAAGTGATTCACTGTTGTTCATAAGTTATTATCAGGCTTGTTAAGTGAATCTAGCTTCCCCATTGACTTTGCTGTGTCAGAAGATCACAAAAGGTGATCACACGATCTCAGGACACTGCAACCATCATAAACATGAATCGGTTGCAAAGCATCTGGATTTTAATTATGTGATCAAGGAGATGCTGCAATGGTTGTATGCGTGAAAAATGGTCACAAGTTACTTTTTTCATGGTTATTGTAACTTCAAACAGCCATTTAAACAAATGGTTGTAAATTGAGGGATACAATACCTGTAATCTAGATTATTTCAGTTTGTAAGTAGATTCACACCAAGGACAAACCTGAATTTCTAGAAGCATAATCAAGAAAATTTAACATTTATCCCTTTAATGAAAATGACATAAAAATTAAAGCAGTAATTTATAGTTCTGATTTTGTACCATAATCAACCATAATCAATGGTAACCCAATTACCATAGTTGATTATGCTGGAACTGAAATGAACTGGATAAATGTCCTTGAATCATTCTGCACTAGCCCAGGAGGGTTAGTCATTTTGATTCTAGACAACATAATGGAACTATATTTATTCTAAAAAGTTGAGGGTGAAAGCACCAATCAGCCCAATTTGAGAACCTTATTTGGAGCTTTGGAAATAGTTTGATATAGTCTGGATCACTCCAGTAATAATTCATTCTGTTTCAGTGCATGGATCCAGAATCAGATTGAAGGAGTCCGAGAATCAAGCAACATTTTCTATAGCATATTCTCCATGACTGCAACATACATTTTTGTTTTCATTGCAGTGGGATGAAATATAAGGGTTAAACCAGAAATGAAATGAAAGGGTAAATCAGATCTTTGGAGCGGATAAATTATTCCATATCTGTCAGAAATAATCACAGGGTTTTGAAGCTGACATCTTTTAAAAAATTAAGTGTAACATAGGTTTAATAATAGAATAATAGACATTACTATAAATTTTAGAAATATATGTCAGTATGTATGTATTAATGAGTTTGTAGATAGGATAAAGAATGTTTGTCAAAAAAAAAGGGATTCCTCTTTCCATATGTAATGGAACTGTTTGTTAGAAGTTAGAAGTATAAAGAAATAACTTACTTGTCTTTTCCATAAAGTAAATAAGTTGCTCGGCGTCACTCACTAATGCAAGTAATAAATTGTTGCCATAGGGTCACTCAGTAAGAGTCTGGGAGATAAATGGTTAAACCAAATATCTTTCTCAACCCTAAACATTTCTCTGCTTGACTGACATTGTTGTGATGAACCATAGGGGCCTGAGCACAAGAATCACTCAGATTTCAGGGCAAACCTTTCAGTAATTGTATTGAATATCCACCTCCCTTCCGCTCCCTCTCTGACATAAATGATAAAGTGACAAGAGCTCCCCCCCCCCTCTCTCTCTCTCTCTGTGTGTGTGTGTGTGTGTGTGTATGAGAGAGAGAGAGAGACTTCATTGCATTCTATGTGGATGCAAGTTCAAATCTCTAAACTGTATTATACTGTAGATAAAGAAAAACCTGTTCCAAATTACCTCACTTCATCTTGCATTTGTGATTCTTTCTGATATACAATAAGCTTTGTAGCACAGAATATGCTATTAAATTTTAACTTTGCCACAGTCTAAGAAAAATCTATTAACCCAATAATCAGATCAGCCCCACTCACCTGAAACCAAGCAACATCTCCCTAGGACAGATACAATATTATCTATTTCATCTTAGACATTATTCTCTGTTGGCTGCTGCTGTTACCACAATTGGAAGAGGGGATGGTGTCATATCTCTTCACCTCACATTCTAGCAATTATGACAATGACTAAAATATTTTGAACAGCTCTGACTAGAGGTTGTTGATAATACAGCCCAAAGAGACATAAAGCATCTGTGCCTTTTAACTATGGTTAATATTGTGCCATTTGCTTTAATAGAATAGTATGCTTAGTGGTGTGCCATTCATCCATTACAGTTCAAAAATTAAATGTTAAAGTATTGGAACAACATTAATTTTACTGCCCTGAGCATTCTACTTTACTGCTTGACACTAAAGACACTTTCACATAATAATTTTTTTTTTAAAAAAGTGTTTCAATAAAATTCAGGAAAAAAAAAATGACATGGAAGCTTAATGTTCAGGATTTAAAAAGGTAACAAAACAATAGCCTTGCTGTTGAACTTTTAACCCTAAACTGGATAAAATAATTAGCCTTTGGATAAGATTGTGCCAAAATGCACAGAGCATAGAAATATAAAATTAGTTTTACAGGGGAAAGAACTTTTGAGATTTAAAAACTATTTGTTCCTCAAATCTTCACCGGTCACATTTTTATGAATGAAAAGGGCATTTAAATTAAAGTCTGCAAACGTTGATTTTTCTGATTCAGTTATATTGGCTAAGAGACATGTTCATTATACATATACATATACATATACATATACATATACATATACATATACATATACATATACATATACATATACATATACATATACATATACATATACATATACATATACATATACATATATATATGATCTTTGGTTATTTGGGTTTTCTCCCGCGTAAGATTGGAAGTATCTAGGCAACCTTTCGATGAAGTCTCATTCATCATCTTCAGGCTTGATCTTCAGCTCTGTGCTTCTCAGAGTGATGTGAGCTTGCAGCTGCTTCTTCCTTTTAACTGCTAGTGGGGGTGTGACTTGATTGGTTGGGGGTTTGGCTGTGTTTGGATTGGTTGGGGGTTTGGCTGTGTTCTGATTGGCTGGAGGCGTGTTCTGTTCAGGTGGGGGCTTGGTTGTGCTCAGGTTAGTCTTAGTTGCTGGGGGATTTCAGCTGGTGAGCTGTGATCTTGCTGTTTGGCTTCGAGTTCGTGGTCGTGCTGCATCTTCATGGTGGGGGTCAGTTTGCTTCATGTATGGCTCAGAGGGGTTTGAAGTGGGTAGTGATGCAATTGCAGTGCGGCTTCTGGTCCGTGGTTGTGTCTCATCTTCTGTGTGGGTGTGAGTTTGCTTTCTACATGGAAGTGTGGTAATAGGCATCTTGTGTGGCTCTTAGGGGTGTAGGTCTGGTGTCCTTCTTCATGTTAGGTACTCGTCTGTTCATGAGGGCAGGTTTCCAAATGGCTGGTAGGCGGGAGGTATCATCTCATTTATTCATGCTGTGTGGGCGTTTTTCTATCTCTATGGCTTCTCTGATTATTCTGCTGCTGAAGTGTTCGGTTTTGGCGATAGTTCTGGTATTTTTAAAGTCAATCTCATGTCCTGTGGCTTTCAGGTGTTGGACCAGGGAAGAGGTCGGTTCTTCCTTTTTGATTGAGTTCTTATGTTCTTCAATGTGTGCACTTATTCTTTGGTTAGTTTGTCCAATGTATGTGGTGGGGAAGGCAGTACAAGGGATTTTGTATACTCCTTAATTTTCTAACTCGATTTTGTCCTTAGGGTTTCTTAGGATGGTGGATATCTTTCTGTTTGTGCAGAATGTTGTCTTAATGTTGTGTTTTGGAGGATCAAACCCCTCTGAGCCATACATGAAGCGAACTGACCCCCACCATGAAGCTGCAGCACGACCACGAACTCAAAGCCAAACAGCAAGATCACAGCTCACCAGCTCAAATCCCCCAGCAACTAAGACTAACCTGAGCACAACCAAGCCCCCACCTGAACAGAACACGCCTCCAGCCAATCAGAACACAGCCAAGCCCCCACCCAATCAAGTCACACCACCACTAGCAGTTAAAAGGAAGAAGCAGCTGCAAGCTCACATCACTCTGAGAAAAACAGAGCTGAAGACCTAGCCTGAAGATGATGAATGAGACTTCATCAAAAAGTTGCCTAGATACTTCCAATCTTACGCGGGAGAAAACCTGAATAACCAAAGATCCACATACAAATACCCGCGAGAACCTCAGAAAACACACACACACACACACACACATATATATATATTGATAGATAGATAGATAGATAGATAGATAGATAGATAGATAGATAGATAGATAGATAGATAGATAGATAGATATATTCTGAAGTTTTCGCGGGTACTTACATGTCTGGCATTCAGCTTTGTTTGGGTATTTTCCCACGTCATAGTAGTGGTGCTTTTAAAGTTGTAGCAACGTTTCAGCAGAATCTCATCTGCCATCATCAGGCTTCTGTATTGTATCCGTCTGTGAGTCAGACTTTTACAGTGGTTTCAGATTTAAATTTGGGGCAGCCTATTGTTGTGCCAGAATGGTTTTTTCTTCATCCTGATTGGTTGAGAGTCTTGGTCTGAGTTTATTGGTCTTGGAGTTTGCTGTGTTCTGCTTCTAATATCTTCTGTCTGTTTTTTTTTGGGGGGGGGAGGGGGCTCTTTTGTATCTTGATAGGCTGGCAACATTGTGTTATTTTATTGGAGGCCTTTAGTGCAGCTTGGCTTCGGGTAAATGGACGGTTTCATCTGGGTGCCTGGTTGGGGTGTGTTTGAGCTGGAGGTATCAGGGGGGAGCTGTTTGTGCCCAGGTGTTTGTCTGGCTTATGGTGTGGACATTTTTTTGTTTGTGAGTGCAGGCTTCCAAATGATTGACAGCCTGGTGGAATCATCTCTTCTGTTCATGCTTTCTGGTCTTTTTTCAATCTCTATGGCTTCTCTGATGATTCTGTGGCTGGGGTTTTCTATAGTGGCTACGGTTTTGGTGCCATTGAAGTTGATGCTATGACCTGTGGCTTCCATGTGTTGGACTAGTGAGGAAGTGTGCTCTAGCTTTTTGACTGCATTTTTGTGTTCATCCAGGCGGGTGCTTATTCTTCTATTGGTCTGTCCAATGTATGTGGCCGGGCATGATGCATAGGGGACTTCGTATATGCCTTGGTTTTCCAGGTCAATTTTGTCTTTGGGGTTTCTGAGGATGGCTGCTATTTTTCTGTCTGTTTTGAAGGCAGTCTTGATGTGGTGTCTGTATAGTATCTTACTAATTTTGTCTGTAGTGCCTCTTATGTAGGGCAGGACAGCTGTTCCATTGGTCTGTTCATCTTCTGGGTCTCCATTATGTCTCAGTGTGTTTTTGTAGATCAAGTTGGTGATTTTGCTTTTGTGGAAGCCGTTGGCTGTCAATATTTTAGTCAGGGTGCATAGTTCAGTCTTAATGTGTGTCTTGTCTGCCAGGCATTTGGTTCTAGTAATTAGTGTTTTAGCCACGGAGTTTATCTGTGCTGGGTGGTGGTGGGATTGGGTGTTGAGGTAGCGGTTGGTATGTGTTTTCTTCTGGTATATGGTGTGTCCTAGTGTGCCATCTGTTTTTTTTTTTTTTTTGTAGATTAGTACATCTAGGAAAGGTAGTTGTTTGTTTGTTTCTGTTTCCATGGTGAACTTGATTTTGGGGTGTGTGCTGTTTAGATGTGTTCGGAAATTGTTTAGGTTTTCTTGTCCATGAGGCCATATCACGAATGTGTCATCGATATATCTTAACCATAGTTTGGGTTTGAGGATGGCATTGGCCAGGGCTCTGGATTTGAATTCTTCCATGAACAGGTTTGCAATGATAGGTGACAGTGGTGATCCCATGGGGGCTCCTTCAATTTGTTTGTATCTTTCTCCTTTGTATATGAAATATGTGTTGGTTAAGCAGTGTTCTGTTAGTTCCATGAGGTGTTTAGCTGGTTGGTATTTATTTTTGATGATTTCAAGGGTCTCTTTTATCGAAACTTGAGTGAATAGTGAAACCACGTCAAAACTTACAAGCAGATCTTCTTGTTCCACATGTAGATCTTTGATCATTTTCAAGAAGTGGTATGAGTTTTGTGCATGAGAAGCTGCTGTTTCAGCATGGGGCTGTAGCTCTTTTGCTAGGTGTTTAGCTAGGTTTTGTAGTGGTGCTCCTCTGGAGCTGACTATGGGTCTGAGAGGTATGCCTTTTTTGTGTATTTTTGGGAGGCCGTATAGTTTGGGGCATCTGGAAGATTTCTCTCTGGGTATGATCGTGTGTTGGATCTCTTTGCTTATGTGGCTGGTTATAATTTTCTTCTTGGTTAATTTTTCCAGATATGTGGTTGGGTCTGTGTTTATGGGTTTGTATGTAGAGTCTTGGAGTAGGTCTGTCAATTTTGTTTCATAGTCTTTTCTGTCCATTACTACAGTGGCATTCCCTTTATCTACTGGGAGGATGATTATGCTGCTGTCTCTTTTCAGGGTTTGTAGCGCTTTAATTTCATTTTGCTGCAAGTTGCTTTTGGGTGGTTTCCTTGTGCATAGGATATTGGTAACTTGGTGTCTTATTTTATCAGCTGAAGCCATAAAAGCCATAGAGATTGAAAAAACCCAGAAAGCATGAACAGAAGAGATGATTCCATCAGGCTGTCAATCATTTGAAAGCCTGCACTCACAAACAAAAAAATTTCCACACCACAAGCCAGGCAAACACCTGGGCACAAACAGATCCCCCCTGATACCTCCATCTCAAACACACCCCAACCAGGCACCCAGATGAAACCCAGCTTCCTAACTAATGATAGCCGTCCATTTACCCGAAGCCAAGCTGCACTAAAGGCCTCCAATAAAGTAACACAATGTTGCCAGCCTATCAAGATACAAAAAGAGCCAAAAAAACAGACAAAAGATATTAGTAGCAGAACACAGCAAACTCCAAGACCAATAAACACAAACCAAGACTCTCAACCAATCAGGATGAAGGAAAAAACCATTCTGGCACAGCAATAGGCTGCCCCAAATTTAAATCTGAAACCACTGTAAAAGTCTAACTCACAGACAAACACTATACAGAAGCCTGATGATGGCAGATGAGATTCTGCTGAAACGTTGCTACAACTTTAAAAGCACCACTACTATGACGTGGGAAAATACCCGAACAAAGCTGAATGCCATATATATATGGCATTAGAGTGAGGCATCAGAGTGAGAAGCACAGGGCTGAAGACCAAGCCTGAAGATGATGAATGAGACTTCATCAAAACGTTGCCTAGATACTTCCAATCTTACGTGGGAGAAAACCCGAATAACCAAAGATCCATATATATGTGTGTGTGTGTGTGTGTGTGTGTGTGTATATAGAGAGAGATTGGAAGTATCTAGGCAATGTTTCGATGAAGTCTCATTCATCACCTTCAGGCTTGGTCTTCAGCTCTGTGCTTCTCAGAGTGATGTGAGCTAGCAGCTGCTTCTTCCTTTTAACTGCTAGTGGGGGTGTGACTTGATTGGGTGGGGGCTTGGCTGTGTTCTGATTGGGTGGGGGGTGTTCTCATTGGTTGGGGGTTTGCCTGTGTTCTTATTGGTTGGGGGGTTGGCTGTGTTCTGATTGACTGGAGGCATGTTCTGTTCAGGTGGGGGCTTGGTTGTGCTCAGGTTAGTTTTAGTTGCTGGGGGATTGTGAGCTGTGATCTTGCTGTTTGGCTTCAAGTTCGTGGTTGTGCTGCATCTTCAAGGTGGGGGTCAGTTTGCTTCATGTCTGGCTCAGAGGGGTTTGAAGTGGGTATTGATGCAGCTGCAGTGCGGCTTCTGGTCTGTGGTTGTGTCTCATCTTCTGTGTGGGTGTGAGTCTGCTTTCTACATGGAAGTGTGGTGCTGGCATCTTGTGTGGCTCTCAGGGGTATGGATCTGGTCTCATTCTTTTTTTTTTTTTTTTTGGTAAAAATTTTATTGATTTTAACGACAGACAAAAAACATATAAGACATAAAACATAACATTAAAAAAATTATATAATTCTTCATAAATTTACAGTGTATCGGTTGGTTTACCACTCCCTTTTGTGCATCCATTTCATAGTCATCAAAATAATTATGTTACATAATAACTCACATTATCAATCATCAATAAAATATCCCAATATCATTATTGAACAATCATTTGACTATAATTTTACTAATTCATACTTAAGCGAGATAACTATAATTAAGTTAAATTATTTTATAACAAATCATAGAATCATACCAAATCTATCTTAATAAAATATTCTTAACAATTATCAAAACCAAGAAAAATTATATATTCATTATTTCCTAAATTTCTGAATATTCTATGATTATATTGTATTATCTAACCATTGATAAAAAAGATCCCAAACTTCATAAAATTGTTTATCTTCTTGTTCTCTAATTTCAAATGTCAATCTACTCATTTCAGCACATTCCAATATTTTCTTAATAATTTCTTCCTCTAATGGCATTTTCTCACTTTTCCAATGTTTAGCAAATACAATCCTAGCTGCTGTTAATACATTTACAATCAAATACTTTAAATTTTTATTATATATATCAGGTACGATTCCCAATAAAAAAATCTCTGGTTTCAAATCTATGTGTTTCTTTGTCATTTTTTCCAGCCATATGCGAATTCTAGTCCAGTATTTCCTGGCCTCCTCACAAGTCCACCACATATGGTAATATGAGCCAGGTATCTGATGACATTTCCAGCACTTTTCAGATTTATTCTTGAACATTCTTGCTATTCTTGTCACGGGAAAGTGCCACCTGTAAAACATCTTATACAAATTTTCTTTTTTATGCTGTTGACATTGTCATTTTATAATTTTGTGACCACAATTTTTGCCATTTCTCTAAATCCATCCCATATCCAAAATTCTTCCCCCAAGCAATCATTGTTTCTTTAACTTGTTCTTCCTCTAATTTAATTTCCAACAAATAACTATATAGTTTTTTTAATCACTTTTTCATCAGTACCTGTCAAAATCCTATCTAAATCAGTCAATTTATCATAAAATCCTTCTATTTTAAAATCTTTAAGATACCTTGCATGTATTTGTGCATATGAAAACCAATTCATCTTTATACCTTGTTCTTCTAAATTTTGCATTGTTTTAAGTTCACCCTTTTCATCCAATATTTCCCCATATCTAACTGTTTGTTCCTTCTTATAAGTTATAGGATACGAAAAAGCTTCAATAGTTGATAACCAAACTGGAATTTTCAAATAACATTGTTTCTTAATTTTCTCCCAATTCAACCAACGATTCCCGTATATAATGCCTTGTAAAATAACCCTGTGATTTAGTTCCCTTATACCATAAAAAAGCATGCCAAACCAATAATAAATCATGACCTTCTAATGTCAACAATCTAGTCTTTCTTAACGTTATCCATTCTTTAACCCACATTAAGTTTGCAGCTTGAAAATACAACTCCCAATTAGGAAGGCCAAATCCTCCTCTAATTCTAGCATCCTTTAAAAGTTTTAACTTTATTCTCACTTTCTTGCCTTGCCATATATACTTCAACACAATTTTATTTAATTCTTCAAAATAATCTTTGCCAAGCCTAACTGGTATTGTTTGGAACAAATATAAAATTCTAGGTAAAATATTCATCCTGATTGTTGAAATTCTACCTATCAATGACAATGGTAGATTTTCCCATTTCTTCAAATCAGATGCTATCTGCTGTTTTAGCTTAATATAGTTATTCTCTTTCAATGTAGTACATCTTGATTTCAAATGTATCCCCAAATATTTAACCTTGTTCGTAACTTGGATTATCAATAAGTCTGCCAGTTCTTCTCTTTGCCTTAATGACATGTTCTTTGTCAGAATCTTTGTTTTATCTTTATTTATTTTCAGACCAGCCATCTCACCATATGTCTCTATCTTTTCCAAAAGTTTTAAAGCTGTCTCTAGAGGATCTTCCAGAATGAAAACCAAATCATCCGCAAAGGCTTGCAATTTAAATTCTTCCTTTTTAATTTTCATGCCTTTTATATTTTGGTCCTCTCTAATATTTCTATTCAACACTTCCAAAGTCAGTACAAATAGCAAAGGTGACTTTTTTGTCTTGTGCCTTTTTTTATATTAATAGAGTCTGTAAATTCTCCCTCTATCATTACTTTTGCCGATTGCATATAGTATATGGCTTCTATTGCTTGAATAAATTTTCTGGCAAAGCCCATCTGTTCCAGTAATAATAACATAAATCTCCAATTCACGTTATCAAATGCCTTTTGGGCATCTAGGAATATCAAAGCCTGGTGTCATTCTTCATGTTAGGTACTCATCTGTTCATGAGGGCGGGTTTCCAAATGGCTGGTCGGCGGGAGATATCATCTCGTTTATTCATGCTGTGTGGGTGTTTTTCGATCTCTATGGCTTCTCTGATTATTCTGCTGCTGAAGTGTTCAGTTTTGGCGATAGTTCTGGTATTTTTAAAGTCAATCTCATGTCCTGCGGCTTTGAGGTGTTGGACCAGGGAAGAGGTCGGTTCTTCCTTTTTGATTGAGTCTTACGTTCTTCAATGTGTGCACTTATTCTTCTGTTAGTTTGTCCAATGTATGTGGTAGGGAAGGCAGTACAAGGGATTTCGTATACTCCTTGATTTTCTAACTCGATTTTGTCCTTAGGGTTTCTTAGGATGATGGATATCTTTCTGTTTTTGCAGAATGCTGTCTTAATGTTGTATTTTTGGAGGATCTTGCTGATTTTGTCTGTAGTGCCTTTTATAAATAGGAGGAGGGCTTTGCCATTCTCTTGTTCTTTGTCTTGGATTTTGGTTGGGGTTTCTTTTGGGATTAGTTGGGTGATCTTCTTTCTTTGGAATTCATTGGCTGTCAGCACGCCAGTGAGAGTGTGTAGTTCGGTCTCTAGGTGTTGTTCGTTGGCTAAGCATTTTGTTCTGGAGATGAGTGTCTCGGCTACCAAATTGATCTGTGCTTGGTGGTGGTGTGAGAGTGTATGTAGATAGCGGTTTGTATGTGTTTTCTTCTGGTAGATGGTGTGTCCTGGGGAGCCATTGGATTTTTTGTGTACCAAGACATCTAGGAAGGGAAGTTGGTTGTTATCTTCTGTTTCCATGGTGAATTGTATTTTGGGGTGTAGGCTGTTGAGGTGTGTGAGGAAGTTGTTCAGTTTTTCTTTCCTGTGTGGCCAGATTATGAAGGTGTCATCTACGTATCTGAGCCAGAGTTTGGGTTTGTGATCATATTTTTCTAGAGTTTGTGTTTCAAAGTGTTCCATGTAGAGGTTAATGATGACAGGTGAGAGGAGTGATCCCATGGGTGCTCCTTCTATTCGTTTGTATTTTTGTCCATTGTAGGTGAAGTATGTATTGGATAGGCAGTGGTTGGTCAGATCTAGGATGTGCTTGGCGGGGGTTGTATTTGTTTTGGATGGCTGTCAAGGCTTCTTTTATTGGCACTTGGGTGAAGAGGAATATAACATCGAAGCTCACTAGTAGGTCACTGGGTTGTAAGTTTTGTTTCTTTATGATCTCGATGAACTGGAATGAGTTTCTTATGTGTGAGTTGATGGATTCTGCATAGGGCTGTAGTTGTTTGGCAAGAAATTTGGCTAGGTTTTGTAGAGGTGAACCTATGGAGCTGACTATTGTTCTAAGTGGGGTTCCTTCTTTGTGTATCTTGGGGAGACCATAAAGTTTAGGGCCCCTGGATGATTTCTCTCTGGGTATGATTTTTTGCTGGATTTTTTCACTGATGGGGGAGGCTTTTATTTTGGATCTGGTGGTTTTTTCTAGGTAGGTGGTGGGGTCTGTTTTTAGGGGTTTGTATGTGGGGTCTTGGAGTAGGTTGGTTAACTTGGATTGGTAGTCAGATGTGTTCATAACCACTGTCGCGTTGCCCTTGTCTGCTGGTAGGATTATTATGCTGGTGTCTTCTTTCAGGTTAAGTAGTGCAGTTTGTTCTTCTTTTATCCAAATCCTGGCCCTCCTCGGCATTTACTTTTGGACACTCATATCTTTTTGCAGTCCCAGAAGGAGGGAATTCCTGCCATTGTGTTGGTGGATTCAGGGGTTACAACCAGCTTTATGGACTGGGCTTTTGTTAAACATTTTGAAATTCCTTTGATTCCTGTGGATCTACCCATTAAGGTGGAAACAGTAGATGGGCGTGAACTCAAGTCTGGGCCCATTCGTTTCGCCAGCCAGCCAGTGCGTATGCTTATTGGGGATCATGCTTATTGGGGACCTCCATCTCCCTTTGGTTCTTGGAGTGTCCTGGCTGTGTTAACCTAACTAATGATAGCCGTCCATTTACCTGAAGCCAAGCTGCACTAAAGGCCTCCAATAAAGTAACACAATGTTGCCAGCCAATCAAGATACAAAAAGAGCCAAAAAACAAACAAACAGACAGACAGACAGAAGATATTAGAAGCAGAACACAGCAAACTCCAAGACCAATAAACACAGACCAAGACTCTCAACCAATCAGGATGAAGAAAAAATCATTCTGGCACAGCAATAGGCTGCCCCAAATTTAAATCTGAAACCACTGTAAAAGTCTGACTCACAGACGAACACTATACAGAAGCCTGATGATGGCAGATGAGATTCTGCTGAAACGTTGCTACAACTTTAAAAGCACCACTACTATGACGTGGGAAAATACCCAAACAAAGCTGAATGCCATACATGTAAGTACTTAAGAATATGTGTGTGTGTGTATATATATATATATATATATATATATATATATATATATATATATATATATATATATATATATATATATATATATATAAGAATGTATTGTCATTTAGTGAGAAGGGCTTCACATGAAAACAGCACAGATAACATTTATAAAATTGTTAATTTCAAACTGCTACATCTAGTACTTTTTTAGTATGGCTACTGTGTCCCTTTGATGGTTAATTGCAGTTACTGGTACCTTTTCCTGTGTCATGGTAGAATACTCTATTATGCATCATGCATCCAATTGCTGCACTGCCCTTTTAATAGGCATGGCATTATTGTAGTCGTCATCTCACATGCATATCATAGGAAGTAATAGCATTCCACTTTATGTCCCATAATCTATAGCACAGTTGTGGATGATGGGCTGGGCATAGTAAAACAAGAGAAAGTGTGTGGGGGGGGGGGACTGTTGGCTGTAAAAAAATTTTTTTTACAGATGTTATTGAAATTAGTGCTTAGGAGCAGGAGGTTAAGAATAGAAGGAATTGTGTGTGAGAAGGAAAAGTGCATTGTGAATAAGAAGACCACTGATGAGATTTGAGGTTTGGAAGTACAAACATACATTCTGGGATACACCATGGATAGGAAAGAATGGAGGATGGTCACATAATTTGTATTATATGAACATAATAGGAAATAAGAGTAACTCTGCCCAGGATCTTTCAATAGTAATTAAGAAGTTAAAGGATGGATTGCATGAATAAATTTACCTGTGCTCAAAACAAAATATTCTTAAATTATTTTTCATGTTATAATTTAACAATGTATTGGTTCAAGTACATGTGCATTTGTGTGTGTGTGTGTATGTGTGTGTGTGTGCATGTTGCTTATCCAACTGTGAAATCTACTAACAGATGCCATTAGGTATACCTATTCTAATAGTATTAGTAGAGTGCATGAGCAAAGCAAATATTTATTAATAACATGTAATTGAGAGATGTTAGCGAAGTGTCCTACATCAAATCCAACTAGTGATTCATGAATCTCAGTCTAGGTAGTGTCTCCCACAGTTCAATTGAATAAAGAAACTGTGTCCAGAAATCCTAGAAATGACACTGGAATTCCCACATACAAAGCATGTGTTCTATGTGTGAATTGTAGCCTTTCCCTTATTCATTGGGACCTCCTACTTGAAAAGATTAGGAAATAGATTGGCACTGACTTTCTATTCACTTCTCTGCTTCACACTTATCCATGTATTCCATCTTCATTTCTCTTTGCTTTAGGACACTCAATCTGTCAACATCCCCTCTCAATGAGATGAGATACATAATAGCTGTCCAATGGTAGATTATTATGGTTGACTTGCTTGTCACTGAACAATCAATGCTGTCATTCAGTCATTCTATCATATCTATTATCTAGAGAGAGTATTGTCCTGTCAGCATGTCAATTAATCAATTCACTGAATTCAAACTGTGGATGAATTCTGGAATTTAAAGCTTTTGGGGGAAAACGGGGGGAGGAGATTGATAACCATGCACAGAAGAAGGAATATGTAATGGAGCATCCTTGGCCTTTTGTTTTCAAGAGTTGCCCATGATAGGAAAGAATTCATATTTATCAATTGTTTGGTCCAAGAAATAACATTCTCCTGTTTGTCCATTCTCTTGTTTGCCTTTAATTGAAACTCCACTCAGTTTAGGCAACAAGGCTATATGCACTTATCCCAACATAGATCAGCTTTAATGCAATTGGATTTGCGTCTTCATTCTGTAAAAGATGGCAGTGATAAATGTTTAGAAAATTAGTGCTGCCATAATCATAAAGGCACCCTTGCAATAATTATTCTGTGGATTTACAGTCAGTGGAGATTTCATTTAATTTAAGTGAAGCTATCTTATCCTTATGGGTAGAGTAGTAATTTGGCATTGCAGGAAGAGGTCCGCTTAATACAGCAAGAGATGCTGATTTCTCTTGTTTACGATATTACTTTTTCTCAGTTGTCTTGTGAAAGTATTTTATGATCATCAGCAATATTGTTTCCCCTTTGCAAAATTATAAGTTTCTTCACTTGGCTGCAAAAAGCCTCTTTCTGTCTCTATGGATTTTCTTCATGTTATTGATTTGGAACAGCAGCTATAGCAACCAATTGTCTATCAGGAGTAGTTAGATCTGCGGAATCAGCAAAACAAGTGCCAGTTATTCATCATAATTATTATCATTACAAAAGGCAGAGGATCCAAAATGATTATTATTTTTCTCACATTTTTGGTTTTAGGAAAAAGAAGATTCAAGATGTATTCATGTATTTCTTTTGCCAGACAATATATCTAAACAAAAATATTCAATTTGGTTGCTAATTAAATACCACTCAATACTTGTCTCAGTGCATATTTTATAACTAAGTGGATTCATGAAACTGTATACCCATTCATTTAGGATACTATCTGCATCTAGAAAGTTCTGATTTTTTATTATTTAGGTAATTTCAGCTACAAACATAAATTGCAAACTACATAGAAAAACTTGTTTGGCTCTTCAGCTGAATAAACATTTACAATAATTGCTTAAATTGTAGGTGTTACATGTAAATAAACATGTTCATTATTTCATGTACAATTTCTGAAGCTGCTAAAGGGATGAATTACAACTTACTCTGAAATATGGCTCTTCTTTCTACTTACTGAAAAAGTTTCAAAGAATTTTCAGTCAGCGTAAGTCCCATTAGTTAATGTTATGAAATTTTATAGGTCCTGGATGTAGCAGATAGTAAAACTCTATCAGATCAGGGTTCATTACCACAACTGTAGAAGAAAAAAACAATATAGGCATATAGCAAACCACATTTAATCAAATATAATGATCAATGGAATATTTGTATATTTGTAGTTTTTTAAAAAAAATCTCAAATTATATTAAATGTACTATTAAATTAGAAAATAAAGGACAAAAATAAAAAAAAGTATTCAGTTTTTCCAATGTCTAAAGTTTGTACTAACATATTTTACTGTCCAATAGAGCTATTATGAAATTTAAAAAAATAGAAAAATTAGATACATTTGTTAGCAAGATACATACGCTCTCTATGTGACCATGTCATACCCTTGATATAAAATGGTTTTGCCAAAGATCGCATCCATGGAAAATAAACTGTGTTCAAGATAATAACATCTATGGGCTTCCACTCCTGCTCTTCATGTTCATCTTGCAAATAAGAATGTAGATATGATATGTATACCTGAGCATTAATTACATTAAAGCATTAATTACATTCAAATTTGAAAAGCTACCAGATAATTAGAGTTGAGTCTTTTGCTTTCATTTCTTTAAGTTTTTCCTAACTCATATCAAATACATTTTCATATGAGGATGGTATTCTAAATGATGTATGTGCACTACTTAGGTAGTGTCTCATCCTATTACAAAGGCTGATAAATTATTTCAAGCAGTATATCTTAGGAAAATGATATGATTTATCACCACAGAATTTAGTTCTGGGAAGGAGCTTTTTAAATATATCCCCACAAAACCCTTTTTCTCTGCCATATTTTATCATTGAAACAATGGTGCATTATGATCTCGTTGGCACATGTCATACATTTCAAAAATGTTGCCATTGTTTGAAAAGAGAATGGGAAATATGATGATTTTTACTTATGATGAGTTTGTATGCCAAATCCCTTTAGCCATGCCATTGGGACTTCCCTGGTAGATCAAAACCCTGAAAAACGTGAACATCATCTCATGAATATTGATGGATTATAAATATTCATCATTAATTAAAATGTTAACACTAATGATATAACAAATTCAAATAATTATATTGCAGATGTGGAGGTGCATCTTGGGATGCAAGAATTACAAGAATCATGGTAACATGCACCAAATTGGGCAAAAAGCAAGCTCTTAAGGATGATTCTCATAGTTATTTTTAAAGACACATGTAATGTAATTGTATACCCAGAAGATTGTAGCTTTTATAAAACTAGCTTTCAGCTCACTGAAAAGAGCCAAACTCAGCTACATGGACATCCCATCATCTCAAACTATACATATTATGATATATAGTTCATTTCAAATCTTCCATGATGTGGATCGGACAATAAAGTAAGTCATAAAGCTTCAGATTCACATCTAAATCATTGAAACTGTTAAACTTATTGGATTACATTAGGAATGAACAGAACAAGTTTATCCTCTCCTGTTGCTTCAAGTTTCCATCATCTTCAAGTTTCCATCATCTTCATTTTATTCCAAAATGTCATGATGGTATTTTGCATATGTGTATTTGTACATATGTGTAAAAGAAGCAACTTGGAACTAAGAGGAAATTTCCTGACAATTAGAACAATTAATCAGTGGAACAAATTGCCTCCAGAAATTGTGAATGCTCCAATGCTGGAAAGATATTGGATAACCATTTGTCAGAAGTGGTGTAGGGTTTCCTGCAGGGGTGGTTTTCTACCGGTTTGCACCGATTCTATAGAACCGGTTATTAACATCACCGGTAGTTCTAAGAAGCGGTAAAACTGATCCCTGCTTAGCCCCGCCTCTCTCCGTTGCTCCTATGGTTTTTATTACTGTGCATGGCGAAAATCCCTTCGTCATTCTCCCCTTCCCGCGCCTCCCTTCTCTGCCCTGGCCCCCGCCCCTATACACTACTCCAAAGTAGAAAAAGCCCATTTTTTTTTAAAGTGTTTTTTTACTGTGCATGTGCAAAAATCCCTTCAACATTATACATTATCTGTTTCTGCTTAAATCAATCTATAGCAACATCAATGTAACAATATAGCAAGAAGTTGCATGCATACATAAATGAATTTTTTTAAATAAAAGTGTTTTTTTAAAAAAAAACATAAACAAAAACATAAAATATAAATCATCTTCAGTTACATAGTGTGTTGGTGGTACAAATCACTTGTGTACAATCTCTGCAGTCTTTCCTTTCCAATTTGCATTAATCCTTATATCATGCTAAGCAACTGGCCACTAAGCAAGCACCTGGTCATTAAGTGAGTACCACTTAAATTTGGGTTACTAGCCACATGACCACCTGCCAAGGCCTCCCCAGGCCTTGGAAACTGGCAAAAAGCACTTGCTAAGCAATTAGCCACTAAGTGAGCACCTGATCATTAAGTGAGTACCAACTTAAATATGGATTGCCAGCCACATGGCCACCTACTTGGGCCTTGCCTGGACCACCCCAGGCCTTGGAAACTGGCAAAAAGCACATGCTAAGCAATTGGCCACTAAGCGAGCACCTGGTCATTAAGTGAGTACCACTTAAATTTGGGTTGCCAGGCACATGACCATGCCCACCCGAGTCACATGATCATGTAGCCATGCTGAATCTGCAAGCCACTCCCACCCCAGTCACATGACTACCAAGCCACACCCACAAATTAGGCCACGCCCACAGAACCGGTTGTTAAGAAATTTGAATCCCATCCCTGGTTTCCTGCCTAAGCAGGGGGTTGGACTAGAAGATCTCCAAAGTCCCTTCCAACTCTGTTATTTTATTCTATTTTACCTAGAAACACTGTATGGTGATGAAAATGGTTATGGAATTGTACAATTGTAAAAAATGAATTTTATAGGCAATAGTCTTTTGATTAACACATAGAAGAAATTTTTGAAACAACATAATACTATAATGAAATGTGACAGTTACTGTTACAGATGTTTAGGAAAAAAATGAGCTATTAAATTTGGGGAGAGAACTGTTATTTCACAATATTAAATATTGGGTTTCCTTCCAGAGAACTTTGTCTCTCTGAATTCAGCTGGAAT
Source organism: Hydrophis major (assembly GCA_033807585.1). Taxonomy (NCBI): domain Eukaryota; kingdom Metazoa; phylum Chordata; class Lepidosauria; order Squamata; family Elapidae; genus Hydrophis; species Hydrophis major. The sequence continues at coordinate 169,623,116 of CM066330.1, forward strand.
TCACTTTGGAATCATTTTCTTCATAATACTCCTTCCAAAGTTCAACTCATATGAATACAAAATAGCGAGGAAAGAAAGTCACAGATAACAGATAATCAGAGTTGGAAGATACCTTGTAGGACATCTAATCCAACCCCCCCGCGCTGCCCAAGTGGGAGACCCTACACCATTTCTGACAGGTGGCAGTCCAATCTCTATTTGAAAGTCTCAAGTGATGGTGCTCCCACAACTTCTGAGGGCAAGCTGTTCCATTGGTTGATTGTTCTCACTGTTAGAAAGTTTCTCCTTGTTTCCAGATTAAATCTCTCCTTGTTCAGTTTCCATCCATTATTCCTTGTCTGGCCTACAGGCGCTTTAGAAAATAGCTTGACCCCTTCCTCTCTGTGGCTACCCCTCAAATATTGGAAGACTGCTATTATGTCTTCCCTGGTCCTTCTCTTTACTAGACAAGACAAGCCCAGTTCCTGTAACCGTTCTTCATATGTTTTAGTCTCCAGTCCCCTAATCATCCTGGTTGCTCTTCTCTGTACTTTTTCTAGGGTCTCAACATCTTGGTCTTACTAAGGCTTTATAGAGTGGTATTAATACATCCCTTGATCTTGATTTTATCCCTCTGTTTATACAAGTAGAATTACCCCCTTTCCTTGGGTAATAAATATATCAGCTAAATATTTTTTTGATTTTATGCACAATGCTACAACCATAAAAGAAATACAATGGTGCCCCCCCCCCCAAAAAAAAAAAAGTATTTGAAAAATAAATAGGCTCAGCCATATTTACTGTTTCATTCATATTTTAAGAAAACTGAGCCCTAAAGACAAAGGGAAAGGTATTGATTCCACCCCTTCTTTTTATCTTCTATGATTTGAAAAGCCTAAAGCTGTAGGAAGGTGCTTCTCCTTGTTTGGCATGTGAAAGAATCTTTAAAAAATATAATTATGCTGTCATCTTTAGTACTGTACATTGGACAGAGTTCAATTATTAATGTGCTTCCTTCTGGTTTGATCATGTCACAGCTCTAGACAAATACAGCTAATGCAAAATCATAAAATATTCACTTGAATACTGCTGAACTGACAGGAAATTAATTCTATGAATATTTTGATATTACAAGAAAATTAATTTCAAATCATAAGATTGAAATAAATGCACTCATAGTTTGCTCAAGGGTAACATTCATCTGCAATAAGATGATGTCTTTTTTTTATAAATGCTTCATGTATCTAAACATTATGTTGCTAAAAAGTACAACTGATGAACTATATTATGTTTATAAATAATAGTTTTACAGAAAAAAACAAAAGGCTTTCAGAAATATTTAAACTGTACAGTTTTCACTGATCAATACATAAAACTGCAGAAATGCCTACTTTGAAAGAATCCAAATCCAAATCTAGACAATTAAAACAATAGCAATAGCACTTGGACTTATATACCACTTCACAATGCTTTATAACTCCCTCTAAGCAGTTTAAAGAATCAGCATATTTCTCCCAACAATCTGGGCCCTCATTTTACTGATCTCAAAAGGATGGAAGGCTAAGCCAATCTTGAGCTGGTGAGAATTGAACTGTTGGCAATCGGCAGAATTAGCCTGCAATACTGCATTCTAACCATGGCACCACCACAGCTCAGTCATGATGTCAGCATTCCAGCAAACCTCCATTCCAATCAGTAACTCTGAGACAAACATATCTCAAAAGTACCTTTATTAGAATAGCACCTGGCACATCTGTGCAAACCTGAATCTAAAAGATTTTCTTTTGGCTTTCCACAATTTTTCAAACTACAAATCCATTCCCCCTTGGTCGTCATCACATCACATGGCCCAATCATGAACTGTCCAAAAGTAAGATCCTTATTTCATCCTGCACCATACTAAATGACCTTGTACTCATAACAACAACAAAATGTTTATATAAATTTTATTGTTTTTTAAGACAAACTTAGACAAACAAAACATAAAAACATCAAGCCATCTTCCATATATACATATACAGTGTGTTGGTTGGTTTACAAATTGTTTTGTGCTTCCATTTCATAGTTTTCAATTACAATTACATTGTATATATTCTCATATTTTTAATCAAATATTAAATACATTAATATCATTGTTAATCAATCATTTGACTATACCATTATTCATTCATGTTTTACAAAATAATCCATATTTTACTTAATTTGTTTTATGACAGTTCATATTATCATCTCAAATCTATCCTACAATTATTTTGTAGATAGAATAAGAAAAAAATACATCTTTATATATTTATTATTTTCTAAAGATCTACATATTTCATTATCATGTTTTATTGTCTAACCATTGATAGAATAGATCCCAAATTTTATAAAATTGTTCATCATCTTGTTCTCTGATTTCAAATGTCAATCTACTCATTTCAGCACATTCCAGTATTTTCTTAATAATTTCCTCCTGTGATTATATTTTCTCATTTTTCCAGTTTTTGGCAAATACAATCCTAGCTGCTGTTAATACATTTACAAGCAGATATTTCAATTCTTTACTATATGTTTCAGGTAAGATTCCCAATAAAAATATCTCTGGTTTCAAGTCTATATGCTTTTTCATCATTTTTTCCAATCAAATGTGGATTTTAGTCCAATATTTTTTGGCATCCGCAAAAGTCCACCACATATGGTAATATGAGCCAGGTATCTGATGACATTTCCAACATTTTTCAGATTTGTTCTTGAACATTCTTGCTATTCTTGTCGAGGGAAAATGCCACCTGTAAAACATCTTATACAAATTTTCTTTATATGCTGTTGACATTGTCATTTTATAATTTTGAGAACACAATTTTTTGCCATTTCTCTAGATCAATCCCATATCCAAAATTCTTCCCCCAAGCAATCATAGTTTCTTTAACTTGTTCTTCTTCTAGTTTAATTTCTAATAAATATCCATACAATTTTTTAATCACCTTTTCATCAATACCTGTCAAAATTTTATCTAAATCAGTCAATTTATCATAGAAACCTTCTATTTTAGAATCTTTATCATACTTTGAATGTATTTGCGCATATGAGAACCAATTCATCTTTATACCTTGTTCTTCTAAATTTTGCATCGTTTTAAGTTCAACCTTTTCATCCAATATTTCCCCATATCTAACTGTTTGTTCCTTCTTATAAGTTATAGGATACGAAAAAGCTTCAATAGTTGATAACCAAACTGGAATTTTCAAATAACATTGTTTCTTAATTTTCTCCCAATTCAACCATAACGATTCCCGTATATAATGCCTTGTAAAATAACCCTGTGATTTAGTTCCCTTATACCATAAAAAAGCATGCCAACCCAATAATAAATCATGACCTTCTAATGCCAACAATCTAGTCTTTCTTAACGTTATCCATTCTTTAACCCACATTGTTTGCAGCTTGATAATACAACTCCCAATTAGGAAGGCCAAATTTAAGTTCACCCTTTTCATTCAGTATTTCACCATATCTAACTGTTTGTTCCTTTTTATATATTATAGGATAAGAAAATGGTTCAATAGTCGATAGCCAGACAGAATTTTTAAATAACATTGCCTTTTAGTCTTCTCCCAGTTTAACCACAGAGACTCCCATTTATAATGTCTTCTAAAATACCCCTATGTTTTAGTGCCTTTATACCATAAAAAAGCATGCCACCCCAACAACAGATCATATCATTCTAATGTCAACAATCTAGTATTTTTTTTTGAAAAAGATTTTATTAATTTTCTACAAACAAACAAGACAAACAAAACATAAAAACATCAACTCTCATATGTACATCCAGTGTGTCAGTTGGTTCATCATTTTTGTGCATTAATTCTGTAGTCTCAATTACAATTATGTTACATAGCAACTCGTATTGTCAATCCAAACTTATATATCCTAATATCACTAAAAAAAGTTTTTGACTATATTTTTAATCATTCATGCTTTATGAGCTAACAATACTTTAAACTAGTTTACTCTATAACAAATCATATAATCATATCAAATCAATCCTAAAAAACCCTTTATAAATATAATGTCAAATAACAAAATAATAGCAAAATAAAGATATTCCTTACTGTCTAGCATTCTAAATATTCTATTATCATATTTTATCATCTAGCCATTGATAAAAAAGATCCCAAATTTCATAAAATTGTTTATACTCTTGCTCTCTAATTTCAAATGTCAATCTACTCATCTCAGCACATTCCAATATTTTCTTAATAATTTCTTCCTGTGATGGTATTTTCTCATTCTTCCAATTTTTAGCAAATACAATCCTAGCCGCTGTTAATACATTTACAATCAGGTACTTCAAATCTTTACTATATATATCAGGTAAAATTCCCAATAAGAAGATCTCTGGTTTCAAGTCTATGTGTTTCTTTGTCATTTTTTCCAACCACATGTGAATTATAGTCCAATATTTTCTAGCATCCTCACAAGTCCACCACATATGGTAATACGAGCCGGGTATCTGATGACATTTCCAGCATTTTTCAGATTTGTTCTTAAACATTCTTGCTATTCTTGTTGGGGGAAAGTGCCACCTGTAAAATATCTTATACAAGTTTTCTTTATATACTGTTGATATTGTCATTTTATAATTTTGAGACCACAATTTCTGCCATTTCTCTAGATCAATCCCATATCCAAAATTCTTCCCCCAAACAATCATAGTTTCTTTGACTTGTTCTTCCTCTAATTTCATTCCCAGTAAATAACCATATAATAAGTTTAATATAGTTATTCTCTTTTAGTATACTACATCTTGCTGTCAAATGTATCCCTAAGTACTTGATCTTATTCATGAGCTGGATTTTCAATACATCCGCCAGTTCTTCCTTTTGTCTTGATAGCATATTCTTTGTCAAAATCTTTGTTTTGTCTTTATTTATTTACAAACCACCCACCTTTCCATATACCTGTATCTTTTCTATCAGTTTTGATGCTGTTCTAGTGGGTCTTCTAAAATGAAAACTAGATCATCTGCAAATGCTTGCAATTTACATTCTTCCTTGAGGGCGAAGCTGGCGTCATGACGATACAGCCTGCGATCTTAGAAGTCTGAGATCACTGCCAATATCTGCTCCTGGACGGTCCAAACGGATCTAAACCATCCCGAAGAGATGGTGAATATAAAGAGTGCATCCTGTCGATCCCAGGGATACCTCAAAGTCCCTGGTAGATCCAGGAGAAGCTCTTTTTGCCAGCGGCAAAGAGGCAGCTATTAAAGCTGCTGAAGTTGGGACAGCTTCGAAATGAAATAGAACGGAAAGAGAAAGTGTGCCGGTTTGGTGAGAATTTTTTCTTTACTTTAAGAGGAGAAGAAAGAATCTAAGGAGAAGAAAGAATCTAAGGAAAAGAAAGAATCTGTAAAATTTTAGACAGAAGTGATTAAGTGGCGATTTGAAACAGGAAGTCAAAGTAATTTTTATTTTTTTTGTCTTTGCTGGATTTTTTTATGTATGATTTTATATTTTGAAACTGGACTGTTTTTTTTTTCTACCTATTCTTTCTCTCCTTTTTGAGTTTATAATATTTTAGGCTAGAGACTCCCTTCTAGTCATCTTTTTCAATATCTCTTTTTTATTAATTTTTATTATATCTTGTTTGGAAAAGGCGGGGGAAAGTGAAAGCAGAAGAAACTTTGTAACACTGCCAACTAGAGGCTTGGAAATATTCTATCTCTTTTTTTCTCTTGACCAGACAAAGCTGAGAAAGAACTGAGACTTCTTTTCAAGGACATTGCCTGTTTGATAAGATAGAGGGAAGAACATGGGAGAGGATTATTGCAGGTGCTCTTCTGGGTTTCTATCAGTAGCTGAAGTCTGGTGTTGAAGTTTACAGGGAAAAAAAAGCCGATAAGACTCTGGAGAAGAAAGCTATAAATTTTAACAAAAGTCTTGGATAACTAAATAAGGTGCAATGTGCTCTTTTTACCTTTTCTAAGCTGCACTATTTCTGACTTTAACAAACCCACTCCTTACTAGCTTACTTTTTGTAATAGTTACTTGGATCTTTGGCCTTTTGGAACTTGTTTTTGTCTTTCTTTTTGTTTTTGAAGTCTAATTTTTATGTTTGCATTTTATTTTAAAGGAAAAGTTTTAATATTAATGCTTTCCTTCTTTTTTTTTAAGGGAGTAGTCTCTTTTCTTTTTTTTCTCTCCCCCTCCCTTGTATTTTTTTTCTATTTACCTTCCATATTGGCTTTTTTTGTGGATTTCTTTTTTTTATTCATCCTTTTATACCTGAGACTTTTTAATTGGATTAAGGTGTTGAAGAACCTGAAGAACTTTCTTTTCTTCTTTAGTTTTTTATTTTCTATTTTTCTGCCTTTTCCAGGATTTAACAATTTTTTCCATTTTTGCATTTTTACTGCTATCTAACCAATCGGTTAGATTAAGGTACACAAGAACCTGAAGAAATTTTTTATTATTGTTGTTGTTATTATTTGGCTTCTTCTTTCCCACTATTTTTACTTGGAATTACAATTGGTTATTTCACAAGTGGATTAAGGTCTATTTACTTCTTTTACACAATGCAAGAAAAGAGGAGTGGTGTTATACATTAAAGATATTATTTCAGAAAAATTTATCTATGACGATGGAAGATTACTAATGGTGGAAATAATGGACAATAATATGAAAACACTCCTGATTGCAATCTATGCCCCAAATGACAATCAAGAAGAATTTTATAGAAAACTACATATGAAAATAATTGAACTGGACTTTGCTGATATAGTTATTATGGGAGACTTTAATGGAATTGTAGACAATAAATTGGACTATACAGCACAGAAAATAGCAAAGCAAAACAGAAAGACTCTCCCTAAATCTTTTTCTTTTAAATGATAGATGAAATAAATTTAAAAGATACATGGAAAGAAAGAAATGCTAAGACTAAACAATACACCTTCTATTCAAACAGACATCTATCATGAATAGAATATGATATGAATAGATATGATATGGATGTCAACAGAATTTTCAGCTAATATCCAAGAAATAAATATTGAAACAAGTATTTGGGCAGATCACAATCCAATGACAATTAAATGGAAAGGACAAAGAAGATCTAGATGGACATTAAATAATACTATATTAAAGGAAAAAGACTTCATACAGAGGATGGAGAAAGAACTGCCTTTTTTCTTTAGAGAAAATAAAAAAGAAGACACATCAATGCAGAACGTATGGGATACAATGAAGGCATATGCCAGAGGTTTGATAATAGACTATACAAGGAAAATAAATACCACGAAAAGACTAGCCTCTAAGACATTAGAGGATGAGTATAAAGGACTTGAAAAAGAGCTACAGAAAATGCCACAGAAAAAGGACATTAAGTTAAAAATGGATATAAATAAACATAAAATGGGACTAATGGAAAAAGAAGAACTAACACAGAAATCAGATGTACAAAACGGAACTACTTTGAAGATGCAAATAAACCAGGTAGATGGTTAGCATATAAATTGAGAAAGGAGAAAGAATCAAGGAAAATATTGCAATTAATAGATGATCAAGGCCAAGTTTGCTATGGAAGTAAAGAGAAGAAGGAAATTATACGAGACTATTATGGGAAACTATACACACAAGAGAATATTGACAAGGATAGAGTTAAACAGTACTTACAGAATGCCTATTTATCCCAGATACCTAAGGAGATTGAAACAATGTTCAAAAGCAATATAACAATGATAGAGTTAACTGAAGCACTTAAGAAGCAAAATAATGGAAAGGCACCAGGCCCAGATGCACTTCCAGCAGAATTTTATACAATACTACAAGAATCGCTGAACCTTCCTTTGCTAGAAGTTATGAATGAAGTTATGTTAAAGAAGAAAATACCCAAATCATGGTCAGAAGGTTATATTACACTTGTCCCAAAAGAGGAGACCTATCCATTACAAATCAAGAACTATAGACCTATTTCCTTACTAAACGCAGATTATAAAATTTTTGTTCAATATTGGCAGAAAGACTTAAAAAATACCTAAACAATTTTATGATCAAAATGGATTTCTGCCAAAGAGACAAATTAAAGACAATATGAGAGTAATCTTGAATACTTTGGAATACTGTGAGGCACACCCTGAAAAACAAATGGCTTTGATATTTTTAGATGCACAGAAGGCATTTGAGAATGTGAATTGGTGATTCATGTTATTACAGCTGGAACAGATGGGCTTTGGTAAAAAATTTACTCAAGCAATAGAAGCTATATATCATGTTGTTTGTGTTAACCTTAGAAGTGTTAAACAGAAATATTAGAGAAGAAAAGGATATAAAAGGGATGAAACTTAAAAAAAATATATTTTGTCTCCTTAGAGCTACTTAATTGAAATCACCCCTACTCTCTCAGGCTATGTGGCAGCATGGACTATGCCTTCCAAAGCTGACACGTGATATGTAACCAGATTTATTTTTCATCATGTGCTAAACATTTTGCCCTTCTATCACTGAGCTGTACACTACTCCTTTAAATTTGTTGTTTATTTATTTATATCATGCCTTTATTATTTTTACAAATAACTCAAGGCACAACATATCAAATATATCTTCCTCCTCCTATTTCCCCCATCTCAACAACTCTGTGAGGTGAGTTGGGCTAAGAGAGAGAGGACACCCAGCTGGCTTTCACAGCTAAGACAAGACTTGAACTTATGATCTCTTATTTTCTGAAGAAGATGTAGCTAATGTGGCTAATTACTACCCAATCACTGTATAATATGTGACCAGCATCTTATATGTCAAACACTTCTATTAAAAGCTCACTGACTGGATGAACCAAGTTTTTTTTAAAAAACATCTTACATGTGGAAAATGCTGGTTACAGACCCCTGTGTTCAATAGCAGATCAATGTATTGTCTTACATTGACGTGCCTTCAAGTTCTCTAGTCTATCAAGAGGCTCTTTTTATAGACCTATAAATGGCCTTTCTAAGCTTGAAATTATGGAAAAAACTATCAGGCTCCTCTACCATTATTAAGAGAACTCATCTGTGTTCTCTTAATAATGTTACTACATGGAAATATTGCAATGCATTGCCGAAACCTGACTGTGCCCATTTCAGCTTCTAACAAACAGAGATGTATCTCCCCTCCCACTCTTCATATTGTAGTAGTATCATAGTGCCTGATCAAAATTCTGGAATCACACAAACACTAAGGGTTATTTTATTTACCAAGCAGCATACTGATATAGGAAAAATTAACATTAATAAACATTATTAAAAAGCTAACGTCATTTCAATTTCCTTCCCACTGTCTCCCAGATTATTATAATCAATCCTTTAAAATTATTTCTGATTACAGACCATACATCAATAGCTTTCCCCTTAAAACCCGTACCTGAAATGTCTAAGCTTGCATTATTGTAGGATATACAGTATAAGGACAAAATTCTTGCTTAAATTCGGTTAAGCTTCTGAACTGGATTTATGCTATTAATTTTGCCATTGCCACATCTATCCAAAGTTTGGTTTCCAGTCCAATCATCACAGTTTCGCTGTGTGTTTTTTTTTCCTTGTGGTCATGGAACAGATGTATAATTGTTCTCTGAATATCTCTTTTAGATTTCAGGTGCTTGAATGAATGTCCTAGTTATATAATTTTTTATTTCATTTTTACAAAATATGGCTTAGAGTGTTCTTTCATTAGAATTTACTGGAAAAAAATCAGTAATTATGATTTTACAGCTTCTGTAATTAATTTCAAAAGGAATGTTTTAAGTAGGCATTTATTACATGCAACAATTTTATAGGAAGACAAATTGGCGAGTCTGGGATCTGCTTCTACTCTTGTGTGACACAATATCAAAAAGACTATAACAGAAAGTGGCAAATAGGATATCCAAGATGAACATTGGGTATCACAGTTCCTTAATATAATATGAGCTGAGCATAACCTAGTCTGATAGAACAGCTACACAAATGAAATTCCTTTGTGATCTTCCATATTAACTCTAGCATGTAGCATTAATTAACCACTAACTACTTTATTTCTGTTGCCCCAACAGCATAATCAAATTTGAATTATTACAGAAAAAATATTTTCTGCCCTCTTTGGAATTCAGTATCATAAACCTTCTCTTCCCTTCCCTTCCCTACATTTCCAATAATTTTATTACAGTTCCTAAAAGAACTTTTTTTTTTTCACAGCACAGTTTTTGATCTGCCTTCATCACTGCATGATAAATAAATTTGGTGCATCATGCAGAGCCAAGATTTGGGTTGCAACCATACAATTAAAGCCCTGCTTTTTAATGTGTGTGGTGCATATAACACACATGCCAAATGGTATAGATTTGATCAAAAGGTTGCAGGTGCTATGTTGACTTCTTAACCTCATGTGCTCCTGAACACAACTGGGTGTGTGTTAAACTAATTCAACTTCCTGTTTATTTATTTTTTATTGCCAGAAATGACAACAATTATGTTCTAATGTAGGGTTGTCAAACTCCTGGCTCATGGGATGGATGCTTCACGCGCTGGCCATGCCCATGTCTGATTTAGTGAAGGGGAAAAAAGTCCCAATACATCATGTGATGCCACCATGACGATGTGAGTTTGACACCCCTGTTCTAGTGCTTCTTTCCATGATGATAGTTCGAACTGATCATTGGAAAAAAGAAGTCTGCATAAAAATGCAAACATAGTACAAAAGTTTATTTGCAATACATGGGAAGTCAAAGCTAGCAGATTACATGATAACAAAGAGGGCAGATGAGAAACAGTGTAATTTGTTTTACTAGTTGTCAAAGATGCTGCTGTCAGAAATGTACTTTTAAAAGCCAAGCAAGCACATTAAAATGTGACATTTATCACAGTCAGAATCTTTACTAGACAATTGTTAATTTATTTCTTCAAGGAGCTCCATCTTTTTTTACATCATGTGCAAAGCATTGTAATATTCTAAGTGCAGCTCAGCATGATTCAAAAAGTGTATCATGTATCATTCAACGTTTACAAAAGAACAAAAATAGAAATCAACAGCAGGCTCGATACTGATGTACATAAAATTCACATTGATTATATACACCTAGCATTATAGTCAATTTGTGGCCAAGAATCATTTAGTCAGGCAGCATATAAGTTTAATAAATAATAGTAATGATAAAAATAATCATCCAATATTTCACAGTCCAGATATGGGAATATACATATACAGTACTTAACATTATTCTTTATCAAAAGGATGAAATAGCTACTTGGATATCACTTCCTACCTACTATCTACACACACACACACACAGAGAGAGAGAGAGAGAGACATTTTGTTTACAATTTTCAATAATGTCTGGAGAAAAGGAATGTTAGACAGAGAAAATGCCTGTTTAAATCCTACCACAGATGTTCGACAAATAATACAGTGTGAACTATTCAGTATACCTCTTGTACCTAATCATTTTTCCCACCTGCAGAATATTTTCTAGTATCGGGTTTCATGTAATTGCAGGAGAAAATAAAATAAAAATAAAAAGAAGGAAGGGTGGCAGCTGCACATTTAAGAGTATTAACTTTTAATACACAGAGGGAAAAGAGTTTTTTCATGGCCTGCCTCTCAGATTTAACTCCTTCCATTTTTTCTTCTTCTTCTGTATCATGAAATGCAGTTGATAATGACATGGGAGAAAAAAATGGGAAGAATAAATTCCAAATGCAATATCATCCTGTCACTCTATTTATGTTCAACCAAGGCCCTGAATCCTTTAAGATCATGAGTTTTGATTCCCTGTCAGTTCCTTCAAAATTAGTCAAGGAATAAACATAATTATGGGCCTGAAAGCTTTTAATGTGCCATAATATTTTTGTTGGTTTTGTTGCAATAGACCTTATAAAGTAAAGCAATATAAGAAATATATCATTTTTCAAGCATCTGTTTTGTATATAATAATAATAATAATAATAATAATAATAATAATAATAATAATAATAATAATAATAAGAATAAGAATAAGAATAAGAACAAGAGTAATAATAATAATAATAATAATAATAATAATAATAATAATAATAATAATAATAATAATAATAATAATATAAAACTTGCATCTGTGTGAATACCTTTACAACATCCAACATCTATCCATCCTAGGTCCTTAGGAAGGACACAATGGATAACAAATTTGTCTAAACATTTGGCTAACTGTACAGACAATCATCATAATTTATAGAACCTGTGTGTCACTTGATCCCCAACAACTCCGGATGGCTAACAACAATCAAAGAAATTGGTAACAAATAATAGGCAAACAAAATTGTTAGAATTCCATGAGATATTAGAATTTTGTCACAGGGAATATAAAATGAAACAAAGTAAATTGGTGGCAGACAGACATAATTATCAATGGATTTCCTATTTACAATTATCAGAAACATTAAAAGAAGAGACATGAAATTATGGTACTGAGTACCATATGAAATGCAGCTGTGTACAGATCATGTACACATGACTGCTAAAATAAATAAAATATTATTGAAAGAGAACAAAAAGAACAAGTAAAGTAATGTTTAAAGAAAATTCTGGTTATAGTATTCAGATGGAATAGTTGAAAGGATTAAAATTTACACTATGTCATAATATTAAAATGAGGTTTTATATAATGCACTGTTAGTATTTGACACCAAAAAATATGTAAATTAAAGGTACTTCAAATTGATGTTGGAAATGTGAACAACAAGAAGAGTTATTTTACCATGCTTGGTGAACATTAAAAATACTAAAAGATAATGGGTTCACATGCATACAATGGTTCAGAAGATTTTAAAGGTTAATATGGAACTGAAAACAGAATTTATCCTCTTGGCACTGATAGATAGAGTTGGAAAAAAATAGTGGAACTTTGTTTTATATAAATGCAGTGAAATTACACATGCACAAAGATGGAAATATTTGGCAGCAACTACAATGGAGATATGGTTGGTAAAAATGATAGAACATGCTGAGACAACCAAATTAACCTGCTTGATTATAGAAAAGAGAATATATATTGTTAAGTCCTGAGCATGGGCGCAAGGAACGGAGACGAGACATCGAATGGTAACTTCAACTCTTTATGTAAAATAAGAACAGAGCAACTACTTGGACAGCGAGTTTACCGCTTTCACAAGCGTCCAATCAGAGAGGCCCATTAACAGCCAATCAGGCTGGCCAGAAATGACCAATCACGACTCGCTATTCGCGGGCCAATGAGAAGTGCAGGATTACAAGCCTGCTGTAAAGTAAAGCTGTTTAGGGTTGTACTGCTGCATTGGCTTAGTACATAACACCCCTTCCCCCTAGGTTCCGTCTGAGGGGTGAGGTGACGTATTCTCGTAAGTAAGCAGGTCGCTTCACCTGTCTGCTTGACCTGCACTGTTCCCGGTTTCTGTCCTGGCTCTGGTTCCGGTGGGCTGCTAGCTGGGTTGGATGGTGAAAACTGTGGCCCTGGGCTGCTTTCCCTGCTTACGCCAGTGCTGTCTTCCGGGTTCCCTGGATCTGTTTCCATCGCAGGGCTGTCATGCGGCAAGGCCACTCCCTGGCTCGGTTCTCCTTCTGAGGGTGAGTATCCCCTGGTTGGTTGTGTAGGCTGTTGGGTTTCGATTGTTATTTCTTCTTTGGCCTCCTCAATGTGCCTTCCCCCCCCCCAGCTAGAGATTCTGGGGCTGAGATAGGACTAGGTGCTAATCTGGAACGGAGTTGGTCTATGTGGCGCTTCCACATCTTACCATCTGCAGTTTGTAGGCGATAGAATCTGGGTCCCGTAAGTTGCGTTATGGTAGCAGGGACCCACAATGGGTCACCCAAGAAGTTTTCGCAAATACGAGGTCACCTTCCTGGAATGCCCGACACTTGCTGCTGGATCTGGGGGTTGTTCAGGCGTGTAGTTTGGGTGGAGGCGATCGAGATGCGAGCGAAGTTTCTGGCCCATCAGGAGTTCAGCTGGGGTTCTGTTCATGGTACTGTTTGGGGTTATGTGCTGGAGGAGAAGCATCCGGTTTATTTTGTCGTCAATGTCGCCATGGTCCATTTTGTGCAAAGTCTTTTTTACAAATTGAACCATTCGCTCAGCCCTACCATTGGCCACAGGGTGAGATGGTAATGTTAAAGCATGGTGGATGCCCCGATCTGCCAGGTACTGTTCAAATGGCAGGGCAGTGAATTGGGGGCCATTATCGGAGACCAGGACATCCGGCAATCCGTGGATAACGAATAGCTTATTCAGCTTTTTAGTGACAGCCTCTGTGGTGGTGCTTTTCATCTTGTGGACTTCGAGCCAGTTTGAATAGGCATCCACTGTTAGGAGGAAAGTGTGTCCTCTTGTGGGTCCCGCAAAATTGATATGGATATGGGAACAAGGACCTCGAGGCATTTCCCACTGAGTTAGGGGAGTTTTTGGAGGAGTAGAGCGAGTCTCCTGGCATTTGCTGCACTTTGCTACCTAGGTCTCTCTCTATTTGTCTAACCCAGGCCACCATGTGTAACTCCTGGCCAATGCCTTCATCCGCACGATGCCTGGATATCCATCGTGCAACATTTTTAATACCCTATGTTGCAATTTCTCCGGGATTAAAACTCTGTCTCCCCACATGATGCAGCCCTTTTGGGAGAATAGCTCTGTTTGCTGATTCCTAAATGGCTTGAACGTGTCTGACCAGCCAACCCCGTTCCACCCAGCTGAGGACTCATGCCAAAACAGGGTCCTTTTTTGTTTAGAAGGCGATGTCTCAAGTGGTCAGCGGCAGCGATTTGAGGGTTTCGATTTGCAATATGGCTAAGGTTGGAGCAGGGTCCTCTATGACATCTGGTTGTGGAGATCGGCTCAAAGCATCAGCGTGGGGAATGGTTTTCCCTGGGCGGTGTTGCAATCGGTAATCGTAGGCGGCTAAAAATTCTGACCAACGTGTAATTCTTGGTGATAAGATATGGGGAGTTGGTTTGTTTCCTGCCAAAATACCAAGTAGCGGCTTGTGGTCTGTAATTATGGCAAAGGGTCTCCCATACACATAATCATGGAAATGTTTAATTGCAGATACAATAGCGAGAGCCTCTTTATCAAGTTGACTATGGTTCCTTTTGGTCTTAGACAAAGTTCTCGAAAAGAATGCAATAGGTGCCTCATTCCCATTTGGTAGGACATGGCTTAAAATAGCTCCCACTCCAAATGGTGAGGTGTCACAGGTAACCGTCAAGTCTCATTGTATTGCATTAATACAGCATCGGAGGTTAAGAGGTCTTTTACTTGTTGGAATGCCCTTTCTTCATGCTGTCCCCAGACCCAGGAAGCCTTTTTGTTGAGAAGTCTATGTAGGGGCTCGGCTACAGTCGCCTTCTGGGGCAAGAAGATGTTATAAAAGTTAATGAGTCCCAGGAAGGCTTGGAGGTCTGTCTTATTCCTAGGTCTCGGGGCATTTTTGATTGCAGTTAGTTTTTTTTCGGTGGGGTGGATTCCCTGTCTGTCGAGAAGGTATCCCAGGAACTCCACTTTCTCCTTACAAAGTTGACACTTGTCCCTTTTTACCTTCAGACCAGCGTCTTTAAATTTCTGAAGAACTTTTGTGAGTCGTTGTACTAATAACTCTTTAGTGGGGGCAGCTATTAGGACGTCGTCAAAATAAGGCACGATGCCTTTTATGTCTTGTAATAGTCTCTCCATTAAACTTTGGAAAATGCCAGGTGCCACGCTTACTCCGAATTGGAGTCTATTGCACTTGAAGGTGCCTCTATGTGTAACTATTGTCTGGGCTTCTGCAGTTGTCACGTCTACAGGTAGTTGCTGGTACGTCTGTGCTAAGTCCAATTTTGCAAATATTTTCAATGAAGAAGGTGTTGGACCACTGGTACTGGGTAAGCGCTCTGTTGAAGGGCATGATTTAGGGTGGCCCGGTAATCCCCACAAATTCTTAACGAACCATCTGGCTTCATGGGTGTTACTATTGGAGTTTCCCAGCAGGCATGGTCAATTGATTCCAATACGCCCTGGGCTATCAGTTTATCTAGTTGCTCGTCGATCTTCGGCTTTAGGGCAAAATGCACCCGACAAGGCTTAAGCTGAATGGGAGCTACATCGGGGCTCAGATTAAATGATATAGGGGTCCCCTTGTACTTGCCTAATGTTCCTGTGAACATGTCCTGGAATTCCTGGATGAAAGCCTCTTCCCAGTTGTCGCTTCTGGTTTGGTGTATGCCAGCTAGTTCAATCCCGAGTGGGGCGAACCACTGTAACCCTACCAAACTGGGTTGGTCACGATCGATGACAATCAGGGGAAGCGTCGCGGTGCGGTCCTTGAAGGATACTTGGACATGGCTGGAACTGACAACTGGAATTCTGTTTCCCTGGTAGTCTTTTAGGATGATTCGTTGAGTGCTGAAGTCCTGGCGGCAGATGTCAGAGATCAGCCATTTGAGGGTTTTCCAGGATACCATCGATAGGGATGATCCCGAATCGACTTCCATCACGCACGGTCGATTCTCAATAGTAACCCTTACGCGGATCTTTCTTGCATCGAATGATGAAGCGTGGCCGAAAATAATGGTTTGGTGGGCCTCTTCTCGTCTCATTGAAGAGGCAGGTGCTCAATTTCTGTAGTAGTAGTGGTTGTTCCATTGGTGGTTCAGATGGTCCCGATTCTCAGGAGGTTTGCCTGTCTCCCGATGGAGGTTGTTCTCCCTTCAGCTGGGACTGGACTCTCGCTTGCTTCTGCAGACTTTCGTGATGTGGCCTCTTTTCCCGCAGGTACAGCAGAGTGCGTTGAGGAATTTGCAGTCTGATCACGGGTGGTTTGCCCCGCAACCAGCACATTGGCACGGACATCTCTGGTTCCTTTGCTCTCGTTCCAAGTGGAGCCGGTTGACCTCCTCTTCCTCACTGTCTGAGGATGACTCGAGGTCTTCGTGGTGGGTGGTGATAGCGTGCTTCTCAATGGCGAGTGGGCTATCGTTAGCGAGTTGGCGAAGTGGTGCGTTCGCTTGGCACATTCGAGCAGCTGACTTCCTGGTTGCTTCTGCAGCAGTAGCGTCGGCGATGACATCTGCAAGGCTGATATCTCCTTTCGCCATAACTTTACTCTCCACTTGTGGTGCATTTAATCCCAGAACTATGCGGTCTCTTAGGGCTTCCTCGAGGTTTGCAAAACCACAAAGGCCTCCTAGGTTCCGGAGGTCGGCTACGAAATCCCCAACGCTCTCGTCCTTCCGTTGGTCCCTCTGGTAAAACTCGTGTCTTCGTATCAGTGTAGGTACTGCGGGTGCGTAATGGGCCTGGAGGATTGGGGCAAGGGTATCCCAATCCATGGTCTTCACTTCTGCTGGTTTTGCCAGTGCTTTAGCCATTTTGAAAATGGAGGGGCCGCAATGAGTCAGGAACACCGCTCGTTTCTTGCCAGGCGTAGCATCTTTTAAATTGTTGGTCTTTGGAACATCTGGAAGTGATCTATATACGAGTCCCAGTCTTCGGTTGCTGGGTCAAATGGAGCGGGTGGTATGGCGCCGCTGGTCATCTTGCATTTGTTGCGTGCGCTCTTCAGCCACATGCTCTGTCTTGTCGATGCGTACTTAGTCAGCTCTATCATCTCCGCATCCCATCCTCATCGCCAGTGTTAAGTCCTGAGCATGGACGCAAGGAACGGAGACGAGACATTGAACGGTGACTTCAACTCTTTATTGTAAAATAAGAACAGAGCAACTACTTGGGCAGCAGCAGCTCTTTTATAGAGCTGGCTGCTGTCAAAACAACCAATGATTTGAGTTTACCGCTTTCACAAGCGTCCAATCAGAGGGGCCCGTTAACAGCCAATCAGACTGGCCTGAAACGACCAATCATGACTCGCTATTCGCGGGCCAATGAGAAGTGCAGGATTACAAGCCTGGTGTAAAGTAAAGCTGTTTAGGGTTGTACCACTGCATTGGCTTAGTCCATAACATTTATGTTTATTGCTTACTAGAAATACCTTATGGCCTTTTTGATGAAACAGAAAAAGATGAACTTACGATTTAGGTTTGATTAATAGGCTGGAAAGAGATAGTTTAACTTTAGAGAAAGAAGTAAATCTACAATTGTACTCATAACTATGATAATATTGGAAACCTCTTCTTTATATCTTCTTTTTTCTATTTTTCTTCTAACATTTTCTTTTTTTGTCTTTTTACACTTTACTTTCTTTTTTACTTCTTTTCCCACCTTACTTTATTATAATTTATAATATAATAAAATATAATTATTATATAGATTATATTAATTTATATGCTTGTTTTTAAAACTTTCAATAAAATAAAACAAACAAACTTACAATCAAATCAATAACAGAAAAAATGGAAAGCACAGACACATGGAATGAAACATAAGGTGATGGTTTTACCTATGGGGAAGAAATGTAGATGAAGAAAAATGCTGTATATGCATTGATTTTTTTTTTTTTAAAAAGGAACATATTCTATTTTGAAGAACAACCCACACTTAATAGATTGACTACTTGATCTGTACTTGTTTGAACTATAATAAACCCCATACGGTATGCATTCAGCTTTGTGCATGTCAAGAAGTTGTATTATAGTCAAAATTTTAGCTTATCTCTCTCCCTTTTTTGTTGGGTGTCTTGAAATCTCTTTGTGATAGATTGCTGTTGCATTTGGACTTTTTATTTCAAAAAAAAAAAAAAGTGTATGCTCTTTTGCTGGAATAGATAGCAAATTGTTGTTTCCCTAGATTGGGGATTAGTTTTGGTTGGTCTGGTCCAGCTGGAAAGCAGGCATACCATCAGTCCATTTTTAGAAATATTTATTTTGCCCCAAATGACTAGCTGAATGTATTTTCTGTAGAAAATTTGGATTATATTAGATCAAAAATAGTTAGACTCAGGTGATGATGAAATGATACTGTTATTTCAGCATCTCCATTTTGTGAGGCTTTAATATGAACTTCTATTTTTACCCAGCCAATTCGTCACAGTCTCTAAACACCAGCTTAAGACTTCCACAGAATCTCTAGTTCGGGTGGTGGTGATATAAGTATCATCTATGCACTGTGAGAGATGCTATCTCACACCAAACCTATGGATGATCTCTCCCAATAGTTTCATAAAGATGTTCAAAAAGCATAGAAGAGATGGTTGAGCCATGGTATACCTACTGGAACAATCAAACATGTGATTGCTGATCTACCATAGTTATGAAGTAAACTGCCCATATAGTATATGCAGAACCTCTAAAAAAAAGCAATGCCTCCAACTCCTAATGCTGATAGGTTGGCCAACAAGAGTTCTAGAAAGAATCAGGAAGGGCTCAGTCCCCCATCCAGAACTCAGAGAAGTTCCTGCTTATCCTTTCTATTGTTAGGCTAGGCTAGGATATTTCTGGCCATACTGAATTTTGATCACTCTCACCCTCTAAGAGGACGTGTTCAGGTAGCCATATCACTGTCTTAAACCAAGAGCGTGATACTTGTGGCCCAAGTGTTAAGCCTCGTGGCACCCATAAATAGGGTAAACATCTGCCAGTTAGGGATATCATGTCTCTTATAAAATCAGTGCATATCTAGAACAGATCTGCATTCCTGAAATCAGCTGGATTTATTTCTAAAATAGGAATTTTTTGAATGACACAAAATAGAGAGTGTACTAGAAATCAGATCACATAAACTAACCACAATATGTTTATTCCTTTATATTTCAAATATGATTGTTTTTAAGAAAGTTCGAGGATCATTCACCAATTGAATAAAGAAGTGCTTAGGAAAAAAGGGCAAACAATTCAAATATTTAATGTAATTTATATAATTAATTGTCCATAGGACTTAATTTTTGATGTACTGCATATATTTATCAAATTAACACTAAATACTCCAATACATCCTGTATCTACATCTATGTATATATGAGATTATGTGTGTGCATATGTATGAATAAACAGATAATGTGAAAGAACAAAGAAATAAAGTTTCCATGAACATATATATAAAAGAGAATGGATTTGTGAGGGAAGGTGATCTGGGTAAAAGTCCGATTCACATGAGTTGTTTTAAATCTTCTTACAATTTACACTTGAAAGTGTACAGTATCAAATACAGCTTACATTTATATGCATACAATAAGCCATAATTTCAGACTGATTGGTTGATTTTAGTGCATCCTGATGCAAAAAAATTGGACTGAAACAATAAGGTCTCCTGTATGTATGTACACAAGACCCATTGTATCAAAATATGACTTGTATTTATTTGCATTGAAGGAAACTCCTGTCTTCTCAATTTACTCTCTCAAGTGTCTTAACCTGGTGGTGAGAATCCTTTCTAAGTCAAAATGTCAACTTGTTTTTTACTGTAGTAAAAGTAGAAAGTAAAAGTAAAAAGTGGAATTCCTCAGCCTACTGAATTCCAGGACATACTGCTTCTATAACAATATCAATTAATAAAATCAATAAAATAAAGCAATAAATATGCAAAATCATTACTAAATTTTTTTAAAAAGTCATTCAGAATTTTACCCTGCCATCTTTTCCTTTCCTAGAAACATTTTGGATTTAAAACTAGGTATCCACCATCTTTTACCAGTCATCCTATATCCTTTCAGCTCTGATTTCATTCAGATAGGCCCTGAGAAGCTAAAAAGGCCCAACGAATACTGAAAATGGTGTTTCTCAACCTCAGCATCTTTAAGATCCATGAACTTCAACTGCCAGTATTCCTCCAAACAGCAATTCTTGGTGTTGAAGTCATACATCTTAAACCTGATGATGTTGAGAAACAGTGCTCTAGAACATGTTCCTGACACCACTCAAGCCTGGGAAGGCTTAAGTCCCTATCAGTCAACAGCAGAAGGCTTCTTGGGGAAAGATTATTTCCAAACCATTGCTATAAAACATAATTGACAGCTGTAGTTCTTGTAGTGAACCATAAAACCTGCCCCTTGTTCTTTTTTTTTTTTATAACAAACTTTATTAATTTTTTTTAACACACACAAACAAAACATAGGATGTAGTAACATAAAATATATTTTCTAGAAGAAACAAATCTTATTTAAAAAGAAGATAATTCCAAATTATCACATTTCTATATATATATTTATCTTATCTAATCAACTTCATATCTTTTCAAAACTTTTCTTTATTACTCCCTTTCGTTCTATTTAGTCATATTTCTTCTGTCTTAAAAAAAATATATATTTTCATTAGTATTCTTCCACATCCTGTCAGACTTAAACAAACAATACACAAAACATAAATACATAAAACTTCTTTTTGGAAGGCGGCTTACCCCGAGTTAACTCTTTTTATACAGACATCAATCAAAATTTATACTCGATATACTATCTCATATCTTATTTAACATTCTCTATTTTCTATATATTTTCTCTCTCCTACTCATTCTTTTAATTCTATTTTATTTATTCCATCTCAATTAAATAATTATATTTGCATCTTTGGTCTGTTTTCTTTCAATCACCTACTTATCCTTTCTATCTAATACAATATTTCTCCTGTAAACCCAGATTGAAGTATGACTTTTTATCTTCCTCCTAAATAACACTTAAAATAATACATATCTTCTGTGCTGATTCTGCTCCGTACATTCAAAGTATTACATTTCAAAATAGTAAAACAAACAAATAATATTGAGTTTAATAAGTAATAATAAAACTAAAAACAAGTAAAAAAGAAATATTGAATTTACAATATAGTAAAAGCAATGTTTCATAAGAAATTCAATTCAATTATTAATTCTTAAACAATACTATTATGAAATTAAGAAATTAAACTCTATAATTAAATCATGACTTCGCTTTAATACATTTTTAAATCAAATAATATTCTAATTTTCTAACTCAACTTCAAATACTAATGTCTACAATGCATTTTTATGTACTTTTGCAGAATCATTTTTTAAAAAAGATTATCTCATCCCTTATCTCTGAAAAAAAAAAACATTTTTTTGCATCTTGTTTAAAGCCTTTATGACTTCTCTTTCCTTTCCCCCTTTCTTTCTTCTCCATTCTAACTTTTTGACCCCCCCTCCCAATCTCTCCAATTTAACTCTCTTAATCTTTCCTCTCTGTTGTATTTCTCTTTTCTTTTGCTTTCTGACATCATATCGCTTTTTCATCTCCTTTTTCTTTTTCTTGGTTGCTTTTTTAAGTTCTAAGTTCATCTTTTCCTTGCCCCCCTTCCGCTTTTCTTCCTCCACTAAGTGTGTTTGTCCATTAAAGATGGCTTCTTCTCCTTCATCCCAGCCTTCCTGTAGTATTTCTTGGTAGGTAGAAATCGCCATTTCCAAAAAGCAAAAGATAGATCCGAACGAGCCCTTATCTTCATTTTTCAGTTTTTGAAATTCCATTTGTAGTCCTTCAAAAGATAATGCCATTTTTTCTTTCTTTCTTTTTTAATGCAACCCTAATGTCTTTAGTCCCTTTTTTAAAAAAAACAAAATTTCACAAATATCTCAAAGTCACAAAGCAAACCAAATCAATTTTAAGTTGTTGGTTTTTTTTTAAACCCAATGTCCAGAAATCCTTTATCCCTTGGCTTTAAATTTCAAATTGAGTTACCTTCCGTGCCCAAGTAGATTTTCCAGATCTCCATCTGCTATTTCTATGGGGAGGGAGAGTTAAGAAAAAAAAAAATTTTCCCTTAACAGCTTTAACTGCAGCTTTCCAGTCTTCTTTGGGAAGCAACGTATCCTCAGGCAATTCAAACAGTTCAGTTTCCAGGGTAATTAAGAGTTGTTATTCTCTCAGCTCAGCCAAATTTTCACTTCCTCCTGCAACCTCCAGCACAAATCTTACCCGGCTGCAGGCTTCTTTGTGACGGCCATCACTGACCGCCGCTCCACCACCTTGGGAAAAAGGGGGTTTTCCGGCTGGGGAGGGGTCTGCGACACCCCCAAACCCCTGTCCGGATCCCCTCTCTCTTTGGCTGCCTCTACAGGGCAGCCATATCCCCCAGACCCATTTGGATCGGGGGCACCTTGGCAGCAAGCACAGCAGGAATTGCAGACAAGCAAATTCCTGCTGCTACCGAAGCCATGCAAAACTGGAAGTTCAACCTGCCCCTTGTTCTTAAGGAGCATAGCGACATTGTGCTGCAGTTAAATATTTTAATAAAAAGCTCTTCAGTGACATTAATTGCTCCATTTGAGACGGGAAGATTGGAATTTCCATATGAGTTGCTATCTCCATTGTTTAAAACATGTAGCTGTTTACCAACACACTGAGAACACCTGCTAGCAAAGCTGTTTAACTACAAGTTTCCCTATTGTGCAATTCAACTAACAAGCTGTTTTAAATGGCCTCCTAATGCTTGTGTATCTAGAGTGATTTTTTTGCCCCTGACCACTCTTGGGTCACATTTGCACAGAGCTATTCATCAGTTATTAGGCAGCTTTTTCCTGCCCTAAAGAGAAGCCAAGCTATGTAGTTTATTTTAAAAAAAACAGGAATGGGCGATAGGAAGAAGACTTAAGATTGTCCTTTAATGCATAACAAGATTCAGAAATGTTAAATGGAGAAACAGCTGATAGCAAAGCTGTCATCAATCTCCATAGATATGTGGAGTGCGCTTCTGTGTGTGTAAATTTTTAGTCCTCATGATTTCTATTATTAGTCCTAACTGAAGTGGTGGTAACCATCTTTATGCCACATAAATGAGTTGTACAAGGAAAATAATAAAAAGGAAGCAAAAGTAAAATAACTACATAGCTTTTGTGAGTCATTTTCAATTTAACTGTTACAACTCATTTACTTTATATTAGTTTCCCTCTCTGTTCTCCACAGCAACAATATAATGTACAAAATGTGAAAATAAAGAGAATAGGCGCCTTTGTTTTCCAAGGAAATCCACAAAATAAATGACATGTCCTGACATAAAAGTCCCTTAAAATGACACCACTTGAGACATGAAGAAAAGCCATTCATCTATCTGACCTGATTACTTTGAACCTGGTGATGAACTATCTCTGTTTCACTCATTCAGAATGCAGTATCCTGTTGTAACTATGTATCATTCATGTGTTTGCAACTATGTATCATTGCAACTATGTATCATTCATGTGTTTGCAACATTGTATCATTCATGTGTAATCATTAACTTCTGTCTCTTCAGTGACCTTTGCAAGGCACGTACAAGGGACAAGGAGCTAGACGGTTGTTAATAAGCTTATCCACACTGTAAATGATCTGTCCGGTATGCAGCTTTGTAAACACACACATCCTGATGAGATTATCATGACTTGAGCTTTGATTAAATCATTTTCTTGTAAAAAAAGCACAATAAAAGAGCGTGTGCCAAGACATTCGGGGCGCGCTCATCAAGAGGAAACCTCGCTTCCTGTCGTTTCTCTTCCCTTCGCTTCCTATCATGAGCCGCCCATCAGATGCGGGATGGCAGATACCGCATTCTGGTGACCCCGACGTGATTCCCTAAGGGGGATACGTTGCGATGCGCCCATATCTTATCAGCTCAATGGGAGCTGTGCATCGCCAGGCCTGAAGCGAATTGCACATCATCGGATCTGAAACACGGTCTTGACTTTCGTAAGTATGGGTGGAAACTTTTCTCAACAACAGACGCAGCATCTGAAGGAATTGAGGGAGTTAGTCACTTTTTCTTCTAAATATTCTGCTAATTTAAAGGGCTCGCCTGTAAAAATGAAACCTATTGCTACATTATTGGCTTATGTGTGGCAACATTGTCCCAATTATTCAGAGGAAGGGCTCTTAAAAATTTCCACTTGGCAAAAAATTGGTGAACATCTCCATAGTCCTCCTCATGCACCTATTGGCATTTTGGTCACTTGGAGGAAAATTATGGAGGCTTTAAAAGTCCATTATAAAATAGAAGCAGGGAGTGTGTTTGAATCTCCCTCGCCAAGTTATGATAACTTTTCTGTTCTTCAACTCTCCGCTCCCAATGATCATAAGTCATTACGGGAGCCTCCCTCCATTCAATCCACTTCCATAAATGTAGAGCCCCCGTGTCCTCCACCACCCTCCCGAGGTGGGGGGGGTGTTGTAAAAGCCATTCAACAAGCCTTTTATGAAGGGGAAATGGATGAGGACACCCTTGCAGCTGCCTCCCTTTATCCTGTCATACAAGCCGGCAATCCCCCAGCTCCTCAGTATACCCCAATGCCGTACAAAATAATTAAGGATTTAAAAGCAGCTTGCAAGGAAAATGGTATTCAATCCCGCTATGTACAGGGTCTTTTAGGGTCAATAATCCAACCAGGCACTGACTTGATAAATGCTGATTGGCGTGCATTATTTACCATGATCCTCATGCCTTCACAATTTTTGGTCTGGGAGTCCGAATTTCACAAACGTACCGCAGCCACAGCTGCTAGAGGCTTGCCGGCAAATGTCACTTTAGATATGCTTAACGGTACTGGCACCATGCTTACCATTGCCCAGCAGACTGCCACAAACGCAGCTGCTTTCCCAATATTACAGGATTGTGCTTTGGCCGCGGCTCGAAAAATTGATAATGCGGGATGCATGCCCAAATCTTTCTCTAAGATTATTCAAGGACCTTCTGAGCCTTTTTCCTCCTTTATAAACCGTCTCACAGAAGCCTTGGAGAGACAAATTGATAATGAGGAGGCTTGTAATGAATTAAGTTTAAAACTTGCTTATAAAAACGCAAATGCTGATTGTCAGAAAGTTTTGCAACCATTAATGAATAAGAAAAATGTTACTTTGGCAGATTATCTTGCAGCCTGCCGAATCATAGGAACCACATCCCATTCCATGTCTACTCTGGCTACAGCCATTACGGAAGGCATGCAGCAGAACATGGGCTCTCTTCTTCCCATTTCCGAACAAAATACTCGTAAAATGGGTAATTGTTTTAATTGTGGCAAGCCAGGTCACTTTAAGAGCCAATGCAGAGCCCCGGGTGGGGGAGCAAATATGTCAAGAAACCAGTTAGCTCACCCAAAAACGCCATGCCCTCGATGTAAAAAGGGCTATCACTGGGCTAATCAGTGCAGAGTCCAAAAGAATGAACAGCAGAATAACCCTACAATCATTCAAAAACCTTTTTTGAATCAGGGAAACTAGAAACGGGGCAGGCAGCTAGCCTCACAACAAAGGCTGCTGAAACTTGCAATTTTTCTTCTTTCACTTACAATCTTGTTGCTAATGAAACTGTTACTTATCTCCCTGGTGTCGCTGACTTTCTCTTTGTACACCCTGTTCAGCCTTTTCATATGCCCCGCGATATTCCAGTGCTAGTCTTTCCTGTAAGGTATTCTTACAGGAACAAGGTATTCTTGCCTCTCTTTTTCTGCATGACCCCACTGTATTGTCTGATGTCTGTCTGTCTGTACTAGCTAATACAGAAGTTACTATAAATGAGGGAGATGTTGTGGCAAAAATGATTGTGCTCTTAGACCAACAACAAGAGCAACTCTATGCAATTGAAAGACCAATTAGTCAACCGAAACCTACGGTAACATTCTTATTGAATGGTCGATCCTTTCTTGGTCTTTTAGATACTGGAGCGGATATTTCCATCATCCGAACCGCTGAGTGGCCGGACACCTGGCCTGCAGATGTGGCATCAGCGGTGAGAGGAGTGGGGGGACTCCAGGAGACTCGCATTAGCAGAAACTGGGTAAAAGCCAATTCCCCTGAGTCTCAATGTGTTGCTTATATTAAACCAGCTGTAATCCCTCTGTATACTAATTTGTGGGGAAGAGACCTTATGTCACAGTTTAATGCGCAACTCACCCTCCATTAACCATGCTTCGCTTATATTTGACTAACAATAACCCTGTGTGGATTGATCATTGGCCTCTCCCTTCTATAAAGCTTGAAGCCTTACATTCTCTTGTTCAAGAACAATTAGATAGAGGTCATCTAGAACCCTCATTGAGTCCATATAATACCCCAGTTTTTGTTATCAAAAAGAAAAACGGCGCTTGGCGCCTCCTTCAGGATTTAAGGGCTGTGAATTCGGTCCTCCTTCCAATGGGACCCCTGCAATGTGGTCTTCCAAATCCTAACATAATTCCTCAAGAGTATGACCTTGTCATTATCGATTTAAAAGACTGCTTTTTCTCCATTCCATTACACAAGTCATATAGAAAATTATTCGCTTTTACAGTACCAACTTTAAATAATCAAAGACCTACCAAACGATGTCAATGGAAAGTCTTACCGCAAGGCATGTTAAACAGTCCAACTATGTGTCAATTTTTTGTGGATTTAGCCTTGCAACCATACAGGAACAAATATCCTCATTTTTTAATCTATCATTACATGGATGATATATTGGTATCTGCACCTGGCCCAAAGGGCACGGTATTAAAAACTCTGCCGTGCCTGACCTCCATTTTAGGTAAAGCAGGGCTCATTATAGCCCCAGAAAAAATACAATCCAAACCTCCCTTTTCCTATTTAGGTCACAAGTTACTTGCTTCAGCGGCTGTTCCTTCCCTTCCCCTCCCAACACTTCCCCCAAAACCAACACTCGTGATCTTACAATAGTTTCTGGGAACCTTAAATTGGGCACGTCCTTATTTGGGTTTGACTACAGCTACATTAGCTCCTCTCTTTAATGCTCTCATGAAAGGTAAAGCCCCATCCGATGTTATCATTCTAAATAAAGAGCAGTTGCAGGCATTAAAAGACATTTCCCATTTACTGGCTACTCGATGGGTGGATCGAGCTATAGAAAATTGTCCTTTATCAATTGCTTTACTAAATACTGTTCAGAGACCCACAGCTGTCATTATGCAATCTCATCAGACACAGGTTCTGATTTTAGAATGGCTGCATTTGTCTCACACCCCACGGACCACAATAACTAGTAAAGCCTCTGCATATTCCCAGTTGGTCTTTAAAGGTCGACAAAGATGTAAACAACTCATGGGATGTGAGCCTGTTTTAATATTCACTCCTTGTTCATTGACCACGTGGGAAATACTATGGTGTAATTCAGAAGAACTACAATACGCTTTAGAAGAGTGGCCAGGGCAAATTTCTTGCCATTTACCAGCTGACCCACGGTTCACTTTTCTTAAAACTCTCCCTTTTGAATGGCATTCCCCCCTCTCAATATCTCCATTAGTAGATGCACCTACGCTTTATGCAGATGGGGGAAAAATGTATGGTGCTTGTGCATGGTACCAGGAGGGAGAGTGGAAAACTAAAATTACCCCTCCGCAATCTTCTGCTCAACAGGCAGAACTTGCTGCATCTCTTATTGCATTTCAACAGTTTCAAAAAGCTCCTTTTAATTTAATAGTAGATTCCTTATACGTTTCTCAGATTTTGAAAAATATATATCAAGCCTATTTATCTCCTAGCATATCTGTTTCTTTGTTAAAGTTGTTGCTTCCTCTACAGCAATGTATCAACAGCCGCACGCATCCATTCTTTGTAGCACATATCAGGAGCCATCAACCTCTTCCTGGTATATTACAGGAGGGAAACAAGGTGGCAGACGCAGCTGCAGCAGCTGCATCCGGTAAATCAATTTGTAATCTGACAGCAGCCGAAAGCCATGATTATTTTCACCAAAATAAAAAAGCATTACAAAAACAATTTTCTCTAACTCAGGCAGAAGCTGCTGCCATTATTCAACAATGCCCCACATGTAGTAAGCAAGGACATTCCATTCCCATAGGAGTAAATCCTAGAGGATTAAAAGCTTGTGAAATTTGGCAAATGGATGTAACTCACTATCCACCTTTTGCCCCTTGGAAATATTTGCACGTTTCCATAGATACATATTCAGGGTTTATTCTGGCTACTCCTCAAAGGGGAGAAACTGTAAAACATGTCATCAATCATTCAATTCGTACCTTTGCCTCGCTGGGACGTCCAAAAGAAATCAAAACTGACAATGGACCTGCCTATACAAGTTCTGCTTTCCAGAACTTCTGTAACAGATGGGATGTAACCCACAAGTTTGGGATTCCCTACAACAGCCAGGGGCAGGCTATTGTGGAACGAGTGAACTTGTCTCTGAAACGTGCTCTTGATTGATATTTGTTGCGGGAAAAACCCCCGAACCTCCCAGCATTGCAAAATTCTCTTAATATTTGTCTTTACACTTTAAACTTTCTCAATCTGACTGGCATTCCTCCCACTTCTGCTGCTTCATGTCATTTTTCCTCCCCCTCACCCCCGCCTAACAGACCTCTGGTATATTATCGCAGATTGCCAGATCCTGCCTGGCAGGGTCCCGCTGAACTTCTCACTTGGGGATGAGGCTACGCTGCGATCTTACTGCCAGACAAAACCACTTGCTGGATCCCTGGTAGGGCGGTTAGACCCTATCATGGGAATTCTTCTGCTACATCTGTATCTTAAAACTCTTCCTGATATTCTTGCCTATACCTTCTTTGCAATTTCTACCTTACTTCAACAAAACCTATGCTTCCTGTCAAAAGACTATTCGTGTTAAAACCATTTCATTAACAGAAGGCTATTATACTTGGTCCATGTGGGTACGTCATGAAAATGGTACCCATAGTTTTCACTCTGTCACTTCTGTTTTGTTTAAAGAACACTCTACCACTTGCTCTTTTGTTCCTTCTTTACTCTTCCTATGGAAAGGAACCTTTAAATCTTTTCCTCTATTCAATCTAAAACATAGGGGGACCTAGATGTCCTTCTATTGTATTATGGGTTTCCCCACCCCAACTAACATCCTTGATGAATTACCAAATTAATCTTTATTGTCATTATTGTAATTATTATCCTTTTTTTACTAATTGCATTCCCTCTTCATTTTGCAAATGTTCTACAACTAACTTGTCCATAGCCCTCTCTCCTACTTGTGATGCTTTTATATACCGGAACTCTGATCCTGTCAACAAACGACGCTTCAAAAGAACTGTCCATGATGATCCGCAGAAGCCTCATAGAAGATATAATATTACTTGGACTATAACTGACTTTCAAGGCGTTCGTTTAAGTTCTACAACCAATTTTTCTTGCATAGAAGACTTCTACCCACCACTTCAATTCGATTTGGCAGACGCACCCACACAACCAGGGGATGTGCAATCTATACCACTCCTGCAATCTACACCAATCCTGCAATCTACACCACTTCAGGAGGAACTTTAACATCACGCCTGAAAGGAATGTAATTTATCCTGGCAATAATTTTGTTTGGACTTGTTCCACCGGTTTCATGGCATGTGTCCACGGGGATGAAATTGTTAAATCCAAATCATTTTGAATTCAAGTATGGCTTGTGTGTATAACTCTGATGATTTTATATCCCTACAGGTACCCATGGAATACCCCCTCTTGCAAAATCGTAGAGGCTTAGATCTGTTATTTTTTAAAACAAGGGGGATTGTGTGCTCCGCTTAAAGAAGAATGTTGTCTTTATGCTGATAGTGGGGGGGGGTTGTTTTCTATTTCGCCATGGTTTACAACCTTTTTAACTGCATTGGCAGCATCATTAATAATCATTATATTGATATGTATTATAGGACCTTGTTGTTTTAATAGAATATTGCAATTTTTTAAAAAATTAATTATCCTCCATAACTGCTGATGTTAATGTGCTATTGCAAGCTCATGTTATATCCTCAACACCAGACAAAAAAATGTCATTGCTAAGTTACCGCTCCTTGGACAACCCTGACGCTGACGGGTCGCACTCTTGCTTAGATGACGGGGACGGCGAACATTCCATAAAAATGGTTCCTGTCTTCTCGGACGAGGAAGAAGACTCGTCATAAATAATAAAAACAGAGGAGATGTTGTAACTATGTATCATTCATGTGTTTGCAACTATGTATCATTGCAACTATGTATCATTCATGTGTTTGCAACATTGTATCATTCACGTGTAATCATTAACTTCTGTCTCTTCAGTGACCTTTGCAAGGCACGTACAAGGGACAAGGAGCTAGATGGTTGTTAATAAGCTTATCCACACTGTAAATGATCTGTCCGGTATGCAGCTTTGTAAACACACACATCCTGATGAGATTATCATGACTTGAGCTTTGATTAAATCATTTTTTTGTAAAAAAAAGCACAATAAAAGAGCGTGTGCCAAGACATTCGGGGCGCGCTCATCAAGAGGAAACCTCGCTTCCTGTCGTTTCTCTTCCCTTCGCTCCCTATCATGAGCCGCCCATCAGATGCGGGATGGCAGATACCGCAGTATCCATAAGGTTCTACAGATCAGGCATCACCATCAACCAGTGTTACTGGACTATATTTTCAAAAAAAACATTTTACACACATACAGACCATGAAGCCCAGGCATAAAGGTCAAATAAAGTGATTGGCAAATCATGGTGCCTTTTAAAGGAAAAAAAAGCATAATTTCTTCATATTAATTCATTAATACTTGCTTAACTTTCATCAGAATTCTAACATATTCATTATATTCTTAAAGAGCTCACAAGAGCTAGAAAACAAATAGCATTAAGGGATGTGTAAATGCTTGAGAATGTCTCCTTTGATGAAGCTTAAAAAAAAACAAATCTGGCTAGAATGATGTCTTGGAAAAACACACAGACATATCCATTTACTCAAGAGTCAATTATGAGTCATTTATAAGCATAGAATCTGTGTTTATCCAGTCAGTGGTTTTTAAAATCTGATGTACCCAGGGACCTTTTTATATTGATTTATTAACCAAGGAACCACTTAACCATGCCTTTATAATACATGGAATTCTGGGAAGCATTATAGAATGTGCTTCCAGGTTAGGCCTATTGCTTTCCATCATAAAAATATAGAATCATGCCCAAGGAATTGGTAAATAATCATTTGTTCTTTGGATAAATAAGATCAAAAACTTAACAAATTAGAGTCTGTGATTACATTTTGCTAATGAAGAAGATGACACTGATATTTCAACTCTAAACATGAGAAGACACTGAAGTATTTGCCCCAGACCAAAAATGCTGGAGATCTCTTGTTCCCACATAACATGGTAGGATTAAAATGCTGTGATAATGCCAGTGTAAAAACAATTTTGAATGGGATTTTATTGGTTTGATCAAATAATTTGATTTTAGCATTGAAACCCGGCAAGAAACAGAACCTATTTGTCTCATGGCCCTTCTTCTGACTTCTTGTGTGAAGGAATGCTTGCCCTAAAAATGGAAATGGGAAAATGAGAAAGCTGAGGGATATGAAAAATTGTACCTCATCCCCTTGTCAGACAGGAAGGGAAGTATAATTTTTGCTAGGCTTTTGGGGAAATAAGCACCTGCAAATTCAGTCCTAAATAAGCAGGTGTCTTTAGAAGTAAAGGCTGTCTTGGGATTATAGGTTTCTGAACACAAAGAAGTATCTCCTGCCAGCCATAATGACTGGAAGCTAAAGAATTCAGTAGTCCTAGTTCTGTTGGAACTATTAAAATTAAATAATCTCTAGATATTTTCTAATTCTTTCCTGTCTTTTAGTGGTTGTGTAGACCATTGCAAGTCAGATTCGGTAGCCTTAAACAACAAAATCAGGTTCAAAAATGCAGAGTCAGAAAGTCAATTATCATGATATCAACAGTAAATCAACAGTAAATCAGGAAATACATTCAATACAAATACTAAAAATGAAACTATTTATAGTAATTGAGAACAAACTACTTATAAACTAGGCTAGTCATGAATTGCCTACTCTAAATGCTTACAACCTGAATATGTTATTCCTGTCTTTGCTTGTATAGATTTTATCAGTTGTGTTAAAATTTTATGTGTGCTGTTTGGAAAGTTTAAAAGTTTGTCAAATATTAGCATTCATGAATAACTGGTTAGATGCATTCTTTGATTCCTATAGAACTGTTGTTTTCAGTTTTTCATTATTTTTTGTGGATCTGTTCTTAATAGTTTTTCCTTCTTAAATATGACTTTACCTTAGAAAAGTATAATGTGAATGCAGTAAACAAAAGTAAAATGAAAATTTTGAATTAATCTGATGTTGAAATCATATTGGGTTTTTCTGTTAACCCTGACTTAATCCTGCTGATTTAAGCAGTTTCTAAACGCATTAAAAAAATTCAGCCACAAACTTAACACAAGGAGTCTATTAAACAATGCACACACACATGCACACAGGTACTGGAAAATAGAAAGGTTCTGTAGCATAATGAAATGCATAACTGCATAATTTAATGAGTGTTTTGAAAAGTGGAATAGATTATTTTTTCTAAAGAAAATTGTGGAACATTGTTGCAGGTAAAGAAACTTATAAAGTGGTGAAACTCAGATATTATATGGTGATGACATCCATCTGCTACATGCTTTCTTACACTAGATAATGTGGTAAGACCAGCCATCATCAATCACACATTAGTATAATCCCATTTCACAATCTGCTACTTCTGGTGGATGGTGGCTATAATACTAATTAAAGTGTAAAGTATTTTTCAGAGTGTCAATGGACATAATTATATTTATTTTTCCCTTGCAGGCTAAAAGGGCAATCAAAATATTAACACATGAGACGCTTTCTAGGAGTGTACTCAAGCCTTATAATTATCTAAATGTACTATAATGCAATAAATTGCTTTAATTGATTGATGCAAAACATTGTGAGATATCTAAGGGAATGAAATGGTCAACTTAAAAAGAAATTATATCTGATTCTAAGATTAATTTTGCAATGCTGTGAGGAGGATTCTATTGTATTAAATGGCGTTCGAAACTCCCTTTAAAGGACATTGTCATTTGCCTTGTAATAGTTAGATCTATATCTCTGTATGGATTCTCATTCATTTGTATTGGGACATTAAACTCCTATATTGTTGCAATGGAAATACAGAAGTATGGCCCTTGTATCATGATACTATAATTCACGTTTCCCCATGTTTATACTCCTGTGGTTAGAAATCATCTACATTTATATGCCACCCAGAGAAAAACAGTACAACTGCCTATGTCATCCCCAATAGTTCCAGGAACGTCAGGTAAAATCACCTTCCGCTTATTTCTAACTAACTATCTGCATGCTTTTTCTACAACTTTACATCCGGAACTTTACTTTACAACTGACACAGATCATGCCAAGACTTGGTTTGAATAATTTTTCCTTTGATATGCATTTGAATTGGCAAGAATTATTACTTCTACTATATATTATATTATATCACAAATATCAGTGTTTCAAGTAACCTTCAGAGAAAAAGACTTGAGAATAACATCTTCCCAAAGATCCATTTTGTTGGAGATGTCATATTGACACATCTGGTGAAAAATCTGAAAGTTCCAGGTTTTCCCTAGCACCCCCAAAAAAACCCAAAATCCAACCCCTACACCCATTAATTCATCACATGGTCCAATCATTACTTTGTTTCAACTGGAAACTATCTCCAGTCACTCCCATCCAGGTGCAGAGTAACTTGCCCTTGACTTTCTGAGAAAGGAATGTTGTTGTGACAAATCTTCCTCCACTCCTGGAAATCCCGCTTCCAATTTCCCTGAATGTGGCAGCTCAGAAGACTCAAAGAAAAATGGCTTCCAAGCTGACAGCAAATCTGTTATGGATTAGCAGAGTTCATGATCTTTTAATAATTATAGAAGTTTGATGCCAATTCAACTAGAAAGGATAGGACTGAATCATCAGAGATGAGGTTGGAAGTTTGCTTAGCTTCTAGTGGGTTTTTGCAGCTATCTATATTTTCATGCACATGCACATACACACTCATACATCCACACATGTACTCCTCATTACTTTATGTAAAGGTCTAGCAGTGCTCCAGAGGTAGCAGATGCATAGTTGTCCTCAGCCCCTTCTTTTAATAATGGCCATATGCCACATCATACTATTTGTTTTTGATTTTTTAAGATTCCATTCCCACAGCTCATACTATTGACATATCTGCTCTGAGAATTGCTGGCTCTTGACTTACTTCTCATCTATTCTGTGTTACTTTTGGTTGTAACTTTTCCAGTTGAATTGGCATCAAACTTCTGTGATCACCAAAAAAAATCATGGAATTAAAGCTTAAATCCCTATACCATACAGCTGAATGCACAAATTGGCCTAGAAATTGTAAATTTATATAAAATAAAGGAAGTGTGCTGTTTAAAACAATGAAATAGTTGTACACATGTAAATAATATAATTATATTTAGTAAAAACTAAGAAGCCAAAGAATAAATCGTAGAAACTTTCATACAAGGAACAAAAAGGGAAAGGCCAGTGTGTAGCGGAATTTAATGTGTGGCTAAAGAAAAGGTGTAAAAGGGAAGGCTTTGGTTTTATTAGTCATGATGTCTGCAGCTAGTCCAATGAAAAACTGTACAAAAGAGATGGTTTGCATCCATCAAAGAAAAGGGACTGAGTTACTTGGCATTAAATTCATAGATTTCCTGGATAAACATTTAAACTGAACATTGGGGACAGAGAATTAATGATACAGAACATTTCTGTTCCCAGCAACCTAAAATTAATAAGGATACCAGTGCATGAAAAATAGATGTTTATGCAGGTAAGATTATCAACCAAAACCAAGCATTTAATAGTGAATGCCCTACCATGTGCATTAATCAAACAGGTAGCAAGAAAGTAGAGGCAGGCAGGCACAACACAGGTTATATAAACAATAAACACAGTGTCAGACATAAAGATCTGAAGTGCCTATATACAAATGCACAAAGTCTGGGGAACAAACAGGGTAAATTTGAACTATGAATACATGAAGGTAGATATGATATAGTTGGAATAACGAAACTTGGTGGAATGAAACCCATGATTGGAACATACTGGTAGAAGGATACAAACTATTCAAAAAACCCAGACCCCATAAAAGAAGAGTTGGAGTTGCACTGCATGTAAAAGACAAATATATTGGTACAGAAATGCATGAAACCAAAGATGAAAACCTCCAAGAATGCATATGGGTCAATATAAAAGAAAAAAAAGAATGAAATGGCCATAGGTGTATATTATAGGCCACCCAATCAAGCAGAAAAAATAGATGTCTTTTTTGCCAACCAACAAACAAACATATGCAGGAAACACACAACAATAGTAATAGGAGACTTCAATTATCCTGATATCAATTGGAAAACTAATTCTGCACCAAGCGAGAATAAATAAATTCCTAACCAACCTAGCTGACAACTTTGTTGTCCAAAAGATAGAGGGTGAAACTAGAGGGACAGCCATACTGGCCTTACTTCTAACAAACAGAGAAGAAGCAATAGACGGAGTTGAAACTGCAGGAACCTTGGGTGAGAGTGATCATGTCATACTAGAATTCAACATAACACAAACACAAGCAATAGAACATAATGACACCAGGGTCTTGGATTTAATAAAAGAGCTGATTTTAATAAACTCAGAGAGAACTTGGGAAAGATTCCATGGATGAAAATCCTAAAGGGGAAAACAACTCAAGAATCTTGGGAAACTCTGAAAAGTATGATCATAAAAGCCCAGACCAACACAATACCACTGAGAAAGAAAAACAAGAAATCCAAGAAGAAACCAGTACGGCTGCACAAAGATCTCTCTGGCAAATTGAAAGAAAAAAAGGACAAGTACAAAAAATGGAAAGAAGTTCATACAACTAAGACAGAATATCAGCAGATAGCCAGAATCTGCAAAGACGAAGTCAGGATAGCAAAGGCTCAGAACGAACAAAGACTTGCAACAAAAGTCAAAGATAATAAAAAAAGTTTCTTCCAACATATAAATAACAAGAAAAAAAAATCAAGGAAACAGTTGGTCCACTAAAGAGAGAAGACAGCAAGGAAATAACAGGCAACAGAGAGAACGCAGAACTGCTTTCTTTCTCATTATTTGCATCTTCACACAAAAAGAAACTATAGCTCAACCCACCAAAAACATAATTGTAAAAGACAGACCAGAAATAAAAGTTAAAATAAGCAAAAAAATTAGTAAGAGAACATCTGTCTGATCTTGATGAACACAAATCACCAGGGCCTGATGTATTACATCCCAGAGTTTTTTTTTTAAAAAAAAACAAATTTTATTAATTTTACAGAACACAAACAAAACTAAAAGATCTTTTCTGAAGGTTGTCTGATCCCGGGTTGAAACTCTTCGCACAGACACAAATTCAAACATCATATTCACTTTATATATCCTTCCATATCTTATTATCATTTTCTTTTTTATATTATATATATAAACCATTTTTATCAATTTTATATAAACAATGCACAAGGCATAACAGCTTATAAATTCTTTTCTAAGAAAAAATAATAAAAGAAGAAAACCAATAGAACATTACAATCCCAAATTATAGTATCAATACTTTGTCTATTTAACTTCATATCTTATCCCAACTTCTCCTTTTCATCCAAATTATTTCTTATTAATTAAAAAAATTTTTTTTGCCTTTTTTCAATATACAACATCCAAAAAAAAAAAAAAGCATAACAAAACCTTTATATATCCTTTCATATCTTATTACCATTTTCAATAATATTCTTTGTCTGTTCTATTTCCAACTATCCATTCATCTTTTTTCTTTTATTATACTTCTCCTATACACCAATTGGAGTAACGTCTATAACTCATTACCCTAACTTAAAAGTACTTCATATAACAATTTTTCTTGGGATTCTGTTTAAAAGATTCTAAAATTACACAATGAATTTTATACTCTAAATACACATATAAAAAACACAATCTTATGTACCCTCCAGAATCCCTCTTTTATCCTAAATTAAATTCACCCATTGTCTCTGAATAAACTTTTTTTCTTTAGATCTTGCTTCCCCCCATTGAGGCTTCTCCTCCCCCCCTTTCTCTCTTGCTTATTCTTCTCCTTGCCCTTTTTACCCCTTTGTCTTTCCTCCTCCCTTTTCTTACTCCTTTTCCTTTGCTTTCTAACCTTGCCTCCACCTTTCCGCTCATTTTTCTCTTCTTTGGTTGTTTATATAATTCTTAAAATCCCCTTTTTCTTATCCTTTTTCTCCTCCTCCCCGGAAAGAACCCATTGTTCATCAAAGATGGCTTCTTCTTCCTCTTCTTCTTTGTCCTTGTCCTTCTGCTGCGTAGTCAACTTTTCATAAGTACATAACGCCATTTCTAAGAATTGAAACAAAGTGCCCAAAGTATCTTCCTTTTTATATTTTTGATATTCAGTCTTTAGTTCATCCACAAGCGATGCCATTATGAAAAGAGAAACTTTTCCCAAAACAACCACAAGTATTTTTAATCAAAAATAATTCAAAAAAAAGTTCCAAAAATTAATACTTTTCTTCCTTCTTCTCTTTCTCTTTCTGGGGTTAATGTTTAATCAAAGAGGTCCAATTACCATATACCTTTCTTTGGAATTCTAGGCAATCTCCTCCTTTTTCAGCTTCTGCTCCAATTTTTTTTCCTCTCAATTCCCACTTGCAATATCAATTTTAAATAATCAGAAATCCATACCTCCAACAAGGGTTTTCCAATTTCTTAAGTTTTTCAATGTCCAAAAATCCTTTTGTCCCTTAGCTTCAACTCTCAAAACAATTCACTTTCAATGTCCAATATGTCCAAACATTTCTGCTGTTTCCATGGGGTGGGAGAGTAAAGAAAAAAAAAAGTTCCCTTTAACAGCTTCTCCGCCGCTTTCGATCTTCTTAGGGATACAATGTATCCTCCAGCAATTCAAACAGCTCAGTTCCAACCAATTTGAAAGATGTTACTTGACCCGGCTCAGACAGCACTTTCACTCTTCTTACTTCCTCCAGCGCAATCTTACCTGGTTGCTGGCTTCTTCGTGGCGGCCATTGCTGACCGCCGCTCCACCGCCTTGGGAAAAAGGGGGTTTTCCGGAGAAGGAGGGGGTCTGCGACACCCCCCACCCCCTGTCCGACTCCCCTCTCTCTTCAGCTGTCCCTACAGGGCAGCCATATCCCCCTGACCCATCTGGATCGGGGGTACCTCGGCGGCTAGCACAGCAGGAATCGCGAGCTGTCGCGAATTCCTGCTGCCCCGAAGCCACGCGAAACTGGAAACCTCACATCCCAGAGTTTTAAAGGAGCTGGCAGAGGTCATCTCAGAACCACTGCACCATATCTTTCAAAAATCCTGAAGCACCAGGCTCAATAGAACTACCAGAGGACTGGAAAAGAGCTAATGTGGTTCCCATTTTCAAAAAAGAAAAAAAAAAAAAAAACAGACCCAGGAAACTATGGACCAATCATCCTAACATCAATACCCAGGAAGATACTGGAAAATATAATAAAAAATTAGATCTGCCAACATCGAGAAACAAGGAAAGTAATAACTAGCAGTCAGCATGGGTCTGTTAAGATTATGCCAAACCAATCTTTTCATTCTTCAACAAAGTGACTAAATTAGTAGACCAGAAAAATACCGTAGACATAATATATTTAGATTTCAGCAAGGCATTCGACAAAGTAGACCACAACCTACTTTTAGTAAGTTAGAAAAAAAGTGGAATAGATAGCACCCCCACTAGATGGACTCGCAACTGGCTGACAAGCTGTACTCAACGAGTAGTCCTTAATGGGTCTAAGTCTACATGAAGGGAAATAAGCAGTGGGGTGTCACAAGGTTCCGTCTTAGGCCCAGTACTCTTCAATATCTTCATTAATGACTTAGATGAGGGAATAGAAGGGGAACTTACAAATTTGCAGATGATACTAAGCTGGCAGGAATAGCTAACACCCAAGAAGATAGATTCAAGATTCAGATGGACTGGAACACTGGGCCATATCTAACAAAATGAAATTTAATGTAGAGAAAAATAAAGTCCTACACTTAGCCAAGAAAAAACAAAAGTACACATATAGACTGGGTGAAACCAGGCTCAATAGAAGTAACTGTGAGAGGGATCTTGGAGTCTTAGTGGACAACCAGCTAAATATGAGCCAGCACTATGCAGCAACAGCCAAAAAAGCTAATGCAATCCTAAATTGTATTAACAGAGGGATACAATCAAGTTCAAGGGAAATACTAATACCACTTTTATGCCTTAGTAAGACCTAGAGTACTGCATCCAGTTTTGTTCACCACATTATAAAAAAAGATGTTGAAACTCCAGAAAAAGTACAAGGAAGAGCAACCAGGATGATTAAGGGACTGGAGACTATAAGATATGAAGAACGGTTACAGGAACTGGGCATGGCTAGTCTAGTAAAGAGAAGGACCGGGGAGACATGATAGCAGTCTTCCAATATTTGAGGGGCTGCCACAGAGAGGAAGGGGTCAAGCACCTGTAGGCCAGACAAGGAATAATGGATGGAAACTGAACAAGGAGAGATTTAACCTGGAAATAAGGAGAAGCTTTCTGACAGTGAGAACAATCAACCAATGGAACAACTTGCCCTCGGAAGTTGTTGGGGTGCCATCACTTGAGACTTTCAAGAAGAGATTGGACTGCCATTTGTCAGAAATGGTGTAGGGTCTCCTGCTTGGGTGTGGGTTGGACTAGATGACCTACAAGGTCCCTTCCAACTTTGATTATCTATTATCATGAGATCTAGGCATTTTCAGAGATCCAGTAGAATAATGAATCTACTATCCAACAAACTATCCAAACTTTTAGATCTCTGTGATCATTGGTGGGAGAATTTTGGGACATATGTATCTCATTCCAAATTTGGTTCAATTACTATGTACAAGGAATAGTACATATAATGTGTTGATGTCAGTATCAAAAGTATGTCCCCTGCATTTTATCTGCACACATTGTAATGTCAGGTCAGCAATTACCAGGTTCCCCATTTCCAGTCAGTATCATCTACATGAGAGAAAACAACTGCCAATCACATTCCTGAAGATGGAAGGAGAAAGTTCTAAGCTGTTTCAAAGAGTTTTTAATGAATAGAGCCTTATTGTGGCTACAGGTTTTTTTTTTAATTTTAGGGACATTGTTTTTGGTTTCTCCAAAACAAATTAAGCACAGACAAGAACATTTATGGGCTGTTATAATCCAAGTACAGTAGAATAGTCATATTCCTCCTTCTGAGGCTTGAAATAATGGTTTTGTTCTAGTCATAGGAATATTAATCTATAGAGATTCCTATGCAAAACACTTTTAAAATAACATTATCTGATTTCCATATCTTCAAAGAAATTGGAAGTAATGAACATAAGCACTGTTCAACAAAACATAGAATAGTTCAGCAACAGTATGCTTGCTTATACTCTTGGCTGGCTTTACAATCAATTACAATCAATTTTCATCCAGGGAGATGATAATTTTTCTAATTAGTAACCAACAGTAATAGAATAATAGGATGCTATGGGCAATTGTACCTTGGGTTGATCAAAGTCTTCATAAATTATATACATACCAACAGGTATATTGACCTCCTGGTAGACCAGTATCCAATCTTACATGAGGATTTTATTTCCACTCCAGGACCCTCTGAAAAGAAGAAAATAGCCACATCAATGAGATATCTGGTATCATGGAGATATACAATCATTTTTTCAGACTGAAGGGAGCATCCTCACAAGAAAGCTGCTAGAGAAGCTGGAGGCCAGCATATCAGTAACATCTGGATCTTTCTCACTGAAGACCTTGTGTCAGTAACAGATAAAATATTACTTTCTTATCAGAATTCTTAAAATTTGTCTTGGGTTGCCCAGATAGCAGGCAACTATTGGAATGAATTGGTAGGATGGATGTTTTATGAATTTTAATAGAGTATCCGCTAATAAGGCACTGAACTGTTGTCACTAGTATCTGAATGCTATCATTTCCATTGCCTGATATGACTCTTTAATCTTTCTTGACATATGCAATTCAGAAGAATGGAATAAGATGAAAAGTCTCAGAAACTCCTTCCTTCCCTTTAAACAGAAATGTACAATAAGATTTTAGCATTTTTGTCATATGAGTGATAGAACGGGACTGAATCCCTATAACAGCTGGTTGAAAACATGTTTCTAACAAGCTAAGGAAAGACACTGTTATCCATTCTCTCTCTAAGATAAGTACTGAATCTTCAGTGCTTGCTCATTTATAACATGAGGGTAGGTTGACCTGATTCGGTTTTTCTATATTTTTGAAATTGTTCACTCAAAATGCTACAATTCTACCGTGTTTCTTCAACAATACAGCCCCCCCCCCGGAAGACCTAGCATGTTTTCTAGGCATAAAATGAAATTAAGCCCCTCCCCCCAAATTTAGGCCTAGTTTAAAACATGTGAAATTGGAGGGGGGAAGCCGGGGGGGGACTTGCCATTAGGAATGCCCCATGGGCAGCTATGCCTCACCATCAGCCGCTTCTAACAGCCAATCATGGTGGAGCACAGAGGCCTCCCTTACCCCTCCCTTACCCAGATCAGCAGGCAGG
Source organism: Hydrophis major (assembly GCA_033807585.1). NCBI lineage: Eukaryota > Metazoa > Chordata > Lepidosauria > Squamata > Elapidae > Hydrophis > Hydrophis major. The sequence goes on from CM066330.1 coordinate 169,665,305, forward strand.
CAGCATCGGCATGAATGTCCGGCAGTGTTTCAGCCACTTCTCAGGCCTCTGTAGCTTCCACAATTCCCACCGGTGCTGGCGCCTCTCTCACCAGCGCCATCTCCAACAACAGCATCTGAGTCGCTCCCGCTTTTCCCCATCCCCGTAACAACAGGAAAAAATATATATATTGAGGTACCTGGGAGCACTGCGTGCTGCATTTTGGTTTAATCCCGAGTGGCTGGGTGGGCGTGAGAAGAGCCGAGTTAGCGTCTCTGCTGCTGCTACCCTTGGTGCTCAGCCTTGGGATCTGCAAATTTGCAAAAGCCCTTGTGTGCAGCCCGTTCCTGCATTGCAAGCACCCAGGCCGAGCTATATCTGTCCCTCTCTCACCAGTGCTGTCTCCAACAACAGCAGCAGCAGTGGCAGGAGCCATGGAAGCATTTCACCCACTTCTCAGGTGGAGAAGCTGCCTCCGTAACTTCCACAGTTCCTGCCACTGCTGCCATTGTTGTTGGAGATGGTGCTGGTGAGAGAGTGACAGTTGCAGTTCTGCCTGGGCATTTGGAATGCAGGAACAGGCTGTGCACCTGGAATTTGGCAAATTTGCAGAGCCCAAGGCTGGAGCACCAAGGGTAGCAGCAGCAGAGATGCTTGCTTAGCTCTTCTCATGCCCACCCAGCTGCTCAGGATTAAACCAAAATGCAGTGCGTGGCGCTCCCAGGTACCTCAAAATCTTTTTTTCCCTGTTGTTACAGGGATGGGGGAAAAGTGGGAGCAACTCAGATGCTGTTGTTGGAGACAGTGCTGGTGTGCAGGGGGGGGGGAGAAATTAATTCACCCCCGAAAAGATGTCCTAGCTGTTTTTCCAGGGCTCAAAAAAAAAAAAAAGGCCCGGCCTTATTTTGTGAGAAACACGGTATTTGCTTAACTGTGGTTTGATGAATGCACTACAAATGGCAAAACACCAGAGAAATCATATTATGTCTTACCCTATATGATCTTTATCAACTCAGCTGGATTTTTTATTAGAAAACCCAGGAAACTTATTCTAGCTAGAAGGCCAGTAGAGCCATCTTGTCAGATTAAAATGGAATCATTAAACTACACTTAAATTCTTATAATCAATTTGCTTAGTTTGAGTATGACTTGTGCTGATATACACAAGTGCGATGCAAAAAGACCTTGGACTAAAATGGTTTGCTTTTGAAGAGCTTTGCATTTAAACATAGCAATGGTCTCATTCTTCAGATTTCCATGAGACTGGAATGGTCATCCCTTCTCTGTACCCACTGCAAGATATGTGCTTATTCTTTACAGCTTCCAGAGTTGCATCTCCAATTCCATGTAGTCCTTAAGAAAGCATTTTTTTAAAGAACAAGAATGCTGTATAACCTTGAGCAAAGGTCATCCTAAGTTCAGTTCCAAAAACAGAAGAATCTGAAGTAGTTCAGTGATCTGACTTATAGCTCTTCACTTTAAGATAACACACTGATATTATTCCATATCTATTCCATACCTTACCTGTGTCTTTACCATTGATATACTGCTTATTAATGAAAGGTTTGTAAATGTTAACATTATTAAGTATAAACACAGTTCAAAAAGCATCCAAATCAAACTATTTCAGAATAATAGAATAGCAGAGTTGGAAGGGACCTTGGAGGTCTTCTAGGCCAAACCCCTGCTCAAGCAAGAAACCCTATACCATTTTAGATAAATAACTGCCCATTCTCTTCTTAAAAACCTGCAGTGATGGAGCACCCAATAAATTTTTCAAAAGGCTATGGCAAATATATTTGAAAATCAACTAAAAAGCCTGTGAATGCAAATATATACACAAGAGACAATGATTAGCAAAGGCCATCTTTTCCATGGTAGAAATTCACCATTACATTGTTGTTACTGGAAAGTAGAGATTGGTAGAACAGGATCTTTTCACATACATTCGCTTTAGAGATGGATTTCTGTTCTGGCAAATTTTCATTCAGAGTTAAGGAAAAATAATGGTAAATTCAATACTGGTCATTCTTATTTTCCAAACCTTACAAGGTAGCTGAAATTCTCTTTTATCTTTTTTCATTTTTTTCAACTTAAACTCTTTATGATGTTTTGGATGGCTCCTAGAATGACCATCTGGTTGTGTGACACCAGCAAAAAAGATTCCTTGCACAACATGCTGTACAACCTTGAGCAAGGGTCATCCTAAGTTCAATTCTAAAATCAGCAGAATCTGAAGTAGTTCAGTGATCTGACTTATAGCTCTTCACTTTAAGATAACACACTGTTTGTGTGCTATTTCTAACCAAACATATTCTGTCAAGTTGGGAAAGCAACCAGACTATATTTGGTAAATGTGAAGTATTTGGAGATGGGTAAAGAAGGTAACACATATGATAGTTTTCTGCATATTCAGTAAAGTCTTGCAGCATGCTATGGAGGTATTAATGTGTTTTTACAAATCCAACAGAAATAGAATGTACTGTATAAGATGAAACAAACTGGAAAACTGACACTTGGACACAAGAAGTGTGTATGTGGGAGATTGATTCATGTGTAAAAGTTAAGGATTTGTTAACTTTTATGAATAGCACTTAGGCTTATATACCACTTCATAGTGCCTTACAGCATTCTCTGAGAGGTTTACCACATATTGCCCTCAACAATCTGGATCCTCATTTCATCCATCTCGGAAGGATGGAAGGCCGAGTCAATCTTGAACCTTGTTTCAAACTGTGGGCAAACTTAGCATACAATACTGCATTCTAACCATTGCACCACCAGAGCTCAGTGGTTAGAATGCACCTGTAAGCAACTAGGATACACAGTTTTGGATGTTTAGAAGTCTAACCATTTTTCTTTTGATATTTACAAGCAATTTTAAACATTCATAATAAACTCTGGAGATTACAGTTGTATAGCTTCTCTGTTTCTTTTTTATACATTATAAATTTAATAATTCTTAAGCATATTGTACCAGCTCTTATAAAAAGCAACATATTTTATCCTACAAATAAAAGCTTTTAGCAGACTTTAGGGGATGTTTTAGATTTTTGTTCTCAGCACCGATATTCCCAGCATAGAGAAAAAATGTATAAAATACAATCCACTTATCAGCTTTTTTTCAATTCTGTTGGGTGAAAGATTATCATTGCCAAGTCAACTCTGTAAGGTAATTTCATTTTCATCTTGTACTGCACTCACTGCTGTTGCTGGGATTCATATTTGAAAAGTGTATTCAGGTCTACTTTGTTACATGAAAAACATACAGTTCAATTTTCATTTCATTTCCTAATATCAGAGATGCTGCAATGAAAGCAGAGAAGTAAACACAAAAGTTGTATAAAGAATGACAAGTCTCTGAGTATTAATACATTCTTTTCCGGAAAGAACTTTAGAACTGTCTTCGAATTTCCATATATACTGTCTCATTCTATTTGGATTTTAAAATGCACATTTATTAATGGAATAGCCTTAAAGATATGAAAGATTATTAACTATTACCTTTTAAAAACTTACTTTGAGTCTTCCTGCAGACTGATACACGTATAGAAAATATTATAATATTTTGTTGGTAAGGCTGCTACAAAGATGAGAAAAACTATATATACTTTAACCTATATTGTTTATCTCATCTTTGTGACAGCCTTATCAACATAATCTGATACTTTCAGATTATTATTATATATTTTATGCATAACATATAATATTGTCGTATATTATTAATCTGGCCTATCTGACCATAGTAAAGTTGACTTATTTATTTATATATGCTCACAAACCAAAATTGCAAATATACTATCAGGTAAGTTATATAAATAAAGCAATATTAATGAAACAAATAATAGCCTTCTAATAATATAATTGATTTAATAAAACCTAGTTTAGACCCAGAATCTTCCTGTAGCCTATTTGGTTTTGTAGTTAAGGAATCAGTCTAGAAACCAGAAGACGGTTTGTCTTGCTTTAGGCATGAAAGGCAACTGAGTGACTTTGGGTCAATATCTCTCTCTCTCTCTCTCTCTCAGCCCAACTGACCTCACAGGGTTGTTGTGGTGGTGCGGGGAGAGAAGGAGGAAAGATTATTAAGTATCTTTCCCACTTTGAATTATTTATAAGGTAATAAAGGCAGGAGAAAAATCTAATAAATAAGTAGCCATCAAAACTGAACGAAATGTTGAAACCTCTTTAAAGATTTTTAAGCAGTTATCTGGTAAAAGAAATCAGAAATCTTATAGCACCTTTTTGATTGATAAATTTTATTAAAAGGCATAGACTTTTGTGAGCTGCAATTTCTGCTTTTAATAAAAAGCTTATGATTTTTAATAAAATTTGTCAATTGGAAAAGGTGCTACCATATTCCTGGGTTTTCTTTCTTTGTTTGTTTGTTTGTTTTTTGGCCCTCACAGATTAACATGGCTTTCCTCCAGTAATGTCTGTTAAAAGAAAGTGAATGTTCTCTTCTGTGGAAGAGACCAAATAATCAGTAAGGAGGAGTGATATTTGGATGCCATGCTAGGTATAAGGGACAACTTGACAACGTGCAGTGTTGATTTAATTACTTCTTTAAACAAGAACAAATTCGGTTCTGGAAGGAAATATTACTATACATATACAATATTTCCAGAACACCTGATGGAAATGACTACTTGATTAAGAAGTCATGGAAATTCACTATAAATCTGAAACTACAATGATGGGATACACTAGAAAACTAGAATATTTCACCAAACAGTGCGGCATAACTGTGCATATTTGTTAACAAATACTGCTAAAGTTTTTTATTTATGGCGAGTTAATCGGTTTATTACAGCCTTAGACCAGAAACCAAAATAAATAAAAATGCTCAGTAAGTATACAATAAAAAATTCTAGTATAAAATAATAGATAACAATTAGAATCTGAATAATATCCAATTTGTCAATTATACATGGTCTAACTATACTAAAATTACAATCCATAAACTGTGTGGCCTGTTGCATGTTCAGCGCGAAAAGGGAAAAGTCAAAGCAGTGCAAAGGGTTTGTCACATTTGTTATATAACATAACTATGGTGGAAAAGGCACATATCTGTGATGAATCCGCAGTGCAGAATCTGTCCACCTGTGCTGTAGTTATGGACTGTTCATCCTTAAGCAGCCACTGAAGATAGGTTGTACTGGAGCAGCTAGGATAGCTAGCCATTATTGGCAGAATATATTTTTTCCTAATCTCTGTGTAAAAGGAACATCTGAGGACCATGTGATCCACAGTCTCCACCTTTCCTGACCTGCAGGAACAGAATCTTTCCATCAATGGTTAATATAATGGCTACTATAATTAATTCATGTCTAAGTTTTAAATAGAATTAATTTGGTAGAGCAAGATTACTAAGATGATGATTGTTATTTATAACACCCTTTTATGCAAAATTTTAAGTTAAAATGTATCATTGCATAATCTATTTTAATTATAGACGCTATAGGAATAAGCATTACCAACTTACTTTGTATTATGTATTGCTGTATTATGGCGTATTCCCATATGGCACATTATTTGGTTACCTTGCTTAGTATTTAATTACCTCATATTGTGAAAAGCAAAACCAGAATGTGTCTTGTTTCTTTTATTATTATTATATTTCAGCATCGTCTATAACCAGATATTATTCTTTTTTTTTATTCCTGTTCAATGTAATAGCTGAATGTCCAGCTGGTGTCATAACAAAATTGTTGTAATATCAACCAGGGATTTGTTTAGAGACTTTTTAAAAATTATCTTTGAAGGTTTTGTATACCGATCCATAGAGTTCACTTTCATCTTCTTTTGATTTATCATGTACTTAGAAGAGCAAGTTGGTTGTTTAAAGTATAAGAAATATGCAGAAGTGCTGGTCAGTTTGAAACAAAAGCTTAAATAAATATTAGTAACTTCACTGCAATCAGATTAGAATCTCTACTCAAACATCAGAGTTTCTATTCTTAACTCTTTACAAAGACGAACTGTAAAATTATGGCAGTTTATGATGCATGTTAAACATATATAGTAGTGATTGTAACTCATAGCCTTATCACCACCTGTGTAGATTATTTAAATACGCCCTATGTGAGACAACTTTTCAAAGCCATGCATAAACTGCGTTTGGTACAGTATTTATATGTTGTTAATTATTTATTTAATGAGGTTTATATACCACTCTAAACTGCTATGGGGTGGCAAAATTCAGCATTACATAAATTGAATACATTTACAAATATATGATGTTTATTTATTTAGAAGCAATATTTACAGCCAATAAATATGACATCTAGTTTGGAAGTGAATCCCTAAATTCAAGAAAACTAGGGGAAAAAAATTATACTAGAGTAATCTGTCAGAAACGCACCTCAGTAGTTCTACAGATAGGTTAAATGTAAGTTTACTACTTGGTTATGATGTATAATCGTAGGAGCCCCCGTGGATTTTATTCCACTAGTCATTGTCAACTATAGACGGAGGTGCTCAACTACATTTGAAGCCCATTGAGTCATATCTGAAGACATTTATGTAGTCATGTGGGAAGCATGACAACATGGAGTGCTGTTGCCTTCTCACCAAAGTGGTACCTATTTCTCTACTCGCATTTGCATAGTTTTGAACTACTAGCTGGCAGGAGCTGGGCTGTGGATAGGAACTTACCCTGTCTTATGGCATTGGATCTCGAACCTAGGCTGCCAGCTTTCTAGCAAACAAGCACAGCATTTTAACCACTAAGCCACTGCACTGACCCCTATATAAATCAATATATCAATCTACAAAAGAAATTAATATTCATATCATGGGCACTGCAGAAAGTAAATAGTTTTTCTCTCTCTTTTCTGTATGGCATATGTATATCTGGAAATGTGAAAAATAAATCTGCAATTTTGTATGTGACTCCTTCCTTGAGTAAGAATTAGTATGAAAACCCCACATTTTGTTAAATCACCGTGCACACATCTGCTATGTGCATTATAGTATTTGAAAAAGAAAATAACTTTCCCCTTCATTTTTTGTTTATTTCTAATTGTTGTCTAAATAATAAATTTTGATGTAATAATTATTGTCCCAAGCCACAAAAGAGTGAAATATTTGGATTGAGCCATCTCAGTAATTTCCTCAAGACTTTCCTTGAAATGAACATCCTTGCCAGGAATTACTCTGAAAATTATTTCATTTTTGACACAATTTTATTGAAGTCTTAAAACCAAGAGTAAACATTAATGCAGATTAAAATGGAATAAGAAAGAATAAAGAAAAAGAAAGAAAGCTAAATTGCAGAAAGAAAGAAAAGAAATTGTGTAATGTCTTACACGCGCGCGCGTGTGTGTGTGTGTGTATGTGTGTATGCAGGTCTTGGCGTGTTCAGGTCAGCTCAGCCACACATGTTCTTACAAAAAAGCCAATCAATCTACAAACATCAACTCCATCAATCAATCAAGAAATAACAACACAGCCAACCAGCCCGCTTACAACAGAGCCAGCACCCCACGCCACCCTACCAGTATTTATAGAGAGACAGCAGCTCCGATCACACTTTGTTCGCAAAAGCATGAAGCCGAAAGCACCAAGCTGAAGATGGCGAGTAGGATTAAAATGCTTGTGAATATAAACAGATGTCTGTTTACAACATTCATTACAACAGTTCAAAGGGCATTTATAATTTCCTCTGCTTCCCACTTCCTCTGCTTTTTGCCCACCCATGATCATTTTATTTCTCTGTTTTGGTAGGGAAATATTTCTGAAACAATGGCCCAAACAATGATAACATATTGTCTAGTATAGTTTAATAATCTTAGGGTTGAGATAGAAGAAATGGGGCAGCCATTTGTTTGGAATGGTATGGAGTTTCTTGCTTGAGCAGAGACTTGGACTAGAAGACCTCAAGGATCCAACTTTATTATTCTACTATTCTATTATATTCATTTGCAGTATTAATCAATGGCTATGTTTGTAGAAATTAAAATTAATGGATTTCAAACCTGCTACAGTATTGGGCTCCCAAATTGAGGCATCTATGCCTATCTAAAGAGTTAAGTTGGGTAAATCTCTTTTGGATACTTTGTGAAATTGGGAATTTGAAATCAGTTTAAGATCAGGGTGTAAGCTCGTTTTGTAACCATAAGCATATGATTTGTCTATGTAGTGAGTATGTGATAAAAATACAGCCCTGGAGCTTTTGAACTGGTAAGAAAAGAACAAAATTGTTTCACTTTTTTTTTTTTTTTAGAAATGATATTCCTATATTCAGTTTCAAAGTAAAGAATGCATTATTTCTGGAGGAGATATTTTCGACCCGGTCAGTCCCAACAGACCTAAACCGTCCCGTAGAGACGGGGATTGGGAAGGGCACTGTCCCAGGATCCCAGAGATATCGCAAAATCTCTGGTTTGATCCGGGAGAAGCCCTTTTGCTGGCGGTGGAGAGGCAGCCCCCATAGCTGCTGAAGTCGGGACAGCTCCGGAAAGAAAGTGGCTGGAAAGAAAGTGTGTCGTCTGGGTGAGAAACTTCTTTGTGTTGTAAATTCACTGAAGTTTGAAAGGGCATCCTGAACAAAGAAGAAATCTGTGAGATTTTTTTTTTTTTTTACCAAAACTGTTTGAGCGGCGTTTTTTAAAGTGATGTCAAATTGAGGCTTGGATTTTTTTTCTTTTTCTTACTTATTTTCTGGGGACTTTAGTGTGATTTTATAGGTAACTGAATTGAATTTTCTCCTATATATATTTTTATGCTCCTTTTGATTTTTTAATTTTCTTTAGGATAAAGGCTCCCTTTGGCTATTTTTTTTTCTTTTTTTTGTATACATTACTCCTTTTTTCTGGCTGGGGGGAAGAGCATTAAGAAACTTTGCAACACTGCCAACTAGAGGCTTGAAAATACTTTATTTGAATTGGAGAGAACTGTAAAAAGACTCCTTCTCAAGGACAGCACAGCAAAATATTATTACAGGTGTTTTCCTGGACTCTTATCAATATTTCAACACTTGAGGCTTGGCTTTGAAGCTGCAGGAGAAGAGAGTCATAATAAGAGCCTTGGATAAATAAATAAAGTGCAGTGTGCATATATATATATATATATATATATATATATATATATATATATATATATATATATATATATATATATATGTCTGGCATTCAGCTTTGTTCGGGTATTTTCCCACGTCATAATAGTGGTGCTTTTAAAGTTTTAGCAACGTTTCAGCAGAATCTCATCTGCCATCATCAGGCTTCTGTAAGGTGTTTGTCTGTGAGTCAAACTTTTACAGTGGTTTCAGATTTAAATTTGGGGCAGCCTATTGCTGTGTCAGAATGGTTTTTTCTTCCTCCTGATTGGTTGAGAGTCTTGGTCTGTGTTTATTGGTCTTGGAGTTTGCTGTGTTCTGCTACTAATATCTTCTGTCTTTTTTTGAGGGGGGGTGTCTTTTTGTATCTTGATTGGCTGGCAACATTGTATTACTTTATTGGAGGCCTTTAGTGCAGCTTGGCTTCGGGTAAATGGACGGCTATCATTAGTTAGGAAGCTGGGTTTCATCTGGGTGCCTGGTTGGGGTACTGAGCTGGAGGTATCAGGGGGGATCTGTTTGTGCCCAGGTGTTTGCCTGGCTTGTGGTGTGGAGATTTGTTTGTTTGTGAATGCAGGCTTCCAAATGATTGACAGCCTGGTGGAATCATCTCTTCTGTTCATGCTTTCTGGTCTTTTTTCAATCTCTATGGCTTCTCTGATGATTCTGTGGCTGGGATTTTCTATGGTGGCTAGGGTTTTGGTGCCATTGAAGTTGATGTTATGACCTATGGCTTCCATGTGTTGGACGAGTGAGGAAGTGTGTTCCAGCTTTTTGACTGCATTTTTGTGTTCATCCAGGCGGGTGCTTATTCTTCTATTGGTCTGTCCAATGTATGTGGCCGGGCATGATGCACAGGGGACTTCATATATGCCTTGGTTTTCCAGGTCAATTTGGTCTTTGGGGTTCCTGAGGATGGCTGCTATTTTTCTGTCTGTTTTGAAGGCAGTCTTGATGTAGTGTCTGTATAGAATCTTACTAATTTTGTCTGTAGTCCCTCTTATGTAGGGCAGGACAGCTGTTCCATGGGTCTGTTCATCTTCTGGGTCTCTATTATGTCTCAGTGTGTTTTTGTGGATCAAGTTGGTGATTTTGCTTTTGTGGAAGCCATTGTCTGTCAATATTTTAGTCAGGGTGCATAGTTCAGTCTTAATGTGTGTCTTGTCTGCCAGGTGTTTGGTTCTAGTAATTAGTGTTTTAGCCACGGAGTTTATCTGTGCTGGGTGGTGGTGGGATTGGGCGTTGATGTAGCGGTTGGTGTGTGTTTTCTTCTGGTATATGGTGTGTCCTAGTGTGCCATCTGTTTTCTTGTAGATTAGTACATCTAGGAATGGTAGTTGTTTGTTTGTTTCTATTTCCATGGTGAACTTGATTTTGGGGTGTGCGCTGTTTAGGTGTGTTAGGAAGTTGTTTAGGTTTTCTTGTCCATGGGGCCAAATCACGAATTTGTCATCGATATATCTTAACCATAGTTTAGGTTTGAGTATGGCATTAGCCAGGGCTCTGGATTCGAATTCTTCCATGAACAGGTTTGCAATGACAGGTGACAGTGGTGATCCCATGGGGGCTCCTTCAATTTGTTTGTATCTTTGTCCTTTGTATATGAAATATGTGTTGGTTAAGCAGTGTTCTGTTAGTTCCATGAGGTGTTTAGCTGGTTGGTATTTATTTTTGATGATTTCGAGGGTCTCTTTTATCGGGACTTGAGTGAATAGTGAAACCACGTCAAAACTTACAAGCAGATCTTCTTGCTCCACGTGTAGATCTTTGATCATTTCCAAGAAGTGGTATGAGTTTTGTGCATGAGAAGCTGCTGTTTCAGCATGGGGCTGTAGAAAATGATCAAAGATCTACACGTGGAGCAAGAAGATCTGCTTGTAAGTTTTGACGTGGTTTCACTATTCACTCAAGTCCCGATAAAAGAGACCCTCGAAATCATCAAAAATAAATACCAACCAGCTAAATACCTCATGGAACTAACAGAACACTGCTTAACCAACACATATTTCATATACAAAGGACAAAGATACAAACAAATTGAAGGAGCCCCCATGGGATCACCACTGTCCCCTGTCATTGCAAACCTGTTCATGGAAGAATTCGAATCCAGAGCCCTGGCTAATGCCATACTCAAACCCAAACTATGGTTAAGATATATCGATGACACATTCGTGATTGGGCCCCATGGATAAGAAAACCTAAACAACTTCCTAACACACCTAAACAGCCCCAAAATCAAGTTCACCATGGAAATAGAAACAAACAAACAACTACCATTCCTAGATGTACTAATCTACAAGAAAACAGATGGCACACTAGGACACACCATATACCAGAAGAAAACACACACCAACCGCTACATCAACGCCCAATCCCACCACCACCCAGCACAGATAAACTCCGTGGCTAAAACACTAATTACTAGAACCAAACGCCTGGCAGACAAGACACACATTAAGACTGAACTATGCACCCTGACTAAAATATTGACAGCCAACGGCTTCCACAAAAGCAAAATCACCAACTTGATCCACAAAAACACACTGAGACATAATAGAGACCCAGAAGATGAACAGACCCATGGAACAGCTGTCCTGCCCTACATAAGAGGCACTACAGAAAAATTAGTAAGATTCTATACAGACACCACATCAAGACTGCCTTCAAAACAGACAGAAAAATAGCAGCCATCCTCAGGAACCCCAAAGACAAAATTGACCTGGAAAACCAAGGCATATATGAAATCCCCTGTGTATCATGCCCGGCCACATACATTGGACAGACCAATAGAAGAATAAGCACCCACCTGGATGAACACAAAAATGCAGTCAAAAAGCTGGAACACACTTCCTCACTCGTCCAACACATGGAAGCCACAGGTCATAACATCAACTTCAATGGCACCAAAACCCTAGCCACCATAGAAAATCCCAGCCACAGAATCATCAGAGAAGCCATAGAGATTGAAAAAAGACCAGAAAGCATGAACAGAAGAGATGATTCCACCAGGCTGTCAATCATTTGGAAGCCTGCACTCACAAACAAACAAATCTCCACACCACAAGCCAGGCAAACACCTGGGCACAAACATATCCCCCCTGATACCTCCAGCTCAAACACACCCCAACCAGGCACCCAGATGAAACCCAGCTTCCTAACTAATGATAGCCGTCCATTTACCCGAAGCCAAGCTGCACTAAAGGCCTCCAATAAAGTAACACAATGGTGCCAGCCAATCAAGATACAAAAAGAGCCCCCCCCAAAAAAAGACAGAAGATATTAGTAGCAGAACACAGCAAACTCCAAGACCAATAAACACAGACCAAGACTCTCAACCAATCAGGAGGAAGAAAAAACCATTCTGACACAGCAATAGGCTGCCCCAAATTTAAATCTGAAACCACTGTAAAAGTTTGACTCACAGACAAACACCATACAGAAGCCTGATGATGGCAGATGAGATTCTGCTGAAACGTTGCTAAAACGTTAAAAGCACCACTATTATGACGTGGGAAAATACCCGAACAAAGCTGAATGCCAGACATGTAAGTACCTGCGAAAACTTAAGAATATATATATATATATATATATATATATATATATATATATATATATATATATATATATATATATATATATATGTTTTCTTAAGTTTTCGCAGGTACTTACATGTCTGGCATTCAGCTTTGTTCGGGTATTTTCCCACGTGGTGCTTTTAAAGTTGTAGCAACGTTTCAGCCGAATCTCATCTGCCATCATCAGGCTTCTGTACAGTGTTTGTACAGAACACTGTACAAACAGCGCACACCCCAAAATCAAGTTCACCATGGAAACAGAAACAAACAAACAACTACCATTCCTAGATGTACTAATCTACAAGAAAACAGATGGAACACTAGGACACACCATATACCAGAAGAAAACACACACCAACCGCTTCCTCAACGCCCAATCCCACCACCACCCAGCACAGATAAACTCCGTGGCTAAAAAACTAATTACTAGAACCAAACGCCTGGCAGACAAGACACACATTAAGACTGAACTATGCACCCTGACTAAAATATTGACAGCCAACGGCTTCCACAAAAGCAAAATCACCAACTTGATCCACAAAAACACACTGAGACATAATAGAGACCCAGAAGATGAACAGACCCATGGAACAGCTGTCCTGCCCTACATAAGAGTCACTACAGACAAAATTAGTAAGATTCTATACAGACACCACATCAAGACTGCCTTCAAAACAGACAGAAAAATAGCAGCCATCCTCAGGAACCCCAAAAACAAAATTGACCTGGAAAACCAAGGCATATATGAAGTCCCCTGTGTATCATGCCCGGCCACATACATTGGACAGACCAATAGAAGAATAAGCACCCACCTGGATGAACACAAAAATGCAGTCAAAAAGCTGGAACACACTTCCTCACTAGTCCAAAACATGGAAGCCACAGGTCATAACATCAACTTCAATGGCACCAAAACCCTAGCCACCATAGAAAATCCCAGCCACAGAATCATCAGAGAAGCCATGGAGATTGAAAAAAGACCAGAAAGCATAAACAGAAGAGATGATTCCACCAGGCTGTCAATCATTTGGAAGCCTGCATTCACAAACAAAAAAATCTCCACACCACAAGCCAGGCAAACACCTGGGCACAAACAGATCCCCCCTGATACCTCCAACTCAAACACACCCCAATCAGGCACCCAGATGAAACCCAGCTTCCTAACGAATGATAGCCGTCCATTTACCCGAAGCCAAGCTGCACTAAAGGCCTCCAATAAAGGAGCACAATGTTGCCAGCCAATCAAGATACAAAAAGAGCCCCCCCAAAAAAATAAACAGACAGAAGATATTAGTAGCAGAACACAGCAAACTCCAAGACCAATAAACACAGACCAAGACTCTCAACCAATTAGGAGGAAGAAAAGACCATTCTGACACAGCAATAGGCTGCCCCAAATTTAAATCTGAAACCAATGTAAAAGTCTGACTCACAGACAAACACCATACAGAAGCCTGATGATGGCAGATGAGATTCTGCTGAAACGTTGCTACAACTTTAAAAGCACCACGTGGGAAAATACCCGAACAAAGCTGAATGCCAGATATAATATCTGGCATTCAGCTTTGTTCGGGTATTTTCCCACATCATAATAGTGGTGCTTTTAAAGTTGTAGCAACGTTTCAGCAGAATCTCATGTGCCATCATCAGGCTTCTGTACAGTGTTTGTCTGTGAGTCAGACTTTTACAGTGATTTCAGATTTAAATTTGGGGCAGCTGTGGCACAGCATTGGGGCAGCTGTGGCACAGCATTGCTGTGTCAGAATGGTTTTTTCTTCCTCCTGATTGGTTGAGAGTCTTGGTCTGTGTTTATTGGTCTTGGAGTTTGCTGTGTTCTGCTACTAATATCTTCTGTCTGTTTTTTTTGGGGGGAGGGCTCTTTTTGTATCTTGATTGGCTGGCAACATTGTGTTACTTTATTGGAGGCCTTTAGTGCAGCTTGGCTTCGGGTAAATGGACAGCTATCATTAGTTAGGAAGCTGGGTTTCATCTGGGTGCCTGGTTGGGGTGTGTTTGAGCTGGAGGTATCAGGGGGGATCTGTTTGTGCCCAGGTGTTTGCCTGGCTTGTGGTGTGGAGATTTTGTTGTTTGTGAATGCAGGCTTCCAAATGATTGACAGCCTGGTGGAATCATCTCTTCTGTTCATGCTTTCTGGTCTTTTTTCAATCTCTATGGCTTCTCTGATGATTCTGTGGCTGGGACTTTCTATGGTGGCTAGGGTTTTGGTGCCATTGAAGTTGATGTTATGACCTGTGGCTTCCATGTGTTGGACGAGTGAGGAAGTGTGTTCCAGCTTTTTGACTGCATTTTTGTGTTCATCCAGACAGATGCTTATTCTTCTATTGGTCTGTCCAATGTATGTGGCTGGGCATGATGCACAGGGGACTTCATATATGGAACAGCTGTCCTGCCCTACATAAGGGGCACTACAGACAAAATTAGTAAGATTCTATACAGACACCACATCAAGACTGCCTTCAAAACAGACAGAAAAATAGCAGCCATCCTCAGGAACCCCAAAGACCAAATTGACCTGGAAAACCAAGGTATATATGAAGTCCCCTGTGCATCATACCCGGGTGTGAGAGGGCATGTAGAAAGCGGTTTGTATGTGTTTTCTTCTGGTAGATGGTGTGTCCTAGGGAGCCATTGGATTTTTTGTATACCAAGACATCTAGGAAGGGAAGTTCCCACACCCCTGAGAGCCACACAAGATGCCACCACCACACTTCCATGTAGAAAGCAGACTCACACCCACACAGAAGATGAAACACGACCACGGACCAGAAGCCGCACTGCAGCTGCATCACAACCCACTTCAAACCCCTCTGAGCCATACATGAAGTGAACTGACCTCCACCATGAAGATGCAGCACAACCACGAACTCGAAGCCAAACAGCAAGATCACAACTCACCAGCTCAAACCCTCCAGCAACTAAGACTAACCTGAGCACAATCAAGCCCCCACCTGAACAGAGCACGCCTCCAGCCAATCAGAACACAGCCAACCCCCCAACCAATCATTACACAGCCAAACCCCCAACCAATGAGAACACACCCCCACCCAATCAGAACACAGCCAAGCCCCCACCCAATCAAGTCACACCCCCACTAGAAGTTAAAAGGAAGAAGCAGCTGCAAGTTCACATCACTCTGAGAAGCACAGAGCTGAAGACCAAGCCTGAAGATGATGAATGAGACTTCATCGAAACGTTGCCTAGATACTTCCAATCTTACGCGGGAGAAAACCCGAATAACCAAAGATCCACATACAAATACCCGCGAGAACCTCAGAATATATATATATATATATATATGTCTGGCATTCAGCTTTGTTCGGGTATTTTCCCACGTCATAATAGGGGTGCTTTTAAAGTTGTAGCAACGTTTCAGCAGAATCTCATCTGCCATCATCAGGCTTGATGGCAGATGAGATTCTGCTGAAACGTTGCTACAACTTTAAAAGCACCCCTATTATGACGTGGGAAAATACCCGAACAAAGCTGAATGCCAGACATGTAAGTACCCGCGAAAACTTTATATATATATATATATATATATATATATATATATATATATATATATATATATTCAGAAGAAAAGGAGATTGCTCTTCGGGAAAAAGTTTTTATTTTTGTTCAGAATTTTCGGATTTGTTATCTCAAGTCCGTCTTCAGTGAACAGTTAGGTGGAGATGTGTCAGGGAAGGAGCTTTGGTCGTTGTTTCTGTCGTTGGTGTCAGCGTTCTATAGATTGGCAGCGTGGGCATCAATCGCGTGATTGGCTTGTCAGTTGTTTTGGGTGCGAGCTGGGTTGTTTTTTGATGTTGTTCATCCAATTATCACGTAAACTTTGATAGTTGGGGTCAATGTCTTTGTGGCGATTAATGCAATTGGTGCCAGTATGCCATGCTTCAATAAATTCGCGTGCATAACGTGTTTTGCCTGTGCCAATTATTTTGGTTGCATCCCAGTTGAAGCAATGATTGTGCTCTATACTGTGTGTTGCTATTTGAGATAGTGGGTCTCTTCTTTTAACTGCTAATGTGTGTTCATGTATTCTTTCGTGGAGTTGTTTTCCAGTTTGGCCAATGTATTTTTGGGGGCATGTTTTGCATGGTATTTCATATATAACGTTTTTCATTGAGGTGATTGGTAATTTGTCTTTACCTGATATGAGTGTTTTTCTTAATGAAGTTGTTGGTTTATGTGCTATATTGATGTTAAATGGTTGTAAGTGTCTTGATATGATTTCTGATACACCATGTATATATGGAAGTGAGTACCATTTAGGTGGGTTTTGTGGGTTTTTGTTGTTTGTGTCTGTTTGTTTATGTGGTTTGTGTCTTAGGCAGTTTTTGATGAAGCTTTTTGGGTATCCATTGGTTATGAAGAGGTTGTATAGAAAGTTTAGTTCTTCTTTTCGTGTTTTTTTATCTTGGCAATAAGTGTAGGCTCGTTTGAAGAGTGTTGAGATGCAGCTTCTTTTGTGTGTGGTAGGGTGGTTGCTTCTGTAGTGGAGTATAATGTCAGCATTTGTTTTCTTTCTGTATACGCTTGTTTGTAATTTGCCATTTTCAAGAAGTTTTAAGTTGACATCTAGAAATGATAGTTGAGTATTATTCATTTCTTCTCGTGTAAATTGTATATCTGGGTGTATTGAGTTGATTGCTTTGTGTAGTTGTTCTAATTCAGTGCGTTTGACAATGACAAATGTGTCATCCACATATCGAAGCCATAGTTTTGGTTTGAGATTTGTAAAAACGGATTTTTCTAGATCTTGTAACACTATTTCAGCTATGAAACCTGAAATAGGAGAGCCCATTGGTGTGCCTTTTTTCTGGAGGTAGAATTTATTGTTAAATTGACAGTAGTTGGTTAGGCAAAGGGTGATTAGCTCCATTACTCTGTCAGTGGGGATATTGATGGGTTTTTCTTCTAATTGTTGTTTAATTATATTTTTGGCATGTTCAAGAGGGATCGATGGAAAAAGTGATATAACATCAAAGGATACCATGCATTCATCTGGTTTTATTTGTATTTCTTTGATTCGTTCAAGAAAGGTGTATGCATTTGTAATACTGTGTTCTGAGTTTGCAATTAAATGTTTGAGGTGTTGGAGAAGCCATTTGGCTAAGTTGTAAGTGGGGGTTCCGATGAGTGAAATTACCATGCGAAGTGGAATGTTCGGTTTGTGTATTTTTGGAAGTCCATATGCTCTGGCAATGGAGGGGCTGGTTATTAGGATGAATTTGCTGTCTTCATTTGAAATGAATTTTTCTTTAGAAAGTCGTTTGATTGTTGAAATTATTGTATTGTTTTGTTTCTTTGTGGGATCATTTTGTAATTCTGTGTATGTTGTGGTGTCTTCTAATAATGTAGTTGCTTTGGTGATATAGTCATCTTTATTCATGATGACTGTAGCTCCTCCTTTGTCTGCAGGGAGGATGACTATAGATTTGTCTTTTCTTAAGGATTGTAGTCCAAGGTTTTCTTTTTTTGTTAAAATGTGATCTGGATCACTAAGATCAAAGAACCCAGATCACATTTTAACAAAAAAAGAAAACCTTGGACTACAATCCTTAAGAAAAGACAAATCTATAGTCATCCTCCCTGCAGACAAAGGAGGAGCTACAGTCATCATGAATAAAGATGACTATATCACCAAAGCAACTACATTATTAGAAGACACCACAACATACACAGAATTACAAAATGATCCCACAAAGAAACAAAACAATACAATAATTTCAACAATCAAACGACTTTCTAAAGAAAAATTCATTTCAAATGAAGACAGCAAATTCATCCTAATAACCAGCCCCTCCATTGCCAGAGCATATGGACTTCCAAAAATACACAAACCGAACATTCCACTTCGCATGGTAATTTCACTCATCGGAACCCCCACTTACAACTTAGCCAAATGGCTTCTCCAACACCTCAAACATTTAATTGCAAACTCAGAACACAGTATTACAAATGCATACACCTTTCTTGAACGAATCAAAGAAATACAAATAAAACCAGATGAATGCATGGTATCCTTTGATGTTATATCACTTTTTCCATCGATCCCTCTTGAACATGCCAAAAATATAATTAAACAACAATTAGAAGAAAAACCCATCAATATCCCCACTGACAGAGTAATGGAGCTAATCACCCTTTGCCTAACCAACTACTGTCAATTTAACAATAAATTCTACCTCCAGAAAAAAGGCACACCAATGGGCTCTCCTATTTCAGGTTTCATAGCTGAAATAGTGTTACAAGATCTAGAAAAATCCGTTTTTACAAATCTCAAACCAAAACTATGGCTTCGATATGTGGATGACACATTTGTCATTGTCAAACGCACTGAATTAGAACAACTACACAAAGCAATCAACTCAATACACCCAGATATACAATTTACACGAGAAGAAATGAATAATACTCAACTATCATTTCTAGATGTCAACTTAAAACTTCTTGAAAATGGCAAATTACAAACAAGCGTATACAGAAAGAAAACAAATGCTGATATTATACTCCACTACAGAAGCAACCACCCTACCACACACAAAAGAAGCTGCATCTCAACACTCTTCAAACGAGCCTACACTTATTGCCAAGATAAAAAAACACGAAAAGAAGAACTAAACTTTCTATACAACCTCTTCATAACCAATGGATACCCAAAAAGCTTCATCAAAAACTGCCTAAGACACAAACCACATAAACAAACAGACACAAACAACAAAAACCCACAAAACCCACCTAAATGGTACTCACTTCCATATATACATGGTGTATCAGAAATCATATCAAGACACTTACAACCATTTAACATCAATATAGCACATAAACCAACAACTTCATTAAGAAAAACACTCATATCAGGTAAAGACAAATTACCAATCACCTCAATGAAAAACGTTATATATGAAATACCATGCAAAACATGCCCCCAAAAATACATTGGCCAAACTGGAAAACAACTCCACGAAAGAATACATGAACACATATTAGCAGTTAAAAGAAGAGACCCACTATCTCAAATAGCAACACACAGTATATAGCACAATCATTGCTTCAACTGGGATGCAACCAAAATAATTGGCACAGGCAAAACACGTTATGCACGCGAATTTGTTGAAGCATGGCATACTGGCACCAATTGCATTAATCGCCACAAAGACATTGACCCCAACTATCAAAGTTTACGTGATAATTGGATGAACAACATCAAAAAACAACCCAGCTCGCACCCAAAACAACTGACAAGCCAATCACGCGATTGATGCCCGCGCTGCCAATCTATAGAACGCTGACACCAACGACAGAAACAACGACCAAAGCTCCTTCCCTGACACATCTCCACCTAACTGTTCACTGAAGACGGACTTGAGATAACAAATCCGAAAATTCTGAACAAAAATAAAAACTTTTTCCCGAAGAGCAATCTCCTTTTCTTCTGAACTTATATCTCGGGATGCAAACCTTCACAATTATACGATATATATATATATATATATATATATATATATATATATATATATATATATATATATTACTTGTGATATCCCTATGCACCAGCCTTTTTGTAAATTTCAATTCTAGTAATATTCTTATTTTTGCTTTTTATTTTAAAGGGAAAGCCTCAGAGTTTTTTCTTTATTTTTCTTTTTTTCTCCTTATTTTTATTAGGACTTCTTTGCTCTTCTTATCCACGTTTTTGGACCACTTTGTTTTTCTTTTTTGATTATTGAGACTTTTCAACTGGATTAAGGTGTGAAGAACCTGAAGGAATTTCTTCTTTTCTTTTTGATTTTTTTTTTTTGCTCTTAATCAATATTATTATTTTTGGGTTTGTTTGTTTTTTTTTTCCTTACTATTTTTCCTTTTTTATGGTGGACTACTTCCTAATTGGATTAGGGTCTAGAAGAACCTGAAGATCTTTCTTCTTCCTTTTTTCCTTTTTCTTCTTTGGTTTTGGGCCTTTTACTATTGGATTTTTCCATTTTGGGTTATAATTGGCTACTCTATCAGTTGGATTAAAAGTTAAAAAGAATTTGAAGCTTTGGAAGTATTAAAATGAGCAGGAAACCAATACCATCTGGCATTTCTACTTCTACCTCTGCTTCCCCACCAGCTGGAGGACAACGTTTAATTCAGATAATGTTAAAGCAAGATAAAGAACAAGAAAAAGTAACTTTACAGATGATTATGCAAGGAATCTAAGATCTTAAGACAAAATCAGACACCATTGAACAAAGAATAGAGAACATTGAACAAAGAACAGAGAAGACTGATGAAAAAGTGGAAAATATTAAACAAATGATGGGGAAGTATGAGGAGAGATTCCAAAAAATTGAGGAAGAAGGAAAACAAAGAGAGGAGAAGATTGGAAATATTGACAGTAGACTAACAGTGGTTGAACAAGAAAAAAGTGGGATGTTGAAGTGGGAGATGGAAAGGTCAGAATTTTATCTCAAATTTCAAAATATAGAAGAGGAAAAAGGAGAAAATTTGGCTGCAATAATGATAGAAATGTTGGCAGATGCTTTGGAAATTACGAGGAAAAGATGATGGATGGAGTAGATGAGGTATATCGAGTTTATACAAGATATGCAATGAGAAATAAATTACCAAAGGAAGTCCATATTAGATTTACCAAAAAATCCATTAAAACACAAATATTACAAGTGGTAAGAGAGAAAACATTGAAATACAAAGGTAAAGAGATTGTGGTTTTAAAACAAATACCCAGAAGAGTGAGAGAGACGAGAAGAGAATATCGATTTCTGACCAAAATGCTTCTGGAAAACGAAGTGAATCAGATGGCTGATTCCAGAAGGATTAATGTTTACGTGGCAAGAGCAGAGACATAGAATTGATTCAATTGAGAAAGCAGAACTTTTCCATGCAGAATTTTTTGAAAGAATAAGAGAGGAGGCAGAGAAAGAGGTCTCATTAATTGAGTTTCAAGAGGAACAACTGGAGACTGAAAAAGAGAAAGGAGCTGTAGGTGGTCAGGTGGATAGGAAAGAACAACATGAAGTGAGATCCACGAGAGCTGTTAGACCTAAATATAAAGCATAATCATGGAAGAAAAAAAAACTGATTACAATGAATATAAATGGACTTAATTCAGCTGTTAAAAGAAGGAAATTTTTTTCATAAATTAGAGAAATTAAAATTTGATATAATTTGTCTACAAGAAGTTCATATTAAAAAACAACATGAACAATTGTTAGTACAGCCAAAATTGGGGAAAATATTTACTTCTTTGACTCAATCTAAGAAAAGAGGAGTGGTTCTATACATTAAAGAGGCTATCCCAGCAAAACTGATCTACATGGATGAAGATGGAAGAGTATTAATGGTGGAAATAATGGACAATAATATAAAAATACTCTTGATTGCAATTTATGCTCCGAATGAAAAACAAGAAGAGTTTTATAAAAAGCTACACATGAAAATAATTGGACTGGACTATGCTAATATAATTATGATGGGAGACTTTAATGGAATTGTGGACAATAAATTGGACTATATAGCAACAACAACCAAGCAAAATAGAAAGGCTCTCCCTAAATCTTTTTTTAAAATGACAGACGAACTAACTTTAAAAGATATTTGGAGAGAAAGAAAGGTTAAAGCTAAACAATATACTTTTTGTTCAAATAGACATTTATCATGGTCCAGATTAGATATGATATGGATCTCAACAGAATTAATATCCAATATTCAAGAAACAAATATCAAAACAAGTACTTGGGCAGATCATAGCCCAATGACAATTAAATGGAAGGGACAAAAAAAAAAGATCGAGATGGACATTAAATAATACTATTTTAAAGGAGAAAGATTTTATACAATGGATGGAGAAGGAATTGGCTTTTTTCTTTAGAGAAAATAAAAAAGAAGATATTTCAACGCAGAATGTTTGGGATACAATGAAGGCATATGCTAGAGGTTTGATAATAGATTATACACAAAAAAAGAATATTAGGAAAAGGCAAGCTTCTAAGGCCTTGGAAGACGAGTATAAAAGACTTAAAAAAGAATTACAGAAAATTCCACATAAAAAAGATATTAAATTGAAGCTGGATGTAATTAAACATAAAATGGAATTAATAGAGAAAGAAGAATTGGCACAGAAAATCAGAAATTCTAAACAGAATTACTTTGAAGATGCAAATAAACCAGGTATATGGCTAGCATATAAATTGAGAAAGGAGAAGGAATCAAGAAAAATATTGAAGCTAATAGATGATCAAGGCCAAGTTTGTTATGGTAATAAGGAGAAAAAGGAAATTATTTGAGATTTTTATGGGCAACTATATAAACAAGAGAATATTGATGAGGAAAAAGTCAAACAGTATTTACAGAATGCTAATTTACCAAAGATACCTAAAGAGACTGAAAAAATGCTAGAAAGCAATATAACAATGGTGGAAATAAATGAAGCATTTAAGAGACAAAACAATGGGAAAGCACTGGGTCCAGATGGGCTTCCGGCAGAATTCTATAAAACATTTCAAGAATCATTGAGTATCCCATTGTTAGAAGTCATGAATGAAGTTATGTTAAAGAAGATGATACCCAAAACATGGTCAGAGGCTTATATCACACTTATTCCAAAAGAAGAGGCTGACCCACTGCAAATTAAGAATTATAGATTTATTTCCTTATTGAATGCAGACTATAAAATCTTTGCTTCAATTTTAGCAGAAAGACTTAAAAATATTTAAATAATTTTATTCACCCAGATCAAAATGGATTTCTGCCAAAGAGACAAATTAGAGACAATATGAGAGTAATTTTAGATACTTTGGAATACTTTCTTCATTCTACTCCCCTCTCCTGTTTTCTGAACTTTAGGACTGTAGCAAATTAAACTACAGCTTACAATCAATCTGTTTCACAAGAAAATATTCCTCATTCTTTCCAGATCTATACCTGGTTTTACAGGCTCAGGTCTTGTTTCCTATATCCTGGCATGTAGCTATTAGCTTACAACCTGAACCTATTTTGCTTTACCCATCATCCCTAAAAAGCACTGGGCTATCTAGAAAAATATAATTTATGTGAGCTTCACCTTGTGATACAGCAGATAAAAACAACATGATTTATGGTCAGAGGCTTATATCACACTTATTCCAAAAGAAGAGGCTGACCCACTGAAAATTAAGAACTATAGACCTATTTCCTTATTGAATGCAGACTATAAAATCTTTGCTTCAATTTTAGCAGAAAGACTTAAAAAATATTTAAATAATTTTTTTCACCCAGATCAAAATGGATTTCTGCCAAAGAGACAAATCAGAGACAATATGAGAGTAATCTTGCACACTTTGGAATACTGTGAGGCTCATCCTGAAAAGCAAATGGCTTTGATATTTCTAGATGCTCAAAAGGCATTTGACAACGTGAACTGGAGATTTATGTTATTACTATTGGAACAGATGGGTTTTGCCAGAAAATTTACTCAAGCAATAGAAGCCATATATAATAAACAGACAGCAAAGGTAATGATGGAGGGGGAACTTACAGATCTTATTAATATAAGAAAAGGCAAAAGACAAGGGTGTCCCCTATCTCCTTTGCTGTTTGTGTTGACCTTGGAAGTGTTGAATCGAAATATTAGGGATGATAAAAGCATAAAAGGAATGAAAATTAAGAAGGAAGAATTTAAACTACAAGCTTTTGCTGATGATTTAGCTTTTATTCTGGAAGACCTGTTAGAAACAGCTCCAAGGTTATTGGAAAAGATAGAGACATATGGTGAGATGGCTGGTTTGAAAATAAATAAAGATAAAACAAAGATTTTGACAAAGAACATGCTATTGAGACAGAAAGAAGAACTGGTAGATCTTTTGAAAATCCAAGTTACAAATAAGGTTAAGTATCTGGGGATATATTTGACAGCAAGATGTAGCACATTAAAAGAGAATAATTATATTAAACTTAAACAACAGATAACTACAGATTTGAAGAAGTGGGAAAACTTGTAATTGTCATTAATAGGGAGAATTTCAACAATCAAGATGAATATTTTACCCAGAATTTTATTTTTGTTCCAAACAATACCAATTAGGCTTGGAAAAGACTATTTTGAAGTTTTAAAAAAAATCATGCTGAAGTTTATATGGCAAGGTAAAAAAGCGAGAATAAAGTTAAAGCTTTTGCAAGACGCTAGAATTAGAGGAGGTTTTGGCCTGCCTAATTGGGAATTGTATTATCAAGCTGCAAGTTTGATGTGGGTCAAAGAATGGATAACATTAAGAAAGCATAGGTTGTTGACATTAGAAGGGCATGATTTGCTGTTGGGCTGGCATGCTTTTTTATGGTATAAGGGAACTAAAACACAGGGTTATTTTAGAAGACATTATATACGGGAGTCTTTGTGGTTAAACTGGGAGAAGATAAAAAGACAATGTTATTTGAAAATTCCAGTTTGGTTATCGACTATTGAAGCATTTTCCTATCCTATAATCTACAAGAAGGAACAAACAGTTAGATATGGGGAACTATTGGATGAAAAGGGTGAACTTAAATCGATCCAAAACTTAGAGGAACAAGGTATAAGGATTAATTGGTTTTCATATGCGCAAATACATTCAAGGTATGATGAAGATTCTAAAACGGAGGGATTCTATGATAAGCAGACTGATTTAGATAAGATCTTGATGGGTACTGATGAGAAGGTGATTAAAAAATTATCTGGTTATTTACTGGGAATTAAATTAGAGGAAGAACAAGTCAAAGAAACTATGATTGCTTGGGGGAAGAATTTTGGATATGGGATTGATCTAGAGAAATGGCAAAAATTGTGGTCTCAAAATTATAAAATGACAATGTCAACAGCATATAAAGAAAACTTGTATACAGGTGGCACTTTCCTCCGACAAGAATAGCAAGAATGTTTAAGAACAAATCTGAAAAATGCTGTCATCAGATACCCGGCTCGTATTACCATATGTGGTGGACTTGTGAGGACGCTAAAAAATATTGGACTGAAATTCGCATGTGTTTGGAAAAAATGATAAAGAAACACATAGACTTGAAACCAGAGATCTTCTTATTGGGAATTTTACCTGATATATATAGTAAAGATTTGAAATACCTGATTGTGAATGTATTGACAGCGGCTAGGATTGTATTTGCTAAAAATTGGAAGGATGAGAAAATACCATTACAGGAGGAAATTATTAAGAAAATATTGGAATGTGCTGAGATGAGTAGATTGACATTTGAAATTAGAGAGCAAGAGGATAAACAATTTTATGAAATTTGGGATCTTTTTTATCAATGGCTAGATGATAAAATACGATAATAGAATATATAGAATGCTAGACAGTAAGGAATATCTTTATTGTGCTATTTTGTTATTACTTTGTTATTTGACATTATATTTATAAAGGGTTTTTTAGGATTGATTTGGTATGATTATATGATTTGTTACAGAATAAACTGGTTAAAGTATTGTTATCTCATAAAGCATGAATGATTAAAAGTATAGTCAAAAATTTCTTTTTTCTTAGTGATATTAGGATATATAAGTTCGGAATGACAATATGAGTTGTTATGTAACATAATTGTAATTGAGACTACAAAAGGAATGCACAAAACTGATGAACCAACTGACACACTGGATGTACAAATGAGAGTTGATGTTTTAATGTTTTGTTTGTCTTGTTTGTTTGTAGAAAATTAATAAAATCTCTTTCAAAAAAAAAAAAAAAGAATGCATTATTTCTAAAGAGCATTTTTGTAATGTACTATGAACAATTTTAATTTAGAGCCAGAAATAATTCTGAAACTCTGTGGAAACTCTTAATATACAGAATTCAATTCAGATTTTAAAAAGGTATTTTAATATGTGATGATCCTCCTATACAAATTCTACAGGCTACTATAGTCTGTGAATCCTACCTACTTTGAATCAGCTGTACTTTAGCACAAGATTTAGTGATCAGGTTAATATCTTTTCCCAAATTTTTACCATTTAATATTCCCATTCCTTTTTCTATGAATAATATATTAAAAGAACTATAATTAATCATTATAACAATGTTTTTTAAAGGTACTGTAGGAAACTCAAGTCTCTTTTTTTCATCCTCATATACTCACACAGCCAATACCCTGACATGCACACTGAAGTTATTGATTGATTACAGTTTTATCCCACTATCCCCCAAAGATAGCAGGGAATATTCTTTTTCACCACCTTTATCCTCACAAAGTTTGATTACTTATTAAGCTTCATTTGAGTGGAGATTGAACTTGTACCTCCTGGGTCCTCGCTGATCCTCTAACCACTACGCTTCTTTTGCACTATTTGAAAAGCAGACTTTTTGTAAAGTCTTCTTTTTTATCACTGCATCATAGTATCATTTTATTTCAAGGTTATTGAAAGGAGAAAAAACAATCCAAAGTGAAGTTTTTCAAAACTCCTCTAGAAGCTACAATTAAACCAATTTCAAGTCTTCAGTTACACATATTCTTTTAACATCAATAGATTTTGTTGGGAATAAGCTAAAGTTCTTTCTTGAAAGATTAGAAATCTAGTCATGGTACTTTGCACTTAATGGGGACAAATTCTTGTTCCAGAATGTTTAAAAAACCCTCACTAATATAAAATCCTATTCACTATGTTAAGTTTTTACATATAATAAGATTACATAAGATTTTTTTATCCTATTCCTAAAATAGTGTTCAATGGATATCTTTAAGTACTTTTCTCTGGTCATTCAGGCAAAGAGATATTTAACTGGTCATACATTTATGAAAAGAATATGGAATGTAGCCAACCTATTCCACCTATATATTTGATCTGGATCTGGAGAGGAATCTTAATATAAAAGATAGTCTCTTGCTTTGCTAGATGTTAAGTAAAAAAATACCACCTCCTTTATATTATTTCAGCCCAGGAGAAGGCAGACGCTAATAGAGTAGGTGCTTGTTAAAGAAGGAGAAGCACTGAAGGAATTGTCTGTCTTGAAATGTGTTTTCAAGGGGAGAGACCACCTTCCAATTCCCATTCACACAACAGAAAGAAAATGGACTAAAAAGTCATAAAATGTTTGATTGAAAATCCCGAACAAAGGTTCTTTTTTTCTGTCAATCAATCAACAAAGAATGACAATCAACAAAATGGACAGTTTTGCAGTGAAAGGGAATATAAGATGGAGTCAATAGGAGTAATATACAGGTTCCTCTGAAGGATCATTATACTTACAGTTAATGCCTGCATAGTGCTCTGAAGAAGGAATCAGCCCTAATATTTTCAACAAAAATGAAGAAATAGAATAATGGTAATGGAAATTGATAAATAAATGGACAGACAAAGAGGGAAAGAGGAGGAGAGAGAAAGAGAGAGAGGGAATACCACATATGAGATAGGTCAATGTTTCTTTTACTTTGCAAGTGGAAAGTGACCCTTTTTTCAATATTGACAAAGTTGAACACTCAGTTCTTTTAATTTTAAGATGCTTCAGGGAACATCTAATGGACAAAAGTAATTGGGCAAACATACTTTTTAAGAATCACACAAAAAGGAAAAGATAAGTTCAAGGAACTGATTTCATCCTGCAAATCTCCAAAAAGCACAGTTACAGTTCCTCAGTTGCTGAAGTAGATTTTGGAATTTAAAAATAAATGGGAGCAAGCATAGTTTTTCTATCCCAATTCTAATGTAAACATTGTTTTTATGCATATTCCTTTATCATATCTACCTGCAAATAAATATTGCTGAAGAATTTGGAGTGTGGAGTTTGGTGGTGAATAGAAGTAGTCCTCAAATTACTATCACAATTGAGACCAAAATTTTGGCTGCTTAAACTGTTGTTAAATGAATCACACCCAATTTTACAATCATTTTTGTTATGATTGTTAAATAAATCATTGCAGTTAAATGAATTAGATGGTGGTCATTAAGCAAATCTGGTTTCACCATTGACTTTGCTTGTTAGAAGCCAGCTGGGAAGATTGTGAATGGTGATCAGATACTCTAAGATGCTACAACAATTGTTGGCTGTGTTCTGTACCTTCATTTGCATTCTTGAAACCCCGCGTTTTGATTGGTCAAAGCGCGGGGTGATCTGATTGGTTTAGCGAGCTGCGCTGATTGGCCCGCTGAGAATCTCCCGCGATTGGCGGATACGAATCACGGGAGATTCAAAGCGGTACCATTGGCTGCGGCCGCTGCGGCTTGAGAATAAAAAGCCGCAAGTTTTCCCTTGGAGCCAGATTGGTTCTGGGGGCCTAATAAAGAGCTGAAGCCACAGTCACTGCCTCCTGGTCTCCTTGCCAAACGGACACGACACTGGCGATGAGGATGGGATCCCAAGGCTGAACCCCATCGAGCACGTGTCCGCCGGAAGCAAGACCGACGAGATGGCCAGCATCGCTCTGCCCGCGCCCTTCAACCCCGCTAGCGAGGACTGGGAATCCTACACGGACAGATTCCTCATGTTCCTCGAATGCAGCAACATGAAGGACGCCACCGGGCCGAAAAAACGAGCCATTTTCCTGACACACTGCGGGCCCGCAATGTTCAAAATGAAGAAAGCCCTTGCGAAACCCGCCAACATCAAAGCGATGGACTGGGATGACCTCGAGCCCTTGCTCCGCAACCACTATGCCCCCGCCATGCCCACCCTCATCAGGTGGCATGACTTCTACCGGCAGGACCAGAGACCGGGCGAAAGCATCAGCGACTTTGTTGCCAATTTGCAGAACCTAGGAGGCATATGTGGATTCTCCGACATGGATGAGGCCCTACGGGATTGAGTTGTGCTTGGACTTCGGGATCCAGTCCTCCAGAGCCGACTGATGGCCAAAGGCGACATCACCCTCGCCGACGCCATCGCTGAAGCCACCGCAGCCGAGGCTACCCGGAAGTCGGCGAACCGCATGCGGAGATCGGACGCCAGGGATCGCACCGTGACCACCGACTCGGGACAGGTGATAGAGGCCCAACCGGAAGCAAGTCACCACGAGACCACCACCCACCATGGCGAATTCCACTCCGCCTCCGACACCTCGGACGACAAGGAGGAAATCCACCGGCTCCAGGCGGGACGCAACCAGCGCAATCGGCAGGGTCGTAAGTCGGGGACCACGTGTGCCGGTTGCGGAGGCGACCACCCGAGATCGGAGTGCCGTTTCTTCGACGCAGTCTGCCAGCATTGCGACAAAAAGGGCCACATCGCCCGTGTCTGCCGACTAAAGAAAGCCTACAGCCCCAGACAGCGGGACCACAGCGAGCAGAGACGGGACAGCATACCCCCCAGAGTCAGAGATTGCCCAGCCGACAGCCGATGGGACTGGAGCGGGTGAACCCGACAAGGCGGAGAGACCCGGCGGAAGGAGGAAACCCACCAGACAGTCATCATTGGCCACGCATCAACCACCGACGTCCGAAAAGTCTATGTGGAGGTAGGTATAGAAGGCAAGCCATGCAGGATGGAGGTGGATTCTGGGTCCTACCTCTCCATGGTCGCCTGGCAAGAAATCAAATGCTTGGTGCCTACCATCCACAAGAAGGGACTAGAGAACCAGAGACTAATCATGAAAGACTACCAGGGAAACCGCATCCCGGTAGTCGGAACCGGACAATTTGAAGTAACATTTAAGGGCCGCACGGCAAAGCTTCCCCTAACAATCATGGACCGAGACCGGCCCAGCCTTTTGGGACTGCAATGGTTCGCGCCGATTGGCATCGAAGTTATGGGCATCAACCACATCACCGAGACCGATTGGGAGCAGCAACTGGCACAGGACTTCCAGGAAGTGTTCAACAGCACCCTAGGTAAGTACCGAGGGCCCCCCATCTCCTTTAGCCTAGACCCTAACATTCCCCCGAGACGCCTAAAACCACGGTGGGTACCCTTTGCACTCCGGCCAAAAATTGATGAGCAAATTGACAAGCTCGTCAAGCAAGGGGTCATACAACCAATTGATCATGCCCGGTGGGAGATCCCAATAGTCACCCCAGTCAAGCCCGGTGGGTCGGTGAGAATCTGCGGGGACTATAAGGCCACCCTAAATTGCGCCTTGCAACAAAGCGCCTACCCCATCCCAGTAGTGCAGCACCTTCTACACTAACTGGGGGGAGGCAAGGTTTTTGCGAAGCTCAACCTGGCCCAAGCATACCAACAGCTGCTGGTCGATGCAGAAACTGTGGAGGCGCAAACCTTAGTCATCCACCGTTGAGCTTTCTGATGTAACTGACTCCAATTTGGAGTCAGCGTGGTGCCTGGAATTTTCCAGAGTCTCATGGAGAGACTCTTGCAGGGCATCAAGGGGGTGGTGCCCTACTTCGATGATGTGCTGGTATCGGCAACCAATCAGTGAGAACTAGAGGGTCGGCTAAGGGAGGTGTTAACCAAATTCAAGGAAACTGGGCTAAAAGTGAAGAGGGAAAAGTGTCAATTTTACACAGAGCGGGTCAAGTTCCTGGGATACCTCCTAGACCGGCATGGCATCCACCCCACCGAAACTAAAATCAGAGCCATTAAGGAGGCTCCCACGCCCAGGACTAAAACAGAACTGTAGGCGTTTCTGGGACTGCTTAATTTTTACAATGTTTTCCTGCCCCAGAAGGCAACTGTGGCGGAGCCTTTGCATAGGCTCTTGGACAAGGCGGCTACCTGGACTTGGGGAAAACACGAGGAAGCCACCTTCAGGAGAACCAAGGACCTGCTCACCTCAGATGCTGTCCTCATCCAATACAATGAGACCCTACCACTCGCTGTCACATGCGACGCCTCACCCTTCAGCGTCGGCACCGTCCTCAGCCACACAGTCCCGGGTGGAAGAGAAGCACCCATCACTTTCTTCTCCAGGACACTCACCAAACTGGAGCCAAACTATAGCCAGCTGGACAAGGAGGCCCTAGCCATCGTTGCAGCAGTGAAGAGGTTCGACGAGTACCTCTACGGCCGCACCTTCACAATCATCACGGACCACAAGCCGTTGCTGGGCATCCTGGCAGGAAACCGAGCCATCCCGAACATTTTATTTCCCAGGATGACAAGGTGGTCCGAATTCCTTGCTGCCTACAGCTACCGGCTCACACACCGACCCGGTAAGACTATTACACATGCAGACGCTTTGAGCCGCTCACAGCTACCCGACCTAGACACCGACCCAGCACCCACAACGAGCACTCTCAGCATAGAGACTCTGCCCGATCTACCCATAACCGCGTCAGACATTGCCTGAGAAACCAATAAAAACAAACGTCTGGTGTGGGTAGAGAAAGGGTGGCCGGAAAACGACAACAACGAAGCATTCAAAACATTCCGGAACCGGCAAATGGAACTTTCACTGCAAAAAGGGTGTGTACTGTGGGGGGATAGGGTGGTTATTCCGGAAAAACTGCAAGGGAAGGTACTGGGGTTGTTACACGAGGGGCACCTGGGCATAGTTAGAACAAAAGCTCTGGCCAGAACTTACACTTGGTGGCCAGGGATGGATAAGCAAATCAAGGCCTGGGTGGCAAGGTGGCAACGCTGCCAAGAAACCAGACCGAGCCCTCCCGCAGCACCGATCCCGGAATGGGAAACCCCCAGGGGATCCTGGTCTAGGGTCCACATAGACTTTGCCGGGCCCACTAAGGGATATACATTCCTAGTAACTGTAGATGCTTACTCCAACTGGCTGGAGGTAAGCAACATGAAATCCATGACCACAGAGGCTGTAACCAAGGAACTTTGCAAACTATTCGCAACCCACGGCCTCCCGGATGTCATCGTGTTGGACAACAGGCCCCAATTCAGCTCGCTGGAATTTGAAAAATTCCTAGTGAAATGAAGCATACGACATGCACTGACAGCTCTGGCACATCCGGCAGCGAACGGAAGGGCGGAATGGATGGTTCAATTCACGAAAAAAACCATCCAGAAAACCGAACACGGGGAAATCCAAGACAAAATAAATAAAATGCTTTTTACCCAACATATAACCCCGAACACAACAACGAACAAAAGCCCGGTAGAGCTACTGATGGGGAGGAAAATAAGGTCCCCACTCAACAGACTGCACCCCACAAACAACCCGGAAAAACCCCCAAACTCCTCCAGCAAGCACCAGTCTTTTGCGCCAGGCGACGCCGTCTACACAAAAATCCTAACTGGAGACCCAGTATGGGTACCAGCAACCATAACCCAACTGACAGGTCCCCACTCGTACCAGCTGCAAACAACCGACAGATGAGCGTGGAAATGCCACATCGATCAAATAAGATCGAGAACGGCCACAAGAAATACAACCGACATGCAACCAGACACAGAAAATCCCCTTAACACAAGCCAAGAGGGGAGGGAATACCCCGGGAACCAAAGCCAGAAGAAAACCAACCGTATTCACCAGCAAGCAGCCAGCTCGAAGCCTCACCAGGGAGAAGCAGCCAGGCCAGCTAGACCAGCCCAGAAAGACCGGGCGGGAGCGGCGAGAACCGCAGGTCAACCAGCCTGGGTGGACCGGGAGGGAGCTGCGACAAGCGGCCCGGCAAGGCCTACCAGGCGTTTCCATCGACGAGGCCGTTAGACACAGAGAACCCAACCGAACCGGCCGGGAGCCCACCAACAACTGACCTGCGCAGGTCCAGTAGGCAAGTGCGGAGCCCTGCCTACTTATGGGACTACGTTACGTAGGACCAAACCAAGAGGGGAGGGGTGTTCTGTACCTTCATTTGCATTCTTGAAACCCCTCAAAGCGCGGGGTGATCTGATTGGTTTAGCGAGCTGCGCTGATTGGCCCGCTGAGAATCTCCCGCGATTGGCGGATACGAATCGCGGGAGATTCAAAGTGGTGCCATCGGCCGCGGCCGCTGCGGCTTGAAAATAAAAAGCCGCAAGTTTTCCCTTGGAGCCAGATCGGTTCCGGGGGCCTAATAAAGAGCTGAAACCACAGTCACTGCCTCCTGGTCTCCTTGCCGAACGGACACGACAGGCTGCTTGCCTACAGTTCAATCACATGATCATTGAGATGCTGTGATGGCTGTAAGCACGAGGGACAGTATAACTTTGAATTGTCACTAAACAAATGAATGTAAATTCCTGAATTCCTCTCACAAGAGTTGAATCACACCAACTTAACAAGATACTTTGCCTCAATAAGGAATCTCACTCTTTTTTTAATGAGATCAAAGAAGTGCTTTGCTCTGCTGTTTCACAGAGAAATTTCATTCAACAAACTTTTGTGCTTGAGAAACATTTTGAGGGTGATGATTTACTTGAATCTTCATTGGAGTTAAAAGCTCATCAGAGATGAACTTCAGAGATGCAAAACCCAAGCAAAGACATTTGAGGAAAAAATGAAAATAATTTCCTTCCTTCCTTCCTTCCTTCTTGCCTGCCTGCCTACCTGCCTGCTTCCCTTTCTTCCTTCAGAAATTATTAGGGGTGAAGTTAAAAGCTGTAACCCAAATACATCTTTCCAGGGAAAACAGAAGCACTGACTCAGCTATATTGTGTCAAATTAGGCAATTACCACTCTACAAAGCACTTTTGCAAGGAAATGAAAACTGTTGACTCAGCCATAAAAATATCTAGAAGGCCAAGAAATGATGCCAAGCCAGGAAAATATTCTGGGAAGTGAGTAGAGCTCCAGGAAAGGAAAATGATTTTCTAGAAAGAAAGTATGCTGCTTTTTCTTTGTTCTTTCTAAACCCTATGCCTTTGTAGTTTTGCCCAATACCTCACAGTTGCACTAATGGATCTCACTAAGCACATGATGTGTTATACCCAATTAATACTTGGCTGCTGTAACCAAATCCCATGCACATTCTAATTTGCATAAATCTATATGAAGGGGCCACAACCCAATCTCTTTTTTACTTCAGTTTTTTTTCCTCCAGTTCTGCCAATCAGCAAATGTGTGCGTCTGGTAATGCTTATTGGTTCGAACATACTCCTAAAAAATATTACATTATAAAACCTCAATTTTACTGCAGTTCTTAAATATAATTTTGGTTATCTATCTATCTATCTATCTATCTATCTATCTATCTATCTATCTATCTATCTACATAGGCCCTAATTAAAATGTATTAGTGTGTGCAGTTTTGAACCATGCCCTTTTCTTTTTTTCAAATACCTCCACCCCCCACCCTGTGGGCTTAGAGGAAATAGAAATACTGGCAGATCTCCCATTCGTGCTATCAATTAATGCACTCTTGTGGAGTGACACATCCAAATTTGGTCCAAGAGAATCTGTGGTGAAAGTCTTCTAGTAATTACATATTATCACCGTGCAGTGGTTTTTAACTGATTCCAGAAAGGTAGTTCAGAATATGTGATTGAAGGAAAAGGGATGGCTGCTTTGAAACTGCAGAAAGGGCTAAATTTACATTCCTGTATGTTACAAAAAACCTCTTTGGAATCAAATCTGAAATTCTTGCAAGGCCTATTAAATAATTTGTGTGTTCAGCCAAATTCTTGAGAAGAAGATTGCTTCCTTGGTTATACAGTATACCTTCAGAATAACTTTATTAATTGTCACAAAGTTGCATTTGGTCAACTTTTTCCCTTGACCAGCAACTGGTCTTTTTTCCCCCTTGGATACGTTATACTTCTCATCCAGAAACTTCTTCAGTTCTGACTGAAGTTATATATTATATTGTCAGAACTGAAGAAGCTTCTTGGTTGAGAAGTAAAAGGTCTTCAAGGAAAAACAAGAAAGTCCAGTTGCCTTCTGAGGAAAAAAAAAAAAAAACATTTGGGGGAAACCATGACCTGGTGACTGAGAATTTCTATCAACATTAATTGACATATAATACTTTCCATTTCATTTCGTTTGAGGATCAATTTTCCACTGCATGAAAGTTGTTGTTTGGGGATGCATGCATTGAAGGTAAAAGAGTGAGAAATATTATCAGCCAACTCATTTTTAATAGTCAATATCTATCTATCTATCTATCTATCTATCTATCTATCTATCTATCTATCTATCTATCTATCTTTCATGGAACAGCTGGCTTTTGGAAATTGTGGGAACTTGAGACTTTCAAGAAGTGATTGGACTGCAATTTGTCAGAAACGGTGTAGGGTCTCCTGCTTGAGCGGGGGTTGGACTAGATAATCTACAAGGTCCCTTCCAACTCTGTTAATCTAATATCTATCTACCTATCTATCATGTGTATGTTTATATATATATTTACTTACAAATCTACCTGCTTACCTGTCTATCGACTTATCTACCTACCTATATCTATCTATCTGTCTATCTGTCTGTCTATCATTTACCTACCTACCTACATCTATTTATCTGTCTGTCTGTCTATCATCTACCTACCTACCTACCTACATCTATCTATCATCCATTTGTCTGCCTATCATCTATGTAATCCAACATATTTTGAAACTCGACAGTGTACAAATAAAATATTAAAACATAAATACAATATGTAAAATTTAAAATTTAAAGGGAAAGGATGTATCAGTGTTAAAAGTTAATGAAAAGGGATTTTTTGTTTTGTTTCATTTCTGCCCCCCAAAGTTGCTGACCCCTTTTCCCCCAGAAAAAAAATAGTCAAAAGGGATTTTATTTTCACTGTTGTGACCATGTGTGTTATCCATTTTACTTTAACCATAATCTAAATCCTCTTCTCAGTACTTTCTACTGCACTGTCTGAAATCATTTTTTTCCAAAGTATGGCACTAAAATCTGTCATTAGTGTTGCTCAAAATAATGTGGATATATGAGTAAATCTGAATAGAGCTGGCATTTATATAACTCATGAGCCACTGTTTAATCAGGCAAAACGCGGTGATGTTTCCACTGTTTTCCAGCAGGTAGTCCATCTCTATAATCTAAGAAAAAGCAAAACCTAACAGATAACTAGTTCACTTGAGAACACAGGTACAGTGCCATCTATCTCCTGAGTCCTGAGTTTCCCTTTATTCTTCAATGTCCAAATTTCAACATAAAGATGTAGCTATTATTTAGCTGAGTTTCAGGCCCAGTGTCTTGCTGGAATAAATAATCCTTGTCCATATTGCAGCTGCACCTGTCTTCTTTTTCTTTTTACTTACAGGACACTTAACTGTATTTTTTTTAAAATCTGTTTGACTGAGAAGCTGTTAGTGGAAACCAGTTATGAAGGAAATGTTTCTTTCCTCTTTTCAAATACCAGCAGGTAACAAGGCACTTGTCATACCAAGTGGTTACCATCTATAACCTCCTTGGGGATTGCCCAAAGAAATCAAGTTAGCATGAATTCTTTAGTGAATCAAAGGCATTTATTGACAAACAGTGATAAAACTAAAGTAAAGGGTCATGTATTCTTTTTTAAAAAATCCCTGCCTGCACTTGGAATCATTATTCACATATATTGCTAATTTAAAAAATGCTACAGATTGAAAGGAAGACAATGGGTAAATTACAACTGCTGAACAGTAAGGTTCAACAAAAAGCTACACATTAAAAGCAACAGCAATTTTAAATATTTTTTCCCAAATTCACATAGAGGTAAAAAGGTCTAGAATTCTACCACATCACTGTAATGTATTGTATAATACACTGCTAAAAACAAAAAAGGGAACACTTAAACAATGTAACTCCAAGTCAATCACACCTGTGAAATCAAACTGTCCACTTAGGTAGCAACATTGATTGACAATCAATTTCACATGCTGTTGTGCAAATGAAATAGACAACAGGTGGAAAGCATAAGCAGTTAGCAAGACTTCCCCAATAAAGGAGTGGCTCTGCAGGTGGTGATCACAGACCACTTCTCACTTCCTATGCTTTCTGGCTGATGGTTTGATCACTTTTGAATGCTGGTGGTGTTTTCACTCTAGTGGTAGCATGAGATGGAGTCTACAACTCACAAAAGTGGCTCAGGTAGTACAGCTCATCCAGGATGGCACATCAATGCAAGCTGTGGCAAGAAGGTTTGCTGTGTCTGTCAGAGTAGTGTCCAGAGCATGGAGGCACTACCAGGAGACAGACCAGTACATCAAGAGACATGGAGGAGGCCATAGGAGGGCAACAACCCAGCATCAGGACCACTACCTCCGCCTTTGTGCAAGGAAGGACAGGAGGAGCACAGCCAGAGCCCTGCAAAATGACGTCCAGCGGGCCACAAATGTGCATGTAGCTGCTCAGAAACAGACGGTCAGAAACAGACTCCATGAGGGTGATATGAGGGCCCGACATCCACAGGTGGGGGTTGTGCTTACAGCCCAACACTGTGCAGGACGTTTGGCATTTGCCAGAGAACACCAAGATTAGCAAATTCGCCACTGGCGCCCTGTGCTCTTCACAGATGAAAGCAGGTTCACACTGAGCACATGTGACATACATGACAGGGTCTGGAGACACCGTGGAGAACATTCTGCTGCCTGCAACATCCTCCAGCATGACCAGTTTGGCAATAGGTCAGTAATGATGTAGGGTGGCATTTCTTTAGGGAGCCGCACAGCCCTCCATGTGCTCGCCAGAGGTAGCCTGACTGCCTTTAGGTACCGAGATGAGATCTTCAAACCCCTTGTGAGACCATATGCTGGTGCGGTTGGCCCTGGGTTCCTCCTAATGCACAACAATGCTAGACCTCATGTGGCTGGAGTGTGTCAGCAGTTCCTGCAAGATGAAGGCATTGATGCTATGGACTGGCCAGCCCATTCCCCAGACCTGAAACCAATTGAACACATCTGGGACATCATGTCTCACTCCATCCACTAATGCCACATTGCACCACAGATTGTCCAGGAGTTGAGGGATGTTTTAGTCCAGGTGTGGGAGGATATCCCTCAGGAGACTATCCGCTACCTCATCAGGAGCATGCCCAGGCATTGTAGGGAGGTCATACAGTCACGTGGAGGCCACACACACTACTGAGCCTCATTTTGACTTGTTTTAAGGACATTACATCAAAGTTGGATCAGCCTGTAGTGTTTTGTTTTGTTTTTCACTTTAATTTTGAGTGTAACTCCAAATCCAGACCTCCATGGGTTGCTAAATTTGATTTCCATTGATAATTTTTGGGTGATTTTGTTGTCAGCATATTCAACTATGTAATGAACAAAGTATTTAATAAGAATATTTTATTCATTCAGATCTAGGATGTCTTATTTTTGTGTTCCCTTTATTTTTTTGAGCAGTGTACATATTCTGATTTGTATCTACATCTATAAAGAAATCAATTATCTGAAGAACAGAAATATTGTGACTTAAAACTTAGGATAATTTAGGGAATTTATATTTATGTAATAAAATTCAACCAGCAGTATATCAATGAATCTGAGTGCACATCTATCTTGGAACAAATAGTACATAAACAGATTACATGTGACTGTTATTACCTAACATGTAATGTATATATGCTGTAACTTGGTCTTCTTTATTTAAGCTGAGATGTCAAGCCAGAATTATTAAAACTGTCTTTTACCAAGGTGATATCTACAGTAATTCCTTCTGATTTTCTGCTATTTGTGACATTAAAGTTCCTAATACTACATTGCTTGAAACTTTAGATTCCAAGGAGGCCCATAAGCTATCTCTGGATTCACTATTCAGAGAAACAAAAGTAATGGTATCTCTAACTCTGGTCTTGTATGTCAATGATTTTGGCAGATGATGTGCCTTGGTCAGAGGTAGAGAATATTGTTAGGCTCAGAGCATAAGATGCATTTTCCTCAGGCCTTTCTCAAATATGCAAATTTGAAAAGACAACATTACAGAATTCCTTCTAGCACTTCAAATATGAAAGTGCTTGAACAACTTTAGGGATGAGCAGATTTCTGCAGGTCATTTTGTTATCTGAATACCACTTAGATCTCTTGTTCTTCCTTTTCACCTCTCTCACAGGAAAATAATAACAATAACAACAACAACAACAACAACAACAACAACAACAACAACAACAACAAATGAGTAAACTTTTCAGTTGCATGTATATGTGCTGCACTTAATTTGTTTTGGCTCCATAGATTTCACCTTCTGATGGCTGATAAACTCATTGCTTCAAATAAAAATTGTCACAAGGAACAATGGAATCAGTGCATTGATGAGCTTGGGATCATGCCAAAACTTAGATTCTTGTCACCTTCTTTGTCTGAGGGTTCATTTGCAAGACTGAAGAGAGCAAATTACTTTAAGGAGACTTGGGTCAATTAGAACCTCAATTCTAAAATCCTTGAAAGCAATTTTCTGTATTTATAACATGCTTTCCAAAATAAGCCTAATTGATAAGGGAGAAAGGGAGGAAAATAAGTGTAAAAGGAGAAAATAAAAAGAGCTTTTATTTTGTTTACCTGGAATTATGGAGAAGTACAATTACAAGCTACATTTTTTTTTTTACCATTTCAAACCAATGGTTATCGGAATCTAACATAACACATAATAAATTATCAAATGTAAATAACTATATATTTGAAAACCCACAGTATTTCTCTAGTCAAATCAGATCTAGTCCTCAAATCCCAAAGTCAAAAAGTTTTTTTTCCCTCTTTCTTTTGTAAGAAATCCAACAGTGGTCTCCAAGTCACCACAAATTGAGTCAAATTATTTTCTCTAAGCAAAGCAGTCAATTTCACTATAACAGCTAGTTCTGTTGGTTCCAAAGTCCATTCTTCCCTTGTGGCTATATTTCCCTCTTTCCATTTTTGGCCATATAGGAACTTTGCAGCTGATGTCCTTAAAAACACAATCTCCCAGTTTTTCTTTCTACCTATTTACCTGCCATTCCTAAAATAATAACTGGTTGCTTCCTGAAGTTTGTTCAGTTAATAAAATGAACTTTATTATTTGAAATTCTCTCCAAACAGTGTCAAACGTGAATAGCAGACTTCCAGATTTATTATAGTTGCTGCTCTGACAGGGAAGACCTAATCAGAGAGAATCGTTGCGATTGGAGGTTCCAATCTGGAGATTCTATCCACAGTAAATTCAAACTGTGTTTATGTATTATAAGCATATGTCTAGTCAGTCAGATATTTTTCTTCTTCTAGACACTGGCATGACTGGTACAAAAACAGAGTTGGATTTCTAATTTTTATCTTATCAATCCACAATAAGACACTGACGTCTTAAAACACAAAGGCATTTTTCTTGCCTTGGCAACCAACTGCAAGGAATAATTTTTGGTTCTAGTGTAAGATATAAAGTATATCTAGTGAAAACATTACTTTCCCCGTGTGAAACCAGAGGGCCAGTCTTGGCTTTTATTTTTCAACTACACTTAGAGAGCAGTGATACTTTTGAACTGGATCTTTCCATCAGCCATGTCAAGACTGCTCTCTGCTCACATTTTTTTTTTTTTTGTATTTTATCCTGGATTCTGACTGTGAAAAAAAACCCTCCATATTCAAGAATGCTGTTTTCTCTTCATTTTGATTAGAATGGTCTTGCATATTGACAGTATTTTTAGATTTCACGGGCTATTTTGTAATTGCTATTTAAAGAGACATTCTAACTTCCTAATAAGTCTGGGGGCCCTTTCCATCAGCCCAGCTGCACTATGAGGGTGTTTTTCTCCCTGAGCATAGTCCTTGTTTTTGTGTTCTTTTCTCAGTAGCCACTTACCTGAGGCTAATTTTGTACTTCTATCTTGTTAAAACAGCAAGTTTTAAATAATATTTGTTGATTTCACTGAATGAATGGCACCAAGCTTTTTTTTTTTTTTTGCAATATAAATACACTTGTTAGACAAGAGCTCTGAAGGAGCTATGGAAATTTCTAATAACAGATGAGTTCAAGAACAAGAGAAATTCAGCAAATGTTTCTTTTGCATATAAAATTTGGCACTAGGAAAATAAATACTGGAAGTAATTCTCTTTTCCTCTTATCTTACGAACAAATGGCAGAGAGAGAGAGAGTAGGGGAAAAAAGATTGGATTGACACAATGGGGTCCTTCGGACAGTCATTCATTAGTCACCTCATGGCAAGATTACATAGGGCTGTCCTTGAAGACTATCCACAAGTTTCAGTTGATCAAAATCATAGCAATATTAGCAATGATGGGCATGCCTTGATATGCCATTGTAACACTTCAGTAGCTGGTTGCCAGTCTACTTTCTACATGACATGGAACCTGGTAATTTGAGGAACTGCCTGTTTCCCATAGCACTTTATTCTCATCCAAGAAGCTTCCTTGGTGAGTTCCCCTAAGATTTTGAATGGCCGTCACCTTGCTGGCATTTAAAAGGGCTCTGAAGATCTCATTCTTTGCCCAAGTCTTGGACAATTGATGTTCTTTCTTCTTTTTCCATGTTCCCATCCAGTTTTTTCTTTCTTTCTTTTGTGTTGTTTTATATTTCTTGCATTGTTATTTGTTTTAAATCTGTTTAACAATTTGTAAACCTCCCAGAATCACTGAGAGTTAGGCTACGTATAAAAGCAATTATTATTGTTGTGCTGTGCTGTTGCTATTATTGTGTAATTATCGATGCTTAATTCTTTTACGAACATTTCTCTCTTGTTAAGGCCACTGTAGTCAAGGATCTAAAATATGTTACATTTATAGATCATGGGACTTAGATTTGGATTCATATCTTCTGCAAAAAAAGGGGGTCTTATTTAATTTATAATGGCTTTTGATCCAGTGACCTATCACTGCTGATTCAACTAGGAAAGAGAGATGGAGAGAAGGAAATCAGTTTCCCTTCCTACTACAATTCACCAAAATTCCTAACGATCGATTCCCAATATTAAAAACTCTCTGTTCTATGCACTGATAGTATGCAAGTGATATTGGGTCCACACATTATCTCGTCATTGATCTTTCACAGTATCACTACAGTTAAGTACCACAGGAAAGGAGATAAAAAAATAAATAATCTTTTTTATTTTTCTGTGAGCTGGCATTTCCGATGGGGTACTCTTTGTGTAGCATCTTCCCTCAGAATCTAAAATTACCCCCTCCCACACACACACACACACACCACATTTTATTTGCATCTCATATATTATAAGTTAAAATAGAACAAGAAAACCTTGCTGGACTTCAGTATGATTTGTCTTGCAAATTATTGAGTGATGGAATTTTGCAGAGATAGTATTCATCTATCTTGCACAATGCTGTTAATGCTTTCAATTATATTTTTTTTAAACAATTGATAAATTCAGAAATGATTCTGGGTGGTTAGTTTTAAGCTTTTCACAGCCTTAGATTTTATTAAACGAAATCCACTAACCTTTTTGAATAGAAAGTATGAACTGGAGGAATATATGGGTGTTGATCCATTGCACCCCTCCTTTTCACTTTATGTATGCACAAATATGTACACATGTGTAAGCAAACACACTCAAATGCACATCCACACAAACACTTTTCTTTACAAAATATTTCTGGGCTTCACCCAGAAACTGACAGATGCTTCTGCATTTGTGCCATGTGAATTTCTTGCTTGCAGTGGTGTATTCACTTTGTAAGTTATGATCAGCATTAACCCTTTTGCCGTAAAATCACCAAAAAAGTTTAACAGGACCTTAAAAGAGTAATCAATATGTTTTTGCTTTTATTACTGCCTGTTTAAACAAATATAAAACAATCCTGAGAAAGGTATTTTCATGTAAAATGGACATACTATTCTTATATGAGAGGGGGGTAGTAAAAAGAGAGGAAAAAACGTGAAACTTATCCAGATTGATGTTAATAAAGCAGTACTTAAAGGTACTCTGAGACTCAGTTTAATGTAGTGGTAAAGGCACCAGGCTAGAATGAATAGATTGTATCATAATGTATTTGTCTTTTTGCCAATAGCAGTTGAAAGACTCTTTGCAGTTTTTAATTTTTTTAATTTACAGTTAAATTTATGTGCCACCCATTTTGCCAATAAAGTGACTGACCTACAATTGGCCTTACAGTCACTGGGATAAGAAAACTACAGTATGCGCCAGGTTTTGTTGTTTCTAATGTGCTTAATGGTTTTTATGTTGCTTTTGCTTTTGATTGGGAGTCATCCAGATTTCCTTATAAGATGAGTGGCTATATAAATGTTTTACATA
This sequence comes from Hydrophis major, assembly GCA_033807585.1. Taxonomy (NCBI): domain Eukaryota; kingdom Metazoa; phylum Chordata; class Lepidosauria; order Squamata; family Elapidae; genus Hydrophis; species Hydrophis major. Next base: position 169,708,872 of record CM066330.1, read on the forward strand.
AATAAATACAAGAGCTGTAATTCAATTAAAATAACAACACTAAACCTATAAGCAGTTCCTCCAAACTGAACCACAGATAAAATGAAGCTACCAAATAGCAATAAAAACAGATGACAATATATATCAATAAAATAAATATCTTTACACTGATTTTTCAAAGCATAGTAAAGTATACAACCAATATATAAGGTCATTTTAGTCTTGGCTCTTTAGTTTGATGTTTATCTACTTTTATAGATTTTCCAGTTTTGGGAATCCATTGAAGTTAGGTATTCTCCATGGTTTATCCATATATGCATACAAGAAGATGCACTTCATTACATTGTCCAGTCTGTATAACTGGTTAATCTATGTTACATCTATTATTCAGGCTTAGAAATGACCTCCTAGTCAATATGATTTCCTAGTCTTAGGCATCTCTAAAAACTTAGAACTACATGAGATAATAACAGCTATGGGATAAAATGATCAGGGTAATTTAACTCTTCATCCTTAAAATATTTCCATCCTTAATAAATGCTCCCCTCCTAAAACAGCCTTAGTCCAATCTAACAGGTTGCACAAAAAATTAATCGCTGGTCATGAAAGTTCACAAATAATGAAATCAAATGATGGCTTTCAAATCATCTTGCTTTAGCTTGCTTTTCAAGATAAATGACCATATCCTATCCCCCTGCATACAGATCTGCATTTAATTCACTGCTGTTAGGCAATTATAAGAAATATTTCTTTCTCTAATATGAGATTGCACAACATCATATTAAGATATCTTGGAGAAGTCTTTTGACAGACTCTAGAGTCTCTTTTCTCATAGTTTTCTACCAATAAGTCAAGACCATACATTGCCTTCCCTAGTAAATGTCCATTGAATCAATAACAAAGTTTTTAAATATACTTTTGCAAGTATGAATAGAATTTACCATGAGGAAAATTGAACAGGTTTGATTTATTTATGTGCCACCTATATTATTTTTACAAACAACTCAAGGTATAGAACATATCTACCTTTCTCCACCTATTTTCCCCACAACCACCCTGTGTAGTGAATTGGGCTGAGACAGTGACTGGTTTAAAGTCACCAAGCTGGCTTTCACTATAACTAATGATCTCCTGGTTTCTAGGCCAGAATCTTAGCCACTGGCTCTCACACAGAAGTGTTTTTCGTCATATACACTTAATTTCTTCACATATATTAAGTATATACATGGAAGACTTAGGCACTGCCAACAAGATAGATCACAATGGAATAAAATAGCATATAGTTATGCAAAAGTGTTTGCAGGATAGCTTTTTTTAGGTACCACAGAAAATACACCAAATGCTCATTCAATTAAACCAAAAGATATTTAGAAGCATCTTAAAATTGTAAAATATAGGCTCATTATCAATGCCCCTTTAATCAAATGCTGATAATCTTCTCCGGGAATTTTCTTAGCTTGCAAATCTATAAAGTAAGTTTTCTAGGGAAATTTACACCTCGTTTCTTCAATGCTTCATGCTTGCTATGAATATTGCCAGGCAGATTTGCCTCATAGTTAGCATTTATATTTATACTCTGTGCAATCTGAATTAATTTTTGTCCTAGAGCCAATGTAGTCCATTATTGCTCTCTGATCTAACTGAACAATCCAAAAGGTGCTCCATTGGAGTTTGCAAAATGATGCAGTAAGCTCTTTATTATCATGATTGATGAATCACTACATAAATGAAGTTCATCCCTAAGCATATGTGCCAGATGTTAAGTATTTTGAATAATTGCTAAAAATGAACTATTCCAGCAAGCCCTTTCAAAACAACAGATTTCATGCCAAGCAATGGGCTAAGATAGCTTTCTGATTATTCTATGCAAGTACTCAGATTAAGGGAGAGGGAGAGAGAAAAAGAGAAAGAAACAGAGAGAAAGAAAGAGAAAGAGAGAGAATATCCTTAAATGTAAAATTCAGTTTTCCTTAGTAACATAATTTAACATATAGTTTATTACTCTTGTTAATGACAAAGTAGGCAGCAATAAACTCCTTGTAATTTGGTTTAATCCAGCCTGTGAACCTTACCTTATTTTTTTTCTGCCCTACCCATAAAAGTAAGGATGTAACAAATGAAGCAGAAATTCTACCTACAAGCATGTTTTCCTATTGCCAACCTCCCTCTGAAATTATTCGAACAACCTGCAGGGTATACCTTATGCCAGCTGCCACCACATATTAAATACTATAAGGAAAAGAGAGGCAAGAGACAAACTCACAATTCAATCATGGTTTCTCTTTAGAGTTTTAATATTTTAAATGTAAAATGTTGCCACATGTTGCCACAGGAAGCAGTAACTCCTCCAAAGAAGATCAATCAGTTTGCTACCACAGACTCCTTTCCTAAGAAATGAAGCGTTATCCCCAGCTTGTGAGTACTTACCATGGAACCAGTTGGATGCTTTGCTCCACTCTAGAGGTTCTCCCCTTCTGAATTTAGTAGCATCTAGCTCACTTTGTCTGGATTCAGAAGCTACACTGAGCCAAATTAGTAACTGGATAGAAAACCTCCAGAGCATAATAGAGCTGTAGACTAGACCAGAAGTCAAAACAAGAGGAGAAAGATCGACAGCATATCACTTCCAAAGGCATGTTGTCAGTAAAACTTCACTGGTCTGTCCATGAAGTTACCAGGAGTCAAACTCAATTTGAAGGAGATTTTTACCTTCAAGTAAAGTTGCTATAAATCTTGTTAAACCTTCCAAAAGATAGATGGGAAATTGTCCCTGCTCTTTATATTTCACCCCTCAGCAACTTGCATTTAGCAGAATAAGGTCTTGACCTCTGAGGATTAGAGTTAATTATCCAGTTAATAGCAGTAAAGTAACCAATTTGTTTTTACTGGTCTTCTGTACAGCTGTACAGTCTATTCCTAAATATCCAGTGACTACAAAGTTAGACATTGTTATGCTTTCTGTTTGATTTTGGTTTGTTGTTATTGTTCTTGTCAGGTAGCCCCACAGGTAGTCCTCGGCTTATGATCACAACAAAGCCCAAAATTTCTGTTGCTAAGTGAAACCATGGCTAAGTGAATTTTGGCACATTTTACGACCTTGCTTGCCATAGTCACTAAGTGAATCACTGTAACTGAGAAGTTAGTATCACAGTTGTTAAGTGAATCTGACTTCCCCATTGACTTTGCTTGGCAGAAGATCACAAAAGATGATCACATCACCCTGGGATATTGCAACCATCGTAAATATGAATCAGTTGCCCACTGTCTGAATTTTGATCATCTGACCATGGGGATGCTGAAATAGTCATAAGTGTGAAAAAAGTCATTTTTCAGTGCCGTTGTAACTTTGAATGGTCACTAAATATACTATTGTAAATTGAGGATTATCTGCACTTCTCACTACCTCCTACATTCTGTTAACATTAAAAGTCAGGAGCATTAAAAGTCAGGAGAGGGGACACTCATTGAAACAACTGGCTGACTTACAGTTTTCTCAAACTGAACGGCCTTTTGAGCTGATGGGATTGAAAGATCCATAACAGCATTTATTTCTATTGTTGACACTGTGTCTAGCAGTAGGGTAGTGTTACTCAACCTTGGGAACTATAAAATGTGTGCACTTCAACTCCCAGAATTCCCCATTAAGTTGGTGTCTACAGACTTTAAGTTGGTAAAAGTTAAAAAAAAAAAGTGTCCTGGGAAATATTGATCTCTGAGATCTTTATAGATGCAAGCAGCTCCCAGAAGCAAAAAAAAACCCAAAATCCTTGCAAAAAATTTATAGTGGAGCAGGACTTTGGAATAGAACAGAATTCTTTATTGGCCAAGTATGATTGGACACACAAGGAATTTGTCATGGGTGCATACCCTCTCAGTGTACATAAAAAGAAAAAGAAAGAAATACATTCATCAAGAATCATAAGATACAACATTTAGTGATAGTAATAAGAAATCAAATATACATTAATGTATTAAATATACCGTATATACTCGAGTATAAGCCGAGTTTTTCAGCCCATTTTTTGTGCTGAAAAAACCGCCCTCGGCTTATACTCGAGTTAGATTCCCCTCTGAAAAAAAATGGTGTGGAGCTCCGGAGCTGGGCAGCCGCTTTCCTGCAGGCAAGCCCCACTTCATGGACTCCGTCCATCCTCGCTCCCATCCACCCACCCACCCAAAGCGACGAAGTCCCCCAATCGCGCAGCCCAGAATTGCCCTCCCCTCAGGGGACAGCAACGACGCCCGGTGTTTCCTGAGACAAGAAGCTCCACCGTGCAATGAAAGCACCCTGGCTCTAGGCTCAGAAAACAACGCGAGGCGAGGTCGCTTCGGCTCCGCTGAGCTTCATTTCCTAGCTGCTTTCAGTCCGTTCGGGAGGAGGGGGAGGAGGTGGTGGCCTAGAGCTCAGAAAACAATGCAAGCTGCCACCACTACCTCCTCCCCCTCCTCCCGAGCGGACTGAAAGCTGCTAGGAAATGAAGCTGAGCTGAGCCTAGAGCTCAGAAAACAACGCGAGGCGAGGCCACTTCGGTTCCGCTCAGCTTCGTTTCCTAGCTGCTTTCAGTCCGCTCGAGAGGAGGGGAAGGAGGTGGTGGCGGCAGCTTGTGTTGTTTTCTGAGCTCTAGGCCACCACCTCCTCCCCCTCCTCCTGAGCAGACTGAAAGCAGCTAGGAAACGAAGCTGAGCTGAGCCTAGAGCTCAGAAAACAACGCGAGGCGAGGTCGCTTCGGTTCCGCTCAGCTTCGTTTCCTAGCAGCTTTCAGTCCGCTCGGGAGGAGGGGGAGGAGGTAGTGGCGGCAGCTTGCATTGTTTTCTGAGCTCTAGGCTCTAGGTTTCCTAGCTGCCTCTCAGCTTTCAGCCGGCCGTTTGCAGGGCTCAGCGAGTCACATCGGACTTCGGGCCAGTCTGCGCCAGGAGTTGCCCCGCCGCCACGCACCGGGGAAGTGGTGGCCATTCGCCTTCGCTACAGTTGGAGCTCTTCGGGGGTGCCCCTCATCTCTGTCTGACCTCATGGTCTCTGCCGTCGCGGCTGTGATCGCCTCCCATCAGGGCGCTCGTCTGGAGGAGGCGGCGGTGGCTTGCGGAGCCTCGGCACGAACCCCCTTTCCCCGCACTCCCCCCCACCCCTCTGGCAGCAACAGGCAGAGAAAGCCCTGCTTCCCCCTGGCCTGTCTCGGGGAGAGGAAGCGAAGGGCCCCATCTCGGCTTTCATCCTTCTCAGATACCTCTGGGTTTTTTTCCCCCTTCCAACTGGACGATGGCGATGTCCTTGAGCAAGTCTTAAAATGCCGGTGATGAGGGGCCTCCTGGCTCCCCAAAACACCTTCCTGGATACCATAGCAACCCGCTTTGATGGCACGCGTGAGTTGGCTTCCCACTCTTTTTTTTTAACTCTCCTCCTCTCCTCTCCCCTTGTTGTCTGGTCTTCCCTAAGGAAACTCGAGGGCCACACTTCCAGGTGTTTCTCCCTGTCTTTCTCCCTGACAGGGGTCAATGATCTTTTCTTCCCTTCCCTTCTCTCAGCCCCATCTTCCTTCACCTTTGTCACCACAATCCTGAACAGATGAAGTTTGTACTTCCCAAGAAAGGTTGGATGTTCCTTTTGAGGAGGGAACCTAGTGTGACATCTGTATGTTGACCTACTACTGAGCCATGGCATGTGTACACATGCAATGGAGGCATGAGGGAGAGCTGTGAAAGAGATGGTGGCTCTCCATAACAGGATGTACATGCAGCACATACACATGCTTTTTTCTTGCAAGGGAGAGAGTGACTCCTGCCTATCACTGTCATCATCATCATCTTTTGGGTTAGTGAATCAATTAAACCTTTCATGATAGTGAGATCGTTTCCCAAATTTCCCTTAAATCAGGGAAGAAATCAGAAACAAATCTTTGGACTGAGAATAAGCCTGTTCCTATGATGCCATTTTTGTTCACTGCAGTGTGAAAAGTGTGAAAAAACACACTTCTTTTTCTTCATCTTCTTGTTCCCTATTTACTGGTCTCTTTCAAAGAGGAAATTGTGAACATCAAACTTATTTTCAACTGTCCTAGTGAAAGTTTTTATTGGTATCTATTTTTATTTTTGAAATTTACCAGTAGCTGCTGCATTTCCCACCCTCGGCTTATACTCGAGTCAATAAGTTTTCCCAGTTTTTGTGGTTAAATTAGGTGCCTCGGCTTATATTCAGGTCGACTTATACTCGAGTATATACGGTACATTAAATGTATATTTCTTATGCATTAAGTATGTTTAAATTAATTCTAGGGTGCGTATTGACCTTATTTATGAAATTTAATATCCCTGTTTTTGTGACTTAATATATCTACATTTTTATTTCAAAAGAATTCAACAATGTTATTTTCATTATTCATAGCAATCAATTCGCTTAGTCAATTATTTGAGAATAAATATAATATACATTCCCTTTTCAGTCTGACATCCCAGTCAATGAGATAGAGAACTTAGTTCCCTTTACAGTCATCTGTTCTGAATTATTTAGTTTTCTTCAACTTTTTGAATTCTACCATCTCTTCTTTATCCTCTAGTTTTCAATTTGGATTGGCTCCTGGTTCCTGTTCAGGCATTTGTCTTTAAAGTAAATTGTTCATTTCATCCTATACTGTTGGTTCTTGGTTATTGTTTTAGCTTCCACTGCTGCCACTTGAAGGATAAATCTGGTTTTCATTCCACATCATCCATAAGAACATTTGCTGCTACATTTTTATGCTGACATCATCATTTCTGCCTGAATAATATTTGGCTCATCTCTGACAAAGAAAAAGAAAAATAATACTTTCAGGCTTCCAATTCAAATATAATACAGATAAAAACTTTTGAGTTTTATTTCATGGCTTACTTTAGGATAAAAAAAATTATGAATTAGAAGATTAGTATTCTTGACTGTACCTGCAAAAGTCTATGTTTATTAAAAACTCCAAAGCTTAGGTAAGCAGATAAGAAAAAAACCTGAAAATGGTCTGCAATTTTGGCGTAATTTAGATGACATGGAATCTTAGCATTTGTGAAAAGGAACTTTTAATTCTAATATTAATTTTCAATTTAATACTATACCATTAAGCAGGATCCATGTGCCCTAATAAAGAACCAAGTCCCTCTTTTGCATTCTCAGAGAAGGTGAGCGTATGCCACCAAAATTCAATGATTAATTGACAAGCAATGATAATGGGGTTTTCTCTGTATTATTCCTGAGAAATGAATGAAATAAGGTATATTTGAAGACTTGTGTTTTGCTTATTATTCATGTAAGTGCAAAGAAACAGAAACCTCTCTCCCCCATCTTATTTTAAAAACAGAAGCTTCTCAAAATCTTTATTAAAGTAATCCAAAAATGAGGGTGAACAGGGGTGAGATTCAATATTTTTAACAACTGGTTCTGTGGGCATGGCTTAGTTGGTGGGCATGGTTTGATGGCCATGTGACTGGGTGGATGTGGCTTGGTGGTCATGATATTGGCTGGGCATGGCCAACTCAATATCACTCACATTGAGGCACCATCTCTTTGCCTAGCCTCTCATGACTATGGGGATGCTGCAACAGTCATAAGTGTGAAAAATGGTCATAAGTCACTTTTTTCAGTGCCATTGTAACTTTGAATGGTCACTCCACACAAGCAAAGTACCAACAAAGGAGGGGGGAAAAAACTCCAGAGACATTCCTGAGACAGGAAGTCTAGTCCTGCCAAGAATGTAATAAGAGTTAATGGAGAGGCAGTTTCTGTAAGCAACACCAGAATGTTTCCTTCCTGCCTTCCTTACAGGATTAGGCCAGTAATTTCTTCTAACAATTGGTTCTCCAAACTGCTGAGAATGTTAACAACTGGTTCTAGCGAATAAGTGCGAACTGGTAGAATCCCACCCCTGAGGGTGAAGGTTCGCTCTCCGAGCTTGTTGGTTGTTTTCTGAATGTTTCATTACCAGGCTAGGTAACATCTTCAGTGGAGTTTAGGAGTGTTTAATCCAAAAATATCACCAGCTACTAAAAATAATAGTTAACTCCCCACCCCAAAGAAGTTGTCTTCCAAAAAGCTGCTTATTTTTCCCAACTGTGATGAAATGTTGAAACAAAATGCATACAGAATGAGAAACTCCTTCTTCATTATCTCCAGATAGGAGAAGGGAGTTAGTTGTTTTTGCTTGTTTCCCCACTCTCTTTATTTTGTAATTAGTGATGGCATTTATTAGAATACATTAAAACCCAGTACAGCTTTCTTAACAATACATACAAGGACATTCATCAGAGAACAGATGGTTTCTTAAATGCAAAACTAAACAGTTCTTCAATGATGACAATCCATTTATCTTAATGTGTACAGCAGATATCTAATCCAGCAATAACAGATTTATATCACATGTACTGTTTTACATGAAAATTTCTGCAAGTTGGTGCTTTGCTTTTCTTTTTTTAAGATGAAGCACATTTATCATCTTTTAGTGGTAGGGTCAGGGCTCTCAGTAACAACAAGCAAATTCAACAGAAGACACAACTAAAATCATGACAACCCACAACTGTGTCCCTGTGATAACCCTTAATGCACCAGTTCAACACTGCAGTGCACAACTGAAAACACATGAATTATTATTGGAGCTAAGGGTGATACACCCAGGTACCAACTGCCAGAGTTGGTTGTTCTATTCTCTTCTTGTTTGCCTGCTGTTTATATACTTCTATTGCTTTTGTTAACACTCGTTGTACATTCATCCAGCAATTCCTTATTCCATCAATCCATTTTGTAGTAGTGATCGCCTCCCCAGACATATGTGGCCATTCTGGTATTGGGATGAATTCCATTCCATTTACAATATGGAAAGGGGTATACCCTGTACTATCACGAACAATATTATTATATGATACTTCAGCAAATGGTATCATATTTACCCAATTGCTTTGTTGATAGTTTACATCGCATCTTAAATATCATTCTATAGCAGCATTGGCTCTTTCTGATATACCATTAGTACATGGATTATAAACTATACTAAGACCTTGGGACGAATCAATAAGTCGTATGAAGTTACGCCAAAAGTTCACAGTGAACTGTATTCCCCTATCTGAAATTATTTTCCTGGGCACACCATCTAATCTGTATATATGTTTAATGAACAAGTCAGCCAATCCTTTTGCAGTCGGTAAGCCTTTGCAAGGAATGCAATGAGCCTGTTTCAAAAATAATTCAATTATCGTCCAGATAATATTATATCCTTGGTTATCGGGTAAGTTGACTATAAAATCCATTCTGATATCCTGCCAAGATCTTGTAGGCTCTACCATAGTTTGTATCAAGCCAGAGGGTTTTCCAATACTGGATTTTAGTGGTTGCACAAATTGGGCAGCCTCTCACTTAATTCTCCACATCTCTTCTCACAGATGGCCACCAAAATTGTCTTTTAGTCAAATGTAATGTTTTCAGAAACCCATGACCCAGCTTGTTTAGAATCATGGCAGGGAGTTAAAACAATACCCCTTAACACCTCTGGAACATACACTTTTGTACCTCTCCAAGCTACTTCATCTTTCATATCTACTTGGTCTTTATACAGTGACAACCAGGGATCTTTTTGTAATTATACTGGGTAATTTGCTGTTAAAATATTTGTTGTTAATGAATTTATTCAATCCACAGGTGGAATAAATGGCTGTACCACTTCTTTTCACTAGGTTTTAAATTGTGGTAATTGTGATAAGGCATTGGCCATAAAGTTCCTTCCAGCCAGAACATATTTCAGAATGAAATTAAAGCGTCTGAAATATAATGCCCACCTAACTTGCTTTGGGGATAACCGTCTTAGGTTTTGAAGAGTTTCCAGATTTTTGGGGTCTGCCCACACTTCAAAAGGATGTAACCCACCCACTAAAAGGTGTCTCCAGGTGAATAGGGCCCATCGTACAGCAAATGCTTCTTTTTCCCAGATGGCCCAATTATGTTCAGTTTCATTTAATTTCCAGGATGTATATGCGCAGGGTTGTAAATATCATTTTCTATTCTTCTGTAACAACACGGCCCCCACTGCCACATCACTTGCATTAGCTTGGACTATAAATGGACATACGTACCTTACTTGAATCCATTTCAATTCATTCTCTGAAATCCGATAACTGAGATAATCTAATTTAGTTGAAGGAAATTCACATTTGGAGAGCTTCACATAAAGCTGTGCTTCCAATAATTTCTTTAACACTTGTCTTATGAGTTTTACATGTTCCTCTTTGTTATTTGAATATATCAAAATATCATCCAAATATACCAATACTCCTCTATATAAATGTTCATATATCACCTCATTTATAAGCTGCATGAATACAGCTGGAGCTCCTTGCAAACCAAATGGCATAATGTTGAAATGATAACTGCCCAATGGACAGTTAAAGCTCTTCCATTCATCTTCTTGAATAAGTAGCCAATAGTACGCTTCCCGCAAAGCTAGCTTGGTAAATATATGTCCTTAGGATAGGGTGGCTCATAAGTCCTTTATTAACGGTAATGGGTATAAGGCTTCAATGCATATGGCGTTCAGACCCTGAAAATCCACACATAGAAACAGTCCACCATCTTTTATTTCTCTAAATAATACAGGAGCAATGATATGGGATCTTCCTGGTGTTATAAAACCTCATTTTAAATTTTTATCTATATAAGAGCGCATTTCTTCCATTTCCTTAGGAGTCATAGAATACATGCGTGGTTTGGGTAATTGATACTCCATCAGATAACTGTTCTCCACTATATGTTCACCTAAAAGCATCTTAGCAGAACCTTTGGGCAGCTCATCTGATGGTGGTAGAGGAGTTGGTCCCGCAGCTAATCAAATTTTTCAACCCCCCCATCTAATAGTTGTCTGCCACTTATCCAACCATGCCAGGCCTAATATTAAAGCCTCAGTCATATGGGCGACTACAACAAAGGATATCCACTCCCAATGCTCCCCCATTACCATTTTAGCGTATTCTGTTTGATGTGTTGCTGGCACCCCCGCAAGTACAGACCCATCCACCTGTTCAAACTTGATAGGATTAGTCAATTGTATGACCTATAGACCCAATTTATTTACCATTGCTTGTGTTATAAGACACCGGGCACACCCAGAATCAATTAGTGCCCTCAACCGAGTCCCTTGATTAGTACGCACATTCCACTGTGTAAGGTTTATGATAAATGGATGAATTGGCATACTCACCATAGGGTCATCTGTACTCACCCCTTCAACCTCATATTCAAGTTCCTCGGTCATTGGACATGCCCTTCTGTCCTCTGAATCCTCACTACTGGGTCCCTTGGCCTCTAACCTCCTTGATCATTCTGGAAATGTTTTTGTATTAGATTTCTTATTATTAAGTGATTATAAGTCCTGAGACACCTGTGGTATTGGGTGGATACAATGGAGGTATCGGACAATTTATGGCCCATTGCCCTGATTGGTTACAAAGGGAACATTCCTCTTCCTCCCTGATGTTGTAACAAAGGTAATACTCTTGGTTCTGAACTCATTGTTTGGTCTCCATGTTTTCTGAATAGATCTTGGTATACCCCAATACAAGCAGGCCTGAGTCAACTTTGGATCTAATCCATCCTGGAATACATGTATTAACTGTCGTTCAGGCCACAATGCTACTTTCCCCACCAAACATCGAAAATCTTGTACATACTCGTGTGCTGGCCTACCAGACTGCTTTATACTCAACAAATCATCCTTTGCCTGCTGTTCATAGAATGATCTTCAAATTGTGCCCTTAGAGCTGTCAAAAATAGTCCAATGTCTCTTAACTCAGGAGATCATTGTCGATGCAAATCTGCCACCCAATCATCTGCCTCCCTCTCCAAGACATTCATCACAGTGACCACCATCGACCAATGGGACAGATAGAATTGTCCATACAAATCGAAATGAGTAATAATTTGACTCAAAAATATATCAACTCTGTTAGCTTTTCCATCAAATGTATGTATATGGGAGAAGGACTTTCTGTCACAGCCTGCTAAGCACTGGATACATTTACCACAAATCAAGTTACTCACAAGTCAGTGAAACATGATGAAAAAGGTTTAATGTAGAATCTCCAGATGACATTGAGCATTGACAGTCACAATGATCTGTTCAAAGTCAGCATTGAGAGGAACCACCTCCCCACACTGACTTTATAACAATTAACACAGCATAACCCTGTAATTTACAATAACCCTGCTATTACACCTCCATGATCAAATAAACATATAACAACCCTATCATTACATCCACGCGCCCTGCAATCCCCCTTACACGCCTCCACCCTGTGCCTAAATGTTCCCTCTACATTCTGCCTTAAAGAAACAAGTCTATATTCTAAATAGTCTGCAGCATCTGGTTTCGCTTCTCCCTCCCCCAGCAAGACCCCAGAAGGGAAGATGAACACGGCAACCATATAAGCACAGCCACATCAGCACCACTGTTCATGACAGCCTTGGGGAGGAACGGATCTGTCAGGGAAGGACAGGAGCCACCAGGGAAGTGCAGAACTTCAGCCAGGGAGATACAGGCAGGATGTCAGTATGAAGGCGATGCAATGTGGCAGCCCAGTATTCAGCTGCAAAGCCACCTCCACTCAGCACAGCAGGACAACGGAGCACCGCACCTCAAGATATTCTCAGGACTGGAATCCAACACTTATAATCAGGAACATAATTTCCTGAAAGTCACCTTCCATAACAAATTACATATGCAGCAGGTGTGGGGAATGTCCTCCCTCTAGAAGTGAAAGTGTTAAATTTTAACAGACATGAAAAGAAATGTCTGTGTGTTTGAGAAAGAAAGCATTGCCTTGAATGGCAGAAGAAATGCATCATAGCTAAAGTTGCATAACAACAATTCAAAATCAAAAGCATCACTTACCCTTCTAAACCTAGATGCCTTGAATTCAAAGAACATTACTGGCTTTACACAACCAAGAGATACTTAATGTTGTGGACACATTTATTATTTCCTTGGCATGAATCAGAGAGAAAGAAAGAAGTCAAAGAAAAGGATCACATCTATTGTAGAATAACACAATTCTCCTCTATTTTATTGACAAGGTTAGGTGTCTTAAGTAAGTACACAAAATGGAGAGAGAAAAAAACTGAAGCATTCAAGTTGTTATAACATCTCCCCCAGAATTTCAGAGAGACAGTTTTTCTTCCAAGATGCAGTTACCGGTTTCTATCTCCAAACTCTGTCAAGTTGCTGTGTCTGTTTTCAACCCTTCTCCAAGTACATTTAAATCCCATGTGTTGAGGCTTTCAATCAAAGTCACACAATTTTACAGCTACAGGGTAACTGTCACTCAAAAGCATCTAAGATTTGGCATTTCTGTCTATGGTTTACATAGGGGGCAATAATTTTTAACCTATAACATTCACAAAGAACTACTGTTTTTTGAGACAACAGCTGAACAAGAGTGATTTCGAATAACTGTGTTTTTGATTCACATTTTATCCCATAACACATTGAACTGGCTAAGGCTCTGGGTTGCATAGTGCAATCCTGCAACAAGAATTGAAGCTTTTTATTAAGAAATGTATCAGCTGCTTAACTATAATGCACTTCTATTAAAATGGAAATCAGAGAATCTAGAATGTACGAGTAAGGAGCCTTAGAAAGATCATCTAGTGCAGGGTTCTTCAAACTTGACAGCTTTAAGACTTGTGGACTTCAACTCCCAGAATTCCTCCTCCAGTCATTTTAGCTCAGGAATTCTGGGAGTTGAAGTCCACAAGTCTTAAACTTGCCAAGTTGAAAGACCCTTCCAGTGCAATGTTTTTCAAACTTGGCAGGTTAAGACTTCTTATGGCATTGTTCCCTTCTTGAACAATTTTTACTGTTAGTAAATTCTTCCTGATGCCTAAGGAAAAATGGTTTCCTTGAAATTCAGTTCCAATTGTTTCATATCTTAACTTTCTAAACAAGTGTAACCCCATGTTTAATATGACAACCCAGCAGATACTTGTAGACAACTATCATTCATTGATATTTATTGATATTTAAGAGAAGACCCTATGATCTTCTCTTCTCTGGGATACATATTCTCAATACTTCCAACCAATTATCATTTTTTCTTTCAGTATTCCTCATAATATTAGTTGAGGTCTTATGACTAATTTCCATTCTTTTCAGATTGGACCTCAACTGTGGTGCCAGAAATTGACTTAATATTCTAAGTAGGTTTCAACCAATACAAAATAGAGAGGAATACAAAGTTCTCTTGATTTGAATACTATGCTTCTCTATAGAGCTTTTGGTTGATGTTTTTATTTACCACCCAGTCAGTTTCAACTCGTAGTGATCATATACTTAGATTTTCTCTGTGATTATCTGGCAAATCCTGATTTTTCAGGTCTTCTAAAAGCGCATTCATCACCACTGTAAGTTCACCCACTATGCTCCTGGTTTTCCTCTTTTGTCTATTTCCACCTTTCCTAGCATAGAGCCTTCTATAGAGAGCTAAGTCTTTTCATAATGTATTCAAAGGAGAATAATTTTAACCTGGTCATTTATGCATCAAGTGAATGCTTGGAGTGGATTATTTGATAGAAGTCCAACTTTCACTTCCACAAAGTTTCACTAGGAATGCCATGGCTTGCACTGTTCTGATTCTGGTAGATACATGCACATTGTTGTGTATGAATATCTTTTCATGGAAATTCTATCCACATAATCCCATTTTAGTCCCTTATCCAGATCATTTGTAAACACTCAATATGGATTAGTAGTGGATTTAGAACAGAGCTCTGGGGGTGCTACTTGTCACCATTTTCCTATTTGACTTGGAGCCATTTAAATATATTTGATGGTTACTATTTTTCAGCATCTTCTGTATCTATTTAATGGTAGCATGGTCCACATTACTTTTTGATTTTTCCCTTATTTATAGTCATGAACATTTTCATGGTAGAGTTTCTCATTCCTGTTGTCAATAAAATTGGTATCTAAAAAAAGAAGAAGAAAGGAGGGGGAGAAAGATCAGGTTGGTTCGGCATGACTTGTTTGTGATAAATCCATGCCGGAACATGTATTCTTTACTGAATACTTAGAAACTGATTGCATAATAATTTGTTCCAAAATGTTCTCCAGAATTTGTGTCAAATGGACCAATTTGTAGTTACTACAATTCCCTTTTGCTTTCCTTTATGACAGTAACATTTGCTCTTCTCCATTCCACTACATGTGATAATTAGTCAAAGATCATAGAATGAGTCTCTGCAAGTTCCTTTATGATTTTCAAATGTAATTAATCTAGTCTTGGAGATCTCAACTTCTTCATGATATCCAGGAGCTCCCTAATCATCTCTTTACTTGCCTTGGGTTGCCTTTCCCTACCTTCAGGAAGAAATAAAAACACAGAAGTAAGTAAATTTACAAGAATTAATTGTTGTTTTTTTTTCAAGCCATGGGCTCACAATTATTTTTCTTCTTATTGCCAATGACAAAGTCAAAAAATATTTTTGTTGCTTTTGGCGTCCTTTGCAGATTGAATTTATATTATATTTTAGTCCTTCAGACTTACTTTCTTCAGGTACTATTTACTTGCTGTTTTATTTGTGATTGCACCAGTCCTCTATTTCTATACATGTTATTTTAACTCTTAGCTCACTCAGAAGGAGTCCTTGACTCCAACACTCCATTTAGCCTCAGAATATCTATTCATGGGATACTGCTTAGTATTTTTTTTTAAATGTTTTTGTTGAAATTGGATCTCCTGAAACAGTGACAATGGTTTCTGTTGATTCTATTCTGTTTCCATTTCTCTTTCAGTATTATTTTTGAAACACTATATTATTCATCACAGCATCTCAGATTCTCATTATCCTTACTTCCTGAACTAGCTCTAATGTATTGATGAAATTCAGCTATATGTTATTTGATAGCAATATCTCTTATTTAAGCTTCTGGAAAATGAAGATATAATCAAGACCTGAGGTTTTGTCTCAGTTGCTTTTCTACCTTATTTCCAGGGATTTGAAGTCCCACTCCCCTTTATATCAAGGAAAACATATAGATGTTCCTCTAATTTCAACTCAGGAATGACTGACTGTTGTTTAATGTTACATCCTTACATCATAACCTTCTCTCAATCCTGGTAGCCAAGGATACATATCTCTAGGGTTTTCTGATCTCGTATGAAATTGCATTTGTCATCTCATGCTTACACAGCCCTTGCTACATGTATGAGATGTAGCACTCTAGTGGTAACCTTGAAGTGATAGCTTCTGGGGTCCGCTAGCTCTCAATGATTGCTTCAGAAGGTAACATGGGGAAGCATCACATACAGCCTCGTCTCTTGCCTTGTGACTTGCCTGTTAGTTGAGATCCTTTCTTTTCTGCACAAGTTGCCATGTGCAGGAAAACCTTGGAGTCTTCCACAACACAACCATATTTCCAAGTTCCCTATACTTTTAATCTTGGATAGGCTGGTCATCTTCATTCTTTCCCAAACCTGCTCTGTCACACAAGTCTGGACACTGAAGCGGGTCTCCCTCTTCCAGGTGAACTGATGCCCAGATATTGGAATAAAACTCAAAAAGCAACTTTGACACCTCCTCTGCCTGTTCAGCCCATGAGAGATCAGTTATATAAAAATACTGAACTAACAAATCTCCTTAGGCCTTCAGAGCATTTGGGCTTTGAAATCAATAAAATTTACATCTTGGTTGTTAGATCTTTCTATAGCTTTATCCATTGTCCCAAACTGCCACGTAGCTAGGCTTCCTTATATAAACAAATGATACATTTTAGCAGGATTCACAGCAATGTTGCTCTTTAGAAAAATAACATAAATTGACAAAATGACTAAAGGAAGCTTCACTTTTTTTATAAAAGAGAAGGAAAAAAAGGATAAGAATAGTATGTTCCAGTAGTTACTTTACTTAAATAATGGACTCATCTGGATAAATTGGCTTCTAAGTTCCAAAGCTCAACAACACATCCACTCCAGAACATCAATGTGCCTAAGCTAATTTTGGTAAATAAAGTGGATACACATTCCAAAAAAAAACCCCAAAACCCTCTCCTGTTTTTAATTGTAGTATTTCTCCAGTAATATCTTTAAACCATTAAATTTGGAGTCACCAAAATCTCTATATATCACAAGAGATAAAATCAAAAGGCAGCATTTTAATGCAAAAATTATGTATAAGCAATTAAATGAGTTTAATCATAAGGTCAAAGTTCATTGAGAAATCTGGATCAGATTATTCATTTTCTGTTCTAAACTAGCTATGAGGCTAAGCTCACTTTCTAAATTGTTTAATGTTAGTGAACTTATGTGCATTTTTCCATATAATCAGTTATCAGGATCCTGACTAGGGCACTCTCATATTTTAAATATAAACTTTGGCAACAATATGGTCATACTGTAAGGAATGCAGAAGGTTTTTTTTTCCCTATTATAAAGAAATTTCAATAATTAATTACTGCAGGAATTCAATGCAGTGCACTTCAATCAAATAAATATCCAAAATCTATACAAGTATTAAACTAATGCATTTACTTTGCAGCTATTTGTACAAATTTCCTACTTGTAGCAGAACCTTTTCAAACACATAAGTGATGAAGCCTCAATATGAATTTTACTAAAACATCGTAAAAAAACCTACATTGCATTGAAATAGTTAGTAGTTGATTTGTTGGCTTTTATTGGATAGAAGGAAGGAAAGAAATTTTAATCTGCTAGTCTTTGTCAACTTTAGGGGGTGGTTCTTGTCTCCATTTCAAGGCCACCAGCCAATGCTGTTTGAAGACATTTCTGCAGTCATGTGCAGCATGATGTTCTGAAGCACTGTCTCCTCCACATTGAAATGGTGTCTATTTATCTACTCATATTTTCATGCTTTCAAACTGCTAAATGAACAGGAGCTAGAGGAAAACAGGTGCTCACCCTGTCACACATTTGGGTTTTGAACTCAGCATCTTAACTGCTGAGCCATCATATCTTCTATTAGATAAGTAGCATTTTATTGAGGACATCTGTGAAGGACAAACTTCTAATTAATGTTATGGCATATCAAACTTGTTAAGTGATTTCTCAGTGTTAGAATTTTGTAACTTTAAGGCATAAAACATTAAATTGATATGATTAGATAAGTTTAGTAGTCAAATAACATTTACAGAAAGGGATTGTTTCAGCTTCATCGCATCAAAAGCAGGAAGGAAAATGAATTGATTATATCCAAGCATAGGATCAGACAAAACGTATGCTACTACAGATATTTTAACTACCCAGATTCCACTGATCTACAGTAAAGCTTTTTTCTTAAATTGATTCTCCATCTTGTCTCCTCACTCTTTTAACAGCACACAGCAGGAAGCTATGTTGACATGCAGAAAACAGGATCTTGCTGTAGGCAGGGCTAAAAACCAAAAAGGCACTGATTAAAACAAAAAAAAGAATCTGATGCTACAATTTGATTTTAAGATTATTGATCTTGTCAGTCACTTATGGATGCATAATGGCTCTTTAAGACTAAAAACTGCAAGGTTAATTGTAAATTATCACAATTTTAAAAAGCAAAGAATTCTATGTGATTAGTACAATACACCTTTCATAAATCATAGAAAAATGATCATTGCATTTTTTCTATCTGCATGATGATCCAATTTAAAGACCAAATAATCCTGAAGTGTTTCAGGAATTTGATGTTTACAGATTTGTTTTTCATTCTCTCAAAGTTGCAGTTGTTCTGGCAATTTCTTTACTTCTGCTAACAGGTTTAACCAACCTAAATGTATAAAAATATTGACTTCAGGTCACATTTTTTAGAAAAAGGGAAAATATGTTTCTGTGTAGCACATTTGTGTTTATATCACATCCATGGGACATACAACATACCATTATGGTAGAATTATGCCCTTATGTCATGTGTTGGTATAATTAAGATAGTGGCAGATTTTCTTTAAAAGTACCCGTTAACAGGCTCTCATTTCAAAAGGCAAACACTTTAAAAGCAACAATCAATATTTCTAATTCTACATTTGATCAGAATTGCAGTTCTTTTTCAAGCAGTGGCAAAGATCACAGGATCTAGACATTATTCTCATCTGACATTTGTAGTTCTTACTGTATTCATGAGACTAATCTGCCCTGCCCTTTTGGTCCATTGGTGGAACATAGTGTTAAGTGCCAGGAAAATCAAGAAATCCAAACTGTTCAAATAAAGATTTAGTGTAAGCTTGAGTTCTCTACAAGAATCTGAACTACTAACAGTCAAGGAAAATTAATGGGAGATAAGAGTAGAAGGAATTCGAAGTGGACTGGATTTAGATCTCATGAGGGCATGAAAGGATTCATGACTGATGATGCATTTGATCCCTCCCTCAGGCTCAGCCTGGTCATCTCCTACAGGCAGAAATGAATAACATTTCCCTCTATAATCTTCAAAGTGATCTCAAGGACTCTGCTCCACTTCTGAAGATCACTTTGTCAACATGAATGCTCCTCTCTGCTTTGAGTAATAGTGTAGTATGTTGCAAGCTAGCCTCAGGGGAAACAACAGCCCTTCAACTGAGTCAATTATTTGTATAGTTACATTACCAGAGTACTGTAATATCACAATGGCTGTAACAATTGCCTTATACCATTCCACTGTTTTTCTGTAACCTGAGGGCGAAAGTTTTCTCTTCCTGTTCTCCAACAGCCCCAATAATCCATTACCAACATATCTTGATCTGAACAGGTTTTTCTTACACCATCATGGAAGCAAGGTGGCAGAGAGTGCAGACATGGCCAAACTTTTAAAACCATTACCTGCAATCATCACAGTTTCAATTGTGTCAAACTGAATTCATATGAATCCACCACCTAACCAAATTCAGGCTTGACATCATCTATTAAAAAAAAAAATAATTGTACATGAAAATTATACACGGGTGCTCAAACAAATGTCTTTTTTACTGTAACTAGATGTTGAATATGAATCTTATGTATAAGTTTATAGGAAAATTAATATTACATATAAAACATTTACCAAGAAATTCCACTTACTAGTACAGGTGTTTATTTTTTCTAAATACCATGACAAGAGCTGGTTTCATAAAGCAGTTTCAGAAGGGAAAAAGAATTGAAATAGCCTTTTATAATAGGCTAGCCTAAATAAGCATCATAAATATTTTCTTCACAAATGTTCATACCTATCAAGTATTTGTCATTCTCCAAACTCTGCATTTATTTTATAGGTTCATTCAGGACGGATGTTTTAGTCTGAGCTTTGTGTTTGATCTTAACTCTTCATTATATGTAACAGTGTATTTTAATAAACTTTTAATCAGATAACATATAGTTTATCATTTGGGGAATAAATTTTGACGATGTTCAGATCAACAGATACTTTATCAAAGAAGATCTTCAAGACTAAACAGATTTATTGGGCTATAAACTATTGTGAGAAGGAGCTCTCTGCTGGGAATACTAATGCCCTAATAAAATTAGTAAGACCTGAAAATGCTCTTAGAGCCTATGACTTTTTGTTGCCAAGATTAACCTGTTACTTCCCCATTGTTACCAGCTAATTTAGCATTTGCAAAATGCATACCAGAAAAGGTGAGCACAAGAAAAGATGCCTGGGTAATTAAAATTAATAAAGAATTGTTAATGAAATCCCCATACTTACAGCATCAACAAGGAGAAAATGACAGTATTTATTCACAAATATTTGTCTTTATAGGGCAGACCCTATAGTCTCCCTCTTCCTCTGTCCACCCCTTGGAATGCTCAATTCATTCTATGTAAGATCAGCTAGAATATTCTATTTTTTTTGATTTTATAATTAAAGAATGGGAAAATAACACATAGGCAAATAGTAGAAAATCTGTATAAAAAGAGACACAATAGAAGAATCTTTTTGGCTTGCTAAGCCATTTGTTAGTGAGGCATAAGCTCAACAATGCAGGCAGTAAAAGCAGTAAAAAGAAACCTATTAATTTTTTAAGGTCAGAATGGGAAAATATTTAGTTCCCATCTCACATATGATATGCAAGTAGCACACTATTCTGGAAAGCACCTCAGAAAGAGATAATTTGTTTAAGTAATCTCTTTCTAGTATAAATTGAAAACAAAAATAGATCAGTTACAGGACATCCCTATTCTGTCCCCATATCTTTTACATTAAAAACCTATTCTTTGAATATCAACCTCTAATGAATTTGGTAGGAGTATATATGGTACATATCTGGCATAGTTTGTCTCTAACCTCATTCCTAGAAGTAAAGCCACATTTTGGGTTACAGCCGGGAACAATAGACCATAGACATTTATGGTAAGCAAAGAAGAAAAATCATTAAAGGTTCTAACTAAACTATACCAGCAAATCTGGAGAACTACAGTGGCCATTTGGAAGAGGTCAGTCTACATTCCACTTCCCTCCAAATGCAAACTTAACAGAATGTGCAACCTACTATATTACAACCTTTATTATGCTAGGAAATATAATAATTAGGACCATCCAATGTAGATTACAGCCTTACACAGAAAAAGGGATACCAGATTTTAAGCTGGCTTTAGAAAAGGCCAAGAAACATGAAACATTATTGCTGATGCACACTGGGTAACTGAGAAAACCAAAGAGTAGCCAAATAAGTTAGAATATCCTTTGTTGATTCTAGAAAAGTCTTTAGTTGTGTCAATCATGTTAAGCTGTGTAATGTGTAATGCCCTAGAAAATGGGGATCCCAAAAAAAATCTTATTGTCCTCATATAGTCGTACATACATAGCTCAGGAAACCACAGTACAGATAGAACAAGCTAGTTCTATTCTGGAAAAGGAAGGTTCATCCATCCATTGATGTCAGAAGCACCTACAAAGTTAACCAAAGAATCCTGGTGGAAAGGATTTGCCGGTGAGAACATCATGGCTCAGGGGACATCCAATTGCCAAAAATGATGCAATCTTCAAGGAGGCTCCTTTCATGTTCCCTGGCAAAGGAGAGTGACAAGTGTTAAGCCTGGGTTCCCCAACCAGGGTTAAGGAGACAAGCTAAACAGAATGTGCAACATTAGTCAGATAGGCACACAGATAAATGAGTGAGATTTGTTTGTATGTTTATTAACATACAATAAAAATAACAGATACGCTTGTGCTATCAAAAATATAGTTTATTCCATTATGAGTTCATAGCATAGTCAAAATAACAGTCCAATAGTCATGTATCATTTAGTCAGTCCATTCAAGGATATTCAGTTAGCAAAATCCGTGCAGAATATCCTATGTCAGTTCACTTACAAATCAGTCCTTTGTCTCTCTCCCGTTCGAGTAACGCAGTCTTGAGTCCATGCGGTAATTAGGGATCATCAAAGCCAGAGAGAGAGCAAGCTGTCGTCTTGCTTCTTTTGAAGTGCTTTCACAACCACTCCCCTAATTACATTCCCATATTTAAAGTTGCAGACACTTTAACTTATAAACTATGATTACATATTTATTATTTTACCTAAAAAGGTTAGGGTAAACAATGTTACTGCATACTTTCCTCTTATTTATTGAACCTACATGCTGAATAAATATTAGGAGAAACTGGATTGGAATAAGACAAGCATGGTTTTTATATTGGAGGAAGACACATCTATAATCTATGCTGATGACATTAGGTTATTGTCAACAGTGCAAAGGATCTGCAAGATCTACTAATAAAAATCTACTATTAGTAAAAGATCTACCAATAAACATCAAAGGACAAACTGAAGAAATGGGATTAAAATCAAATATTAAGAAAATCAAACCAATTATAACGTACAATATCTAGCCTTAAAAATGACAATGGTTTTTGCTGTTTAGCATAAACCATCAAGAATAAAGGGATAAGCAATCAAGACATCAGTCATACACTAGCATTTATTTTTGTTCTAAAACTTGTGTAGCCATGAACTGCATTACACACACACACATACACACACACAAACACACAAGGATTGAGAACAGATTGGAATCCCCCTAACCACCACCACCCCAGCATTCTCCCTAATCTGGAATGGGTCACAGCTACAGTTCAAAGCACCACAACTTGCAAATGAGAAAGACCAGATTAAATGTATCACGAAAATCCTCCCCTTCCCCCAAAAATATTCAAGAGTATTTTGTCATGCTAACATAAAATATTTAAATAGTTTGGTTACAGCAAGAAAGATTTAAATATACCATATATGATTTTTCTTTGTGATATGCAGTACTATTGCATTGCAGCACTTAAAACATAAACATTTAATTTTGGTTGGATCATGCAACAATTTTTTTTAGCACTGCAGTGAAATTTATGTGAAGTTATTGTGAAGTACATTTTTTTTAATAAGGTCACTTTGATTTTTGTAAGAAATAATTGATTTGAAGATTTGGTTTAATTTCCCAGGCTTCCTTCCTATTTTAAATTTAAGAAGAAGGAAATGTTTTGATTATTGTTAAATTGAAGATGTGTGAAAGCTTAGTACCAAAACACAGGAGAAAAAGAACATGGCATATTTTCTTTTTACATCCCTGTCAGTAAAATCAATCATCCAATGAATCAAAATACTTTCAGCTTCTTATATGGGAAAAAGTACACTTTCTTGTTTTACTTTTTGTTAAGTTTTCTATATTTTTTTTTGAGATGAGCACCAATGTTTTAAAACCTGGAAAGTTCGCACTATTTTTCACACAAGGCTGTAAATCAGGGGTGTCCAACCTTGCCAACTTTAAGACTTGTGGACTTCAACTCCCAGAATTCCTCAGCTAGCAAAGCTGAGGAATTCTGGGAGTTGGTCCACAAGTCTTAAAGTTGCCAAGGTTGGACACCCCTGCTGTAAATGATCTCTCATTAGCAGAACACCTTCAGGTTGAGAAACTTTAAGCCCTAATTAATCTCCTTTTAGAAGGCTGTCCTTCTCTATATTTCTAGCACATGGATAAATGATGCATTATAACACTTGTTTAATTAAAATGAGGGGAAAAATAAATAAATGCAAACCAAACTTGCTAATTCCACCAAAATGCTTCTCTCGCTTTTGCTTTATGAGTAAGCAAAAGGTGAGCTTGTAAAGTCATCTGCAGAGATGCGACAATGAACATTTGCTATGGAAAGACAAACACCATTACAAAAATAACACACATTTATTTGAAACAAAAGCAAAATAACTTTTTCTGGCAATAAAAATATGAATAAATAGAATCAAGAAACAAGGCAGAAAAACTAATTAATTGACAAGGAACTGAGACTGGCAAAGATGAAACAAATAGATAGCCTATTTATAGGTTGTACAGTACAGTTGGAAAAGGTAGCGGTGTCTTTAATCAACAATAATTGAACAGTAATCAAATCCATTAATATTAAGAATGTGGTTCAGAAGCAAGAAAAAAATGAGAAAGCAGCAAGAATTTGTTGGAAAGAAGCTCATATAAGATTCTTGCTTTGAAGAATAAGATTTCTTCTATGGGTAAATAAATTTACTAGATAGAAATAGTATCATACATCGTGCAAGCAGAAAAGCTTCTATTTCCTTATGTAAATTGAATTTGATGCCAACCTTAGCAATATGAAGCTTCAATCATTTTTTATTCATTGGAAAGCTCATAGTAATTAATTCCTGAAGGCAATTCCTTGTTTTCTTTGAAGGTTGGTGCCAACATTGTTCAAGCAATTTCAGGTCAACTAGAAATGTTTGACTGTTGTGCCACAAAGATAAAGCCACTGTCATTTTCTTTCCCAAATAGTTCTTAAATGCAGTAATCAATACTGAAAACCTTCAGAAGTCAGTTGCGTGCAAGTTGTGTAAGCATCTTTTTTTTCCAAGCATCATAGATAATTTATCTCCAAGTCTTCAAAAAAAAAAAAAAAGAATGTCAACATTAATTTTGAATAGACATGGATAGTTTTATTGAGGCAAAGAATAAGCAAGCCTTCTTAAAGGTTTTTACTTCAGACAGTGACTAATTTCAGTCTGCTGATTGATCTTAAGTGGATTTTCTTACCCTTAGTAAAGTTTCAAATATGGAATTTTGATGGAAATTATGCATGAACTGAAAGTGAAAACAAATTTAATTTTTCCCTCCTCAGGTCTGTTAGACTTTAAATTGATCTTGGCTAAATTGGAATATTATTGCAATTTATACCTTTTGTTCCATGCCTCATTCTTGAAATGGAGAAATTAGTTCTCTCATGTAAGACTAGAAATTTTTTTTATATAATTATATCAAATCATTTTAAAGAAAATATTTTTAGGGGTGTGTGCTCTTGTCCCTATCTATTGGTATGTTTCTGTGAGAAAAAAAAATGTTTAGGCATATATTGTTACCAATTTTTCAGTTTATGTTATCTTTTCACTGTTCTTTTAACATTTACATCATGTCAACTATACATGCAACATTTGTCTTGTAGCATTTTAATTATTATGCTGACTTCATTTGTTTTACAGATGCATCACAGTTTAATTATTCAAATATATTAAGTGTATCCAATAATTTGCTTTTAGTCAAGGTGCAATAAATTGGATTTCATAATGGATTTATAATTCAAAATAATTATTCAGCAACCATCTAATTACTTCACAGTAGAATTTAGCAGAGCCAATATGAAAAAAAAAATGAAAAGATTGTTGTTGTTTTTTTACCATGTTCACATTCTTAAATAATTGTGATTTTTATAAAATAGTTGATATTTTTGTAAAAACTCACAGATATTAATATTGCCACACAAATATGAATCTAAATATTAAATATGGTGCCTTTAAATGCCAGGAAAACATTCGGCAATCCTAGTATTTGTAACAGTGATTTTTTTTTAAAAAATGGCAATAGTGATATAATCATTTGGGAATATTTTCCTATCTGAACTGAACAAAATTTTATAGAATTTGAGAACATTTAAGCACTTTGCTGCAGGTGAACATCAAAATCCATAGAAGACCATCATCTGGACTGCAGAAAATTACAATCCAAATGAAATCCTATTGTATAGTCTGTATAATGCACACCTTTACCCAGAATCACAATGTAAGAAATTGTTGACATGTATACAGAGTGGACTTTCTATATATGGGTTTTAACATTTAGGCTGTATTCTTATTCTTATCTGAATAACTTCAGTCTGTCTGATTTCTGAATATCCATATTGTGGAATGAGCAGTTAAACGATTTATTTTATTCATCATATCTGAGAGTCTGAAATAACTGCTAACAATTATTTTACAAATTTATTAAGAATGCAGAATATATCTATATCTATATATCTATATAAATATTTTACTTGACACATTAAAAATGCAAAGAAAAAAACCCTGAAGATTGACTAAAATAATCTAATTTGGAAAGTACTATGCATCTAAATAATTGATGCTAAATACAGGGGACCAGTTGGTTTCTCTCAACCCCTGCACCTTCAATATTCTTGCCAGCTTTAAAAAGCAAGCTATATTGATCATCCCAAGGCACAAACTTGAAATGTTGATGATCATTTTTCTTGAAAATTAGTACAGCTGAGACACAGCCCAGTGATCCAGAATTACATTCTTTGCCTCTGAAGTTCAGCTCCTGTTTCCGTGGAGACGTTCACTACTTCTCCAACAGATAATGGCTGCCCTCTAGTGATTTCAGCTAGAACAGGAAAAAGAAAACCACATGTTGCTTAGCAGAATCTCTCTTCAAGATTAACATAAGAAGGTGGGGGGGAGAAGAATGCTTAGAGTGTAAAGAGATTTCCACCACAGTATATGGTAATTATGTTCCTTTAAAAAGGGAGAAAAAGAAATAATAAAAAATACATGTATTATTTCCCACTGAAATGTTATCAATTTTATCACCTTCCTGCTTCATTAAAATATTTCCCCTTATGATAGAAAGTGATAATTCTTGAATATAAATATAGTATTGTTGAAAACATTTAGAACAATTTGATATATTTTTCAATAAATATTTCTTCCCTTCATTGTTCTCCACCATTTCACTCTTTTTAACTCTAGCTCAGAAAAATTAATAATTTTTACAGGACTGCTAAATACTCCCATTCCTAGTTATATTGAAAGAATATAATTCTGAATATAATTCCTGCCTATTTTATTGGAAAAAGTAAAGGATAAACCTGAAAAAGAGACAAATCTGAAAGAGCTTCATAAGAATTAAAAAATATGTTTATAACTTTGCTTCACAAAGGAAAATTCAAGAGAAAAATAAAAGACAATTATATTAAAGAAATCTAAAGGACAGTTTTCTGAAATAAAGGACATTCTAGCTATTATGGAGAAAATGCAAATCATTGCTTTATTGTGGAAATCTCTATCTTGCTATGTGCATTGTTGTATTCCAAATTTTATTTTTTAACTTCTTTTCAGGGAAAAATAACTTGATTGGAAACACGCACTGTCTTAAATATAATATGTATCCTCATCTAATTGTTAATATCATTCCATTCCTGAGTGAAAATGTATCAAAAGAGATACCTTAATGATGTTTATGTGATGCCCTTGTTCGTAAAAGACTATTTAAAGAGATACTACATTAGAGAGATGAGCCTACCAATATTTAATCAAAGGAATAAATAGTATTAATAAGTTGGGAGACAGATTGATGCCTTCTACATTAGTCTACAGCCTACAAGTGCAGTTGTTAAAGCTGGCTTATTAGTTTTGAAGCAGTACAATGCTAATGTAATTCTAATTTTGATCATAAATGACATCTACAGTATATATGCAGTGTCTCTCTCTCTCTCTGTGTGTAATGTATTGAGAGGGAATATCTTCCTTTGTATTAACCAACAAAATGTTTGGAAGAACATCTTCTGTCTGAACTCCTCTTCTTGATGTATGTTGCCATTATTCTCTGGCTGCTGTAAATGAATTTGTTTTAGGTTCTGGACTATTTGCAATAGAGCATACAGTAGCATGATTTCAGACCAGTTTTCAAATATTATCAATAGTATTAAAGATTCTTTTCTAATAATCATATAAAGCAACTTGGATTATTGTAAACAAGTACCCATTTGTTTTAAATAAAATCTAAAACTTGGAAAATAGAATTTTAAAAATAAGTCCCAGAAAATTAGAAAGATTTAAAAAATTTGCAAACCTATTTTTTCTATATATACACACTACACTCACAAACACCCACCTACATGTATATGTATATGTATATGTATATGTATATGTATATGTATATGTATATGTATATGTATATGTATATGTATATGTATATGTATATGCAGGTTTTGGCATGTTCAGGTCTTTTCCCGTATAAGATTAATCCTACACAGGAAAAAACCCGAACACGCCCAAACCTACATACCTGCACATGTGAAAATCTATGAAAACAAATATGTGTATATGTATACACATGCACACACACACACACACACACACACATGCATATATGCATGTGTGTGCGCGCGCGCATACATTGTCTTGGATTTGCCCAAATTACTATAATATTTGTAACTTTTCTTAAATAAACTTCCTTAAATATTTACTGAGTTTTCTTGTTGAGAAGGCCTGATGTCACTAGATTTAGGATACTGGAACCATATGTACTATATAATGGCATTGTAGCCTGGATAGATCATGGTATTTAGAATCAAGAAAATCCATGATGGAATTTCTTAGACATTGTTGAATAGAGTATCTATGCTGAAAACAATTTTCTTGGGTTGCCACCTATTACCCCATAATTTATACATGAGCATGTTGATCTCCTGAAAACTGAAATTCTTACAACTATTTTTTCAGGATTCTGGTCTAAAGTAAAATATGTAAAGATTTCTTTTTTTTCCAAACCAGAATCTCAAAACTATTCTTTTGATTTAATCATACATTGAGATTTAACAGCCCTGTAAGTACAGAATCTGCATGCAGTGTATCCTCTTCCTTCTTTATGATATTGGAAAAAGCAATGAGTACATATATTGCTTCATTCAGTAAAGCTTTCCCATTCAGTGCTCTCATCTCTCTATTTTAAAGAAACTCAAGTTCTGATTTTGCATCAGCTGGGGAAAGCTGGCATATGGGAAGCACACAAGCCATACAATCCTATAATGAACATATGCGGAATTGTACATTTACTGGCCTGGGGATTTACAGCCATATAATCCTAAGATCCTGATCTTTGCAAAGAGACCTAAACTGGGACCCTGGAGGAATAAATGGCCAGAGTATTAATCAAGTGACATATTTTAAATATTTGGGCATGGTTTTTTATAATTCCACCAAATACAGTGCACAAAGTTATGTGATACAAAATGCTGTAAAAACAGTGGGACACAATTTAATGTTTTCACTTCACCAAAGCAGTACAGCATATCCCACCAGCACTAAAACTATGTTCAGCTAAGATTATTTTTTGATGGCCAGGTAAGACCTTATACTTCATTTACTCCTCTTGAAATAGTCCCATCCACTTAATAAGCATTAATAAGCACTTAATACTGTTCATGACCTCTACAGCACCATCCTTGATACTGAATGGAGCATGCTGGCTCTTTCTAAAATTTACAGCTATCTCCTTTCTTTTATTAACACTTAGAACCAGTTTAATTTGATTGTACCAGTCTACCAGAGCCTTCACTTTTTCCCTATAAGCATTTTCATTGTTGTCCCAGATAAAGAAGAAGGCAGGGCTAGCTAAAGTTGAAACAAGTGCGTGGACATGCATCATAGCACATTGGGTTCTTTCCCATGTGTTTGGGTTATTTTCTTATTGAAACAGGTCATGTCATGCTTTGTAATTACAGAACAGTCCTACAAAAACATTAGTATCTCAGTTTCTCCAGAGAGGTGTTCCTTACAATGGGTTATAAATATGTACTAATTGTAATTAAATAACAAATCAAAATCTGAAAGTTCAGTAGGACCAGTCTGCATTACCTAAGATCATTTTTCTCAGCAATCAAGCCCTTTTTTACCAACCAGTGAGATTGGCATTATGGTCTATGTAAGAGTTTAGTAGATTTAGGAGATCTTCTAAAGTCAACACCTCCCAAGATACTCAAGTATTTTGCTGCTTACAGGTTCTTGAGTGTTCTTCTGACAGTTACATGCACAGCTAACAATTTACGAGGAATGAAACTGGATTTCTGCCTGGAAATTTGATTTCTAGGCCTTGCTTATGTCACAGTAACCTGATGATAATATCATTCTTGTTCCTCCTCCTTCTCATTATTATAAGTTAATATCATGTTGATTGTAAAGTGTGACATGACCTGTTTCAGTCAAGATAGCTATTCTGTAGGAGTGACTCATACCAATCTTCAAAACTCAGCAAATATGATATTTTTAGCAAGTCTAGGCTGATTTGTTTCTAATTTTCCACTCTGAATTATCCCTGTTTTTTCTCACAGGTTCTGTCAGCAGAGAAACCATTGATGACATCACCAAAGGTATATAAGTCTTGTCCCATGAGGAAAAGGGAAGTGAAAACAAATGGATATGGGGGCTATAGCTTCAAAGAATGCCCTGAGAGATAGACTGAATATGAGAACTAGAGCAAAAAAAAAAAAAACTTGATGAGGAAGAAAATGAACAGGAAGCAGAAATCTGCAACTGGAAGAAGGCTATGTTTATTTTCAGTAAATCAGTGTATTAATTCAGATGGGATTCTGCAAATATGGAGGACAAAAGGAGGCAGAAATGGCAATTATTACTTGCTGAGGCTGCTTAGCAATAGTTGTGGGAAATTCTTGTGTTATGGACTAAAAACGCAGCGATACAACCTTAAACAGCTTTACTTTACAGCAGGCTTGTAATCCTGCACTTCTCATTGGCCCATAAATCGCGAGTCGTGATTGGTCATTTTTGGCCAGTCTGATTGACTGTTAAAGGGGCCCCCTGATTGGATGCTTGTGAAAGCGGTAGACTCAAACCATTGGTTGTTTTGACAGCAGCCAGCTCTATAAAAGAGCTGCTGCTGCCCAAGTATTTGCTCTGTTCTTTCTTGATAATAAAGAGTTGAAGTCACCGTTCAATGTCTCGTCTCCGTTCCTTGTGCCCATGCCCAGAACTTAACACTGGTGATGAGGATGGGATGCGGAGACGATAGAGCAGACTAAGTACACATCGAACAAGACAGAGCACGTGGCAAAAGAGCGCATGCAACAAATGGCAAGATGACCAGCGGTGCCATTCCACCTGCTCCATTCGACCAGCAACCAAAGACTGGGACTCGTATATAGATCGCTTCCAGATGTTCCTGGAGACCAACAATTTAAAACATGCTATGCCTGGCAAGAAACGAGAGGTGTTCCTGACTCATTGCGGCCCCGCCGTTTTCAAAATGGCTAAAGCACTGGCAAAACTGGTGGAAGTGAAGACCATGGATTGGGATACCCTCGCCCCAATCCTCCGGGCCCATTACACACCCACAGTACCTACACTGATACAAAGACATACATTTTATCAGAGGGACCAATGGAAGGATGAGGGCGTTGGAAATTTCGTAGCCGACCTCCGGAACCTAGGAGGCCTTTGTGTTTTGCAAACTTAGAGGAAGCCCAAAGAGACCGAATAGTTCTGGGACTAAATGCACCACACGTGCAGCGTAAACTGATGGCAAAAGGCGACATCAGCCTTAGAGATGTCATCGCTGATGCTACTGCCGCAGAAGCAACCAGGAAGTCAGCCGCTTGAATGCGCCGAGCAAATGCACTGCTTCGCCAACTCGCTGACGATAGCCCACTTGCTGTTGAGAAGCACGCTACCACCACCCATCACGAAGACCTCAAGTCATCCTCAGACAGTGAGGAAGAGGAGGTCAACCGGCTCCGCTCAAAACGAGAGCAAAGGAACCAGAGACGTCCGCGCCAATGTGCTGGTTTCGGGGCAAACCACCCACGATCGGACTGCAAATTCTTCGATGCACTCTGCTGTACCTGCAGAAAAAGAGGCCACATCGTGAAGGTCTGCAGAAGCAGACGAGAGTCCAGTCCCAACTGAAGGGAGAACAACCTCCGTCGGGACATAGGCAAACCTCCTGAGAGCCGGGACCGTCTGAACCACCAATGGAACAACCACTACTACTACAGAAACCAAGCACTTGCCTCTTCAATGAAATGAGAAGAGGCCCACCAAACCATTACTATCAGCCACACTTCATCGTTCGATGAAAAAAAGATCTGCGTAAAGGTTTCTATTGAGAATCGACCATGCGTGATGGAAGTCGATTCAGGATCATCCCTATCGATGGTATCCTGGAAAACCCTCAAACAGCTGATCCCTGCCATTTGCTGCCAGGACCTCAGCACGCAGTGAATCATCCTGAAAGACTACCAGGGAAACAGAATTCCAGTTGTCAGTTCCAGCCACATCCAAGTATCCTTCAATGACCGAACAGCGACGCTTCCCCTGACTGTCGTCGATCGTGACCGACCCAGCTTGTTAGGGTTACAGTGGTTCGCCCCATTTGGGATTGAACTAGCTGGCATACACCAAACCAGAAGCGACGACTGGGAAGAGGCTCTCATCCAGGAATTCCAGGACGTGTTCACAGGAACATTAGGCAAGTACAAGGGGACCCCTATATCATTTAATCTCAGCCCTGATGTATCTCCCATTCGGCTTAAGCCTCGTCGGGTACCTTTTGCCTTAAAACTGAAGATCGACGAGCAGCTAGATAAACTGATAGCCCAGGGCGTATTGGAACCGATTGACCACGCCTGCTGGGAAACCCCGATAGTAACATCCATAAAGCCAGATGGTTCGTTAAGAATTTGCGGGGACTATCAGGCCACCCTAAATCATGCTCTTCAACCGAGTGCTTATCCAGTACCAGTGGTTCAACACCTTCTTCATTCCCTGGGTGGTGGAAAAATATTTGCGAAATTGGACTTAGCTCAGGCGTACCAGCAACTCCCTGTAGGTGCAGCAACTGCAGAAGCCCAGACAATAGTTACACATAGAGGCGCTTTTAAGTGCAATAGACTGCAATTCGGAGTAAGCGTGGTGCCGGGCATTTTCCAAAGTTTAATGGAGAGACTATTACAAAGCATAAAAGGCGTCGTGCCTTATTTTGACGATGTCCTAATAGCTGCCCCCACTAAAGAGTTATTAGTACAATGAGGAAAAGGAACTATAGTCAACTTGATAAAGAGGCTCTCACTATTGTATCCGCAATTAAATGTTTCCATGAATATGTATATGGGAGACCCTTTACCATAATTATAGAGCACAAGCCGCTACTTGGTATTTTGGAGAGAAACAAACCAACTCCCCATATCTTATCACCAAGAATGACATGTTGGTCAGAATTTTTAGCCGCCTACGATTACCAATTGCAATACCGCCCGGGGAAAACCATTCCCCACGCTGACGCTTTGAGCCGCTCTCCACTATCAGACATCATAGAGGACCCTGCTCCAACCTTAGCCATATTGCAAATCGAAACCCTCAGATCACCACCGCTGACCGCTCGAGACATCGCCTTAGAGACAAAAAAGGACCCTGTTTTGGCATGAGTCCTCATCTGGGTAGAACAGGGTTGGCCGGTCAGCGCAATCAATGACACGTTCAAGCCATTTAGGAATCAACAAACAGAGCTATTCTCCCAGAAAGGCTGCATAGTGTGGGGAGACAGAGTCATAGTCCCAGAGAAATTGCAATATAGGGTATTGAAAATGCTTCTCGATGGACATCCAGGCATCATGCGGATGAAGGCATTGGCCAGAAGTTACGCATGGTGGCCTGGCTTAGATAAACAGATAGAGACCTGGGTAGCAAAATGCAGCAAATGCCAGGAGACCCGCTCCACTCCTCCAAAGACTCCCCCAACTCATTGGGAAACGCCTCGAGGTCCTTGGTCCCGTATCCAAATCGATTTTGCGGGACCCACAAGAGGACACACTTTCCTCCTAACAGTGGATGCCTCTTCAAACTGGCTCAAAGTCCACAAGATGAAAAGCACCACCACAGACGCAGTCGTTAAAAAACTGAATAAACTATTCGCTACCCACGGATTTCCAGATGTTCTGGTCTCCGATAATGGCCCCCAATTCACTGCCCTGCCATTTGAACAGTACCTGGCAGATCGGGGCATCTGCCATGCTTTAACATCGACACCTCACCCTGCAGCCAATGGTAGGGCTGAGCGAATGGTTCAATTTGTAAAACAGACATTGCACAAAATGGACCACGGTGACATTGACAACAAAATAAACTGGATGCTGCTTCTCCAGCACATAACCCCAAACAGTACCACGAACAAAACCCCAGCTGAACTCCTGATGGGCCGGAAACTTTGCTCACATCTCAATCGTCTCCACCCAAACTACATGCCGGAACAACCTCCGGGATCCAGCAGCAAGTGTCGGGCATTCCAGGAAGGTGACCTGTGTGACCTGTTGAGAAACACTTCTCGGGTGACCCATTGTGGGTCCCCACGACCATAACACAACTTATGGGACCCCGATCCTATCGCCTACAAACTGCAAATGGTAAGATGTGGAAATGCCACATAGACCAACTCCGTTCCAGATTAGCACCTAGTCCTATCTCAGCCCCGGAACCTCTAGCTGGGGGGGGGGGGGAGAACATTGAGGAGGCTGAAGAAGAAATGATAATCGAAACCCAATAGCCTACACAGCCAACCAGGGGATACTCACCATTCGAAGGAGAACCGAGCCGGGAGTGGCCTCACCACATGACAGCACTGCGATAGAAACGGATCCAGGGAACCCGGAAGACAGCATTGGTGTAAGCAGGGAAAGCAGCCCAGGGCCACAATCTTCACCATCCAACCCGGCTAGCAGCCCAGCAGAACCAGAACCAGGACAGAAACCAGTGGAACAGTGCAAGTCAAGCAGAAGTGAAATGACCTGCCTATTTACGAGAATACGTCACCCCACCCCTCAGGTGGAACCTAGAGGGGAGGGGTGTTATGGACTAAACCAACGTAGCGATACAACCTTAAACAACTTTACTTTACAGCAAGCTTGTAATCCTGCACTTCTCATTGACCCGTAAATAGTGAGTCGTGATTGGTCATTTTTGGCCAGTCTGATTGGCTGTTAATGGGGCCCCCTGATTGGACGCTTGTGAAAGTGGTAGACTCAAACCATTGGTTGTTTTGACAGCAGCCAGCTCTATAAAAGAACTGCTGCTGCCCAAGTATTTGCTCTGTTCTTTCTTGGTAATAAAGAGTTGAAGTCACCGTTCGATGTCTAGTCTCCGTTCCTTGCGCCCATGCCCAGGACTTAACATCTTGGACTTTAGTGTGGTCTCCAAGGGCTTGGAATCAAGTACCTTGATTATTCTCCTATTTCATCTGTATAATATATATCATGTCGTCTTTTTTTTGAAAGAGATTTTATTAATTTTCTACAAACGAACAAGACAAACAAAACATTAAAACATCAACTCTCATATGTACATTCAGTGTGTCAGTTGGTTCATCATTTTTGTGCATTCATTCTGTAGTCTCAATTATAATTATGTTACATAACAACTCATATTGTCAATCCAAACTTATATATCCTAATATCACTTAGAAAAAAGAAATTTTTGACTATACTTTTAATCATTCATGCTTTATGAGATAACAATACTTTAACCAGTTTATTCTGTAACAAATCATATAATCATACCAAATCAATCCTAAAAAACCCTTTATAAATATAATGTCAAATAACAAAGTAATAACAAAATAGCAAAATAAAAATATTCCTTACTGTCTAGCATTCTAAATATTCTATTATCGTATTTTATCATCTAGCCATTGATAAAAAAGATCCCAAATTTCATAAAATTGTTTATCCTCTTGCTCTCTAATTTCAAATGTCAATCTACTCATCTCAGCACATTCTAATATTTTCTAAATAATTTCCTCCTGTAATGGTATTTTCTCATTCTTCCAATTTTTAGCAAATACAATCCTAGCTGCTGTCAATACATTCACAATCAGGTATTTCAAATTTTTACTATATATATCAGGTAAAATTCCCAATAAGAAGATCTCTGGTTTCAAGTCTATGTGTTTCTTTATCATTTTTTCCAACCACATGCGAATTTTAGTCCAATATTTTCTAGCGTCCTCACAAGTCCACCACATATGGTAATATGAGCCGGGTATCTGATGACATTTCCAGCATTTTTCAGATTTGTTCTTCAACATTCTTGCTATTCTTGTTGGGGGAAAGTGCCACCTGTAAAACATCTTATACAAGTTTTCTTTATATGCTGTGAACATTGTCATTTTATAGTTTTGAGACCACAATTTTTGCCATTTCTCTAGATCAATCCCATATCCAAAATTCTTCCCCCAAGCAATCATAGTTTCTTTGACTTGTTCTTCCTCTAATTTAATTCCCAGTAAATAACCAGATAATTTTTTAATCACCTTCTCATCAGTACCCATCAAGATCTTATCTAAATCAGTCTGCTTATCATAGGATCCCTCCGTTTTAGAATCTTCATCATACCTTGAATGTATTTGCGTATATGAAAACCAATTCATCCTTATACCTTGTTCCTCTAAGTTTTGGATCGATTTAAGTTCACCCTTTTCATCCAATAGTTCCCCATATCTAACTGTTTGTTCCTTCTTATAAATTATAGGATAGGAAAATGCTTCAATAGTCGATAACCAAACTGGAATTTTCAAATAACATTGTCTTTTTATCTTCTCCCAGTTTAACCACAAAGACTCCCGTATATAATGTCTTCTAAAATAACCCTGTGTTTTTGTTCCCTTATACCATAAAAAAGCATGCCAGCCCAACAGCAAATCATGCCTTTCTAATGTCAACAACCTATGCTTTCTTAATGTTATCCATTCTTTGACCCACATCAAACTTGCAGCTTGATAATACAATTCCCAATTAGGCAGGCGAAAACCTCCTCTAATTCTAGCGTCTTGCAAAAGCTTTAGCTTTATTCTCGCTTTTTTACCTTGCCATATAAACTTCAGCATGATTTTATTTAAATCTTCAAAATAGTCTTTTCCAAGCCGAATTGGTATTGTTTGGAACAAAAATAAAATTCTGGGTAAAATATTCATCTTGATTGTTAAAATTCTCCCTATTAATGACAATTGCAAGTTTTCCCACTTCTTCAAATCTGTACCTATCTGTTGTTTAAGTTTAATATAATTATTCTCTTTTAATGTGCTACATCTTGCTGTCAAATATATCCCCAGATACTTAACCTTATTTGTAACTTGGATTTTCAAAAGATCTACCAGTTCTTCTTTCTGTCTCAATAGCATGTTCTTTGTCAAAATCTTTGTTTTATCTTTATTTATTTTCAAACCAGCCATCTCACCATATGTCTCTATCTTTTCCAATAACCTTGGAGCTGTTTCTAATGGGTCTTCCAGAATAAAAGCTAAATCATCAGCAAAAGCTTGTAGTTTAAATTCTTCCTTCTTAATTTTCATTCCTTTTATGCTTTTATCATCCCTAATATTTCTATTCAACACTTCCAAGGTCAACACAAATAGCAAAGGAGATAGGGGACACCCTTGTCTTGTGCCTTTTCTTATATTAATAAGATCTGTAAGTTCCCCTTCCATCATTACCTTTGCTGTCTGTTTATTATATATGGTTTCTATTGCTTGAGTAAATTTTTTAGCAAAACCCATCTGTTCCAATAGTAATAACATAAATCTCCAGTTCACGTTGTCAAATGCCTTTTGAGCATCTAGAAATATCAAAGCCATTTGCTTTTCAGGATGAGCCTCACAGTATTCCAAAGTATCTAAAATTACTCTCATATTGTCTCTGATTTGTCTCTTTGGCAGAAATCCATTTTGATCTGGGTGAATAAAATTATTTAAATATTTTTTAAGTCTTTCTGCTAAAATTGAAGCAAAGATTTTATAGTCTGCATTCAATAAGGAAATAGGTCTATAGTTCTTAATTTTCAGTGGGTCAGCCTCTTCTTTTGGAATAAGTGTGATATAAGCCTCTGACCATAAATCATGTTGTTTTTATCTGCTGTATCACAAGGTGAAGCTCACATAAATTATATTTTTCTAGATAGCCCAGTGCTTTTTAGGGATGATGGGTAAGGCAAAATAGGTTCAGGTTGTAAGCTAATAGCTACATGCCAGGATATAGGAAACAAGACCTGAGCCTGTAAAACCAGGTATAGATCTGGAAAGAATGAGGAATAT
Organism: Hydrophis major; assembly: GCA_033807585.1. Lineage (NCBI taxonomy): Eukaryota > Metazoa > Chordata > Lepidosauria > Squamata > Elapidae > Hydrophis > Hydrophis major. The sequence continues at coordinate 169,746,913 of CM066330.1, forward strand.
TTTCTTGTGAAACAGATTGATTGTAAGCTGTAGTTTAATTTGCTACAGTCCTAAAGTTCAGAAAACAGGAGAGGGGAGTAGAATGAAGAAAAGGAAGATAGTTTGGGGAGGCAGAAAAAGAGTTCTCTCTCTCTCTCCCTCCCTCTTCCCCCTCTCTTCTGTGTCTCTATATTTCTATATGCCATCTGTCTTTCTCTATAATCTATCTATCTATCTATCTATCTATCCATCCATCCATCCATCCATCTATCTATCTATCTATCTATCTATCTATCTATCTATCTATCTATCTATCTATCTATCTATCTATCTATCTGTCATCTATCTTGTTCCCCTATATAATTTGTTAATTTGTCTTTTTAGCTCGATGTTTTGTAGCCCAAATATGCCCACCCACTTTCTGGAAAGCTTAAATGACCTCTCTGTTAAAGGGTTTCACTTTATGAGCAATAGTTGGCTGCTGATAGTTATCACTGCATTTTAATTATTTTAATTCCTCATGGTGCTCTGGCACCTTGCCTGGTTTGCAACTCTGGCTTGCAGGTATTTCTAATTTAATGATTGGTATTTTAGGGCAGCTTTTTGCAAGCAAACAAGCTTTTTGTATTTTTGTACAGGTAATCCTTGAGTTACAACAGTTCATTTAGTGACCATTCAAAGTTACAATTGCACTGAAACAAGTGACTTATGATCATTTTTCACTCTTACGACTGTTGCAGTATCCCCATGATCACAAGAGGCCGGGTGAGGCAAAGTGCTCCTCGATATGAGGGATGTCGTGTTGGCCATGCTCACCCAGTCACCCAGCCACACTTACTCAGCTGGTCATTAGGGCAGAGAACCAGTTATTAAATTATTTGAATCCCACTACTGTATGTATCTACATCTATCTATCTATCTATCTATCTATCTATCTATCTATCTATCTATCTATCTATCTATCTATCTATCTGTCTGTCTGTACCAAATCTGGGGTGGGGGTAAGGGGATGGAAAGAAGATGAATGGTAGGGAGAAAAAGAAGAAAGTTCCCCTCTCTAATGCAGAAAGAACACTTATGATCAAGGTGGCACATCTCCCATGAAGCTTGGTATAAGCTATAGTAGAACAACAATTAGCAACTGAGTCAATGTGGTATAAGAGCTGGACATTTCAACTGTGAGAAGAGGCAAAGAAGCAATGTGGAGCTCTAGCTCAAGAAAAAACTGACTAGGGTGTGACAGTGAGTTAAAAAAAAACAGTTGGAAGTCCTAACTCATGAAGGAAACACTGACCATGCCCATTAAAATGAGCACGCTGGGAATCGTAGGAAGAAAAGCTATTAATTTCTGGACTCTTCATCCCATAGCTTTACAGAATTCCTAATGTATCAATCTGTATACAACTCATGTGCTTCTGGGTTGTTACAGTAAAAGCTGTAAAACATCATCATTAGGGACATTTGTTTTCATACTGGATCTACTCAAAAGAAGTGAAGTCTTTCCTTGGAGTGTAGAAGGATTGCATTCAGGTTTGTGGAGAATAAATTTTATAGGAGCCGAAAAGATGCTGCTTGGCAGATCTGAAGATTTAGCCCTCCAGCTCAAGATTGCCTCCTATGTTCTAACTGGGATTGTACTAGCCTGCTGTTTAATTCATTTCAATTTTTTCTGAGAAAAGGGTTTTTTTGTCAGCACAATAGTGAAGATTGCTGTACTTTTATAGTCCATCCTGTTTAATGAGAATAAATTCTGTATTTTATTTGCTTGTGCAGGAAGAAGTCCCAAATACAGTTGGCTTTACTCAACCACAGTTGAGTAAAGATCAGAGGTGGGATTCAAAAAACTTTTTACTACCGATTCTTTGGGCATGGCTTGGTGTGCGTGGCAGGGGAAGGAGACTGCAAAATCTCCATTTCTCCCTACTGCTGGGGGAAGGTTACTGCCCACCCCACTAACCTGCTTCTCTCCCTCCCCCACCCCAATAACTGCTTTCCAGTTCTGTTCTCCTGTGCAGGGCAACAAAAGGAGACCCAGCTGATCAGCTGGGACTCAGGAGGCAGAGAATAGATGGGGGCAAGACCAGAGGTGGCATTTGCCAGTTCTCCAAACTTCTCAAAATTTTCACTACCAGTTCTCCAGAACTGGTCAGGACCTGCTGAATACCACCTCTGGTAAAGATGCATAGAATTTCTCTGCAATCCTGATCGGGATTTCAGTGACTAATAGCAGTGTTATTTTTTTATCGCTGTCAAGTGACAACAAACATTTGAATGATATTTTCTGAAATGAATACACTACTCTTGCCCAATCCAATTAACCTTCTTTAAAAAAAAATACTCCATCTTTTCAAGCTTCTGTAGTTTTAGCATGCATTTCCTTAACCCTCATAAGCATATACCAAAAAACATGATGTGTGTGAGGGTTTTGGTTTTTCTTTTTCTTTTGGAATGAACAACAATTGTTAATGCATTTCCATTTCCTTCTGACTCCACAGACATTTTATGTGAGTTACAAAAACTTAGGTTCGCTTCCCATAAATCCACAGTCAAAATGCAGAACATTGCAGGAACTGGTTGCTGACTTATACCCAGAGATATATTGCTGTTAACAGGGAGCTTGAAGTCTTGATTAGTTTGTTGTAAACACTACAATCATATTTGCACGCTTCCATTCAATTTGTGTGCTGTGTATTAGATGGATGATATTCGTCCTGAAAGCTGCAATTTAATTACAATAAGTCTGTTCCCTATACAATTTTGTCAGTGTCATCCTATTATACTGTTTGTGAACTATTACAAGGTTCAATACATTGTGCATCATCATGTCAGGGATTTAATGTCACACAATGGATCAATTCTAGGAGGTTTTTTTTTCCTTATTCTCTCTCTCTTTCTTCCCTGATTGTTATTGATTGTTAATTATTATTAACTTTACAACTTCTGGTGAACTGAAGCAATGAGAAAATTAATTCCTGAAATGGCTACTTCTTTCAAAGTTTATGATTCCTCCAGAAAATCTTTTTAAAAAGGGAGAATAGCTGTTTAGCCTTCAAAGATCTGCACATAAACATTTCCCACTTAGATTCCATACTGTCCTTAAGCAACACATGAATTGTGTTTTTTGTCTTCTAAAGTGCAATGAGCAGAGATAAGCTTTTAAGAACCAGAAGTCTAAAACTATGCCATGTGAATTGTAAAGTATTAGACCTTGGCAGCTGAATCAGAAGAGACAGGTGACCACAGCAGAGACACAAATATGTTCAGGTAAAGTTTTATCACCAGTAAGAAGGGCTGGGACTTACAATGCATTCCTGGTGATTCTGAACATGATATTGTTGCAAACAAAGTTGAAGGATTTTACACAACAAGGATCATTCTCAGATTAATATCTTATGTAAGAGGAAAAGCATTAAAATACCTAATGTGGGTATTTAAAAAGTGAAAGAAGAGGTCAAATCCAGCTATTTAACATCCATTAAGTGCATGTTTATAATAATGGAATGAAACTGAATACTTCAAGGACACCTGTGAAAGAAGAAAAAAGTCTGCTATTCATGAAATCAGCTACTCAAGAATCTAGTTCAGTAGAGTTGCCAAGTGAAAGAAGCTTCAGTTAGTGAAACAGGCAGCTGTTTAGTACATTGTAAATTGGTGTAGAAGTATTTCATCAACTTTTGTCCCAACAGTATTTGCTCCCAACTTGGGCTCAGTGCTCCATTCCTATTAGTAATTTATTGGCTTTGAACTATATACTATAATGGCCACATGCATTATGCATGTTCAGAGGTTACCAACTGTCCTCTATGCCATGCAGGAAGAAGCTGTTAGTTATATAAAAAGTCCCAATAGGAAAAAAACAAAGTGGTACATATGTAACTGTGGGATGCTGATGTCTTGGTTTGGAGGCTAAAGACGCTTGGATCTAGTTAGGATGTGGATGGCAGAACTTCATCATATAGCTATTAAGAGAACATACCCTATCACCCCTTCCCCAAAAGATAAAACATAGAACATAGAATAGAACATAATATAATGTTCTATACCCATGATGTCAAACCTATGGCATGCATGCTGGAAGTGGCACACAAAGCCACTTCTGCCGGCAAGCAAGCCATTGCCCCATTTTAGTTCCATTTCTGAACAGCTGAGAGATATTTGGGATAAGTTAATTCGAAGACAATTTTTTGGGAAGACTCAGTGGCTTTTTTCTCGCTTTGGAGAAAGATGAAACCATACAGTTTTTTCCCCCCTATTCTGACTTTTTTTAAGCCCTGAAGTTAAAACATTGCTATACAATACTGTATTTCTTAATATACTGTCTGCAAGTATTGTTAATACTCAAGTTAAAAACAGAGTTAAAAAACAAGGTTAAAATTTATAAGGTAAAATTTAAAAAAAGCAAAGTTAAAAGGTGGAGGGATCACCCTTAAGCCACTAGCCAGCCCCAAGTTGCATAACAGAGTCAGGTCTTTGTCAGGGCAGGAACGTGATGAGTCAGCTCACCTCTGGAAGTAAGATGTTTCAAAGTATAGACATAGTAGCAGAGAAAATCTCACCAATCCAAATTCTTTAGTCAATGGGATCCACAGTGTTCCGGACTAGCAGGCTCGTAATCCTGCAAACCTGATTGGTCCGCTAACAGCAGGTTGTGATTGGTCGTTCCGGGCTAATCCGATTGGCTGGTTAACGGGCTGCCACGATTGGGCAACCCAAGCGTGGCAAGCTTAAATCCTTGTCATTGGACGCTTTAGCAGCAGCGAGCTCTATAAAAGGAGCTGCTGTAGCCAGGCTTTTTTCGCTCTGATCAGAAGTCACTAATAAAGAATTGAAGTTACTATCCGAGGTCTCGTCTCCGTTATTGCACCCATCCACCCAGACAGAAGAGAATGGGATGCGGAGACGATAGAGCTGACTGAGCACTCACAGAATATTGACAGAGCACGTGGCTGAAGGCGCACAGATAACAGCAGAATGGCCAGCAGCACTATACCACCACCCCCATTTGATCCAGCCAGTAAAGACTGGGACTCATATATGGACAGGTTCCAAATGTTCCTGGAGTCAAATAATCTGAAGGATGCCACGTCTAGCAAGAAATGTGCGGTTTTCTTAACGCACTGTGGACACGCTGTTTTCAAAATGGCAAAGGCACTTGCCAAACCAGCTGAAGTCAAAACGATGGACTGGGATACCCTTGCTCCCATCCTTCATGCTCATTACGCTCTGGCAGTTCCAACCCTCATTCAAAGACACAAATTTTACCAGAGGGATCAACGCAATGGTGAGAACATCAGGGATTTTGTAGCTGACCTAAGAAACTTAGGTGGATTGTGTGGCTTCACAAATCTAGAGGAAGCCATGAGAAATCGGATTGTCCTTGGTCTAAGAGACCCAACTATCCAAAGCAAGATTATGGCAAAAGGAGATAACACACTCGCAGATGCCATAGCAGACACTACTGCAGCTGAAGCCACCTGCAAATCAGCAGCACGAATGTGCAGAGCGAATGGGACCAGCCGCCAACCCACCAGTGACCCAGCAACTTCATCAGAAAAATACATATCGGCCATCCACCATGAAGACATCGATTCGTCATCGGATGGTGAGGAGGAAGAAGTCAACAGACTCAGGTCAGAGCGTGATCAATGAGACCAGCAAGGCTGCAAAACAAATTTCCAATGCGCCGGATGCAGGGGAAACCACCCACGATCCGAATGCAGGTTCCTAGATGCCATTTGTCACTCCTGTGAAAAAAGAGGGCACATTGCTAAAGTGTGCCAGAACAAAAGAGGATCCAGTCCCAAGAGGAAAGGAAACAACTTCTGACAATCAACAGGAACCCCACCCACAAATTGGGACCACCCAAACAACCAGTGGAGCCAGTACAACAGAAACCAGATGTTTACTGGCATAATCAGATGAGAAGAGGCATATCAGACCATTACCTTCGGCCACGCTTCATCATTAGATGCAAAGAAAATCCGGGTAAAGGTCACCATTGAAAATCAGCCATGCATCATGGAAGTGGACTCCGGGTCTTCTCTATCCATGGTTTCCTGGAAAACCCTTAAGCAGCTGATTCCCGACATCTGCCGCCAGGATCTCAGCACGCAGCGACTTATATTAAAAGACTACCAGGGCAACCGAATTCTGGTCATTGGTTCCAGTCACTTCCAGGTCTCCTTCAAGGACCACACCACAATACTACCCCTCATCATCGTTGACAGAGACCGGCCCAGCTTATTGGGTCTACAGTGGTTCGCGCCATTGGCAGGCATCAACCAGACTGTAGACAAAGGCTGGGAGGCAGCCCTCGTCCATGACTTTCAAGAAGTCTTCACTGAAAAATTAGGCAAGTACAAGGGGTCCCCCATCTCATTTAATCTCTGCCCTGATATCGCACCCATTCGCCTAAAGCCACGCCGAGTTCCCTTTGCTCTCAAACCAAAAATTGATGAGCAATTGGACAAATTAATTGCACAAGGCGTGCTAGAACCCATCGATCATGCCCGATGGGAGACCCCAATTGTAACCCCAATAAAACCTGATGGATCTTTGAGAATCTGTGGGGATTACAAGGCTACCCTAAACCACACCTTACAGCAGAGCGCTTATCCGGTACCCGTGTTCCAACACCTACTTCACTCACTTGGGGGTGGAAAAATATTTGCAAAGCTTGACCTGGCCCAAGCTTATCAACAGTTGCCAGTAGACGCAGAAACCACAGAAGCCCAAACCATAGTTACGCACAGAGGTGCCTTCAAGTGTAACAGACTCCAGTTCGGAGTAAGTGTAGCACCTGGCATTTTTCAAAGTTTGATGGAAAGATTGCTACAAGGCATCAAAGGAGTCATGCCTTACTTCGATGACATACTGATAGCCGCCTCTACAAGAAGTCAGTTAGAAAAACGCCTAAGAACTGTTCTACAAAGGTTCAAAGACGCGGGCCTCAAGGTTAAGAAGGAAAAGTGCCATTTATGCACTGAGAGGGTTGAATTTCTTGGTTACCTTCTTGACAAACATGGAATTCACCCTACTGAAAAGAAATTAGCTGCCATTAAAAATGCCTCAAGACCAAAGAACAAAACAGACCTCCAAGCCTTCCTGGGACTCATTAACTTTTATAACATCTTCCTACCCCAGAAGGCGACTTTGCTGAACCCCTACATAGACTCCTCGACAAGAAGGCTTCCTGGTTTTGGGGACGTTGGGAGGAGCAGGCTTTCCAACAAGTAAAAGACCTTTTAACTTTGGATGCAGTACTCATCCAATATAATGAGACACTTCCATTAACTGTGACTTGTGACGCCTCACCTTTTGGAGTAGGAGCCATCCTGAGCCACATCCTACTGAGCGGTACAGAGGCGCCTATTGCATTCTTTTCAAGAACTTTGTCTAAAACAGAGAGAAACTATAGTCACTTAGATAAAGAAGCCCTCGCTATTATATCTGCAATCAAAAGGTTCCACGAATATGTGTATGGAAGATCCTTTTCCATCATCACAGATCATAAGCCATTACTTAGCATCTTGGCAGGGGACAAATCAACTCCTCATATCCTATCTCCAAGGATGACACGATTGTCGGACTTCTTAGTCGCCTACGACTACCAGCTGAGACACCGGCCAGAAAAACCATCAGCTGAGACACCGGCCAGCAGACGCTTTGAGCCGTTCCCCACTGCCAGAACTTCTAGATGACCCAGCTCCCACTCTGTCTGCATTGTAAATTGAGATGCTTCCCTCACCTCCACTAACAGCACAAGACATCGCCTTGGAAACAAAAAAAGATGCATGTTTGGCACGGGTTCTTAGCTGGGTGGAGAGGGGATGGCCAGAAATCAAACCCAATGACACCTTTAAACCTTTCAAGAATAGACAAGCAGAACTTTTCTCCCAAAAAGGATGCGTGTTGTGGGGAGACCAAGTGAACATACCAACTAAACTACAAAGGAAAGTTCTAAATTCACTACACGATGGACACCTGGGCATCGTACGAATGAAGGCGCTGGCAAGGAGTTACACCTGGTGGCCAGGTATGGACAAACAAATTGAAGCCTGGGTTGCCACCTGTAGCAAATGCCAAGAAACACGCTCGGCCCCACCGAAAGCACCACCAGCTGAATGGGAAATGCCCAGGGGTCCATGGTCCCACATCCACATTGATTTTGCGGGACCTACAAAAGGACATACTTTCCTGATTACAACAGATGCCTACTCGAACTGGCTCGAAGTTAACAAAATGAAGACTACCACTACAGATGCAATCATCAAGAAATTGAACAGACTTTTTGCAACACACGGGCTACCAGATGTCTTGGTTTCTGACAATGGCCCTCAATTTACTGCCTTGGCCTTTGAACAATACCTAGCAGACTGGGGAACATGCCACGCCTTGACATCACCTGTTCACCCGGTGGCCAATGGCAGGGCTGAACGGATGGTTCAGTTCACCAAAAAAACTTTACAAAAAATGGAACAAGGAAACATCCATGACAAAGTCACCAGAATGCTCCTTCTCCAACATATTACACCAAACAGTACCACAAACAAAAGCCCAGCTGAACTCATGATGGGCAGAAAACTTACATCGCATGTAGACCACCTACACCCAGCATACACCCCGGAAAGGCCCCTGGGTTCCAGCAGTAAACACCATTCGTTTAAGGTAGGAGACTCCGTATTTGCAAAGAACTTTTCAGGTGACCCATTGTGGATCCCTGCCAAAATAACACAAGTTACCGGCCCCCTTTCCTACCATTTAGAAACCACAGATGGGAGATTGTGGAAATGCCACATTGACCAGCTGCACTCAAGGCTGACCACAACTCCCATCACTAACCCCGATCTCAAAGCCAGAGGGGGAAGGGAAACTGGGGGGATTTGAAATTGAACCAACATCTGGTTCAGAAGACATAACCCCACAACCAGCAGAGCAAAGCCCACTATATTCACCAGCTGAGGAAAAGCCTTGGCAGATGATCATCTCTCCAGGTAACAGCAGCTGAACGGGGTCAACAAATCCGGAGAACCCAGATGGAAGAAACGAAGGAGACATTGCAGGTATCCCCAGATCACCTGTAAGGAGACCCAGCGTTGAAGCCAGGTCACACTCCAGACAATCCCAGTAAGCAGTCCGGCGGAACCAGAAACCGAGCAAAGACCTTTTGAACAATGCAAATCAGGTAGACAGGTGCGAAGACCCGCCTACCTGTGAGAATACATCACCCCATCCCTTAGACGGAACCTAGAGGGGAGGGGTGTTCCGGACTAGCAGGCTCGTAATCCTGCAAACCTAATTGGTCCGCTAACAGCAGGTTGTGATTGGTCGCTCTGGGCTATTCCGATTGGCTGATTAATGGGCTGCTGCGATTGGACAACCCAAGCGTGGCAAGCTTAAATCCTTGTCATTGGATGCTTTAGCAGCAGCGAGCTCTATAAAAGGAGCTGCTGCAGCCAGGCTTTTTTCGCTCTGATCAGAAGTCACTAATAAAGAGTTGAAGTTACTATCCGATATCTCGTCTCCGTTACTGCGCCCATCTGCCTAGACATAACACACAGCATGTCCTTGGGACATTTTGAAATTTTTACTATAAAATAATTTTACTTTAAACTGTTTATATGTAATATGTTCTTATTAATCAATAGGGTCAGAAAATGTGGATGTGGAGATACCTGATTTGGAAGATGTGGAGAGACCTGACCTATAGACTCAACAAGAATCAGAATGGAAACTGAATGGATAACATCATCATCATTAATCCCTATGTTGCTTTTAAATCACAAAAGCTGGGAATGTTCCTTTTATTTTCATCAACAGAAATGAGTTTTTTTGTTATCCTCTTACAGTTGCCCAAAATTGCTATATAGAATTGATGGACTGCAAGTGGAATTAGAATATCCGTCTTGATGATTTTTCCCATTATGAAATAAAATACAATAATTTGAAAAAGTAAACCTAATACATGTATCAGATAAAAAAAAGGCTTATTATTCTTTTTTTCCCCTTTCCATTCACTTGCATCTGATTCTTGAGAGCAGCCTAGATAAGTTATTGCAATTTTCTTGGTAAGGTTTTCAGAAGTGGTTTGCCATTGTCTTCTTCCTAGGGCTGAGAGAAAGACCAAGATCACTCAGCTGGATTTGTGATGAAGGTGGGACTAGAGCTCACTTTCTCCTAAGTTTCTAGCCTGATATCATAACCACTGTAGCAAACTGGCTCTCTTTTGCTTATATAATTTATCAGAAATAAATGTATCAAGGATGGCTGAAAAGGGGAATTATCCAATAGCTGCTCCTATCCAATCCAAAACCATTTCCTGCTATTCCTCATGGGGGCTGGGTGATGTTCCTCAGAGAAAAATGTGGAAGTCTAAATCCAGAATATATAGATTAATGCAAGCCATGAAGATTTCCCAGCTGCTAAATCAAAGCAAACAGGCATCTCTATTGAATAATAGCAAAATATATCTATAGAAATTCTCAATCATCCAGGTCATGGCTGTCTCAAATGTGCTTTTTCAAGAGGCAACTGGACTTTCTGCAATGTAGGACAATGCATACTGGAGATGGATGATGACTTTAGCGACTGGAATTGGATAAGTCAGAAAATTATGCTGATTAATATGCAGTTGGAGGAAAATGGACCATATGATCTAGGAGGAGGAAGGACGAAGATGGACTATATGATCTAGAAAAAGAAATAATGCAAGAAAATAATTTAGCAGCTTCTACCAATTTTTAACACTTTCCTCAACCCTCTAAATATGTTTATATTTATAAATATAACCAGACAGCAACAAAAATGAAATTAATTATCCTAATGGTACAAGAACATAGAAAAGACTAAATCATGCAACATAACCAAAGGCTAATAATGAAACAGATCACCAACTATTCATACATTCAACCTCATTGATAGAACAAGTCTAGACATTAAGGATGAATATGAAAATGGAGTATAAAAACTTAGACGAATATGAAGAACAGGGTATGTCTAGTCTAATCAAAAGAGGAACTAGGGGTGAAACAATGGCAGTGTTCCAATATTTGAGGAGCAGCCACAAGGAAGACAGAGCCAACCTATTTTCCAAAGCAGCAGAAGGCAGGACAGGAAGCAATCGATGGAAACTAATCAAGGAGAGAAGCAACCTAGAACTAAGGAGAAATTTCCTGACAGTGAGTTAGGAATAAGCTATTAACCAGTAGAATGGATTGCCTTCAGAAGTTGTAAATGCTCCATCAATGGAGGTTTTTAAGAAGAGATCAGGGAGCCATTTGAACAGAACGGTACAGAGTCTCCTGCTTATGCAGGGGGTTGGAATAGAAGATATCCAAAGTCCCAACTCGGTTATTCAGAAGAAGGCAAACCATATATCAGATGGTGGAAATTTCAAAGAAGAGAACAGAAATCAAACACAAAAGTCTCAGGAAGAAACTTGACAATGAATTTTAGTGAGTTGTTAGAAATGACAACAAACAATATTACGACAACACATGTAAACACATTAAAGGTAGAAAGAAAGAAAAACAAGAAAATATATTTGAATTCATGAGGAGGCTCCAACTTCACATCAGTATGCTACAGGACACCAATGGTGATCCAAAGAAGGTCGATTAAGGAATATATTGAAATTGTATACAGAAGAAATATCAGCACTCAAGATACCTTAAAAGATGTCTTCTATTTAGTATTAGAAGATAAAGTTATATCACACTCTGGTCATTACTCACTAGGAAGGTTATAGGAATTGATGGAATAGAATATCTACAGAAATAAGGCAAATAACTAAATAATCAGTAAAGATTGTAAGCCAACATGCAAAAAAAAAAAAAAAGAAATCTGAAATCACACAATGGCCAATTAAATGGAGGAATTAGTCTACATATGATTAACAGACTTAATAAAGTACACAAGCAACTGTATAATATACCTAAATTCACTTGCCAGTAAAATATTGCTTAAGATCATCCCATACACCTAGAGCTTTATGTGAAGAGGGAAATGACAGATGCTCATGTCAGTGTAAGAAGATTGAGGAACAAGCATTGCTAATACACACTGGACAATTGAGAAAGCAAAGAATACCAAAAGAAAACTTAATATGTGCTTCTTTAGCTCTAGAAAAGCTTTAGTTGAGGTAGGCTTTTGTCAACTATGTCAGTTGTATTTAAAATGTGCTTTGGAAAGTGGGAACCCAGAGCACTTATCTAATGTCATACAAAACCTATAAATGGGACAGATAACTACCCTCTAGAATGGTGCAATGTTCTGTTACCAGGTCAACAAAGGAACAAGACAAAGCTGCTTACTCTCTCCCTAATTATTCAGCCTATCTTTTGAATATCCATTGAGAGAGGCTTGGATGGAAGGACAAACATTTTCTAATGAGAAATTTGAGGGACCAGGTTGGGAACAAATTGTCCAGGAGAGAAATCTATGTAATTGCAAAGAGTCAACAACAACCTGATGGAGCAAATAATTAATCAACACTTAAGGAAGCAGCAGCCAAGAAATATGCCTCAGACTAGCACTTGATAGAGCAGTAAAAATATTCAGATGCATTAATCAATCAATTAATTATGCCAATATTGTTTCTGACCTGTCTGAGCTATTTAGGCTTTGGAGTTTCATGTCTTCATTTTCATCTTCATTGCTGGAAGAGGACACTAATGACATAGCTTAATCTTTATTACTAGGATGATATGCTATTATCATGCTACTATAAAGGCATTTTTAACTGTGCAGAAAAAGCTAGTCAGTTCAATTTGGACTATTGGTAGTTGTTACGAACTAAGCAAACTCGTTAACTTGCGATTCTAGTAGTTTTCTTTCCATGACAGGTTCGTAGCCTGCACTTCTGATTGGCCCGTTGACAGCGGAATATGATTGGTCAGTTTTGGCTGATCGGATTGGCTGATAGCGGGTCGCTGCTGATTGGACACTCTCAGCGCGGCAAACTCAAATCTTTGGGTGTTGTGACAGCAGCCAGCTCTATAAAAGGAGCTGCTGCTGCCCTAGTTTTTTGCTCTGTTCTGAAGTCGCTAATAAAGAGTTGGAGTCACTATTCGATGCCTCGTCTCTGTTCTTTGCGCCCACTCTCCCAGATCTAACACTGGCGATGAAGGTGGGATGCGGAGACGAGAGAGCTGAATGAACACTCATTGAACGCAAACAGAGCACGTGGCTGAGAGCGCACCAATTGCGGCAGAATGACCAGCGGCACCATACCACCCGCTCCATTTGATGTGTGTTATGGGGATACAGAGTCGTCATCTCAGAAACATAAAGTCCTAAAACTATTGCACAATGGACATCCGGGCATCGTGCGGATGAAGGCACTAGCAAGGAGCTACGCTTGGTGGCCAGGTATAAATAAGCAAATAGAGACTTGGGTGGCCACCTGCAACAAGTGCCAGGAAACACGCTCAGCTCCACCGAAAGCACCACCAACTGAATGGGAAGCACCCCGAGGTCCCTGGTCCCGTATCCACATCGATTTTGCGGGACCCACCAAAGGGCATATATTTCTCATAACAGTGGATGCCTATTCCATCTGGCTTGAGGTCCACAAAATGAAGAGCACCACCACAGAGGCAGTCATTAAAAAACTAAACAGACTATTTGCCACACACAGCTTGCCCACAGTTCACCGCCTTGGCATTTGAACAGTACCCAGCAGACCGGGGGATACGCCACGCCTTAACATTGCCGGCTCACCCTGCAGCCAATGGTAGGGCTGAACGAATGGTCCAGTTCATAAAGAAAACCTCACACAAGATGGAACAAGGGAACATCCACGACAAGGTAACCAGGATGCTTCTCCTCCAACATATCACTCCAAACAGCATCACAAACAAAACCTCAGCCAAACTCCTGATGGGCTGGAAACTTCGATCACATCTTGACCGTCTACATCCTGCCTACATGCCGGAAAAGCCTCTGGGTTCCAGTAGCAAGTATCACACATTCAAGGTAGGCAACCTGGTCTTTGCAAAAAACCTTACCGGTGACCCTTTGTGGGTCCCCACTACCATAATGCAACTTACAGGTCCCCGTTCCTACCATTTGCAACTGATGATGGGAGACTGTGGAAGCGCCACTTCGACCAGTTACATTCCAGGCTGGCACCTACCCCTTTCACAAGCCCTGAACTCCAAACCAGGGGGGGAAGGGAAATCGAGGGGGCCGAAAATGAACTAGTGCCTGATCCAGTAAGCGAGACTCAGTGGCCAGTGCAACCAAGCCTGGACTGTTCACCTTCCGAAGAGGAGCCGGGACAAATGGTCATCTCACCACATAGCAGCATGGCGGCATCAGCAATCTCAGGGAATCCAGATGGTAGCCTTGACGGGAGTAGAAATGACAACCCCGAGTCACCCAACGGAGAAGTCGGATCACCGCTACTGCTGAGTCTAACAAACAACCCACCGGAACCAGAGTCCAGCCAGAGACTGATGGAGCAACGTAGATCAGGTAGGCAGGTGAAACGACCTGCCTACCTGTGGGAATACATTACCCCACCTTGAGACGGAACCTGGGGGGAGGGGTGTTACGAACTAAGCAAACTCGTTAACTTGCAATTCTAGTAGTTTTCTTTCCACGACAGGTTCATAGCCTGCACTTCTGATTGGCCCGTTGACAGCAGATCGTGATTGGTCAGTTTTGGCTGATCGGATTGGCTGATAGTGGGTCGCTGCTGATTGGATGCTCTCAGCTTGGCAAACTCAAATCATTGGGTGTTGTGACAGCAGCCAGCTCTATAAAAGGAGCTGCTGCTGCCCCAGTTTTTCGCTCTGTTCTGAAGTCACTAATAAAGAGTTGGAGTCACTATTCAATGCCTTGTCTCCATTCTTTGCGCCCACTCTCCCAGATCTAACAGTAGTATTGTATCTGCACAAAAGTAAAAGTAGATAAATCCCAAAGAGCAAAATGTCTTAGTTGAGCAAGGTCCCATACATAGGGATTATTTTCCATCTGGCTATTTTTTTATGTGGGGAGAGGGGGAAGAAAGGGGAGGTTGACAATCTGTGATGTAATTCATGTCAAAACACACCCCATCAATCATTTCCTACCTGCCCCAGCCATTTATATAGTAGCTCACTTTCTTGCCTTTCAGTGCCATGTGTGCACCACAAATTTTGTGAGCTTTACAAAACAGGGAACAGCTGTACCTTAACAAGTAACACTCCGTAAATCTCATTCACACATATAAAGTCAGTTGCAAATGAAACTCATTTCGTAGACAAGCTTTGCTGTCTCAGTTTAAATAAGGAAGCTAAGGAAGCAGACATCACCACTTGCCTTAAGGTAACTCCTATCTGTATTAACCTGTTTAAAAATTTATAGAGGTATTTTTGCTGCTATATCAATTACATATCATAAAAGAATTTAATAAACTAGAAGCTGTTTTCATAGCCTGTTTTTTTGTTTTATTTTTGCAGGTAGCTCCTAGAACTGGGATGTTCAAACAAATGGAGACTCATTATGGGATGATTATGTAATTTTCCAGGCACCAAAAATTCAGAGTTGCCATTACCAAGGTACTTATGAAAAGTCTTACTGCATCTAGAGTTGAGAACTGCTTCATTGAACAAATATTTAATTGAATGAACTTGTTGCCCACTTCCATAATTAATATGTGGGTGGAATACTACACTCCACTGTTTCTCGGTGCCAAAATTTAAGTGGTTTTATTCTTATATATGACTACTCTAAAAGTACTTCCCTCTTCCCCAATAGCCATATACTTGGAGGAGGGCTGCCTTTTTCTGGATAGTTACTAGCATTCCAGAATTTGGTTTCTCTGGTTCTTTCTGTGTATTGTTTTGCAAAATGGAGGGGAAAAGGTCAATATATGGAACAAACTCTGTACATTTATGTGAAAGAATCTGAGAGCTTTGGGAATAAATAAGTAATGTTTTGAAAACTGAAGTGTAAAACCATAGAGAGTGAAGAATTCAAGTGGCTTTTAAAATAAGCAACCATTATTTTAAACAATACCCTTGGATAACATAATAATGTATAATGACTGAATATGTACTCTCGGGTTCAAACAAGAAGGAAGGGGAAAAGATACTGCAATCAGGAATGTCACCAAACAAAGGAAAATGAAATATGTTTAAATGAAATATCGTATCAATTACAGGAAAATTTTACAGCTGAGGTTAATACAACAGAAATAACAAAAGAGATCTGGTAGAGGCATTTATGTTAAAAGAAGATGAAAATATTATATCAAAATTATAGAGTGACAGAAACATTTGTAGAGAGAATATAGAGGCAGGAATCAAAAGGATTTGGGGTGCTATACTAGGCAGAAAATCAGCTGTCAAAACTAGAAAAGAACCTGACCCACATGAAATACCCACTGAATTTAAAGCTGCAGTAAACGCCAACAACTCTGGAAGGAGACTGAAGGATTGAAATTGTTTGGTTTTATGTCTATACTGAAGAAAAGAAAAGCAAGAGAACATGCGGTTTCCAAGCCATTACAGTAGTGGTGGTATTCAGCAGGTTCTGACCAGTTCTGGAGAACCCGTAGCGGAAATTTTGAGTAGTTTGGGGAACCAGCAAATACCACCTATGACTGGAGATTTTATAGTATCCTTCCCTTGCCATGCCCACAGAACCAGTAGTAAAAAATATTTGAATCCCACCACTGCATTACAGTAATTTCAAATGCAACCATACTTTTGCTTAAGATGCTAGAATAAATGGGTGGTGAAATTCAAAATGACCATACAGGGTGCAGACAAGGCAAAGGGGCACAAAATCTTGTAGCTTAAATTAAGTGAGTAATAGAGACAAACTAAAGGAACCAAGGTTAACTATGCTTTTATTTACTAGAGCAAGTCTTTTTGTCGTGTAGCATTTTTCAAGCTTGCCAACTCTAACATATATGGACTTCTGCTCCCAGAATTTCACATATGCAGAGAGAGAGAGAGAGAGAGAGTGAGACCATTAAAATATGGGTCAACCAGCCAACTGTTCAACACTAGGTAGCAACACAAAATCAGAGTCATTCAAGTTTCTGCAGCCATTGGATAAGTGTCCTTGAAGAGTTGGAATATGAGAATTGTAGAACATGGAGTTAGCTCTGAAGAAAGAATGTGGCAACTCTTTAAAAATATCAGCTTAGATCAGAAAAACAGGAGTGAGTGAGGAGGCAATTAAGATTCAGGACCTTGATTATTATGGGTATAAGAGAAAGGGAATGAGACACTCAATCTTTCAAGAGAGTGTGATTATATAATCTATATTAATAAAGAAGTGTTTCAATATTTCTTCCAATGGCTGTTCTTGACCTGGTTTACCTCACAGAATTGACAAAAAGAAGACTTAGCTTTAAGCACTCATATAGATCTTGCTGTTTAGGTTAATACAGAATTCTTACAAATGGAGGGAAAGAATTTTAGGGGGGAGGGGAACGTGTAAGTTTTATAAAAGTCAGTCAAATGTTTCCTGCAAGTTCCTTCAAATAATAATTTGCCCATAGTCATTTAAAAGCATTAAGAGAAGTTCTTCCAGTGTTAAACATAAGGAGGTATAGAAGTTTCCTATTTAATACTTTTTATTATTACTTCAATCAAACATTGAAACTTTGTCAAATTTTTCATTCCTTCATTAAAATAACATGAATTCTTTTAAAAAAAAATTAGGTCACAAGTCTTAATTTAAATTTTGTAAGCCAACTCAAACTTGTTGCAACGGTAAGCCTTTACTTGTTCTCACTTTTGAGACTGCCAGAATAAAAGTAGACATTCTCCTGAATTTTTATCTTAGCAAAGTTCAATAAGAAGACTTTAGGTTTTCTGCTTCCTTTCTTTTGTGACTTCTGAGGCACTTTTATATGGAAAAAATACATTTACGTATAAGTTAACCTTAAAACATTAATATATTAGATGCCACCAAGGCTTCAATAAAATGTTTTGTGGAAATAAGCATTAATGAGTTATAACACACATTCCTCAGGGTTTCTTTTCCACTATTTATTTTTCAACTGCCACCTCTGGGCTCACAAAAGACCCAAATTAAAATTAACAATCAAAATTGTGTTAAAATAATCTAACAAATTAAAAGTCAGTGATTTGAAAACAACAAATGCAAACTAATAGGATAAATGAAATATCCCCAGCTTTAGCAAATGTGGTCAGACATTTTCCACCAGAGAAATGATGCAATTTTTCATCTTATTTGTGTCATTCAAAAGTTTATCTGACAACAGCTAGAAGAGGCTTCTACAGTATGTCTACTCTGTACATGAGAAGGAATCTCTTGCAGCTATCTGAAAAGGCTTTAGAAGGAGGGAATGTGGTGTTTGAAAAGGGCTTTGCATCCAGATCTCTTAAAGTGATCTTTGCAAAAGATTTAAAATATAGTATAAGCAGTTCTCGAGTTATGACCACAATTGAGTCCAACACGTAAATAAATGTAAGTGAAACATTTATTTAAATGAGTTTGCCCCATTTTATGACCTTTCTTGCAACAGTTAAGTTAATCATTGAAATTGTTAAGTTAGTACAGTTGTGAAATGAATGTAGCTTCCCCATTGACTTTGCTTGTCAGACAGTTGCAAAAGGTGATCACAGAACCTTGGGATACTGCAACCATCATAAATATGAATCAGTTACCAAGCATCTGAATTTTGACAATGTGACCATGGTCATACTGCAATGATCGTAAGTGTGAAAAATAGTCATAAGTCACTTTTTTCAACTTTTTTGTAGCTTTGAATGGTCACTAAATGAACTGTTGTAAATTGAGGACTGCCTGTAACTAATAATTTCATATCAGCAATGCTGGCAGATGCACTGACCATGCCGGTGTATAGATAGACAGATGGATGGATAGACGGATGGATGGATGGATGGATAGATAGATAGATAGATAGATAGATAGATAGATAGATAGATAGATAGATAGATAAATAGATAGATAGATAGATAGATGTTGTGACTGAAAGGATCGATCCTGCTGTGAGTTTTGACTCTGATGACTCTGAAGATGAAAGGGTGGAGCCTGCTGTGAATGTGGAGTCTGAATTATCAGAGGACACAGATGTGAGCCAGGAGGATAAGAGATTGTCAGACAGACAGTCCACGCCAGAACCTTCAACTTCATTCATGCCAGCAACTGATCCACAAAATGAGTCAGAGGCTTCTAATGGGGAAACTGACAGATCGTGGATTGACGCTAGAACCAGGAGAAGAATGAAACATCAAGTTAAAAGGAGGCGTCAAGCCAGACATTGATTAGAGAGACTGACACGCCCATCCAGGTGATTTAAGGAGGATTGCTGATTCTCAAACTTTGCTTGGAAGCAAAGTGTTTGATGTGTCGAAAGGATACGTGTGGAGCGGCCTTTGTAATTTATGGACATTCTGAATTACCAGACAGATTCCAGGAAGTCTGCCAAGGACTGGAAGATAATACTGTTAACCCTTTTTTAGTCTGGCTCTGTTTTGTTTGAATATTTTGAACTGTGGAACTCCTTGTTCTCACTTGTGGATATAGGTGAGACATAATAGATAGATAGATAGATAGATAGATAGATAGATAGATAGATAGATAGATAGATAGATAGATAGATAGATAGATAGATATACACACACACACAACAGGTCAGTTACTATATATATATATATATATATATATATATATATATATATATATATATATATATATATATATATATATATATATATATATATTGTGTCAAAGTAAACTTCACAGAAACAACTAGGTATAGTCAGAATGTTAAACAACCAGAATCTACAACATTTTAACCAATTCTCATTCACACTTTAGAAAAAATAAAATGTGGTGGCAATTTGAATGACACTCTCAAATAAAGTGAGCTGTAAATAAACACATATGATAAATGGGATGATAAAACCATAGTGTTCAATATATTTTCCATTTAATTCAGTTGTAAAACTTCACCCTGATCTTAATGCAGTTGGATGGCATCAATCATTTGCAAAGTTGTGTTTAGCTACACTGACATTTGACGTTTTTTTTCCCTCTACTGATTGGTGTTTTAAAATTAGCATGCCTAAAATGAACCTTAAGACCTGCTTTTCTTCTTCTCCTTTAGTGTTCTAATTATACTCTGTCACTTTCTGTCTTGGCACATTTTTAGCTACATGTACCTTTCTGCAATGACACCACATTTTACCTTTGGTCTACTATCTTTGAAATTACAACAATCTTATATGTAACTTTAGATTTCAATTAACGTTGTTCTGCTCAACTAAGAATAAAAATAGCTTATGACATTCTATACTTTTCTACTGGGAAATGTATGACCTCCATTGTCTTTTAGCAATGAACTCGTTGGTTTAAAAACTTATATAGCTAGTTTCTCACTGGAAAAAAATGAATAGTAATTCCTGATTTAAAGATTAGTTATTCATTTAAGTTGTCATCATTTCTTATGGAAATGTGAAAAGGGAACTGCTCTGATTGTTCTATGAAGGTTTCCATTTTGGTTGGGATGACATATTATATCGAACCACCCTGCTGTTTGAGTGATTTCTTAAGGAGCTGTGTTGACACAGTGTTTAGAATGAAGTATTGCAAGCTGAATCTGCCAACTGTCAGGAATTCAATCCTGACAGGTTCAAGGTTGACTCAGTCCTCTATCCTTTCGAGGTCGGTAAAATGAGGACCCAGATTGGTGAGGGAAATATGCTGACTTTGTAAATGGCTTAGAGAAGACTGTAAACCATTATGAAATGATGCACAAGACTAAGTGATATTGCTATTAATATGATCTGAGATTTTCAAACCATGGTTTAAAGCACATGTGACCCAAATCAGTTTGTTCAACAAACAATGATTACTGGAATCATGGCTTAGTGAAAAGCCTGAACCAATCTATATTGTGAATATTTATATACAAGTGCATGCACACCCCTACACACACACACACACACAGAGAGAGAGATTTATTTTATAGTAATTTAAAGCTTGCTCTACACATGTACACACACACACACACATACACACACTATGGAAGCAGTGATATTGATTTCTATATAGCTATCAGCAGATTATAAACATCTGTAATTTGATGAAAGAATTCTAGCTGCCAGTCATGATGCCACAGTAGCAGTTGGAATAGTCTTTAACTACATTATAAATAGAAGCCAGTTTTCCAGTTTATAAAATAACTTCACATTGCAATGAAAATAGATTTGCTGCTTAATGCAGTTTATTTTTGGTGGTTCATCACTGTTCCTGTTATTTATTACTCTACTGCAATTATGAAAAAAAAAAAAAAACCTAGTTTCACAATTCTCAGAACTCATAAGGATGACTTGCATAATCTCACTGGGATAAAGATAAAAATACTTTTAAGGATCTGTGCAATATGCTCTAGTATATCTCTCCATAATCCTTTAATTTGGGTAGAGTCAGAGTGACTGGATGGAGCTAAGCATTTACTGGTGAGATGCTCTTCCTGATGCCTACAGAGAGTTCACAGCAGATTTTTTTTTCTTTTAATTCTAGGAGAGAAAATCTGTCACTACCTTAGATTGAACTCTCAACCTTCCGGGTGGGAGGTAAGCATCTTCACCACCACCACGTCACTCATGTGTGAAGTGCACCATCTCCAAATATTTCATAATACACATTATGTACCACAACTGTCCATACCAGGATTTCTCTGGACCTCTTAGAGTCATTTGAAACATTTGGATTATTTCTTGGAGATGGGAATGTAGCACTTCCATTCTTAATTAAAACAATTCCTTAAACACTTGTTCTTTTGTATTTGCTTATTAATACTTATTATTTAGGTATTGGTGTCATTCTATTCCAGACTGACTCTGGGTTGATCCCAAGAAAAGAGAATATATTAAAAATAATTGAAAAGAAAAACATTCCTCTCCCACCCACTGCTAGATTGTTATTAAATGGCTAAGTTTTAATAAGCTAGAGAAGAAATGGTCCAGATGTGCAAAACCAGCTATGTTACAGAGATCCATCAGATGTTATATTATTTGCCATGGTGTTTTGTATACTTATAGTATATATTTTAAATGTTTTCCCAAGGGGGAAAATCCTGTGTTTTTTTAATCAGTTATGCTGATGATTTTTGCTCTAAAATTACAAATATTACAAAACATTTCTTGCACACTGTAAGGGATTGGAGCACAAGAGAATAGTTGTACACACAATTCTTTAAATATTTAAATATAGATATTGGCTTACATAAGTATCTATTTCTTCACCAAAAAGGATAAAGTTAGGTGAAAATTATCAATGACACCTGGATACAAAAAGTTCATTCCAAACATAATTTCAATGTACAGCAATTTTGCATATGAGTTGTAAGTTGTGTGTCTCTCAGGCTGCATCCAACTGGAAATGAAACCAAAGAATTCTGATCCAGGTTTCAATCCATTCCTTCACTAGAGCAATGATTCCAGACAGATGTTCAATCCAACACCAGACAGCACAGCTCTTCATTGATGGGTGCTCCTCCCACTAAGTACCAATTGCTTTCATCTTTGTAGGTGGATCTTGGAAAATATGTCCCAAGACCTATCTGCAAGGAATTCTGTCTGCAAGGAATATAAATAATTACATTCTTCACCATCCAGTCAGAGATGAAGAAGCTTCTTGGTTGAGAAGCGAAACATCTTCAAAGAAAAACAAAAAAGCCCAGTGGCCTCTTGAAAAAGCAGCTTTGGAACAACTGTGACTTAAGTGATTGAGAATTTCCATAGATATTTAGCTATCCATTTTGGGATGAATACCCTTCAAATGGTAGGGAATATGAACAGAATTCCAGAAAATTTTCAGACTATAGGAACCAGTTGCAATTCAGTTTGAGATGCAGACAACACCGACTCATTCCTATCAGCCTGTTCCTGTGTTCAGCAGTGAAGGGACACAGGGAAGAAAATATCCTGCAGAAAGCATAACTCCACAACACAGTTCTTTCAGCAGTTCAAATAAGGCTCAATAGTCCAGTGGTGGGATTCAAAAAAAATTACTACTGGTTCTGTGAGCATGGCTTGGTGGGTGTTGCTTGGTGGGCATGGCAGGGGAAGGATACTGTAAAATCTCCATTGCCACCCCACTCCAGGGGAAGGATACTGCAAAATCCACATTCCGTCCCCACTCCTGGGAGAAGGTTACTGCAAAATCCCATCCTCTCTCCACCCCACTAACTTGCTTTCCTGCTCCATTCTCCTATGCAGGGCAACAAAAGAAGACACAGCTGATCAGCTGAGACTTGGGAGGCAGAGAATAGATGGGGGCGGGGCCAGTCAGAGGTGTTATTTGCTGGTTCTTCAAACTACTCAAAATTTCCACTACTGGTTCTTCAGAACTGGTCAGAACCTGTTGAATACCATCTCTGCTTCACACCTATTTGCACTACTCAGGTGATCTTGAGGACACAGACAAACCATCAAGTAGCCTCAATTACTCTCTAAAAGAAAACATATGACCAGCTGTCTTCAAGGAATATAAAACCTTCAATTCCTTACCATCCAGTCAGAGTCAAAGAAGCTTCTTGGATAAGAAGAAAAACATCTTCAAAGAAAAACAAGGAAGTACAGTTGCCTCTTGAAAAAGCACTTTTGGGACTACCATGACCTGGATGACAAAGAATCTCCATAGGTAGAAAATATCAATTTCCTTTTTATGAGCCTTCAGTTCTTCTAGCTTTGAGGCACTTTCCTGCCCAATCAATGAAATCTACCCAGAATCTTCCCCCACCCACATCAAGCCCTGACAAACTTTTTAAAATACTAATTCTGCCTGTTTTATTTTCTTTGCCTCCTCCTACTATTCCACTGATTCTAACTCTAACCCTAACCTTAATCCTCCTCTGATAACTTCTAGTTAATCATTTTTTTGGAGGAAGAGAAGTATTTACGCATGAGAGAGACAAAGAAATGTGGTATGAAGCCTTATATTTTTCAGCAAAGAGCTTAAATATTGTATCTTAAATATTAAACATTAATGTTAGAACCCCAACAGTACATATAAAGAGAAGCTGAATTCCTACCATATTTAACAAAATGTGCTTGTCCAGCTTATCTGCTGGAAGGTTATCAGCGTAGGTTCGAGACCTGACCACTACATGACAGGATGAACTCCTGTTCTTGCCTCAGCTCCTGCCACCTAGAAGTTCAAAAGCATGGAAATGCAAATAGATAAGTAGATACCACTTCGATGGAAAGGTAACAGCTCTCCATGACACATCATGCTGGCCACATGTCTTTGGATAGTGCTGGAGCAATGGCCTTGAAATGGAGATGAGTACCAACCGCTATAGTTGGCAGTGAGTAAAATCTGCAAGACTCCTTTTTAAGAAAACAAACAAACAAAATCTGCTTTAAGGAAAAAGAATGCATAGGATTGCACTCCAGTTTGGATCAAAATAATTATAATCAAAATTTGACATCTTAGAATTTGAAGTAAAAGCAATCTAGGTAAAACAAGCTCCAATATGCAAGTAACATGGTAGAATAAAATTGTTCTAGTTCCTGGTTTTAATGGGGAAAAATAATTTAAAATAAAATAAAAAAATACTAAAAAAAAAAGAAGGCTTTTGAGCCAGTGGAATGTCTTGTGCCATGACAGGTTTATAATCTGTCTGCAAGACATTAAGCACTCATGTATTAGATGTAAAAATTTCATAGATGAAAAGTACTTGGGATAAATAAAGATTAGTAATTATTACAAGTATCAGTTCCTATCTAAAAAATAAACACTGGAGCAGAGAATACATCAACTTCAGTTAAAAAAAAAAAGGTATTTATTATTTTCACTGTTTATCTTCGAAAATAATATAATAAGTACTGTTTTTTTCCCACACTATAGACATCATACCAGTGGTGGCATTCAAATGTTTTTACTACTGGTTCTGTGGGCATGGCTTGTGGCAGGAGAAGGATACTGTGTGGGTGTGGCAGGAGAAGGATACTGTAAAATTTCCAGTCAGGGGTGGTATTTGTTGGTTCTCCAAACTACTCAAAATTTCCACTACCAGTTCTCCAGAACTGGTCAGAACCTGCTGAATACCACCTCTGCTTCATACATTCATTACTTCACAGAGCAAGAATTTAGTGAAAAATCTCTACCATTTTGCGAACAGGCTCAAGGTAAGTAAGATTTAAAGTGAAATCCAGACGCTTTCCTGTAAATGTAATTATGTCCATAAAGGGACATATGGGGCTGAAGGCTATAATACCCAGTTTTCCCCAAGAGAATGAGGTTAAATATAAATGAAGTCTGAAGCAAAAGTGACTTTGTAGTCAGATCAGCTCACTAAAGAGCATCATTCAACTTGTCAGCACATCCCAACTATAAATAATTCAGTTGTTTAGTCTTCCTGACAAGTTCAAATCAGGAAAATTTAGGCTTGATAATATGAACCCTGAATTATTAAGGGCAGTGTTCAGGAAGACTGTGGTCCTTGATCTGATGGACACCTCCATTATATATTTTCCACAAAACAAGTCTTTTAGAGAATACCAACCCACTGTTTCTCAAGAGAAACAAAGTAAATTCAGCAGTACTCAATAATAAAGATAGTTTGCGTCTTAGCTAAACAAATTAAGAGCATTCGGGTAGAAATAAACAACTAAGATCTAAGCAACTAATATATACTGTCAAAGGAAATCTACCCTGTTCAGAACACATGGAAAAATCATTTTTGAAACTTAGGAAACTTTCCAAAGCAACATATGCATGCAACAGAAGACTTTTTTTCATGGAAAAATCTACAAACAGTTCCAGAGAAAATCCTACTGACTATAATTAATCTCTTGGTTCTGCATAATTTCATAAGAACATCAACAGAATATCTAGTGATACTCTTGTTTAATATTATTCATTATGCATCTGGTCTACTCTACTGTCAGCTGTGGCTTTCTGTGTACCACCCCACAGCCATTGTGGAAAGATTGGCACCCTGCACAACTTGCCACTCTTGACTTCATTGTTCACTATAAACAATGCATTCAGCAATTAAGTCAGTGGCAGCTTCTTCCTGATTCTGTGCTATTTTCAGCTCACTGCCATCCTTTCTCTCTTGAAGAATGGGATAGCTCACCTTACATACAGATGCTAGGAACGTCCTTGCAAATATATTAAATAGAAATATAAAATATTAAATCGGGGTTGGTGAACTTCAGTGTTGACTTCCTTATTTATATAAATAGATCATTGTTTTCAGTTCTCCAAGGACTGGACTAGTTTCTGTTACAATTCAAGTATACACAAAAGGTGGTAAATAGAATCTGGGGACTGTTGCCAATTAGCCTATTTCATGTAGAGAATAACTTGTATGCTAGACACTTTTAGGATAAATTTGTTGTCTGGATAGCTCAGAACAGTATTTTTACAGGTTTAGGAGAGATATTCAATGCTTTGTCCTGCATTATTCAGTAAAAATGTATATCAGTGATTCTTGAAATTGAATCTCTGTCATATTTTGTGACTGGAGTATTTAATTCAGTTCTAAAAGACAAGATTTAAGAGAGATTGATTACAGGTAATCCTTGATTTACAACCATAATTGAGTATGGAATTATAGTCATAAATTATTGAAGAGATAGATAGATAGATAGATAGATAGATAGATAGATAGATAGATAGATAGATGTGGATGGATGGATGGATGGATGGATGGATGGATGGATGGATGGATGGATGGATGGATTAGCCTATAGGCCATGTCAATGTACAGGTTTAAACGCATATTACCAATAACATTCCAAATGAACAATTTAAAATGAGAGTAGGATAAAATATAATAGTTATCGGATAAAATACAATAATTTAATACATAAATTTGTAAAATATAATACATTATATAAAATTATATTTCTGTATCACCCCTGCAACCTATCCCTGCCGATCTAAGTTGGACCTTTTTAGTTAGAAATTGTACTATATTAAATATCATTTTCAAATTCTGGCTACACATGAGGTATATATGCTGTTTTAGTATGGGCCTCCCACTGGGCCACACATTTAATATGTGGATCAAGGTACTTATCTCTCACCCCCCTTATACAAACAGCAATTAAATATATGAATATATCAGATCTTCTACCTCTTCATCTCTAGAGATACATGCATGTTCATTGTATGGGATGGAATGGAATCTCCTAAATTTAACATCTTTGACATTTTTGTGGTGATTGTTAAGCAAACACCATGATCATTAAATGAATGGCGTTTTTAAGAGAATGTTGCAGTTGTTATATGAACACTGCATTCATTATGTGAATGCTGCGGTGGTTAAATGAACCCATTTTACCCAATGGGACTTTTATGACAGAAATCAGAAGTAAACACCAAAAACTGGCAAGAAAAACATTGAAAATCATGGTCATGTGACTGTAGGTTGCTGCAAACAGTCATAAAGGTGAACTGTTTGCCAAATACACAAAATGTGATGATGTGACAGGGAGTTGTGTGTATGAGGTCATCATAACTTCAAAACCAGTATATAGCTTTTGAGAGGCTCCATTGTAACTTTGAAGAGTTGCTAAGGATTTGGGCTTGTAGCATTTAACTGCCAACCAGTGTTAGTGGATACTAGTTTTTAATTGCCATGATATTTGTCCCACATAGTTTTTTGTGTGTGTTTATATGAATTTTTAACACAATCATTTATTTTTTAATATGATTGACAAGTTATATCCATGGGAAAGATAAGGATTTTCCTGTTCTGACTTAGGCTTCTCCAAAAAGCACTAAGCAGACTTTTTCCCAGGCAAAACCCCTTTTATTAAACGTAGGTGAATTTCTTGCATTCACAGTCAGCCAAAAGCCTGGCAAACAGTCTTTAAAGGGTCTAACTAGGAGCACAGACCTTATCTAGCTTGTAGAGCTGGCAAGTAAATATTTCCAAACGCAGTGCTACAAGGAAGGGCTTGGCACAGAATCTCTGAGATGCACAGACAGATCTTCACATGGCTGCAATGAACAAACAAATTGTTTCCTGGAAAAGCCCCCTCCCCTTTTGATCCTTTTAATCCTTATGGAAGGGACCATTCACCATTTACCTGTGGCCTTACTTGCACATCGACCCTTAGTTTGTAATTGTTCTTTCTTTTGGCAGCTTTGGGCATGCCCAGTTACTTCCCTGCCTCACTGCTGTCCGACTCTGAAGGCAGCTTATAACTGCCAGCCTGCCCTGGCCCCATCTCTGCCTCTGATGCAGGGCCCTGATTCAAGCCTTTCTCAGCCTCCAGGACTGGCCCAGGTTCCTCCCCAACCTCTTCACTATCCAACTCTGCTGCCAGCTTTGCTAGCTGCTGGAAGGCCACAACATTTCCTTTCAAAGAAAAAGTGGTTTGGGTGTGTAGTTCTCAGACTAGAAAGCATTTGATGCAAACAATACCAAATACATCTAATATTTAGATTTTGGGCATTCCAGAAATAATAATTTTATATGAATATTCTGGCACAAGACAGAATAGCGAAAGTATTGGTCCTGATTCATATGGGTCACTGTGGTTTTCCCACAGTGCTGCTCTATTTAATTTTAATCTCAGAATTTGATCACTGAGCAATGATTTTTCCTTGTTTTTGTAAAGCATCCCAGTGGAGAATGGGAGATTCAACATAGCATTTCATTTCCTTCTTCAGCAGTGCATCCTGAACCATAGACTTGGGTAGTTTGCACTTCAGTCCAGTGCATTTATATAAAGGAAAAACTTTTTTTTTTCCTTTACAAGTACAGTAAGTCATATATTTTTCCCTTTCCTAACCTCCCAAAATAAAATATAAAAGAATTTTGGAGGGAAAAGTTGTTGAAGCAAGGCACAAAATTCATGTTTCATGCTTCCAAATGCACTCATGCAACTCCAGTGTTCAGAAATAGTATTTGATAGCTCACGCATTTGAGCTATCTAGCTGACCTAAACTACTCTGGAGTAACCAAGTGCAAACCAATAGTCCTATAGATCCTGCAATCCTGAGATGGTTAAATTATTTATATGCAATTGTGGTTTTAAATTATCTGTGTATTCATACATTTGAGGGACCCAACCATATAGGACATGTTTAGTACCAAGAATCTCATCTGGCATGGATTCTTTTACAACTATATCTAATTTTGTGGACTTCCAAGAACTATTAACTGCACACAATACTCACAAGCACTCCTTCCTACTACTATCCACTTTATATCCTACATTTCACAATATTACCAACACTCCTTGTGAATATTGCCATAAATTGAACCCTAGGCTTTTCATAAGCAAAATAAGTACCCTGCCATTCCCCTTTGTAAAGTGTAGGACTTTTTTTTAGTTCTGCAAAGGACTTTTGAGTAGGAAACACATCCAAAAAAATATGTTCCTATCCTCGCAGGAAAAGCCAAAGGTTCCCGTCCTCTCAAGTTCCTGTCCTTTCAGGTTGCCTAAACAGTGGAGATGAAAATAAATGGGGGTTAAGGCATTTTAGACAGAAATCTATAGAGAGAAAATTAGAAGGGTTATGTTTAAAGAAGAGTTTACCATTGGAAGAATCCTGTGCTATTTTCTTCACAGTCTCTGTGCATTTTACAGGAGGGACAAGCTTACCTCAATCACAGAGGGACATAACCATGTGCAGGTACTTCAAGATAGAAAAAAAGATAGCTCTGCTTAGGTCATGACTGTCATTCAATGACATAATATTAATAAATGTAGAAACTTGAGATCAATTCACAACTCTGGTAAATCATGCAAAAAAACCCTTAAGCAAATATAAAAAAAAAATTATTGGAAAGTAGATATGAAAATCAAGCAACTTCTACAGCTTATCTCATAAGCATTTGTGGTGAAACCACGTCCTTCTTTTGAGTAGGAAACACATCCAAAATCTTTTTTTAAAAAGATTTTTATTTTTTAAGACAAACATGTACAACCAAAACATAAAAAACATAAAACCATCTTCCATTTTATATACATACAGTGTGTCAGTTGGTTACAAATCTTTTGTGCTATCCTTTCGTAGTCATTACTCATTTACATAAATTCTCACATTGTCAATCTAACATATGTTTATATATCAATTATTAATCATTCATGACTAAACTATTTATTCCATCATTTATACTTGATGTTCTAGATTTTATTATAAAATTTGTATTACACTTTCAACCAATGGTTATATATATTTGTATTATGTTCTATATCTATTAAACTTCTATTACAAGATTTTCTAGTCTATTACATTATTATGTCTTTTTATCCAACCATTGATAAAACAAATCCTATATCATGTAAAATTGTTTATCTTCTTGTACTCTGATTTTAAATGTCAATTTACTCATTTCAGCACAGTCCATAATTTTCTTAATAACTTCCTCCTGCATAGGTATTTTTTCATTTTTCCAATTTTAACAAATACAATCCTAGCCGCTGTCAAAACATAATTAAATATTTCAATTCTTTATTGTACATTTCCGGTATAATTCCCAATAAAAAATATCTCTGGCTTAAAGTCTATATGTTGTTTTATCATTTTTTCCAACCATGTGTGGATTTTAGTCCAATATCTTTTTGCATCCATCACATATAGTAATAAGAACCAGGTATCTGATGATGTTTCCAACATTTATCTGATTTATCCTTAAACATTTTTGCGATTCTCATCGGGGTAAGTGTAAAACATCTTATAAAAATTTTCTTTATAAGCAGTTGACATTATCATTTTATAATTTCGATACCATAATTTTTGCCATTTCTCTAAATCAATCCCATATCCAAAAATTTTTCCCCAAGCAATCATCATTTCTTTAACTTGTTCCTCCTCCAATTTAAATTCTAGTAAATATCCATAAAGTTTTTCATCAGTACCTATTGTTGTGTATGTACCATAGTTAATAAAGTATGAGCTTGAGGTAAAGTGCAGGGTTCTGGCCCTGCACTTCTGATTGGCTGTTAGGTGGCCAGATCGGATTGGTTAGTTCTTAGGAATCCGATTGGCCCTTAACAGAGGATTATTATTGGTTAAAAGAGCTAGCGTTCATAGCTCGCTATTGGACAACTCTCACAAGGGTTGCCTATATAAGGCAGAGTTCACTGTTGTTGTTTAGGGAAGTCACTATGCAATAAAGAGCTGAAAGTTCACATTCAGAGGCTGTCTCCATTTACTCCGACCCATGTCCAAGTACATAACACTGGCGACGAAGGTGGGATGTGGAGACGTCTGAACCTAAGAAGCCAGGAAGTAATACCGAGCACGTGATAAGATGACGCCAACACGGAACCATGTCCGGCGGCATCGTACCACCCATCGTACCATGTCCAGCGGCATCGTACCACCCACTCCGTTCGATCCAAACCAAGAGGATTGGGAAGCCTACATGGATCGCTTCCAAATGTTTCTCGAGACGAATAATTTGAAGGATGCCACACCAGCAAAGAAGCGGGCACTGTTCCTGACGCATTGCGGCCCAGCTGTATTTAAGATGGCTAAAGCACTCGCCAAACCTCGAGAAGTGAAAGCCATGAGCTGGGACGACTTCGAATCCATCCTGAGAGACCATTACGTGCCAACCGTGCCTACACTCATGAAACGCCACGAGTTTTATCAGAGAAACCAACGAAAAGCAGAGAGCGTGGCCGATTTCGTGGCGGATCTCCAAAATTTAGGGGGCCTCTGCGGGTTCGATTTAGAAGAAGCACTAAGAGATCGAGTAATTCTGGGATTAGATGCACTAGGCGTGCAAAGCTGGCTGATGGCGAAAGGCGACATCAGCCTTGCTGATGCCATCGCCGAAGCCACAGCTGCGGAGGCTACCAAAAAGTCAGCTGCACAATTACGGCGAAGCCGCACTCCGGCAACACCACTGACCGGCAAAATCTTACCCAACTCAGAAGGGCAGCTCTCAACAACGCACCACGAGGACCTCTCTTCGTCATCAGATAGCGACGAAGAAGGGGTCCATCGACTGTGGTCCGACCGGGACCCTCGCCCCAAGCCCTTACGCCCTTGCGTTGGCTGTGGAGCAAACCATGCCAGGGCCGAATGCAAATTCCGCGATGCACTCTGCCATGAGTGCGGGAAACGAGGCCACATCAGCCGGGTCTGCCGCAGCTTACCAGGACCCAGCCAGGCCTCAAAAGGGGCCAACTATCGCCAATCGACAGGAAACCATCCTGTAAGGTGAGAGCCAGTAAACCACTCCTACAGAAATCGAGCTTTGCAAAAAGAAGAGGCTCACCATACTATCACTATAGGTCATGCCTCAGTTTTGGACACTAAGAAAATTCGAATCACGGTAGCCATCGAGAACCAGCCTTGCCACATGGAGGTCGACTCGGGATCGTCCCTCTCAATGGTGTCTTGGAAGACACTCAAGCAACTTATCCCCACAATCCAATGCCAAGACCTCCAATTTCAACGCCTCATCCTCAAGGACTACCAAGGAAATCGAATCCCCGTTGTCGGGTCCTGCCAAGTCTGAGTCTCCTTCAAAAAGCATACAGCGTACTTACCTCTAACGATCATCAATAGAAATAGGCCTAGTCTATTAGGCCTTCAATGGCTCCCGCCACTTGGCATCGAAGTGGCCGGCGTGAACCGAGTCGGTGGTTGTGAGTGGGAGGAAGACCTTATTTCTGAGTTCAGCGACATCTTCGCGGACCGCTTAGGCGAGTATAAAGGGACCCCAATCTCATTTAGTCTAGATCAAAAAGTAGCCCCTATTCGCTTGAAGCTCCGTCGAGTTCCATTCGCTCTTAAAGCAAAGATCGACGAACAACTCGACAAGCTAATTGCTCAAGGGGTGTTGAAGCCCATCGATCACTCTCCATGGGAAACCCCTATTGTAACACCCATTAAGCCAGAAGGGTCAATCCGAATTTGTGGGGACTACCGGGCCACTTTAAACCATGCCCTACAGCAGAATGCGTATCCAGTTCTGGTGGTGCAGCACCTCCTTCATTCCTTGGGGGGCGGAAAGGTTTTCGCTAAATTAGATTTAGCTCAAGCTTATCAACAACTACCAGTGGATGAAAAGAGGGCGCAAGCCCAAACAATTGTAACGCACAGAGGTGCCTTTAAATGTACCCGATTGCAATTTGGGGTTAGTGTAGCCCCGGGGATATTCCAAAGCCTCATGGAAAGGTTGTTACAGGGAATCAAGGGCGTGGTTCCGTATTTTGATGACGTATTAATTGCAGCCCTACCAAAAAAATCTTGCAGAATCGTTTGAAATGTGTTCTTAAAAAATTCCAAGAGGCAGGACTTAAGGTGAAAAAAAATAAATGTCACTTATATACTGACAGTGTTGAATTTCTAGGGTATCGGATTGATAGCCAGGGCATTCATCCAACCGAAAGTAAATTAAAGGCGATAAAAAATGCTCCCAGGCCACGAAACAGGGCCGATCTCCAGGCGTTCTTAGGCCTCATTAATTTCTATAATGTATTTTTACCACACAAGACGACTGTTGCTGAACCAATACACCGATTATTAGATAAAAAAGCATTGTGGGTATGGGGTTACCAGGAAGAAGACGCGTTCCAGAATGTTAAAAAACTGTTCACATCTGACTCTGTACTTATGCAGTATAACGAGACTTTACCATTAGTTATAACCTGCGATGCATCCCCTTCGAGGTGGGCGCCATTTTGAGTCATGTACTACCTAATGGGAACGAAGCCCCTGTTAAATACTTTTCGAAGACTCTTTCACAAGCAGAGCGGAACTTTGGACAAATTGATAAAGAAGCTTTCGCAATTGTTTCAGCTGTAAAGAAATTTCATGAATATGTGTATGGAAAGACATTTACCATTATAACTGACCACAAACCGTTGCTAGGGATAATAGCCGGGGACAAGCCAACCCCCTACATATTATCCCCTAGAATGACCCGATGGTCAGAATTCCTAGCTGCTTATAATTATCGCCTGCAATATTGCCTGGGGAAAGCCATTCCCCATGCCGACGCATTAAGCCAAGCACCGCTTCCAGAGACTCTCGACGATCTGGCACCAACGGCAACCACGTTGCAGATCAAAACACTCAACTCACCGCCTATGACTGCCCGAGACATTGCGAGAGAAGCCAAACGAGACCACACCCTAGCTCGAGTCCTAGGATGGGTAGAACGCGGATGGCCATTGGACCAAGTACCAGATGACTTTGCGCCATTCAAATCTCGACAGACTGAACTTTTTCCCCAAAAAGGCTGTATCATCTGGGGCGATAGAGTCATTGTTCCAGAACGACTCCGGAAGACGCTGCTACAAATTCTGCACGAGGGCCACCCTGGCATCGTGCGGATGAAAGTGCTTGCACGAAGCTACGCATGGTGGCCAGGCATGGACCGGCAAATCGAGCAGTGGGTCAAAGCATGCACCAATTGCCAACAAACCAGCAACGTCCCACCAAAAGCCATGCCTACTGAATGGGAGACGCCACGTGGACCCTGGTCCAGAATCCACCTGGATTTCGCGGGGCCAACCAAAGGATATACCTTCCTGCTGACAGTCGACGCATACTCCAATTGGTTAGAAATTCATCGTATGATGGCTACAACTTCCGAGGCAGTGATCAAGATCCTAAATAGACTCTTTGCAACCCACGGATTGCCTGACGTCCTGGTGTCTGATAACGGGCTACAGTTTACGGCACTAATGTTTGAGCAGTACCTTGCTGACCGTGGCATCCGCCAAGCGCTCACCTCGCCTGCGCACCCTGCGACCAATGGCCGAGCTGAACACATGGTCCAATTTGTTAAAAAGACTTTGCAAAAAATGGACTATGACAATATCGATGACAAGGTCAACCAAATTCTCTTTTTGCAACACATAACTCCACATAGTGTCACTGGCAGAACTCCCACCGAACTACTGATGGGACGAAGACTCCGTTCCCACCTCGACCGGTTGCACCCTGCTTGCGAACCAGAAAAGCCAATAGGATCCAGTGGCCGCTATCGCACCTTCCAGGTAGGAGACCACATTTACACACGAAACTTATCAAGTGATCCGTTATGGATAGAGGCAACGGTAGTACGAGTGACCGGCCCCAAATCCTACGTAGTGAAATGCTGTGACAATAGACTGTGGAAATGGCATATCGACCAATTACGGTCACGACTCACAATGGCCAGTCAACAACTCCCCCATGACCAAACCGAGGGGAGGGGAGGTACAGAAGAAGATGACGTTCCAGGGAACCTGCTCGAAGGGAGCGACGAATTAAGTGAGAGCAGGAAGGAGAATTGGAGCAGGAAGGAGAATTGTTTGCACCGCAAGAAATTGCACCTGAGCAAGAAGCAGATCCACTGCCAAACAACAATCTACCTCAACAGGGTTGCAATCAACCAGTCCAACGAAAATCCGAAAGTCTTAAAAGACAACCGTCCTATTTAAAGGACTATATAACTACACCGTAATTAA
Source organism: Hydrophis major (assembly GCA_033807585.1). Taxonomy (NCBI): domain Eukaryota; kingdom Metazoa; phylum Chordata; class Lepidosauria; order Squamata; family Elapidae; genus Hydrophis; species Hydrophis major. The sequence continues at coordinate 169,782,279 of CM066330.1, forward strand.
GAAGCCAGGGGGAAGGAGTGTTGTGTATGTACCATAGTTAATAAAGTATGAGCTTGAGGTAAAGTGCAGGGTTCTGGCCCTGCACTTCTGATTGGCTGTTAGGCGGCCAGATCGGATTGGTTAGTTCTTAGGAATCTGATTGGCCCTTAACAGAGGATTATTATTGGTTAAAAGAGCTAGCGTTCATAGCTCGCTATTGGACAACTCTCACAAGGGTTGCCTATATAAGGCAGAGTTCACTGTTGTTGTTTAGGGAAGTCACTATGCAATAAAGAGCTGAAAGTTCACATTCAGAGGCTGTCTCCATTTACTCCGACCCATGTCCAAGTACATAACATCTATCAAGATTTTATCTAAATCAGTTCTTCTTCAGTTTCTATAGAGGACTGACAGTTCCTTGTTAGAAGAGGAAAAACCTGTGAAGAATGGTGAAAGGAAGTCAGCTTATTGCAATAGAAAGACAGGGCTAAGAGAACTTCTAAAGAGGGAGCACTCAAAATGGAAATCTGAGAGCACTTTCAAAAAGACTGTATTTAGATGATGGACAACATACCCCTGTGGAGTTGAAGATAGGATAATCAAATCTAGGTCGACATAATTCACACACAATGAGCCAATGTAATTAAAAACATGAATGCCATTTTGAAGGGGAGCAGAACTCTTGAAAAAACATTGCAGCAAAGAACAATCTTAATTGTTTACTTTGGAAAAACACCCACCGTCTCAGACTGAAAGGATAGTGGAGAAGAGGAAGTAATACATTTCAGACATGGTAGTTCAAGAAATTCATAACTGAGATGGAATCTGCAGAATGAATTGAAAGTAATACCTCTAGTCAATTCCCTTCATTTTTAGGCTCTCCATGTTACAATGTCAAAATAATTGACTGCTTGCCAGTTCACAAAGGAGACTATCCTTAGATCCAATTTGAAGAATTATCAGAAAACTAGGACTTGACTCCACTTAAGTATTTGTTGCTGCAGTAGTATCATACCATCATTTTGTCGTAAGCTTACTCTTCAGAGTTTGTCAACAGGGTTTCGTGTGTGTGTACTAATTCATACTAATCTTTTTATATGCAATTGGCCTCAAGAAAAACACTCATGGAGTAAAGTCAAGCATGGTGATGAAAAGTAATCATGATATTGTTGCTTAGCTGTATGAAACTGCAAGACAAAAATATAGAATTATGCTTCATTTTTGTTTGTCTTTTTCCACAGAAAACCTGAATAAACTGTGAGACTGTCATGATGGTCTGAGCTGTGAGGAAAAGGGTTTTGTGAAATTTTGTGTAAACTCTCCTCCCCGTTTTAGCCTTTTTGCAACTTTCAGTACTCACCACATTGAGATGTGAAAACCCAAATTAATACAGCTCAGTCTAGTTCATCTTATCCTGGATGACCAATTTATCTCCTCTTGGAAAAGACAAATAACTGCTAATCTGGTTTACCATGGACTCTCAGCCTATGGTGTGTGTAGGACAGGGCTGAAGCCAGGCAATGAGTATTTGATTCATTCTCCTAAATGAATTTAGCAAAATTTTCACATCAGCATTACATCGCTCTGAATGATACTCCTTATGTCATCCTCAAACGTGTCTATAACATCCTTTCTCTCTCATAGAAGGTTATTCAGTTTGATGAAGTTGATATCCTGCTTTTAAAATGTTCTTCCCAATTTCTCCTCATGTTCATAGCTGAAGCCAAGGAAATCTGGGAAAGTCCTGGGTGGAAATATTTATCCTTTTAGAATTATGAAAGAAGAACAACCTCAGTCCAGTTTCCAATTGAATGGAGCCATGGCATTTCATTTTATAAAATAAAGAAAATATATTTGATCTTCCTAGCTATAGGTCCATCATCTGGCAAAATATAACAGCTAACAGTATGTTTAGTAACTTTATTCAAAACCATTAGACTAGTTTAAAATAAAACATCTTCAGTGAGGATGCTGGTAGGCTTCAAAAGGGGAGCAATCAGCTCTTGACTATTGTCTAGTTCTTCCCAACCTAGAAACTGCTTTTTTGTAGCCTTTATTGATTTTAAATTTGATTTTTATTTAATTCCAAGAGAGAAGCAGTGGAAAAACCAGAGTATCCTCAACAGCAGAGGTCCCCAAACTTGGCAACTTTAAGACTTGTGGACTTCAACTCCCAGAATTCCTCAGCCAACATAGCTGGTTGAGGAATTTTGGAAGATGAAATCCACAAGTCTTAAAGTTGCCAAGTTCGGCGACCCCTGCTCAACAGCATAAGAGTTTTTTCTTCTCATTCAGTCCTTCTATTCCAACGTCACTTTGAAAGTCAAATGTTTTCCTCAGGGAGATCTCCTTTGAACAGTCACTATCCAAAGAGAGGTAAGGCAGCATTGTATTCTAGAGCCTCTTCTTGTTAAATCTCTGCACAAAATGATAAATTCATAATTAATACATTTCTGAAAATATAATTGAGCAGGTGCACACTTATAGATATTTTGAGTGCTAATTCAGGCCTCCCTATTTTGGTTCAAATCCTTAGCACTGCGTAATGGAGTGAGCTTGTCCCAGCTTCTGCCAACCTAGCAGTTCGAAAGCATGTAAAAATGCAAGTAGAAAAATAGGGACCACTTTATTGGGAAGGCAACAGTGTTCTGTACGCCTTCAGCATTTAGTCATGCTGGCCACATGACCATGGAGATGTCTTTGGACAGTGCTGGTTCTTTGGCTTTGTAAGGGAGATGAGCATTGCCCTGTAGAGCCAGAAATGACTAGCACGCATATGTGAGGGGAACCTTTACCTTATTTTGGAGAGGATATTTTATATTGCTGGCAAGTGTTGCTAACTGTAGCTTTTCAGCTGTCCTGAGACTTTTTTTTTCCCACTTCAAAAATAAATCTGTTTCAGCTTTCACCCTTGTGACCAAAGTCATCTTCCAGCATTTCTATAGTATCTATATACTTCTATATGCTTATAGAAACCTTGACATCAGTGGTGAGATTCAAACATTTTTACTTCCAGTTCTGTTGGTGTGGCTTGGTGGGTGTGGCAGGAGAAGGATACTGTAAAATCTCAAGTCAGAGGTGGTATTTGCTGCATCTCCGAACTACTCAAAATTTCCACTACTGGTTCTCTAGAACTGGTCAGAACCTGCTGAATACCACCACTGCTTGACGTCTCTGAGACCATTCAATCTGTTAGGACCATTCTTGCAGTTCCAACATGGATTTAAAATATTAAATTTAACTTAGAAATAGGCTTAGTCTCCATTGATATTAGACATCAGTGTCATATTTTTCAAGCTAAAATTATTTTCCTTCCTCCCACTAGATCTGACTCCATTGCTTCTGAAAGACTACTTTATGTCAACTTGATTTATTTATTTATTTATTTTTCAAGATTCATTCTTTGGAGAGACTTTGCCCATTAAGTTTTGGCAATGCAAGAAGTATTTTCTAAAAGCCTGTTTGAGACATTGATTTTCAAATTGGCCTAAATATGCTTCTCAGCTTTGTAGTATATATGATCAGTACCAGCCTCCTATATTCCATCAGATCTAAAATTCTGCTGGGCTTTCATTTGGTTCAGGTTATTTTGTTCTGCCATTCTATTGTCAAATATTCTCCTATATCAGCATATGCAACAACATGGGAATAGCTCATATGTCCTTGGCCCATATGTGCTTCCATTGCTTTCTCTACATGAAGTCTTGGATATCTTTAATTTATACTGTCCTGGGGAAGTTTTTTTGCAGAGCATATCCCTTTTGTCTTTTCTCCTGCCAGACCATTGCTCAGATATCCATAAGAACTAAAGAAGCTTCTTGGATGATAAGTGAAAGGTTTCCAAAGAAGAAAAACCAAGAAAACCCAGTTGCCTTTTGAGAACACCTTTGGAACAACCATGACCTGGATGATTGAGATTTTCCATAGGCAATATCTATCCCACTTGCCCAGCTCTGCATCTCCATATAAGCACTATCCAGTGACTGTTCAAAGTTATGATGATGCTAAATGAGAAGACATGGCCAGTCCTTGAAGTTGCACCCATCAGAGAGTCCATGGTCACCTGATCTCCATTTGCAACCTTTATGCCAGCTTCTGATAAATAAAGTTAATGGAAAATGTAGCAAAACGTCACAAATTCCTTTCATGTGGCATTGTGCTTAATCACCAAGAGTGATTCACTTAACACCCACAACTGGAATTTCCAGAACTGCTGTTGTAAGTTGGTGCAGTCATGTGATTTTTCATTTTAAGACTGCATTGCTTAGTGCTAGAATGCCCAGTCTTATTTACAGTCATTAGCTGAGGATTACCTGTATTTACCTCATAATATATTTATATTTTGGAATAGTCACCACAATGATTAATGTAATTCATCTCTAGGAATTTCATAAGGGACACAGGAATGTACCCTAACTTTCTGACATTTTTCAACTGCTTTAATGAATGGGAAATATCTTGATAAATTATCCAATATAATTATAATGGTTCCATAAATTTCCTAACTCATTTCTTACCCTTACATCATTTTTCAGTCTTCATATTTAAAATCTGACTATTTATAAAAGTCAAGATGATGAGATAAGCCATTTACTTTTTAAATAAATTAAAATTGCTCATGTGTAATTTGGAAAATAAAATGTTTTTACTAAAATTGCTTAAAGAAAAATAATTGGACACTGCTGTGAAATTTAATATGCATATAAATAAAAAGAATTTTCCCCATCCATATTTGTTCCAAACAACTAAAATTAGATAATTGATGCCTCTAAAATAATTTAATAAAATTAATGTACAGGCAATTTTATTCTGCATGAACATAAGTCATATACGCTATAGATACTAATAGTTTATTAAAACTTGGATATGGAGGAGGAGGAGGACAAAGAGGAGGAGGAGGAGGAGAAATAATAATAATAATAATAATAATAATAATAATAATAATAATAATAATAATAATAACAACTACTACTACTACTACTACTACTACTACTACTACTACTTTGTGATTTTTTCTTGCTAGGTGTCTACAATTCGTGCATCACTAGGTATTGCAATGTCATTCATTATTATTATTATTATTATTATTATTATTATTATTGCTGCTGCTGTTGTTGTAGTAGTAGTTGTTATTAATCTTTGGTGAGATTCACAGCCTTTGAGAATGGTTGGTAGCTTTCTTACCTTGAGTCCTAACCAAGGAACTGTTAAGGTAGTGTTGGAGAATATAATCTGTTTCATGTATGGTGATTTTTTGTAGAATCAAAATTATTTAATAATAATAATAGTAGTAATCATTATCATCATCATCATCGTCCCCCCACGAGGTGCTGCCTTGACGTAGCTGCGGGCTTAACTGTTCCAATGAAGCTGAGAGCTGTGCTGACAGTAGTACAAACTACCAGCAGGTCCATGTCAGAGAGGTCTCGGCCGAGGAGCAGAACTGAGTGCACCCAACAACCCATGCTATGAATCATGGTGAAATACAACCAAACGAAGCCTATACTGGCTCGGTCATCACTCAGGTTAACAAGAACCGCGTCGGGTGCTGAGGAACATGGGCATCCGTTGACAAGTGGGCTACAGGTCATGGGTCCCATAGTTAAGCAACCAGGGCACGGGCCTGCAGGCTTACTGGAAGCTGAACAACCTCACCATGAAATACACCAGAAATACACCATGTCAAAGAACCGCACTGTAATGAAATGCTACTACAAAGCAGAACCAGAAAAATGAGGCTACCCAAAAAGGATGTACAAGTTATGGAAACAAGAATATCCAGACTCAAGAATAACTGAATTACAATTAGCCAATCAACAATGATTCATCACTTGGAACAAAGTGCTCAGTGAAGTTGAATTTGAAGAAATACAGAAAAATTGTGAAACGAGAACACAGACTGCTGAACAACAGACTGCTGAAGTGGCAGCAAAAAATACTCCAATAACAACTGGAGCAACTGAACAGCCTGAATTCGAAGAAAATGCAGATATTTTGCCAAAACAGGATCAGCAAGAGCCTGAAATCATCATTGAGACACCAGGCGTGCTCAATACCAGGCTGTAAGAACTGAAAGCTCAAATCTTGGCACACGCTGCAACAAATGCAGAAAGAAGAAGGTTTCCAACATTGAAGAGTGTGCCTAGAAAATATTTGGTGCCATTGATTATAGATGCAAACTATGTACTTGCAGCAGTCCAGATAACATCAATTGAACAAACAAATCAGCTTGTCTACAGTACAGCAGTCATAGTAGCAGAAAAACTGGGGATTCAACAGCCGCAGTCCCCTAGAAAATCGACTGCAGTGGAAAATCAGGTTGGAGTTGAAAATCAAGAGCCTGCGAGCACAGGCAAGCAACTTGAAGCATTTGCAGGAGAAAAAGCTGAAGAACAGCAAGATCAAGAAACATCTGATTAAAAAAATATGGGCCCAGCACAAGAAAAATTGACAAAGTATTGGAAATTGTGAACTAGCAGATAACAGCAACAGCAAGAAAAATCGAAAGATATGAAGCCAGAGTCATCCAGTACAAACAAAATCAAGTGTTCCAATCAGACCAAAGACGGTTCTATCAGAGTCTGAATCAGATGGGGGATATGAAAATTGAAAAACCTGAAAAAACGGCAACTACTCAGTTTTGGAAAGACCTATGGAAGACTGAGAAATGTTACAACAAAAATGCCAGGTGGATCAGAGACTTTGAGACAAAATTCCCCAAGAACAAAATGGACCAACTAGAAATAACTACTGAAATGATAAACAACAGGGTGAAAAAAGTCAAGAACTGGACATCGCCTGGCAATGATCAACTGCATGGCTTTTGGCTCAAATAGCTGACCAGCCTGCATGGAAAAATTCCTGAACAATTCAATGAGATGCTGCAGATGGGAAACATCAGTGAATGGTTAACAGCTGGGAAAACCTACTTGATACAGAAGGATCCAGCAAAAGGGGCAACACCTGCAAATTACAGGCCAATAATGTGAATGCCAACCATGTTCAAGCTGCTGACCGGCATCATAGCTGACAGGATCCAGGACTACCTAGAAGCAAATAACATCTTGCCAGTAGAGCAGAAAAGAAACAAACCAGGAAGCAGAGGCACAAAAGATCAGCTCCTGATCAACAAAATAATTTTAGAGAACTGTAAAAGCTGAAAAACAAATCTGCATATAACTTGGATTGACTATAGGAAAGCATTTGATTCACTACCACACAGCTGGATCATCATGCATCTGGATGTCATCAGAATATGCAAGTGCATTGGTACTTTCACTGCAAATGTGATGAAGCACTGGAAAACAGAATTGTTTATTGGAAGTGAAAGCTACGGACTGGTCAACATCAAAAGAGGGATTTTCCAGGGTGATTCTTTGTCACCTCTGCTGTTCATCATTGCCATGACCTCCCCTGTCAACAAAAACTAATCTGGGTTATCAAACTGCTAAAAAATCACAGAAAATCTCTCACCTGCTGTATATGGATGATCTGAAGTTATACAGAAAATCAGAAATTGAAATCCAGTTACTGACCAATGCAGTTCAAATTTTCAGCACTGACATCAGCATGGAATTTGGCCTCGACAAATGTGCCACAGTGGCACTGAAGAAAGGGAAGATCGTAGAAAGTGATGGAATTGAAATGCCCAATGGACAAACCATCAAGTGCCACTACCCGAAGCCTACAAATATCTGGGCATACTGCAGCTGGATAATATCAAGCATGGCCAAGTGAAAAATGTGGTCAGCAAAGAATACACACAAAGGGTCAGAAAACTTCTAAAAAGCAAACTGAATGGTGGTAACACCATCAAGGCTATAAATACCTGGACCATACCAGTCATCAGATATACTGCTGGGATCATAAACTGGGCACAGGCAGAACTGGACAGCTTGGATAGGAAAACAAGAAAACTGATGACCATGCACTATGTGCTGCACCCGTGTAGTGACGTCGACAGGCTATATTTGCCCAGAAAAGCAGGCAGCAGAGAACTTTTGCAGTGAAGCAGACAGTCAAAGAAGAGAAGCATGCTCTGGCAGATTATGTGAAAGACAGTGTTGAACTAGCTTTGATGGAGGTCAACAAGTGGAAGCTGCTCAAAGTGCAGCAAACCAAGAATCAAGATAGAAAAACAGCAATGCAAACTTGGGATGACATCTGGTGTAACAAAGCACTGCATGGACAGTTCCTTGAAAAGATCCAAGGAAAAATAGATAAGGAAAAGACCTAATTATGGCTGACCAAAGGAACACTAAAGAAAGAAACAGAAGGCTTGATTCTTGCAGCCCAAGAACAAGCCATCAGAATGAATGTAATCAAAGCCAGAATAGAAAAATCTGCTGATGACCCCAAATGCAGACTCTGCAAAGAAGCAGATGAAACCATTGATCACATACTAAGCTGTTGCAAGACAATAGCTCAGACTGACTACAAACAATGTCACAACACAGTCACTCAGATGGTCCACTGGAACTTGTGTCACAACTACCATCTGTCTGCAGCAAAGAGCTGGTGGGATCATAAGCCTGAAAAAGTGGTCGAAAATGAGCATACAAAACTACTGTGGGACTTACGAATACAGACTGACAAAGTTTTGGAACACAATACCCCAGATATCACGATTGTGAAGAAGAAAAAAGTGTGGATCGTTGACATTGCCATACCTGGTGACCGCAGAATCGACAAGAAACAACTTGAAAAAGTCACCAGATATCAGGACTTGAGAATCAAACTGCAGAGACTCTGGCATAAACCAGTGCAAGTGGTTCCAGTGGTAATCGGCACACTGGGTGCTGTGCCTAAAGACCTAGGCAAGCACTTAAAAGCAATTGGCTCTGACAAGATCACCATTGGTCAGCTGCAGAAGGCCACCTTACTGGGATCTGCTCGCATAATCTGCCCACAGTCTAAACACTTGGGAAGTGTTCGTCTAGTGATTTGTGATACGAAACCCAGCATGGTTATCTCGTTTGCTGTGTATACTGTCATTTTTGTGTCTAATCATCATTATCATCATCATCATCATCATCCAAGCTTGACAGTAGACAGTGATGGCACCTGCTCTCAGCACCCACTACAGACCTTGAACGTGTGTTGATAATAAGCCTCCCATTTCTACCTTCCATTTCTTGACTGCCAGCTTAAAGTGCTTTACTTCTATGAAGGAAAACAAAAAGATTTCTCCTTTTCAACAGGCAATGTCTGATTATGTAAAGGAAAAAAGTGATTAACTGATTATGATGAATAAATTAATCTCCAAAGATTTGTATAAATTCAAACATTTCTAATTGGTATGATTTTCATGGGACATCTCAAAACATCCTCTATTCCTATTAGCAATGATTAACAGAACAATAAGTAATTTTTGGCAGTTCTTGTAAAATTATTAGTATCAGCCTGGGAGATTGAGATTACAAATTCATGAAAAAAATGCTACTGGTTGATGATGAAATACAAGTACCTCAGTTCTCATTGATGAAGGCACTCATGTCTAATGTCCTTCATCAACATCACATTAGTTAGCAATAGAAATTAGACTTATATACTGCTCCACAGTGCATTATAGCCCTCTCTAAGCAGTGTTACAGAGTCAGTATATTTCCCTTAACAATCTGAGTCCTCATTTTACCAACCTCGGAAGGCTGGAAGATTAAGTCAACCTTGAGCCACTCAGGATTGAACTCCCGTAGTGAGTCCTGTGTTAGTCCTGCAGTACTGCATTCTAACCACCATGGCTCACCAAGGTTCATGTTCTCCATTCATCTTTTTTTTTTTTTTTTGAGACAAATTTTATTAGTTTTACAAAACAATACAAATACAAACAAGGCATAATAACATAAAAGATCTTTTCTGAAAAAAACAGTAGAACATACAAAATAATTCCAAATTATAATATATATAATTACATTATCTGTTCAGCTTCGTATCTTATCCCAACTTCTCCTTTTCATTCTATTATCCAAATTATATTGCTTGCTAATTAATTTTTTTTTGCTTTTCAAAAACAATACACAAACAAACAAAACATAAAACATAAAAACATACATCTTTTCTGAAAGTTGCTTGATCCCAGGTTAAACTCTTCGCACAGACACAAATTCAAAATTCATATTCACTTTATATACCATTCCATATCTTATTAACATTTTTAATTTTCTATATAGCTTCTTCCCACGTTTATCTTTCTTAGTTTTATTTTATTTATCTCATCTCAGTTCGATTCATAATACTTATCATTCTTTGTCTGTTCTATTTCCAGCTATCCATTCATCTTTTCTCTTTAAACAAACTTCTCCTGTACACTGATTGGAGTATGATGTCTTTAACTCTTTCCCCTAGCTTAATAATACTTAATATAACACTTAACTTATATTGGGATTCTGTTTAGTACATTCTAAAATTACACAATGAATTTTATGAAAAAGGAAAAAACACAACAATAACAAAGAAAAAGCATATAAGACCACTATCAATGCCATTAAAAAACTAATCATACATATTAATACTCATTTATATCTTAAGCATTTTATTCTAAATACACATATAAAAATACAATCTTATGTACCTTACAGAATCCCTTTTTTCAATTAAATTTACCCATTGTCTCTAAATGAGTTTTGTTTCTTTAAATCTTGCTTCCCACCATTAAGGCTTCTCATACCCTCCTTTCTCTCTTGCCTATTCTTCTCCTTGCCCTTTTTACCCCTTTGTCTCTCCTCCTCCCTTTTCTTCTTCTGCTTTCCCCCTTTCTCTTGTTTTCTAACCTTATATCCAACTTTCACCTCATTTTTCTCTTTTTTGGTTGTTCTTTCAAGCCTTAAAATCCCCTTTTTCTTTTCCTCTTTCTCCTCCTCCCCAAATAGAACCATTTGTTCATCAAAAATGGCTTTTTCTTCTTTGTCCCAATCGTCCTACTGCGCAGTCAATTTTTCATAAGTGCATACCGCCATTTCTAGAAATTGAAAAAGAGTGCCCAAAGTATCTTTCCCATCTTGTTCTTCTTTTTTATATTTTTGATATTCAATTTTTAGTTCATCCACAAGCAATGCCATCATGAAGAGAATTTTTTTTTCCAAAACAACCAACCGAGTGTTTTTAATCAAGAATAATTCCCAAAAGTTCCAAAGTCACCAGAGAATCCAAATAAACTATTTATTTTAATGCTTTTTTCTTTCTTCCATTTCTCTTTCTGGGGTTGTTTGATCAAAGAGTTCCAATTAAGGCATATTTTTTAGAAGCCGTATTAATGTTCAAAGCTTTTTAAAATTCTAGGCAATCTCCTCCTTTTTCAAATTCTGCTTCATTTTTTTTCCCTCTCCCTTTCCACTTACAACAACTATTTTCCTTTAAATGTTCAGAAATCCATACCTCCAATGTGGATTTTCCGATTTCTCTTAAGATTCTATTGCTGCTACATTTGCAAGGAGAGTGAAAAAAAAAAAAAGCTTTTCCTTTAATTTACATTTGCCGCTTGACACGTTCTGGAAACAATGTTTCTTTAGCAAGTTTCAAATTCCAGAGTACTTTCACTGTTACTTGTCCCGGTCAGCAAAGATCACTTTCAATTCTTCACAGTTCCTCCTGCACTTTCTTTTTCCGGCTGAGCTCTTCTATGTGGCGGCCATTGCTGACCACCGCTCAGCTGCCTTTGGAAAAGGGGGTTTCGCTGACTAGGGAAGAGAGGTGCTATATCTCTCGACCCTGCCAGACCCCCCCGTCTTCGCCACCTTCTACTGAGGTGGCTTAGCCCTGAAGCCAAATGGCTCGGGGCACTCAGGCAGAGAACACAGGCAGAAACCGCACACAGTCGCGGATTCCTGCCTGCTCCAAAGTGCTGCAGACTGGAAATTCATTCTCCATTCTCCATTCATCTTCAGGCTTCTTTAGAATCCACCTTTTTTGTTTTCTTCAGGACACAAGAATTATATAACTTGGTGATATTAGACTCTACTGGTTGCTCCAAATCAACTTTTCCCCCACTACCTGGAAAAAGGTACAAAATGATCTGCTCTATGATTCCATCCTTTTTGGAAATAGGAGACAATTGAGGAGAACCCGTTGTTGTTGTTCAGTTGCTAGGTCATGTCCAACACTTTGTGATCTCATGGACCATAGTAGGACAATCTCTCTCTTCTCCACTGTCTCCCAGAGTTTGTCCAAATTCATGTACATTGAGTCAATGCCAGAGGTGGTATTAAGCAGGTTCTGATCAGTTCTGGTAGTGGAAATTTTGAGTAGTTAGGAGAACAGACAAATACCACCTCTGACTGGTCCTGCCCCCATCTATTCTCTGCCTCCTGAGTCCCAGCTGATTGGCTGGTTCTTCTTTTGTTGCCCTGCAGAGAACAGAGCTGGGAAGCAGGTTAGTGGGTGGGAAGGGAATGGGATTTTGCAGTAACCTTCCCCTATCATGCCCACCAAGCCACACCCACCAAGTGACCATGCCCACCAAGCCATGCCCACATAACCAGTAGTAAAAAAATTTGAATCCCACCACTGGTCAATGCCACTATCTAACCATCTCATCCTCTGCAACCTCCTTCTCCTTTTGCCTTCAATCTTTCCCAACATCAGTGCCTTTTCCAATGAGTACTCTTTCTCATTTGGTGGCCAGATTTGAACTTCAGCTTCTGTCCTTCCAAACCCATTAGAGAACACCAGTTATAAATCATATTTCTCTGCTTGTAAAGGAAATACCTGCCAATATGCTTCCAGTCATAATTCTAGTTGTTAGTGATTATGCGGAAATTCTCAGCACTGTTAGATACATCTCTAGCATGTTGTGTTTTTCCAATGGATATTGGGTACATTATGCATACCCTTCAAACCATTGGTACCCTGATAATGGAAGGCTTTCCCCTTGGATACAAAGCTAGCATCAATAATAGTTTTATGTCAATTTAATTGTTGTATTTGTAATTTGATCTATACTAACTAATGATTAAATAATTGGGTCAGTTTATTAAAAGAAAACAAAATGAATACATTTATACTGTTTATTTTTTCCAACTGTTAGTTTCTGGTTGTATCTTTTTATTATGAGACAAACATATCATCTCAACAAATAGGAATCAAGATCACATGGAGTGTTAATATCACTTTATAATGCCTTGGTAAAGGCACACTTGGAATACTGCATCCAGTTTTGGTTGCCATGATGTAAAAAAAGATATCGAGACTCTAAAAAGAGTGCAGAGAAGAGCAACAAAGATAATTAGGGGACTGAGTATAACACATATAAAGAATGGTTGCTGGAAATGAGTATGTCTAATTTAATGAAAAGAAGGACATGTGGTGACATGATAGCAGTGTTTCAATATCTCATAGGTTGCCACAAAGAAGAGGGAGTCAAGCTATTCTCCAAAGCACCTGAGAGAAGGACAAGAACCAATGGATGGAAACTAATAAAGCAACCTAAAACTAAGGAGAAACTTCCTGACAGTTAAAACAACAAATCAGTGGAACAACTTGCCTTCAGAAGTTGTGAGTGCTCCAACACTGGGAGTTTTAAAGAAGAGATTGGATAACCATTTGTTTGAAATGGTATAGGGATTCCTGCCTGAGCAGGGGATTACACCAGAAGACATCCAAAGTCCCTTCTGATTATTCTATTCTATTCTATTCTATTCTATTCTATTCTATTCTATTCTATTCTATTCTATTCTATTCTATTCTATTCTATTCTATTCTATTCTAAATTTAAGAGCTCTTGCTATCTACCTTATGACATTGTTTTAACAATGATTTGTTTCACCCTTCAAAACAGAACGCACCTGTGAATTGACTCAGTGAAGGTCATTTCACTCTCCTATACTTCTATCATACTGGAATATGCAAAGTTGTTGCTAGAGAAATAACCTCAATGTCTTCAATGTCGAACAAGAAGTTGTCTTGTCAGGGTTGTTCTGGACAGAATGGAATGGATGAATTGCACTATCAGCTGAAGTGGACTGAAAATAGACATTTTAATAGATGTTGAACTCTACAGACCCCAAGACTTTTATCATTCTTTAGCTTTTAAACACCACCCTATAATTCAGCACTATCACCCACCACCTTTTTCATTTTATCATCCACAGGTGAATATATTTGTTGAAAACATGATTTTCGGGTGTTTTATGCAAGTTGGAACTGTCAGGAAACACAAAAGGAGAGAAGAATATATGACAGTTGCTCAAAGAAAGGGCATTTGTAATAGTGATTCGTACCATGAGACTAAGTAATAAAGAAGGCATATCTAAAGGGCAAATATGAAGTCACTAGGAAAATGTTTCTGAATTTATGACCATGCATCTAAATGATGTTTTCCAGGCCTGCATTCTTACATTTATCTGAATAGCATGGTGCACTTAATAGTATGGTTGTTTATTCCTGAAACCTTGGGAAATAAGAGGACTGGGAACCAAATGGATTCGGTAACTGTGCTTAGTGATCCTCCTTGTTAGCAATGTAGGAGCTTCCATATAAGCTCGTCTCAAATAAATTAGGCTTAGTATATCACAGACATTTCATTACTCGAACTAGATAGCATCATCATTACTAGTAAAGAATGGGGTTTGAAAAACTAGATTTTCTGAACCTCAACCAAGTTTAAAAGGAAATGCTAAGGTTGGGCTTCAATTCAACCCTGACACAATAAAAAACACAATGGAGCTCAGATCATCAAATTTTAGATAGGCTTTACTATCCTTTCCCATACTGTTGTAACTGAAGATGGGGGGGGGGGGATGACTCCACATTAATTAATAGCCATTTCACTTTCCTTCTCCCTCACCCTTCTATTAACAAAATAAGAAAAATAAAAATGAATAGAAATAGAGACACAAATGTACAGGGCTATAAGAGGTTTGGAGTTCTATAGCAGCATAGTCCTCACTGTGTTTTAGAACAATTTTGCTTTACTTTAATCTAGCCAAAGTAGCCCAATTTGACACAATTTCACCCAATTTGACATTGTTTAGTAATTGTCATACTAGCATAAAGGATGTAAGAGGGAGGAGGGAGTGTGATACACACTGCTGCTGCAGCTTATTTAAAAAGTTAACAGTAGCATAATAAATATATTTCTTATAGGTCATCTTTCACTGACATATTTGTGATTTGACACTAATCTAGTGAGCAGCCTAACAAAGGAGAATTGACAGATATACAACCACAGAAGAATCAGGAAACTGTCATTGTTATCAGCAACAGATAATACAATGCTGAAAGAATTAATTATGATTATTGCTTAAAGTGTACCTTTTTGTGTAGCAGCTCTAATTATTAACAGCAACACTTTACAATGGGAAGGAGGTAATCATTTGCAGTTCCTTTAGCAGTAACATTGCAGTAACATTAATCACAATGAGCTCATTTGGTTTTAATGTGAATATAATATGTGATACCACAGGAATTCCATTGTAATTTATCAGTAAATAATGTTGAATGCTATCAAGAATTCCTTTGTCGAACAATGTACACTGGTTTTCGAACCAATGCTCATTGGTATGCGTCATCTCTCTATTGTTCACTTATATCCTTTCAAACAATCTACATAATGCTTCTAGTAGTTAGACAAAGGATTACAGTGGAGGCCAAATGGGAATTACACTGCCTTTTTTGACAAAACTTAATAGATAACATCCAGATATTTTTCTGACACAGGAAATGCTTTTGTTGTTTAATCAATGATAATGCTATTAAAATTATTATACACTTGCATAATCATTGTATTCATTATCCAAAAGCAAGAGTCCCTTTATAAGATTACAGTAGGGATGTAGAATTCATCCTGAGCATGATATGCTCAGAACATAAATGGATGATTGTCATATTTGTAAATGTTATCAGAGATAAGCATAGATTTGTTTGAGCTATCTGGAAGCTGGGAGTAAAGCTTTTCTTTCTCAGGAGACTGGAAGGAATGGTTAAATGTTTGAGTTATTTATTTTTTCAAAAAGCACGTGGAAAAACTGGCTACTCAAGAAAAGAATCATCATTGTCCACCAGGTTTTGAACCCTCAAATTTCCATGTGCTAAACAAAGCTTTCAACCATTATGCGAATTTATCCATATTAACAAGAGGAGGTATAAAAATGATTAGAGGTTGTGATAAAACATGGACTCATTTGAGTAGTCTTTCCCTTGCAAAGTACAAAAAAAATACTGCTGAAGAAATTGGACAAACAAAAGTGTTCTTTCGCAAATAGATAGAAGTAAAGCAATAGAAAGTGGAAAAGCATATTTTGCCAGTGAAGAAGAAAAAATCCACCTGAGGTCACTTCAAAAGTGAGTTGGGCCTCAATAATCCATCCAATTCTTTGCATAGCTGGCTTCATAGTGTAAAAGAACAGTGATCTCTAATGAAGGAGCAAGGGGTGAGGCACCAGCATGCTGCTGGGATCCAGGCAAGATTGAAGGAACCTCCCCCAACCCAACCAAGGGTCAATTCAGTAACCAATCAGGATTACAGATGTGAACACATGACATGAACTACATTTCCCAGGATGCATTAACTACATTTACCATGAGGCATTCCCTTAAGGGGACAGCTCCCAATTCTAACTTTACTAACTCAATTCCCATTACCTATATTCTGTCTGGACAGCACAGAAGGCAACATCCATTTCTGAATGGGCTAACTGGAAGCATAGATAAGCCATGAGCAAGTAGTTCTATCTGGTTCATATATATTTATCAGTCAAAACAAATGAAGACGATATAGAGCAAGAATTATGTTGCCTAAACCTGTTATGGTGCAGATTTACAAAGAAGCAGTTTCCTTAACCTAAAAAAAAATGACCACACTGCCCCACCCAAAGATCAAAGTGAGTTTCCCTTTGAAATGCTAGATCCCAGCATCATCTCCACTTTGATTTGACATCAGGCTGAAGCGATGATACTAGCACTGGGAACTGGCTGCAAATACAGGTGAAGCTTTGCTAACTCTCCCTCCACTCACCTCCAGCTGTGCAACCTGGTTCCTAACAGGCCACAGACAGGTACCTGTTTCTGATCTTGGGGTTAGGGACCCCTGATCTGACATATTTTTGGTAAATTATAAGTTAAGGCAGTGATGGCAAGTAAATAAAAAACTATTGTTTGAGCATAGTCATTGCTTAAGAATCCTGCCTGATCAAAAAATCCTGCTTACAAGGCAGCAGAATGGCTAGTAAAGAGGTGACAGAACAGGATAGCACAGAGTGTACTATTAGCTCATTAAACCAATGAGTAAAACTCCAACTGATTCAGTGAAATTAAGATATTACAGCTAAAATTTTCCAAATGCTCTGCTGATACAAGCTTCATTAATTTAATGTTTGCATGCAGTGAGTGTCCTGAGGATTTTTTCCCCCCCTAAACATTAAATGGTTTATTTCTAAGCAACTCCTTTTTGCAATTATAACATTCTTAAATATCAATTTAAACTGAGCCTTGTATATTTCATAGGAATATGAAAAGCCTCAGTTTTCAATTTCCATTTGTTATTTTTAGAATGCCACTTCCCTTGGCACAATGATTAAACGTTTCACATTCTTAAAAAAAAAATAAAAAACACTATATACTGGCTTGCAAAATTATGTTGCTTGTTTTGAATTGATAGTGATATAGAAATGTGGGAATAAACAAACACACATGTAGAAACACACATTACATTATTTTTCCCCTTTTGGTTGAGTCTTCCCCTGAAACTCCAATTCAGCTTTGTTACAATGATTTATAACCCTTGGAATAAAGATTGTGAATAGAAAAGTTAATATTGAAACATTGCCTCGTTGATATTTATTCCTTTCTTTGCATGCTGTGAAAAACTTGATAGATTTTAAGTCTTAAATGTGCATACCTGCAAACATACTGACAAGTATATTCAGGCACCATACAAGTTTCCTTTCTGCTGTAACTTCTTAGATCTATTTGAAGCATAAGACAATTGAGTAGCATCTCACATCCTTCTAGCAAGTGAATAGGCAACATAAGGTTAAATTTAAATATTTCCTGTCCAGAGGTTGTGGCTGCTGAAGTTTAAACTGACTGAAGAATTATATGTCTGACATGAGACATTTTGGCAACAGCTTGCAAGGTATTTAATTTTGACTGCATGTTTACTGCCAATTGTACTTTTGTACTGCCAATTGATAATATATCTGGTTCTATGCTATCTACCTTTTTGGACTATGGCAGTCTTATGCCCTTTCTGAAACACACACACACACACACACACACACACACACACACACAGGGGGAGCAAGAGGGGGGGAGGGAGAGAGTAGGCAGGCAGGCAGATAGATGCGGGTATACGCAGAAATGTTTAATTAATAAAATATTTCTAGACATTTTGCATACTAATAATTTCTGAACCTTCTTTTTATTATTAGTACTAAAATAGCATAATATTTAAAGTTTTACCTAATCTTTAAGAGATTGGTGGTTTGCAAGTCAGTAGAAATGTTTTTCCTTTTTATTTTTTTTTATTTTTTATTTTTTGTTGGTTTTTAAAAATCATGGAAGAAAGAAAAAAAGGTGAGAAGAAAGAGAGGAGAGAGGTCACTTATAATAGAAAATAATGAAATAGATATTCCTCTATTTATACTTGTACAATATTAAAAAACAAATTATTTTATAATAACACAATGAATAATATTGAAATATTCTGTATTCTGTACTGTATTCATAGAATTGCAAATAGAAAGGAAAAAGCCTTATAAGACATAGTTCATAATTGTGTGTGTTTGTGCATGTATGTGTTTACATGTGCATACTTTAAAAAGCTTCTGGCATTAATGTAACTCCTTAAAGTTCTATTTCCAAAGAAAGTTGTGCATATTTTTTTAAAAAAATAGAAGAAAAATATATTGTTTTCTAATTGGCTTCTTAGTTGATTCCACCAAATTTGTCCCTTGTAAGTCTCCCACAATTATTCTCAAAACAAAAGTGCAGTCTATGATTTTAAAAAAATGGGTTCATGAAAATGGAGACTATGAGTAGGAAATAAGATTAGAGATGACAGCCAGGAGTACTTCTCAGAGCTGCAACAAGGAGGGGAGAGTAAAATATCCAGCTATTCTGCTTTAGTCATCTTATCGTGTCTTTATTTGCTGTGGAATTCAGAAATAATTGTGACCTTAGGGCTGCACTGAGCAGTATGAATTAGATGTGGATAGTTATGAATGCTGCTTTCCTGAGAAACCTGCAGCTTAGATTGTTTAGGGCAGGGGTGTCCAACCTTTCACCTTCCCTGGGCCACATTAGAAGTTGAAAATTTTGTTTGGGCCGCACATAAAAAAATAATAATATAATATAATAAAATAAAATAAAATAAAATAAAATAAAATAAATAAAATAAAATAAAATAAAATAAAATAAAATAAAATAAAATAAAATAAAATAAAATAAAATAAAATAAAATAAAATAAAATAAAATAAAATAAAATAAAATAATAAACTAAACTAAACTAAACTAAACTAAACTAAACTAAACTAAACTAAAATAAAATAAAATAAAATAAAATAAAATAAAATAAAATAAAATAAAATATTTTTTTAATTTATTATTAATTATTTATTAAAAATTATTTATTTTTTATTTTATAATTTTCTGGCCAAATTTTGCGGGTTGGGGGGGTGGGAAGAAAGCTCGCCCACCTCACGCCTACCTCTCCTCCTGCAAATGCAGCAGTGGCGGCAGCGGCGGAGGGGGCAGAAGCAGCAGTGGTGGCGGCGGTGGGGGGGGCAGAAGCAGCAGCGGCGGCGGGGACAGAAGCAGCAGTGGTGAGGGCAGAAGCAGCAGTGGTGGAGGCAGCGGCAACAGCAGGAGGTGGCGGGGTGGGACTTTTGGGCTGCGGCTGCCTGCCTTTTCTGTTGCTCGCCTCGCCCTGCCTCGCACCTACCTCTCCTCCTGCAAATGCAGCGGGGCGGCAGCGGGGGCAGAAGCAGGAGGTGGCGGGGTGGGACTTTTGGGCTGTGGCTGCCCACCTTTTCTGTTGCTCGCCTCGCCCCGCCTCGCACCTACCTCTCCTGCTGCAAATGCAGCAGCAGCGGCAGTGGGGGCAGAAGCAGGAGGTGGCGGGGCGGGACTTTTGGGCTGCAGCTGCCCGCCTTTTCTGTTGCTCGCCTCAGCCCACCTTGCACCTACCTCTCCTCCTCCTCCTCACTGGATCTTTCACTAAAGTTGGGATGGGCGTTGGGTCGCATTATGAGGCGACCTGGGCCGCATGCAGCCCGCGGGCCGCAGGTTGGACAAGACCTGGTTTAGGGCAAAAAAGGAATGTTGCAGTTAAGCAAATCCACTCCAGACATTTTGACTTTTAAGCACAATAAAACTAATCAGTATTTTTAAGGAACCACTATGAGAATAGCCACTTGTGAATGACTGAGACTATGCCAAAATCTATTTTCCAATAAGCTGAGTTTCTCCCTTCCCTTTGGGGTTCTTTTCTTTCTTTATTGATGAAATCAGATTCTTTCTGAACTGTTTTGTCCAGTAAATAAAACAATTTAAAAATATTTTTATTATAATTTTAATGCACTTTCCTTATTTTTTTTTCAGTGTGTTTTTGAACTTACTTTATTGTCAGAGAGTAAAAGGTGTCTTTTTTCTCTGTTAAACTTTGTTCTATCATTCTGCAGGACTCCTACCTCATAGTTGGCAAAAGCTTTCAACTTGCTCTCACTTCATGATATATTTTTTGAAAAATCCTTTATATAAGGTTTCTCTTGAGATTTAAGTGGGAAGTCACGAAAGTGATATCCTCTAGGATAGATGTTTATTAAAAATGTACTTATAGAGCCTCATTGCAAGTAATTAAAAATGCTGAACCCCAAACATATAGTTTTAAAAACATAGAATAAATTGACAATTTTTCATGACATTAAGTGAGATGGGAAGAAGTCCTGAGGAAATTTTTAGTGCAGCGTGTATCAGCAATCAGATACTTGGAACTCAATCATTTTCAATACCACCATTAGAATGGTTATGGGATATATATTTGTCAAAGCTAGAATGCTCCTTAAAAATTTTTGTCGAAATATCAAGGTACTGATTATGGGAAAATAAAACATAGAATCTTTTGAAACAGATTTTAAATGTAGATCTAATAATTTAGTATCTTTAAAGTTTTTTCTTCCTTAAATATACACTAGTATAGTGAACATCATCTTTAAACCAATTTTTCTTCTAAACTAGAAAAATATGTTTAAAGCAATAATCATTGTTACTTCAACAAGTTGTTCTTCCTCATTTTGTTTTGTTTTTTGCATAGTTTATTTTTTTTAAATTTACACAGTTTTAAAAATTTAACTCCTTTTCTATTTATCTTTTTTATGATCTGTAGACTGATAAACTGTTAACTTATCAGGGAGATGGGTAGCATATAACTTTAATAAAAATTTTTTAAAGAATTGCAAGGATGATAACTAATATAATTTATGTATTGCCAAGTGAAGTCAAGTTTTCTCTCACTAATTCTGGGCCATTTTAAACATTTATTGTTGGGTTTTTTTCTCCACTTATCAAGAGATATAATGTTAGTAATGTTCAAAAAAGTAGACCAAATCTTACGTCCAATAACTCATTTTTATTAGATATGGATATCTTGGTATTATTAGCTAAGTTTTTCCTGAAGCTTTGTTGAAAGAAATATCCTTCTGGGTTCAGTTCCAAGTGGGGAAAAAGACACTGGAAACATGGAGGCTGCTTGGAAGGTTTAATGGTGGACAGGACCACATAGCCTGGAGCTCCAGAGTGAAAAGGAAGGAGACCAAAAAAAGGTGAGAAGAGAAGGTCCAGAAGGGTTGAGTTGTTGAGAGTGCTTGGGTTTTATAACCTTTGTTGGGCCCACCTTAGTGTTTCCTGTTCCTGTGTAAGAAATGTATCCCATTGATTGACAGACTCCCAGGGGCAGGGGTCTTAGCTCAGTGGTCCCCAACCTTTTTTGTATCAGGGACCAGTTTCATGATTATTCATTCTTTGCGGCCCAGTACAAAATGATCCACGGACCGGTACCGGCATCAGCACACACGACCAAGGCAAGGAGAGCCGAGCGACTGGCCAGCCAGCCATCCCCTGCTTCTCCCCGCCACCTTCAACTCCTCCTTTGTATCTTCTCACAGTCGATGGGCTTTTCGGGCTCTTTCTTAATCTTCTCCTGAGTAACGTGATACTCCACCGCCATCAGGACAGCTCTTCGTTCAAAGTCGCCCCCCCCTTTGATGAAACTAAGGCGTGAGGATTCCTTCAGCACCCAAACGCCGCTTTCCAACCGATGACCGACAAGCTCACCCAGAAGCATTTTCTCAAGTGCTGTCGAAACAAGATGGCGGCGCCCAAGCAAAGAAGGCCCTACTTTCATTTTTTGTGGGCCGGTACAAAATGATCCACGGACCGGTACCAGTCCATGGCCCGGTGGTTGGGGACCCCTGTCTTAGCTAACTTTGTAGGCTTTATCTGTGTCCCAGGCTTGTTTGAGTGCTGGCTGATATAATCTTCCCAGATGCCATGTGGTGAGATGGTTTGAGGACTACCTTATCTGTTGTTATGTAGAATAGACTGGCTCGGGCCTTAATGGCCCATTGACCAAGTTTCTGCCTCTCTGAGTTTCCACTCCTCTCCCTAGAGGAAACACTCTGCCTTTTTAATACTTCCCAGGCTATTTCAATTTTCTAGGAGAGGGCTGGGTGCTAACTTCCTACAGATACTGTATTTAGATAACTTAATATATCCTTAATACATAGCAAATATTTACACAGAAAATTTATGACTTCTAGAGTAGATCTACTCTAGAAGTAACATAACTTTAAGGTATGAAAAATCAGTACATATTCAAATAGATATTCATTCTTAATTTCTAAAAGTTAGCTAGAAAATAATGTTCCATGTGTACAGAGTGATATATATTTAAATACTGTTGTTGTCTTTAGAAATTGTATTAAAATATTTTAATAGGGAGGTCCTTGGTGCTCTCTGAGCTTGGTTGTTTTCTTGCAGATGTTTCATTACCCGAACTAGGTAACATCATAATGACCCCTCATTACAACTGGGAGCTACAAATATTCTCCTTTAAATCTGTTAATGTCATGGTTTACAATAGCACTAAACTCTTTCAGCATATAAATAATGTGGGTTACATTATCCTTCAATATGTTAAGAGGTCAAAAGCAGAAGATAAACATTAAAGTATTAGGAAAGTGAAATCTGGAGTAAAAATCTTTAGATGATATTGTTAAGTACTTGGACATGGGTCGGAGTAAATGGAGATAGCCTCTGAATAGTGACTTTCAGCTCTTTATTAGCATAGTGACTTCTCAAAACAACAATAGTGAACCCTGCCTTATATAGGCAACCTTTGTGAGAATTGTCCAATAGCGAGCTATGAACGCAAGTACTTTAAACCAATAATAATCCTCTGTTAAGGGCCAATCGGATTCCTAAGAACTAGCCAATCCGATCTGGCCACCTAACAGCCAATCAGAAGTGCAGGGCCAGAACCCTGCACTTAACCTCAAGCTCATACTTTATTAACTATGGTACATACATAACAGATATGAATTACTGCTAAAATCTAGAGAAACACACACATATATAAGAAAAAGCATAATGATCTGCCCAAGGTTTGTCTAAATATATTCAAAAGATCAGAAACTAAAGTTTAGACATTACATAAAAACATCTTATTTAAAATTCATACAGTTCATTTTGCTTTAAAGCATGCCTGTCATATTTACCATCAGTAAGAAAGAGAATAATAATATCAACAATCAAGTATGGGGAGTTTATTACATATATTAATGCTTCCTTTCTTCCATAATTTCATGTGTAAATTGGAATATTGTTGAATAGCTACTGAGATAATGTCTTTTTCTCATATTGGTATTCTCATGTTATCCATTTTTATAATCCATTTTTCCATTTTAGAACAAAGAAAGATGTACAATTAGTCACAATAATTGTTGAAGGCTGTAAAAAGTAAAAATGCTGTTCACTTAGTAGCTTTCATGTTTTCAGCTTGGCAAGCACTATAGTCAAAGAGAGACTTTATCCATTTTCTTTTGAGCTCTATCATTACCCCTTCAGCTCTTATGACATTTTGACATGTCATCATTTCTGTGATCTGAAGTATGTATCCATTGATTTTTCAATCATTCTCTATTAAAGCCAACAAAAGAGACTTAATTATCCCATTCAATCAATCCCAGAAAAATAGCCACCAGTTTCAATCCCATTAAAAGATTCATACTTTTGTTTGTTTGTTTTCTCTTGAACTCTCAGTACATTAAAATTAGATGTGTTGCTACATCAGTGCTTCTTGATACTTCACAGTGACAATAGGGAAAAAACTCTTAAGCTATATATCATGCTTTTGAAAAACAGGATAAACTGTATAAATCCATCAGAAAATCATGAGGAATATGACTTCTAGGTCCATAACTATTTGGTATTCTTTCCAAAGTTTCATACTATAAGATAATGTTGACACCTTGAGATCTATATAGTAAAATCCCTAATAACAAAAGACTATAAAGAAATGTTATAAGATTGATAATATATTAATAAGTTTGAGTTTGCTTACTGATAAAGGATATATAGGTCAGACTTTCTTCATTGTTTTGAGTTCCTTTAAGCTACCATGTATTTTGCTCTGTGTTTACTTAATGCTGTTCAGAAATACAGTTTTGGAAATTCATGGTTACCTGCAACTTCCGGTCATATTGTGTTAATAGCCACTTTGAGGAGTAGAAATGGCTCACTTCACTAGCCTAGAAGATTTAAAAGTGTTGGGCAGGTTCCTGGAAGAGAGGATTTCTGATTACTATTGGCAAGCACTATAGTCAAAGAGAGGCTTTATCCATTTTCTTCTGAGCTCCATCATTACACTTTCAACCCTTATGACATTTTGACATGTCATCATTATCTGAAGTATGCATCCACTGATTTTTTTTAATCATTCTCTATTAAAGCCAACAAAATGATAGTGATAAACTTTTCAGAAACATTGGAATATATGTTTTGCAGTGATAATTCAGTACCAGAAAAATAAACACAGATGGCTGATGCTTCATTTAACATCTTTATAAACATAAGTAGATTTTACAAACCAGTTGTAGATTTCTCAAACATGTTGCAAGTTCAGAGCAGAGCTCCAGTCTTCAGCAAGCAAGTTAGTTTCATCTTCAATAGACAGACTCACAGCTCAACATAGCTGCAGAGTTGCAGAGCTTAATATAGAGCCGCCTTTTAATTTCAGTTTCCAGCCTAGGCTATTTCTAGTTTCAGTTTCCAAACTATCCTCATTGGCTGATTTAGTTGCTATGCCTATTCATTGGCTAACCTTGTTACCAAGTCCTATTCCAGTTCATGAATATACTGACATATGTTGCATTAAGTGAAATTATTAGTTCTATAAAACCTTTATGATATTAACAGGCTATATCTGTTCATCTTTTCAAGAAATCTTTTTTCCAACTCTTCCTGGAAATTTCAGGAAACTAGTCATGGAGAGAAGCAATCTAAAACTAAGGAGACATATCCTGACAGTGAAAGCAATTAATTAATGGAATGGCTTGCCTCCAGAAGCTGTAGGTGCTCCAACACTGGGGGTTTTCAAGGAGAGACTGGAGAGCTGTTTGTCTGGAAAAATATAGGATCTCCTGCTTGAGCAGCCAGTAAGAACACAAGACCACTAAGGTCCTTCCAACCTTATTATTCTGTGTTCTATGTTCCAGTCAGAGATGAATTTAACAGTCTACTAATGTGTACAGAATCATGAAGAAATTCTTAAATATTTACAATAAAAGTGAATATTTGTAACTTAGAGTTGAACTGTGGATTTCTTGGTGCCCTCTGGACTTAATTGTTTGTTTGAAGATTTTTCATTATCCAACTAAGTAACATAAGCCATGCAAGTAAGAGTGGAGGTTAAATATAAATTTTTGACATAGGCCTGTAAATTGGACTCAAATATGGTAACATTAAATGGTCCATTGCAGGGGTGGGATTCTACCAGTTCGCACCTATTTGCTAGAGCCGGTTGTTAACATTCTAAGCAGTTCAGAGAACTGGTTGTTAGAAGAAATTACTGGCCTAATCCTATAAGGAAGGCAGGAAGGAAACATTCTGGTGTTGCTTACAGAAACTGCCTCTCCATTAACCCTGATTACATTCTTGGCAGGACTAGACTTCCTGTCTCAAGAATGTCTCTGGAGTTTTTTTTCCCCTCCTTTGCTGGTACTTTGCTTGTGTGGAGTGACCATTCAGTGTTACAATGGCATTGAAAAAAGTGACATGAGCATTTTTCACACTTACGACTGTTACAGCATCTCCATAGTCATGAGAGGCCAGGCATGAGATGCGTGCCTCAATTATATTAAGTTGGCCACACCCAGCCAATAACATGACCATCAAGCCACGTCCACTCAGTCACATTTACACCAAGCCACACCCACCAACTAAGCCACGCCCACAAAACCAGTTGTTAAAAATTTGAATCCCACCCCTGGCCCATTGCATTTTTGGACTTCTGATAATGACCAGTTTATCTTAATTGGGATCAGATAACAATAAAACAACAACAACAAAATGATCCTGAAAACAAATTAATGCAATAAGAAAATATAGACTATCAATTGGCTTCTTTTCTTCTTCCTATCTTCCCATTTTGCACAGTTTATCCATTCTAGTTGCATACTTGCTCACTGATGTTGCTCCTGAAGCAAATAATATTTTGTATTCTCTGGAATATGTGCTCAGGTATGCAGCATTTGTGCATATTTCATATGATGAGTTCTGCTGAAATAGTCATTAGCCTGGAGTGCAGTGGTGATAATTAGAGCTATGCAAATCCCAGCTATTTCAGCCTTGTGTGTTTGGTAGCAGTTTCTTTTATTTAACATTTTGCCAAGTTTTGCATCCTAAGGGCTGGATTATGAATTTTGTTGCTGTCATGAAAAATGTCCCTCTAAGCTTTATTTTGATAGGGGTTTAGAGCCATAGTTCTCAAAATAAAAGTCAGTTGAACCCAGTCAGGCTGTCTTAGTTTCTCCAGGAAAACATAAATCTTTTCTTTCAGTGCCTGGCCTTATACTACTTGAAACTCAGCCAAACGTTGCAAAATTATTCATAAAGGCAGCTAGCCTTCTGAGAATCATAAAAGATCCCAAGCAAAGGCAAATTCACATTATTGAACCATGTCTACATTTTCCCTATGCACACACACACGCACACACACAAAAAAACCCCACACACAATATACACATTCTTTTTTATTTTTTATTTTATTTTATTTTTATTTCATACCCTGCCTTATTATTTTTATAAATTGAAGGCCAACAAACATATTTTGTTTGTTTGTTTTTTGTTTGTACCCTGCCTTTATCATTTTTACAAATATTTCTAGGTTCTGAACACATCCAACATAATTTTCTCTTCCTATTGCCCCTATAACAAAAGCCCTGTAAGGTGAATTGGGTTGAGAATGTGTGATGGACCCAAGGTCACCCAGACCACTTTCATCACTAAGACAGAAGTTGAACTTCCACTTACCCCACTTTCTAGCCTGGTGCCTCAAGCACTAAACCAAACTGGGTCTTAATATCCAACAGATCTTCCTCCTCCTCTATTTCCCCACAACAAAACTCTATGTAGCATGTTGGGGTTCAACTGAGAAAGTTGTTGTCCCATAGAAACGTTAAAGACTATGCTGTAGGATAGACCATTTTCTCAAATATACCAAATGCCATCTAATTAGGCATTTGCCTGGTGATAATTGGCTTATCATGGGTTAATGACTGTCCACCTGCATCAAGCTTTATAGTTGTCAGTCACTTACTTTTCTGTTCCTATGGAACATATGTGTGAAGAATACATAATCCAATCTCTTCTTAGTCTGCATAACATTTCAGTCTATACAATGTTTTCTTAGACAGTTCAATGTTCCTTGATAGTGGACACTGAACATTAGGTACTCTACAATTGGAGCTGGTTACCTGTCATGTATTAGAGGTGAACTTTACCTTATTTTTACCTTTATGGGAATCTTGTTCCAATCTCCTGAGAAAGGGGAAGAAGTGAAGAGCTATAGGCAGGAGCAGAACAAGTGATTGAGAAACCAAATAAGGAGAGAATGGCAGTAAGAAAAACTAGATTGAAGCCATAACGACAGTAGCAGCATAGGCACTGTGCTTTCTGAATCTTTGGCAAACTGGTCATTCTGACTTCTGGTGCTGACCCTGACTGTATCCTAGATACAGGTTTATAGAAACAAAGTTTTATAAAGTGCACAGCTATTCTGATCAATATTAAGACATGACAGTATCTTTATCTGGTTATTTGCATTTCTTTTCTAATGATTAAAAGGACAATTATTGTAGTATATTGGAATAAGGCAAATATACTAGCTTCAGGAAACTTTACGTTATACTTCTTACACTTGCTGCAATTTTTATTTAATTTCTTCTTTCCCTTCCTGAAGCTAACATTCCCTGGCTAGGCATCTGTAAATACATTTAACTTGTGGGAAATGGTCCCCCTTCCCATCACCCCAATGAAGAAAACTGCAGGACACCTTTGGCATCCAAAGGCAGGATACTCAGAGCTGGTGTTGCCATCAGCTGCACATACTAATGTCTTTATCTCAAAGCACTTGGGAGGAGGCTGTGAAAGCTGTATCTGCCTAAGGTTAAGCAACTCTTCTGACTGATGAGCTGGTCCTATCTGAAGTAAGAACAAACGATTTCCTTGAACTAGCATGACATTAAGATGACAGCTCTTATCTGCCATGGTTAGTTAAAACATGAGGAAAATGTCCCTGTGAGAATTCCAGGAAGGACCAGATGTGCTGTATTTCAATCGCTTGCAAAAGTCAAATTCAAAGAAGCTATAATTTTGAACTTCCTTAGTTATATTCCCAGAACCAAAGAGTTACAAACATGAATCCTAACATTTTTTAAAGCTATTAGACAGAATTCTTCCAATAATTGATTCCCATCCCTATAAAAAAAAGACAAGATCAAATCCATTACAATTAAAATTTATATTCTATTGTATCACTAGGATGGCAACAATAAAAAGGCAAAAAGGAAAATTATTTATCTCATTCAAGCATCTTATCCATAGCATGTAAATTGATGTGTATATCTAATTTGCTCCTTTAAAAAATAGTTAAATCTCAGTTGTCAGGGTTTTATTATTATTATGGTTCATTGCACAGTCAGGCAGATGTTCAGATTGGCTTTGGCAGCTTTGTACATCTATCAAGTCCTTCCCAAGAACTTGGGATAGATAGATATAGAAATTTGATGATGTTTGAGGTATCATCACAGGATGTAAGTTGTTCCACTCAAAACTGCCTTTGGCAATTGATTAATGGTGATTTTGTCAATGCCAATGGTGTTCAAGTAGTCCTCCACTTGTTTTGGGATTGCACTCAAGGCCCCTGTTACTATTGGTATTATTTTTGTTTCTTTTGCCATAGTTGTTCTATTTCTGTTTGCAGATCTTTGAATCCTGTTATCTTCTCCAATTCTTTCTCTTCTGTTCTGCTTTCTCCAGGTACTGCCACATCCACTATCCAGATTTTTTGTCTTTTTTATCTGCAGTTGTTTAGTCTTGGATGTTATGTGGCAGGTGCCTGTTTGTTTCAATTCCAAAGTTCCAGACCAATTTAGCTTCTTTATTTTCTCTGACTTTCTCTATTTTATGGTCCCACCAAATCTTGCTTGTAAGCAAATGGTATTTCTTGCAGATCTTCCAATGTACCACTGTTGTCGCTTTGTCATGCCACTGTTTGCAGTAAGTCTGCATGATCTTCTTGTAGCAGCTAACCAGGAGACCCACAAGGTACAAGAGATGGAAACTAATTGTTAGGGATACACCCTAGCAGAACGTGCACGGCAGTCAGGCAGGCAGGCAAATATGTGAGATAAACGTTTTTGTAGCTTACACTCAGTAAAACAGATACACTGTGCTAGTTAAATAGTTTATTCCAGAAAGAGTTTTAGCATAGTCAAACCGTGCATATACCATTCACTAGTTCAGTCCGTACAGAGATTATTCAGTTGCAAAGTCCAGTGTCGAAAAAGAGGTCAGTAAACTTACAAATATCAGTCCAGTAATATATCTCCTCGCAGTAGAGATATGAAGAAGTCAAACCTCTTTTCTTCCTTCAATGTTCAAAAACTCAGCAGCAGGGAACATGCAGTTAGCAAACCAGCAATCCAGCAATCCAGCAAATTCTCTTGTTCCCTCTTATGGTGGTTTCACAACCGCACCCAAAATTACATGCTTTGCAGTTAAAGTGACACACACTTAAACTTACTATCATAGTTTATATATATTATTTTACCCAAACTACGTTAGGTAAACTTGTTATTCCTAATATACTCCCCTTTTGGGTAATATAATAATATATATATATATCTATTTACAACCTTAACCCATAGTCATCACAACTTTCTTTGTGTTTGATTGAACCTTGGCTTTCGTAAATTGATCAGCAATATTTTCTTCAGTCATACAATATTCCAGTCTTATCAAACAATTTTTTCACAGATTGCCTCACATTCAGATATCTAAGATCTGTATGCTTAGATCTCGTTTTCACAACAATATTTGTAGCCATCCGTATGGCTGCTTGATTGTCCTCATATACTACAATGGAATCATTAACAGTTATTCCCATATCCAATAACAACTATTTATACAGAATTAAATCAGTACATAATAAAGATAGACATGAAAATTCTGCTTCCATTGTGGACATACTTATGTGTTGCTGTCTAATTGACCTCCAACCAATCAGTGCTTTTCCTAACAGTATAGCCGCACCTGAAGTTGATTTCCTAGTGATTATGTCTGTTGCAAAACTTGCATCAGCACATGCACTTAAAATCAGATCATCTTTTGGCTCCAAACACAATGCATAGTGCATTGTCCTTTTAAGATATTTTTATATATGCTTTGTCGCTTGCCAGTGTCATTCAGTGGGCTCAGCATTGAATCTTGCCAATTGATTAATACTTTGGCAATATCTGGCCTTGACCAATTACAAAAGTACGATAAACTACCAATTAGCGATTAATAGATAGTCTTATCAAATTTTGGACTTTGAACATCAGTGTGGCCAAATTCCTGACTCACTGGAGTTTTTGCCGGTTTACAAAGTTCCATCTTGTATGTTTTTAGTAATTGATAAATCTTATCCTCTTGAGATATCTTATAGCCTCCTTTGGTTTTATTTATTGTTAATCCTAGATACTGTTTTATCTCTCCTAATTGCTTTAATTTTATCCTCTTACCTAATAATGATATTATTTCAGTAGCTTCATTATTAGTTTTTGTAATTAAGACAATATCATCAGTGAACAACAATAACAATGACACTGTTCCATTTGTCTCTCTCTTAAATAAACATGGATCAGCTAAACCTGCTTTAAACCCTATATTTGTTAACTCCTTAACAATATATTGGTTCCATTCGTAACCAGATTGTTTTAATTCATAGAGACTCTTTTTAAGCTTCCAACAGTCATTATTTGTTTTATCATCCTTAATTCCTACATGTTTCTTTAGGTATATAGTGTGTTGCAATGGTGCATGCAGATAAGCACTTTCTACATCAAAGTGATTTATGATATAGTTCTTCTTAGCTGCCCACACTAAAGCTGCTCTCAAGGTTGTTGCTTTTAGACTCAGAAATACTTCATCATAATCACATGCAGTTTGATTAAATCTTTGAGCTACCAACCTTGCCTTATGGGTAACAGTCCCATTTTTACCTGTTTTTATTTTAAATATCCATTTACAGCCAATGGAATTTTCACCTGGAGGTAATTTAATATTTTCATAAACTTCCATTTGTTTCAATGAATTTAGTTCCTTCTCCATCACTCTATGCCAATTTTCTTGATCCTTTGCAGGATACATTCTAAGTTCTTCAACAGTAGTTGGAACTTTACTAACTTGGCAAACTACTCTTGCTTGGTACCTGTCAGGTAGTCTGGTTTCACGTGTTGTACGTCTAGGTATTACAGGGCTTACACAGGTGGACTTTCATGTACTACCTGTTCCTGGTTATCTATTTCTTCCTGTTCACCTATTTTTTCCTGTTCTGGTCCTATGTGCTCTTCCTGTACTTCCTCCTTAATTGTACTCTTCTTATTACTGATATGTTGTTTTGGTCTTTTGTAGGTTTCTATGATTACATCCTTACTTGAATCTTGCTCCAGTTTTTCCCATCCTACATGTTCAAGGAATTGTGCACTAACACTACAGTAAACACTAGATGTACCTTTTTCACAGAATCTGTATGATTTGTGATTAAATTCATAACCTACAAAGAATAACCTTTTAGCCCTATGCTGCCCCTTATGTCTCAGTTGTGTTTGAATATGTACCATGCTGATGGTCCAAATGTGTGCATGTAGCTTAGGTCAGGTTTTCTACCATGCCACCGTGTGAATGGTAATTCACCTGTTGTTGAGTTAACAACATTATTCAATATATGATTACCACACATTATTGCTTCTCCCCACAAAGTTTCAGGTAATCCTGAATCCGACAACATAGTACGAGCCATTGCCTGTATTGTTTGGCCTCGTCTTTCTATAAAGGAATTATGTTGTGGCCTATACGGTGCAGAATCTTTATGTTCAACACCTGCCATCTTCAGTCTATTTTGGAATTTATTATTTATAAATTCTGTACCATTATCAGTTACAAGAGTTACTAGTTTCTGTTAAGCCTGTGTTCCCCAACCAGGGTTAAGGAGACAAGCTAAACAGAATGTGCAACGTTAGTCAGATAGGCACACAGATAAATGAGTGAGATAAGTTTGTATGTTTGTTAACATACAGTAAAAATAACAGATACGCTTGTGCTATCAAAATATAGTTTATTCCATTTAGAGTTTATAGCATAGTCAAAATAACAATCCATTAGTCATGTATCTTTTAGTCAGTCCATTCAGGAATATTCAATTAGCAAAGTCCGTGTAGAATATCCAATGTCAGTTCACTTACAATAAATCAGTCTTTTCTCACAGTTGATAAGATCAACACTCCTCTTTCTCTCTCCCGTTCCAGTAAGGAAAAACGCAGTCTTCAATTTATCAAGTAATTAGGGATCATCAAGTCAGAGAGAGCAAGCTGCCGTTGTCTTGCTCCTTTTATGGTGCTATAATAACCACTCCCTTAATTACATTCCTTAGTTAAATTACATTTATTAGTTAAAGTGTCTGCAACTTTAACTGTAGGAATGTAATTAAGGGAGTGGTTGTGAAAGCACCATAATAGAAGCAAGAAATGTCAGCTTGCTCTCTCTGGCTTTATGATCCCTAATTACTGGATGGATTCAAGACTGCGTTTTTCCCCTACTGGAAAGGGAAAGAGAGAGGACTGATTTGTAAGTGAACTGACATTGGATATTCTACACGGACTTTGCTAATTGAATATCCCTGAATGGACTGACTAAAAGATACATGACTAATGGACTGTTATTTTGACTATGCTATAAACTCTAAATGGAATAAACTATATTTTGATAGCACAACCGTATCTGTTATTTTTATTGTATGTTAACAAACATACAAACTTATCTCACTCATTTATCTGTGTGCCTATCTGACTAACGCTGCACATTCTGTTTAGCTTGTCTCCTTAACCCTGGTTGGGGAACACAGGTTTAACACTGGTTATGGGCCCAGAGGCTGCAAAGTCAGTTTAACTAGGATAAAACAGATTTATGTAAAAAGTGAGAGTTTGTGTTGTTACACGTCACAGTAAACAGACAGCTGTGTTTTATTAATTATAGTTTTATATCCATATAAGAAAACATGGCACAAGTCAATCTACAAAGTTTGTCCCTTATATCCAAGTTAGATGGAACAAACTATGTATCATAGTCTATGAAATGTAGTCTACTTCTACGAAGAGAAGATCTGTGGAACATAATCGAAAATCCACCAAACGTAGAGAAATGGGATCCAGAGATTGAGGAAGATAGACTAAAGATAAAAGAATTTAAGCAAAAAAATGAACAAGCTATTTGCATAATAGGATTAACACTGTCTGACCATCAACTTGTTCATATCCGTGGAGAGCAAATGGCTGTTGGGTGTTGGCAGAAGCTGAAGAGGATTTATTTCCGAGATAACGTTAGTGCTCACATAAATCTAACAAGGAAGCCTTTCAAGACGCATCTCCAGACAAATGGTGATATGCTGAGTCATTTGAATTCTATAAAAAGCATTTTTCAAGAACTGCACAAGAAAGAGCTTATTTTCTCTGAACTACACCAAGTCTACATAATTCTATCATCACTAAACGAAAGTTATGATAACTACGTCACTTCCCTTGAAGTTTTGCCTGAGGAAAGTCTAACTTTAACTGATATAACTGGCAGATTGATTGAAGAGGCAAGAAGAAGACTTGAAAGAGATCAGTTAAGGAGGGAGCAACCTCAAAAAGAAGATAATGAATCTCCTATTGCATACGCAATTAAAAAGTGTTTTAATTGTGGAGGAAGAGGACATTTGGCAAGATTTTGTAAAAAAGCAAAGTGCCAGAATGCTGGCCAGAATACTAAAAGTCATCAAAAGATAAATAAAAATTTAGAGTTAGCCATGTATATTATTGGAGCTGTAAAAAATAATTTATGGGTGGTTGATAGTGGAGCATCCCACTGTATAACAAATGATAACAAAAATTTTATTAAAATGTCCCAGAGTACACAGCAGATATCGTTAGCCAATGGCTGGAAACTGAAAGCTAAAGGTCAAGGTATAGCATATTGTTCTTTCATAAAAGAGAATGTAAAAATGTCATATGTACTACAACTTAAGTTTAATTTAATTTCAGTTAGAATTTTGGTTAAACTAGGATATGTAGTTACCTTTAAAGGAGATAACTGCATAATTGAGAAAGAAGATAAGAGAATTACTGCATCTTTAAGAGGTGAATTATATGTGTTAAATGATAATGGTTTAGAGGTGGCTAACACGGTTTATGATAATAAGAAACCTCATGATGAATGTATTCACTTGTTACACCGACGGTTAGGGCATTTAAATTTTAAAATGCTTAAGAGAAGTGTTCAACTATCTAAAGGAATAAGTTTGAAACCTTGTAATAAGTATTTGCAATGTTCTATTTGTAATCAAAGCAAAAGCAGGGTCATACCGGCTAATAGAGTTGATGGATTTATTACCAAAGAGCCTTTAGAAGTAGTATTTGCTGATTTAATAGGTCCGAAAAAACCAAGTGTAGGAGGAGCTCGATACATATTAAGTATAATGGACCACTATTCTGGATATGGGTTTTGCTATTTAATGAAGAGCAAAACTGAAACGTATCTAAATCTCTTTAATTGGATTACATTTGCAGAAAGGAAAACTAAAAAGAAATTAGTAACTCTTATAACAGATAATGGTGCGGAATTTACAAATAATAAATTCCAGAATAGACTTAGAATGTTAGGTATTCAACATAAAAAGTCTGCACCATATAGGCCACAACATAATGCCTTTATAGAGAGATGAGGCCAAACACTGCAATCAATGGCACGTACTATGTTGTCTGATTCAGGATTACCTGACAATTTATGGAAAGAAGCAATAATGTGTGGTAATCATATATTAAATAATGTTGTTAATTCAACAACAGGTGAATTACCATTCACACTGTGGCATGGTACAAAACCTGATTTAAGTTACATGCACACATTTGGAGCACCAGCATGGGTGCATATCCCTTCACAACTCAGACACAAAGGACAGTATAGAGCTAAAAGATTATTTTTTGTAGGATATGAATCTAATCATAGATCTTATAGATTCTGGGAACTAGGTACATCTAGAGTTTACATCAGTGCTAGTGCTAAATTCCTAGAACATGTAGGATGGAATAGATTAGAGCAAGATTTAAATAATGAAGTAATTATTGAACCCTACAAAAGGCAGAAAAAACAAATTAGTTATAAGAAGAGTCCAATTAAAGAAGAAGTCCAGGAAGAGCAAATAGGACCAGAACAAGAGGAAACAGTTGATCAGGAAGAGTTAGATAATCAAGAAGAGTTAATAAATGAAAGTTCACCTGTAAGTCCTGTAATACCTAGACGTACTACACGTATAACTAGACCACCTGATAGGTATCAGGCAAGTATAGTTTGTCAAGTAACTAAAGTTCCAACTAGTATAGATGAACTTAGGATGTATCCTGCTAACGATCAGGAGAATTGGCAAAAGGCAATGGAAAAAGAACTAAATTCATTAAAGGTAATGAAAGTATATGAAGATGCTAAATTACCTCCAGGAGAAAAATCCATTGGGTGCAAATGGATATTTAAAGTAAAAACTGGAAATGATGGGGCTGTTACCCATAAGGCTAGGTTGGTAGCTCAAGGATTTAATCAAACTGCATCTGATTATGATGAAGTTTTTGCACCAAGTCTTAAGGCAACATCTTTGAGAGCAGCATTAGTGTGGGCAGCTAAGAAAAACTATGTCATTTACCATTTAGATGTAGAAACTGCTTATTTGCATGCACCATTGCAGCACACTATATATTTGAAAAAGCCAATTATTATAAAAGACAATAAAGTAAATAGTAATGATTGTTGGAAATTCAAAAAGAGTCTTTATGGGTTGAAACAATCTGGCTTTGAGTGGAACCAATATATTGTGAAAGAATTAAACAATATAGGTTTTAAATCTGGTTTAGCAGATCCATGTGTGTTTAAAAGAGAAAATAATGGAACGGTGTTATTATTGTTATTATTTACAGATGATATTGCTTTGATAACTAAGACTAATAATGAAGCTAATGAGATTATATAATTATTAGCTAAAAAGATAAAATTAAAGCATTTAGGTGAAATTAAAAGGTATCCAGGATTAACAATTAACAAAACAAAAAATGGATTTAAGATATCTCAAGAAGATAAAATTTGCCAATTAATTAAAACGTATAACATGGAACTTTGTAAACCGGCAAAGACTCCAATGAGTCAGGAAGTTTGCCAAACTGATGATCAAAGTCCCAAATTTGATAAGTCCATATATCAATCTTTGATTGGCAGCTTATCATATATCAGCAATTGGTCAAGGCCTGATATAGCTTATAGTGTTAATCAGCTGGCACGTTTTAATTCAGATCCACATCAATATCATTGGCAATCATTAAAGAGAATTTTAAGATATCTTAAAGGAACAATGAACCATGCGTTGTATATAGAACCAAAGGGTGATTTGAGTATTAGTGCCTATGCAGATGCAAGTTTTGCAACTGACATAAACACTAGAAAATCAACATCTGGGATGGCTATATTATTTGGTAAGACACTAATAGGGTGGAGGTCAATCAGACAACAGCATATCAGCTTGTCCACGATGGAAGCAGAATTTTCATGTCTGTCATTACTATGCACTGACTTAATTTTGTACAGACTGTTATTATTAACATGGGTATAACTGTTAAAGATTCCATTATTGTGTACGAGGACAACCAAGCAGCCAAAAAGTTAGCTACTAATATTGCTGTAAAAACTAGATCAAAGCATACTGATTTAAGATACTTAAATGTTAGAGAATCTGTAAAGAATGGGCTAATTAAATTGGAATACTGCATGACGGAAGAAAACATTGCAGACCAATTTACAAAAGCTGAAGGAGTAATTAAGTTTCAAGAGAGTTGTAACTGCTATAATTTAAAAGTGTAAATAGTTATATTATTATTACCTAAAAGGGGAGAATGTTAGGGATAACATTGTTTACCCTAACTGGTTTCGGTAAAATAATAAATATGTAATCATAGTTTATAAGTTAAAATGTCTGCAACTTTAAATATGGGAATGTAATTAAGGGAGTGGTTGTGAAAGCACTTTAAAAGAAGCAAGATGACAGCTTGCTCTCTCTCTGGCTTTGATAATCCCTAATTACTGCATGGACTCAAGACTGCATTACTCGAACGGGAGAGAGACAAAGGACTGATTTGTAAGTGAACTGACATAGGATATTCTACACGGACTTTGCTAACTGAATATCCTTGAATGGACTGACTAAATGATACATGACTAATGGACTGTTATTTTGACTATGCTATAAATGGAATAAACTATATTTTTGATAGCACAAGCGTATTTGTTATTTTTATTGTATGTTAATAAACATACAAACATATCTCACTCATTTATCTGTGTGCCTATCTGACTAACGCTGCACATTCTGTTTAGCTTGTCTCCTTAACCCTGGTTGGGGAACACAGTTTTAACAGGGCCTACCCCGTTTCCCAACTGGCCAGGAGTGGTTTTGGGCACAGGTCTGCGAGTCCCTCTCCGAGTGCAGGAATTTGCACAATGTCCCGGACCCCCACAGTAAAGGCACAAGCCTTCCTGGAACCTTCTTGAATGTTCTCGTGCTGTTAAGTGAGGGTGGAGTGTGCCTATATCCATTGGCTCCTCAACTTGAACCATGGGTTGGAAAACTCTCGGTGGTGGAATGCGTGCGCGAGCAAACACAGGTGGTTCCACAACGGGCCGTTTGCTCCCACGTTGCTGTAAACGAGCTTCAATATGTAAGCATTGAACTATCAATGCATCCAAAGTTGAAGCCCGTTCTGCATGGACTAGCTCATCCTTGATGGCATCAGACAAGCCTTCCTGGAATGCAGCCATATGAGCCGGTTCCTTCAAGTTAGAGTCCATGCACAACAAACGGAATTCTGCCACGTATTCCTGTAGTAAACATTTTCCCTGCTTAATATCCATTAGCTGTCTGTCCACAGTTTGTCCTTTAATGGGATCCTCAAACATTACCCTCATCTGTTGGAGAAAAACCTGCAAATTGTTCAATAATGGGCTATCTTGAAATAACAAGGGAGTAGCCCAATTGGCAGCCTGCCCAGTTAATAAACTAATAATAAAGCTTACTTTAGCCCGGTCGGTTGGAAAGTCTTCAGGTCTCAGAGAAATAAACATTTGGCATTGGCCCATAAATGCCGGGAACCTGTCCATTTGCCCAGAAAATTTCTCTGGCATGGATACCGGGCTTTTCCTCAAAGGAGGGGCAGGGGAAGCAGCAGCGGTGCTTGGTAAGCTGGAAACATAATTCATCAATTGTGTTACCTGATTTTGCAGTGTCACGTTACTTTTCAAAAGCTGAGTTATTTGTTCTTGTTGTTGCTCTACCATACGCTGCAGTTGATTAGAATCCATCTTGCTTCTAAGATGGTTTGTTGTGGTCAAGAACAAAAATGTTATGGCTCCCCCTTCAAAGTTCCAAAAGAACAAAACCAAAGGCAGCCACCCCAAAACTCAAATCCAACAGTTTTACAAGATTATATTCCACATGCCCTGTTTATCACAACAGTTCTGGCACAAATTCTCAAAACTCCGAGTCTCTGCCAAAAACCCCTGCACGTAATCAATCACTTTGTTCCTGACAAACTTCCCCCACACAGCTGTGCCCTTTTATAATCCTTGAGGCAACATGCTAATTGGCTCGCCCTCCCTTCTAACTGAGTTTGTCTCCGTGAACCACCTAGATGGGCGTGTCAAACTCCCTAAATCATCATCTGGCCTGATGCCTCCACACAGCTTGACGTTTCAGCCTCCTTCTTGTTCTGGCATCTAGCCACGATCTGTCAGCTTCCTCGCTCAACTCCTCTGACTCATCTTGTGGCTCAACTGCAGGCATGAATGAGGTCGAGGGTTCAGGCGAAGAATGTCTGTGTGATAACCTCTCATCCCCCTGGCTCACATCTGTGTCTTCTAACAATTCAGACTCCAAATTCTCAGCAGGTTCCAGCCTTTCATCCTCAGAGTCATCAGAAGCAAAACTCACAGCAGGATCGATCCTTTCAGTCACAACACCTTAATATAAGCTTTAGCGCTTGCCAGTGTCTCTCATTGGGTTCAGCATTGAATCTTGCCAATTGATTAATGCTATAGGCAATGTCTGGCCTTGACCAATTACTTATATATGATAAGCTACCTATTAATGATTGATAAATGGTCTTATCAAATTTTGAACTTTGAGCATCAGTATGGCAAAATTCCTGACTCATTGGAGTTTTTGCCGGCTTACAAAGTTCCATTTTTACATTTTAAGCAATTGGTAAATTTTATCTTCTTGTGATATCTTATATCCACTATTGGTTTTGTTTATTGTCAATCCTAGATATTGTCTTATTTCTCCTAACTGCTTTAATTTTATTCTCTTTCCTAATAATGATATTATCTCAGTAGCTTCATTATTAGTCTTAGTAATTAAAGCAATATCATCTGTAAACAATAATAATAATGACACCATTCCATTTGTCTCTCTTTTAAATAAACATGGATCAGCTAAACCTTCTTTAAATCCTATATTTTTTAACTCTTTCACAATATATTGGTTGCATTCATAACCAGATTGTTTCAATCCATAGAGACTTTTATTCAGTTTCCAACAGTCATTATTATTTTTATCATCCTTTATACCTACTGGTTTTCTTAAATATATAGTGTGCTGCAATGGTGCATGCAGATAGGCAGTTTCTACATCTAAATGATTTATGATATAGTTCTTCTTAGCTGCTCACACTAAAGCTGCTCTCAAGGTTGTTGCCTTTAAATTTGGTAATCAGATGCAGTTTGATTAAATCCTTGAGCTACCAACCTAGTCTTATGGGTAACAGTCCCATTTTTACCAGTTTTTAATTTAAATATCCATTTGCAGCCAATGGACTTTTCACCTGGAGGTAATTTGGCATTTTCATAAACTTTCATTTCCTTTAATGAATTTAATTCTTTCTCCATTGCTCTATGCCAATTTTCCTGTTCCTTTGCAGGATACATCCTAA
Organism: Hydrophis major; assembly: GCA_033807585.1. Classification (NCBI taxonomy): domain Eukaryota; kingdom Metazoa; phylum Chordata; class Lepidosauria; order Squamata; family Elapidae; genus Hydrophis; species Hydrophis major. The sequence goes on from CM066330.1 coordinate 169,823,067, forward strand.
GTTCTTCAACAGTAGCTGGAACTTTACCAACTTGGCAAACTATACCTGCTTGATACCTGTCAAGTGGTCTGGTTACACGTGTAGTACGTCTAGGTATTACAGGACTTACAGGTGGACTTTCATGTTCTACCTGTTCCTGATTATCTATTTCTTCCTGATCGAGTATTTCTTCCTGTTCTGGTCCTATATGCTCTTCCTGTACTTCCTCTTTAATTGTACTCTTCTTATTACTGATTTTTTCTTTTGGTCTTTTGTAGGTTTCTATAAGTACTTCCTTACTTGAATCTTGTTCCAGTTTTTCCCATCCTACATATTCTAGGAATTTGGCATTAGCACTACAGTAAACTCTAGATGTTCCTTTTCCCCAGAATTTGTATGATTTGTGATTAGATTCATAACCTACAAAGAATAACTTTTTAGCCCTATGTTGCCCCTTATTTCTCAGTTGTGTAGGAATATGCACCCATGCTGGTGCTCCAAATGTGTGCATGTAACTTAGATCAAGTTTTCTGCCATGCCACCGTTTGAATGGTAATTCACCTGTTGTTGAGTTAACAACATTATTCAATATATGATTACCACACATTATTGCTTCTCCCCACAAATTTTCAGGTAATCCTGAATCTGACAGCATAGTACGAGCCATTGCTTGAATTGTTTGGCCTGGTCTTTCTATAAAGGCATTATGTTGTGGCCTATATGGTGTAGACTTTTTATGTTCAACACCTGCCATCTTCAGTTTATTTTGGAATTTATTGTTTATAAATTCTGTACCATTATCAGTGATAAGAGTTTCTAATTTCCTTTTAGTTTTTCTTGCAGCGAATTTAAGCCAATTAAAGAAATTTTGATATGTTTCTGTTTTGCTCTTCATTAGATAACAGAAACCATATCTGGAATAATGGTCCATTATACTTAGTATATAACAAGCACCTCCCACACTTGGTTTTTTAGGACCTAAAATATCAGCAAATACGACCTCTAGAGGCTCCTTTTTTTAAATCCATTAATTCTATTTGCTGGCATTTGCTTGCCTTTTTCTTGACTACAGGTGTTGCAATGCAAATACTTACTGCAAGGCTTCAGTTTTATACCTTTAGATAGTTCTACTGTTTGTTTAAGCATTTTAAAATTTATATGCCCCAAACGTCTGTGTAACAAATGTATGCACTCATCATAAGGTTTAACATTATTATAAACTGTGTTAGCTACTTCTGAATGATTATTTAACACATACAATTCACCTCTTAAAGTTGCAGTCACCTTTTTACCTTCTTTTTCAATTATGCAATTGTCTCCCCTAAAGGTAATTACATAACCTAGTTTAACCAAAACTCTAACCGAAAGCAAATTAAACTTAAGTTGTGGTACATATAACATTTTTACATTTTCTCTTATGCAAGAACAATATGATATACCTTCACCTTTAGCTTTCAGTTTCCATCCAATAGCTAACGATATCTGCTGTGAACTCGTGGACATCTTAATAAATCTTTTCTTATCTTTCGTTATGCAGTGCGATGCTCCACTATCTACCACCCATAAATTATTATTCACAGTTTTGTTGCTATACATGGCTAACTCTAAGCATTTTTTATCCTTTTGATGCCTTTTATCTTTCTGGCTGGCATTTTGGCTTTTTGCTTTCTTGCAGAATCTTGCCAAATGTCCTTTTCCTCCACAATTAAAACATTTTCTAATTGTATACGCTGACGAAGACATTTTCTCTTCTTCACATTGTGGTTGTTCCCTTCTGAGTTGATCCCTTTCAAGCCTTCTCCTGGCTTCTTCAATTAATCTGCCAGTAATGTCAGTTAATGTAAGGTTATCTTTTGGCAGAACCTCAAGTGAAGTTACGAAGTTATCATAGCTGATATCTAAAGAAGATAAAATTATATAAACTTGGTGTAGTTCTTTGAAGATAAGTTTTTTTTCATGCAGTTCCTGAAAAATTCTCTTCATTATATTTAAATGAGTCATCATATCTCCATTCTTTTGAAGATGTGTTCTGAACAGTTTCCATGTAAGATTTATATGTGCTTCTACACTGTCTTGAACATAAATCTTCTTTAAATTCTTCCAACATTTGGCAGCTGTTTCTTCTCCTCGTATATGTACAAGCTGCTCATCACAGAGTGTCAGTCCTATTATACAGAGAGCTTGCTCATTCTTCAGTTGATATTCTTGTATTTTCTGGGCATCATCCTCATCCTCCGAATCCCATGCATCTACTTCTGGTGGGTTTTGAATTATACTCCACAAACCTTCTCTGCGTAGAAGTAGGCTACATTTCATAGACCATGAAACATAGTTTGTTCCATCCAGTTTGGATATTTGAGACAAACTTTGTAAATTGACTTGTGCCATCTTTATCTGGATATTAAAAACTATAATTAATAAAACACAGCTGTCTGTTTACAGTATTGTGTAACTACACTAACTCTCACTTTAATCTAAGCCTGTTATATCCTGGTTAGTCTGACTGTGCACCTGGGCCTATAACCAGTGTTAGGGATACACACCCTAGCAGAACATGCAATGGCAGTCTAGCAGGCAGGCAAATGATGTGAGATAAATGTTGTTGTAGTTTACACTCAGTAAGACAGATACACTGTGCCAGTTAAATAGTTTTTATTCCAGCAAGAGTTATAGCATAGTCAAAACAGTCCATATGTCATACACTAGTTCAGTCCATCCAGGGATTAATCAGTTGCAAAGTCCAGTGTTGAAAATAGAGGTCAGTAAACTTACAAATAATCAGTCCAGCAATATATCTCTTTTGCAGTCAGAGATATGAAGAAAATCATACTCCACAAACCTTCTCTGCGTAGAAGTAGGCTGCATTTCATAGACCATGAAACATAATTTGTTCCATCCAGTTTAGATATTAGAGACAAACTTGGTAAATTGACTTGTGCCATCTTTCTCTGGATATTAAACTATAATTAATAAAACACAGCTGTCTGTTTACAGTATTGTGTAACTACACTAACTCTCACTTTATATAAGCCTGTTATATCCTGGTTAGTCTGACTGTGCAGCTGGGCCCAAAACCAGTGTTAGGGATACACTCTAGCAGAACGTGCACGGCAGTCAGTCAGGCAAGCAAATATGTGAGATAAACATTTTTGTAGCTTACACTCAATAAAACAGATACACTGTGCTAGTTAAATTGTTTATTCCAGTAAGAGTTTTAGCATAGTCAAACAGTCCATATACCATTCACTAGTTCAGTCTGTCCAGGGATTATTCAGTTGCAAAGTCCAGTGTCGAAAAAGAGGTCAGTAAACTTACAAATATCAGTCCAGTAATATATCTCCTCGCAGTAGAGATATGAAGAAGTCAAACCTCCTTTCTTCCTTCGATGTTCAAAAACTCAGCAGCAGGGAACACGCAGCAGTTAGCAAAACAGCAATCCAGCAAGTTCTCTTGCTCCCTCTTATGGCAGTTTCACAACCACACCCAAAATTACATGCTTTGCAGTTTAAAGTGACACACACTTAAACTTACTATCATAGTTTATATATATTATTTTACCCAAACTACGTTAGGTAACCTTGTTATTCCTAACAGTAATCAAGGACAGAAGCAAGTTGGAATTAAGGAGAAGCTGTCTAACAGTGAGCACAATTAACCAATGAAACAACTTGCCTTCGGAAGTTGTGGGTTCATCACTGGAAGTGTTTAAGAAGAGACTGGACAGTCACTTGTCTGAAATGGTACAGGATCTCCTGCCTCAGCAGGGGTTGGACTAAAAGACCTCCAAGGACCATTCCAACTCTATTCTGATTGTTGTTGTTTTTTTCTTGAGCTTCTTTTCAGAGATGATACTTGATGTCTGTTGCTATCTTCTCAATTCTGACTTTGTATACATTTATTCTTAGAGCGTAGTCTTGTACAGCCAGAATTAGACCCTCGGTCTCTTTCTTCAACTTTCTTGTTCTTAGCCATTGCCAGACCTTGTTCTTTTCTATTTTCCATGCTATTTTTAATCTACTAGTAGTAGTAGTTTAATATTTTAAAAAGAAAAAAATGTATTTACAGCTTTTTAATGTGCATTTTTTCAACTTTCTCTAGCACTTAAAAACTATACATATACATACAAACTTAAATACAGCTTCTCTTAATTGACACTCTCTTTTTTAAATATACCTTTAACCATACCTTTGAAAATATTTTGAGTGAAGAATAATAGACCCTCCAGACTACACTGAGTTCTACCTGATTGTATATTAATGGAGACTCTTCATGTAAGTAACACTATTTTGTTTCTACTGAAATCCAGAATGGGTTTATTCTATATGTCTGAAGGACCCTATAATATACACAGGCATATTATTCTAACTACAGCCTTATATATACATATCTGGGAATATATGTCATTCAGTTCAGTTAGCCTTATTTTAATATAGACTTCTTGTTTGGGATCAGATACAGAACCAAGCTTCAACAATTGAAAAAGGGGAGGGATCCATTGTTCCAGGATTGGAAACTATTGTTCCAGATGTCTAGTTAGATTAATGATCTCCCTGAAATTTGGAAACTGGCATTCCATTTGTTTCGGTAGTGCTACCAGTACATCAGAGTAATAAAATGAATATTGAGCAACAGTATAATCATTAGAGACAGAAAGGATACAAAGAGAAAAACAGAAATAAAAACAGGGAAAAAACTAGGTCTGCTACAGCAGAACTATCTATTTTGACTACAATATTTTGGACAATTAATAGATAACAAAAAAAAAAAAATACAGAACAATATTGAGTTTTTACTGCTGCACAGCAACCTTCTAGAATTATGAAGCCCAAATATATTTGCCCAGGGCTGTCAAACTCCCAGCCCATGAGCCGGATATGTTATATGCTGGCCATGCCCCTGCCTGGTTTAGTGAAGGGAAAAAAAGTCCCAATACGTCATATGATGCCACCATGATAATGTGAGTTTAACACCCCTGCATTAGTCCTTGCTACAATCCAGCATAACTCATTTCTGATGGAAACTTCTTTAATCAGATGTAATTAACTAACTACTAGACTCAACTAGAGAATAATGTTACTTAGTTTAGTGACGGTTAAAATATTTCCCAATCAGATTTTAAAAATATAGTTATATTATGTGTAGCTGTGTAGTTGGAAGGAAAAAAACAACAACCCCAAACTAGACATGTGATTTTATTGTTACATATGTTATGGAATTTCCTTCAGATTCTTTATGCTTCTCTCTTTTGATTTGCATCCAATTCATATCACACATTTCTATTTCTGCAGCTATAAATTCCTGGCATGATTTTTCAATTCCATAACTTTTGTCTGAGAGTTTTTGAACATAAAAGAGGTCAGCTAGGGAGCATTAAATTCATTGTATCTATTCATCTTCTGACATGACAATAGAAGCCGGCTATCAGCCTGTCCAAAAAAGAAAACTCCATCAGCCTATTCAGCATTTTGTAAATTTTTAAAGAGAATCCAGAAGTAATAATAATAAACAACTTTTTGTTCAGATTGAAATAATAATTCTAATATTTATTATTCATTTATTTTTTAAGGAATTTATAAGAACAATTCCCAAATTGGTTGGTTAAGAGAAAGCTAAAAACACAAAACAAAATAGCCAATAAATATTAAAAAAAATAGGGAAAAAGAACAGGAAACAACATCTAATGAGGTAGTTAACATGTTAACACATTCCAAAACTATTTACCCTGTAAGCCCATCTAACTCAAAGCTCAGGAGGATTATTAGTAAAATTAAGATTTTTTTAGCAGGAACCTGAAGCATGGTTTTCATGGGACAATTGGAGATAACTTGGGTCTGTGCCACAAAGAGTGTCAAAAGTTATTATGATCACCTTAAATCATATCCAGAAGGCTTTAGAAATCCATTGAAGCTTGGCAAGTGGAGATGTTATATGGGCATATCATGATGCACCCATAACAAGCCACTATATCCCGGAACAATTTCTGTCTCTGGATGTTTTCAGGGACAGTCCTAAAAAGACCATATTGTGTAGTATTCCAAATATCCTACTAGGGTATGAGTGACCATGAGTAGGGCCTCCCAAACCAAGAAAGGGTACAATTGGTACATAAGTTGTGCAAAGGCCTTTCTGACCATGGATGGTCAAGCATATGCTGAGAATCTAAGAAGACAGCCCATTAGTTCCACTTGGAGAAAAAACTACTTTATTTAGAACTGAAGAGGGACAGTTTTCAGATGCAATGGACACTAAACTGACAACCATTCAGCTTGGGTTTAAACAAAGTCCCACCCAGACCCCATAGCTTCTTGAACCTTTGGTTATCCAGGGCAAAGAAGAAATAGTACCATCACTCCAGTGGTGGGATTCATTTATTTTTCACTATCGCTTCTGTGGGCGTGGCTTGGTGGGCGTGGCTTGGTGGGCGTGGCATGGGAAGGATATTTTAAAATCTCCAGTCAGAGGTGGTATTTGCCGGTTCTCCAAACTACGCAAAATTTCTGCTACCGGTTTTCCAGAATTGGTCAAAACCTTCTGAATGCCACCTCTGCATCACTCTATTTTGTGCTTTTGGGTGTACACCTTAGTGTTAGTCCTCGTTACTTGGTTCCAGATTTTCACAATTGTATACAAAATTAACACAATTGTATACAAAATTTCCAGAGTTGGAGGACTATAATAATAAGAAATTTAGAAATCAGGTTTTGTGTAAATGAGTGGAGAAGATGGGTACATTTAGTAGATTACATGAAGGAAATGTGATAACATTAAGAGTTATCATCAGTGGGAAAAAATGTTCTTAGGAAAGGGTAGCTTTACATTTACTTATAAGTATTTATACAGAATCTAAAGAATCAGATTCATTGCATGATGTCGATAAATGTCAAATGTCAAGCTGACTTTGATGTTCAGTATAATACCAGTTTACAAAAACAGTTATTATTTACTAGACTGATGTCAGACCTGTGACATGATAAATGGTTGAAAGATGGATAGATAGATAGATAGATAGATAGATAGATAGATAGATAGATAGATAGATAGATAGATAGATAGATAGACAGACCAGGTGGGCAGGCCGGCTGGCTGGCTGGCTGGCTGACAGAAAGACAGACAGACAGATAGACAGACAGACAAGAATCTTGCAAGTTTGATTGTGTTGTATTTCCTTCTTTGGAGGAGATTGTTGAAGTATGGAGATATCTATCTAAGAATTTGTTCTGAACTTTAAAAGTTTCAGGCATTTTTGCTTAGGCAATTGTTTCTGCATACTGCACAAAAGTAAGTTTCATTTCTCTCTAGACCTATATGCCTAAATGAAAAATATGTCCATTGTTATTAGATAACTGCTCCAATGGAAAAAAAAATGTCTTGATTATGATTTAGAGTATAATCCAATGTATGTTTATTAGTGGGGAACAAATTTAGCTGAACTCTCACTGCAGCCATTATACAGTATAAAGTTTTATTAAGTTTTAGCTATGGTATTTTTCATGCACTGGGATATCAAACACCTGACTCTATTTAATGATTTTGTTTATCTGGAAAAAACTAAGAAAGGGATTTAACACCTGAAGAAATACTATTAGGAGTGAAATATTTGTGAGACACCTGCTAAAAAATATGGAGCATTGTCTCATAGGAGATTGTTTTAACAATTGCAGGTATCTGGTATTATGAAAGTTAGGGTTTTGGAAATATCAAATTACATTCAATATTTTATATTTGTTTCATAAAGTATATAGGTTGTTAGTCATACAAAATGTACCTTCATAAAAGCTGTCATCTTCAGATGTTACAAGACCAGCTTTTGTTGCAACAAAGAAATAGGCAACTCTTCTGAAAACATTCATATGTCAACATATTCAAAATCTTTCTCCATTGTGCTTTTTCATTTTATCTGCTTCTAACTCTGCTTCTCTCTTTATTTGTTCAGGTAGAGTAAATGTGGATAAATGGATGGGTGGCTACACAGATTATCAAGACACACATTCTCATAATGCAATTTAAAAAAACTGTTTAAATGTTATATTGATACAGTTCACATATTTAAATTTAAAGGGTTACCTGTGTTAGTTTTTAAACATCAGAATTAATAACATCTTTAAAAAACTAGGAAGTCCCTATGTACTGAGTGTTCATTCCTTCCAAAAGAAATAAAATTGCTAAAATATTATTTTTAAGACTGACTGACTGTCTGTCTGTCTATCTAATCTATTTTTAAATTCTTATTTAATTTATAACATGTGGATGTATTTATTAATTAGCCTTTACTCTAGCATTTACATTTAACCACTGGTAAATCTGTGTTAAAGTATTTTTTTTTTGGAACAGACATGATTACTATTAGCATCATTTTGGGGAACAGCATTTGAGCTCCAATTTCATAGATGGAAAGTTTCCATGGACAGAAAAAGGAGAAAGAATTCTCAAGGATTTTCATCTTTGCTGTGCCAGCTGTCTTTGAATGATTAGGATTCTCTGAAGAGAATGTAAAGTGGTTTTATGGACAGTGGGGAAAGAGATGAAATAGTTAAAAATAAATCTGAGGGTTTTATCCTCCAAGCAAGTTTTCTGATAGTCCTCAATAATTAATGAATGAGCTAAGGATAAAATGTGCTAAAGTTGTCTTCTCAATCCCCCCACCCCATAATTATTAGATATTAAATAATATGCTACTTAATAGAGGGCCAAATGATTACCATTTGAAAACAATCAAATGCTCATAGATTTTGCCTTGGTTTTTCGTTCAGGTCAATTGCATAAAAAGCCTACCTCCTTTGCACGAAGCCCAGCAATTTTGTTTTGTGCAGGTATATTCTAAAGATGAAGGGGAAAAAAAGTAATTTTAACACTCTCACAAAATTAAATATGAGTTATGTAAAATGTGAAGTAGAATGTTTAATAAACAGGCAAAAACATTGCCCTTTCCTTTAAAAAAAATATGAATAACACAGAGGTTTTCATATAAAGAAACAGAGGGAAGTTATAATAATTATATATCTTGTGGTTAAACTTACCTCAGTGTCCCAAGCCTGCCCACACACTTTTATCTTTCTTGGTGACTTCAATCTACCTCACATTAACTGGACTCTAAACGAATGTAAAACTGAACCCATACATGCAACCTTCTACAATGCTGTAACAAACCTGGGACTGGAACAAGTAGTAACCAACAATACTAGACTCAACAACTGCCTCGATCTCATCTTCTGCCATAATTCAAATTCAATTTACGTAATACAAATTTAAAAAACCCTTTTCCAAAAGTGACCACAGCATGATTGACTTTTGTCTCAATATACATCTACACAAAAATCAATACAATGATGTGATCCCCAATTATAACTTCAAAAAAGGCAACTATGATCTTATAGACAACGATCTCTCATCCCTTGATTGGCAATTTCTATTCACTGAATGCAATACTGTTGAAGACCATTACAACATATTTTTACTTGAAGTCAAAAGAGTCATCAAACTATATGTACCAATAATAACTCCAAAAACCAGAAAAAACATATTACCCATAACAATAAGGAAGCTTCAACCCCAAAAAAGATCACTTTGGCGGAAAAACAAATCTGATCACGTTGCCAACTTCAAAAGCTGATACCAAAATGTATGCCACCAGATAAAGACTGAATGCACCAATTATCACATGAAACAAGAGGAAAACCTTCTATGCACCAATTCCACCTGCGCGTTCTACAATTTTGTAAACAACAAACTAAAAGACTCAAGGTCCATCCCACTCCTGAAAGGACCTAATGGTAAAGACTGTAGTGATGACACCATTAAAGCCAACAACCTCTAACACATTCTTTGGCTCAGTATTTGTAAAGAGCAATGGATCATGCCTAGTCGACATCTACGACTACAATGATCTAATACATATCGATTTTACAGAACACAATGCTGAAAAAGCACTACACAATCTAAAACCATCTCTATCTATTAGACCAGATAGAAAATGTGCCTACTTCTAGCTATCCACTGCAATAGCCAAACCTCGAAGCATAATCTTTGAAAAATCTTTCAGGACCAGCTCCTTGCTAAAACTATGATCACAAGCCATGGTCATCCCCATCTTCAAAAAGGGAGACCCCAGTCTAGTTGAAAATTACAGACCAATCTCTTTATGCTACATCATCTGTAAAATCATGGAATTGATTATTAACCAATCCATTATCCTCCATTTAGAGACAAACAACCTACTCTCTAATAAACAATTTGGTTTCAGAAAAAAACTCTCCTGTAATCTTCAACTCTTACACTGCAAAAACATATGGACTACATAACTTGATCAAGGCAAAGCAATAGACTTCTGCATAGACTTCTGTAAAGTTTTGATTCAGTGGTACACAACAAACTACTCCTAAAACTAAAATCTTATGGTATCTCTGGATACCTGCATAACTGGATAGAAGCATTCCTGTCAAACAGACAACAAATAGTCAAAATTGGGAATGTCCCATCAAATTCTGTACCTGGCAACAGTGGTGTCCCTCAAGGCAATGTTCTAGGACCAACTCTCTTTATACTCTACATAAATGACCACTGTGATCATATTAAGAGCAACAGTGTTCTCTTTGCTGATGATGTAAAGCTATTCAACACCACAGACAATACTGCTTCCCTTCAAAAAGACCTCAACTATGTATCAGAATGGTCAAACAAATGACAACTTCAAATCTCAACAAAAAATGGTCTGTCTTACATATTGACAAAAAAAATCAGAAAATAAAATACAGGCTGAATAGTCAAGACCTTGTTGATGATCCAAATACTGTCAAGGACCTTGGAGTACTCATCTCTAATGATCTAAGTGCTAGAGCCCAGTGTAACTACATAGCCAAAAAGGCATTAAGAATTGTTAACCTAATCTTACGTAGCTTTTTCTCTGGTAATATTACACTACTAACTAGAGCATACAAAACATTTGCTAGACCAATACTCAAATACAGATCATCAGTCTGGAACCCACATTATGTATCTGATATTAACACAGTTGAGAAAGTCCAGAAATATTTCACAAGAAGAGTTATCCACTCCTCTACTTGTTGAAGAATATCTTATGCCACCAGACTTGAAATTCTAGAACTAGGAAACCTAGAACTATGGCTTCAGTCCGATCTAAGTATAGTATATAAAATCAAACATTGAAATGTCCTACCTATCAATGAATACTTCAGCTAAAACCATAACAATACAAGAGCAAACAATAGATACAAACTCAAGGTTAATCGCACCAAACTTGATTGCAGAAAATATGACTTCAGCAACAGAGTGATCAATGTCTGGAATACTCTACCTAACTCTGTGATTTTTTCTCCAAACCCCAAAAACTTAAACAGACTTTCTACTATTGACCTCATCCCTTTCCTAAGAGGTCTGTAGGGGGCGTGCATAAGTGCACCAATGTGCCTACCTTCCCTGTCCTATTGTTTTTTATTTTTCTTATATGTATCCATGTATTCATAACTATGTTTTTACTTATACCTACTATCTTGTAAGCAATTGACAAACCAAATAAATAAATAAATAAAAAATAAAATAAAGCCTGCACTTTACTTCTGCCTATTATCCTCTAAGCCTTTTTATCTAATAGCTTCTCCAAAGGAAACAACTGGTTTCAAATAGTGCCAAAGTTTGACCAAAGTTTTTTTTTTAAAAAAAACAAACAAAAACAATGCATTATGATTTTTCTGTGCTCTGTTGTCCATTCTAGCCAAATGCATTAGGATTCAAGGCACTCTGGAGTCATTGTTGAAGTACCCGAGCAAAGCAATGCACTGTGTGAAAGGAAGACAGCTCCCTTACCTGAACTGCAATGCCGTTCATCAACACCCTAAAAAAGAAAAATAAGTTGGGTTTTGTTTCTTTACTTTTTTTTTACTCTCTCCTGCATGCTGCTTTTCTCTCAGTCTTCCAACCATGCTGAATTCTAGTTATTGAAACCTCTTACAAAAACAGGCAAAAGAAAACAACTGTCTTTTGGGTGGCAGAGTTTCAGTTAATAAATATCATCAGCATTGGGGTTATGCTAGCATCCGTGATAACATTAGGTTTACACTGGAGACCCAATTGCCCAAGTTTAGGTTTATACTGGAGACCCAATTGCCCAAGTTTTCTCTAGGTAACTGAACACATCTTACGCACAGCTGGTCTATGTGAGCCACAAGGCAAACTGTATATTACATATTTATGCAGCTTTCTTTCATGCTTGTTCTGCTTGCTGACATCACACTGAACATGGAGACTATTCTACTCTTCATCTCCTGCAGCTGCAATTAAAATGGATCACAGACTAGGGACTGGCTGCCTCTCCTAGGAAATACCAGCCTAGAAAGACCTATATTCAAAATGAGACAAGGCAATTTCATGTATTTTTATTAATTTAGGTGAATTGTAACAGGTTTCAGGCAAATATATCTGGCTTTTGTCTGCCAGAGTCAGGACAGAAGTAAGGATCCATCCAGCTGATTTATTTGATTCAAAACATTTATTTAAACATGCACACTTACATAAATCCTCTCTCTCTTTTAATTTAGTCATTCTAAAATATACACAGGAAATGTAGAACATTTTTTAAGGATAGCAAGTGTGTAACAATTGAGAAAATCATGCTAAAAAAATCTTGTGTGGCAGTAGATTGGAAAGAGTCAGGTTCAAGTTTCTAAAAAGGTAAAGGTTTCTCTGTCAGATGTGTCTGTCATCTCTGTTTCTTGCCCAAAGACAATTTCTGCGATTATGTGGCCAGAATCACTATACAAAAGTACACAGAATGCTGTTATCTTCCCACCAAAGTGGTACCTATTTATCTACTTGCATTTGCATGCTTTGAAACTGCTAGGTTGGCAGGAGCTGAGGCAAGTAATGAGAGCTCACCTCCATTGCACAGATCTCGGGTTCTCAGCTCTTAGGCTGACAAGCTCAGTGTCTATAACCACTCACCCATCGTGCCTTAGCTCAAGTTTCTACACAAACCAAATGTCAGAGGAGAAAAGATGAGTATTTTCAGAGGGTACCTTTTCTATAACTCCAAATGCCATGATTCCCATTGTCCCAAAAGTGCTTTTTCAAGAGGCAACTGGACTTTCTGATTTTTCTTTGAAGACATTTCACTTTTAGATTTAGATTTAGATTTAGAGTTTATTTGTCATTACACTCGCAAGCGGGTGCAACGAAATGAGGTGCTCTTCCACAAGTAAAAACTGGACAACACCACTAAAAGAAAAAAAAAATTAAATTAAAACTAAACACAACTGACCATACAATGATCTCTATGCAATTTAAAAATGTAAAACCCCATGACTCTCATTCACTTCCACATAAATCTTAGACCCTGCATTCAAACTCAAAACTGCACTTGGATAAAAACTGTTCTTAAATCTGGTCGTCCTTGTTCTTAATACCCTAAATCTCCTTCTTGATGGTAATAGTTCAAAGAGCTGATGTCCCGGATGAGAGGAGTCATTCAATATATTAAGTATCTTCCTCCTACATTTATTCCTATACAGTTCTTCCAAAGAGGGAAGTGAGCAGCCAATGATGTTTTGGGCCATCTTAATCACCCTCTGAATTGCCTTTTTCTTTGCCACTGTGCAGCTCAAGAACCATACACAGAGACAGTAGGATAATATACTCTCAATTGAACTCCGAGAGAAAGTAGTCAATAGACTCTCAGCCAGTTGTTGTTTCCTAAGAATCCTTAGTAAATACAACCGTTGTTGTACCTTCTTAATTAAAGCAGCGGTGTTTGCACTCCAGGTCAGGTTATTTGTAATGATGGTCCCGAGAAACTTACATTCAACCACCTGTTCCACACGAACTCCCTCTATATACAGTGGCTGAATGTCTGCTCTTTTTTTCCTATAGTCCACTATAACCTCCTTGCTCTTCTTGATATTAAATAGAAGATTATTATTTTTGCATCAACGGGATAGCTGTAATACCTCATCCCGATATGCAGACTCATCATCCCCAGAAATAAGTCCTACAAGCATAGTATCGTCTGCAAATTTCATTATCCTATTGTTGGGATGTTTATTTGTGCAATCAGATGAATAGATGGAGAACAAAAGTGGACTAAGGACACAACCTTGTGGAGTGCCAATGCTAAGTGTCTTGACAGTAGAAATATAGTCATTCAATTTAACTCTTTGTGGACGATTTGTTAAAAAGTTTAATATCCATAAGCAAATAGAATCTGGAAAATCTAGATCTTTAAGCTTAGCTATTAATCTGTGTGGCATGATGGTATTAAAAGCAGAACTAAAATCTGCGAACAACATTCTTACATAATTCCCCGGTGTTTCCAAATGGGATAAGGCCATGTGAAGCACAGTGATAATTACATTCTCGGTTGATCTATTTTTTTTGTAAGCAAACTGAAGCCCATCAAAAAAATCGGGAAGGTAGGAGATAATATAATTTCGAACTAGCTGCTCAAAGCACTTCATTAAGATAGAAGTTAGTGCCACCGGCCTATAGTCGCTCGGACCATTTGTGGGCAACTTTTTAGGCAGTGGAACGATGGTGGAAGCCTTGAGACAAACAGGAACCACACATTGTGTCAAGGATGGATTAAAAATTCCGGTCCATACCCCAGCTAACTGTTCAGCACAATCTTTTACCACCCGACCAGGAATTAAGTCGGGCCCAGCTGACTTTCTGGAATTAACCGCCTTCATTGTCTGCCTCACATCCTGCTCATTCACAATAAAGGGGAGGCTCTGCTGAGTAAATGATGGCAAAGGGACAGTTTTGGTTTGATGGATTTCAAATCGAGCAAAAAAGTTGTTCAACTCCTCAACCACCACCGCACTACCATCCGCAGAGACCTTTTTTGCGTTATAGTTCATTAGTTGTTGAACCCCCTGCCAAACCTGCCTCATGTCATTACTGAGAAAGCAATCTTCAATTCTCCTCTTGTATTCGGCCTTAGCCTGCTTAATGCCTCTCCTCAAGTTCGTTTTTGCATCTAAGAAGCTTCTTCAGAGCTGAAGAAGCTTCTTGGATGAGAAGTGAAATATGTTCAAAGAAATGTCACACACATACAAATACACACACACACCCGCTCACCTGAGGATACTTGTCTATCAAAAAAAAGTTAAAGCACTGTGTGTTTTTGCGTGGCTTCAGGGCAGCAGGAATTCGCGACCACTTGCGATTCCTGCTGTGCTAGCCACCGAAGTACCCCCGATCCAAATGGGTCAGGGGAATATGGCTGCCCTGTAGGGACAGCCAAAGAGAGAGGGGAGCTGGACAGGGGGTTGGGGGTGTCGCAGACCCTTTCCTTGTCCTGAAAAACCCCTTTTTCCCAAGGCGGTGGAGCGGCAGTCAGCAATGGCCACCACGAAGAAGTCTGCAACCGGGTAAGATCGTGCTGGAGGAAGCAAGAAAAGTGAAAGTGCTGGCTGAGCCGGGTCAATCAACATCCTTTAAATTCGCTGGAGCTGAGCTGTCTGAATTGCTGGAGGATACATTGTATCCCTAAGAAGATCAAAAGCGGCGGAGAAGCTGTTAAAGGGAACTTTTTTTTTTCTTCACTCTCCCACCCCATGAAAAAAGCAGAAGAAGATTTGAAATTTGTTTGGGCACTGAAGATGAAATATTCTGAAAGTTGCTTGGACATTGGACTTAAAAATTTAAGAAATTGGAAAACCTTTAATAGAGGTATGGATTTCTGATCATTTAAAAATTGATGTTGCAAGTGGGAAGGGAGCAGAAAAATATTGGAGCAGAAGTGGAAAAAGGAGGAGATTGCCAAGAATACTAAAAAAAGAAATATGGTAATTGGACCTCTTTGATTAAACAGTAACCCCAGAAAGAGAAATAGAAGAAGGGAGAAAAGTATTAACTTTTGGAACTTTCTTTTTGAATTACTTTTGACTAAAAATACTTGGGTGGTTGTTTTGGGGAAAGTTTTTCTTTTCAGGATGGCATCGCTTGTGGATGAACTAAAGATTGAATATCAAAAATATAAAAAGGAAGAACAAGATGGAAAAGATACTTTGGGCACTTCATTTCAATTTTTAGAAATGGCGTTATATACTTATGAAAAGTTGATTACGCAGCAGAATGACTGGGACAAAGAAGAAGAGGAACAAGAAGCCATCTTTGATGAACAATGGGTTTTTTCCGGGGAGGAGGAGAAAGAGGATAAGAAAAAGGGGATTTTAAGGTTTGAAAAAACAACCCAAAAAAAGAAAAATGAGAGGAAAGATGGATGCAAGGTTAGAAAGCAAAGGAAAGGGAGTAAGAAAAGGGAAGAGGAGAGACAAAGGGGTAAAAAGGGCAAGGAGAAGAATAAGCAAGAGAGAAAGGGGGGGAGGAGAAGCCTCAATGGTGGGAAGCAAGATCTAAAGAAAAAAAGCTTATTTAGAGACAATGGGTGAATCTAATTAAGGATAAACGGGGAATTCTGGAAGGTATATAAGATTGTGTTTTTATATGTGTATTTAGAGTATAAAATTTATTGTGTAAATTTAGAATTTATTAAACAGAATCCCAAGATAAATTAAGTGTTATATGAAGTACTTTTAAGTTAGGGTAAAGGCGCCACTCCAAATAGTGTATAGGAGAAGTATAGTAAAAGAAAAAAGATGAATAGATAGTTGGAAATAGAACATAAGATAAAAATAAGAATGTTACTGAAAATGGTTATAAGCTGTTATGCTTTGATTGTTTGTGCACTGTTTTTGTAAAATTAATAAAATTGATTTATAAAAAAAAAAGAAAAGAAAATGATAACAAGATATGGAAGGATATATAAAATGAATATGATGTTTGAATTTGTGTCTGTGTGAAGAGTTTTAACCTGGGATCAGGCAGCCTTCAGAAAAGATGTTTTAGTTTATGTCTTGTGTATTGTGTTTGTAAAATTAATAAAATTTGTTTAAAAAAAAAAAGTTAAAACTGTGTGTTCATGTGAGAATTCTAATGTAAGTATTTTTAAAAAAATAAACTTTTTTTCTTAAAATAGATAAAGGATGTAATCTTTCCTTTGCTCTCCTGTCCTCTCATCTCCTCCCCTTCCTTTTCTGTTCAAATTCCTGCATGATTTAAAAATAATGCTGCTACCCCACTTCAGAAAAAGGTTAAATTATGGGCATATGACAGAGGGAACCAAACAATACACATTTCAATAATGAAGATATGTCCTAAGGTTAGTTTTACCTGTCCACCTCACTGCATTGGAAAGAAAGATACATGTCTTTCCAAAAACAATTTTTGATTTACCAAAAATCAAAAGTGACAGGGAAAACTACAGAATTGTCCACATATAATCCAGGGATGCTACTGAAACACAAAGTGAAAATGAGACATAATGGTTTCTCTTCTTGAAATCAGAATTTCTATCAAAGCAACAGGCTTTCATTATATTGATGATGGGAAGTCACTGCTGTAGATATTTCTCTGTGTCATTTATTTGCCTAACAAAATATACCCTGGCTATCAATGAGCTTTTTGCTCTTTATGCAATTTTCCAGCTGGTCTGACTAAATAACGCCAAGGTTGAAGCAACTAGTCCAAGGTGACTCTGGCATTGTAGCACACATTACACTACTTAGGCCCTACAATCACCTTAAAATACATCAGTACATCATATAAATCTCCTCATGCAGATAAGTCCCTGAAACAATTTCTTTAGTTTTGAACAAAGCAATCAAATACTGTGTAGTCTGGGAAAAAATGTCACAAATGTGGAGCTGCATTTGATATGCAGGTGGGCATACATATTTCCATTTGAATTATACCGTAAATCAGAATCACTTAAATACTAATTAAGTTGTCTCTTCAAGGTTATTTTATTACTCTGTGCTTGCCTTTTTCTTTCCCTTTTGCACCAGAGCAAAATCTTATCTGATCTGTCAGATTCAAAAATTAAACCATAAGGGATACCTATTAGCACAACACTGCTGGCAGATTTATCTCAACAAAGCCACAATGAAATTTAAAAAGTGTGTCTAGGCCATTGACTTTAGGATGCTTGATCAATGCCCTCTGGTGGCTTTTGCGGTATGAATAATGGGGGTTATGTATAATTTAGAAGTATATCAGTATAAATCTCTCTCAGTTTCTATCTATATAACTTTTACAGTATAATCCAACTTCATTAAACTCAATACAACTTTTGCCCAGCCTTCCATTAGGAACTTGACTGTACCTCCAAAATGTATGTTTGTACATACATTTCTAAATCATTCTTTTTTGCTTTTAAAAGAATATTTCATGCTTTGTAAGGTTATTGTGATGAATTGTCATTACCATGGAAGCCATTTTATCAAACTAGCTGCAGGTTTCATTTTTCATTTTTTTAAAAAAAAAATCACTTAAAAAAAAACCCTAATAAACCACAAGTCCATGGATTCATTTCAGATCAAAATGCTTTCAATCCCTACTTCATGATGTCTTAACATTTTCCTTCTTGACTTCCATAGCAAGCTGTTCTGACCTAGGCTTTGTTAGAATGCATAAAACACAATCTTAATCCCAGAAAAACCTCTTTTATTTCCATGCCTGTAAATTATGTTCATTCACAGCCTGCAAGGTTTCATAAACCATCTTTCAGGGGAATGTTTATAAACACCCACCTTATTGCACTTGGAATGCTGCCAGAGAACTAATTACCAAATGCAGGGCAAGGCCAACCTTGACACAGAGTCAAACAGAACTTTTCAAAGCTTGAATTGACCAGATGAACTAATTGCATCCTGCAAAAGCTTACCTCCCCATTCACTCCTCTTTTATGTCCTATGGGAGGAACCAATAATCTCCGATGTTGGCCTTACCCCTGAGTTGACAGTGCTTTCTCAACTGTTCTTGTCTTATGGTAGCCCTATGCATACTCAGGCTGGGAACCAGTTCCAGAGACTCCCCCACCCCACTGCTGTCTGAATCTGAAAGAAGCTGATAACTGCCAGCCTGCCTTGGCCCCATCCCTGCCTCCGATGCAAAGCCCTCATCCGAGCCATCCTCAGCCTCCAAGATTGCCCCAATCTCCTCACTAAGTGTCCGACTCTGCTGCCAGCTCTGTCAGCCACCAGTGGACCACAACACAAGCTTCTATACTTCTTTTGGAATTAATTCTATCTGGGTTTAAATAGAGAGAATAGAGTATACACAGAGAGTCAAAAATGATATACAAAGGTACTACAGCTACTAAGAAATGGTGCTCCTTTGATAGGCCTAACCACAAAAATGTTAATAGGAACTCACAAATAAGATCTTGTCATAGATTGTTCATGGTTTTTTTTGTTTGTTTTTTGCTATCGGCAATCTAACAGCCTTCCTGGGAGATCAGAGAATTCTAGTGATGCTTTCCTTTGAGAATTGTTATTTGGCAGGAAGTAGGGCACCAATCTTGTGATCAGGGCAGCAAACGGCACCGCTATAAGAAGATGAATTTCTCTGTGGCTGTGTAGAAATCTATGAATAGACCTCCAGAGCAGATATTCTTAATAACCCATGCTGAAATTCAGGGTAAAGCAATGTTATTTATTAATTTTCATTATTATGCTGCCTGTTGTGCAGCTATTGAAGGCATTCAAAATAGTTTTAAGCAGCCAATAATGCTCAGTGCACAATTGCATGAAATCAATGCAGTTTAGTACACTGAGATGCCAGTTTCAAGGTTTATTGTGCCAAGTGTTTGACAGTTCCATCATTCTTCAGGTGTTTGCTTTTATATTAATCCTCTCTGAAGGTCATAAGAATTCCTTTATTTTTTTTTCTTGAAGGAGAATAGCATTTGTTTTTTTTTTTCCCCCAGGGCTGCTCTATAAAGTAATAGAGGCAATGAGTTGTATTCCAAGCCTGCCTGCCTGAGATCCTGATTATGCCTTGTATTACAACTCCAAGTAGTAGTAGTAGTCAATAGATGTATCTATTGTAGTCATCAATAGTGACTGGCTAATAAAACATATTACAAGGAAAAAAAAAACTTTAGCGAATGCTTTTCCCAGAATGGAAGTTATTTTAGCTCAGATCTATGGTCTACAGAATAAAGATTGTATTATAGATTTTGGTAATGTTTACTACTAAGCTTGTATATTTAACAGCCAAGGGGTCACTGCAATTATAAATCAAATGCATAATTTAAAATGAGCCTTGGCAGGTAGCAGCTCTAGGGCTGATCTCAGAAGCTAAGTAGAGTTGGCCTTGGCAAATAAATTGGAGGGGCAATCATCTGAGAATTCTAGGATCATAGGCTTCCTTAATGCTATTTAAAAAAAAAACACTTTGGAGCAGGAGTGGGATCCGACCGGTGTAACTACCGGTTTGGTGATTTTACATTTAGCGCGCATGTGTATATCGTCATCATCAGCTGAGCAGTGCTGTGTGAGGTTGTGCAGCAGTTGAAAAAGCCCCTTTTTTCCTACTTTTTCAACCACAGCTGTGTCACACAAAGCAACTGTAGTTGAAAATGCAGGAAATATATGTCAGCTAAAACCCCAGGCGGGCAAAAACAGCAGCAGACATAGAACCGGTTCTATATATACTCTCTGTTTGCTGCTCTTCATAGCAACCTGTTCTACAAAAGTGGACAGAACTGGTAGAATCCCACTCCTTTGGGGACACAGTCACCAGAAGTTGACCTAAGGTCTGTAGTATCATAAATTTAACTTTTACTTAAAAAATAATGTCTTAAGCCTGAAAAACTGGAAGCTGGAAAACAGCAACTTTTCTGCTTGTCTTGATTACTTATCACAAGAAAATGCAGGTGGTCCTCAACTTATGACAATGGAATCCAAAATTGACATTGCTTAGTGAGAAATTTGTAAAGTTAATTTTGCCACATTTTATGATCTTTCTTGGCACATTTGTTAAGTGAATCACTGCAGTTGTTTAGTAATAAGACGGTTGTTAAGTGAATCTTGTTTCCCCATTGACTTTGATTGTCAAAAGCAGATCACATAACTCCAGGACACTGCATCGGTCATAAATGGAGGTTGGTTGCCAAGCAGCTGAATTTTGATCACGGGACCATGGGAATCACACAATGGTCACAAGTGTGAAAAATGTCCATCTCACTTTTTTTTTGGTGCTGTTGTAACTGTGAATGGTCACTAAATGAACTGTTTTAAGTTGAAGGCTACCTGTAGACAGCACTGCTGAGGAATTGCAGCGGTTTGGGAGATCCTCTAGCTAAGCTTCTGTTATGAATTAATAAAGGCGTTTAATAAAGTTTTAATAACCTTAAGTAAAAAGCAGGGTTCTAATCCTGCACTTCTGATTGGCCGATAATAGGGACATCGGATTGGTCCTTTCTGGGAAATCTGATTGGCTGTTAACAGGCCAATTCTCATTGGTTCAAAGGTTTAACACTTCCATGTTTTTCATTGGCTAATAGGACAGCAGCCAACCCTAGAAAAGGGATGCTGCTGCCCTAGGTGATTGCTCAGTATGCTTAATAAAGAGTTGAAGTTCACTGTTCACTGCCTCGTCTCCACTCCTTGCACCCATGCGCAGAACATAACACTGGCGACGAGGATGGGATGCGGAGACATCAGAGCTGACTGAACACTTACAGAGCACCAAAAAGAGCATGTGGTTGAAGGCGCATCAACAACGGAAACCATGTCTGGTGGCACCATATCACCCACTCCATTTGACCCGGCACAAGAAGACTGGGACTCGTACATAGACCAGTTCCAGATGTTTCAACAACTTGAAAGATGCAACTACGGGGAAAAAGAGAGCAGTGTTCCTGACCCATTGCGGGCCTGCCATCTTTAAGATGGCCAAGGCACTACAAAACCGGCTGAGGTGAAATCCATGGACTGGGACATCCTCGCGCCCCTTCTATAGGCCCACTATGCACCCGCTGTACCAATGCTTGTCCGAAGACATGAGTTTTATCAGAGGGACCAACGGAAAGGAGAGAGCATCGCAGATTTCATCGCGGACCTCCGGAACCTGGGAGGCCTCTGTGGGTTTGCAGACCTTGAAGAAGCTCTGAGAGACTGAATAGTTCTGGGATTAGATGACCACTCGGCGCAGAGCAAGATCATGGCCAAAGGGGCCATCGATCTTGCCGATGTCATCAAAGACACTACTGCAGCAGAAGCAACCAAGAAGTCGGCCGCCCGAATGCGCCGCACCAACACACACTCCGTCAACTCGCCAATGATACCTTACCTCACCTAGAGAGGCACACAACAGCGACCCAACATGAGGACCTCGAATCTCCATCAAAAAGTGAGGAGGAGGAGGTCAACTGGCTCCGGTCCAAATGCGACCAACGCAACCCGCGGAATTAAAGACTACCGCGCCAATTCGCGGGTTGTGGGGCAAACCACCCACGATCAGATTGCAAATTCCTCGACGCGCTCTGCCATTCTTGTGGGAAAAGAAGCCACATTGGGAAAATCTGTAGAAGCAAGCGAGGATCCAGCCCAATTCGGAGAGAAAACAACTACCGCCAGACCGCAAGGAATCGTCCTGTGAGTCGCGAACACTTGAACCACCAAGGGAACAACTACTCCTACAGAAATAAAACACTTGCCACTTCAGCGAGATGGGAAGAGGCACACCAAACCATTACCATCGGTCACGCTACATTGTCAGATGCAAAGAAGATCCGAGTGAGGGTCGCCATCGAGAACCAACCTTGCGTGATGGAAGTCGACTCAGGGTCATCCCTCTCGATGGTTTCCTGGAAGACCCTCAAATAGTTAATCCCTGCCGTCCGGCGTCAAGACCTCAGAGCCCAAAGAATTATACTCAAAGATTATCAGGGGAACCGAATTCCAGTTGTTGGATCCAGCCAAGTCCAAGTATCATTCAAAAATCGTACTGTGTCGTTACCACTGACCGTCGTCGACCGTGATTGGCCTAGTTTGTTAGGCCTTCAATGGTTCGCCCCACTCAGGATCGAGGTAGCCGGCATTCACGAAACCAGAAGCAACAACTGGGAGGAGGCCCTCATCCAGGAATTCCAGGACGTCTTTGCAGACAAACTAGGCGAGTACAAGGGGACCCCGATATCATTTAACCTTAATCCTGAAGTAGCCCCCATCCGCCTTAAGCCTCGTCGGGTGCCTTTTGCTCTAAAACCAAAGATCGACGAGCAGCTTGATAAATTAATAGCCCAGAGTGTTTTAGAACCAACTGACCACACCCATTGGTAAACCCCAATCGTAACACCCATCAAACCGGATGGATCATTAAGAATTTGTGGGGACTATCGGGCCACCCTCAATCACGCCCTACAACAGAACACTGACCTGGTGCCAGTGGTTCAACACCTTCTTCATTCCCTTGGGGGGGTAGCAGAAAAATCTTCACTAAATTGGATTTAGCACAAGCATACCAACAACTACCTGTAGATAAAAAAAACCACGGAAGCGCAGACTATCGTTATGCACTGAGGCACTTTTAAATGCAACTGACTCCAATTCGGAGTGAGCGTAGCCCCAGGGATTTTCCAAAGTCTGATGGAGAGACGTTTACAAGGGATCAAAGGAGACATACCATATTTTGATGACATTTTAATTGTGGCCCCTAATAGAGAAGTACTAGAGAAGTGTCTTAGAATGGTCCTCCAAAAATTTAAAAACTCTGGCCTAAAGGTTAAAAAAAATAAATGTCAACTGTGTACAGAGAAAATAGAGTTCCTGGGGTACCTCCTCGATAAGCAAGGAATTCACCCCACTGAGGGCAAACTAAGAGCGATCAAAAACGCATCAAGGCCTAAGAATAAAACAGAACTCCAAGCTTTCCTGGGTCTCATTAACTTTTACAACATCTTCCGGCCCCAGAAGGCGACCGTAGCTGAGCCCCTACATAGACTGCTCGACAAAAAAGCCACCTGGGTCTGGGGACACCTAGAGGAGCACGCATTCCGACAAGTGAAAAACTTACTAACCTCCAATGCTGTTTTAATGCAGTATAACGAGACTTTGCCTTTAACCATTACATGTGATGCGTCACCGTTTGGAGTAGGAGCCATTTTAAGCCATATGTTACCAAACGGTAGTGAGGCCCCTATTACTTATTTTTCAAGGACCTTATTGAGGGCTGAACGCAATTATAGCCAAATTGACAAAGAGGCACTTGCTGTTGTATCTTCTGTGAAACAGTTTCATGAACATGTGTATGGACGAGCCTTCACGATATTTACTGATCACAAGCCCTTGCTGGGGAAAGCCATTCCCCACACTGACACATTGACCTGTGCCCCACTTCCGGAAACCGTCGATGACCCAGCTCCAACCCTCATGACACTCCAGATTGAAACCCTACATTCACCACCACTAACAGCCAGAGACATTGCTATCGAAATGAAATGAGATCCTGTCCTGGCGCGAGTTCTCAGCTGGGTCGAATGAGGATGGCCAGCAGACCAAACGACTTCGCCCCTTTCAGAAACCGGCAAACAGAGCTTTTCTCGCAGAAGGGCTGCATCCTATGGGGAGACAGAGTCATCATCCCAGAGTGGTTACAACGAACAGTTTTGAAAGCATTGCATGACGGTCACTCCAGCATCGTGCGTATGAAAGTGCTCACACGAAGCTACGCGTGGTGGCCAGGCATTGACAAGCAGATCGAAGCCTGGGTGAAGACTTGTCTAAAATGCCAAGAAGTCAGCAGTGCCCCACCTAGAGCGATTCCAATGGAGTGGAAAACTCCCTGGGGGCCGTGGTCCTGCATCCACATTGACTTTGCGGGACCTACTAAGGGACATATGTTCCTCCTAACAGTGGATGCCTTTTCCAACTGGCTCGAAATCCACAAGATGAAGACTACTACAATGGAATCAGTCATCCGCAAATTAAATAAACTATTCACAACATATGGACTGCCAGACGTTTTAATCTCCGATAACGGACCCCAGTTCATGGCCCTGGCGTTCGAACAATACTTAGCGGACTGGGGCATCTGCCATGCGCTTACCTCGCCGGTGCACCCTGCGGCCAATGGAAGGGCCGAGTGCATGGTCCAATTTCTTAAAAAACTCTCCACAAGATGGACCATGGGGACATTGATGACAAACTGAACAGAATACTCCTACTCTAACACATCACCCCGCACAGCATAACCAACAAAATGCCAGCTGAACTGTTGATGGGACGCAGGCTTCACTCCCACCTCAACCAACTCCACCCGGCCTACGCGCCAGAGAAACCCTGTGGATCTAGCAGAAAGTGCCGCGAATTCAAGGTAGGTGACTTAGTCTTTGCTAAAAATCTTTCTGGCGAACCGTTGTGGGTCGAAGCAACTGTAACCCAAGCCACCAGGCCCAGATCGTACCACGTACAAACAATGGACGGGAAAATATGGAAATGCCATATAGATCAGCTTCGTGCTAGGTTGCAACCCAGTTCCCACAACTCCTGTGACCCTCAAACTGAGGGGGGAGGGGATGTTAAGAGAACCGAATTCGAGATGTTGGATGATGAAATTGAAGAAAGTCAGCAGCCAGGCACATTCCATGAAGAAGAATCAGGAAGGGGGTGTGCCTCGCCATAGAGAAATACCTCAACGGAGGCGAGCCACAGGAATCGGAGGACAACGATGACAGAATTAGCGGCACTGAGTCATCCTGTGGGGATGCGGAACCGCCTGTACCAGATAAATCAAAAAACGTTCCACCGGAACTGGACTACCAACAGGAACTGGTGGGACAGCGCAAATCTAATAGGCAATTGAAACGACCTGCATATCTACGTGATTACGTTACCGGACCCCTCAAACGGAACCTAGGGGGGAGGGGTGTTATGAACTAATAAAGGCGTTTAATAAAGTTTTAACAACCTTAAGTAAAAAGCAGGGTTCTAATCCTGCACTTCTGATTGGCTGATAATAGTGACATCGGATTGGTCCTTTCTGGGAAATCTGATTGGCTGTTAACGGGCCAACTCTCATTGGTTCAAGGGTTTAACACTTCCATGTTTTTCATTGGCTAATAGGACAGCAGCCAACCCTAGAAAAGGGCTGCTGCTGCCCTAGGTGATTGCTCTATTCAGTATGATTAATAAAGAGTTGAAGTTCACTGTTCACTGCCTCATCTCCGCTCCTTGCACCTATGCGCAGAACATAACAGCTTCTGTACAGTTCAGAGAACTATCAAATCCCATTCTTGGCTGGCCCCGTCCACCCCACTCCGCCCCTCCCAGGTGTCACCGCGCAGTCCGTTTTGGGTGCAGGTAAGTGCAGGGTACATGTGGAGGATTGGGGAGTGTAAAATGGGCCTCCCAGAAGTTTGGGAAGGCTGGATATGGGCCCATTTCTGGCTTCCAGAGAGTCTCTGGAGCCCAAGGAGGCTGTTTTTGCCCCCTCCCCCCCATGGTTCAGGAGGCCAACTAGGCCATGGTCATCCAGCAACTGAGCAGAGAACCCATTGCTGAAAATTTTTGAAGCTCACCCCTGCCTGTAGATGTTAAATGTACCTGAATAGGAAATATCAGCAAAGGTGAAGGTGTGTTTTCTGCCTTGTTTCTTTCTTTTTCCTTTCATCTTTTTATCACAACAAAAGGACTGTGGATAAATACCGGTATTTCTTTTTTTAGCATTAACTTTCAGTTTGATAGCACATAAATTATTCTGATTTTTTTCCCCAAAGAAGAAAAAAATTGTTCATATTCTCATGAAATTTGGGCTGTTTAGTTAAAAATTGTTGAGTGTTTCGCTCTCTCTCTCTCTCTCTCTCTCTCTCACACACACACACACGTATACACAGAAGAGAGAAGAGAGGGAGAGAGATATTAGGTCATTGTTATTAACAATCACGTGGGAAATTCATGCAACAGAAAGATGAGATAATTCACCACAATAACATCCATCCATCAATCAATGTTTATTTTCTTAAAGAAAAGTTCAGAATCCTGTTTTTCAGCGGATTTGAAGAACAGATTTTGTCACAGTAGTAGTAGTCAGCATAGTAGCAGTCAGCATATCACCATACATACATTTTTCAATCAACGTATTTGATGTTAAAAAGAATTCTAACATCTATTTTTGCTTTCAAAATTAGTTTTTATGATATTGATCCTGAAGAACCATTTTTATACCTGTCTATTCTAGCTTTATGTTCTAGCCTACATTATGTTCATAACTTTTCAGTCACAGCACAGGATATTGCAGTCACTATGAAGACCAATGTCCAGAGCGCAGGTCATAGTGTGGAAAGAGCAGTCATGTGTTTGCTCATAATTGACTCACCTTAAAAATGTTTCCATTGTTCTGTTGCTGAAGTCTAGTTAATCTCTGCTTGCTTTTTGAGACTCCATGTGACTGAAGAATTTAAAAACAAATCTCAAGAAGTTTTCAAAATTAGAAATAGCTTCAGGACAGTTTTTAAATATTTGGTCTATGGTGTATCTATTTTCATTTCTATGTGCATATAAGTATATAATAGCTGTGATTTATTTTCTTTTGAAATCAAGTATGAGGATAATGGTAGTTATAGCTTTAAAGAGACTGAAGGGTTATTTTAAATGGTCAAGACATATTTAATTCATGAATCACAAGTGACCTCATCTAAATTAATACTTCTACCTTACATATCTAGGAAGTTCACAGTATGTGGTATCAGGAAGTAACATAAAATGTCTGTCAAACTTGGCCAATAATTGCCTAGTTTTCTGAATCATAATTATCACTTGCAGGATAGATCTATCTAGTTTTCTTGAAGGTTAATTGGGTTTAGATCACTGAAATATAATTTAAAGTATATCTGATAGATATAATTTGTATGAATCACACATTTCCTCCCCCCGCCCCCCAAAAAAGTTTGACTGGTATATAGTTAATTAAGGGGATATTGAAACATTTGACTACAAAGTACTCTAATCTATACTTCCACAAAGAAACTTAAAAAGAAATATCTAGATAATCTCTGGAGATATTGAAAAAAGCCAAGACAAATACAGGGAGTTAAAATGGATATGGTAGGTCAAGTATTTGAATTGTAATCCATGGTCTACTGTGAAATTGAAGCATAATTTATTAGGTATGGGGGTTTCTACACAATGGAAAGTGATCTCCTCTAGTGTTAATTCTGATACAGGGATTTTCCTTGATCCATTTTACATAATGAGAAAAATCCATAAATTGTGCAGGAAAACAAGGCTGTGCAGATGGCACTGCATTAAAGCTAAGAATTCTACATAATTCTGATCAAAGTACAAAAAAGAGCAATGAAATTAATTACTGGACTAGATCAACTAAAGAAGAAGTTGCAAAGTTTTCAGATTTTAAAAGGATACCAGGTTTACATGTTATCGTTTTAATAAATTAAAGTTGTTTTGCCAAGGTAAACGAAAGGGATTCTGAATTTATATTGGGATTTATCTTGATAAATCTGTGGGCCTATTCTTTTCTTAATCCGTTGACAATCTCAGTCATGTTTCAGATAATAAGAGTTGTACTAAATAGAACAAATGAATGCAGAATAGGGGTGGCAGGTGAATTCAAAATTCAAACTCTCGCTTTCTTGGACTTCTTTGAAACCTCACTCTGGATTAAGTTTAAGCCTGTACAACAATATATTCATACCAGGTTGAATATCAGAACTGTCCCTCTAATCCAGAGTGCAAATAAAGCATGTTCTTGGATAATACGATCCAAGCTGCGAATTTAAGCACAATTCTTCTTCAAACCACTTACCTGAAAACATAAAGGGAAGACTCCATATACTCCCATTTTGTTTCCAAATTTTAGATAATTTCAAATCATTCCTGAGGTTTGGACTAGGTTCATTGATTACCAGTCAGCTTTTCATGCAAATTACATCTTCTCAAACAATCTTAGTTTTGCAAAGATCCTGGGACAATATAGATTTTAAAAAAGCATTATTAGCAAACCTCTGCAGTTTTACCATGACTCTTGATGTTTCTGATTAAAAAATTCTATGCATTCCAAAATATTCCTTGGCAAGAGTGAAGAAACCAAGACCGAGGTTGCCCACAACATTCTCTCCTCTAATTTCATTGAAGTCAGTGATGGAGACTTGGTATTTAAATGAACCCTCTTTATGAAATTCCTCCCCTAGTTACAGGTAAGAAGAAAAGACAGAGTTTATAGAGGATACATTGGAAAAATGTGCCTCATTCATTTCCCTCAAGGAGAGACTCTGGGTGGTCTACAATAAAATGTTAGACTATTAATGTTATGTCCTGAATTGGAATACTCGAAATCCCCGAGCCTTGATTGGCTAAGGCGCGGGGATTTCTGATTGGCCAGGCGAGCCGCGCTGATTGGCCCGATTGAAGTCTCCCGCGATTGGTGCAAACCAAGAGCGGGAGACTTGAATCGCTGCCATTGGCCGCAGCCGCCGCTGCGAAAGGTATAAAAGCCGCGGGCTTTTTGCCTTTCGCCGGTTCGGTTCTCCCATTGTTAATAAAGAGCTTTGAATGAAAGTCACCGACTCTGAGCGTCTTTTGCGGACACGACACTGGCGACGAGGGTGGGATCTCGCCCCTGAACCGAACCCCGTGTCCACCCAAGAACCAGCTCCAGCGCAGGGATGGCGAAGATAGCACCGCCCGCCCCCTTCAACCCCGCCGCCGAGGATTGGGAATCGTACTCGGATCGGTTCCGGATGTACTTGGAATGCGCCGGAATGAAGGACGCCCCGGGCCCGCTAAAACGCGCCGTCTTCCTTACGCACTGCGGACCAGAGGTCTTCCAGATGGCCAAAGCATTGGCCAAGCCGGCAGATGCAACCGCCATGGACTGGGACGTCCTCGAACCTATACTGCGGCGCCATTACGCCCCCGAAGTCCCCATCCTGATATGGCGCAACGAGTTCTACCGCCGAAACCAGAAACCAGACGAAAAATTGAGCGACTTCGTCGCAGAGCTACGGCGCCTAGGAGGACTCTGCGAGTTCGAAGGTCTGAACAGTCTCATAAGAGACCGCTTCGTACTCGGCTTATGGGATCCTACACTCCAGAGCCGACTTATGGCCAAGGGCGACATCAGCCTAGCCGATGCCCTTACCGCAGCCGCAGCCGCTGAAGCAACCCGCACGTCGGCAGACAGCATGCGAAGATCTGACGCGAAGGGCGGAAACAACAACCCGGCAAGGTCGGCCGACACAAGAAACGAAGCAACCGCACACTACGGTGAATACCAATCAACCTCCAGCACGTCGGAAGACGAGGAGGACATACATCGCGTGCAGACGGGACGCGGCGACCAACGAAGTCGAAAAGGTCGTAGGTCGAGGACCAACTGCGCCGGGTGCGGCGGCGATCACCCCAGGTCAGAATGCCGATTTTTTGACTCTATCTGTAGGCATTGTGAACGACGGGGTCACATCGCCCGAGTTTGCCGCCAAAAGAAGACCCGCAGCCCGCCCAAATGGGAACAGCACGACAGATGGAGAGAAAGCTCCCCGCCCAGAACCAGGGAGCGCCAGCCAGACGGTCGGTGGGACCGCACTCAATGATCTCAAAGAAGCGGCGACGGTCGGCGAAAAGAAGAAACCCACCAGACGGTGACCATCGGCCACGCCATCTCCGATGGCGCCAGAAAGGTACACGTAGAAGTCCATATCGAAGGCCAGCCATGCAAAATGGAAGTGGACTCCGGGTCCTACCTTTCCATGATTGCATGGCGCGAAATCAAAAGACTGGTGCCTACACTACAAAAAAGAAACGTGCATGCCCAAAAGATCATCATTAAAGACTACCAAGGGAATCGCGTCCCGGTAGTGGGCACCAAGAACTTCAATATAACTTACAAAGGCCACACCGAACAACTGCCACTCACAATCGTCGATCGCGACCGCCCAAGCCTACTGGGTTTACAATGGTTCGCCCCGCTTAACATCGCGCTGACAGGTGTCAACCACGTCACCATCGAAGCTTGGGAACAGCGGCTAGCCCAGGAGTTCCAGGAGGTCTTCGATGGAGGTTTGGGCAAGTACCAGGGGCCCCTTATCTCGTTTGACCTAGACCCAGGGGTTCCCCCTAAGCGGCTTAAACCTAGAAGGGTACCATTCGCCTTAAAGCCTAAAATTGACGAGCAGATCGACAAGCTCGTCAAACAAGGGGTATTGCAACCGATAGACCATGCCAGATGGGAAACCCCTATAGTGGCCCCAGTAAAGCCAGACGGGTCCGTGAGAATCTGCGGGGACTATAAGGCCACCCTAAATGGCGCGTTGCAACAAAGCGCCTACCCAGTCCCTATGGTGCAACATTTACTGCACTCACTGGGAGGGGGCAAAGTCTTTGCCAAGCTCGACCTCGCCCAGGCATATCAGCAGCTACCTGTGGACGAGAAAACAGCGGAAGCCCAAACAATCGTGACCCATCGGGGGGCTTTCAAGTGTAACCGACTCCAATTTGGAGTCAGCGTGGCACCAGGCATCTTTCAGAGCCTGATGGAACGTTTGCTACAGGGCATCAAGGGGGTGGTGCCCTATTTCGATGACGTATTAGTGGCGGCGCCAAACGAAGCCGAATTAGAAAACCGACTCAGACAAGTCTTAACAAAATTTAAAGAAACAGGACTTAAAGTCAAACGAGAAAAATGCCAACTATGTACAAAGCAAGTAGAGTTTTTGGGCTATCTCCTAGACCGGCATGGCATTCACCCTACGACTAAAAAAGTGAAAGCCATCAAGGAAGCTCCCACCCCAAAGTCCAAAACGGAACTACAAGCGTTCCTAGGCTTACTAAATTTTTATAATGTTTTCCTACCTCAAAAGGCAACGGCGGCGGAATCTTTACATAGACTCCTAGACAAGAAGGCAGCCTGGACTTGGGGGAGACGAGAGCAAGCCGCCTTTCAAAAAACCAAAGACCTCCTCACCTCCGACGCCGACCTGATGCAATTCAGCGAAACCTTGCCCTTAGCTGTCACTTGCGACGCATCACCCTTCGGCGTCGGCGCTGTCCTCAGCCACACCCTCCCAGACCAGAGAGAAGCACCCATCGCTTTTTTCTCCAGGACTCTGACTAAACCGGAACGGAACTATAGCCAGCTGGACAAAGAAGCTTTGGCTATAGTTGCCGCCATTAAACGTTTTAACGAATACCTGTATGGCCGCCCGTTCACCATCGTGATGGATCATAAGCCATTGCTGGGCATCCTCGCTGGAAACCGAGCCACGCCAACCATCTTGTCACCCCGGATGACAAGATGGTCCGAATTCCTGGCAGCCTACAGTTACGAACTGCTACACAAGCCAGGTAAGAAAATTTCGCACACGGACGCTTTAAGCCGCTCGCCTTTACCTGACTCTGAACCTGACCCAGCACCAACAACAAACACCCTAAGCATCGAGAGTTTACCTATTACCGCATCAGACATTGCCAGAGAAACCATTAAGGACAGGCGTCTGGCGCGAATCTTACACTGGTTAGAAAAAGGCTGGCCGGAGAAAGACAGTGACGAGACTTTTAAAACATTCCTTCAGCGCCAGACTGAACTTTCACTACTAAGAGGGTGTATTCTGTGGGGTGACCGGGTGGTAATTCCGGACAGATTGCAAGAGAGGGTATTAGAGATGCTACATGAGGGTCATCCTGGCATCGTCAGGACTAAAGCCCTGGCCAGGAGTTACGCTTGGTGGCCGGGGATGGACAAGCAAATTGAAGCATGGGTCGCCAAATGCCACCGATGCCAGGAGACCAGATCCAGCCCACCCGCAGCACCTATCCGGGACTGGGAAACACCACGGGGGCCCTGGTCCAGAATCCATCTAGACTTTGCTGGCCCCACAAATGGGCATACTTTTCTAATCACAGTTGACGCGTACTCCAATTGGTTGGAAGTAAGCGACATGAAATCCACTACCACAGAGGCCGTCGTTAAAGAACTGCGTAAACTGTTTTCCACACACGGCCTCCCAGACGTCGTCGTCTCAGACAACGGGCCCCAGTTCACTTCCATCGATTTTGAACGGTTCCTGGCGGAGAGGGGTATCCGCCACGCATTAACAGCACCGGCGCATCCGGCGGCGAATGGTAGGGCGGAACGGATGGTCCAGTTTACGAAAAAGACCCTCCGGAAAATGGACCACGGGGAGATCAGCGACAAAATCAACAGACTGCTCTTCATACAGCACATCACTCCCAATACCACAACTAACAAGAGCCCTGCAGAGCTTCTAATGGGCAGAAAGCTGAGGTCCCCACTCGACAGATTGCACCCGACCTATAACCCGGAGCGGCCCCCAGACTCCAGCTCCAGGTACCGGACATTTGACCCAGGTGACTTAGTCTATGCAAAGAACATGACGGGGGACCCCCTATGGATCCCAGCCGTCATAACTCAAGTCACTGGTCCACGGTCGTACCGGCTCCAAACCATCGATGGGCGAGCCTGGAAACGACATATCGACCAGCTCAGGTCACGAACAGCGACTGACCTCAACCCCCAAGACACGAACCAAGGGGGGAGGGAATACCCGGAGAGACAATCGCAGGAAAAAATAAACCAAAAATACTCACCGGAACACAGCCATCACGAGTCCCCTCCGGAGAAGAACCACCTGGCCAGCTCTACCGACTCGGAGAA
This sequence comes from Hydrophis major, assembly GCA_033807585.1. Lineage (NCBI taxonomy): Eukaryota > Metazoa > Chordata > Lepidosauria > Squamata > Elapidae > Hydrophis > Hydrophis major. The sequence continues at coordinate 169,856,529 of CM066330.1, forward strand.
GCCAAGCGGGAGCGGCGAAATCCGTAGCTCAACCGACCCGGTAGGCCCAGGCGGGAGCCACGGTGAAAGAACCGGCCCAATCATCCAGCCGGTTCGCACAGAGGCAGGAGCAGCCAAAAAGATGACCGCTCCGGCCGAGTTACAGCATGCAAGTGAGTTGCGCAGGTCAACTAGGACTCGACGGAGCCCCGCCTACCTGCGTGACTACACCACGTGATGGACCATACCAAGAGGGGAGGGGTGTTATGTCCTGAATTGGAATACTCGAAATCCCCGAGCCTTGATTGGCTAAGGCGCGGGGATTTCTGATTGGCCAGGCGAGCCGCGCTGATTGGCCCGATTGAAGTCTCCCGCGATTGGTGCAAACCAAGAGCGGGAGACTTGAATCGCTGTCATTGGCCGCGGCCGCCGCTGCGAAAGGTATAAAAGCCGCGGGCTTTTTGCCTTTCGCCGGTTCGGTTCTCCCATTGTTAATAAAGAGCTTTGAATGAAAGTCACCGACTCTGAGCGTCTTTTGCGGACACGACAATTAAAAACTGTATATAAAAATTAAAATGTTAAAATTAAAATTTCAATTTTTTGTGGGACAGTTTTCAGCTCCTGTGGGACAAACCCCATGGCTATTTGTTCCTTTAGCCTCCCCAGGTAAGACAATAGAACCATGTTTTAACTCCTTTTCAGAAGGCCAGGACATTGGAGGCTTGCCACACCTCCAAGTGGGAGAATATTCCACATTGCAGAAGTAAAAACAGAGAAAGATCACTTTCTAGATCCCAAAATTCTTTAATTGATGGGATCCATAGTATACCATCCCTGTCTGGGACAGGTGGGACAGGCCAATGTAATAGGATGAAGGCAATTTCTTAGGTAGCCAGGCCCATTCCATGCAGGGCTTTATTATTATTTTTAATTTAAAAATTATTTATTGAAATTCAAAATATTAAAAAGTTTACAAAAATTCAAAATATTAAAAAATTTACAAACACTTCTATAATAGAAGATGTGTCAATATCTTTCAACATCATTTTCTTTCTTTCTTTAAACAAATTTTATTGATTTTCAAAGACAATACACAAACAAACAAAACATAAAAACATAAAACATCTTTTCTGAAAGCTGCTTGATCCCGGGTTACATCTCTTTGTACAGACACAAATTCAAATTCATGTTCATTTTATATACCATTCCATATCTTATTACCATTTTCCATTTTCTATATAGCTTCTCACTTCTTTTAACTCTCTTAGATTTTTTTTTATTTATCTCATCTCAGTTCAGATCATAATATTTATTATTCTTTGTCTGTTTTTTTTTTTTTTTTCTCTCGCTTTGTCTGTTCTGTTTCCAGCTATCTATTTCTCTTTTCTCTTTAAACAAAACTTCTCCTGTACACTGATTGGAGTGTGACGCCTTTAACTCTTTCCCCTAAATTTATAATAGTTAATATAATACATGACTTCCATTGGGATTCTATTTAGTACCTTCTAAAATTACACATTATATTTTATAAAAAGAAAAATTTATAAGTATATAATATAATTAAAACAACTATCAATGCCAACACAAATCTAATCATTAATATTAATATTCATTTATATCTTAAACATTTTACACCACTTTTCAATTGAATATCATACTTTTATGGGAACACTTATACCTTCCATAGTTATTTCCCCCCCACATCACATATTTTAAATCATTGTATTTAAATCATTGTATCATTAAAATGTTCCCATTTCCTCTTACTTCAATTCTCTCATTTATTTCATTGCCTTCTTTTTATTCACAAAAATTTAGCTAAGTTAAACTAAATATTTTATCCCATTTTTGGTCACGTGTTGTTTCCAATTTTTGAACATTTCTAGGTACCAATATAAGAATAGAATCTAATGTACCTTTGCAGAATCCCTTTTTCAATTAAATTTACCCATTGTTTCTAAATGAAACTTGTTTCTTTACATCTTGCTCCCCACCATTAAGGCTTCTCATCCCTTCCTTCCTCCCTTGCTCTCCCTGCCCTTTATACCCCCTTGTCTCTCCACCTCCCTTTTCTTCTTCTGCTTTCCCCCTTTCTGCTGTTTTCCAACATTATATCCACTTTTCACTTTATTTTTCTCTTTTTTGGTTGTTTTTTCAAGTCTTAAAGTCCCCTTTTTCTTTTTCTCTTTTTCCCTTTCTTCTCCAAATAAAGTTACTTGTTCATCAAAGATGGCTTCTTCTTTGTCCCAATCAACTTGTTGTGCAGTCAGTTTCTCATAGGTGCAAATTGCCATTTCTAAAAATTGAACTTGTAGACTTTTAAAAGTCTAACTCACAGATGAACACTATACAGAAGCCTGATGATGGCAGATGAGATTCTGCCGAAACATTGCTACAACTTTAAAAGCATTATAACTACAATGATGTGGGAAAATACCCGAACAAAGCTGAATGCCATACATGTAAGTACCCGTGAAAACTTGAGAAAACACACACACACACACACACACACACACACACACACACACACACACACACACACACACATATATATATATATATATATATATATATATATATATATATATATATATATATATATATATATATATATTTGTTTTCTCAAGTGTTCGTGGGTACTTACATGTATGGCATTCAGCTTTGTTCGGGTATTTGTGCTTTTAACGTTGTAGCAACGTTTCAGCAGAATCTCATCTGCCATCATCAGGCTTCTGTATAGTGTTCGTCTGTGAGTCAGACTTTTACAGTGGTTTCAGATTTAAATTTGGGGCAGCCTATTGCTGTGCCAGAATGGTTTTTTCTTCCTCCTGATTTGTTGAGAGTCTTGGTCTGTGTTTATTGGTCTTGGAGTTTGCTGTGTTCTACTTCTAATATCTTCTGTCTGGTTTTTTTATTTTTTTGGCTCTTTTTGTATCTTGATTGGCTGGCAACATTGTGTTACTTTATTGGAGGCCTTTAGTGCAGCTTGGCTTCGGGTAAATGGATGGCTATCATTAGTTAGGAAGCTGGGTTTCATCTGGGTGCTTGGTTGGGGTGTGTTTGAGCTGGAGGTATCAGGGGGGATCTGTTTGTGCCCAGGTTTTTGCCTGGCTTGTGGTGTGGAGATTTTTTTGTTTGTGAGTGCAGGCTTCGAAATGATTGACAGCCTGGTGGAATCATCTCTTCTGTTCATGCTTTCTGGTCTTTTTTCAATCTCTATGGCTTCTCTGATGATTCTGTGGCTGGGATTTTCTATCGTGGCTAGGGTTTTGGTGCCATTGAAGTTGATGTTATGACCTGTGGCTTCCATGTGTTGGACTAATGAGGAAGTGTGTTCCAGCTTTTTGACTGCATTTTTGTGTTCATCCAGGTGGGTGCTTATTCTTCTATTGGTCAGTCCAATGTATGTGGCCGGGCATGATGCACAGGAGACTTCATATATGCCTTGGTTTTCCAGGTCAATTTTGTCTTTGAGGTTTCTGAGGATGGCTGCTATTTTTCTGTCTGTTTTGAAGGCAGTCTTGATGTGGTATCTGTATAGTATCTTACTAATTTTGTCTGTAGTGCCTCTTATGTAGGGCGGGACAGCTGTTCCATGGGTCTGTTCATCTTCTGCTTCCACAACAGCTTCCACAAAAGCAAAATCACCAACTTGATCCACAAAAACACACTGAGACATAATAGAGACCCAGAAGATGAACAGAACCATGGAACAGCTGGACGACATTTTAATCTATTCTCGGTCCAGAGATCACCGCCTTCAGCACGTTTGTCAAGTGCTTCAACGTCTTCGGGAGCATAAACTCTACGCGAAACTGGAGAAGTGTTTCTTTCTTCAGTCATTTATAGAGTTTTTAGGGCATATCATCTCTCCCGAGGGCATTGCTATGGACCCTAAAAAGTTGAGGCCTTGTGTAGTTGGGAAGTCCCTCTTTGAGTCAAGGACGTGCAACGTCTTTTGGGGTTCGCCAATTACTATAGGACCTTCATTCCAGACTTTGCTAAGTTAATGGATCCCATCATTCATCTCCTCCGTAAGAAGGTCCCATTCTGGTGGGGGTCTCTGCAACAACAAGCTTTTGAAACTTTAAAGAAAGCATTTGTGGCTGAGCCGATATTGAGGCATCCTGATCCGAATCGTCCATTTGTGGTTGAGACAGATGCCTCTAATGTAGCTATCGGGGTGGTATTGTTGCAAGCTCCAAAGGATGGTGCACCTCTTTTCCCCTGCGCATACTATTCTAGGAAGCTCACAGCTTCTGAGCGCAATTACACCATCTCGGAAAAGGAGTTGTTGGCTATGAAGGCTGCATTTGAGACCTGGCAACATCATCTAGAGGGGGCTCGGCACAAGGTGGAGGTTCGGACGGATCACCGAAACTTGGAACATTTGTCTACCGCTAAGAAGTTAAACCAACACCAGATTCAGTGGTCGTTGTTTTTCGCAAGGTTCAATTTTTCCATCACTTATGTTCCAAGTGGACAGAATTGGAGGGCAGACGCGTTGTCTCGGAAACCTGAATATATCAGTCCCGAAGATCCTCTTCCTCCACGAATGGTGTTGCCACCAGAATTCTTGGCCCTACTTCAAGATCCGGTAGACTTACGGGATCGAATACGGGAGGCACAGTGATTGGACGCATGGACGCAGCAGAGAAGGGGGGAAGTTGGACCTGATTCCCCATGGTCCTTTGAAGAGGGCTTGTTATGACATTGGGGTTTATTGTACGTACCCACCAGGACACTTAGAGCCCTCATCATGACACAATGTCATGACAACCCCGCTGCTGGCCATTTTGGTTTTCATAAAACTCTGCACTTGGTCACCTGGACTTTTTGGTGGCCTCGGGTTCGCCATGATGTGTTTTCCTACATCGCTTCTTGCATACAATGTCGACAAGTGAAAGTGGCGTCGGGTGCACCTCCGGGACTTCTTCAGCCACTGCCAACTCCAAGCAGGCCATGGGGAGCAATCTCCATGGACTTTCTAACGCACTTGCCCCCTTTGTCGGGTTATACAACGGTGCTCATGGTGGTTGACATGCTCACTAAGATGGACCATTTCATCCCGTGTAGGAGATTACACTTGGCTCATGTTACTGCCCGGCTTTTCATACAACACGTGTTCTGTTTACATGGCTTACCGGACAGAGTTGTTTCAGATCATGGTGTTCAGTTCACCGCTCAATTCTGGAAAAGTCTAATGAACGCACTACGAGTACAAGTATGTTTCGTGTCAGCGCACCATCCGGAAACCGATGGTGGGACTGAGAAGGTAATTGGCATCCTCGCCCAATACCTCAGATATTTTGTAAATCAAAGACAAAACAACTGAGCAACCTATCTTCCATTGGCAGAGTTTGCCTTTAATAATTCTAGGCATACCTCCACCCACATGACGCCTTTTTACGCAAATGTGGGTTACCATCTGAGGTTTTTCCCCCTGTCAATCGCAGATTCTCCAGTTCCAGAGGCACGAGATTTTTTGTAGGATTTATATGCCGTGCATCAATTAATTTCCAGACAATTGGAACAAGCGAAAGCAGATTATAAGCGTTTCGCAGATCGTTCACATCGAGCGATGCCTCCGTTGGCTGTGGGTGACAAGGTGTGGTTGTCAATGAAACATCTTTGGGTCGATCATCCGATTAGGAAGTTGGATCATCGCTTTATTGGTCCTTTCCCTATCGAGGCGGTTATTAACCCTGTGGTTTATCACTCACTCTACCGCGCTCCATGCACATTCACCCTGTTTTTCACTGCTCCCTGTTAGTACCTGACACCCCATCGTGTACTCTCCATTCTCCGGCAGATACAGGTTCTCCATCTAGGCCCAGCACTGAACCTGTTACGGATATTACAGTGGTCGGAATTTATGATTCACAATGACTAAAGGGAAGATTCCAGTACTTTGTGGGGAGACTGGAAAATGAAACGGAGATTCGCTCTTGGCAGGATGTGTCCAAGGTACACGCCCCAGACCTTATTCAAATATATCATGCACAATTCCCTTCAAAACTACATCCTGATCATCAGACTCGGGGGAAAGGCCCTGTGGTGAGGGATAGTGTTGTGACTGAAAGGATCAATCCTGCTGTGAGTTTTGACTCTGATGACTCTGAAGATGAAAGGGTGGAGCCTGCTGTGAATGTTGAATTATCAGAGGGCACAGATGTGAGCCAGGGGGATGAGAGATTGTCAGACAGACAATGCTCGCCAGAACCTTCGACTTCATTCATGCCAGCAAAATGATCCACAAAATGAGTCAGAGGCTTCTAATGGGGAAACTGACAGATCGTGGATTGACGCTAAAACCAGGAGAAGAATGAAACGTCAAGCTGAAGGGAGGCGTCAAGCCAGACATTGATTAGAGAGACTGACACGCCCATCCAGGTGATTTAAGGAGGATTGCTGATTCTCAAACTTTGCTTGGAAGCAAAGTGTTTTATGTGTCGAAAGGATACGTGTGGAGCGGCCTTTGTAATTTATGGACATTCTAAATTACCAGACAGATTCCAGGAAGACTGCCAAAGACTGGAATATAATACTGTTAACCCTTTTTTTGTCTGGCTCCATTTTGTTTGGATATTTTGAACTGTGGAACTCCTTGTTCTCACTTGTGAATATAGGTGAGACATAACACACACACACACACACACACACACACACACACACACACACACACACATATATATATATATATATATATATATATATATATATATGTCCTGCCCTACATAAGAGGCACTACAGACAAAATTAGTAAGATTCTATACAGACACCACATCAAGACTGCCTTCAAAACAGACAGAAAAATAGCAGCCATCCTCAGGAACCCCAAAGACAAAATTGACCTGGAAAACCAAGGCATATATGAAGTCCCCTGTGCATCATGCCCAACCACATACATTGGACAGACCAATAGAAGAATAAGCACCCGCCTGGATGAACACAAAAATGCAGTCAAAAAGCTGGAACACACTTCCTCACTTGTCCAACACATGGAAGCCACAGGTCATAACATCAACTTCAATGGCACCAAAAACCCTAGCCACCATAGAAAATCCCAGCCACAGAATCATCAGAGAAGCCATAGAGATTGAAAAAAGACCAGAAAGCATGAACAGAAGAGATGATTCCACCAGGCTGTCAATCATTTCGAAGCCTGCACTCACAAACAAAAATATCTCCACACCACAAGCCAGGCAAACACCTGGGCACAAACAGATCCCCCCTGATACCTCCAGCTCAAACACACCCCAACCAGGCACCCAGATGAAACCCAGCTTCCTAACTAATGATAGCCGTCCATTTACCCGAAGCCAAGCTGCACTAAAGGCCTCCAATAAAGTAACATAATGTTGCCAGCCAATCAAGATACAAAAAGAGCCCTCCCCCCCAAAAAAAGACAGAAGATATTAGTAGCAGAACACAGCAAACTCCAAGACCAATAAACACAGACCAAGACTCTCAACCAATCAGGAGGAAGAAAAAAACATTCTGACACAGCAATAGGCTGCCCCAAATTTAAATGTGAAACCACTGTAAAAGTCTGACTCACAGACGCACACTATACAGAAGCCTGATGATGGCAGATGAGATTCTGCTGAAACGTTGCTACAACTTTAAAAGCACCACTATTATGACGTGGGAAAATACCCGAACAAAGCTGAATGCCAGATATGTAAGTACCCGCGAAAACTTAAGAATATATATATATATATATATATATATATATATATATATATATATATATATACAGAGAGAGAGAGAGAGAGATCAGAAATAAATCTAGTTATAGTCTATGTACTGTGCTCTCTATTCCATAGCCTTAAAAGGAGATATGCTATCTATTTTTCAATATACAATGTCAGTACAACTACATAGATATTATAAATTAAATATGAATATTTACATAGATCTCTATTTTATGGCAGTTTCTCGATTTCAACAGCTTCTCGTTAGTCCTAACTATATACCAATATGCCAATTTTATTTCCTCTTTTAATCTATTTTTCATGTTTTACTGTCTACCCATTGATATAAAATGTTCCAAATATTCTGAGTCTTCTTTATCATTTAATTTCATCGTGAGTCTATCCATCTCTGCACATTCCAGAATTTTATGAATTATAACTTCATCAGATGGAATGGTAGACATCTTCCAAACCTGCGCTAGTGCAATTCTTGCAGCCATTATTATGTGTATAATCAGATATCAGATCTTTTTGGGGTATCTTTAATGATTCCCAGGAGGAAAAATTCCGGCTTCCACTCCAACCTGTAATGGATAATTTTCTCTATCCATGTTTGTATCTTGGTCCAATATCTTTTAATTTCTGGGCATAGCCACCAGATGTGGAAGAAGGTGCCTTGTGTTCTCTTACACTTCCAACAATTTGGGTTCAGTTTAGGATATATTTTCGCTGGCCTGATGGCGCCAAATGCCAACGATAAAGCATTTTATATAAATTTTCTTTATATGCGACTGATTTTGTGAAAAAAAAAAATTATGCCACACTTTTTCTCAGTCTTCTAGATCAATATTATGTCTAAAGTTTTTAGCCCAGGCTAACATGGGTCCTTTAACAATTTCCTCTTCTAAGTCAAAGTTTAATAGATAATTGTATATTTTAGATATTATATTTTCTTCTGATCCTAGCAATAATTTATTTAACTGGGTTTCTTTTGTTTCAAATCCAAATTCTTCTAGATCTTTTTTATACCTCATCTGTACTTGAAAGTACAGCCACCAATCTATAAATATTCCAAGATGTAGGGCTTTATAATGTCATAACCAATACCTTGAATTGGAAACTGGCACCCAGTGCAATTCACAGATCAGAAGTGTTATATGTGACTTTTGGGGCGCACCCAATATAGCTTGTACCAGCAAAAGCTTCTGGATACTTTTCAAGTATAACCATCTAGAATATATTGCAATAATTTTAATGGGATGACCAGGGCATGAGTAACCAAATGGCCCCATCCAGAAAAGAGCATAACTGGTACTCAACATCTAATTGAGCAATGGCTTTCCTAGCACAGTTGCTACCCATTCTTTGAGCAGGAGCTGTGAATCTAAAAAGACCTCAGGTATCATCTTGTTCCTTCAACTCTTATAATTAATATCTTTATACGTTAATGCTTCACTGATTTTCCCCTAATTCACTTTACTTTTTGGTTTAAAAGGGTCATGGATTGTTTCACATAAAATGGACTACACATTAGTCAAAACAGAAGTGGAAGTTAGAGATTAAGTGGGGAGGGGGACACAAGTTGACAATTACTATGCAAAGCTGTTGAAAGGGATATTTTGAAAAGTGCTTAACATGAGCAAAGCACTTCTTTTTGAAATATGAAAGCAGCCACATCCTGTGCCATGTTCATGTGGCTTGTTAAAGGAATCTGTTTGTGTAGATATGCTGATTCCTTGCTTCACTGGGACTTCCAATAAAAGTATGTAGATGCAGAAACAGACACTCTCAGAAAATTGGAGACCACTTTATAATTGCTCCATGATTCTTACTTTGCTAGATAATATTCATTAATTTTAAAACTAATACAAACTATAAAAGACAAAAAGAAAAAGACAAAAAGTATAGAAAAAACACAATATTTTAAAAATAAAATAATTTCATCCTCTGTCACAGCAAAATAACTTAAACAACTTATCACAATCTCTTAAAGTACAACAAACCATCTTTTCATCTCATATTTCACATCATTCTTTATAAACATATCCTTAAAACTTTACCATGCATCCTAATAAACAATAGTCCATGAAGGGAAGACAGAAATAACTTTCTATCTATTATAGGCTTCAAATAAACCCATTTGAATGCCTTCCTTTTATATTTATATCTCATTTTCTATTTTTTTTTTTAAAAAAAACACCCTTAGATATCATCATTCAAATACTGTCTGTAAATATCCATTAAAAGTTACCAGAAATAACAACATAATTATATTTCCCTTAATCAGGTAAAATGTAATAAATAACTTCATTCCCATATAACTCATGTCTACAGAAGAAGTCCTAAAACATTATTTTCTGGTCCTAGTTAAAAAAAAGACATTAAAGATTTTAAAAAATAGTTCCCTTTTAATCTTTGATCAAATAAACTCACTTTATATTCCTTCCATTTACTTTGAACAATATTGATCTTAAGACCCTTCAAATTAATCTTGACATATGGTTTGTTTTCTTCTTCTCTCTCTTGACAAGATCAATGACAAGACTTTATTCTATAGCAGATATTAAAAATGCTATCTAAATCACTCTTCAGGTCTATTAATTTTATGTCCTTTATAGATATAAAACATCCTGATTGTAAACACAGTGTTTCATCTTATTCTTATAGTTTGTCATTTTGAAGTCCAGATTTGAATCTTTTTTTTTTGCCCTGTAAAATTTGTTTTTTCTATAGCACCCAAAAAATTCTCATTTATCTCTTCATCCAAATGCCTCAATATTTTATTTGCTTTTAGTGCTCTCTAATGTCCAACATTTTGTTTTTCTTCCAAATGCAAAAACATGGTTGGTTTCTCACAGAAGAAGTCTTTAATTTAAAATCCATTTATAAGAGAGCCAGTTTGGTCTAGTGGTTAAAGTGCCAGGCTAGAAACAGGGAAACTGTGAATTCAAATCTCACCTTAGCCATGAAAATCAGCTGGGTGACCTTGGACCATTCACTGTCTCTCAATCCAGCCCACCTCACAAGGTTGTTGTTGTGGGTAAAATAGGAAGAAGAAGGAGTGTTTGCTGCTTTGAGTTTTTTGTAACAATAATAAACAAAGGATACAAATAAATACATAAATAACTTTCTAAAAAACAACACTTAAACTAACACTGTCTTCTTCTCAAAAAGAACAAAGACATCTAACTAAAAGAAGAAGAAAAACAAAAGAAATTGAAACAAAGGATAACTGAGCATCTAGAACAGTACAAAAGAATAGAATATGATAGCCTGCATTGAAGCATTTAAAATACAATTTTAAAAAAGCCAGTTATGAACTCATTGCTGCCGACTTATCATCTCTTGATTGGCACATTCTGTTCTCTGGCTATAATACTACAGAAGAACATTATAAGACCTTCTTGCTTGAACTTGAAAGAGTCATTAAACTATATGTTCCATTAGTAACCCCGCTAAACAAAAAAAAAATACCCAAAATAATAAGAAAACTTCAATCTAAAAAAAAAATCCTTATGGTGTTAAAACAAAACTAAATACGTAGCTAATCAATACAACACTTTATGCTGACAGATAAAGACAGAATGCATTACCACTGCAAGCAAGAGGAAAATCTACACACAAAATCCACCCATGTCTTCTATAACTTTGTAAACACCAAACTTAAAGACTCAAGAACCATCCCACCTCTAAAAGGTCCTAATTGGAAAGACTATAGCGATGAAGATTTTAAGGCAAACCTCTTCATCACATTCTTCAGTTCAGTCTTTGTTAACAGTAATGGCTCATGCCCCTCATTTCCTAATTGTACGACAACTAACTGCAATGATCTACAAATTGACCTTACTGAAGATAATGTAGAAAATTACTATGCCACCTTAAACCATCCTTATCTATTGGCCCTGATGGCTTATGTGCATTCTTCTTAAAAAAGCTTTCCACTGCCATAGCAGAACCCCTAAGCATAATATAAGAGGTATCATTCAGAACCAGCTCTTTACCAAACCTATGGTTTTTAGCAACAGTCATCCCTATTTTCAAAAAAGGTGACCCTTGCTTGGTTGAAAACTATAGACCAATCTCATTGTGTTGTGTCACATGCAAAGTTATGAAAACAATTATTAATCAATGCATTACCTTCCATCTGGAGTCAAACAACTTACTCTCCAATAAACAATTTGGTTTCAGAAAAAAAATTGTGCTGCAATTTGCAATTTCTACACTGCAAAAACATATGGACTACACTTCTCGATCAAGATAAAGCAATAGATATAATTTACATTGACTTCTGCAAAGCATTTGACTCAGTGGTACATGACAAACTACTATTAAAATTAAATTCTTATGGCATTTCTGGATCCCTTCACAAGTGGATTACTGCCTTCCTGACAAATAGGCAACAAATAGTAAAAATAGGAAACACCCTATCAAACCTTGCACCAGTTATCAGCAGTGTCCCACAAGGGAACATTCTAGGAGCCACGCTCTTTACATTCTATATAAATGACCTTTGTGATCACCTTATTTGCAACTGCGTTCTCTTTGTTGAGGATGTAAAACTATTCAACATCACCGTCAATACTACTGTCCTTGAAAAAGACCTTGATTATGTGTCTGAATGGTCTAACAATTGGCAACTCCAAATATTTACCAACAAATGCTCTGTCCTACACGTTGGTAAAAAAAATCTATATACCAAATACAAGCTAGGCAGATATGACCTTGTTGATGACCCTCACTTTGTCAAGGACTTTGGACTTCTCATATTGAATTATCTAAGTGCCAAAGCTCACTGCAACAGTACCGCTAAAAAGGCTTTAAGAGTTGTAAATTGTTTTGCTAACTAGGGCATTCAAAGCCTTTGCTGGACCAATACTTGAATTCAGCTCTGCTGTCTGGTATCCGCACTGTATATCTGACATAAATACAATTAAGTGAGTCCAGAAGTATTTTACCAGAAGAATACTACATTCCTCTGTTCACAACAGAATACCCTACAGCACCAGACTTGAGATTCTTGGCTTTGACAACCTTGAACTACGCAGATTAAGATTAGATTTAAGCATAGTACATAAAATCATATATTATAACATCTTACCAGTTCATGAATATTTCAGCTTTAACAACAATGAATATTTCAGCTTTAACACTGGAGCGCACAACAGATATAAACTAAATGTAAACCACTCCAAACTCGATTGCAGGAAGCCTGATTTTAGCAACAAAATGGTCAATGTCTAGAACTCACTACCTGATTCTGTTGTCACCTGCTCAAACCCCCACTCCTTTACCCTCAAACTAACCTCTATTGACCTCACTCCATTCCTAAGAGGTCTGTAAGGGGCATACATAAGCATACAATCATGCCTACCATCCCTGTCCTATTGTCCCCAATTATTAGTTCCTATTTTCTTATAGTGAAACTTATATTTATTCTTATTTCTATTGTATTGCAAGTTTTTGACAAATAAAATAAATAAATAAATAATCTTGCCCTGAAGAAACAGTTAGCACAAATATTAAAAATGTCAATATTGTAATATCAAATATAAGCAAGAAGCAAACCAACCAATGCACAGCATAACTGCTGTTATATCCAACTACATTGGATGCAAAATTAGCAAAGAAGAAAGACAGACCCTGTGCACCACCAAAATGGAAGATCAGGTTGAGAAATAAGATTAGTAAGTTGAGATCAGATGAAATCAGGCTGGAATAAATAAAAGAAGATGAAAATGAAGATGAAAAGAAGACCAAATTATACTTGATCATTAAATACCTAGAAACAACAGAAATCCAGGCAATATTGAAAACAATAGAGCAGCAAATTAATGCTATAGCCAAGTAGATCAGCAGTTGTGAAGTTCAAGACACACAACAAACAGAATCTCCCATTTCAGTCAAAGCAGAAATGTTTATATCAAGCCATCAATGGAAAGACTACAATGTCAACATCTGACAAAGAAGAAACAATGAAGTTCTGGGCAAAATTATGGCGAAACCCAAAAAAATACAAGAAAAATGCAACCTGGCTAAAGGATGTGGATAAGATAAAAATAAAATGAAATGAAATTCAAGAAATTATAATAATAGTAGAAATAGTGAAGAAAAAGGCACAGGAAATCAAGAATTGGCCAGAACCAAGTGAAGATGAAGTCAGTGCTTTTTGGTTTCATCTGACTGGTCTGCACTCACTTGTTGCTCAGCAGTTTAACAATACACTGCAAGGAGATGAAATTGAAAATTTGTTTATATCTTGTAAAACTTACCTCCATAGTGAAAGATCCAGCAAAAGGGGCAGCAGTTACCTGCTTACTAACAGCTTTCAGATTGCTACTTGGTATGATAGCTAATATAGTCCGCCAGCATTGAGTTGAAAACAAGCTTTTCACAGGTGAGCAGAATGGAAGCTGCCTAAGAGCAGAAGATCATTTCCTAGCTGCCAAAATGATTTTGGAAACTGCATGAGAACAAAGACCAACTTGAATGTAGCTTGGATTTATTACAATAAGACATTCAGCTCCCTGCCACATGTTTGGATAATCAAGTGCCTAGAAATAATAGAAGTCAGTAGAAACATCAAAGGCATCAAACATCACATGCCTCAAGGGTATCAACAGTAAATGCTGCCATTCTTGAACTACTAAATTGATGTAGAATGTGAATATATTTGCTATTGTGACAAGTTACATTTTTATATGACTAATGTTTTAGTTAATGTTGTTGCTCTTCTTGATCAGATAAACAGGACATGTTTATATTCCCCAAATGCTACACAGTGAAGTTTCATATTATATGCATAGACATCAGAAGTTGATAGATGTCCAAAATTTTAATCTGAAGAGTTGTCCATTGAAGTGAAGAAGTACAAGGACAGAGATTGCCAAGATAAATCCCAAGTAGCTCAGTAATGTTGGGCAAATGTTTACACTCATTGGGATATGCTAATTAAAAATTAAATTTCTATTTCTAAGGACACAAAATATTTTGACGTTCCATATCTTTCACCTTATTGTATTTTTGCTTTGATTCTATGTATAGAGCACAGGTAGAGGTATTCTGTTCTATGTGTATAATAGGAGTTTTGGTGTATGAATAACCGTTATAGGTAGTTCTCGATTTATGACAGTTATTGAATCTATCCATCACAATTATAATGTCAGGTTTCCAAGTGATGAAATCCATTTAGAAAGAAAAATACAAAGTTCATCTTCAAAAAAGATTTATTTAGGAAACCATCAAATTGGTAAAGTCCATGGTAATTCCATATCTGACACAACCCGGAATTACCCCACAATATTACAAGTTGGAAACAACCCCCAAAGGTCACATTCTCCAACAGAAATAATTCAACGATGCTTGATGTCATAAATCTCCACCTCAAGGGCCCCAAGCAAGAACAGCTCATTTCCCATGGGAAGAAAGATCACCCAGCCAACACACTCTCTTTATCTCCATTCTTCCCCCCTTAGGAATGTGGTGAGCCCAAAACCCTTCCCCCATGACTGCCACAGAGAAAGTAAGAAAAATATATATTAAACCGGGGAGAAGGCGGAGCTTTGTCGTCGCGATACAGCTGTGATCTTGGGGCTCCGAGATCACAGCTGATATCTTCGCCCCTGGTCGGTCCCAACGGACCTAAACCGTCTCGTAGTGACGGTGACAGTAAAGGGTGAGTTCTGTAGATTCCGGGGACATCGCAAGTCCCTGGTCAATCCAGAAGAAGCCCCTTTGCCAACGGCGGAGAGGCAGCCATTAGGCTGCTGAAGCTGGGACAGTTCCGGAAGAACGGGATAGAAAGAAGTGTATCAGCTGGTGAGGATCTTTTTTTTTTTTGCTTGGGACTCAAGAACACTCTAATATTAGAAGAAATCTGTAAAATTATTGACAGAATTTGACTTAGCAGCGATCTTTTTTAGTAACGTCAAAGTGAGACTTGGCTTTTTATTTTTACTTTTTTTTTCTTTACTGAATTTCTATTGCGATATAGTTAACCAGACTGGCTTTTTTCTTTTTTCTTTTATATTTTTACATTTACTTGTTTTCTCTTTGCTTTTCTGACTGTTTGTATTTTTAAAATAGAGGCCCCCTTTAATATCTTTTTTTAATATACATAAATATACATACATATTTTTTTTTCTCTTTTTAAGCTTTTCTCTGGGGGAAAGAAGGGGGAGTGGATTGAAGAAACTTTGTAACACTGCCAACTAGAGGCTTGGAAATATTTTGTTTGAAGTTGAAAAACTTTTGTTTGAAAAACTTTTCTCAAGGCTATTGGAAATGATAAGATAGAGGGAAGAGTACTGGAGGATGTTTATACAGGTGCTCTTTGGAACTTCTATTAAGTTTGGCTTTGAAACTGGTGGAGAAGTCAAATAAGAGCCTTGGATAAATAAAAGGCAGTGTGTGTCTTTTTTTCAAAAAAAAACAACAACTCCTTATTAATTGTTTCATCCCTCCCCTCCAACCCCACACTATTTTGTAATATTGATATATTTATTTTTTTATTTTTTATTATATTTTATTTTTAGTTATTTTTTTTTAAGGGGAAGCCTCAGAATACTTTTTTTTGCTTCTTTTTTCTTTTTTATAGGGATGTCTGCCTTTTTGATTTCTATTTTTGACTTATTTTTATGGCTTTTTTTCATTTTCTGAGGTTTTTCAATTGGATTAAGGTGGGAAGAATTTGAAGAACTCTCTTTTTCTTTTTTCTTTTTTTTCCTTTTTCTTTGCTTATTATTTTTTGATATTATTGGGCTTTACTTTGCTTCTTTTTTTTCTTCATCTTTTAATTTTTACTTTTGAATTATATTTGCGTATTCTACAATTGGATTAAGGAATTGAAGAACCTGAAGAATCTTTTTCTTTTTAATTTTGGGCTTTTTACTTATTACTGGTTTTGTCTTTGTTTTTTGTGGTGTTTTCCTTTTTTAAAAATTGGATTATAATTGGCCACCTCACTAATTGGATTAAAAGATCCAGAAGACCCTGAGTTATTGAAATGAGCAAGAAAATTTTACCTTCGGGCATCTCAACTTCTGCTCCTGTTTCCCCGTCATCTGGAGGACGACTCTCAACAATGGCAAAGCAAGACAAAGCGCAAGTGGATTTAACGATGGTTATGCAAGGAATACAAGATCTTAAAATGAGTATGGAACAAAGAATGGAGAGTATTGACCAAAGAATTGGAAAGATGGATGAGAAAATTGAAAATTTTCAACAAATGATGGTGAAACATGATGAGAGAATCCAAAAAAATAGAACAGAAAGATAAGCAAAGAGATGATACAATTGGGAATATTGATAACAGATTAACAATGGTCGAACAAGAAAAAAGTGGGATGTTGAAGTGGGAGATGGACAGGTCAGAATTTTATCTTAGATTCCAAAATATTGAGGAAGAAAAAGGACAAAACTTGGTGGCAGTAATGATTGAAATTTTGGCTGGAGTCTTGGAAATAACAGAGGAAAAGATGATGGATGGAGTAGATGAGATATATAGAGTCTTCACAAGATATGCGATGAGGAATCAATTACCAAGGGAGGTCCATGTTAGATTTACCAAAAAAACTATTAAAAACCAAATATTACAAGTGGTAAGAGAGAAGGGGTTGAAATATAAAGGCAAAGAGATTCTGGTCTTAAAACAAGTACCTAGAAAAATGAGAGAGATTAGAAGAGAGTATCGATTTTTGACTAAAATGCTATTGAAAAAAGAGGTGAACTATAGATGGCTGATTCCAGAAGGATTAATGTTTACATGGCAAGAACAGAGATACAGAATTGATTCAATTGCAAAAGCAGAAATGTTTTACAAGGAATTTTTCGAAAGAAGAGAAATGGAGACGGAAAAAGAAACGATTTTAATTGAATTTGAAGAGGACCAAATGGAGATGGAAAAAGAAGAAGGCGCAATAGGTGGACAAATGGAGATCAAAGAACAACGTGAAATAAAATCCACGAGAGCTGTTAGACCTAAATATAAAGCATAACTATGGGGGAGAAAAAACTGATTTCCATGAATATAAATGGACTGAACTCAGCTATCAAAAGAAGGAAAACTTTTTATAAATTAGAGAAGCTAAAATTTGATATAATTTGCTTACAAGAAGTACACATTAAAAAACAACATGAACAATTATTGATACGACCAAAGTTAGGGAAAATATTTACTTCTCTGACTCATTGTAAGAAAAGAGGAGTGGTTTTGTACGTTAAAGAAACCACTCCAGCCAAATTGATTTATACGGATGAAGATGAAAGAGTATTAATAGTTGAAATAGTGGATAATAATATAAAAACTCTCTTGGTTGCAATTTATGCCCCAAATGATAAGCAAGAAGAATTTTATAAAAAATTACATATGAAAATGATTGAACTGGATTATGTTACCATACTTATGATGGGGGACTTTAATGGAATTGTAGACAATAAACTGGACTATACAGCAAAAACAACATGACAAAATAGGAAAACGCTCCCTAAATCCTTTTTTAAAATGATAGATGAACTAAATTTAAAAGATATATGGAGAGAAAGAAATACCAAAACTCAGCAATATACTTTTTATTCAAACAGGCATTTATCATGGTCCAGAATAGATATGATTTGGACATCAACAGAATTATTATCTAATATTCAAGAAATGAATATTGAAACAAGTACGTGGGCAGACCATAATCCAATGACAATTAAATAGAAAGGACAAAAAAGAAGATCTAGATGGACATTAAACAATACTATTCTAAAGGAAAAAGATTTTACACAATGGATGGAAAAAGAATTGGCCTTCTTTTTCAAAACAAAAAAGAAGATACATCAGTACAGAATGTTTGGGATACAATGAAGGCATATGCAAGAGGATTAATAATTGACTATATAAAGAAAAAGAACATTAGGAAGAGGCAAATGATTAAAGCTCTAGAAGATGACCACAAAAAACTAGAAAAAGAATTACAGAAGATGCCACAGAAAAAAGATATCAAACTTAAAATGGACATAATTAAACATAAAATGGATCAAGCAGAGAAAGAAGAATTGGCACAAAAAATTAGAAGTGCTAAACAGAACTATTTTGAAGATGCAAATAGGCCAGGTAGATGGTTAGCATATAAGCTGAGAAAAGAGAAAGAATCAAGGAAAATATCACAGTTAATAGATGATCATGGTCAAATTTGTTATGGTAATAAGGAGAAAAAGGCAATCATTCGAGATTTTTATGGACAATTATATAAACAAGAGGATCTTGATGAGGAAAAAATTAAACAGTATTTACAAAATGCTAACCTACCTAAGATACCTGATGAAACTCAGAAAATGTTAGAAAGTGCTATAACAATGATGGAATTAACCAAAGCACTCAACAGACAGAACAATGGAAAAGCAGCAGGACCAGATGGTTTCCCTGCAGAATTTTATAAAACACTGCAAGACTCGTTGAGCATTCCACTGTTAGAAGTCATGAATAAAGTTATGATAAATAAGAAAATACCTGAAACATGGTCAGAAGCTTATATTACACTTATTCCAAAAGAAGGGGTTGACCCATTACAAATTAAGAACTATAGACCTATTTCCTTATTGAATGCAGAC
The DNA here is from genome assembly GCA_033807585.1 of Hydrophis major. Classification (NCBI taxonomy): domain Eukaryota; kingdom Metazoa; phylum Chordata; class Lepidosauria; order Squamata; family Elapidae; genus Hydrophis; species Hydrophis major. Next base: position 169,875,797 of record CM066330.1, read on the forward strand.
TATAAAATCTTTGCTTCAATCTTGGCAGAAAGGCTTAAAAAATACCTAAATAACTTTATTCACTCTGATCAGAATGGATTTTTACCAAAGAGACAGATTAAAGACAATATGAGGGTAATCTTGGACACATTGGAATATTATGAGGTGCACCTGGAAAAACAAATGGCTTTGATATTCTGAGATGCCCAAAAGGCATTTGATAATGTGAACTGGAGATTTATGTTATTACTATTGGAACAGATGGGCTTTGCTAGAAAATTTATACAAGCAATAGAAACCGTATATTATAAACAAACGGCAAAAGTAATGATAGATGGAGAATTCACAGACTCTATCAATATTAAAAAAGGTACAAGACAAGGATGCCCATTATCTCCTTTGTTATTTGTATTGACCTTGGAAGTCTTAAATAGAAATATTAGAGAGGATATAAACATAAAAGGAATGAAAGTCAAAAAGGAGAAATTCAAATTGCAAGCCTTTGCGGATGACTTGGTCTTTATTTTGGAAGACCCTTTAGAGACAGCTTTAAAACTATTGGAAAAGATAGAGACGTATGGTGAAATGGCTGGTTTAAAAATAAATAAAGACAAAACAAAGATTCTGACAAAGAACATGTTATTAAGACAAAGAGAAGAGCTGGCAGATTTATTGAAAATTCAAGTTACGAATAAAGTTAAATATTTGGGGATATATTTGACGTCAAGGTGTACTACATTGAAAGAGAATAATTATTTTAAGCTTAAACAGCAGATAGCATCCGACCTGAAAAAATGGGAAAACCTACAATTGTCATTGATAGGTAGAATTTCAACAATCAAGATGAATATTTTACCCAGAATTTTATATTTGTTTCAAACAATACCAATTAGGTTAAGTAAGGATTACTTCGAAGAACTAAATAAAATTGTGTTGAAGTATATATGGCAAGGCAAGAAAGCGAGAATAAAATTAAAACTTTTACAGGATGCTAGAATTAGAGGAGGATTTGGCCTTCCTAACTGGGAGTTGTATTATCAAGCTGCAAACTTAATGTGGGTTAAAGAATGGATAACATTAAGAAAGACTAGATTGTTGACATTAGAAGGTCATGATTTATTATTGGGTTGGCATGTTTTTTTATGGTATAAGGGAACTAAATCACAGGGTTATTTCAGAAGGCATTATATACGGAAATCGTTATGGTTGAATTGGGAGAAAATTAAGAAACAATGTTATTTGAAAATTCCAGTTTGGTTATTAACTATTGAAGCTTTTTCGTATCCTATAACTTATAAGAAGGAACAAACCGTTAGATATGAGGAAATATTGGATGAAAAGGGTGAACTTAAAACGATGCAAAATTTAGAAGAACAAGGTATAAAGATGAATTGGTTTTCATATGCGCAAATACATGCAAGGTATCTTAAAGATTCTAAAAAGAAGGATTTTATGATAAATTGACTGACTTAGATAAGATTTTGACAGGTACTGATGAAAAAGTGATTAAAAAACTATATAGTTATTTGTTGGAAATTAAATTAGAGGAAGAACAAGTTAAAGAAACAATGATTGCTTGGGGGAAGAATTTTGGATATGGATTGATTTAGAGAAATGGCAAAAACTGTGGTCACAAAATTATAAAATGACAATGTCAACAGCATATAAAGAAAATTTGTATAAGATGTTTTACAGGTGGCACTTTCCCCCGACAAGAATAGCAAGAATGTTCAAGAATAAATCTGAAAAGTGCTGGAAATGTCATCAGATACCTGGCTCATATTACCATATGTGGTGGACTTGTGAGGAGGCCAGGAAATATTGGACTAGAATTCGCATAGGGCTGGAAAAAATGATAAAGAAACACATAGATTTGAAACCAGAGATTTTTTTTATTGGGAATCGTACCTGATATATATCATAAAGATTTAAAATATTTGATTGTAAATGTATTAACAGCTGCTAGGATTGTATTTGCTAAACATTGGAAGAGTGAGAAAATACCAATAGAGGAAGAAATTATTAAGAAAATATTGGAATGTGCTGAAATGAGTAGATTGACATTTGAAATTAGAGAACAAGAAGATAAACAATTTTATGAAGTTTGGGATCTTTTTAATCAATGGTTAGATAATACAATATGATAATAGAATATTTAGAAATGTAGGAAATAATGAATATATAATTTTTCTTGGTTTTGATAATTCTTAAGAATATTTTATTATGATAGATTTGATAAGATTTCATAATTTGTCATAAAATAATCTAACCTAATTATAGTTATCTCGCTTAAGTATGAATTAGTAAAATTATAGTCAAATGATTGTTCAATAATGATATTGGGATATTTTATTGATGATTGATAATGTGACTTATTATGTAATATAATTATTCTGATGACTATGAAATGGATGCACAAAAGGGAGTGGTAAACCAACCGATACACTGTAAATTTATGAAGAATGTTTAATTGTTTTTTATTTTTTTATGTCATGTTTTATGTCTTATATGTTTTTTGTCTGTTGTTAAAATCAATAAAACTTTTACAAAAAAAGAAAAAGAAAAAGATATATTAAACCTAACTAAAATGGCTAGACATATGTCAATTTTGGGCTTGACATGTAAATATGACAATTAGAAAGTCGATCATGTTACTGTATCCATATGAAGACCTTTTTAATGGTGATTGTTAAGTGAATGTGGTGGTGAATGCTATAGTCATAAAGAGAAGTGTTTGCTAGGGGGCATTTTTACAAAAAAAAAAAAAAAAACAGAAGAAAATGACAGTTTTCAGCAAAAATATATATTTTTTGCTGCAAATGGTCAGAAATGTAGGCTGGTTATTAAGTGCCCAATATGCAGTCACATGACAATGGAGAAGATCCAGTCATTGGAATTTTGGAACAAAAATATAAGTTCCCTTGGGGGATGCATTGTAAATTTAACCAGCCACTAAGCAACCAGTTGAAACTCCAAAATTACTGTACCCATTTATTCTCCTTCTCAATCACTGTGATAAATAACTTTACCTATCATGCATAGTTCTTTATCTGATAGCCTAAGGAAGGAGAAGGACTGCTCAAAAGCAAATCATAATCTGATTCTTTGGCATTTAATTATGAAACCGACAGAACTTCAAATACACCCTGCATTGACAACATGAAATATTTCACAAGTACACGTTATCATATCAATCAGGTTGCACTTAAAAGGGGGAAATTTCACTTTGTCATGATATAGTTCTTAGAGTAATAAATTCTTTACAATTGGTAAAGCCTGAGGTATGCCTAATTTATTCATTACAGACCCTGAAAAATAATTAAGTCTTGCTTTCTTTCCTGGTTCTTCATTACAATCTAGCCCTTTCTCCGCAGCAGCCAAGTGACTGAATGCTTATTAAAATAAATTAACTGCAAAACTTTTAGCTCTGTCTAAAAGAAAAGCTAATCCACTTTTCTAGTAGAAGCAACATTGATTAAATAAACGTAGTTTCATGCAGAGCAGCCTAATTCCGTTAGCCACAGTTTTCAATCTTAAATCATGTTGTATCTATATTAGTTTGAGCAGGATATAATGAGCTCTAAGTTTATAATTGCTGTTAAGCTCTTTCAGCAAGTGTTTTTACTGACAGGATGGGTGGTTTTTACAGCTTCACAGACTCAACCAAACACACCCACACTTTTATTTCTATTCAGCTCCTTTATGTATATTAATTTTATACATGGCTGATACTAGATGTTGGCAAAGTAGAGCAGTTGCTGGGATCCATAAAGTGCTTCAGATCCAGCTGTTCAAAGACATATCATCTGTTCACAGTTTTTAAACTTCTGTTGTTTTGTGGGTTTTCATTCATAACTATATCCCATGTAATAGCCCATCATTCAAGTGTCATGTTAAACTCTGTTTGCAGTGACTCATGATTATCTATAGGATAAAAATATGTGAAGTGGTTGAAGTATATGCCATATTCTATGCCATTAATCAAATCAGGTTGGCTTCATCCACCTTTCGGAGTGGTTTCTCCCCAGGACAAAGCAGTATTTAAAGTCTTATCCACAAAAGTTGTCATGAGCACATATTTTTGCATCTTCTTCCAAGTTGCCTATTAATCTTCATAGTGATCCATCAAGATCTAGAACAAAAAAATTGGGCAGTGTAACTAATTTCAGGAGTTAATATGAGTTTCTGGACTTTTGGATTAGAAATATTGAATGAAACCAGTTACTTTTCACTTGTGACTCTCCTCTCCACAGTTGCCATCTGCTTTTTGAATTGTATTCAGTTGCAACTAGAAGTATGCCTGTAAAACAGTATATTTAAAAGATCTGTGAAGGATTCCTGTGAGGGATTCCAGATTTCTTTAACCTGATGACCTCCAAGTGGTCTTGCTTGTTTCATTGGTCTAGATGCCTTAAAAGTACCAGAGTGTAGATGTGAACAAATTTATAGTACATATCTGATAGTACAAAATGAAGAAAGGTTACTTGCTATTATAGTTTGTCCCTCTTCCCAAATCATGGGTCAAGTTCAAGGCTGAAGACAATACAGTGAAATCCAAGTCCAATTCTTGATTTGCTTACACCTGATGGACAAAATCTTGCTGAACTAAAGTTATCACATTTTCACCTAATAAATACAACCTAGAGAATTCTGCGGTCTGGCTACTGGACTCTTACTCCCTTTCCCATTTAGCTCAGGACTGCACAGTCTCTTAATCTGGATTTCTTTCTAGGGTGCACTATCTTCTTCTACAATACCCCTCTTCCCTCCCTCCCTCTCCCTGATTTTGCTAGAATTCCCCACACTCCTTTTCTGGATGCACATTCCATTACATCATGCTTATGTAGATCAATAGATTAGGAAGGTTAGGGTGTTATAGGATCATCAAAAAATGACACCTATTTTTTTTCTTTAACCAATCCTAATGGAGACAGGGTTAACTAAAAACAACTCTGTCTAAATAACAAGCTTCTCCCATATCTTGAAACCTACTTAAAGGGGATTTAAGATCAATTCCACCATATGTAACTAAATTGGCCAGATAAAATATTGAGGTGAGATTCTACAAAAAAAGGGCACCCTTTATTCTATGCACAAAGAGATACACACACCCTACCAAAAAGGGAAGAAAAGGGTAAAATCAGATTGGAGCAAACTCATGAGTGGTCCCATCATTTCAATTATATATACATATACATACTATGCAATTACATATACACATATCTTTTCCCAAGAATTTTATGACAATTGTTAATGAAATGACACTCACATTCTGCAGCAGCAGAGAGCAGCATAAAGAAAGCAATTGTATGACTGACTGAGTTATCCAATACTGTGTGTTAGGTCTGGAGCATGGGTGCGAATGATGGAGACGAGCCGGAAGAAACAGTGAACTTCAAACTCTTTATTTACATATTGTGACAGCTCAAATTGGAGGGCTGCTATAGCCTTCCTTATATAGGCAACTTATTAACTATTCAACCAATGGCAAACCTGGAGCGCTAGCTCCGTTAACCAATGGGAATGGCCTGTTAATGGCCAATCAGATGCTCCTGAACGGACCAATCCGATCCTGCCATTAACAGCCAATCAGAAGTGCAGGGCCAGAACCCTGCACTTGACTTCAAGCTCAAGATACTTTTATTGATATTATTCATTCACAACACCCCTTTCCCCCGGCTTCTGCCCACGGGGCGCGGTTACATAGTCCTTAAGGTAGGATGGCTGTTTTATTAGTCTTTTCGATTTTCACAAAGTGCCTGGCAGTTGGCTGCACTTCTGCTGAGGTAGATCATTGTTTATTGGTAGGGGTGCCTCTGGTTCCGAGTTCACATTCCCGTCGTCACCAATATCACTGGCCACTCCCTGAGGTGAACTCACTCCAGTCCTTGGTTCCTGTTCCTGCGTTTCAGTCCCATTATCAGTTTCTTCAAAAAGGTTTCCCTCTAATTGCAATTCGCTTTCCTCCGTATCTCCCCCCCCTCAGTTTGGTCATAAGGGAGTTCGGAAGTGCGCAACGGTAGCCGCGATTGTAGTTGATCTATGTGGCACTTCCAAAGTCTGTCGTCAGGGCACTGAACGAGGTATGATCTTGGGCCGGTTACGCGGATTACGGTCGCTTCTACCCACAGCGGATTGCCCGATAAATTTTTAGCGAATACTAAATCGCCTACCTGAAAGGTAAGGCATCGGCCGCTGGATCCAAGTGGTTTTTCCAGTTTGGAGGCTGGGTGTAACCGATCGAGGTGAGAGCGGAGCTTTCCTCCCATTAGCAGCTCGGCAGGAGTTTTGTTGGTGACGGTGTGAGGTGTGATGTGCTGTTGGAAAAGGATCCGGTTGATTTTCTCATCGATGTTGTTGTAGTCAATCTTTTGGAGAGTCTTTTTGATGAATTGTACCATGCGCTCAGCCCTACCGTTGGCAGCAGGGTGTGCAGGTGAAGTGAGCGCATGTCGGATACCGCGGTCAGCCAGGTACTGCTCAAAAGACAGCGCAGTAAATTGGGGCCCGTTGTTGGATAACAGAACGTCTGGTAATCCGTGGGTTGCAAACAGTCTTTCCAGTCTTTTGATGACTGCGTCAGTGGTCGTGTTGCTCATTCGGTGAATCTCGAGCCAATTTGAGTAGGCGTCGACGGTTAGTAAAAACGTGTGGCCTTTGGTCGGCCCGGCAAAGTCCAGATGGATGCGGGACCAGGGTCCCTGCGGCGTCTCCCATTCGGTTGGGGTTGCCTTTGATGGAGCGTTGCTTACTTCTTGGTATCTCCTGCAAGTTTTAACCCACGATTCGATTTGTCTGTTGATGCCTGGCCACCATGCATAGCTTCGTGTGAGGCCCTACATGTGCACGATGCCAGGGTGGCCATCGTGCAAGGTTCTTAGCAATGTCTGTTGGAGTAGTTCTGGGATAATGACTCTATCACCCCAGATGACAGCCCTTCTGGGAGAACAACTCTGTTTGACGATTTTTGAATGGTGTAAAGTCATCTGGTACTTGGTCAAATGGCCATCCACGTTCCACCCATGTGAGGACTCGTGCTAAGATGGGGTCACGTTTTGTTTCTCTCGCGATGTCACGGGCAGTTAATGGTGGCGTGTGGAGTGTCTCAATCTGCAACGCTGTCATCGTTGGTGCAGGATCGTTGATAGTTTCAGGGAGCGGTGTACGGCTCAGTGCATCGGTGTGGGGAATGGGTTTACTGGGACGATATTGTAGCCGATAATTGTAGGCAGCCAAGAATTCTGACTAACGGGTCATTCTGGGAGAAAGTATGTAGGGAGTTGGCTTGTCCCCAGCGATGATCCCCAGCAATGGTTTGTGGTCAGTTACAATGGTGAAAACCCGGCTGTACACGTACTCATGAAATCTTTTAACAGCTGATACAATCGCCAGGACTTCTTTATCGATCTGGCTGTAATTTTGCTCGGTTTTCAAGAGAAGTAAGCAACAGGGGCTTAATTACCGTTAGGTAACACACGGCTCAAAATGGCGCCCACTCCAAAAGGCGATGCATCACATGTAATGTTTATTGGCAAAGTCTCATTGTACTGCATTAGTACGGCGTCCGAAGTCAGTAGTTTTTTCACATTACGGAATGCCTGCTCTTCTTTGTGACCCCATACCCAAATCGACTTTTTATCTAATAGACGATGTAAACGTTCAGCAACAGTCGCCTTGTGCGGCAAGAATACATTATAAAAATTGATGAGGCCTAAGAACACCTGGAGGTCGGTCTTGTTCCGGGGTCTGGGAGCGTTTTTTATTGCTCTTAATTTGCTATTGGTAGGGTGAATACCCTGACTGTCAATTAAGTACCTAAGAATTCAACATGATCTGTACACAGTTTGCACTTATTTCTTTTGACTTTCAAGCCTGCTTCCTGGAATTTTCGTAATACCAGTCTTAAACGCTCCCGTAAGATTTTTGGAGTGGGGGCGGCAATGAGCACATCATCAAAATAGGGGACAACGCCCTTGATCCCCTGCAATAGTCTCTCCATTAGGCTCTGAAAGATCCCCGTGGCCACACTGACTCCAAATTGAAGCCGCGTACACTTAAAGGTACCTCGGTGTGTTACGATAGTCTGTGCCTGTGCCGTTTTTTCGTCAACTGGCAGTTACTGATAAGCCTGAGCTAAGTCTAGTTTAGCGAAGACTTTTCTGCCCCCCAGGGAATGGAGGAGGTGTTGTACCACCGGCACTGGATATGGGTTCTGTTGCAGGGTGTGGTTTAGGGTGGCTTAGTAGTCCCCACAAATCCTCATGGAGCTATCCAGCTTAATTGGTGTCACAATCGGCGTTTCCCATGGGGAGTGGTCAGTTGGCTTTAACACTCCCTGGGCAATCAACTTATCAAGCTGCTCATCGATTTTTGGCTTTAGAGTGAATGGAACACGACGAGGTTTAAGGCGGATGGGAGGTATCTTTGGATTAAGGCTAAAGGATATCGGGGTCCCCTTGTACTCACCGAGCTTTTCCTCGAAGACGTCCCTGAATTCGTGGGCGAGATCTTCCTCCCAGTCACTGCCGCCAATTCAGTTAATGCCAACCACTTCAATGCCAAGTGGTGCGAACCATTGCAGGCCTAACAGACTAGGCCGGTCCTTATCGATCACCGTCAGGGGTAAGTACGCCGTGCGGTTCTTGAATGCAACCCAGACTCGACTGGATCCTGCGACTGGAATTCAGTTCCCCTGGTAGTCCTTTAACACGAGCCGTTGGAATTGAAGGTCTTGGCGCCGGATAGTGGGGATGAATTGCTTGAGGGTCTTCCATGAGACCATTGAAAGAGATGATCCCGAGTCAACTTCCATTTGGCAGGGTCAATTTTCAGTGTTCACGTTGACCCGAATTTTTTTAGCGTCTAGTGAAGAGGCATGGCCAATAGTGAGTGTTTGGTGGGCCTCTTCCCATCTCACTAGATGATTCATGGGTTGGTTTCTGTAGGAGTGGTTTACTGGTTCTCACCTTACAGGGCGATTCCGTCGATTGGCGGAGGTTGGTTCCTTTCGAGGTCTGGCTGGGTCCTAGGAGGATTTTGCAGACCCGTCCGATGTGGCCTTGTTTCCCGCACTCGTGGCAGAGTGCGTCGCAGAATTTGCAGTTGGAGTGGTAATGGTTGGCCCCGCAGCCAGCACATGGTTGTTGGGACTTCGGATAATGGTCCTGATCGGACCGCAGGTGATGGACCTCTTCTTCGTCGCTGTCTGACAACAAAGAGAGGTCCTCATGGTGGGCCGTCTGCAGCTGCCCTTCTGTGTTAGGTGAAACTTCGCCGGCCGGTGGGTGTGCTGGAGCGTGATTTCGGCGTAGTTGGGCAGCCGACTTCTTGGTCACCTCTGCTGCTGTAGCTTCAGCTATGGCGTCTTTAAGGGTGATGTCGCCCTTTGCCATTATTTTGCTCTGTACGTTTAGAGCATCTAGCCCGAGGACTATTTGGTCTCTCAAGGCCTCTTCTAGGTCGGTGAAATCGCAAAGGCCTCCCAAGTTCCAGAGGTCTGCAATGAAATCAGCGACGCTTTCTCCTTTCCGCTGGTTTCTTTGATAGAACTCGTGTCATCTTACGAGCGTTGGAATGGTTGGTGCATAGTGGGCCCTTAGTAGCGGTTTGAGGACGTCCCAGTTCATGGCCTTCGCTTCTGCCGGTTTCGCTAATGCCTTAGCCATTTTGAATACCATTGGGCTGCAGTGCGTTAGGAATACCGCCCGTTTCTTCTCGGGTGTGGCATCCTTCAGATTATTCGTTTCCAAAAACATTTGAAAACGATCCATGTAGGACTTCCAGTCCTCTTGAGCTGGATCGAACGGAGCGGGTGGTACTACGCCGCCGGACATGGTTCCACCATTGTGCGCTTCAGCCACGTGCTTAGTTGTCTTAGTTGGCTCTGATGTCATCCAATCCCATTCTCGTCACCAGTGTTAGGTCTGGAGCATGGGTGCGAATGATGGAGATGAGCCGGTAGAAACAGTGAACTTCAAACTCTTTATTTACATATTGTGACAGCTCAAACTGGAGGGCTGCTATAGCCTTCCTTATATAGGCAACTTATTAACTATTCAACCAATAGCAAACCTGGAGTGCTAGCTCTGTTAACCAATGGGAATGGCCTGTTAATGGCCAATCAGATGCTCCTGAATGGACCAATCCGATCCTGCCATTAACAGCCAATCAGAAATGCAGAGCCCGAACCCTGCACTTGACTTCAAGCTCAAGATACTTTTATTGGTATAATTCATTCACAACACTGTGTGTGGCTGATATGCAACACTGAATCAGCTGAGTATGATCATATCGTTAATGCAAAGTGCTTATACAATACACAAAGTGAGGATTCAAGATACAATTCATGATAACATATTTTACAATTTATTAACAAAACACCAAATTATGTGTAGAACAACATCACAACTTTTATTTCCAACATGCAGATAAGAAAGCTAAAGCGAGCAGAAAGCTAAAGCGAGCAGTGATGATTTTTCACCTCGAGATGTATTGAGAGATTCAGATGGAACAAATTGGCTTTAATTTGACTGTGCACATATACATATACAACCATCAGAGTGTCCTTAAAAACTAACAGAAATCTATAATGTTGTTCAGCTGCTCAATAGGATGAATAAATCCTGTATCCACAGTTCCTTGGAAGAAGACATTAGAATGATTAATATGTTCCTATAAGGGTTCCATGTGCAAAGGTTTGTCAGTTCAATCAGAAATAGTGCTGACCCCAATGTTTTCCAGGTTTGATTTTGGTTGAAAGTGGTTATTGAGGGAACAGCTTCTCCCTAAGCCATTAATCCTACCTTCCCATAATTTTTCACAATCATTCACAATCAGTGTTTTCTCTTTTTTCAACAGCTGCAGTGGCATTTCTTTTCCCTTCAGCTTCTTAGTATTGTTCATCCTCAGGTGATTTCACGTAATCAAATATTACACATTACAAGGTTACATATTACAGTTTGGTGCATCTAAATTGATGGTCACTTTACAGTGACCATCAAGTTTGTGATTTATTCATCCCCATCTCCAGAATGCTTGTTTTAATTTTGACCATTTTTTTTTCATGATACCTAAATGGACATTATTTGTATACACACCTACATTCAAAGGCCAAAGGTTAAAAAAAATACCTTCCTATGCATTCCTCAATTAATGTAAAGGCTATGATTTTATTAAGCTGCCAGTATTGTGCCCAAAACATACCCTGTTTCTCCAACAATATGGCCTCCCGCAATAGGAAGTCCCAGCATGTTTTATAGGCATGAAATGAAATTAAGCCCCTCCCCCAAATTAAGCCCCATATTAAAACATGCGAAATGGGTGGAAGGGGGGGGGTTGCCATTAGGAAGTACTTTTGTTGCACACCCAGATATGGTGCTGCCTGCGTTGACCCCGATACAAAGTGCCCCACCAATGCCGAGGTCAATATCCAAGCCGTTGCCACCCGCTGCTCCAAAGATACGGGGGGGGGGGGGATTAAGTCACCCCTGAAAAGACGGCCTAGCCATTTTTTCGGGGCTCAAAATAAAAATAGACCCAGTCTTATTATATGAGAAACACGGTAGCACGTACATTAAAATAAGTTAACTAGACAAAATTGTTTGAATAATTATGTTAACATAATTACGGTCAATGGAAAGCTTTTTAGGATACTATAAACACAGACATAATCATAATAATATATCTGCAGTCAGTCTTTGGAGTCAGAGTTCCTTAGTGGCTAAAGATCAAGGGAATTGAATGAGGAGCAAGATAGAAATATCAAGGGCTGGCATCTAGCTGGGTTTGATCTTTAGTAATATGCCAAATTCTTATTTGTTCAAAACTGGCTCCTTTTCTGTTCATTTCTGAGTAGAAAACTAAAATCATTACAACATTGCTCCATGTCTGACAGTTAGTACAAGAAGCAAAACAGAACAAAGTCAAGCCAAGCCACAACAGACAAGCTTTAGAAATCTCAATTACTCTTCTTTCCTTCCTTCAGTGGACATTTGCTTTAATCATGGCATTAAATATACTAAAATACATTCAAGGGTAGCAGCTGGTATGAGACATTGCTCCCTAGCCATGACAATAGGTGCAGGAGATGTTTGGCTGCACAGAATACCTATTTAGTCTATATTGTTGAGAGACCTACAAATAAAGGGGAGGATGGAAGAATTAGAAAGAAAGATTCATGAAACATTGCATTGAGAAACAAGACTGCTTTTCCTAAAGATTGAGAGAATGCCAGGTATTCTCTATGGCACACAGCTGGTGCCATCTTTTCTTGAGCCAAGGCATCAAATGAAACACACTTAGTGATTCCCTTTTCATAGCATACTTTCCTCTGTCAGTGACCATTATCTTCCTTTTTTTGTTTGAGCTGATGTGTTCTTGTTCTTGTTGTTGTTGTTGTTGTTGTTGTTGTTGTTGTTGTTGTTGTTGTTGTTGTTATTGTTGCAACAATGCCCAGGCTATAACAATGGCATGATGGTCATGGCCTTGATTGAGAGGGGAAAAAATATTTGGCCATTTCTGCAATTAATTTTTAATAAGAGAAAACCTCCATATTGGACCCAGACCAGTTCCCAAAGTAAATTTGGGAAGTTTGATGATTTCAATGAAATTGTGAAAAGTGATAAATGTGACAACCGAAAAAAATTGTGGATGAACACATGAAGACAAAACATGAATCAGACATAGATTTGTCTATTCAGTCTTACCAGAAAGTGCTTCTACTTTCTCCACTGAAATTCTTCAAACTTAATTGGAGCAATGAAGCAAATTTCCATCTTCCTCCTCCTAAATTTATAAAATATCCTTGGTTTGCAAACAAGGCCAGATTTTGTTTTTTTAAAAAATGATGTGAAAAAGTTTAATGCAAATAACCCAGATTTCTTGATAATTGTATCTCCTGGAATGTCTTTGAGAGCAACATGTCACAGTGTAAGGACCAGCCTCTCCGCTCTTCAAAAAATAAGGATAGACTTTTGAAAACGTTGTATTTCAAAAAGAATCTTTTTATTGAAGGGAGCTAAAAGTAAGTCAACATTCAAAGCAGAATCTGAGGGCCCTTAGGGCATACAATTAGGATAAAGGAATTAGAGACCCCTCCCAACAGTCTGAGGTGGATTCCACCAATCCACAGGTGTGAAGATGTTAATATACCAGCGTCTCTGAGAAAATAGATAAGGAAAGTTTCCAGGGCTATCTTCCAGTGCTGCAATCCACATGGCCCCTTCTCTCCTTGCATCTCCCCAAGAGATGAGAATTTCCCAGGCATCTTGGGTGCCAGGTATTAATTATAAATTGTATAAAAGGTTGTACAACAGACAATGTAAGAAATAGAGTATTTAGGATTCATAAAGAGGAAAATAATTAAATGTATCAAATCTAACTCCCCTTTTCTTCCATCAAAGAATGGCAGATACACAGTTTCATTTCATGGCATCTCCCAGGGATGATGTAAAAACAGTTTCCGCAGATATTTTCTTTCCCTTTCACATATTTCCCAGAATGTGGAAACTTTTGGACATATTGAAGCATTAATCCTAAGGCATTCCAGGAAATAAGCAGCCCAGAGCTGTGATGGGTGGTTATAGTTAACAAATTAACAAGGAAAATCTCACAATGCCAATATGAATGGCCATTTATTTTCCTCTTAATGTTAGAAATTTCCAACCCAGAAATATGGCTTGCCTTCAGAAACTGTGGGTCCTTTATCACTGGAGGTTTTTAAGAAGAGGCTGAACAACTATTTGTCTGAAATGGTATAGAGTCTCCTGCATGAACAGGAGGTTGGACGAGAAGACCTCTAAGGTCCCTTCCAACTTCTGTTATTCTATTTTCTCAATATGATTTTACATCCAGCCAATGATAGTTGAAAGGGAAATCTGGGATTCATCTCTATTAAATAATTTCCAAGAAAGGGAGGAGAAAATTAGATTTTTTTCCCCTGATTTTTCAAAATTGTTAAAATACATCATTATAATTGTGCTTTTAAAGTTGTTAGCCACGTTTCGGCAGAATCTCCTCTACCATCATCAGACTTCTGTATAGTGTTCGTCTGTGTTCTCTATAGAATTTGCCATCAGAAGCCTGATGATGGCAGAGGAGATTCTACCATATAAATCTGGCTTTCAGCTTTGTTCGGGTATTTTCCCACGTCATAATAGTGGTGCTTTTAAAGTTGTAGCAACGTTTCAGCAGAATCTCATCTGCCATCATCAGGCTTCTGTATAATGTGTGTCTGTGAGTCAGACTTTTACAGTGGTTTCAGATTTAAATTTGGGGCAGCCTATTGCTGTGTCAGAATGGTTTTTTCTTCCTCCTGATTGGTTGAGAGTCTTGGTCTGTGTTTATTGGTCTTGGAGTTTGCTGTGTTCTGCTTGTAATATCTTCTGTCTGTTTTTTTGGCTCTTTTTGTATCTTGATTGGCTGGCAACATTGTGTTATTTTATTGGAGGCCTTTAGTGCAGCTTGGCTTTGGGTAAATGGACGGCTATCATTAGTTAGGAAGCTGGGTTTCATCTGGGTGCCTGGTTGGGGTGTGTTTGAGCTGGAGGTATCAGGGGGGATCTGTTTGTGCCCAGGTGTTTGCCTGGCTTGTGGTGTGGAGATTTTTTTGTCTGTGAGTGCAGGCTTCCAAATGATTGAGAGCCTGGTGGAATCATCTCTTCTGTTCATGCTTTCTGGTCTTTTTTCAATCTCTATGGCTTCTCTGATGATTCTGTGGCTAGGATTTTCTATGGTGGCTAGGGTTTTGGTGCCATTGAAGTTGTTGTTATGACCTGTGGCTTCCATGTGTTGGATGAGTAAGGAAGTGTGTTCCAGCTTTTTGACTGCATTTTTGTGTTCATCCAGGCGGGTGCTTATTCTTCTATTGGTCTGTCCAATGTATGTGGCCGGGCCTGATGCACAGGGGACTTCATATATGCCTTGGTTTTCCAGGTCAATTTTGTCTTTGGGGTTCCTGAGGATGGCTGCTATTTTTCTGTCTGTTTTGAAGGCAGTCTTGATGTGGTGTCTGTATAGAATCTTACTAATTTTGTCTGTAGTGCCTCTTATGTAGGGCAGGACAGCTGTTCCATGGGTCTGTTCATCATCTGGGTCTCTATTATGTCTCAGTGTGTTTTTGTGGATCAAGTTGGTGATTTTGCTTTTGTGGAAGCCGTTGGCTGTCAATATTTTAGTCAGGGTGCATAGTTCAGTCTTAATGTGTGTCTTGTCTGCCAGGCGTTTGGTTCTAGTAATTAGTGTTTTAGCCACGGAGTTTATCTGTGCTGGGTGGTGGTGGGATTGAGCGTTGAGGTAGCGGTTGGTGTGTGTTTTCTTCTGGTATATGGTGTGTCCTAGTGTGCCATCTGTTTTTTTGTAGGTTAGTACATCTAGGAATGGTAGTTGTTTGTTTGTTTCTGTTTCCATGGTGAACTTGATTTTGGGGTGTGCGCTGTTTAGGTGTGTTAGGAAATTTTTTAGGTTTTCTTGTCCATGGGGCCAAATCACGAATGTGTCATCGATATATCTTAACCATAGTTTGGGTTTGAGTATGGCATTAGCCAGGGCTCTGGATTCGAATTCTTCCATGAACAGGTTTGCAATGACAGGTGACAGTGGTGATCCCATGGGGGCTCCTTCAATTTGTTTGTATCTTTGTCCTTTGTATATGAAATATGTGTTGGTTAAGCAGTGTTCTGTTAGTTCCATGAGGTATTTAGCTGGTTGATATTTATTTTTGATGATTTCGAGGGTCTCTTTTATCGGGACTTGAGTGAATAGTGAAACCACGTCAAAACTTACAAGCAGATCTTCTTGCTCCACATGTAGATCTTTGATCATTTCCAAGAAGTAGTATGAGTTTTGTACATGAGAAGCTGCTGTTTCAGCATGGGGCTGTAGCTCTTTTGCTTGGTGTTTTGCTAGGTTTTGTAGTGGTGCTCCTCTGGAGCTGACTATGGGTCTGAGAGGAATGCCTTCTTTGTGTATTTGTGGGAGGCCGTATAGTTTGGGGCATCTGGAAGATTTCTCTCTGGGTATGATCGTGTGTTGGATCTCTTTGCTCATGTGGCTGGTTATAATTTTCTTCTTGGTTAATTTTTCCAGATATGTGGTTGGGTCTGTGTTTATGGGTTTGTATGTGGAATCTTGGAGTAGGTCTGTCAATTTAGTTTCATAGTCTTTTCTGTCCATTACTACAGTGGCATTCCCTTTATCTGCTGGGAGGATGATTATGCTGTTGTCTCTTTTCAGGGTTTGTAGCGCTTTAATTTCATTTTGCTGTAAGTTGCTTTTGGGTGGTTTGCTTGTGCATAGAATGTTGGTAACTTGGTGTCTTATTTTATCAGCTTCATCTGTATTTAATTTAGTTAGGCTGGATTCTACTGCACATATGATGGATTCTGTGGGGATTTTTTGGGGTGCTATAGCATAATTGAATCCTTTGGTTAGGACTTCTGTTTCTGTTTTGGTGAGTTCTCTATTGGAAACATTGTGCACTAATTGTTTCAGGTGTTGTTGTGAGTTGTTGGGGGTTTTCTTGTCATGTTCTAATTTCTTTATTTTTTTCTAGAGCTTTTCCTGTTTGTAAATGTTTGCAGATTCAGCTCTCCAAGTTGTAAGTTGTTTTATCTTGTCCCAAAGTAGAGGGTGGATTTTGCTGCTCAATTCCAGGTGTAGTGCTAGCAAATCTTTGTTTAACTGATCTAATTGGAATCTCTTACTGTGGAGCTCGTTCCTTAGTAGAGCCATTTCAGTTCTTTTCAGGATCCGTTTAGTGGCTGCTGTGCTTTGATGAAATGTTAATTTGAAGCAGGTTGGTGTAGTATTGTTGTCTCTGCAGCTGAGTAGGAATTGGAGGTCACATAGTATTACTGCTCTTTTAATTTCCAGTTTCTCGTAGGTTTTGATCTGGTTGTTTATTCCCTCCCCGTAGAGGTTTGATATTTGTTTTCTTAAGTTTTCGCGGGTACTTACATGTCTGGCATTCAGCTTTGTTCGGGTATTTTCCCACGTCATAATAGTGGTGCTTTTAAAGTTGTAGCAACGTTTCAGCAGAATCTCATCTACCGTCAGCAGGCTTCTGTATAGTGTTTGTCTGTGAGTCAGACTTTTACAGTGGTTTCACATTTAAATTTGGGGCAGCCAATTGCTGTGTCAGAATAGTTTTTTCTTCCTCCTGATTGGTTGAGAGTCTTGGTCTGTGTTTATTGGTCTTGGAGTTTGCTGTGTTCTGCTACTAATATCTTCTGTCTGTTTTTTTTTGGGGGGAGGGGGCTCTTTTTGTATCTTGATTGGCTGGCAACATTGTGTTACTTTATTGGAGGCCTTTAGTGCAGCTTGGCTTCAGGTAAATGGACGGCTATCAATAGTTAGGAAGCTGGGTTTCATCTGGGTGCCTGGTTGGGTTGTATTTGAGCTGGAGGTATCAGGGGGGATCTGTTTGTGCCCAGGTGTTTGCCTGGCTTGTGGTGTGGAGATTTTTTTGTTTGTTAGTGCAGGCTTCCAAATGATTGACAGCCTGGTGGAATCATCTCTTCTGTTCATGCTTTCTGGTCTTTTTTCAATCTCTATGGCTTCTCTGATGATTCTGTGGCTAGGATTTTCTATGGTGGCTAGGGTTTTGGTGCCATTGAAGTTGATGTTATGACCTGTGGCTTCCATGTGTTGGACGAGTGAGGAAGTGTGTTCCAGCTTTTTGACTGCATTTTTGTGTTCATCCAGGCGGGTGCTTATTCTTCTATTGGTCTGTCCAATGTATGTGGCCGGGCCTGATGCACAGGGGACTTCATATATGCCTTGGTTTTCCAGGTCAATTTTGTCTTTGGGGTTCCTGAGGATGGCTGCTATTTTTCTGTCTGTTTTGAAGGCAGTCTTGATGTGGTGTCTGTATAGAATCTTACTAATTTTGTCTGTAGTGCCTCTTATGTAGGGCAGGACAGCTGTTCCATGGGTCTGTTCATCTTCTGGGTCTCTATTATGTCTCAGTGTGTTTTTGTGGATCAAGTTGGTGATTTTGCTTTTGTGGAAGCCATTGGCTGTCAATATTTTAATCAGGGTGCATAGTTCAGTCTTAATGTGTGTCATGTCTGCCAGGCATTTGGTTCTAGTAATTAGTGTTTTAGCCACGGAGTTTATCTGTGCTGAGTGGTGGTGGGATTGGGCGAACACTATACAGAAGCCTGATGATGGCAGATGAGATTCTGCTGAAACGTTGCTACAACTTTAAAAGCACAACTATTATGATGTGGGAAAATACCCGAACTAAGCTGAATGCCATACGTGTAAGTACCCGCAAAAACTTAAGAAAACACACACACATGCACACGCACACACACACACACACACATATATATAATTTTTTCAAGCTATTATAAGATTACAGGTGTAAGTATAAACATAGTTATGAATACCTGAAATGGATTCATATAAGAAAAAAAAAAACAATAGGACAGGGACAGTAGGCACATCGGTGCTCTTATGCATGCTCCCTACAGACCTCTTAGGAAAGGGGTGAGGTCAATAGTAGACAATCTAAGGTTAAAGTTTTGGGGGTTTGGGGAAGAAACCACAGAGTCAGGTAGAGTATTCCAGACATTGACCACTCTGTTGCTGAAGTTGTATTTTCTGCAATCAAGTTTGGTGCCATTTACCTTGAGTTTGTATCTATTGTGTGTTCTTGTATTGTTATGGTTGAAGGTGAAGTATTCCTTGACAAGTAGGACATTGCAATGTAAGATTTTATATACTATACTTAGATCGGACCGAAGGCGACGTAGTTCTAGGTTTTCTAGGTCTAGAAGTTCAAGTCTGATGGCATAAAGTATTCTGCAACGAGTAAAGGAGTGGATAACTCTTCTTTTGAAATATTTCTGGACTTTCTCAACTATATTAATATCAGATACATAATGCGAGTTCCAGACTGATGAGCTGTATTCAAGTATTGGCCTAGCAAATGTTTTGTATGCTCTTGTTAGTAATGTGATATTACCAGAGAAAAAGATACGTAGGATTAGGTTAACAACTCTTAATGCCTTTTTGGCTATATAGTTACAGTGGGCTCTAGCACTTAGATCATTAGAGATGAGTACTCCAAGATCCTTGACAGAGTTTGGATCATCACAAGGTCTTGACTATTCAGCTTGTATTTTATTTTCCGATATATATTTTTTTTTTGCCAATATGTAAGACAGAGCATTTATTTGTTGAGATTTGAAGTTGCCATTTGTTTGACCATTCTGATACATAATTGAGGTCTTTTTGAAGGGTAGCAGTATTGTCTGTGGCGTTGAATAGCTTTACATCATCAGTGAAAAGAACGCAGTTGCTCTTAATAAAAGCTTCCATAAATTTGCTTGAATGTTTATCTTTAAACATAGTTTTTTGAGCATATCTTATATATTACAAACAAATTTTGAGTGCTTATAGACATGCCCTACAAGCAGATGAACTTGCTCCCAGTGTTTCTTGATGGAAAGTTGGTAAATATTCAATAAAATGAAAATGACCTGGTCTGAGAGGAAAACTATCCTGTATTGATTTTACATTTTATACAATAATGTGTACATTTCATGATGAAAAACTGACTTAAAAGTGACTAAACAACTATGCTGTTTATGGGGAGAAATCTTAGATACTTTTCTGTAAATGAAAAGTCAATTTTAAATATTCATTTATATATATACATAATTGTGCCAAAAAAAGTGGCTCAGTCATCAACAAGCTTTTACTAAAGTCCAATGTATTTTTCACTAAGTGATTTCCCTAATTTCATTGAGGCTGCATCAGGACTGTGATTGAACTAGGAGGGCCAGGTGGGCATGACTGGGAGGGATCCATTGACACCAAACCCTTATTTTCCAGAGGAGGCTCACTATCCCTCTCTCTGCAGGCTCTCTGCAATCTTCTCCTGCAACCCTCTATGTTTTGCTTGCAACAGCCTCCTGCAACCCTCTGTCAACGCAAATAGAGCTACTGCAACTAAGCTCCCTTTTTTCTGGCAGAGGCACCACGAGCCAGTCCTTCACTGTTTCTAGGGAAGCCTCATGGGCCAGATCTAAGCACCCCGTAGGCTAGATCCAGCCCCCTGGCCTTGAGTTTGACACTCCTAGTTTACAGGATAAATATACCTTTCCAGACATATTAAACTTCCTCACACTGGGAGATTATGGATCTCCTCAGGTTTCTCAATCCTATTATCCTTGAAGCAAAACAGATCGCAGTTGTGGAACTTAATGTGTTGTTCTAATCAGTATGTCTCCATAGGTTATAGTGTCTATCAATGAAGTTATTGTTGCTACCTGTCATTTTGAACACAGTACACTGAGGAAGCTGATTATACAATATATAGATGTCAACATTGTTACATACTTTAGGGAGTTTTTGTTATCTAAAGGAAACCTTTATTTTCTTAAAAAAGCACTGAAGATGACACATTTGTTAATATGTGATGCCTTTCACTGAGTAGCTGAAATTTTATTGCAGAAAAATCCAGTAAACCCTCAAAAATAAGTAATCCATACTGCAACCTGAGTTATCAATACAAAATGTAGGTTCGGCTAAGAAGACTGAAGGTTAAATATATACTATATTGTAATGTATACTGATCTTGGAAGGCAGAGAAAGCACACAGTATCAAAAGAGCATCAATGTGATCAAAAGATTGATATTATATTTGTCATAAACATTTGCTTAATTCGACAAAGCCATGTCAATTTTGGTGGAGCCATAAAGAGAGGGAAATGTTTTTTTCTTTATATAACAGGAGAAAATAAGAAGGCAAATGGGCAGTGGCAGCTGACTATTGTAATGTCTGATGGCTTTTCCACATGTCAGTGATAAAATCCATAATATTTCTTTAGCCTCCATGTGGGGAAATATAAGCCTGCCTTGTTGCGGTATCTGCCATCCCGCATTAGATGGGCGCCTCATGAGAGGGAGCAAGGGAGAGAGAAATGACACGAGACGAGGTTTCCTCGGGATGAGCGCGCGCCAAATGCCTCGGCACTGGCTCTTTTATTATGCTTTTTCACAGGGGGGTGAAATTCTTCAAAGCCCAGGGTAAACAAAACATTCATGAATTATAATAGCTTAGGTCAGCAGGAAATACATAAGATTTATAATAGCTCAGGTTAGTAAAGACAACAGGGTATCAGAAAGCGTAATTTATAGCAATTCAGGTCAATTGGAACATCATTTTGTATTGACAGCTGTTTAAACTCCTCTTCTCTTTTGCATGCCTGGCAAAGATCAGGAGTCTAATGTTTACATGAGAAAGATACAATGCAGACAGGAGTCTGATATTTACACAAGAAAGCTAAATCGTTACAATGCTAGGATGGTACAGAATTGCACTGATAGTTACAACATCTCCTCTGTTTTTATTTTTTTATGACGAGTCTTCTTCCTTGTCCAAGAAAACAGGAACTACTTTTCTGAAATGTTCTCCGTCCCTGTCATCTAGGCAGGCGTGCGACCCGTCAGCATCAGGGTTGTCCAAGGAGCAGTAACTCAGCAATGATATTTCTTCATCCGATGTTAAAGACATAACATGAGCTTGCAATAACACATCAGCATCAGTAGTCATGGAAGATAATTGATCTTTAAAAAATTGCAATATTCTATTAAAACAACAAGGTCCTATAATACATATCAATATAATGATTATTAATGGTCCTGCCAACGCAGTTAAAAGGGTTGTGAGCCATGGTGAAATAGAAAACGAACCTTGATACCAATTATACATGTTTGATCTTTCGTATTCTCTATCTTTTAAGCGTTTTTCTAATTCATTCATAGAATCCAGCACGACTCCACTGCTATCAGCATAGAAACAACATTCTTCTTTAAGCGCAGCACACAATCCCCCTTGTTTTAAAAATAACAAATCTATACCTCTACGATTTTGCAAGACTACTTCCGAGAGGGATGTTAAGGAGTTTTGCAAAGCTACAATTGATTTTTCAATACGTAATAAATCATCATCAATGGCTGAACCCAGAGCTGTAATTCTTTTGTCAGAAACAGCTAGTCCTGCAATGCCCGTGGCTGCGCCCGTGGCGCCCAGAGCAAGCAGTAGACCTAAAGTGAGAGTACTAATAATTTCCCGTTTTGCTCTGAGGGGGTATTCCATGGGTGCCTGTAAGGATATAAAATCATCAGAGTTATACACATTAATTTTTGGTACAAGCCATTCTTGAATACAAAATGATTTGGATTTAACAAGTTCATCCCCATAGACACATGCTGTGAGACCGGTGTTACAAGCCCAGACAGAATTTTTGCCAGGGATAAAATAAAATTCCTTTTAGGCGTGATGTTAAATTTCCTGCTGAAGAGGTGTAGACTGGAGCATATCCCCCAACGGTGTGGTAGCGGCCAAGGCGATGCTTAGGAAGATATAAATTACAATGATAGCTATTAGAAACATTATGACAATATTGTGAGTAATTGGATGGAATATTTCCCAAACAACAACCAACCCCAGTGATGGAAGAAACAGTAATAGTGGAGTTTCTCCAACGGCAAAGTTCATCTGATGTGGAATTAACGATGGGTTCTTGGGAAGCGATGGCTTCGTAAAAAGGTGGAGAGGCAGAAGCACAAAGCCAACATGTGGAGGCAATGAATGAGTTTGAGGAGTTCAACAAGGCATAGGAAGCTTTGATCAATGGAATCAATGGGTTAACTTCTTGTGCTATGGGTTGCAGAAAAGGGGATTTAATAGTCTTTTCATGTGGTCCCACTGGGTCAAAGCGAGGGAGTTCAATGTGACGTTGAATGTAAAAAATATTTCCATAATGCTCTCCTGGCCAAGGTAATTTTAAGCGAGCACCCCATTTCAAGCCAGTGTCCCATAAAGTACTTTCCTTGCCTTTGTCTGTGAACCATATGGTTACTGGGTTGCATCTGGGCCATTTTCTATCACTACATGGAATATTCCATGTGGTGCGAGTGGCAGTAATGAGATCACCCTTAGTGCCCGGATCCCAATAAATGTGTCCAGTTGAAACACACGACCAGTCTTTGCAAAAGTAATCTGATAGCCCCCCGCAGTCAGAAAGTCGTTGAGCAGGGGACTGAGTGTTAGAAACAGGCTGTCCAGGGCATACATAAAACCTATTTTTTTTCACAAATCTATGATTAGGCTCCGTTGTATGAGAGGGTGAATTGTAATCGATGGAGCCTACAAGCATTTCTGCCAAATCGAATTGAAGCGGTGGGTAAAAGTCTTCTATGCGAGAGAAATTGGTTGTGAAGTTTAAACGAACACCTTGAAAGTCAGTTATAGTCCACGTAATATTGTATCTTCTATGAGGCTTCTGCGGATTGTCATGGGCAGTTCTTTTGAAGCGTCGTTTGTTGACAGGATCAGAGTTTGGGTAAATAAAAGCATGACAGGTAGGAGAAAGAGCTAGGGACAAGTTAGTTGTGGAACATTTACGATATGAGGAAGGAATACAATTAGTAGAAAAAGGATAATAATTACAATAATGACAATGAAGATTAACTTGATCATTCATTAAGAACGTTAAGTGTGGTGGGGAAACCCTTGATACAATAAAAGGACATTCAGATCCCCCTATGTTTAGATTAAAAAGAGGAAAAGATTTTAAGGTTCCTTTCCATAGGAAGAGTAAAGGAGAAAAAAAAGAGCGAGTGGTAGAGTGTTCTGTAAACAAAACAGAAGTGACAGAATGAAAGCTACGGGTAGCATTTTCATGACGTACCCTCATGGAACAAGTATAAGAGCCTTCTGTTAAAGGAGTAGCTTTAACACGAATAATCTTTTGACAGGAAGCATGTGTTTTGTTGAAATATGTGTGAATATAAGGAGATATATTTATGGGAAGATTATTATGCCAACAAACCATAGGACAGTCATTATCATATTTACTAAAGCGAAATTCTAATGTGGTCCAATGACCATGTTGAACAAAAGTATAAGTAGGATATGAATAAGGTAGAAATTGCAAGGAGGGTATAGGCAATAATATCAGGAAGAGTTTAAGATGCAGATGTATCGGAGGATTTCCCATGATAGGGTCTTACCGCCCGACCAGGGATCCAGCAAGTGGTTTTGTCTGGCAGTAAGATCGCAGCGTATCCTCTCCCCCAAGTAATAAGTTCAGCAGGACCCTGCCAGGTTGGATCTGGCAACCTGCGGTAATATACCAAAGGTCTGTTAGGAGGGGAAAAGGGGGGGGGGAAATGACGAACAGCAGCAGAAGTAGGAGGAATTCCAGTTAAGTTTAGGAAGTTTAGAGTAAAAAGACAAATGTTAAGAGAGTTTTGCAATGCTGGGAGGTTCGGGGTTTTTCCCCGCAATGAATATCTATCAAGAGCATTTTTCAGGGACAAATGAGCCCGTTCTACAATAGCTTGCCCTTGGCTATTGTAGGGAATCCCAAACTTGTGGATTACATCCCATCTGTTACAGAAGTCCTGAAAAGCAGAACTTGTATAGGCAGACCCATTATCTGTTTTTATTTCTTTTGGACGTCCCAGCGAAGCAAAGGTACGAATTGAATGATTGATGACATGTTTTACAGCTTCTCCCCTTTGAGGAGTATCCAGAATAAATCCTGAATATGTATCTATTGAAACGTGTAAATATTTCCATGGGGCAAAAGGTGGATACTGAGTTACATCCATTTGCCAAATTTCACAAGCTTTTAATCCTCTAGGGTTAACCCCTATAGGAATGGAATGTGCTTGCTTGCTACATGTGGGGCATTGTTGTATTATTGCAGTAGCCTCTGCCTGGGTTAATGAAAAATGTTTTTGTAATGCTTTTCTATTTTGATGGAAATAGCTATGACTTTGTGATGCTGTCAGATTACAAATTGATTTTCCTAATGCTACTGAGGCAGCGGCATCAGCCACCTTATTTCCCTCCTGTAATATACCAGGAAGAGGTTGGTGGCTCCTGATATGTGCTACAAAAAATGGATGTGTGCGATTGTTGATATATTGCTGTAGAGAAAGCAATAACTTTAACAAAGAATCAGATATGCTAGGAGATAAATAGGCTTGATATATATTTTTCAAAATCTGAGAAACATATAAGGAATCTACTATTAAATTAAAAGGAGTCTTTTGAAACTGTTGAAAAGCAATAAGAGATGCAACAAGTTCTGCCTGTTGAGCAGAAGATTGTGGAGAGGTAATTTTAGTTTTCCACTCTCCCTCCTGGTGCCATACACAAGCACCATACATTTTTCCTCCATCGGCATAAAGTGTAGGTGCATCTACTAATGGAGATAATGAGAGGGGGGAATGCCATTCAAAAGGGAGAGTTTTAAGAAAAGTGAATCGTGGGTCAGCTGGTAAATGGCAAGAAATTTGCCCTGGCCACTCTTCTAAAGAGTATTGCATTTCTTCTGAATTACACCATAGCATTTCCCAAGTAGTCAATGAACAAGGAGTGAATATGCAAACAGGCTCAAATCCCATGAGTTGTTTACATCTTTGACGACCTTTAAAGATCAACTGAGAATATGCAGAGGCTTTATTAGTAATTGTGGTCCTTGGGGTGTGAGACAAATGCAGCCATTCTAAGATCAGAACCTGTGTCTGATGAATTTGCATAATGACAGCTGTTGGTCTCTGAGCAGTATTTAGCAAAGCAATTGATAAAGGACAATTTTCTATCGCCCGATCCACCCATCTAATAGCCATTAAATGGGAAATGTCTTTCAATGCCTGCAACTGCTCTTTGTTTAGAATGATAACATCAGACGGGGCTTTACCTTGCATTAGAGCGTTAAAGAGAGGAGCTAATGTAGCTGTAGTCAAACCCAAATAAGGACGTGCCCAATTTAAAGTTCCCAGGAACTGCTGTAAAATCACAAGTGTTGGCTTCGGGGGAATAGTGTGGAGGGGAAGAGAAGGAATAGCAGCCGAAGCAAGTAACTTGTGACTTAAATAGAAAAAAGGTGGTTTGGATTGAACTTTTTCTGGGGCTATAGTGAGACCTGCTTTACCTAAAATAGAGTTCAGGCATGGCAGAGTTTTTAATACCGTGCCCTTTGGACCAGGTGCAGATACCAATATATCATCCATGTAATGATAGACTAAAAAATGAGGATATTTGTCTCTATAGGGCTGCAATGCTAAATCCACAAAAAATTGACACATAGTTGGACTGTTTAACATGCCTTGTGGTAAGACTTTCCATTGATATCGTTTGGTAGGTCTCTGATTATTTAAGGTTGGTACAGAAAAAGCAAATAATTTTCTATCTAACTGGTGTAATGGAATGGAGAAAAAACAGTCTTTTAAATCGATAATGATAAGGTCATATTCTTGAGGAATTATGTTAGGATTTGGAAGACCACATTGCAGAGGTCCCATTGGAAGGAGGACCGAATTCACAGCCCTTAAATCCTGAAGGAGGCGCCAAGCGCCATTTTTCTTTTTGATAACAAAAACTGGGGTATTATATGGACTCAATGAGGGTTCTAGATGACCTTTATCTAATTGTTCTTGAACAAGAGAGTGTAAGGCTTCAAGTTTTATAGAAGGGAGAGGCCACTGATCAATCCACACAGGGTTATTGTTAGTCAGACATAAGCGAAGCATGGTTAATGGAGAGTAAGCTGCACATTAAACTGTGACATAAGGTCTCTTCCCCACAAGTTAGTATATAGAGGAATTACAGCTGGTTTAATATAAGCAACACATTGAGACTCAGGGGAATGGGCTTTTACCCAGTTTCTGCTAATGCGAGTCTCCTGGAGTCCCCCCACTCCTCTCACCGCTGGTGCCACATCTGCAGGCCAGGTGTCCGGCCACTCAGCGGTTCGGATGACGGAAATATCCGCTCCAGTATCTAAAAGACCAAGAAAGGATCGACCATTCAATAAGAATATCACCGTAGGTTTTGGTTGACTAATTGGTCTTTCAATTGCATAGAGTTGCTCTTGTTGTTGGTCTAAGAGCACAATCATTTTTGCCACAATATCCCCCTCATTTATAGTAACTTCTGTATTAGCTAGTATGGACAGACAGACATCAGACAATAAAGTGGGGTCATGCAGAAAAGGAGAGGCAAGAATACCTTGTTCAGCTAAATCCCTTACAGGAAAGACTAGCACTGGGATATCGGGGGGCATATGAAAAGGCTGAACAGGATGTACAAAGAGAAAGTCAGCGACACCAGGAAAATAAGTAACAGTATCATTAGCAACAAGATCGTAAGCGAAAGAAGAAAAGTTGCAAGTTTCAGCAGCCTTTGTTGTGGGGCTGGCTGCCTGCCCCGTTTCTAGTTTCCCTGATTCAAAAAGGGTTTTTGTGTGATTGCAGGGCTATTCTGCTGTTCATTCTTTTGGACTCTGCACTGACTAGCCCAGTGATAGCCCCTTTGGCATCGAGGGCATGGTGTCATTGGGCGAGCAACCTGGTTTCTTGGCATATTTGCTCCCCTGCCCAGGACCCTGCATTGGCTCTTAAAGTGACCTGGCTTGCCACAATTAAAACAATTTCCCATTTTGCGAGTATTTTGTTGGGAAATGGGAAGAAGAGAGCCCATATTCTGCTGCATGCCTTCAGTAATGGCTGTAGCCAGCGTAGACATGGAATGGGATGTGGTTCCTATGATTCGGCAGGCTGTAAGATAATCTGCCATGGTAACATTTTTCTTATTAATTAATGGTTGCAAAACTTTCTGACAATCAGCGTTTGCGTTTTCATAGGCAAGTTTCATTTGTAATTCAGTACAAGCCTCTCTATTATCAATTTGTCTCTCTAAGGCTTCTGTGAGACGGTTTATAAAGGAGGAAAAAGGCTCAGAAGGTCCTTGAATAACTTTAGAGAAAGAGTTGGGCATGCATCCCGCATTATCAACCTTTCGAGCAGCTGCCAAAGCACACTCCTGTATTATAGGGAAAGCAGCTGGGTCTGTGGCAACCTGTTGGGCAATGGTAGACATGGTGCCAGTACCGTTCAGCATATCCAAAGTGACATTTGCCGGTAAGCCTCTAGCGGCTGCGGCTGCGGTACGTTTAAGAAATTCTGACTCCCAGACCAAAAATTGTGAAGGCGTGAGGATCATGTTAAATAATGTACGCCAATCAGCATTCACCAAGTCAGCACCTGGCTGGGTTATTGATCCTAAAAGTCCCTGTACATAATGGGATTGAATGTCATTTTCCTTACAAGCTGCTTTTAAATCCTTAATTATTTTATGTGGCATTGGGGTATACTGAGGAGCTGGAGGGTTGCCGGCTTGAACAATAGGATAAAGTGAGGCAGCTGCAAGGGTGTCCTCATCTGTTTCTCCTTCACAAAAGGCTTGTTGAATAGCTTTTACAACACACACCCCTCCTCGGAGGGGGGGTGGAGGACACGAGGGCTCTACATTTAAAGAAGTGGATTGAATGGAAGGAGGCTCCCGTACTGCTTTACAATCATCGGGAGCGGAAGGTTGAAGGATAGAAAAGTTCTCATAACTTGGTGGGGGAGATTCAAACACACTCCCTGCTTCTATTTTATAATGAACTTTTAAAGCCTCCATAATTTTCCTCCAAGTGACCAAAATGCCAATAGGTGCACGAGGAGGATTATGGAGATATTCACCAATTTTTTGCCAATTGGAAAATTTTAAGGACCCTCTCTCTGGATAATTGGGGCAGTGTTGCCACACATAAGCCAATAATGCAGCAATAGATTTCTTTTTTATGGGAGAGCCCTTTAAATTAGCAGAGTATTTAGAAGAAGAAGCGACTAGCTCTCTCAATTCCTTCAGATGCTGCGTCTGCTGTTGAGAAAAGCCTCCACCCATACTTACTAAAGTCGAGACCGTCTTTCAGATCCGATGAGGTGCAATTCGCTCAGGCGCCTGGCGATGCACAGCTCCGACCGAGCTGATAAGTATGGGCGTGCCGCTGAGTATCCCCCTTAGGGAATCACGTCGGGGTCACCAAAATGCGGTATCTGCCATCCCGCATTAGATGGGCGCCTCATGAGAGGGAGCAAGGGAGAGAGAAACGACACGAGACGAGGTTTCCTCGGGATGAGCGCGCGCCAAATGCCTCGGCACTGGCTCTTTTATTATGCTTTTTCACAGGGGGGTGAAATTCTTCAAAGCCCAGGGTAAACAAAACATTCATGAATTATAATAGCTTAGGTCAGCAGGAAATACATAAGATTTATAATAGCTCAGGTTAGTAAAGACAACAGGGTATCAGAAAGCGTAATTTATAGCAATTCAGGTCAATTGGAACATCATTTTGTATTGACAGCTGTTTAAACTCCTCTTCTCTTTTGCATGCCTGGCAAAGATCAGGAGTCTAATGTTTACATGAGAAAGATACAATGCAGACAGGAGTCTGATGTTTACACAAGAAAGCTAAATCGTTACAATGCTAGGATGGTACAGAATTGCACTGATAGTTACAACACCTTGTATTGCCTGATGTATTCTACAGCAGTGCAATTATACTTAGCAAGTGTATTATCATGATCCAAAAGATGACATCTTATAAAATAAAAACAAGAAATGGAAGTGTAGTGCACACACACAAACACACACACAAAAAAACCCCCCAGCAACAACAATAAAGAAACAGGAATGTAGCAATCCTCTGAATATTTTAAGTGCATTGTCCTCAGTGAAGAAGGAAAGTCTGGAACATTTGGACAATTTTTGTCTGCAGGCAAAAGAAAAGACACACATCAGGGATTGCAGTTTGGACATAGGAACTAATATGAAAATTTTGAATCGTATGTAGCTATTCTTTTCATGGGGTGGCAAAGAACTGTATATTTAGTTGTTTCCATCCTGATTCTGTGCTGTTTGGAGAAGTGGAACTGTAATTCCAATATTTCTGAAATATTAGGCTTCAAATTGGGGTAGAGTGTGCATGAAGAATCTGTGGCCATCCAGGTGTTGTTGAACCATAATTCCCAGGAGTTGAATTAGCATTAGTGAGGCTGGGAATTGAATATCTACAGAAGCACAATTATCCTAGTGCAAATGTACATTATTCTTTTTTTTTAAAAAAACAAATTTTATTGATTTTAAAGACAAACAAACCATCATTAACCATTAAATACATAAAACCTCTTTCCATTATTAATTTTACAAGTCAAGTAAAATATTATTTTATGCAACATAATTCTGTTTTACACCATTTCAATATAAACATATAGATATCTCTTAACAAATTTCTCATTATTTCTCTTTTCGTATTCAATTTCATTGTTATTATTATTATTTTCTATATTTATCCAGTTTATAATCATCATCTTCATTCCTCTCTGACTTGATTACCATTATTCTCATCCAACATTCCTCCAAGGTTTTATTAATTCTCAAACAAAACATAGACACACAAAACACAAAAATATAAAACTTCTTTTAAGAAAGTAGTTTGGCCCCAGATTACCTCTCTTTGTATGGACTTCAATTAAATTCATGCTCATCTTGTATACCATTACCTATCTTATTTACCATTCTATATCTTCTATATAACTTCTCCCCGCTTTTCGTTCTTCTTATTTCTATTTTATTTAATTCATTTTAATTTAAATCATTATATTTGTATTTTTTGTCCATTCTTTCCAGATTATCCATTTATCTCATTCCCCTATAGTAAAAAAAAAAAAAAAATTCTCCTGAAATCACTGATCAGAGTATGATGCCTTTCTATCCTCCCCCTAAATTAATATTTAAAATAACACCTGATACCCAATCTGATTCTGCTTAGTACATTCTACCTACTAACCTTTAAAGAGAAAAAATAATAAATTCATAATAATTAATATAATTAGATAATAAATCTAAATATTAAATCTTATAACATTTCGATTGTCTATTTCAAAAAACAAGTGCTACAATTTTATTAAATTTTAAAATCTATCATTACTAAACATTTCAATATTTTAATCTTTTATTAATTCTTATAATATTCTAGTTTTCTATTTCTAATACATAATACCATCTTATGTACCTTGCAGAATCTTCTTTTTTAAAGAAATCATATCTTACCCTTTATCCCTAAAAAAAAAATCCTTTTTTCCCATCTTGTTTCATACCTTTGTGGCTTTTTCCTCCCTTTTCCCTTCCTTTCTTATCCCCCAGGCCTTTTTACGCCCCCCTACTAACCTCCGCCTTTTTAATTTTCCCTCTCTGTTATAATCCTTTCTCCTTTTGCTCAGTAACATTGAGTTGGTTTTGCATCTTATTTTTTCCTTTCTTAAGTGTTTTTTTTAAGTCTTAAGTCCTTCATTTTCCTTCCTTTCTTTCTCCTTTCTCTCTTAGTTAATTTTTTAGATTCTTCTTCTTTTTCTTCTTCTCCTTCTATTTCCTCCATCTGTTGTTGTGTTTGCTGAAAAATAGCAAGCACCATTTCTAAAGAAAGGAAAGCTTCTTTCACAGTGTCCTTACTTTCTTGATATTCCTTTCTAAGTTCATCATCAGATAAAGCCATTCTTTGTTCTTCTTAGTGCAATAAAACAATTCCTCAAAGTCCCAGAGACATCAATCAGTCCAAACAATGCACAAAGTTCTCACTTTCTCTTCCTGGGGTGGTATCAGTAAAAGGAAAAAAAAAAAAAGCCCAGTCTGTATTTTACAGCCTCGTTACAATCAATTTCTAGTCTCAAGATCTTCAAGGCATCTTCTCCAGCAAAATCTTAATATTTTTTTTTTGTCCTCTCCCTTCCCACTTATAACAAGAAGCCAAGTTTTTAGCTTTTATAAAGAACAACAGGTTTCTCAATGGCCATTTGTTGATTCCATCGGGAAGGAGGGTAAACTTTCCTTTCAGCACCTCAATTTTGCTGCTTGAAATCCTCCTCTGGAAACCAAGTATTTTTCAAAAAGTCATAGTTCTCAGGATTAAATGCCTCTTAAAGTCCTGGATCAGCCAAAAAACTTTCTCTTTCTCCCTTCTTCCTCCTGCTCAATCTTACCCAGCTGCTGGCTTCTTTGTGGCGGCCATTACAGACCACCGCTTGACCGCCTTGAGAAAAGGGGGTTTTGCCAGCAGCACCCCCCAAACCCCTCACCAGCTCCCCCTATCTTCGGCTGCCTCTGCAGGGCAGCCTTAGCCTCCAAACCCGTCTGGATCAGAGGCACCAAAATGGCTAGCGCAGCAGGGATCGCGCAGGATCGCGGAACCCTGCCGCTGGCGAAGCCGACAAACCGGAAGTCCCGCAAATGTAGATTATTCTTTTTTAATCCAACTGCCAGAACAAAGAATTAGGAATCTACAACAAATATAAATGTAAGTTCATATATATTTATATATGTAAATTTAATTATTGTCAAAGTTATTACTTTCCATGCATTTTATATTTTTCTTTCTGTCATATTAAAAAAAAATTACAACTTGACAGCAACTATATTTTTTCCTGGGGGCAGAGTGTGGCTTTGTAATTCATGTAAACCAAAAATTAAATATCCTAGCTATGTCCACTTCTTACTTTAGTTCTGGTAGATGGATAAATAGTTAGATTACTATTATCAGTGAAGAGAGGCAAAAGTGCATTTAAAGTAAGTATTGACTTTGGCAGTTTGCATGAAAACAATAATCAGAAAAGGACTAAGTGACATAAATATATATTTAATTCTAAACTATCATACTATTCAGGTTCTTTTTTTTACTACAGTATTGACAGCTGATTATAAAATGGAAATTCTCCAGTAGCTTGATGGGAGGTGATAAAGGTCATAATGCAAATTTAGCAGTATTTTCTTTTCTGCAGAAGTTTTTTCTGCCATGGATTTATGGGAGAAAAGGAAGCAGAGACATAGAGAGAGGGGGGGTCAGAGAGAGAGGGAGAGAGAGGGAGAGAGAGAGAGGGAATATGACCTATTTATTGACTAGCCACCAGGCATTTCCTATAAATTCTGGAACTTTTCCAGTTCAAATAGACAGTTTCAATGGCTTGCTTTTATGCCTCAATATATGTCTTCCCCCATCCTTCCAGTGATGCCTATTTGTATTAAAGTCCCCATATTTCAAGAGTTTATAACTGACCCCAAAATGCTCTCTTGGCAAAAGCTGGCTTTTACTAAAAAAAAAATCTCTATCTACAAATGATATTTGGTTTAACCACATTACTCAAGTACCAATTTGTCATCTTTTACAGTGCCTCATGCAATGACCCCAAAGAAGAAAACTTTCTCTCACAGTCTAGCATTTTCTGGGTTTTTCATTGAGAAACTTTATAGCCTACTATGAACCACACAGGCACTCAAGGTAGTTTAGCCCCTGGCATCAACCAAATACACTTTCATGCCATAGTTCGCAATTACCCAGAGTTTAAGATAAAAGGGACTGTTACCAGGCTGCTGAGTGAATGGGCTTAGATTGATAGTCTAATATTTTTCAAGCACTTCCATCTATCAGAACTGATACGAGACATTTTGCTAACAGCAATGAAGGCCACAATAACACTCCATCTTTCATTTGATTGACAGTGGCATGAGCAGCAGGGCATAGAAGTCTTAGTTCAAGATTAGCAATGGAAGCATTTGACTCTAACCTTACCATGAGGCAAGGGTGAAAGTTGAAGAGGTTCCCACAAGAAAGCATCAGTGGACCTCCAGCATGCAGAACGAAGCAAAAACAGCAACCATTTCTCAGAGAGCTACATAATAGAATATAATTTTTCTGAACCAAACTTGAAAATCTATGCCATCTGTTAAAAGAAATGTCAAAACAATACATCAGATTTTTTTTTTCAAAAAAAAATATCCATCGACTCTCCCAGGTCCATTCTACATAGGGGTGGGGAGGGGAAGTATTACTATCAGACCTGAAATTTGTGTGCAAAAGTAGAGCGTGAAATGAGACCCCTAAGCTGTTTTATTCCAAAGTATTGGTAGATACACATTATAATGCTATCTATTAATATAAAATCTACCTTTCCATGTTTAAACTCTGAGTAATTGGAAACTATAGCAACTATATCTTGCCTTTAATGTAAAATAATAAAAAATAAAACCCACATGCTTGAGACAGGTTCTTTTCAAAATGAAGAGAAGAGCAGGAAGGCCTGTGTACAAATTTAATGCACTGTTTCACATGCAAAATATTTAATAGCATTCATTAAATCTTACTGGCAAATAAGGATAGCTGCTCAATACATACGATTCCATCTTTTCCCCATATATCAGCCCCATGGAAGTTACTTGTTGATGTAAAACAAGTAGAAGATCCCAATGGCTTTTCTTATTTGCCTCATTAAGCTCAGTGTTGACTGTAAACCCATTAAGAAAATCTGTATCTGATATCATTTTTCCTCAGGTGCTGGTAATTGCCGGTGTTTTTTTATTGTAGTTGTTTAGATGAATGCCATGTCTTTTTTTCTTGTTGCACCTGTTCTCTGCAACCCTCTGGGAAGAGATTTGAGTTAGGTGTTTTGTTTGAAATACAAGGTTAGCTACCACACATTTAAGTTCTTTTAAAATGTCACATTAATAATTTGCTTAAACGAAGGCATCTGCTTGGACATAACACTGGATGGACCAGTGGATTTTTACTGAAGCAAAGTTAAAACTCTATGCTGGAATAATAGGCGTGAAGTAATTTCACTGGCCTATTGAACCAGCTGGTTCAGTTATCCCAATGCATGCAAATACAAACATGCTCTTAAAATGGCTTATTTAATAAAAAGGAAAAGACTGTCAAGTTTTGTAAAACACATATATGACCTCACTGCAGCCTGGGGAGTCATCAATAGTAAAGCTATAAACCAATTGCCATATTTGCTGGCTGAGAATATCTCTCTCTCTCTCTCTCTGTGTGTGTGTGTGTGTGTACATATAGATGAACATACACACACACACACTGCTATCAGGCACAAAAGACCAGGACCACACTTGAACTTCCAATTAGACAGATTTATTGTTAATGTCTATGCACAGGAATCTACTCAACTAACACACTATCTCTTCAAATAGCATTATTTTGGCACTTCAAATAGCATTATTTTGTCAGTAGATAAGGGTTAACAATTATTCAAGTGAGCTTGAATTTAGTTCAATTGTGACTACTTACAGATTCTAGACTAATTCATCTTTTAATGCCACCTTCAGGTTCTGCTAAATTGTTTTGCATTGTTTCTCATTATATTCATTTAATGCGTTTTGTTTCCCTTGCATAGCCAGAAGCAACTAAAACTGTCAAATCTTTAAAAAGCTGTAAGGATAGGACAACGGGGAACATGAATATTCTAACTTTCCAGCAACCAAACAATGGTGGGGGAAATTCTTTTTAACCGAATGACAGGAATTTCTACCTTGAAACTGTCTCCAAGTGAAGGAAAATATCATGAAATATAAACCCAGGACACAAACCCGGAACATCTGTTTTATGCTATGATGCTTCATTCTTTGGTGAGAAAATATTTATAGCTTTCCTAAGCTTTCTTTTTGTGTGAGTTAACAATTCCAATTCATCTCTTTTCAATCTTTAAACATTTAGCATGTTTGATTTCAGCCCACCATGCTTTCCCACCAATTTGAGCATTATTTACTAGCTCATTCTTTGCAAACGAAATTATCTCATACAGATGTCCAAATAACATGCAACATATATTACCAAGTAAAATACTATGAAGTCACAATAAAAGCAAATATACAATATTTAAGAATCACAAAGGAATAATAAAACAATTAACAAGACAAGCATAAATAATCCAAATTGTATTATATGCTCACTGAAAACATTAGTTGAAACAGACCAGTCTTTCAAAAGTAGCACATTCCTCTCTATTAGGTTGCCTGCTTCTACAAATGAGAAAAAAAAGTAGCATGTAATGCCACATGCATTACATGCAGCACAGGACTTCATTTGCTGATTTGAATCCATCAGAATAACATTGTATTTTTGTTTGCATGTGAAAAAAAACAAGACTCTTGCATTCTTTATATATTTATAAAATTGCTTTAAATTATAGTGAAATATAAGCAAACCTTTTTGAGATGTAACCCACAGAATTTTGGACATTGAAACTTAGGAAGTACAATCCGAATCCTGAAATATCCTGAATTTGCAATGGTACTATAACAGCCTCATCTTACATTATGATTTCCAGCTGTGCCTTGCACCTTTTTATAAAAGCAGACTGCAGGCAGACCTGCTTTTGCATAGGAAGAACTTCAAAATATTTCATTGGGGTTGATACGAACAGATTGGAAAGTTTGCTTTGCTCTTTAAAGAACTCCTTACTGCAAATTTGACTTACTGCAATCGACATATACTGTGGTTATTTATTTCACAAAGCTTTGTCGAGGAAAGAAACCAGAATCTGAACAAAACAAATAAGCATTTCTTTGTGATGTTCTGACAGTCTCAGGTTTCATGTTAGGCACTGCAATAAATCTTAGATCTCTGTCACTTAAATTCATACTTGGCACTTAGAAACACACAGATACACAACATCCCAAATATGAATGTGTGTATGACTATATGTGTGTGTGTGTGTGTGTGTCTGTCTGAATATAGATAGTCCTCAACTTACAACCACAACAGAGCCCAAAATTTCTGTTGCTGTGAGTTTTGCCCCATTTTACAACCTTTCTTGCCACAGTTGTTAAGTGAATCACTGCAGTTGTTAAATTAGTAACACAGTGGTTAAGTGAACTTGGCTCCCCCGTTGACTTTGCTTGTCAGAGGGATGCAAAAGGTGATCACATGACCCCCCAGGGCACTAAAATCATCATAAATATGAGTCAGTTGCCAAGTGAACTTTGATTTTTGATCTTCAAATCAACTTCTCAACTTTGATCATGTGATCATTGGGATTCTACAATGATTGTAAGTGTGAAAACAGTCATAAGTCACTTTGTTCAGTGACTTTGAATAGTCACTAAATGAACTGTTGTATATCAAGGACTACACATATATAGGGCACCCTAAGATGAGTTGCTAAGAGAATACCTGAGGTACCAGCAGACGTGGAAGGAATATCAAGCAGATGAAATGGCTGGCAAGGCAAGTTCCTGCATGGGAGGTACCATCAAAGATAGCTGAGGTGGCTGACATTGAAAATCCTACCAGTATTTGGAAAGAGGTAAATTAAAAGACAGCACTGAGGCACTAATCATAGCAGCATAGAACAGGCACTAAACACCAGATCCATAGAAGTAGGATCCACCACACTAAACAGAATCCAAGGTTCAGAACATGCAGAGAGATTTCAGAGACAGTCTGACACATAATGCTAGTGTCTAAGGTGCAGGCAGGAAGAGCATACATGGAACGGCACAACCAAGTAGTTGGCATTGTGTATAGGAATATCTGCATTGGTTAGACCCTCCTAAGTCCAGATAAGAGAGCCCATAGAATATCAAGGAGAATGAGAAGGCCCAGATCCTATGTGACTTCCAGATCATGATGAACAAGTAGGTACTATCAACCAGATATTGTGGAAGTAGACAAGGACCAGAAGACAGCAGTGGTCAGCAAAAGTACCAATTGACCACAACATCAGGAAGGAGTATGAGAAACTGCAGAATTATCAGTACCTGAAGGAAGAACTGGAGAGGATGTGGAACAAAGACCAAAGTGGTTCCAGTGGTGGTAGGAGCACTTAGGTCTGTGACTCCTAAACTGGGAGAATAGCAATAATATATTTCAGGAACAACACCACAGCTTTCTGTCTGAAAGATTGCAGTTCTAGGAACTGTGCAGAATTCTGAAACTTCCAGGACTCTGGTAGCGAATCTCGTATTTAGAGAGACACATACCACCCATAAGGAGGAGAACTAGAAGGGCTTTTCTATTATCTCTCTCCCCCCTCCCCCTTCCTCTGCCCCTCCCTCTCTCTCTCATAAATGATTATTTATATTAATAAAGTTTCCAGTGTTGTTCAAATAAATAGTAAATAAGCTAACAAAACTGTTACCTGTCTGTTGCAAACTGTAATATGTGGCTTCATATAGATGTCACTATATAAATTACTCTGAATACAAGAACAAACTAGGGGCGTTGCTGGCGTCGCGATGATACCGCATGCGATCTTGGAGGTCTGAGATCACTGCCGTTATCTTTGCTCCTGGACGATCCTATCAGATCTAAACCGTCCTGAAGAGATGGTGAAAGTGAACAGCGCATCCTGTTGATCCCAGGGACACCGCAAAGTCCCTGGTAGATCCAGGAGAAGCTCTTCTTGCCAGCGGCAAAGAGGCAGCCATTAAAGCTGCTGAAGTTGGGAGAGCTCCGAAACAGAAGAGAACAGAAAGAGAGAGTGTGCCAGTTTGGTGAGAACTTTTTCTTTATTCTAAGATTTGAAAGGACACCCTAAGCAAAAGAAAGAATCTGTAAAAGTTTTGACAGAAGTGATTAAGTGGCGATTTTAAATAGGAATGTCAAAGTAATGTTTTTTTCTCATTGCTGGATTTTCTATACATGATCTTATATTTTGAAACTGGACTGGTTTTTTTTTTTTTTTCATCTATTTATTTTTCTCCTTTTTGATTTTGTAACTATTTTAGGCTAGAGACTCCCTTTTAGTTATTACTTTTTAAAAAATATCTTTTTCTTTTTTCTATTAATTTTAATTGCATTTTGCTTGGAAAAGGAGGGGGAAAGTGAAAGCAAAGAAACTTTGTAACACTGCCAGCTAGAGGCTTGGAAATATTCTATTTCTCTTGTGACCAGACAAAGCTGAGAAAGAAAGAACTGAGACTTTTTTTCAAGGACATTGCTATTCAATAAGATAGAGGGAAGAGCATTATTGCAGGTGCTCTTCTGGGTTTCTGTCAACAGCTGGAGTCTGGTGTTGAAGTTTATAGAAAAAGAAAATGTGATCAATTTCTGGAGAAGAGTATTATAACAAGAGCCTTGGATAACTAAAGTGCAGTGTGTTTTCTTGATTTTTTCTAAGCTGTGCTACCCTTCCTCAACGGTTTACTTTTTGAAATAGCTATTTGGACTTTTAGTTCTTTGGAATTTGTCTTTGCTTTTTTTTTTTTTTTCTTTATGCTTGTCTTTGGAATTTAATTTTTTACGTTTGTTTTTTATTTTAAAAGGAAAGTTTTAGTATTAATTATTCCCTTCCTTTTCTTTTTAAGGGAGTAGCCTTTTTTTCTCTCTCTTTTTGATTTCCTGGTATTTTTGTTTTTCCATCTACCTCCAATACTGGTTTTTTTCTTTCTTTTTATCTTCCAGGCTTTTTTCTTCTTTTTCTCTTATGCAGTCTTTTATATTTGAGACCTCTTGACAATTAAATGGAAAGGATAAAGAAGAACATCTAGATGGATGGTAAATAATACTATTTTAAAGTAAAAAGACTTCACACAGTGGATGGAGAAAGAACTGGCTTTTTTCTTTAGAGAAAACAAAAAAGAAGATACATCAATCCAGAATGCATGGGATACAATGAAGGCATATGCCAGATGCTTGATAGTAGACTATACAAGGAAAAGAAATACCATGAAAAGATTAGTATCTAAGGCATTAGAGGATGAGTATAAAGGACTTGAAAAAGAGCTACAGAAAATGCCACAGAAAAAGGACA
The DNA here is from genome assembly GCA_033807585.1 of Hydrophis major. Lineage (NCBI taxonomy): Eukaryota > Metazoa > Chordata > Lepidosauria > Squamata > Elapidae > Hydrophis > Hydrophis major. Next base: position 169,915,229 of record CM066330.1, read on the forward strand.
TTAAGTTAAAAATGGATATAACTAAATAATAAATGGGTCTTATAGAAAAAGAAGAATTAGCACAGAAAATTAGAGGTGCTAAATAGAATTACTTTGAAGATGCAAATAAACCAGGTAGATGGTTAGCATATAAATTGAGAAAGGAGAAAGAATCAAGGAAAATATTGGAATGAATAGATGATCAAGGCCAAGTTTGCTGTGGTAGTAAAGAGAAGAAGGAAATCATTTAAGACTATTATGGGAAACTATACACACAAGAGAATATTGATGAGGAAAGAGTTAAACAGTACCTACAGAGTGCTAAGTTACCCCAGATACCTAAAGAGATTGAAACAATGTTAGAAAGCAATATAACGATGGAGTTAACTGAAGCACCCAAGAAGCAAAATAATGGAAAGGCAGCAGGCCCAGATGGACCCCCGGCAGAATTTTACAAAACATTGCAAGAATTTAAAGAAAAACATTACAAGAACAAGAAGATCGTTGAATCTTCCATTGCTAGAAGTTATGAATGAAGTTATGTTAAAGAAGAGGATACCTAAATCATGGTCAGAAGCTTATATTACACTTGTTCCAAAGGAGGAGGCCGATCCATTACAAATCAAGAACTATAGACCTACTTCCCTACTAAACGCAGATTATAAAATTTTTGCTTCGATATTGGCAGAAAGGCTTAAAAAATACTTAAACAATTTTATCCATCCTGATCAAAATGGATTTCTGCCAAAGAGACAAATTAAAGACAATATGAGAGTAATCTTGGACACTTTGAAATATTACGAGGCACATCCTGAAAAACTAATAGTTTTGATATTTCTAGATGCACAGAAGGCATTTGATAATGTGAATTGGAAATTCATGTTGCTGGAACAGATGGGCTTTGCTAGAAAATTTATTCAAGCAATAGAAGCTAAATATCATAAGGAAACAGCAAAGGTAATGATAGAGGGAGAATTGACGGATTCTATTGATATAAGAAAAGGAACAAGACAAGGGTGCCCACTGTCACCTCTGTTTTTTGTGTTAACTTTGGAAGTGCTAAATAGAAATATTAGAGATGAAAAGAATATAAAAGGGATGAAAATTAAAAAGGAAAATTTTAAGTTGCAAGCATTTGCAGATGATCTGGTTTTTATTTCAGAAGACCCTTTAGAAACAGTATCAAAATTGATAGAAAAGATAGAGACATATGGAAAGGTGGCGAGTTTGAAAATAAATAAAAATAAGACAAAGATCTTGACAAAGAATATGCTATCAAGACAAAAGGAAGAATTGGCAGACTTATTGAAAATTCAGGTCACAAATAAGATCAAGTACTTGGGGATATACTTGACAGCAAGATGCAGTACATTAAAAGAAAATAACTATATAAAACTTAAACAGCAGATAGCGCTAGATTTGGTGAAATGGGAAAATTTACAACTGTCACTAATAGGGAGAATATCAACAATCAAGATGAATATATTACCCAGAATTTTATATTTGTTTCAAACAATTCCAATTAGGCTTGGAAAAGATTATTTTGAAAATTTAAATAAAATTGTCTTGAAATTTATATGGCAAGGTAAGAAAGCGAGAATAAAGTTAAAACTTCTGCAAGATGCTAGGCTAAGAGGAGGATTTGGTTTGCCTAATTGGGAGTTGTATTACCAAGCTACAAATTTGATGTGGGTTAAGGAATGGATAACATTAAGAAATATTAGATTGTGGATTTTCCGGTTTGCATGGCTTCGGGGCAGCAGGAATTCGCGACAGCTCGCGATTCCTGCTGGCTAGCTGCCGAGGTACCCCCGATCCAGATGGGTCAGGGGGTTAAGGCTGCCCTGTAGGGACAGCTGAAGATAGAGGGGAGCCGGTTAGGGAGGTGGGGGCATCGCAGACCCCCCCCTTCTCCGGAAAAACCCCTTTTTCCCAAGGCGGTGGAGCGGCGGTCAGCAATGGCCGCCACGAAGAAGCCAGCAACCGGGTAAGAACTGTGCTGGAGGAAGTGTGAAAAGTGAAAGTTCTGTCTGAGCCGGGTCAAGTAACAACTTTTAAATTGCCTGGAATTGAGCTGCTTGTTGCTGGAGGATACATTGTTTCCCTAAGAAGATCGAAAGCGGCGGAAAAGCTGTCAAAGGGAACTTTCTTTTTTTTTTATTTTTGTTTACTCTCCCATCCCACGGAAAAAGCAGAAATATTTGGATATATTAGACATTGAAAGTGGATTGCTTTGAAAGCTAAGCTAAGAGACAAAGGGATTTTTGGACATTGAAAAATTTAAGAAATTGGAAAATTTTTGCTGGAGGTATGGATTTTTGATTATTTAAAATTGTTATTGCAAGTGGGAAGGGAGAAAAAAAAAATTGGAGCAGAAACTGAAAAAGGAGGAGACTGTCTAGAATGTCTTGGTGGATCCCAAAAGAAGATATATGGTAATTGGACCTCTTTGATTAAAAATTAATTTAGAAAGAGAAAGAGAAGAAGGAAGAAAAGTATTAACTTTTGGAACTTTTTTCTTTTTTTTAATTGCTTTTGATTGTCCTGGATTAAAAATACTTGTGGTTGTTTTGGAAAAAGTTTTCCCTTTTCATAATGGCATTGTCTGTGGATGAACTAGAGATTGACTATCAAAAATATAAAAAAGAAGATACTTTGGGCGCTTTGTTCCAATTCTTAGAAATGGCGTTATGTTCTGTTGAAAAGTTGATTATGCAGCAGAAGGACTGGGACAAGGAAGAAGAGGAAGAAGAAGCCATCTTTGATGAACAATGGGTTCCTTCCGGAGAGGAGGAGAAAAAGGATAAGAAAAAGGGGATTTTAAGAATTATAAAAACAACCAAAAGAGAGAAAAATGAGCGAAAAGATGGAGGCAAGGTTAGAAAGCAAAGGAAAAGGAGCAAGAAAAGCGAAGAGAAAAAGCAAAGGGGTAGAAAGGGCAAGGAGAAGAATAAGCAAGAGAGAAAAGGGGGGAGGAGAAGCCTTAATGGGGGGAAGCAAGATTTAAAAAAAAAAAGTTTATTTAGAGACAATGGGTGAATTTAATTTAGATTAAAAGAGGGATTCTGGAGGGTATATAAGAGTGTGTTTTTATATGTATATTTAGAATAAAAAATTTATTATGTAATTTTAGAATCTTTTAAACAGAATCCCAAGAAAGATTTATATGTAGTATTTTTAAGTTAGGTAATGAGTTATAGATGTAACTCCAATTGTTGTACAGGAGAAGTATAGTAAAAGAAAAAAGATGAATGGATGTTTGGAAATAGAACAGACAAAGAATGTTGTTGAAAATGGTAATAATGGAAGGATATATATGCTTTTCTTTTGATTTTGTATATTGATAAAAGGCAATAAAATTTTAATTGATAAATAATTTGGATGGAAAAGAGAAGTAGGGACAAGATATGAAGTTAATATTATATGAAATATTAATATTATAATCTTGAAATGTTATGTTTTATTGGTCTATCATTATTATTTTTTTTTAGAAAAGAATTTATAAGCTGTTATGCCTTGATTTTGTGTGCATTGTTTTTAGAAAACTGATAAAAATGGTTTTTATATACATATATATATAAAAAAAAATGATAATAAGATATGGAAGGAGATTTAGGTTGAATATGATGTTTGAATTTGTGTCTGTGTAAAGAGTTTTAACCCGGGAACAGACAACCTTCAGAAAAGATCTTTTAGTTTTGTCTATGTTTTATGTTTTGTGTTTGTATGTTTGTGTATTATGCTTATGATAAAACTAACAAAATTTGTTTTTTATTAAAAAAAAAAAAGGATAATAAAACCTTGGAGGAATGTTAGATGAGAATAATTTAAACAAGCCAGAAAGAAAAGAATATGATGACTATAAAATGGATAAATATGGAAGAGAAATGAAATTGAATAGGAGTAAAGAGAAATAATGAGAAATTTGATGGAAGATATTTGTGTGTCCATATGGGGATGGGATAAATTGGAATTATGCTGTATAAAAATATTGTTTTGTTTGACTTGTAAGGACTTACAATATTAAGAGGTTTTATGTGTTTATGTATTTACTGGTTAATGATGTGTTGTTTTATCTTTAAAATTAATAAAAATTTGTTTCAAAAAAAAAGAAATATTAGATTGTTGACATTAGAAGGACATGATCTGTTGTTGAGGTGGCATGCTTTTCTATGGTATAAAGGAACTAAAACACAGGGGTACTTTAGAAGATATTATATACGGGAGTCTCTGTGGTTAAACTGGGAGAAGATTAAAAGACAATGTTATTTGAAAATTCTAGTCTGGCTATCGACTATTGAAGTATTTTCTTATCCTACAATATATAAAAAGGAACAAACAGTTAGATATGGTGAAATATTGAATGAAAAGGTTGAACTTAAACCTATACAAAAACTAGAGGAACAAGGTATAAAGATGAATTGGTTTTCATATGCACAAATACATTCAAGGTATGATAAAGATTTTAAAACAGAAGGTTTCTATGATAAACTGACTGATTTAGATAAGATTTTGACAGGTACTGATGAAAAAGTGATTAAAAAACTGTATGGATATTTATTAGAAATTAAACTAGAAGAAGAACAAGTCAAAGAAACAATGATTGCTTGGGGGAAGAATTTTGGATATGGGATTGATCTAGAGAAATGGCAAAAATTGTGGTCTCAAAATTATAAAACGACAATGTCAACAGCATATAAAGAAAATTTGTATAAGATGTTTTACAGGTGGCATTTTCCCCCAACAAGAATAGCAAGAATGTTCAAGAATAAATCCGAAAAATGTTGGAAATGTCATCGGACACCTGGCTCATATTACCATATGTGGTGGACTTGTGCGGATGCTAAAAAATACTGGACTAAAATCCACACATAGTTGGAAAAAATGACAAAAAAGCATATAGACTTGAAACCAGAGATATTTTTATTGGGAATTTTACCTGAAATATATAGTAAAGATTTGAAATACCTGATTGTAAATGTATTAACAGCAGTTAGGATTGTATTTGCTAAAACTGGAAAAATGAGAAAATACCATCACAGGAGGAAATTATTAAGAAAATATTGGAATGTGCTGAAATGAGCAGATTGACATTTGAAATTAGACAACAGGATGATAAACAATTTTATAAAGTTTGGGATCTATTCTATCAATGGTTAGGCAATAAAGTATAGTAATGAAATATGTAGACTTTTAGAAAATACTAAATATATAAAGATGTATTTTTTTTCTTATTATATCTACAAAATGATTTTAGGATAGATTTGGGATAATAATATGAATTGTCACAAACCAAATTAAGTAAAATATGATTATTTTCCAAAGCATGAATGAATAAATAATTGATTAATAATGATACCAATGTATTTAATATTGGATTGAAAATATGAGATCATAAACAATGTAATTGTAATTGAAGACTACGAATGGAAGCACAAAACAATTTGTAAACCAACCGGCAAACTGTATGTACATATATGGAAGATGGCCTGATGTTTTTATGTTTTGTTTGTTTGTGTTTGTTTTAAAAACCAATTTAAAAATAATAAAATAAAAATAAAATAAAAAATAAAAAAAGAACAAACTCCACAGAGTTAAAATAAAGAGATAAAAATTGTAACTCAATTTTACAGTATTAGCCTTCAAAACAGATAACATTCTACTTGTTTTACTGTGATACACATCCCCCTTTACCTGACAATCAGCCTGATATGAGAAAGTGTCATCAATATGAATGGCTATCTTAAAATGCAAGAATGTCCCCAAAGAAGATTCCTTACAGTGAAATATATATATATATATATATATAAAAGCCTTCTGATTCAATATTTCAGTTGGGTCTTGTAATTTCTCCTATTCTTGCTAGGTATAAATTATCCTGCTGATGACCTCACTGTATTTTATTTAATTCCTAAAATATTTGGCACATCCTCTTTGATTTAAGTAACAATTATGCACAGTGAAAGAGCTTTAATTTTTGTTCACCTCTTGAAATACCCATGTCTTGTTATAACTTGAATTATTAACTGACTACTTCATAGACAGTAAATGTACCAAAAATGCATTATTGCTACTTAACAATGCTTGTGATCAAGTTCTTCTGCCATGGGAATCTAGGCAGTAGACCCTTCGGTCCTTCTCCTTTTCCTATTTTCAAAACCTAAGCAAATTGTGCATTTTTCTTACATTGTGATTTTGTTTTTACTTAATTAAATATACTTTGCAATTCCTGCAAAGAAGTGTTAAGTGTCTCATGAAATGGAGGCAAAAAAAAGTCAAGGAGGAAATTCTCAGCCTCTCTTCAACAGAAGATGCAGATTTATTGATTGGTTATTTCCTACCCTTATGATTTTTATAAATAATTCAAGGTGGCAAACATACTTCATACTCTTCCTTCCTTCTGTTTACTCCACAATCATAGCCTTAGAGGTGGTATTCAGAGGTGGTATTCATCAGGTTCTTACCAGTTCTGGAGAACCAGTAGCAGAAATTTTGAGTAATTCAGAGAACTGGCAAATACCACCTCTTACTGGCACTGCCCCCCATCTATTCTCTGCCTCCCAAGTCCCATCTGATTGGCTGGGTCTTCTTTTGTTGCCCTGCACAGGAGAACAGAGCTGGACAGCAAGTTAGTGGGGTGGGGAGGGAATGGAGATTTTGCAGTATCCTTCCCCTGCCATGCCAACCAAGCCACAGCCACCAAGCCAAGCCATGCCCACCAAGCCATGTCCACAAAACAGGTATTGATTTTTTTGGAATCCCACCACTGCCTTATATGTTGGGTTGGGTTGAAAGATTGAGCACCTGGCCCAAAGTCACCCAGTCGGCTTCAATTTCTAAGGTAGGACAAGAACTCACAGTGTCCTGATTTCTAGCTTGGTACCGTAACCATTAAACCAAACTGGCTGTTAAACTGTTTATCTTGCTGAGATTCTTGATACTCAAATAGAAACACCTCCTGTGTTTTTCTGATATAATTCATTCAGGATTGAATTCTTTCCAAGAAAAATGACTTTCTCAAGTGCTGGATAAACTGCAATCAACAATCTTATAGAGACCAATGCAACATTATGGCAAACTGTATTCTGTGATGAAATATATCTTCAGGGCTTCACTATTCATCTATGCATTGTGGATCATCATGTGCATTATTAACTTACAAACCTTTCTTATTTTCCAAACATTTTTTAATTTCAGTTTAGGACATGATCTTGAGACTTTACAGCATTTTGTAATATTTTTTTATTTTATTTTTTTGTGAAAAACAATAGCAATTTAAATATACATGCAGTTCAAGGTGGATTAACGATCTATATCAGAATGATAAATCTCCTTAATACATAACATTTAATTCTATTCCAGCATTAATTTTATTTTCTTAAAGATCTTCCACAAAAATCAAATTAAATACTGATTTCAATTGGCATTTTTAAATCTGAACTTTCTGAACTTGCTCTATCCAGAAATATGCCTTTCAATGTGAATTTTTATTTGCGTCATCAAAACTGGGATTTTCAAACTCCAAGTCATATTTGTGTTGGAATTTATCTTAGAAAGCAGATAAATAAAATCTCAATTTAGTAGATTGTTTCCCAATTATATTCTGCTCCCAAACAGCAAATAATATTTAATACATTCCAGTTTTGTTTTTAAAATTCATTGGGTGTTTAGTAAAGTAGTGTGAGATCATGCAACATCAGTAGCATGAGATCTCATGCTATTGATCTCATGTGATCTCATAGTACTTTAGGCCAGGGGTGGGATTCTACCAGTTTGCACCTATTCACTAGAACTGATTGTTAACATTCTAAGCAGTTTGGAGAACTAGTGGTTGGAAGAAATTGCTGACCTAATGTTGTAAGAAAGGCAGGAAGGAAACATTCTGGTGTTGCTTACAGAAACTGCCTCTCCGTTAACTCTAATTACATTCTTGGCAGGTTGTTAAAAATTTGAATCCCATCCTTGTTTTAGGCCTCTGTTCTCTGTGAATGCTCCAAAGGCCTGAAGCAACGAAGCAGGTAAATAAACCAAATGGTCACTAAGTGAACTGTCATAGCTCAAGGATGATTTGTAGAGATATGCCTTTTTCTAAAGGCAACTGGACTTTCTTTGTTTTTACAATCAGAACTGTAGCTTCTTGGATGAGAAGTTAAACATCTTCAAGGAAAAACAAAGAAAATCCACTTGCCTTTTGACAAAGCAGTTTTGGGACAACCATGACCTGGAGACTAAGAATCTCCATACACAGTATAGATATGCATTTCCATTATTTGTTTCTGGGATGATTTTTCAACTTTCTAATATAATTTATGGACCTGGAGTTTTCTGATGATCTTCTGTCTAAATATTAAGCAGCCCAGACTTGCTTAGATTTTTCAAGATAAGTTAAGGCTACCACCAACAAATATATCTTCTAAAAACAAACAAAAACAAATTCATATTGCTTCCCTAGTACTCTCAAGCATTTAGCTTGATTTCCTCTGTTACGGGTACATAATTCATCTGAATTAAACTTGAAGTAGAAAGGATTAAAAGAAAAAAAATAAAAGAAATGTCCAAGTTTCCTTAAAAGTTTATTGTAAGAACTAGAAAAAATTATGTATGCCTATATTGATAAAATACACTAGTCATTTGACCAAAATAGTTATGAGAAAACATGATATTCAATGTTGAATTTTAGCACTATTGAAAAAAAAAAGTTCAAGACCAATCAATATCACTCTTGACATTTGCAGTCCACCTCTTCAAAACTGAAATAATTGAGTATTTAAAGGAATACAATTCTTCTATTGATCTGAGGAATGTACTTTGAAGAACACAGTCAAATCACATATATAAACCAGATATCAAAGTTGATCTGTCTGTGAAGCTCAGCAATTTTAGGCATATTGTAATAGCTAAAGAAAAATACAGTCAGTGGCATCAATAATGGTGTGAAAAACTGTTACATAAAACTCTATTGTCTTTACAAAGATACAATAAACAATACATAAAGCTATTCTCTGTACAAACACAGAACAATATAATTTAGATCCTAAGCTATCTATTGGATTAAAAAAGAAAACAAAATAGTTTATAATGCATTAGAGGGGAAAAAAAGAAACTTGACATATTGCGAGCCAGTTCATGGCAATTACACTTAGGCCAAAAAAGAGAAAAAAGTATTGGATAGTTTTACATTCTAGCATTTAATAAGAAAAATACAAAGAAAGAAGAACACAAAGAGTGTTTTGCTTATGATGTCATCCAAATTTGGTGGAAATCAATTATTTTTGAGATGCAAAAACTGCTGGATTCTATTTATCTAAATGCTGGCAAGTTAAATACCATCCAATTGAGTGTCACCCTTGATGACTTATTGGTAAGAAAGACTGTTTCATTGCAACTTTAGTTGATGTGTGATTAACAGTAGCTTTCAGAAATTAGACTTAACTACACTGGATGTAAGAAAGCATTGTTAATCCTTTATTAAGGACAAAGAGGATGGGATACAACAGATTAAAAAGCATAACGATGCAACAAAATAAAATTGCATAAAAAGCTATACAATATAAAAACAAAAATCTAAGGCAGAAATCAGAAGAAGTCTTAAAAAGTCTTTAAAAATCTAAAAACAGAGATAAGAACAATAAATGGACATAAGGAAACCTAAAAAAACCTAAAACTATCCTAAAACAGCCAGGTACTCGAGTATTAAGCTGGTTTATAGCACAGGTCATCTTCTAAAAGATTTTAAGTGCTGTTGCACAGAACCTGGCAACGATATGGGTTGTAGCAGGGTTAATATCTGAGAGAAGCAGGGAGGTATATAAAATTGTCCTGTACACCCTGAGTATTTATGCAATAATTGAAAAATGAGTTTAGTATGAATGCCTCTATAACACATTAGAAAAGTACATGTTCTGTATGTCTACATTCATAAGGGCACTGTAAAACCTTTAAAGACAGCTGATTTATTCAAGATTTATTAAGTAAGCCTTAGAAGAAACAATCCTATTGGTTTTATTGGTGATAAAGGTTGTGTACCTGAGTAGATCCAATTGGTGTTCTGCATCTGCTATATGTTATTTATTGAGTGATTTGGCTTGATCATATCCCATGTTGGGAAAAAGAACTGGAGAGAAGCCCAAGGGTGAAATTTTAGTTGATACTGTCTTTTTCCATGTGGACTGAAAATCATCCTTAATAATGAGAGAAGCAAGGCCAAGAAGACAAAAGGAGAGTCTAAGCCAATAGATGGGTATACATCTATACACACACAACTTCTATACCCATATGACCAATTTCCAGTCTCAGGATGACATTACACACACATTTGGGGGCTTAAAGAATCCATCTTAGACATTTGTTTGGAAAAAAAGTTGTAAAGGTGCAAAATTGGAGAAGGACCTCACCTCAGCATCCTAGAGAAGTACCATTGACTTAGCTCAAATAATTTGAGTGCTGCAGGAATGTAGTGACCATCTCTTGTCTTCAGGAATTTAAGGATGGCAGACAAGTTCCCCATGGGGTTTTCTACCATTGGTAGAATGCAGTACTACTTCCAGGTATATGAAACAGGAGACCTCCTCAATCCTGTGGCCATATATGATTCTTGGACTTTTTGGCAAATATCATGATTTTGATTTTCTGATAGTTGAATTCCTAACTGAACTCCCTTGCAATACTGTGCACTTAGTGCTCTTTTAAAGTCAATAGGTGTTCCTGAGAGTATTACTGAATTATCTGCACAAAATAAAACAGAAGTATTTCTTCCACCTAGTTTTGGGGAGTGAAAGTACATATGAAAAATGAAAGTTCATGTTGAGGAGATGGAAGTTGATTTAAAGAATGAATAGGGGTGGAGTCTTTCTTGATGCCTTTCTGAGTTCCAGTGGCACTATGAGATGGCCCTGGTGTATGAAAGCATTATTGCAGTTTCCAAGTATTTAACTATAAGTGTGTGTGTGTGTATGTGTATCACCATGCAGACAGAAACTCAAATATGGTACAATACAGCAACAGACAACAAAATGACAGCCTGGGATAATTCCACAAAAAGCTACAAACAAATAAACTATTTTAAATTATCATGATATTGAAACCATCACATTTTTTGCACCCTAATTCAGCTGGAGTTTGCATTTGTTTTATTTATTTATTATCCTCTGTTTGTTTATTTTAAACTGTAGCTCCCCACTTTTGTTAGTGAGACAATGTTCTCATACGTGGAAGTTGTATTTAAAAAAATAAAATTACTGGAAAGAAAAATGAGAAATATTTAAAAAGTTTTTGAAACAAAGATTGAATTGAAACTTTGTTCCTCAAAAATCTTTCCGGAACAGGGAGAAGGCGGAGCTTCGTTCCGGCGATACAGCTGCGATCTCGGGGCTCTGAGATCGCAGCCGATATTTTCGCCCCTGGTCGGTCCTAACGGACCTAAACCGTCCTGTAGAGACGGTGATCGTGAAGGGCATTGTTCCAGGATCCCAGAGATATCGCAAAATCTCTGGTTTGATCCGGAAGAAGCCCTTTTGCTGGCGGCGGAGAGGCAGCCTCCATAGCTGCTGAAGTCGGGACAGCTCCGGAAAGAAAGTGATTGGAGTGAAGTGTGTTGGCTGGGTGAGAAAAACTCTTTTGTGCTGTAAATTCGCTGAGGTTGGAAAGTTCATCCGATATAAAGAAGAAAGCTGTGAGATTTTTTTTTGACTGAAATTGTTTTGAGCGGCGTTTTTTAAAGTGATGTCAAATTGAGGCTTGGCTTTTTTTTTTTCTTTTCTTTATACTTTTTGGGAAAGATTTTACTGTGACTTTGTAGGTAACCGGATTGAATTTTCTCTTATATATATTTTTATGCTCCCTTTGATTTTATGCTCCCTTTGATTTTTTAACTTTCTTTAGGATAGAGGCTCCCTTCGGCTATTTTTTCTTTTTTTTTCTGTATATATTATTCCTTTTTTCTGGCGGGGGGGGGGAGAAAGAGCATTAAGAAACTTTGTAACACTGCCAACTAGAGGCTTGAAAGTATCTTTATGTGAATTGGAGAGAATTGCAAAAAGACCTCATCTCAAGGACTTTTTAACGTGATAAGATAGAGGGAGAGCACAGCAAAATATTATTGCAGGTGCTTTCCTGGGCTGTTATCAACAACACTTGAGGTTTGGCTTTGAAGCGGCTGGAGAAGAGAGTCATAACAAGAGCCTTGGATAAATAACAAAGTGCAGTGTGTTTTCTTATATATACCCCATTCGCTAGCCTTTTTCTAAATTTTAATTTTAGTAATATTTTTATTTTTGCCTTTTATTTTAAAGGGAAAGCCTCAGAGTTTTTTTTTTCTTTTTTCTTCTTTATTTTTCTTTTCTTTTTTATTGGGACTTTTTTGCTTTGCATATTTATGTTTTTGGACTACTTTGTTGTTGTGGTTGTTGTTGTTTTTTTTTTTTTGTTTGGATTATTGAGACTTTTTAATTGGATTAAGGTGTGAAGAATCTGAAGGAACTTTTTGTTCTTTTTTTTCTCTTTTTGCTTTTTCTTTTTTCCTTTGCTCTTAATCAATATTATTATTTTTGGATTTGTTTCTTTTTTCCTTTCTATTTTTTCCTTTTTTATGGTGGACTATCTCGTAATTGGATTAGGGTCTAGAAGAACCTGAAGATCTTTTTTCTTCCTTTTTTTCTGTTTCTTCTTTGGCTTCGTGTTTTTTACTATTGGAGTTCTCCATTTTGGATTATAATTGGCTGCTCTACCAGTTGGATTAAAAGTTAAGAAGAATTTGAAGTTTTGGAAACATTGAAATGAGCAAGAAACCAATTCCATCTGGCATTTCTGCTTCTACCTCTGCTTCCCCACCAGCTGGAGGACAACGTTTAATTCAGACAATGTTGAAGCAAGATAAGAAACAAGAAAAAATAACTTTACAGTTACAGATGATTATGCAAGGAATCCAAGATCTCAAGACAAAATCAGATATCATTGAACAAAGAACAGGAAATATTGAACAAAGAATAGAGAAGACTGATGAAAAAGTGGAAAATATTAAACAAATGATGGTTAAGTATGAGGAGAGATTCCAAAAAATTGAGGAAGAAGGAAAACAAAGAGAGAAGAAGATTGGAAATATTGACAGCAGATTAACAGCGGTTGAACAAGAAAAAGGTGGGATGTTGAGGTGGGAGATGGAAAGGTCAGAATTTTACCTCAGATTTCAAAATATAGAAGAGGAAAAAGGAGAAAATTTGGCAGCGGTAATGATAGAAATTTTGGCAGATGCTTTGGAAATTACAGAGGAAAAGATGATGGATGGAATAGATGAGATATATCGAGTCTATACAAGATATGCGATGAGAAATAAATTACCCAAGGAAGTCCATATTAGATTTACCAAAAAATCCATTAAAACGCAAATATTGCAAGTAGCAAGAGAGAAAACACTGAAATACAAGGGTAAAGAGGTTGTGGTTTTAAAACAAATACCCAGAAGAGTGAGAGAGATGAGAAGAGAATATCGATTTCTGACCAAAATACTATTGGAAAACGAAGTGAATTATAGATGGCTGATTCCAGAAGGACTAGTGTTTGGGTGGCAAGAACAGAGATATAGAATTGATTCAATTGAGAAAGCAGAACTTTTTCATGCAGAATTCTTTGGAGGAAGAAGAGAGGAAGCAGAGAAAGAGGCCTTATCAATTGAGTTTCAAGATGAACAACTGGAGACTGAAAAAGAGAAAGGAGCAGCAGGGGGACAGATGGATGATAAAGAACAGCGTGAAGTGAGATCCACGAGAGCTGTTAGACCTAAATATAAAGCATAATCATGGAGGAAAAAAAACTGATTACAATGAATATAAACGGACTTAATTCAGCTGTTAAAAGAAGGAAAACTTTTCATAAACTAGAGAAATTAAAATTTGATATAATTTGTTTACAAGAAGTTCACATTAAAAAACAACATGAACAATTGTTATTACAGCCAAAATTAGGGAAAATATTTACCTCTTTGACTCAATGTAAGAAAAGAGGTGTGGTTTTATACATTAAAGAGGCTATTCCAGCAAAATTGATTTACTCGGATGAAGATGGAAGAGTATTAATGGTAGAAATAATGGATAATAATATAAAAATACTCTTGATTGCAATTTATGCTCCGAATGATAAACAAGAAGAGTTTTATAAAAAGCTGCACATGAAAATAATTGGACTGGACTATGTTAATATAATTATGATGGGAGATTTTAATGGAATTGTGGACAATAAACTGGACTATATAGCAACAACAACAAAGCAAAATAGAAAGGCTCTCCCAAGGTCCTTTTTTAAAATGACAGATGAATTAACTTTAAAAGATATTTGGAGAGAAAGAAACGTTAAAGCTAAACAATATACTTTTTATTCAAATAGACATTTATCATGGTCCAGATTAGATATGATTTGGATCTCAACAGAACTAATATCTAATATTAAAGAAACAAATATTGAAACAAGTACCTGGGCAGATCATAGCCCAATGACAATTAAATGGAAGGGACAAAAAAAAAGATCGAGATGGACATTAAATAATACTATTTTAAAGGAGAAAGATTTTACACAATGGATGGAGAAGGAATTGGCTTTTTTCTTCAGAGAAAATAAAAAAGAAGATACGTCAACGCAAAATGTGCGGGACACTATGAAGGCATACGCTAGAGGTTTGATAATAGATTATACAAGAAAAAAGAATATTAGGAAAAGGCAAGCTTCTAAGGTCTTGGAAAATGAGTATAAAACTCTTGAAAAAGAATTACAGAAAATGCCACAGAAAAAGGATATTAAATTGAAGCTGGATGTAATCAAACATAAAATGGAATTAATAGAGAAAGAAGAACTGGCGCAGAAAATTAGAAACTCTAAACAGAATTATTTTGAAGATGCAAATAAACCAGGTAGATGGCTAGCATATAAATTGAGAAAAGAGAAGGAATCAAGAAAAATATTGAAGTTAATAGATGAACAAGGCCAAGTTTGTTATGGGAATAAGGAGAAAAAAGAAATTATTCGAGATTTTTATGGGCAATTATATAAACAGGAGAATATTGATGAAGAAAAAGTCAAACAGTATTTACAGGAAGCTAAGTTATCAAAGATACCTAAAGAGACTGAAGAAATGCTAGAAAGCAATATAACAATGATGGAACTAAATGAAGCATTTAAGAGACAAAATAATGGGAAAGCTCCGGGTCCAGATGGGCTTCCAGTAGAATTTTATAAAACATTTCAAGAATTATTGAGCATCCCATTGTTAGAAGTTATGAATGAAGTTATGTTAAAAAAGATGATACCTAAAACATGGTCAGAGGCTTATATTACACTCATACCAAAGGAAGAGACTGACCCATTGCAAATTAAGAATTATAGACCTATTTCTTTATTGAATACAGACTATAAAATCTTTGCTTCAATCTTAGCAGAAAGACTTAAGAAATATTTAAATAATTTTATTCACTCAGATCAAAATGGATTTCTGCCAAAGAGACAAATTAGAGACAATATGAGAGTAATCTTGGACACTTTGGAATACTATGAGGCTCATCCTGAAAAGCAAATGGCTTTGATATTCCTAGATGCTCAAAAAGCATTTGACAACGTGAACTGGAGATTTATGTTATTATTATTGGAGCAGATGGGTTTCGCTAAAAAATTTATTCAAGCAATAGAAGCTATATACAATAAACAGACAGCAAGGGTAATGATGGAGGGGGAACTTACAGATTTTATTAATATAAGGAAAGGCACAAGACAAGGATGTCCCCTATCTCCTTTGCTATTTGTGTTGACCTTGGAAGTGTTGAATAGAAATATTAGGGATGATAAAAGCATAAAAGGAATGAAAATTAAGAAGGAAGAATTTAAGCTACAAGCTTTTGCTGATGATTTAGTTTTTATTTTGGAAGATCCGCTAGAAACAGCTCCAAAGTTACTGGAAAGGATAGAGACATATGGAGAGGTGGCTGGTTTGAAAATAAATAAAGACAAAACAAAGATTTTGACAAAGAATATGTTATTGAGACAGAGAGAAGAATTGGCAGATCTTTTGAAAATTCAAGTTACAAATAAGGTTAAGTATTTGGGGATATATTTGACAACAAGATGTAGCACATTAAAGGAGAATAATTATATTAAACTTAAACAACAGATAACTACAGATTTGAAGAAGTGGGAAAACTTGCAATTGTCATTAATAGGGAGAATTTCAACAATTAAGATGAATATCTTACCTAGAATTTTATTTTTGTTTCAAACAATACCAATTAGGCTTGGAAAAGACTATTTTGAAGATTTAAATAAAATTATGTTGAAGTTTATATGGCAAGGTAAAAAAGCGAGAATAAAGCTAAAGCTTTTGCAAGATGCTAGAATTAGAGGATGTTTTGGTCTGCCTAATTGGGAATTGTATTATCAAGCTGCAAGTTTGATGTGGGTCAAAGAATGGATAACATTAAGGAAACATAGGTTGTTGACATTAGAAGGGCATGACTTGCTGTTGGGTTGGCATGCTTTTTTATGGTATAAGGGAACTAAAACACAGGGTTATTTTAGAAGACATTATGTACGGGAGTCTTTGTGGTTAAATTGGGAGAAGATAAAAAGACAATGTTATTTGAAAATTCCAGTTTGGTTATCGACCATTGAAGCATTTTCCTATCCTATAATTTACAAGAAGGAACAAACAGTTAGATATGGGGAACTTTTGGATGAAAAGGGTGAACTTAAATCGATCCAAAATTTAGAGGAACAAGGTATAAGGATGAATTGGTTTTCATATGCACAAATACACTCAAGGTATGATGAAGATTCTAAAACGGAGGGATTTTATGATAAACAGACTGATTTAGATAAGATCTTGATGGGTACTGATGAGAAGGTGATTAAAAAATTATATGGTTATTTACTGGGAATGAAATTAGAGGAAGAACAAGTCAAAGAAACTATGATTGTTTGGGGGAAGAATTTTGGATATGGGATTGATTTAGAGAAATGGCAGAAATTGTGGTCTCAAAATTATACAATGACAATGTCAACAGCATATAAAGAAAACTTGTATAAGATGTTTTACAGGTGGCACTTTCCTCCGACAAGAATAGCAAGAATGTTTAAGAACAAATCTGAAAAATGCTGGAAATGTCATCAGATACCCGGCTCGTATTACCATATGTGGTGGACTTGTGAGGATGCTAGAAAATATTGGACTATAATTCGCATGTGGTTGGAAAAAATGACAAAGAAACATATAGATTTGAAACCAGAGATCTTCTTATTGGGAATTTTACCTGATATATATAGTAAAGATTTGAAATATCTGATTGTAAATGTATTAACAGCGGCCAGGATTGTATTTGCTAAAAATTGGAAGAATGAGAAAATACCATTACAGGAAGAAATTATTAAGAAAATATTGGAATGTGCTGAGATGAGCAGATTGACATTTGAAATTAGAGAGCAAGAGGATAAACAATTTTACGAAATTTGGGATCTTTTTTATAAATGGCTAGATGATAAAATACGATAATAGAATATTTAGAATGCTAGATAGTAAGGAATATCTTTATTTTGCTATTATTTTGCTATTTGCTATTATATTTATAAAGGATTTTTTAGGATTGATTTGATATGACTAGATGATTTGTTGTAGAGTAAACTGGTTTAAAGTATTGTTAGCTCATTAAGCATGAATGATTAAAAATATAGTCAAAAACTTCTTTTTTTAGTGATATTAGGATATATAAGTTTGGATTGACAATATGAGTTGTTATATAACATAATTGTAATTGAGACTACAGAATGAATGCACAAAAATGATGAACCAACTGACACACTGGATGTACATATAAGAGTTGATGTTTTTATGTTTTGTTTGTTTGTAGAAAATTAATAAAAACTTTTTCAAAAAAAAAAAAGAAATGGAGAGTCCAAACTTTGGGGCTGTTACATTAGAGTAGGCTGGATTGCAAGATTCTTCAGTTACTGATATTTGACATTATTTGGTCTACTTGTATCTATAATAAAAACAAATTGTCTATCTGAAAAAAAAAAAAAATCTTTCCGGAACAAATGAATTTTTAAAAAGTCACAATCTATTAAGACACTGGTTTTCTTCACCATGTACCCCACTGTCCTTAAATACCTTTTGTGGCCATGGACCACTAAGACTTAAGATTTAAATCATAATATTTCTACAAGCCTTCATGGACCCTGTGTGACAACATCCTGGCCTTCCAGGGGTCTGTGGACCACAGATTGAGAAACACTGTATTAAGATATATGCTAAAAGCTGAAAGGAAAATTTTGCTTAACATTAAAAAAAAAGAGACACTTTGTTCACAATATCAGATTGCGAAAGTTGGAACATGTACATCAATAGCAAAATCATCAGAACTTTGATTAAATTGAAGCAAGAATGGCTTCCCTATATAAAAAGATAAAGAGTATGGTTTTAAAGAGAAATTGGCAAATGCCTTTGCTGGTTATATATCTGTTCTTCAATTTCCTGCATGTGTTTTTGTATATTTTAGAAAGCTCACATTTGCATCCATACTGACATTTTTAGATGTCTCCTATTTTCCTTTTTCTAAAAAAAAATGTTTGTGGTTGCACCTTTAATAATCTTACCTGAGTGGAATTTCCATTTTTCCTACTATCTCTTGCAAGATTTCAAGTCTGTTGGCCTAAATTTTCTTCCATCTGAGTTCATAAACATTGGATCTTCTGAAATCCAGTGTAAAATGAAATCCAGAATAACAGAGCCACTTTTGCCAAGGTTCCAATTTACCTTACCTTCACTTCTGCAAGCCATTTTGCCTCTTGGTAAGACTTGAGTCCAGATAGCAGAAATGGGAAAAAGAAGAAAGTTAATAAAGTAAGATATGTTCATGGGGTAACACTTTAAGATAAATTAAAAGGAGATGTACTAAAGACATAATCACATCCTCCTTAAAAGAATTAAAGAATCACAGAATTGAAAAGGTATCTTGGAGGTCTTCAAGCAGGAAATTCTATAGCATGTCTGACAAATGGTTATCCAATCTCTTCTTAAAAACCTCCAGCATTGGAGCTTTCACAACTTTTGGAGCTCTGGAGCCCAACTTCCTTAGATGATCCTAAGAAGCAGGGAACAGGAGATTGCTAACTTGGGGTTGTTGTTTTTTTAATTTCCTTTAGCATTCTTTTATTTCCTTTGTATCTTTTAGCATTAATTTTAAATGAAATTTAGAACAGCTCCATTTGAAAGTTCCATCAGGCAAGCTTGTGCTTCATTTGTTACCCGTATTCTCTCATGTTCTTTTATCCATCTGAATGCCTTCATGAAACTGCACCTCTCAGGTTTCTTCCATTATGGATATCAGGTATTGATTTTCTTCACTTGAACAAAATAGCTTTGTAAGTGATATTCAGTCTTTGCCCTGCGCTTAAATCTCACTTTGATATAAATTGCACAAAATTTGGCTGCCAGAAAATAGAAAGCTTTATTTTCATGATACCAGGGGGAAAAAAATCCAAATTAAGCTGCTTTCCAAAACTTCTCTAAAAATGTTGTTTTGCTTTGTTGTCACTAAACTGTGCAACATGCAAGCTAAAAATTACCAGTAAGAGAAACAAGTGTTGCAATAACTTCACTCCTGCTGGGAGAACACCTGGACTTGGTTAGATGTTTGCAAATAACTAGAACATCTGTATGCTAAAATTATTTAAACTAAAAGAAAAGGAGTTGATATCTTCCTAATATGCTATTGCATGTACAAGTACTATTTGAGAAAACATTAGCAAGTACACCATTTCCCTCAAAACCAATATTCTGCACATATAGTAATTGTTATTTAACCAAAAGCAGCAATAAGCTTCCACTGAGACTCTAGTTCCATATGAAAATCAGAATAAAATGGCAAATGTAAAAGGCTGATAGCATTATGGAATAAAAGATCGATAGGGGTTTCTGGGTTATAGCTTTGTTCATTCTGTATTATCTTTTTTTATATCTATAGGATTGCTAATTGCTCTGAGACCTTTCTTCATAGTTAAACATGGATGCTTATGAGCATATGAAGAAATACTTTTTAATATTGCCTTTCCTTCTCTTCTTTAAACAGCTATTGCTTAAAATTATTTATATGGTTTTCTTTGAAAAAAACAATTACCACCAACCTGCCTTCAATCAAGGACCTGTACACTGCACGAGTCAAAAAGAGGGCTGTGAAAATATTTGCAGACCGCTCACATCCTGGACATAAACTGTTTCAACTCCTACCCTCAAAACGACGCTATGGAACACTGCACACCAGAACAACTAGACATAAGGACAGTTTTTTCCCAAATGCCATCACTCTGCTAAACAAATAATTCCCTCAACACTCTCCAACTATTTACAAAGTCTGCACTACTATTACTATTAATCTTCTCATCACCCATTCCCTCCCATTTGTGACTGTATCACTGTAACTTTGTCACTTGTATCCTTACGATTTATATCGACGGTTTCCTAATATGATTTGATTGATTATTGTACCCTATGACTATTAAGTGTTGTACCTTATGATTCTTGACTCTTGACAATTGTATCTTTTCTTTTATGTATACCGAGGGTATTTGCACCAAGACAAATTCCATGTGTGTCCAACTACACTTGGCCAAAAAAGAATAAAGAATTCTATTCTATTCTATTCTATTCTATTCTATTCTATTCTATTCTATTCTATTCTATGTAGAAGCCCTGATGGTGCAGTGGTTATATGCAGCATTTCAGGGTTAACTATGTTCACAACCTAGAGTTCAATCCTGATAGGCTCCTTCTGAGGTCAATAAAATGAGGGCCCACATTGTTGGGGGCAATATGCTGATATTGTAAACTGCTCAAAGAGTCCAGTAAAACACTATGGAGCGGTTTATAAGTCTAAGTGCTATTGCTATGTATCACTTGAGACTAGGAAACTAATCTGTTTAATTTATTTGTAACTCAAAGGAGAAAAAATATGTACCATAGTTGGATTTGTGCACGTACATTTAAATCCTTCTATATTTATTACTTTATTCCTTCCTGCCAACACAGAGTTACACATAAATTAAACAGATTTCCTCCCCTCAAAAGACTACATTTACCTAGATTTGGATTCCACAATTTATGTTTACCATTCATTTATTTTATAAAAGGCAGCTTTCTAAAATGCTTTCATTGTGTCTCAGTTTTTAATCACCATGTCTACCGATTGGTGATAAAATGTTAGAAATACATGTTTAGGAATGCTCTGAATAGACAAGCATAGTTATTTTAAAAGCTATAGAAATTTTCTAGGTATTGTTTCCATAGCTTTGGGTTTGATTTTTATCTACTCACTTCAGTGGTGAAAAAACAAAGCGCTCCTAAAATCTAGTTCCAGTTATCCCGACTCCAATGTAGTGGGTCACTAAAAAATGGAACAAGTTGCTTTTTCTACAGTTCTATGGCTTGTGTGGTAGTTTCCTATCTTCCAGTTTGCTGGAAAACCTTTCTCAACCTTTGCAACTTTAATATCTATTGACTTCAACTCCCAGAATTTCCTGGTCAGCATGCTGACCCTTGGATTTTAGAAAAACTAAAATATAAAGTTAGAATTCTACAATAGGTGGTTTACTGATAGATAGATGATGATATATAGATATAGATATAGATAGGTCCACTTTAGATTTTGTCATTTGGAGTCAACATCTATCTCGTGTGTTGAAAAGCCAGCATACTGCTGAAATTCAGAGGAAATTTAATATAGTTTTGCATTTCCATTTCTTCCTTTGGAAAGTACTGACATCAAAATTCATAATTTTCACATAAAACTTGTTTTACAGTTTCCATGGTGTTTGCATTCTTTAAAAGCATTAACAATTTATATTATACAATACAATTTCACTTAAAAATAGCAATCTCTCATATATTTGTGGAAAGTTTATGTAGCTCATTTCTAGTTTAGTCTACACCCAGCAGCATCTCAGTCAATCCTGATCAGAGCAAGCATGCATGCACTCAGTTCACCCAGCCAAATACAGCTTGTTTATTTATTAAATATCAGCAAGCGTATTTATGAACTGGCAAAATTCAAGACAAAAGACAGGGAAAAACAGGGAGAGGGAGACAGGCATGAACAAGACACAGAAGATTAAAAGGGCAGGGCTTAGTATAAACAATATATATTATCTATATCCATTAAAATGATCTATATATCAGAAAGTCAGAATTTTCCAAAGCTACTGAAAATAATACCACAGATAATTAGCAGAGGGAGTTCCAAATGGAGTGGCCTTGCTTATTCTGGTTTTTATCCTATTTATGTACCTATTAGCAGCAAAATAAAGAGATAAGTAGGACATCAGGTGATAACCCATCTACTATGCACAATAAAACATCTATGTTGTGGGTAGGAGTGATATATTCAAAAATGTTTATCAAACATTTTCCTGGAATTTTGTGAGGGAACAAGAAAAACAGTACATAAAAGATAACAGAGGCTTGTAGTTCTGTACTTTTGGTGAATCAGCTCGCAATTTAAATGGTAAATTAATTAAATTGATGTACTGATACATCTGAAATTTTTGATGGAATAATTGATCTCTGATGACTTAGTCCTACCAATACGTCATTCTATAGTCATGCAAGATCTGAACAAAAAATTACTCCAAACACATTTTTCTCTGTGCTACTTAGGTTCAAGATATAGGACTGGGAGATTCATTTTTAAGTTCCCACTCAACTGTGAAGTCCATTGGATAATTGGGCAAATCAACCTCCTTTTTTAGTGAGTTGTAACAAAACAGAAATAACAAAACAATAATGGAAATAATAAAAAAAAATAGTTATTTTTGTTTTAATTACTGTAGTGATCTCGTTTAGTACTAGCAATGCATAGGAATAAGTAATTTACTTATAGTAATTTATAATAATACATAAAAATATAATTTTGATATTTTAATATTAGTAGTGATAATTCTGGTTTAAAGGCTACCTGGTGTTTTAAAGCCCTGGAATCCAACAGTTTTGGACCACCTACTGTTGATGAGATGCAATAAAGCAGGAGCCAAAAAGAATTTAAGGAAGATCAAAAGGAGTAACAAGTCTGAGATTTTGCAGGGAGAACATTTCAAGCATTCTGATCATGCCAGCATTGTAGACACTTCTTGACAGCTAAAAATAAAGGATTAACTGTAGCACAAGGACACCATACGCAATGGACCTTGCAACCTCTGCTAATAAATCTCACCCTTTACTTGTTTGGAAAGTGTATTATTTCCCTTTCTTCCAAAGATGAGGTTTTTGCAAGAGATAGAGGAAAGGTTGCTATTAAGTGTGTGTGGGGAGGAGTGTGGGTATCTGGATTTGGTTGCCTAGAAATGCCTTCAAAAAACCCAAATGGTTATTGCTGTATTTGAAAAGACGTTGGTTGCCAATCAGAAAATATATTCATTAAAGTCTGTCATTGAAAAATAGGACCCCATTCTTGTTATGAAGTCAGACACCAACTTAACTCTTTAAAATGTACTAAAATCCACTCAGTGCCAAAAAATATGGAGGGATAAACTTGCAGTGACATAGAATTCTGCACCAGATTACAGACATTCTCTTCAATGAGGTTTGGATGACATAATAGAAAAATAACATTCCCGTTCACAGCTTTTCCATTATGAAGGATATTCCATTATGTTGACAAAAATGTCCTGCCTCCCCAGATGCCATGGAATTAAAAGGACAATTCTGACTTTTAGGAATTTTACTTTCCTTTCAGTGTTTTCTAAACTCAAAAAGTTCCTGAGATTTCACATTAGGCCAATTTGGGTTTTTCACAATAGCAATGCACAGCCTCTGCTAAACTTCAGAAGGGGAGCCAAAACTGTGAGGAACAAGGGTACACATTTCTGAGTTCACAATCTCAGTCAACAATTATCTATATAGCAGAAATCTCCACCAACAATTATCTATATAGCAGAAATCTCCACCAATTATCTATATAGCAGAAATCTCCACCAACCCCAAGGTCAGGACCAGATAAACAAGAAAAGAAACATGGTATATCTAATTAAAGGGAGGACTCAGGCATCGGTTGACCTTATAGAGAAAAAGGAAGATTTAACCCAGTTGGTTGGCACTCTTTCCACACAGGGACAGTGAACGATTTTAAATAATCTTCAGACAAGTGCTGCAAGTCAGTCACTTAACACTTTATTGCCCTCCAGTTGTCCTTCTGCTGAAATGCTGACAAGTCCATTCTCTGAGAACTTAACTTCTCCATTAAATAAAAGGAGAAGGCATTCCAGCCGGAGGCACATTTATACAAAGGAAAAGAGAACCAACCTGGTCACTGTAATGTTTTATTTAACCATTGTTGTGACCAGTCAACTGCTGATATCCCCTTACAACTGACTTCTGAAGAACTGCTTGGACTAACTACAACCTTGTCTTCCTTAGTTCTTTCCTTTTGGGTCCTGATTCCATTTATTAGTGACTCTTCATCTACATTCTACTATTATTCCTTAAATAATAACCTTTCTTACAGGAACTCTGAGCACCCATTAACTATGATGCTCTGAAACTTCTCTTGGCATGCAACCATCCCACTACAATATTCTCTAATTACTATTTTGACCAAATCAAGCTAGCAGGACATGGAACCCGAGGCATTTAACAAATTGATAATTACATCCTCTTAATGATCTCTCTATCCAACACATGGAACATTGTTAAACAGTCTTCAAGCAAGCAGACTCTGATTTCTTTGGATTTATGTTCCAATTTTATTTATTTTTTGCAGGAGACATACAGTAGATATTAGTGGAATTTGTCAAGTTTAAATTGAACAGATGTACTTTGAGGTAACACTATCTGATCATACGAATATTGCAAACCCCATCTCCTTCCTATTGCTCCTTCTGTCTCATCCTTGTTAGTTTGATTTTAATCGAATTTTAAACTGATGGACCTTATTTATTGTGTTAATGTCTTGTAGTGCATTTTTAGTGAATGTCTACAAGCCACCTAGAGTCACCTCTGGTGAGATGGGCAGCATACATGTTTAATAAATAAACAAAGCCATGTCTGCAAATTTCATCTAAATGAGATTGTACTTATCCTTGTAGCTAAGTAATCACTTCTTTCAAAACATGTGTTACTGACCTGTTGCCTAGTCAAAGAAGAAAAAAGACAGTTAAGCAGTTAATCAATTTTTGGTACACCTGGTTCCAAATTAGAAATGGAAACAATCTGTTTTCATTCTCCCTTCCAACTCCCAGGCCAATCCTCATCAACGACATGGAGGCTAGGACCCCACAGTTCTGAAATGTATTATTTGGTTTTTTTTAAGCAGTGAAAACAGAATGATTGTCAGTCATGACTACATTAAGAACTAAATTTACTATGAAACCTCCCTGGTAAAAGTTGTCACCCCAATTTTTCATGCGTCATTTAACCTCCCAAATAAAACTAATGATAAGAAAGTGGAAGTAACCCAATCAACATTCTGTTCATTTAGAGTGTATTCATTTGTTTGTCGGTATATATTTTCCCCATTCCTTCTTCTTGGTATAAGAAAGCTACTGGCTACAAAAATGAAAATCTACTTCAAAGATCTATATTCTTCTCTACTCGTATTTTTTCCTAAGTATTATTTCACCAAGGGGGTAGATTCTTGCTCTAATGATACATTTTTAAAAAAACTGAAGTTGTTTTTTCACACTTTCCCCCCTTAAAATAGGTAGTCATAGAGATAAAGATGAAGTTGGAGATGATTTCAGTTTATGATATTTACATTTGGAGCTGTGAACTGAGAAAATAAGTCAGTAATGAGAAGATTAATCACCAAGCCATAGTGCAGACTTTGTTCTGGAAGCCTGTCATAATATCTGGAAATAGTTTCACTATTTTCTCTTATTTTAAAAACTATTATTTATTAAGACTTTTAAACCAGTGGATACAAAACTAACACAAACTAATAGGTAGTAAGTGTGTGGTGGTGAGGGAGGACAAAGAAAACTACAAAGTGTAAAAAAGGGGGAAAAGATTAAGAAAAAAGTATGAAGTACTCTTCATAGCAGTTATAATACAAACAAATATTCACCTTTCTCTCTAAAATTATATCTTGTTACTCTCCTTTCTATATTTTAGCCTGTCTAAGAATCACAACTGTAAGTCTGTTCATTTTTTTCCAATTTTATGTGAAAAGTCTATAAGAGGCTTCTAGATACCCATAAATGTAGATAATGTCTTTTAGCTAATCAAATAATTTATCCATCTCAGCAAAATCTGTCAACTTCAGTAACCATTCCTCCATAGTGCCTAATATTGATTCTCTCTCCCCGCCCCCATCCGTGCATACACTAATCTTGCTGCTGTGATCATATAATTGAAATAATCTTCCATGGCTTTTTTCCAACTATTTGTTCATTTATCCCAAAAGGAAAAGTTCCGGCTTCAGTCGAATATAAATCTTTAAAATCCTCTGTATCAAAGTAACTATTTGGTCTTTTTTACATTTCCACCAAACATGATAAAATGTCCTTTCATGTTGTTCACTTTTTCAACCTACATTTGAAGTCCCTTTATACATTCTAGAAAATATCTCCAGTGTCATATACCCATGATATATCATTTTATAAAAATTCTGTTTTGAGATTATAACACAATGTATTGAATTTATCTATTTAATAAATTGTGTCTATGACTCATATTTTCTAAAATTCTAAACCAAAAAGTCCAGTTCAAATTCAAAGGCCTCTGTATCTAAGAATATTAATGTAGATTGTTTTTCATTAATATAATTCTTTATTGGCCAAGTGTGGTTGGACACATAAGGAATTTATCTTGGTGCAAATACTTTCAGTATGTTGTTCCAAATATTCCAGAATATTCAAAACATTTCTAATATTATCTCATAATTGTCTTTTAGACAGAAACTTACATTGATTCCATTACTTTCAAGTCTACTTGGCTTAGAATGTGATAGCATAAATTGATAGATCTCATGCCACAAGATTTATTGTGTCATCATCAGATTTTGACTCCTACCAACCACATAGATAATCGTTTCTACCACAGTCATCACAAACTTCCACCAAATTATAATCTTGACATTAGAGAATGGCAAAAATATGAAAAATATACTGTACTAATTACATCTGACTTTAAAAAAGTGAAATAAATTACTTTTTTTAAAAAAAAATATTTTTCTTATTTTTTGGCCTTTGTGTTTGGGAGAATGGCTTCCAGTACACAAGTGAAAGAATAAATACAGTATATAAAATAGTTGGTGGGAGGGGACCACAGTATTCTATTAATATCTACAAAATCTGTATTATTTTGTGAGAAACTACAGAATGTCATGTCTTTTGATCTAAAATATTGCTCCCAAATATAAGCTGAAGGTATTTCCCAGATTCATAAATTAAGAAATTCAGTATTGGAAAATGCATTCTAACATTGATCTATAGCCTTTGGTTATTTGCAAGGACATTCCTCAACCTTAGCAATATCATTAAACCGTTCATGAGCATTCAGAAAACAAGATAAAGCCACATCTACTATTGAAAAATTTAATGTATATTGGATATGAACTTTCCACTTAAGCTGGCTAATCAACTTCTTCAGGAAGTGATACCAGTGATGTATTACTGGCATGTATCAGAACTGTTTCATTTGTAGCATTCCAGGTGGAATTCCAGCTCTACATTAACCAGCCTAAAGAGAAGGGTATTGGGCTGTTGAAATCAAGCCAAAACACAGACTGGATGCAACTATTGGCTTTTCTGGATGAGAGGAAAAGATGACTGGAAAGGAATGAGTTTTCTTCCCTTGCTCCTTCTGCCTGAATATTTTTGCCCAATGGAAAATCTGAGGGAAAACCATGGTCCATATTTAACTTTGCATCTATGAAGGTAAATTCTGAAGACAAAGCTAAAAAATATAGTTAAATAATCAAACAATCTTTAGATTCAGCATAAAATTCTTTAATTTAATCATGGAGGACAACATCCATCTTGGCTGTAAGAATGGCTATACATCTTTTGTCCAATTTTCTTTCTGAACATAAATTCAGGCTATAGTCCAATGTCTTGCTTTACTCTAAGGTTGGTTCACCTGCTTTGAAAAATAGAATTCATAGAAGAACATGCATTGGCCATTTCTTAGAGAATGCAGGGAGCTCATCACTGCTTCTGAACCAATGTTGTTTATTGAGGATGCTTCTTCACATGAATCAGAATGAATCAAACTTCTCTGCATCCTACATTCTACATATACATTCTCCTCATTTGTCTTTCAAATGTTGAAGAATTACACCAATAAATACTGTACATTTCCATTCCCATTGTCAATTTTATGTAATAAAATATGTGTTGGTTAAGCAGTGTTCTGTTAGTTCCATGAGGTGTTAGGCTAAACAACTCATGGAACTAACAGAAGACTACTTAACCAAAACATATTTCATATACAAAGGACAAAGATACAAACAAATTGAAGGAGCTCCCATGGGATCACCACTGTCACCTGTCATTGCAAACCTTTTCATGGAAGAATTCGAATCCAGAGCCCTGGCCAATGCCATCCTCAAACCCAAACTATGGTTAAGATATATCAATGACACATTCGTGATTTGGCCCCATGGACAAGAAAACCTAAACAATTTCCTAACACACCTAAACAGCGCACACCCCAAAATCAAGTTCACCATGGAAACAGAAACAAACAAACAACTACCATTCCTAGATATACTAATCTACAAAAAAACAGATGGCACACTAGGACACACCATATACCAGAAGAAAACACACACCAACCGCTACCTCAACGCCCAATCCCCCCCCCCAGCACAGATAAACTCCGTGGCTAAAACACTAATTACTAGAACCAAATGCCTGGCAGACAAGACACACATTAAGACTGAACTATGCACCCTGACTAAAGTACTGACAGCCAACCCCAGAAGATGAACAGACCTATGGAACAACTGTCCTGCCCTACATAAGAGGTACTACAGACAAAATAAGACAGACATCACATCAAGACTGCCTTCAAAACAGACAGAAAAATAGCAGCCATCCTTAGAAATCCCAAAGTTAAAATTGACCTGGAAAACCAAGGCATATACGAAATCCCCTGTGCATCATGCCCGGCCACATACATTGGACAGATCAATAGAAGAATAAGTACCCGGCTGGATGAACACAAAAATGCAGTCAAAAAGCTGGAACACACTTCCTCACTAGTCCAACACATGGAAGCCACAGGTCATAGCATCAACTTCAATGGCACCAAAACCCTAGCCACTATAGAAAATCCCAGCCACAGAATAATCAGAGAAGCCATAGAGATTGAAAAAAGACCAGAAAGCATGAACAGAAGAGATGATTCCACCAGGCTGTCATTCATTTGGAAGCCTGCACTCACAAACAAAAAAATCTCCACACCACAAACCAGGCAAACACCTGGGCACAAACAGATCCTCCCTGATACCTCCAGCTCAAACACACCCCAACCAGGCACCCAGATGAAACCCAGCTTCCTAACTAATGATAGCCGTCCATTTACCCGAAGCCAAGCTGCACTAAAGGCCTCCAATAAAGTAACACAATGTTGCCAGCCAATCAAGATACAAAAAGAGCCCCCCCAAGAAAATAAACAGACAGAAGATATTAGAAGCAGAACACAGCAAACTCCAAGACCAATAAACACAGACCAAGACTCTCAACCAATCAGGATGAAGAAAAAACCATTCTGGCACAGCAATAGGCTGCCCAAAATTTAAATCTGAAACCACTGTAAAAGTCTAACTCACAGATGAAAACTATACAGAAGCCTGATGATGGCAGATGAGATTCTGCTGAAACGTTGCTACAACTTTAAAAGCACCACGTGGGAAAATACCCGAACAAAGCTGAATGCCAGACATGTAAGTACCCGCGAAAACTTAAGAAAACACACACACACACACACACACACATATATATATATATAGAATTGTGAAGATTTGCATCCCGAGATATAAGTTCAAAGGAAAGAAAGATTTGCTCTTCGGGAAAGTTTTTTATTTTTTGTTCAGAATTTTCGGATTTGTTATCTCAAGTCCGTCTTCAGTGAACTGTTAGATGGAGATGTGTCCAGGAAGGAGCTTTGGTCGTTATTTTTATCGTTGGTGTCAGCGTTCTGTGGATTGGCAGCACGGGCATCATCGCGTGATTGACTTGTCAGTTGTTTGGATGCGATTTGGTTTGTTTTTTGATGTTGTTGATCCAATTATCACGTAAACTTTGATAGTTGGGGTCAATGTCTTTGTGGCGATTAATGCAATTGGTGCCAGTATGCCATGCTTCAATAAATTCACGTGCATGATGTGTTTTGCCTGTGCCAATTATTTTGGTTGCATCCCAGTTAAAGTAATGATTTTGGTCTATGCTGTGTGTTGCTATTTGAGATAGTGGGTCTTTTCTTTTGACAGCTAGTGTGTGTTCATGGATTCTTTCGTGGAGTTGTTTTCCAGTTTGGCCAATGTATTTTTGGGGGCATGTTTTGCATGGTATTTCATATATGACGTTTTTCATTGAAGTGATTGGTAATTTGTCTTTGCCTGATATGAGTGTTTTTCTTAATGAAGTTGTTGGTTTGTGTGCAATATTGATGTTGAATGGTTGTAAGTGTCTTGATATGATTTCTGATACACCTTGTATGTATGGAAGTGAGTACCATTTAGGTGGATTTTGTGGGTTTTTGTTGTTTGTGTCTGTTTGTTTGTGTGATTTATGTGGTTTGTGTCTTAGGCAGTTTTTGATGAAGCTTTTTGGATATCCATTGTTTATGAAGAGGTTGTAGAGAAAATTTAGTTCTTCTTTTCGTATTTTTTTGTCTTGGCAATAAGTGTAGGCTCGTTTAAAAAGTGTTGAGATGCAGCTTCTTTTGTGTGTGGTAGGGTGGTTGCTTCTGTAGTGGAGTATAATGTCAGCATTTGTTTTCTTTCTGTATACGCTTGTTTGTAATTTGCCATTTTCAAGAAGTTTTAAGTTGACATCTAGAAATGATAATTGAGTATTATTCATTTCTTCTCGTGTAAATTGTATATCTGGGTGTATTGAATTGATTGCTTTGTGTAGTTGTTCTAATTCAGTGCGTTTGACAATGACAAATGTGTCATCCACATATCGAAGCCATAGTTTTGGTTTGAGATTTGTAAAAACGGATTTTTCTAGATCTTGTAACACTATTTCAGCTATGAAAGCTGAAATAGGAGAGCCCATTGGTGTGCCTTTTTTCTGGAGGTAGAATTTATTGTTAAATTGACAGTAGTTGGTTAAGCAAAGGGTGATTAGCTCCATTACTCTGTCAGTGGGGATATTGATGGGTTTTTCTTCTAATTGTTGTTTAATTATATTTTTGGCATGTTCAAGAGGGATCGATGGAAAGAGTGATATAACATCAAAGGATACCATGCATTCATCTGGTTCTATTTGTATTTCTTTGATTCGTTCAAGAAAGGTGTATGCGTTTGTAATACTGTGTTCAGAGTTTGCAATCAAATGTTTGAGGTGTTGAAGAAGCCATTTGGCTAAGTTGTAAGTGGGGGTTCCGATGAGTGAAATTACCATACGAAGTGGAATGTTCGGTTTGTGTATTTTTGGAAGTCCATATGCTCTGGCAATGGAGGGGCTGGTTATTAGGATGAATTTGCTATCTTCATTTGAAATTAATTTTTCTTTGGAAAGTCGTTTGATTGTTGAAATTATTGTATTGTTTTGCTTCTTTGTGGGATCATTTTGTAGTTCTGTGTATGTTGTGGTATCTTCTAGTGATGTAGTTGCTTTGGTGATGTAGTCATCTTTATTCATGATGACTGTAGCTCCTCCTTTGTCTGCAGGGAGGATGACTATGGATTTATCTCTTCGTAAGGACTGTAATGCAAGGTTTTCTTTTTTTGTTAAAATGTGATCTGGGTTTTTTGATCTTAGTAAACCTGTAACTTTGTTTCTTATTGTTGATCTGGTGTTATCAGTTATTTCTGGTTTGGAGAGGATTGCTTCCAGGTCAGCCATGTAATCAATGAATTGTGCATCTTTGGTGTTGAATTTTAGTCCATGGGAGAGTAAATTGATTTCTGTTGTTGTTAACTGTCTTTTTGATAGGTTTACAGTTTTTTGGTTTGTTTGTGGAGGTGTTGTATTTGATGTAAGTTTTTGTAATTTGGTTTCAAGAGATGCGCGTTTGGTTTGGCTGCTATTTGATGCTGAAGATTTGATTTTGTCATTAAGTTGAGAGAAAAGTTCTGGAATGAGTTTTTTCTCAAATATTGTTTTTAATTGGCTGGCTTCGGCTTTGAACCGATGAAGCCGGTTTTGAGCGTCTTGAATTAAAACGCGCAGTAAGCGGCGGCCGTTCTGAGCGGCTATTTTGTATCCGAACGGCGATTTGACAGGTGGATTGGATTTTACTGACCTTGGCAATACGTTTGTTTCTCTGCATCGATGTAGGAACCAAAGTTGTTGGCGAGTAGTAGCTTCTCTTCTGGCAAGTTTTTCCCATTTTCGGGCTTGTCGGAGCGTTTCACGCTCTTCGGTATTTCGTAGAATTGTGAAGATTTGCATCCCGAGATATAAGTTCAAAGGAAAGAAAGATTTGCTCTTCGGGAAAGTTTTTTATTTTTTGTTCAGAATTATGTATATGTATATGTATATGTATATGTATATGTATATGTATATGTATATGTATATGTATATGTATATGTATATGTATATGTATATGTATATGTATATGTATATGTATATGTATATGTATATGTATATGTGTGTGTGTGTGTACATATATATATATATATATATAATGTCTTCCAGAATATAATACGTTTTGCAGAAAACATATTTTAATAAAGTGGTATTCTTGTTGCATGCATACATAATGATTTACTCATTCTTTTTCTGTACAAAAGAAATCTGATCCAATAGGTCTAAATAATATTTTTGCTGTATAAACTATAAATCTTAGCTTTAGTGAGAAAAAAAATCAAAAGATTAAAAAATTTCCCATGGTTTTTAGACAGAATGGGAGTTTCTTATTTCACTCAGTCTTTAAAAGTTTTGGATCAAATTGATTTATTTATGAAAGATATTTATAAAAACTCATTTATATGTTTGTCTTGTAAAATTTAGTGATCCCATCTAATAATTTAAGTATTCTGAACCTGAAAATCTGCTAATCCAAACTGAAATATCAATAAGTATTGTAACTCATGACAATAGGGGGAATTTTTTAATACAGAGAAATGATAAAAACTTATCATTATCCAATCGTTGATCTAATCAATCGTTGAACATTCATCAAAATCTTCCATGTAACAGTGTTTTAAATATTTTTTAACATCTTGAAATAAGACTCAATTTCACTCTGACAACTGTTTTTCATATTTATAAGAAATCCAGTAGCTACTTCCAAAACAATCACCAGATCAATCTTGCCTGTCCCCACAAGAGACAAGTCAAATTTACACTAAAATCGGTTGAGAAAATAAGACAAAATCTTCCCTGAAATTGCCTATACATTTTTTCTCATTTGAAAGTAGAATATTTGCTAGAATTCTGATGTTGAACTGTAATCTCTTTTCTATCACTGGTTAGAACTTTGAGACTTGTTCTTTCAACTAACTTGTTTTGCTGCTACAAGAGAAATCTGACATGATTGATACTATTGATTCCTATACTTTTACAATATTATAAACTGTCCTTACTCCACTATCCTACATTGATTTATTCAATGCTTTTTTTATTATTGCCTCTCCCTTCTACAGTAAGAGAGACTTCTTATATTTTTTTTCAACCCAAACTTTCTTGAGTTTTCCATTTCTCTTGACCTACCTGCTCATTGTTTATATGTCTGATTTGCAATTTGTTCCTCATGTTCCTCTTTATATGATCAGCCCTGTTAAATATTTCATATGGGACAGTTTTATGTATTTTGTATTCAGTCCATTTTCAGTCCACATAGTCATATTCAATCCAGATAGTCAAAGAATTTACAAAAAAAAATAAAAAAATCAAAATCTCACAGTGGGGAGAGATTATACATCAATTCCCCACTAAAATTAAAGACTAAAAATTAAAAAAAAAAAAGTTCAAGTTGAGGTTCATTCAATGCCATAGCTTTTTTTAAATACGTATAGATCCAGACCTAGTGAAAGAATTCATGGCAGCAGCATACACAATAGAACTGACCTAGCCAAATATAATAAAATTGAAATGCATAGAAATGCATAGAATCATGGACCTTATGAATCATGGACCTCTGCTCTACTACCTACTTTCATTTTGAATGACAACTGTTCCAATAGATCTACAGTAAGGAACACCATTGGGAGCACTACACTCAGACTGTAGCGCAGTCTGTTTTGCAACATCTAGAAATTATAGCACTCCCACACATACAGTTAAAGTATGGGCCTGGCATACAGATGACATCATTATAATACATAAGGAACTAGAGAAGACACATGAAACAATCAACATCTTTAAAGGAATAATATTCACAAGGAAAGAAAAAAACAAAACACTACCCTTCTGGTTAGCCTCCTCAGCAGAAGAAATTATGACAAATTTAGAAATTCAGATCTATTGAAAAGCAATCTTTACTAACCAACTGCTCCATTATCAGAGTAACAATCCAAGCTATCACAAGAAGAACTGTGTAAGAAAATTATTCAGATGTGTACAAGCACATTGCAACACTCCAGAATACCAGAACAAGGAAACAGATTGTCAATTTCAGGGCTGTCAAGCTCGCAGCAGTTTGGAGAACTGGCAAATTGCTCCACTGGCTGATCCCGCCCATCCCTGCCCACTCACTCCTTACATGGCATGCAAGCCATCCAACTTGCCTGGTTTGGTAAGTTGCTATTTTTCCTTTTTATCCCCCCAACCATCAGCTGTTCTGCTCTGTCAGGAGATTTAGATGAGCTAGAAAGCAGGAAATCCTTGGATTTCTTGCTTTCTAGATAATCTAAAAGCAGAGCTGAACCTTCTTTAGGACTGAAGATTCTACTTTTCAGTGCAGTATGCCGATTGCAGATAGATAGATCTCTAAGTGAATCTGTGATTCTGTGAGCAATTCATTCTGCCTATTTGCTAAGCCTGGTTTTGGGTAAAAGTTGCTCTTTTTTTAATAAAAAATTCAATATTTGCATACATGGTGTGCTGTGAGTTAATTTTGTGGGTTTGCTTGCAAGTAAATTTTATGTGACAGATTCAGGTAGCCGATTGCAGAAAGATAGATCTCAAAGTGAATCTGTAATTCTGTGAGCAACTCAATCTGCCTGCCTGCTTTGCCTGCTTTTGGATAAAAGTTGCTCTTTTTTTATAAAAAAAATCAATATTTACATAAATATT
Organism: Hydrophis major; assembly: GCA_033807585.1. Lineage (NCBI taxonomy): Eukaryota > Metazoa > Chordata > Lepidosauria > Squamata > Elapidae > Hydrophis > Hydrophis major. The sequence goes on from CM066330.1 coordinate 169,950,575, forward strand.
TATAATATTTTCATACAAGCCATGCCCACCCAGTCACATGACCACCAAGCCACACCCACAAATTAAGCCACACCCACAGAACTGGTTGTTAAGAAATTTGAATCCCACCTTTGCCTTTATTTTTTTACAACACATATGTCCCAAATACCATACTCACATATCCAGTTCAGCATTTCTCCAATTACACCGTGCATGGGAAGATCATTTCAGTCGATGAATTTCATTGAATAAATTTTCAGAATTGACAATTTTACATTAAACATTCATGGGCAGAGGTGTAGTGGAGGAGGGAGAATTCTTTGTAGCACGTTTTACATTTTTTTTCATTCTGCATACATTTGGTGTATATCGGCATACTCCAAGCACTGGCAGTTGGGATATATAATTTAGAGATTCACAACATTCAGAACAATACAATAAAGTGATCTAGATACAAAAAGGTTCAGAATCACCTTTCAGAGATAGATCATAGATTTTTTTCTTTTTAAACTATGCTTAAATCACAGTTTTCAAGAGTTTTCTGTCTCAAACAGTATGGAAATTCTATTATGATATGAAGTGATTTTAGAAAGAGGAGGTTCCAAAAATGAAATCTCCTTTGAAAAATAAAAATGTGTTTCAACGGCTGCATGTATTTATGAGTAAATTCACTAACCTAGTTAAAATTTCTACATAATGCTAGATAGAGAAAATTCTTTTAGTTGGACTAGGACTACGTGCTGTCAAATGATAAAAATGGTACTTCTATTATTATTGTATTATTGTTCTGACCCAATTTATTTCAGTTTGTACTGCAATAAGCTCTTAATGTTTCTAATATTTTCTAATATCTAATATTTCTTCTCAGCATGTAAGGCAACATGAATGGCTGTAGTTAGCATTCTCTTAATTCATCTTCTTTTTTATTGTACATATTATAGCCTCTGACCTCTGTGAAAAGGCCAAGCTGATCTTTAAACAATGTGTAAGAGTTATTAAAATCAGTGGTATCAGTGGTATGGGATCACTCCACGGGCAGAAGCTACTTAAATAATAATGCTCCATAAAGTGGCTTTTTAATCCTGATAAAAAGTCACTACTTCTGAAAATAGCTTTTTCCTTTGATCTGGGGGTATATTGAGAATACTTTGATCCTTTATTTAATTCTTAACCAGACATAGCTTTTGGTAATGATCTGTATGGGACTGTGAATTCTGTGAGTTCTCCTGCTGATGTCCTATATGTTCTCTGTTTTTCCTTTTGATGCCTTTGAGTCACTGTTGGCTGCTGTGGACTGCTTGGATGAGTCCCTGCTTTCTTGACCAGATTTTTGAAGTGGCTTGCCATTACCTGCTTTCTAGGGTGGAGAGAGGGTGACTGGCTTAAGCTCACCAAGTTGGCTTTGTTCTAAGGTAAGACCAGAATCATGGTCTCTCCATTTTTAACTGAGTGCCTTAACCACTACATCAAAGTGGCTTTCACATTAATATTAACAAATAAATGCCACACATTTGAATGAGGAATATTTATATGGCATTATCTCAGAACTTTAAAAATATTCAACCTTTCCCCACCTAAATTATAGAAATATGATAATTTAATCACTTAGGGTTTGGAAATTGGTATTCTCAAAAAAAAAAAAATTAAATGTCTTTATGCAGATGGAAAGGACTTCAGATCTCAGAAATCTTCAAAACTGATTTTGGTGGGAAATGAAGCTCTTCTATTCATAGACATCTATATCTGCAACCTGAACTTCTTGAAAAGTTCTGTTGTGAATGAATAAAGGTTAAATAAAGTTATCTTGAGCTTGAAGTCAAGTGCAGGGTTCTGGCCCTGCACTTCTGATTGGCTGTTAATGGCAAGATCGGATTGGTCCATTCAGGAGAATCTGATTGGCCATTAACAGGCCACTCTCATTGGTTAACAGAGCTAGTGCTCCCGGACTGCTATTGGTTGAATAGTTAATAAGTTGCCTATATAAGGAAGGCTAGAGCAGCCACACCATGTAAATAAAGAGTTTGAAGTTCACTGTTTCTAGCGGCTCGTCTCCATTATTCGCACCCATGCTCCAGACTTAACACTAGCGATGAAGGTGGGATGTGGAGACGTCAGAACTGACTAAACAATGAAGAAGACAACCGAGCACGTGGCTGAAATGCACAACGGCGGAACCATGTCCGGCGGCGTAGTACCACCCGCTCCGTTCAACCCAGCGCAAGAGGACTGGGAGTCGCACATGGACCATTTCCAAATATTCTTGGAAATGAATAATCTGAAGGATGCCACAACCGGGAAGAAATGGGCGGTATTCCTGACTCATTGCGGGCCGACCGTATTCAAGATGGCCAAGGTGCTAGCAAAACTGGCTGAAGTGAAGGCCATGGACTGGGACGTCCTCGAACCGCTACTAAGGGCCCACTACGCACCGACCATTCCAACGCTTGTAAGATGGCACGAGTTCTACCAAAGAAAGCAGCGGAAAGGAGAAAGCGTTGCCGATTTCGTTGCAGACCTCTGAAACTTGGGAGGCCTCTGCAATTTCGCCGACCTAGAAGAGGCTTTGAGAGACCGAGTTCTAGGATTAGATGCTCTCAATGTGCAGAGCAAAATAATGGATAAGGGTGACATTAGCCTTGCTGATGCCATCACTGAGGCTACGGCAGCGGAAGCGACCAAGAAATCGGCTGCTCAACTATGCCGAAATCGCGCTCCGACACACCAACCAGCCAGCGAACTTTCACCTAAGTCGGAAGGACAGCTTTCGACGGCTCACCATGAGGACCTCTCTTCGTCGTCAACAGCGATGAAGAAGAGGTCCATCGACTTCGGTTCGATCGGGACCATTACCCGAAGTCCCAGAAACCATGCACTGGCTGCGGGGCCAACCATTTCTGCTCTGATTGCAAATTCCACGACGCGTTCTGCTATGAGTACGGGAAACGAGGCCATGTCGGACGGGTCTGCAGAAGTCTCCTCGGACCCAGCCAGACCTCGAAGGGGGCCAGTTTTCGCCAATCGACAGGAAACCATCCTGTAAGGCAAGAACCAGCAAACCACTCCTACAGAAACCGACCCGTGAATCGCCTAACGAAGCGAGAAGAGGCTCACCAAACAATCACTATCGGTCACACCTCTTCATTGGATGCCAAGAAAATTCGAGTTAAAGTGGACATCAAAAATCAGCCTTGCCAAATGGAAGTTGACTTGGGATCATCTCTTTCAATGGTCTCATGGAAGACCCTCAAACAACTCATCCCTACCATCCGGCGCCAAGACCTGCAATTCCAAAGGCTCATGCTAAAAGACTACCAGGGGAACCGGATTCCAGTCATAGGATCCAGCCGAGTCCGGGTTTTGTTCAAGAACCGCACAGCGTACTTACCCCTGACGGTGATCAACAAGGACCGGCCTAGCCTGTTAGGCCTGCAATGGTTCGCACCACTCGGCATTGAAGTGGCAGGCATTAACTGAATCAGTGGTGGTGACTAGGAGGAGGACCTCGCCCACGAATTCAAGGACGTCTTCACAGAAAAGCTAGGTGAGTTCAAGGGGACCCCGATATCCTTTAGCCTAAATCCAAAAATAGCTCCCATCCGCCTTAAGCCTCGTCGAGTTCCTTTCGCACTAAAGCTGAAAATCGACGAGCAGCTTGATAAGTTAATAGCCCAGGGAGTGTTAAAGCCAACCAATCACTCTCCCTGGGAAACCCCAATCGTGACACCAATCAAGCTGGACGGCTCTATTGGAATTTGTGGGGACTACCGAGCCACCCTAAACCATGCCCTGCAACAAAATCCATATCCGGTGCCGGTGGTGCAACACCTCCTTCATTCCCTGGGGGGCGGAAAAGTCTTCGCTAAATTAGACTTAGCTCAGGCTTATCAGCAACTGCCGGTTGATGAAAAAACGGCACAGGCACAGACAATTGTAACGCACCGAGGTGCCTTTAAGTGTACGCAGCTCCAATTCAGAGTCAGTGTAGCCCCGGGGATCTTTCAGAGCCTAATGGAGAGACTCTTGCAGGGGATCAAAGGTGTTGTCCTGTATTTTGACGATGTGTTAATTGCTGCCCCCACTCCAAAAGTATTACGGGATCGTTTAAGACTGGTTCTACAAAAATTCCAAGAAGCAGGCCTTAAGGTGAAGAAAAATAAATGCAAGCTGTATACAGATTCTGTTGAATTCTTGGGGTACTTAATTGACAGGGTATTCACCCTACCGATAGCAAATTGAGAGCAATAAAAAACGCTCCCAGACCCCGGAACAAGGCCGACCTCCAGGCATTTTTAGGCCTCATCAATTTCTATAACGTATTCTTGCCGCACAAGGCGACTGTTGCTGAACCTTTATATCACCTACTAGACAAAAAAGCAAATTGGGTATGGGGTCAAAGAGAAGTAATGTAAAAAAGCTACTGACTTCTGACGCTGTACTAATGCAGTACAATGAAACCTTACCGTTAAATATCACATGTGATGCATCGCCTTTCGGAGTGGGTGCCATTTTGAGCCATGTATTGCCTAATGGTAGCGAAGACCCTGTTGCTTATTTTTCAAAAACGCTATCGAAAACCGAACGAAATTGCAGCCAGATCAATAAAGAAGCCCTGGCAATTGTATCGGCTGTTAAAAGATTACATGAGTACGTGTACGGCTGGGTTTTTACTTTAGTGACTGACCACAAAACGTTGCTGGCGATAATCGCTGGGGATAAGCCAAACCCCTATATTCTATCTCCCAGGATGACCCGCTGGTCAGAATCTTGGCTGCCTACAATTATCAGCTACAATACTGCCCCGGTAAAGCTATTCCCCACGCCGACGCGTTGAGCCATGCACCGCTTCCAGAAACCATCAATGATCCCGCGCCAACGATGACAACGTTGCAAATCGAGATACTTCATACGCCGCCATTAACTTGCCGTGATATCGCGAGAGAAACAAAACGCTACCCCATCTTAACATGAGTCCTCACGTGGGTAGAACACAGATGGCCATTGGACCAAGTACCAGACAACTTCGCACCATTCAAAAGTTGTCAAACAGAGTTGTTTTCCCAAAAGGGCTGTATCATCTGGGGCGATAGAGTTGTTATCCCAGAACGACTCCAACAGGCACTACTCAGAAGTTTGCACGATGGCCACTCTGGCATCGTATGCATGAAGGCCCTTGCACGAAGCTATGTGTGGTGGCCAGGCATTGACAGACAAATCGAATCGTGGGTCAAAACTTGCCAGAGATGCCAAGAAGTAAGCAACGCTCCACCAAAGGCAACCCCAACCGAATGGGAGACACCGCAGGGACCCTGGTCCCGTATCCATCTAGATTTTGCTGGGCCGACCAAAGGCCACACATTCTTGTTAACCATTGACGCCTATTCAAATTGGCTTGAGATCCACCGAATGAGGAACACGACCACCAAAGTGGTCATCAAAAGACTGGAAAGACTGTTTGCAACCCACGGATTACCAGATGTTCTGGTATCCGACAACGGGCCCCAATTTACCACGCTGTCTTTTGAGCAGTACCTGGCTGACTGCGGTATCTGACATGCGCTCACTTCGCCTGCGCACCCTGCGGCCAACGGTAGGGCTGAGCGCATGGTACAATTTGTCAACAAAACGCTACAAAAAATAGACTACGACAACATCGACAAGAAAATCAACCAAATCCTTTTTCTACAGCACATCACACCTCACAGCATCACCAACAAAACTCCTGCCGAGCTGCTAATGGGACGGAAGCTCCAATCCCACCTCAACCGGTTACACCCAGCCTACGAACCGGAAAAATTACTCGGATCCAGCGGCTGATGCCGTACCTTCCAGGTAGGTGATTTAGTATTCGCTAAAAACTTATCGGGTGATCCGCTGTGGGTAGAAGCGACGATAATCCGTGTAACTGGCCCAAGATCATACCTTGTGCAATGCCCTGACGGTAGACTTTGGAAGCGCCATATTGATCAACTACGATCACGGCTGCAGTCATGCAATTCCGAAATCCCTTATAACCAAACTGAGGGGGGGGGAGAGATACAGAGGAAGACGAATTTCAACTGGAGGAAAATATTTTCGAAGGGAATGATAGCATAACAGAAACGCGGGAACAGGAACCAGGGATGGGAGTGAGTTCACCTCAGGGAGTTGCTGAAGATATTGGTGACAACGAAAAGCAAACTCTGAACCAGAGGCACCCCTTTCGCCAAACAACGCTCTACCTGAACAAGAGTGCAGCCAAATACCAGGCGCAAAGCGAAAGTCAAAAAGACTAATAAAACAACTGTCCTACCTCAAGGACTACGTGACCGTGCCCCATAAACAGAAGCCAGGGGGAAGGGGTGTTGTGAATGAATAAATGTGAAATAAAGTTATCTTGAGATTGAAGTCAAGTGCAGGGTTCTGGCTCTGCACTTCTGATTGGCTGTTAATGGCAAGATCGGATTGGTCTGTTCAGGAGAATCTGATTGGCCATTAACAGGCCACTCTCATTGGTTAACGGAGCTAGCCCTCCCGGATTGCTATTGGTTGAATAGTTAATAAGTTGCCTATATAAGGAAGGCTATAGCAGCCATCCAGTTTGAGCTGTCACACCATGTAAATAAAGAGTTTGAAGTTCACTGCTTCTACCGGCTCGTCTCCATTATTCGCACCCATGCTCCAGACTTAACAAGTTCATTCTATCTTAATCAAAAATAGACATTTTAAAACTGTACCAGAGTACCTTTAGGGAAAATGTTGTTGATAAAGTAAACATTTCTATGATAAGGCAAGTAGTTGTGGGAGATTCTATGCTGCCGTTGAAAACAAATAAACTAATAACCCTTCCAGAGACTCATGCCATTAATTTATCTAACTCTGCTATAAGATGTCAGTAACCTGGTTCATATGTTGCTTTTCAGAAGCTTATTTAATGTTTCAGCGTTGCTATGTGCCATGCTATGAAGGAGATCAAGAAGATAGTGGAGGTGGAGAGATGAGAGAGAGATGAGAGAGAGAGAGAGACTAGGTCAGAAGTTGACCTGAGTTGGGGAGGCCCAAATAAAAAGAGAAGGTGACTCTTTCTATCACAACCTGTCCTAATTTTCTTTATAGAAATATGAATGTGCACCAAATGGCAAACATATTATTAAAATAATCTAATGTTATCATTTCTTAGATCCAAGTCTGGAAAGACGTTAGTAAAATAGTTCATCACTATTTACAATGTCTTCCAACATATCTATTTGGGTATGAAAAGATACAGGTGCTTTTTAATGCATACATTTTTTTTTCATGGGGAATAAAGTTTTCCCTATAGCTTTTATCCTCAATTTAAGACATTTTTTTTCTGAGCCAAAGACAGTGTAGTTATGTGGTTCACATGTTGTTGAAGAAAAGATGACTAATCTTCCTGACCCTTGCCTGATGTAATTTTAAAGCAGTAAATATGAAAACAGAGAGAAATAAAAATATGGCTACCAATTACCTTAAAAAGAAATAGGTAGTCATAAGCTATTTAATTGGTAATGGCAAACACTTGAACATAAGAAGGCTAAAATGAAAGCTTTTGTTTCTGATTTTGAAGAGAAGCAGTTACAAATGAGAGTGACAATGGATACTATGGTTCATGTGCTGGAGCATAATGATAAAAGCTTGAAGGCTTTCCTTTTTTTGTATTTTGTGAAGTCAGTTTCTTATTGACTAAGCAAAGGAACCCAAACAGCATGGGGTTCATATTAAAGCAGGCAGACTGCAAATTGGAAGTCACTTGTGTTTGGAGTTTTCAAGAAAAAATATAGCTCCTTAGGAGGTATATCAATCTTATGAAGGATCCTTCGTTTTTTTAGTTCATTCATTTGTTCCCTGTGTTATGTTCTGTGCGTGGCGCAAGAAGTGGAGACGAGTTGATGAACAGTGAACTTCAACTCTTTATTTAACATGGTGCAACAGTTCTAAAAACGGCCACAACAACCCCCTTTATATAGGCAAGCTCTTGGGTATTTAGCCAATGAAAACACAGGAACATTAGCTCTTTTAACCAATGAGAAAGGCTCGTTAATAGCCAATCAGATTGTCCTGAACGGACCAATCCGATATCGCTATTATTGGCCAATCAGAAGTGCAGGGCCAGAACCCTGCACTTTACTTTAAGGTTTCAACAATCTTTATTCAAGCACTTTTATTAATTCACAACACCCCTTCCCCTGGGCTCCGTTTAAGGGGTGCGGTAACGTAGTCTTTGAGGTAGGCAGGTTGTTTTGATTGGCTATTTGATTTACGTTGTCCTCCCGGTATTTGTCTAGAGTCTTGTTGGGGTAGGACGTTATCTGGTGAACAGGGTGCCTCTGGTTCTGTATCTAAACTTCCGTTACCACTAATGTCCTCGGTATCCCTTTGAAGCGAGTTTACCCCTGTCCCTGATCCTTCTTCACATGTTGCGTCTGAGCGGTCATTTATTCTGCTTGTGCTTTCTGCCATTTCAAACTCAGCCTCCTCGGTGTCTCCTCCCCCCTCAGTTTGGAAATGATCGGAATCACAGACCCCAGACTGCAGCCTTGAACGCAGCTGATCAATATGGCGCTTCCATATTCTATCATCGCGACATTTCACTCGGTACAATCTGGGTCCAGTTACTTGGATTACAGTTGCTTCGACCCACAATGGGTCGCCATAAAAGTTTCTTGTGAAAACCAAGTCGCCTACCTGAAAATTATGGCATTTCCCGCTGGATCCGTGTGGTTTTTCAGGTTCGTACGATGGGTGTAGTCGGTCGAGGTGGGAGCGGAGCTTTTGTCCCATCAATAACTCAGCGGGAGTTTTGTTGGTGACGCTGTGTGGAGTGATGTGCTGCAAAAGGAGTATCCAGTTAATCTTGTCTTCAATATCGCCATAGTCCATTTTATGTAGAGTTCTTTTGACGAATTGTACCATGCACTCGGCCCTTCCATTGGCCGCAGGATGCACCGGTGAAGTTAGCACATGGCGAATACCGCGGTCCACCAGATACTGTTCAAAAGAAAGCGCGGTAAACTGGAGCCCGTTGTCGGATACCAGAATGTCCGGTAGTCCGTGTGTTGCAAATAATCTGTTCAATTTCCTGATGACTGATTCAGTTGTTGTATTTTTCATCTCATGGATTTCGAGCCAGTTCGAGTAGGCATCCACTGTTAATAAAAATGTGTGTCCATTCGTAGGTCCCGCAAAGTCCAGATGAATATGGGACCATGGTCCCCTGGGTGTTTCCCATTCTGTTGGGGTTGCTTTCGGTGGGGCATTGCTGACTTCCTGGCATTTGTGACAAGTCTTTACCCATGCTTCGATCTGCTTGTCTATGCCCGGCCACCACGCATAGCTTCGTGTAAGTGCTTTCATGTGCACGATGCCGGGGTGGCCATCGTGCAAGGTTCTCAATACCGCTTGCTGTAACCGCTCTGGGACAACGACTCTATTGCCCCAAATGATGCAGCCTTTCTGGGAAAACAGTTCCATCTGTCGACTTTTGAAGGGAATGTAGTTGTCAGGGATTTGTTCCAATGGCCATCCATGCTCTACCCAGCTGAGGACACATGCTAAAATGGGATCACGTTCAGTTTCAATCACGATATCGTGAGCTGTCAATGGCGGTTTTTGGAGTGTCTCGATCTGCAGTGTTGTGACGGTCGGAGCAGGGTCATCAACGGTTTCTGGAAGTGGTGCATGGCTCAATGCGTCAGCGTGGGGAATGGCTTTCCCTGGGTGGTGTTGCAACTTATAATTATAGGCAGCCAAAAATTCTGACCAGCGAGTCATTCTGTGAAATAATATATAAGGGATTGGTTTATCTCCCGCTATTATTCCCAGTAAAGGTTTGTGGTCAGTTATCATAGTGAAAGCTCTCCCATAAATATATTCATGAAATTGTTTAACAGCAGATACAATAGCAAGAGCTTCCTTGTCGATTTGACTGTAATTGCGTTCTGCTTTTGATAGCGTTTTTGAAAAATAGGCAACAGGGGCTTCACTTCCGTTTGGTAAAATGTGGCTCAAAATGGCGCCCACTCCGAAAGGTGATGCATCACATGTAACTGTTAAAGGCAAAGTCTCATTATACTGCATCAAAACAACGTCAGAGGTCAGTAGGTTTTTTACTTGTCGAAACGCATGTTCCTCTCGGTGCCCCCAAACCCAGGGTGCTTTTTTGTCCAATAAATGATGTAGGGGTTCGGCTATGGTTGCTTTGTGAGGCAGAAAGACATTATAAAAATTGATAAGGCCTAGGAAAGCTTGGAGATAAGCCTTATTGCGGGGTTTTGGGGGCATTTTTGATTGCCCTAAGTTTTCTATCTATTAAATATCCTAAAAATTCTTCTCGATCTGTACATAGTTGACACTTGTTTTTTTTAACTTTGAGACCCGAGTCTTTAAATCTCTGAAGAACCAATCCCAGGCGCTCCCTTAGTATGTCTTCAGTCGGAGCAGCAATTAAAACGTCATCAAAATAGGGGACAACGCCTTTATCCCTTGTAATAGTCTTTCCATCCAACTTTGAAAGATTCCCGGGGCCACGCTTACTCCAAATTGGAGTTGGTTACATTTAAACGCACCTTGGTGCGTAACAATCATTTGGGCCTCTGCTGTTTTTTTGTCTACAGGCAGTTGTTGGTATGCCTGGGCTAGATCTAGTTTAGCAAAGACTTTTCCGCCCCCCAGGGAATGGAGAAGGTGTTGCACCACCGGTACTGGGTAAGCGTTTTGCTGCAGGGTGTGATTCAGGGTGGCTCGGTAGTCCACACAAATTCTTAATGATCCATCCGGCTTGATGGGTGTCATGATTGGGGTTTCCCAGGGAGAATGGTCGGTTGGTTCTAACACCCCCTGGGCTATTAATTTATCAAGCTGCTTGTCAATCTTTGGTTTAAGGGTAAATGGAACTCGACAAGGCTTAAGGTGGATGGGAGCTATTTCGGGGTTGAGGTTAAATGATATTGGGGTCCCCTTGTACTCGCCTAGTTTATCTGCAAAGATGTCCTGGAATTCTTGGACGAGAGCCTCTTCCCAGTCGTTGCTGCTGGTTCGGTGAATGCCGGCTACTTCAATTCCAAATGGAGCGAACCATTGGAGACCTAACAAGCTAGGCCGATCCCTGTTGACTACAGTCAAGGGTAGAGATGCGGTACGATTTTTAAATGAGACACGGACTTGGCTGGATCCAACGACTGGAATTCGATTTCCCTGATAATCTTTGAGTATGATTCTTTGGAATCAGAGGTCTTGTCGCCGGACGGTAGGGATGAGTTGCTTGAGGGTCTTCCAGGAAACCATCGAGAGGGACGATTCTGAATCGACTTCCATCATACAAGGCTGGTTTTCGATGGCCACCTTCACCCGGATCTTCTTGGCGTCCAGTGATGAGGCGTGACCAATCGTAATAGTTTGGGGCGCCTCTTCTCGCTTCGTTGAGTGGTTTAGGGGTTTGTTTCTGTAGGAGTGGTTGTTCCATTGGTGGTTCAAGGGTTCTCGCTTTACAGGACGGCTTCCTGTGGATTGGCGATAGTTAGCCCCCCTCGGGGGCTGGCTGGGTCCTTGTTTGCTTCTACAGACCCGTCCAATGTGGCCTCTTTTCCCGCACACATGGCAGAGCGCGTCGAGGAATTTGCAGTCTGATCAGGGGTGGTTTGCCCCACAACCAGTGCATTGGTACTGCGATCTCTTGCATTGGTCTCGTTCAGACTGGAGCCGGTTGACCTCTTCTTCATCACTTTCCGATGACAATTCGAGGTCCTCGTGGTGGGCTGTCGTTGCCTGTTCTTCTAAGTGAGGTGAAACTTCGCTGGCAAGTTGGCAAAGTGGGGCATGGGTGCGGCGCATTCGGGAAGCCAACTTCCTGGTTGTTTCTGCTGCAGTAGCATCAGCGATGGCATCTGTAAGGCTAATGTCGCCTTTCATCATCAGCTTGCTCTGCACGCTGGTGCATCTAATCCCAGAACTACTCGGTCTCTCAGGGCTTCTTCGAGGTCAGCAAACCTGCATAGGCCTCCCAGATTCCGGAGATCAGCTATGAAATCAGCAACACTTTTGCCCTTCCGCTGATCTCTCTGGTAAAATTTATGCCTTCTAACGAGCATTGGTATGGTCGGTGCATAGTGGGCCCTTAGCAAGGGTTTGAGGACGTCCCAGTCCATGGACTTCACTTCTGCCAGTTTCGCTAGTGCCTTGGCCATCTTGAATATGGTCGGTCCGCAATGAGTTAGGAATACCGCCCGTTTTTTTCCGGTAGTGGCATCCTTCAAATTGTTGGTTTCCAGAAACATTTGGAAGCGATCCATATATGAGTCCCAGTCTTCTTGTTCCGGGTCGAATGGAGTGGGTGGTATGATGCTGCCGGACATGGTTCCGCCATTGGTGCGTTTCAGCCACGTGCTCAGTTATCGCTCTGTAGTGTTCAGTCAGCTCTGACGTCTCCACATCCCACCTTCATCACCAGTGTTATGTTCTGTGCGTGCCACAAGAAGTGGAGACGAGTCGATGAACAGTGAACTTCAATTCTTTATGGTGCAACAGTTCTAAAAACGGCCACAACAGCCCCCTTTATATAGGCAAGCTCTTGGGTATTTACCCAATGAAAACACAGGAACGTTAGCACTTTTAACCAATGAGAAAGGCTCATTAATAGCCAATCAGATTCTCCTGAATGGACCAATCCAATATCGCTATTATCTGCCAATCAGAAGTGCAGGACCAGAACCCTGCACTTTACTTTAAGGTTTCAACAATCTTTATTCAAGCACTTTTATTAATTCACAACACCCTGTTAATTGCATTACTGTACCACTTTCCTCATAAGGCAGCCAAGATGGTTTATATTTTTAAACTACTGAATAGGAAAATGTATCGTGTTCTCTCAGGCCACTGAGAGTTTATGATGTGAATGATGCTAGGACTTCCCCGTTTGTGCTTTTCTATTCCAAGATTATATTTAAAACTTAACTGTAAAAAGGTGCATTTCTAAGGATCTATAGTAGCAGCCAACCGGTGTCCCACGGCCCACTGGTGAGCCATGAAAAAATTTTGGTGGGCCGCAGAGAAATCTCACCCACAGAGCACCCTCCCCCAAAGCAATTAATCCAGGCTGCGCAGAAACACAAGGCTGAGCCGCCCAAAAGGCCCATGGAAACCCTCCCTGCCCACTCACTCCTTACCTGGCAAACTTGCCTGCTAAATTTCTATTTTTCCATTTTCCCGACCATCATCTGTTCTGCTGTGCTGGGAGATTTAGATTAGCCAGGAAGCAGAAAATGGTTGCTTTCTAGCTAATCTTTAGATCTTCGGCTCTGCTTTTAAGCACAGCTGAACTTCCCTTAAGACTGAAGGTTCTATTATTCAGTGCACAATCATGGCAAGCAAATTTGAGAGACTGAGCTAGCTGATGGCAGATAGATAAATCACTGAATGATTCTATGAGCAACTCAATCTGCCTGCCTGCTTTGCCTGATTTTGGGTAAAAGTTGCTTTTTTTATTATAAAAAATTCAATATTTACATACATGGTGTGTTGTGAGTTAATTTTAAGAGTTTGCTTGCAAGCAAATTTCATATGACAGACTTAGCTAGCCAGTGGCAGATAGATACATTTCTGAATGAATCTGTGATTCTGTGAGCAACTCAATATGCCTGCCTGCTTTGCCTGATTTTGGGTTAAAGTTGCTCTTTTTTAATAAAAAATTCAATTTTTATATAAATATTTATAATATTTACATACAAGCCATGCCCAGCCAGTCACATGATCACCAAGCCACACCCACAAATTAGGTCACACCCACAGAACTGGCTAGTGGTCCCTGGGATTTGGAATTATGAGTTTGGTGGTCCTTGAGGACCAAAAGGTTAGCAACCCCTGATCTATTGAAGAATTTTTGAGTTCATTTAAACCAGAAACCAGCAGAGAAGGGTGATCACAGACTTAGGTCAGAAAATCAAGATGGTGGCCACAATAGTACAATTAAAACTGTGCAGAATGTGGTTTTTATGTGTGTTATGACACATAAAAAGGCAAAGTTTAAAGCAGGAATGGCTGCCCTATATCTTATGTCAAGAAGGCAAACTAGTTTATTAATTTTTGCAACCTGTGTTTTTTTCTAACCTTTTTAATGAAGCTATTTATTTTGTTCCTTTAAAGGTTTCAATAAATTGTTGTTGTTGTTTTTAAAGCAAAGCTTCCATTTGTACTATCATGGCTGCCATCTTCAGGGTTTTTTTTTTTAACCACATCCAATGGATATCAAAATTATAACATATATTGGTTTATTGATCAGAGCTGGAGCAAAGATACCCTTAAAGAAGGGAGGGGTTACAGTTCCTCTTTATAGACTTATGCAACGATAATAGACATTTCATTTGATTCTGATTCAGTGATTGGTTAACACAGATTTATGTGTTAATGAGCTTGGCAACAAAGTGACATTAGTCAAGTAATGGCTTTTGAATACAGCAATGCCCCTGAGTTCAGATAAATGGGCAAAGAATTGAAGCTGCTTTGTTTTTCTACTTGCTGTCTTATAATCTTGAATTCTCCACTTTATGTGTTAAGCCTTATTGGTATAGTTAACTCTAAGCAATTTCACTATCTTTTTTCCACTTGCAACATTTTTCACATCTGAGGATTCCAAGCAATTAATTTAGGTTATATTTTTTTTCCTGTAAATTGTAATTTTCTTCAAAAATTCTAACCCTTTACATTATTTTATTGTATTATTGTATTAGCAACGGGATAGAAGTGTGTGTGTGTGTGTGTGTGTGTGGTATGTGTGTGGTGTGTGTGTATTCAGGCACCACTGTAGAAAATTAATATGAAAGACTAATGTTGTATGAAAGCAAGAAAGAATATTGTTCTTTCATCTATGAATGCCAACGATTAGAATAATTTGATCAATAAATAAATGCATAAATGCATGTGCAACATTAACATAACTATTTTTAAAATAAGCTGTTGGAAGGCCTCTACACAAACATCTCACTCACCCTGAAAAAAGATGGAGGTAGAATTCCACAAAATGTCAAAGCATCCTTTCTTCTAACTTAAAGCAAAACTAAATGAATTGTATGGTATAGTTTGACTTTATAGTCAGAGATTAATTTGTACATCTGAGGAGGGTTTTTTTATGAATGATTATCATGCTTTTGTTTCAATTCTGTGTCCTATGCTAAAGAGTGAAAACAAATCAGATCACAATGTTTAATAAAAAAACATTGTGATTTAATTTGTTTATGGTCTTTAGCCTTGGACACAAAATAAAAAAAAAAAACCATGATAAACATTAACTAGAAATGTATTCTTCCTTCCCTGCATCTACATACTCTGCAGGTATTGCCAGCAGAAGTTGGTAGTCAAGCATGAAATGCAGCATTACTGGAATTTCAATTAGAAAATATTGAAAATTGTAGAAAAGCAATGTTTCTATTGTAGCTTATAAAAGATGCTTAGTCAAAATATTGTCAAAAATTTGGTTAAAATATTGTCCCTTTTTGGATTTTCTAAATGTTTGTGAATCTTTCCCACTGAAGATTATCAGAACTTCAAATAAATCCAAATCATAGATACAGGGTTTTTTTTAAATAAACACTACCAAATTTGATTTTTTTTTGTTTCTTTTATAAATGATGTCATCCCACTTGTGAAAAAGTAATCAGATGAAATTGCCCATTAAAAGGATAAACATGGCCAGTTCATTAAACAATCAGAACTGATTTTGACTTGCCATTTTTTGACCAGCGATGCTCTATTAATGTTCACTAACCTTGACAACTTATGATGGCCAACTCACAATGGAATATATTACACTGATATTGAAGAAATGGTGGAACAGAAACATTAAAAAAAGGATGCCAAAGGAGGGACAAATGTGAATAACGAAAATTAAAATAATTGGTTAATTATTTTAAATAATTAAATTGAATTATCCTGTGGCAAGTTGTCCAATGTTGAGTCGGCCATAGTGAGTTGGCCACAATAAGTTGGGTGTGATGGGTTGGCTGTGGTAAGTTGTCCATGGTGAGTCTGCTGCAGCAAGTTTTCCCAATCCATTTAAGGGGGTGATCATTTTTTTCACATTAGCACAGTCATGCATTGGATGACTTTATTAAAGAAATTCATGACACAAATATCAAGCTTTATTGTTATGGTCATTCAGCATAACAATAAAGCTTGATATTTGTATCATGCATTTCTTTAATAAAGATTCTCTTTTTACATCAGTATACTCTGCATGACATTCTAATGATGTTCAGTGACAAAGATATGGAAAAATTCAGAAACCTCAAAAAGACATAATACTTTTCTCAAGTACATAAAAAAGAGGCAAATTTAAAATTGTACTCAGGAATGCATGCATAAATGTGTGTGTCTGTGTGTCTGTGTGTGTGTAGAGAGAGAGAGCTGAATACATAATTGTATTATTATTTCTTCAAGAAATGCAATGTTTTCCACATCTAAACTTTTAATTCTACCTTTGTTCAATCATATGGTTCACGACTTTAGAAATAAATTTCCTTTTCAATAAGGCATCTTCTGATAAGCCTTGGTGCCAAAGCAGATGGAAACCTAATTCCAAGGAAATAAAAGTCACATTTTCAAATTTGTTCCATGATTCATGATGCTCTCAGAAAGGCTACTGCATTACTCAGGACAAATATAATAGCAAAGAATTATCTGTAAAATAATTCTATTTCTTAACTAGAACAATGATTTAACTTACATCAGTATTTGATACTGAATAATGCCATATTTTAAGCATAATTTCATTTCAGTACTAAGCATAATTTTTTTAAAGAAATTTGAATAGAGAAGTAAGTCATTGGAAATGCTAGAGCCACATCAGAATATGCAACTATAACATTACAATCAGAAAGTCAAATCATGTTAAAATAATTCTTTAACATGGAATTCATTGTAAATATAAGGGGATGCAATAAAATAATAATCTCCAAATGATTGCATTCTTCAACAGGTCTGTTGAATTATCTTCTGGAAGATAATTTTGGAATCTGTCTGGAAAAGAAGCAATGCTAGGCACAAAAGTCTGAAAAAGAGAAGCTTTTAAGGATTAGCAGAGATGTATTGTGTTTATGTTTGTGTAAAGTCAAAACCACTTCCTCTGAATAATTATTAAAGGGTGCAGGGCCATAAAAACCAAGTGCCTCTTCTCTTACTAGTATCAGAAGTAATCCTACTGATGATAAAAACAGTAGGATATAAGACATTCTATTCTTTGAATGGAATGGTGTGGCCATGAACCCAATTCATACACAAATGCTTTTAGTATGGGCCAAGACCATTTAAAACCACATTAAAATTTGGGAAGTAGAATATATCTATGCTTAAATGAATGAGTGGTTCTAGGATAAAATGTACAGATAGTCCTCAATTTACAATAGTTCAGTCAGAGACTGAAATTACAACAGCACTGAAAAAAGGGACTTATGACCGTTTTCACACTTATGAAAAATGTACAGAATTGCAGGTCATGTGATCAGTGGTGGGATTCAGCCAGTTTGCACCAGTCCGGGAGAACCAGTTGTTAACTTTCTGAGCAGTTTGGTGAACTGGTTGTTGGAAGAAATCATTAGATCAGAGAACCGGTTGTTAACTTATTTGAATCCCACCATTGCATGTGATCAAAATTCAGATGCTTGGCAACTGGTTCATATTTATGATGGTTGCAGTGTCCTGGGGTCCAGTGTCCAGTGTCCATGTGATCACCTTTTGTGACTTTCTGACAAGCAAAGTCAAGGGAGAAAACAGATTCACTTAACAACCTTGTTATTAATGTAACAGCAGTGATTCGCTTAACAACTGTGGCAACAAAGATCATAAAATGGGGCAAAACTCCACTTAACAAATATCCCACTTATCAACAGAAATTTTGGGCTCAGTTGTGGTCATAAATTGAGGATTACCTTTTGTGCCAATCTATAATCTTAATAAAGATGTGAGAATAAATATTTGATTTGATTAGGTTAATGTTTCTTTCAAAAACAACTTAGAGTTTAGGTTGTAAATTTAATGTACATTGGAGAAGCATATATTTTAGTACAGATACAAGTACTGCATACCAGAAGATATATTTAGGATTGTGACAGAGTAGGCTTGATATTACAGCATATAAATTAAATACAAATTAACAAGCAAACAAACTCTACCACATCTCCCCTTAAAATAACCAAAGATCTATAAGTCACGATAAAGCTATAGCATGTTGGTGAACACCATGAAGTAGTGGAAGAAGATTTTTATGAGCCTGAAGTAATTTAAACTCTATTAATGACTAAGCGCATATGGAGTAGTCTGTCAGGTGCCGTATGCAGCTGTTTGGCTGCAATACACTCATTACTGAGCAAGAGGAAATAAAACCCTCTGCTCTTATTGGAAAAAGGAAATGTTAAAAATACCCTTTATCTTCACTGGCACAGTTCAATTAAGAATAAACTTATTCTTGGGGTAATATTGGTTAGAAGGCAAATTAAAATATTCTGGATAGAGATGGAGATGTAAATAAAAGAGATGATAAAGAGGGATGATAAATAGATGCAGAGATTAGAGATAGAGATAAAGATAGAATGAGATAAGATATAGGGATGATAAGATAGAAACAGACACAGACACACACACACACACACAGAGAGAGAGAGAGAGAGAGAGAGAATAATAAAGATGATAGAGAGGGGTGATAAATACAGAGATAAGAAATAGAGATAAAGATTATAATGAGATAGAGATATAGGGATGATAAGATAGAAACAGACACAGACACACAGACACACACAGACACACACAGAGAGAGACAGATAGAGAGATAGACAAAGATAGAGAGATAGACAAAGATAGATGATAGAGAGGGGTGATAAATACAGAGATAAGAAATAGAGATAAAGATTATAATGAGATAGAGATATAGGAGTGATAAGATAGAAACAGACACAGACACACAGACACACACAGACACACACAGAGAGAGACAAAGATAGAGAGATAGAGATGAGAGAAAGAGAAAAAAAGATGAGAGAGAAAGAAGAGAAAAAATAATAGAGATGATAGAGAGGGGTGATAAACACAGAGATTAGAAATAGAGATAAAGATAAAATGAGATAGAGATATAGAGATGATAGAGATAGAAACAGAGAGAGAGAGACACTCATGGGCTCTTCTTGAAGACCAGCCTACAACTGCAGCTAGACAGAATTCATCAGTTCCAGTAATTGTTCCAGTAATTGATCTACCCACATACTTCAAGGCCCAGGATTTTCAACTGCCTTCATCCAGTGGAATTTCCCTTTCAATTGAGATCTGAAAAGGGACGTTTTCCTCAGCTGTAGGAAATTATCCTTGTCACCTTATAGTTATACTGTAAGTTGCTCATTTTAATTCATCCATTCATTAAGATTGGTATTAACGTGCACTTTAGGCAGCTATCTTAGTATAAAGATATCTGCCAAAAAGCGCCTGTTAATACTAATCTTAATGAATTATTTATTTATCCCACTACCTTACTGACTTAATTAGACTGAATCTTAGCTTCCTAACAAATACACATTCTATAAATCCATAGTTGAAGATTCTGTCTAAAGTTGGAAAATCCCATTATGAATTTTAAGTTAGAAATGAGGCTAATCAGTTGTAACTACAGGATGAATCCAGAAAAGCATGAAGAGAATAAGACTCTCCTATTTTTCTTTCTTTTCTCCATGTCATTCCATGAATATAATTGCTATGGAACTATAATAATTATTCAATTGTGTGGAAAGATAACAAAGAAAAATAAATATCTTTCTTTTTTCCAATAAAAACAAATATGGAATGTAATTAGAGAAAAACACTTTGTATATTCATTCTTTTTACCACTATGAAATTATATATTCCCTAACTTTTAGGAAATAGTTTTACAAGGTGGTTCATTTTGTATTAGCATAAACTAGAATGTCACTAAATCACAAAGTGAGGTTTTCATCTAAACTGCAATAATTATACTTTTAAAATGTAGAATATGAGAGGGGAAAATCTGAGCCCATCCACACTGATTCAGTGGTAGGAATAATTTCATTAACAGCAATACAAATAAATATTACAATATTCAAATTAATGTGCTTTGCTCAGATGAAATATAGGAGATGATAATACATGTTTCTTATTTCATGCTGCTTATCTTGATATTTGTTATGTATTGTGTGATCAGTTTAATAACTAATAACTTCATCTTTTAGCCCTACAAGAAAATGTGGCTCATCAAGAGTCCAGATTGAGCCCTCCTCGGTGATGGACCATAGATCATGATTGTCTACAGCTATGGTCTGTGCTCTTTCGTTGGAGAGCCCCAATCATTGCGATTGAGGGGCTGAAGCTGCCTTGGAGGGGTGGTGGAGTAAGGAGAACCCTCAAGCCAGGTTGAGAGGACCCGCATCTCCCCTCCTGGGTTTGGTCTTTTTCCCCTGAAGATGACTGAAGCGGTGGTCCAAAATGGCTACCCTGAATAGGAGGACTCAGCTGGACTAAGATTAGTGCAGGAGGGAAGAAAGAGGTGAATAACATCTGAGCTGGGACAATTGGGTGAAACAACTAAAAATAGTATTCCGGGATTAAGGTAACATCGAGCTTTTAAGAAAAGAAAAGTGAGCGACGGAAATACAAAGCGACTGGAAAAAATAAAAAAATAATTTTGACAGATAAGCGGGGTTTCAAACCGGGAAAGGAAGAAGCTGGAACTAAAGACTTAATTAAATTGGACTAAAATATCTTGGCAATAAAAAGGCATAAAATTGTCAAAAAATAATAATAATAAAATTTATAAATTGGAGACTGGATTGTTCTGGAATATTGAGGTTTGAAAAACCCTAAATAATAAAATAGGGGGAAAAGGTGAAGACTTTGTATAATGGAGAGTGCCATCATTTGATAAATAACTTAAACTCAAACAAAAGGATTATCCCGTTTCTGTATGAACTTATGTTGATATAATGTTAAAGGAATATTGAAACAAAGTAAGAATTTTAGAAAGTGAAAGTGGAACTAGAATAAAGAAAGAAGCAAGGAAAGACTGCCTGTGGGATTGATGGATGTTTTTGGTATAGACCCTGGGTTGGAACAACTGAAAGTCTTTAAAAAACTTGAAAAAGAAAGAAAGAAAGTAAAAGTGTTTTTTGTGGACTTCAATGATTATAAAATATAAGCGTGTGTAATGATGATATTTCTTTGGGAATTAAGAATGGAACTTAAAAATATGAGAGAAGTACTACAGGAAAGAGGTGAATCAATTTGCTATGTGTTAGAAGAAATGGAAAGGGCAATTGAAGAACAAGAAGAAAGAACTTCAGAGTAGGAGTCGACTCAAGGAGAAGCCATTTTAAATATCAATTAATACAAAGAACACTACAAAAACGAAGGGAAAGAAGGAAAGCTAAAAAGTTGAGATTTAAGAAGACAATCAAAAGGGGGAATAGGAAAGGTAGAAAGGTGCAGCAGAAAAAGGGAAAGGAAGATATCAAGAAAGAGATGGATATAAACTGGAATGAGAAAAGGGAAAAAGAGGGGGTAGAGAGGCAGTAAGAAACAGGTGCAGGAAATAAAGAAACACGGAAATAGTAAGATGATGAAAAGAAATTCTTTTTTCAGAGATAATGGTTGATGAATTAAAAGGGGGATTCTGCAGGGTGACAAGGGGTAACAAGAATATATTTGCAATTAAAAATACCTAGAAAACAGGGTAATATAGATTATTAATGGAGGGATGGATATTGATAACTCTTATTAGATGAATATATACTTTTATTTTTATCTTTAAAAGAAAAGTTAAGGTCTACTGAAGAAATTGTAACTATTGAAATGAATATGAAGATGTTTAAAAATGAGGTCAATATCAGTGATTAGGAATTAAATAGTCAATCTTTCCCTTTCATTTTTTAAAAAATTAGAAATAAAATTAAGGGGGGAAAATATATTGCAGAATCCAAATGAAAAGATGTAATGATTATTATTGTAACTACTTAAATATAAAGGTTTATTGGGAATTAAGATGAGGGGATAAAGGTATATTTTAACCACTGAGGTGTCCCACTCAAAGCAGCAAAAGGGGGGAAAACCTATGCTTGTTTCTTTTTCTTTTGTGTTAAAACTTGTATTAATCTAGAATTTATAGAAAGAATGTGTGATGGAAAGAAAATATGACAGATTAAAGAACTATTTAAATTAATAAACTAACACAGACTATTAAAAGGAAGGAGAGACAGTGGTAACTTTTTTTTTAATTAGGCAAATATTTGAAATAATTGAAATTAAACAAAAGGATGTTTGGATTGAGATTAATCTAAGAGACTAGGATTAAATTGCTTGTTTCTGTCCTTTCTGAAAGTTTGGAATGGAAAAGATAATAATAGAATTAAGCATGCATATATGAATGTGTAAGTATTGTCATATTTGTATGTAAAAGTGATAACCCGGAAATATGTTGTCCACTAAAAAGAGCTTTTTGTTTTTATGTGAAAAACTGAATCAAATTTGTTTAAAAGAAAAAAGAAAAAAGAAAAGAAAATGTGGCTCATCTAAAACATTCATTTATTAAAGAAATAAAAGGCCAAAATATACAAATACAGTTAGTAGTTTTTTAGCAATTGCCTTGG
This sequence comes from Hydrophis major, assembly GCA_033807585.1. NCBI lineage: Eukaryota > Metazoa > Chordata > Lepidosauria > Squamata > Elapidae > Hydrophis > Hydrophis major. The sequence continues at coordinate 169,973,173 of CM066330.1, forward strand.
ATGACAAATATGTGGTCAATAAATGGTAGTAACGGTAGTTAAAATTATCCAACCTAATTTTCCAAAATTAACAAATGCATTATTGCATAAGCTTTCTCTGATTATTTCCAAAATATTTGAAGAATACTGACTTCTCAGTAATGACATCAAAGTACAATATGCAGTTGTTATGGGATATTTCAAAAGTTTCATCTGCTATGTATTCTGATTGAAAATATAGTTGTCCAAATGTTGCTAGGAATCAGATAGTTGGTTCATTCAATCAGATAGTTGGATTAGAAAGTCTTTGTCCTTTCTAATCCAAACAAAAAACAAAGGAGGAATAACAAAACAGGTGTCATACCACTATGATGTGAACTCAGTCCATTTTGTATGTGTGTTGTGACATTGCATACATGTACAAAGACAGGAGCACATGTTATGCCATGACAACTTGTTACATCATTTTGATGTTATTATTGGATTCTTTGGATCTTGTTATTCTGAAATTTCTTTAAATTGCTGGGTTTATTCTTTAAAATTGGTGATTAAGCAATTTGGAAAAAGTGCAGAGAAGAGCAACTCAGATAATTAAGGGCTTGGAAACTAAAACATATGAAGAATGGTTATAGGAATTGGGTAAGGCTAGTCTAGAGAAATGGAGGATGAAGGACAGAGGTGGGATTCTGCCAGTTTGGACCAGTTCAGGTAAACCATTAGCTCCGATGATCAGCTGGTCCCGCCCACCCACCCCGCCCTCTGCTGTCCTTTATTTCCTGCTTTGTAGGTCATCTCAATCATGTGGCACAGCTGATTTCCCGCACCCTCGCTGTTCTACTTACTGTTGCTGACTTGGAAGGTAAGCAGTTGAGCTTCTAAATGCCCCATTTTCAGCACTGTGCACAAGTGCCTTAGGCGTGTGTTGTAACTATGTATCATTCATGTGATTGCAACTATGTATCATTGCAACTATGTATCATTCAAGCATTTGCAACATTGTATCATTCACGTGTAATCATTAACTTCTGTCTCTTCAGTGACCTTTGCAAGGCACGTACAAGAGACAAGGAGATAGACGTTTGTTAAATAAGCTTATCCACTTTGTAAATAATCTGTCCGGTATGCAGCTTTGTAAACATGCACGTCCTGATGAGATTAACATGTTTGACTTGAGCTTTTTAATTAAATCATTTTCTTGTAAAAAAGCACAATAAAAGAGCGTGTGCCAAGACATTCGGCGCGCTCATCAAGAGGAAACTTCGCTTCCTGTCGTTTCTCTTCCCTTCGCTCCCTTTCATGAGCCGCCCATCAGATGCGGGATAGCAGATACCGCAGGCGTGCACACACACATTCACCAAATGTTGTTAAACCAGCAGCATCCCATCACTGACTAGGGTGGTGGGTCATGGTAACAATATTCCAATATTTGAGAGGCTGCCTCAAAGAAGAGGGGTCAACTTATTTTTCAAAGCACCAGAAGGCAAGGCAAGAAACTGTGAGAACAAATAGCCAGTGGAACAGCTTGCCTTCAAAAGTTGTAGGTGCTCCATCACTGGAGTTTTTAAAGAAAAGACTGAACAGCCACTTGTCTGAAATGGTAGAGGTCTCCTACTTGAGCAGAGCTTGGAGTAAAAGACCTCTAAAGTCCCTTCCAGCTCTATTCTGATTGATGATTGATTTATTGATATTTTTTTTGGCCCTAAGAACAATTAGATTTAAGAAATGAGAGAGAAAGCTTTTCTCTAGTGGCCCCCATCTCTAAGGAATATTTTTTCAACTTGGATTCTTCCTTCCTACAAATCTTTAGCAAAAGGCCAAGCATTCCTTTCTCTTTAGTTTTCTCTGAAGAAGCATTTCAATGGAAAGCATTCAATTCTGGATTTTAATACCATGGAAAGGGAAACATCTCTTCCCGTACTTTGCTTTTATTAATTTTAATATGTCTTGTATTATTTCATTTTATTCTGCAAGCCAATTTGGGAGGATTTGTTTCCTAAAAAGTTGCTAAAAGAATTTTAAATAAAGCAATAGTTCTAATGAAGTAGATCACAAGCCAGGAAAGTTTATGAGAAAATTAATTGGTTAGCCTGCACTGTTTTTCTTGTAACAGACTATAATAATTAGGCTCTGGAAACATTTTTAAAAACATAACTGTGATAAGTGGTTGAATTTCTACCAGTATTGTGCCCTGTGGAGATACAGTACTTCAACTTATCCAAGATATTAAGAGGGCATCAGGCGATGGAAAGCTGCATTATATAGTATGGGATATTACTGAGCTTCACTTGAATGGTTTTTTTTCCCTTTTGCTTCAATTTTTCTGTAACTTTTAGCTTAGTTGTAGCTTTTTCATTACTACTTTATAAAGTATTTAAGTCATATTATTTACATTGTATGGTTATTGTATAGTTTATTATTTTTGGTATTATAAAGGGAAGGACAGCATGAATTTTAAAAGTGAATAAATGTCTTACTATTATTAATTAGATAATGTTCAATTAAATATAAGTTAAATTAGATTTAGTGATAATTGATTTTGGATCAATTTAGAAAAATATATTTCAAATCATCATAGTTATTTTGGAGAAAGAGGTTTGCAACCATAACAGGTGTTAATATTTTTGGTAACATAGATTGTTTTTAAGAGGGCAAGCAATGTGACATAGATTTTGTGTAAGCCTATCATTTACAGGATCCAAATCCAAACTGTATATCCTGTAGCTACTATATTTATGTTTACTCTTGTGGGCCATGATTATAAAGTGACAGAAGAAAAGCTTACCCTTTCATTCTTTCCTTGTGAGATTTTCAAAGACAACTAAGTGGTTAATACTCATCAGAGAGTATTAAGTTTCATGGGTCTATCAAGGCAATTGGTGGGTTGTAATCTATGCCCATTTACCTGAGAGCAAGTTTCTTCAAGTTCTCTCAGATTTCTGCTTATGCAATAGGTCTTTCTTTTTTTCCCCTAAACCCTAATGTTACCTCATGTCCAAAATATGATGTACCTCCAAATTTTACCCCACATTGAACTGGTAGGACTATAGCATACAACAATGGAAACGAATCAGTTCTGTCAGTAGTATCAATTTAGCTACTGAGCACAATGCAACAGAATTATTGTACTCCATCAGTTTCTTTACACAATCAGAACAGAGCTGGAAGGGAGGTATTTAAGGTCTTCTAGTTTAGCCCCCTGATTCAAGTGGGAGACCCTATACTATTTCAGTCAAGTGACTGTCCAATCTCTTCTTAAAAACATCCAGTAATAAAGCACCCACAACTTCTGAAGGCAAGCTGTTCCATTCGTTAATTGTCCTCATTGTTAGGAAGTTTCTCTTTAAATCCAGGTTGCTTCTCTCTTTGATTAGTTTCCATACATTGTTTCTTGTCCTGCCCTCTGGTGCTTTGGAAAATAAATTGATCCCCCCTCATTGTGGCAGCCTGTCAAATATTGGAATACTACTGTCATGTCCACCCTAGTCCTTTTCTCTAGACTAGCCAAACTCAAATCCTGCAATGGTTCTTCATATGTTTTAATCTCTTAAATTGCTCAACTATTTAATCTTCTAAAATGGAATTCACAGGATTGCAGTATATTAAGTCTCTTTTTAAAAATTGTCATTAAATTCCTTTCATGTTTGTTTTTAATCCAGCTTTGGAAGGAAAAAAAAATAAAGTCATATTTGTAGCTTTGAAATGAGGGGTCCTTAGAGCTCTCTGAACTTGGTTGTTTTCTTGCAGAAGTTTCATTATCCAAACTGGGTAACATTATCAATGCACTGATGCTGTTACCTAATTTGGGTAATGAGACTTCTGCAAGAAAACAACCAAGCTCAGAGAGCATCAAGGACCCATAAACTCATACTTTTTTTCTGGAGATTTGCTAAAATATATTGTCTTGTAAAATCCATACTAGAGTCCTGTCCTCATGTTGAATGTCTGAAAAGCAGAGCAACATATTTTTGAAGGAATTAAATCATAAAAAAAGATTCTATCTGAGCTATTGTCATGGAGACAGTTGCTAAATGCATGGGTTATCATGGAAAGAGCAACTTGATAAGAACATATCTTCTGTATGACAATTGATCCTATTCACATCAAGTCATTCTTCTTTTGAATAGTCTTATTAAGTTCAGACCAAGTTTAATATTAATTCTTCATATATTTCCTAATAATTAAAGAAGGCAGTCAGTCCTGAGAGTGTTTCTTCAACTAAGCATGACCATGGGAAAGAATACTGAATAGCCTTCACCATCCAGATGTCTTCTAGTTGTCTATTCCCAAAATCCCTCCAGTTGTAAATTTCTGAGAATGGAAGTCTAATTCATTTAGAAAGCAAATTAATCCAGAATATCAACTTGGGAAAATAAAACCACAAATGATATTCTACCACAAAAGCAAAATACTCCTTTTGATTTCCAACTTAGATTTTCAAAAGGCACTACTGTACTTTTGGCTGTAAAGGATTAAAAAAATGTATTTAGAAATAAACAGAACTCTCATCTATTATGTAATTGGCATAATTTACTCTGTATTTATGGCATTAGAAGTTTACTGTATTTGGGTTGTTCAAATCATTTTGCATATCTAGTTGAAATTGTATTTTTTTACTTGATGATTTAATCTATCTGCAGCTGCAGCAATAAAATTTTTACTTAAAACTATGCTGATTGATTATAATCAGTTGTAATCATGTCTTATAATTATGTTGCATTCTAGAAACAGGACATTTAAACATACTCAGCACCCTGTTATACAAAGATTAGCTGTTACTTCTGTGAAATTCTCCTCACATTGAAATATTACCTATCTTTACACCATATTTTATTAAATGTATTGTCCAGCAGCCAAATTAATTCTCCTTTTTCTAAATGTAAAGTATATCAAAGAAATCAAAATACTCATAATGGTTTGGAATTTCCTGCTAGTAAACAATGTTCTCTTTAGACATGTACAGCTTGTTTAGCTTAAAAATGGCTATCTATTCAATATTCATTTGATAATAATTGGGTATTACAGAAACAACTGTGCATTCATGAAGTAATAAAATTGGACAGGAAGATGCATAGGCAATACCTTATGTACCTTATTCTCAGTCATCCAGGTCATTGTTGTCCCAAAGGTGCTTTTTCAGGTGGCAACTGGACTTTCTTGTTTTTTTCTTTGACGACATTCCATTTCTCATCCAAGAAGCTTCTTCAGCTCTGACAGGATGGTGGGGAATGGAAGGATTTGTATTTTTTGCAGACAACTGGTCATTGCATCTTTTTAGATAGTCACTGAAGCACTTAGAGGTTTATCTGTGTCCTCAGGGTCACCTGAGTAGTGCTAATGATTCCTGTAGTCTGCAATTTTTTTCTGAAAATCTGTTCAGCCCAATCAGACTACAGGTGGGAAAAAAAAGGAGTGATCTCTCTAGAAACTAGGGACAATGGGCTTATAGTACTTTGCAATGATATAAGAATAGCATCCACAAATAGAGATGTCAGTAAGCATTTTGTATTCAATGGAGATCTTGTTGAGGCTGGTCAGGCAACTCAGCTATGAGTCCCATCTGCCTACTTTAGATGATAAATCAAAAGACTTTTTGTTTTTGTCCTCTTATTAGGGTGGGAATTGTATTTGAATATATGGCCCACCGCAATATGGCCCACTACAATATTGTGCACTTGCAATTTAATTATGCAAATCAGCAATTTGGGAGGTTTTCTTATGTGATCTAACAATTAAATTGCATGGTACAAGGGTTAACTATTTCATCTGTTCTGCCAAATCACCACTTGAGATGCTGAAGCATCAGTAATTACATTTCTCAATGGCTGGATTTCTCAGTATGCTGCTGTCTGTCACAAAAAAAAAAAAAAAAAAAAAAAACAACCCACAGCCCCCATCCAGTTGGATATTGATGCATTTTGGGGCACAGGGACAGGGATTTGAAAATGGAATTTGCAGGGCATAAAGCAGAAGGGATTGAGACCTGGAGGCAAAAAGAAAATGTGTGCAGAGGAGAGATAATTGGGAATCGAATGAGAAACCTGGGAATAACCAAGTGCTTGAACATCAGAAAAGAGAATTAACTTAGGCATCACATTGTGCACCCAGTTACACCAAAAATCAAGGGTTATATGAATATGTTACAGAGAAGAATTTGATCCAGTAAAAGAAATAAATAAAAACTACAAGGAGTTTCACAGCACTGAAAGCAAGCAGTACCATGCTGGTGTTTGGACACAACGAAGCAAATAGTATGATAACTAATAGTAATAGTAACTAATGACTAACACCTAACGACTAACAGTATGTTAACATATTTTAATAGGCATTTTTCATTTAATATTTTTCATTTGCTTATTTTGTTCGTCTCTACTTTGTAATATTAATATATTTAGCAATGGTAATTTTTTGTTTTATTTTTATCTTTTACTTTTGAAAAATTAGCCTTCTTATAGATACAAGTAATCCTCGACTTACAGCCAGAACTGATTCCAACATTTCTGTTCCAAAGTTGTTAAGTGACTTTTACGATCTCTCTTGCCACAGTTGTCAAGTTAATAACATGTATGTTAAGTGACTCTGGCTTACCCATTGAGTTTGTTTAGCAGAAAGTCATAAAAGATGACCCCAGGACAGTGCAACTGTCATGTATATGGGTCATTTGTCAAGCATCTGAACTTTGATCACAGGACCATGGGTGTTGTGAATGCATAAGGTTTAATAAAGTTATTTTGAGCTTGGAGTCAAGTGCAGGGTTCTGGCTCTGCACTTCTGATTGGCTGTTAAATGGCAGAATCTGATTGGCCATTAACGGAGCCTTCGTATTGGTTAATGGAGCTAGTGCTCCTGGGTTATTATTGGTTGAATAGTTATTGGGTTTCCTATATAAAGAGGGTCTTAGCTGCCCTTGTTTTTTTGAGCAGTCACTATATAAATAAAGAGTTGAAGTTCACTGTTCCAGGGGCTTGTCTCCATTCTTTCTTGCCCATTCTCCAAACTTAACACTGGCGACGAAGGTGGGATTTGGAGATGTCAGAGCTGATTGAACTAGGAAGAAACATCGAGCACGTGGCTGACAACGCTACACGACGGAACCATGTCCAGCGGCATCATACCACCCGCTCCGTTCGATCCAGTGCAAGAGGACTGGAAGTCCTACATGGATCGTTTCCAAATGTTTTTGGAAACTAACAATTTGAAGGATGCCACAGCTGGGAAGAAATGGGCGGTATTCCTAACTCATTGTGGTCCAACCGTATTTAAGATGGCTAAAGCACTAGCCAAACCTGCAGAAGTGAAGGCGATGGACTAGGATGTCCTCGAACCTCTACTGAGAGCTCATTACGCACTGACCATGCCTACACTCGTGAGACGGCACGAGTTCTATCAGAAAAACCAGCGAAAAGGCGAAAGCCTTCATAGCCGACCTCCAGAATCTGGGAGGCCTCTGCAGATTCGCCAATTTAGAAGAGGCACTGAGAGATCGAATAGTTCTGGGATTAGATGCACCAGGGGTGCAGAGCAAGCTGATGGCGAAAGGCAACATCAGCCTTGCCGATGCCATCACCGATGCTACTGCAGCAGAAGCAACCAGGAAGTCGGCTGCACAACTTCGACGCAACCACGCTCCGGTCCACCAACCAACAGGCGAAATTTTACCCAAGTCAGAAGGGCAGCTTTCAAAGGCCCACCACGAGGACCTCTCTTCGTCATCAGACAGTGACAAAGAAGAGGTCCATCGACTGCAGTCTGACCAGGACCCCTACCCAAAGTCCTCACACCCCTGCGCTGACTGTGGAGCCAACCATGCCAGGTCCGAATGCAAATTCCACAATGCGCTCTGCCATGAGTGTGGAAAAAGAGGCCACATCGGACAGGTCTGCCGAAGTTTCCAAGTACCCGGCCAAGCCTCAAAAGGGGCTAACTATTGCCAATCGACAGGAAACCGTCCTGTAAGGCGAAAAGCAGTAAACCACTCCTACAGAAACCGAGTTTCACATCGCCCCACGAAGCGAGAAGAGGCTCACCATACTATCACTATCGGTCATGCCTCTGACTTAGACACCAAGAAAATTCGAATTACTGTGGTCATCGAGAACCGGCCCTGCCAAATAGAAGTTGACTCGGGATCGTCCCTCTCGATGGTGTCCTGGAAGACCCTCAAGCAATTCATTCCCACTATCCAGCGCCAAGACCTCCGTTATTAAAGACTTATCCTTAAGGACTATCAAGGGAATCGAATCCCTGTCGTCGGTTCCAGTCGAGTCAGGGTCTCATTCAAGAATCGCACAGTGTACTTACCGCTAACTGTGATCAACAAAGACCGGCCTAGCCTGCTAGGCCTTCAATGGTTTGCGCCACTTGGCATTGAAGTGGCAGGCGTAAACCGGGTCAGCGGAAGTGACTGGGAGGAGGATCTCGTCCACGAATTCAGGGACGTCTTCGTGAAAAAATTAGGGGAGTACAAGGGGACCCCAATATCATTCAGCCTAAATCCAAAGATAGCTCCCATCCGCCTTAAGCCCCGTCGAGTTCCGTTTGCCTTAAAGCTGAAAATCGATGAACAGCTCGATAAATTGATAGCTCAGGGGGTGCTGGAACCTACCGATCACTCTCCCTGGGAAACCCCAATCGTAACGCCAATTAAGTCGGATGGGTCAATTCGAATTTGTGGGGACTACCGGGCCACCCTGAACCACGCCCTACAGCAAAATGCTTATCTGGTGCCGGTGGTGCAGCATCTCCTTCATTCCCTGGGGGGCGGAAAAGTCTTCACTAAATTAGACTTAGCTCAGGCATATCAGCAACTACCTGTTGATGAAAAGACGGCACAGGCACAAACGATAGTGACGCACCGAGGTGCCTTTAAATGTACCCAGCTCCAATTCGGAGTCAGTGTAACCCCGAAAATTTTTCAAAGCCTTATGGAGAGGTTACTACAAGGGATTAAAGGTGTGGTCCCATACTTTGACGATGTATTAATTGCTGCACCAACAAAGAAAATATTACGAGATCGTTTAAAATTAGTCCTACAAAAATTTCAAAACACCGGTCTTAAAGTGAAAAAGAACAAGTGTAAATTGTGTACCAATCGTGTCGAGTTTTTAGGGTACCTAATTGACAGTCAGGGTATTCACCCTACCGACAGTAAATTGAGAGCAATAAAAAACGCTCCCAGGCCTCGAAACAAGGCCGATCTCCAGGCGTTCCTAGGCCTTATCAACTTCTATAATGTATTTCTACCGCACAAAGCAACTGTCGCTGAGCCGTTACATCATTTGCTAGATAAAAAAGCAATTTGGTTATGGGGTCATAAAGAAGAACAGGCATTTCGTAATGTTAAAAAACTACTGACTTCTGACGCTGTACTCATGCAGTACAATGAGACTTTGCCGTTAAATATCACATGTGATGCTTCGCCTTTTGGAGTAGGTGCAATTTTGAGCCACGTACTGCCTAATGGTAACGAAGCCCCTGTTGCATATTTTTCCAAGACACTTTCAAAAACTGAGTGTAATTATAGCCAGATCGATAAAGAAGCCCTTGCAATTGTATCGGCCGTTAAAAGATTTCACGGGTATGTGTATGGCCGGGCTTTTACTATCGTGACTGACCACAAACCATTATTGGGGATAATAGCCAGAGATAAGCCGACACCTTACATATTATCCCCCAGGATGACTCGCTGGTCAGAATTCTTGGCTGCTTATAATTATCGGCTGCAATACCGCCCGGGGAAAGCCATTCCCCACGCCGATGCATTGAGCTGAGCATCACTACCAGAGACTCTTGATGATCCCGCTCCAACGGTAACCACGTTACAGATTGAAACAATACACGCGCTGCCATTAACCGCCCGAGATATGGTGAGAGAAACCAGACGTGACCCCACCTTAGCGTGAGTCCTGAGCTGGGTAGAATGCGGATGGCCATTGGACCAGCTATCAGATGACTTCACACCATTCAAGACGTGACAAACAGAGTTGTTTTCTCAAAAGGGCTGTGTCATCTGGGGTGATAGAGTCGTTATCCCAGAACAACTCCAAAAAGCAGTACTCAGGACCTTGCACGATGGCCATCCTGGTATCGTGCGAATGAAAACCCTTGCGCGAAGTTACGCATGGTGGCCAGGCATCGACAAGCAAATCGAGAATTGGGTTAAAGCTTGTCGTAGATGCCAGGAAGTGAGCAACGCCCCAATAAAAGCCATTCCGACCTAGTGAGAAACGCCACGGGGACCCTGGTCCCGTATTCACCTGGACTTTGCAGGGCTGACCGAAGGCCACACCTTTCTTCTGACCGTCGACACCTACTCGAATTGGCTCAAGATTCACCGCATAATGACCACGACCACCGAAGCAATCATCAAAAGATTGGAAAGACTGTTTGCAACCCATGGACTGCCAGACGTCCTGGTATCTGACAACGGGCCCCAATTTACCATGCTGTCCTTCGAGCAGTACCTGGCTGACCACGGCATCCAACATGCGCTCACCTCACCTGCGCATCCTGCCACCAATGGAAGGGCTGAGTGCATGGTTCAATTCGTCAAAAAGACTTTGCAGAAATTAGACTACAAAAACATCGATGACAAAATCAACCAAATCCTCTTTCTACAACACATCACACCTCACAGCGTCACTAACAAAACTCCCACCGAATTGCTAATGGGACACAGGCTCCGCTCCCACCTCGACCGGTTACACCCAGCTTACGAACCGGAAAAACCACTTGGATCCAGCGGTCGATGCCGTACCTTCCAGGTAGGTGATTGGGCATACGCTAAAAACCTATCGGGTGATCCGCTGTGGGTAGAAGCGACAGTAATATGTGTAACCGGCCCGAGATCCTACGTTGTAAAATGCCTTGACGATAGAATTTGGAAATGCCATATCGATCAATTACGATCACGGCTCCGGTCAGGCATTTCTGAACTCCCTTATGACCAAACTGAGGGGGGGGGGGGAGATACAGAAGAAGATGAATTTCAGCTAGAAGAAAACCCGTTCAAAGGGAACAATAGCGGAATAGAGATACAGGAACAGGAACCAGAGACAGGAGTAGGTTCACCTCAGGGAGTTACCGAAAATATTGGTGAGGACAAAAATGTGAACTCTGAACCAGAGGAAACCCCTTCGCTAAACAACGATCTACCTCAGCAAGATTGCAGCCAAATGCAAAACGCACAGCGAAAATCAAACAGACTAATAAAGCAACCGTCCTACCTCAAGGACTATGTAACTGCGCCCTGTAAAAAGAAGCCAGGGGGAAAGGGTGATGTGAATGCATAAGGTTTAATAAAGTTATTTTGAGCTTGGAGTCAAGTGCAGGGTTCTAACAAACCATGATAACATATTTATTATTTTACCTAAACCAGTTAGGGTAAACAATGTTATCCCTAACAGTGTGGGAAATCTGTCTTGAAGGCAAACAGTAAGAGACTGCAAGGTCTGCCACTGGGGGTGGGTGGGGGCGAGGATTGACAGTGGTGGTAGTTTGGTTGCTGCTGAGAGTATGCCATTTGTACCTGGAGGTTGGCAGTATGGCACAGGAACACCAGAGAAGACAGATGTTATGCAGTGATTCACTTTAAATGTCAAATGTACTAGATCCACCACTGGAATGATTGGAGAAAAGTGGTTTTTTTGCTTTCTTAAGGACACACTGCCCCTTATCTTCACTTCCAGGATAGTCTATCTGCCATTCTTCTCTCAGGCTTCTTCCACTGGTGTTTGCTGGAAAGGCTAGCTTTTGTCTCCCAGCCTGGATTAACTGCCATTCTGTTCTTATTATTGATGTGGAAGAAATAAAAACCAAATTTCTAGTTGATAATGGCAGCTTCTAAATTTCAGAGATGATGTGATCAATCATTAATGAGGATGATGCTGACCGCCAAAGAATGGGGAACATGCAGAGTGGAAGGTCTCTCTCTCTCTCTCTCTCCCTCCCTCCCTGTCTCTCTGTCTTTCTCTCTGTGTCTCTCTCTTTCAGGTATAGAGTATGACACTGATTGCAAAAGACTCTTGATTTTGCTGCTCTAACTTACAGAACTGAATTGTATCTGGCTGTGAAGTTGCAGGTACATGTTACAGTGTCAAGAGGTTTGCTATCACTATAATTTGTGGAAATGAGCACAATTCTTGGGCTGGGTTTATATTATTCACACAATTTCTTCACAAACAGAGAGAACTGTTTTCACAGTCTAGGAAAAAGACTTTTTCCATATGAAAAGCACAAGTGGGACTAGTGAGCGGTTTTGCCATGCATTTAAATTGGAGGACCATTAGGGTAATATTGCAATCTTACTGTTGAAGGGGACAAGTAACTTTTTTTCTATGGTGAATATGATTTTTTTCTCCCATGTAGACTATTTCCTCTAAAATTGTGTCGATATAGAATCTAGAATCTTAGAGCTGAAAAATGAAGAATACAGGATTTGAGCAGGATTAATTTTCTTTCCAGTCTGACTCACTCAGATAATCAGAACTTCATAGAATCACAGAATATCAAACTTGGAGGCATTACAATGTTGTTTAGTTAGACAAATGCACACCGAGAAAGATACATCCTTTGCTCTCAAGGAGAATTTATTATACTAAGCCAAAGGTAGCATTATGTCCTCAAGTTTTATTGATGTACATTGGTCTCAGAGGCTGAGAAACAAAGGAACAAACACATTTACAAAGTCAGGAATATTTGCGTATCATCCCTTTTCCTTCTGTTTTACCATCAACTGGTAGGTACAAATAAAAGGACAGATCACAATAAATCCATATTTATTGCATTTAACTTACTAGAAATTTAGCCTACCATAGAGAATGGATGTTGTTATCCAAATCAAAAATATTTGATTAGAACAACACATAAAATCACCTGCTACAACTCAGATTGACTCAGATTACAAATGTGTAAAGCAGTCCTCATCCTATGAAGTTAGACAGCCAATCATAGGTGACTTAGATAAATTATTTCACTCACTGTAAATTGCCTTCTTTTTCTATATGATCAACTAAACCAATTTCATCCAAGTTTGTTGATTGTATGGAGATGTACACAAAGGACTTTCATTGTTGTTGTTGCTGCTGGTGGTGGTGGAAGATGTACTACAGGAAAAAACTTTTCAAAGGAATTTGTAGGATTATTCATTACTGCACATGGAGAAGTTAACTGCATGGAGCAGTTAATTAGTATCGTAACCGCACATGGAGAAGTTAATTAGTATCAAACCCTGGTACACTTAAATTACTAGCAAAACAATGCAATAACACATCAACACTCTATATATTTTATGTTTATCTAGCTGACGGATTATTTCTATTCATCTGCTCAGATCATTGTCTACTTACAGCATACTGGAGATCAGTGTGTGTACATAGTACTAAAAAGCTACTAGTCTCGCTAATCTATACGAGATACCAGAAGAGAAGTAAGGAAGAGATATATCTCTTCTGAAAAAGAAGTAGAAAAATAAACCTTTCTCCTTAAATCTTTCTTCACATCTCAAAATGCTTGAAATGAATTCTGAAAGGCTGACCAGAGAGGAATATCTTTGGTGGGGCGTGGAATGAGATACAGTATTTTCTTCCCCACTTGTGACAGTAAAATTCAAACTGAATCAAACTCCGGAATATTTGAATGTATCTGGTATGCAATATTAGAAATGCAGCCTTTCTTTGTGGCAGTTTGCATAAAGCAGAGAAAGACATATTTAATAGTTAATATATGGCATTCACAGGAAGAATTATGCACTGTCAACATCACCTCTTCTGAACTGATGCATGTAGTAATCATAATTTATTGTTACAACTGTATGTCACATAATAGCAACTACAATGGGAATAATAAAACAGCTCAGTGCTCAGCTGCCTGAAGCACTCTCTACCAGTAAACAAAACAAAAGTCTTGATTTTCAAAAAGGATCAGGACTCCTTTTATGTTATGAACTAACAAAGGCGTTTAATAAAGTTTTAACAACCTTAAGAAAAAGCAGGGTTCTAATCCTGCACTTCGGATTGGCCGATAATAGCGATATCGGATTGGTCCTTTCTGGGAAATCTGATTGGCTGTTAACGGGCCAACTCTCATTGGTTCAAGGGTTTAACACTTCTATGTTTCTCATTGGCTAATAGGTCAGCAGCCTACCCTAGGGTTTTGCTCTGTTCAGTATGTTCAATAAAGAGTTGAAGTTCACTGTTCACTGCCTCGTCTCCGCTCCTTGCGCCCATGCGCAGAATATAACTCTGGTGACGAGGATGGGATACGGAGACATCTGAGCTGATTGAACACTCACAGAGCACCAAACAGAGCACGTGGCTGAAGGCGCATCGACAATGGAAACCAAGTCCGGCGGCACCATACCACCCGCTCCATTTGACCCAGCACAAGAAGACTGGGACTCGTACATAGACCGGTTCCAGATGTTTCTAGAGACCAACAACTTGAAGGATGCCACTATGGGGAAAAAGTGAACAGTGTTCCTGACCCATTGCGGGCCTGTTGTCTTCAAGATGGCCAAGGCACAAGCGAAACCGGCTGAGGTGAAATCCATGGACTGGGACGTCCTCGTGCCCCTTCTACGGGCCCACTATGCACCTGCTGTACCAACACTTATCCGAAGACATGAGTTTTACCAGAGGGACCAATGGAAAGGAGAGAGTGTTGCAGATTTCATCGCGGATCTCTGGAACCTGGGAGGCCTCTGTGGATTTGCAGACCTCTAAAAAGCTCTGAGAGACCGAATAGTTCTGGGATTAGATGACCAGACAGCACAGAGCAAGATCATGGCCAAAGGGGACATCAACCTTGCTGATGTCATCAAAGATGCTACTGCAGCAGAAGCAACCAGGAAGTCGGCCGCCCAAATGCGCCGCACCAACGCACCACTCCGTCAACTCGCCAGCGATACCTCACCTCACCTACAGAGGCAGACAACAGCGACCCACTACGAGGACCTCGAATCGCCATCAGAAAGTCATGAGGAGGAGGTCAACCGGCTCTGGTCTGAACATGACCAACCCAACCAGTGGAATCGAAGACTACCGCACCAATGCATGGGTTGTGGGGCAAACCACCCATGATCAGACTGCAAATTCCTCGACGCGCTGTGCCATTCCTGTGGAAAAAGAGGCCATATCGGGAAGGTCTGTAGAAGCAAGCAAGGATCCAACCCGATTCAGAGGGAAAACCACAGGGAATCATCCTAGGAGTCGGGAATATTTGAACCACCAATGGAACAACCACTCCTACAGAAATAAAACACTGGCCACTTCAACGAGATGGGAAGAGGCACACCAAACCATTACCATCGGTCACGCTTCATCGTTAGATGCAAAGAAGATCCGAGTGAAGGTCGCCATCGAGAACCAACTTTGCGTGATGGAAATCGACTCAGGATCATCCCTCTCGATGGCTTCCTGGAAGACTCTTTAACAATTAATCCCTGCCGTCCGGTGTCAAGACCTCAGAGCCCAAAGAAACATACTCAAAGATTATCAGGTGAACCGAATTCCAGTTGTTGGATCCAGCCAAGTCCAAGTATCATTCAAAAAACATACTGCGTCGTTACCACTGACCGTCATCAACCGTGATCGGCCTAGTGTGTTAGGCCTTCAATGGTTCGCCCCACTCAGGATCGAGGTAGCCGGCATTCACCAAACCAGAAGCGACAACTGGGAGGAGGCCCTCATCCAGGAATTCCAGGACGTCTTTGCAGACAAACTAGGCGAGTATAAGGGGACCCCGATATCATTTAACCTTAACCCTGAAGTAGCCCCCATCCGCCTTAAGCCTCGTCGGGTACCTTTTGCCCTTAAACCAAAGATCGACAAGCAGCTCGATAAATTAATAGCCCAGGGTGTTTTAGAACCAACTGACCATGCCCATTGGGAAACCCCAATAGTAACACCCATCAAACCGGATGGATCGTTAAGGATTTGTGGGGACTATTGGGCTACCCTTAATCACGCCCTTCAACAGAACGCTTACCCGGTGCCTGTGGTGCAACACCTTCTCCATTCCCTGGGGGGCGGAAAAGTTTCTGCTAAATTGGATTTAGCACAGGTGTACCAACAACTGCCTGTAGATTAAAAAAACTGCGGAGGCACCAGCGATCGTTACGCACCGAGGTGCCTTTAAATGCAACCGACTCCAATTCGGAGTGAACGTAGCCCCAGGGATTTTTCAAAGTCTGATGGAGAGGCTCTTGCAAGGGATCAAGTGGGTCGTGCCATACTTTGATGACGTTTTAATTGCTGCCCCGAATAGAGAAGTACTAGAAAAGCGTCTTAAAATGGTTCTCCAGAAATTTAAAGACTCCAGCCTAAAGGTTAAAAAAAATAAATGTCAACTGTGTACAGAGAAAGTAGAGTTCCTGGGGTACCTAATCAATAAGCAAGGCATTCACCCCACTAATAGCAAACTAAAAGCGATCAAAAATGCCCCAAAACCCAGGAATAAGACTGATCTCCAAGCTTTCTTGGGGCTCATTAACTTTTACAACATCTTCTTGCCCCAGAAAGCGACCGTAGCTGAGCCCCTACATAGACTTCTTGACAAAAAAGCAACCTGGGGTCTGGGGACACCAAGAGGAGCACGCATTCCGACAAGTGAAAAACTTACCAACTTCAGATGCTGTTTTAATGCAGTATAATGACACTTTGCCTTTAACAATTACATGTGACACGTCACCGTTTGGAGTAGGAGCCATTTTGAGTCATGTGCTACCAAATGGTAGTGAGGCCCCTATTGCCTATTTTTCAAGGACCCTATCGAGGGTTGAACGTAACTACAGCCAAATTGACAAAGAGGCTCTTGCTGTTGTATCTGCTGTGAAATGGTTTCATGAATATGTGTATGGACGAGTTTTTACTATTATTACTGATCACAAACCTTTGCCGGGGATTATAGCGGGAGACAAGCCAACCCCCGATATATTGTTACCTAGAATGACTCGCTGATCGGAGTTCTTAGCTGTGTACAACTATAAATTACAACACCGCCCGGGGAAAGCCATTCCCCACGCTGATGCATTGAGCCGTGCCCCACTTCCGGAAACCGTCGATGACCCAGCTCCAACCCTTATGACACTCCAGATTGAAACACTACATTCACCGCCGCTAACAGCCAAAGACATCGCTATCAAAATGAAATGAGACCCTATCCTGGTGTGAGTTCTCAGCTGGGTCGAACGAGGATGGCCAGTAGAACAAACCCCTGACGACTTCACCCCTTTCAGAAACTGGCAAAGAGAACTTTTCTGCATCCTATGGGGAGACAGAGTCATCGTCCCAGAGCGGTTACAACGAGCAGTATTGAAAACATTGCATGACGGTCACCCTGGCATCGTGCGTATGAAAGCGCTCGCACGAAGCTACGAGTGGTGGCCGGGCCTCGACAAGCAGATCGAAATATGGTAAAATGTCCCTTCATGTTGGTTCACCTTCCCAGTAAAGATATGAAGTAACTTTATATATTCTAGAGCATGGCCCCCAACATTTGTGGTGCCAGGGACTGGTTCAGTGGAAAGGTTTTTCCACAGACCAGAGGGAGTGTGAATTCATGGTCTGTCTGCATCCAGCCAGTGTTGAGATTAAAAAAACTTTACTACCAGTTCTGTGGGCGTGGCTTGATGAGTGTGGCATAGCTTGTGGGTGTGGCCTGGTGGGCATGGCAGGGGAAGCATACTGCAAAATCTCCATTCCCTTCCTACTCCTGGGGGAAGGTTACTGCAAAATCTCCATTCCCTCCCCATCCCACTAACCTTCTTTTCAGCTCCATTCTCCTGTGCAAAAGAAGACCCAGCCGATCAGCTGGGACTCAAGAGGCAGAGAATAGATGGAGGCAGGGCCAGTCAGAGGTGGTATTTGCCGGTTCTCTGAATGACTCAAAATTTCCACTACTGGTTCTCTAGAACTGGTCAGAATCTGCTGAATACCATCTCTGCATCCAGTGTATGAACATATGGGGCTTTGCTTGCTTCTGGAATGCTATGGACCGCTGTCAGTACCTGGCCCGGAAGTTAGGGACTCCTGTTCTATATAATTTCTATTTTTAAAGGAAATCTCTTTAAGATTAGAACATAATGTAAATTTCAATCCTTTCAACCACATATTTTCCAATTAATCAATTTATATAAATTTTTATCAAAATGTTTGGCTTTTTTTTTTCAAACCTTCTTTTCCATCCTTTGTCTTGTATTTCCATAAATATTTATACCTGTTTCCCACAACATGTTCGTAATTACTGCATAGTTTTGTTTTGCATTGTTTTAAATCATAAATATTTTATCCACTTTTAAGTCTTTCACATAATTGTGCATAAGGAATCATTGAACAATAGATCATTTTATTGTCAAATATTTTCTTGATTTTATTTTTCAATCATTTTGAGAAAATTGTAGTAAGCTAACCATTTATGTTTTCTTGTCTATGGAATGTTTCTTGTGCTAAAAGCCACAAATGTTTTTTGTGTACAACCTATTATTCCATTCGATATTTACACACAAACACACACACCACACAGAATAGCCCACCTAATTGTTTTTGCAATCTACATTAATCTTACCTTTGTCATGCCATAAATATTAATGTCTACCAAAATCTGAAATCTTATCCTTCTAACTTAATATAATTTGTGTCTTGATACATACATGATCTCCATCTTCTCCTTCCTGAGCAACAAACTCTATTGTCAGAAGTTTGTACCATTAAGAAATGGGTTTATGCTTTCAGTCACCCCAAATATTGGATTTAACTTTTGGTAACTGTAGCCCGCAATTAAATGTAATTTCCTGTTGGAAACAACGGAAGGACAGAAATACCAAGACCTTGTCTTCAACTGGAATTAGACTTAGAAAGGTATTGAACACATTTTCTACGCCAGTGGTTCCCAACCTTTTTTTCTCCCCGCACCCCTAAAGAAATTTCACTTGAACCTCGCAACCCCTGAAATTTAGACTTTAGGAACTACTGAACACGTTAAATATATGGTAGGATTGAATCTTTTCAGCTATGTATGTGACGGCCACTAAATAATGATATTTAACTCTAAAATGAAAACAAAGTTAATCCATTGCATAATAAATAAAAATGCCAACATATAGCCAATATCCTATTATTTACCTGGACTTTTCTCGCACCCCCTGGAATATTGTCTCGCACCTCAGATTGGGAACCCCTGTTCTATGCTAATTAGCTTGTCCCACAGATAAGGCAATGGGTCTAACCCAGTGGTGGTATTCAGTCAGTCTGTACTGGTTCAGGCGAACTGGTAGTAAGGATTTGGTGTGCGTCTCTGAACCATTAGTAACTTCTGGATGGCCATGCCCCCAAACTGGTTGCCCAGTCACCAATCATTCATTTGCCCTGCTCGCCCGATGCTCGCTTCCCTGATGCTTACTGTCTGATGCTAGCCCACCCAGTCACTCCTTAATATATTATTTCCCCCTCCCAACAATCAGCTGTTCCTATGTTAAGCTGTGCCGGGATTCCCTTCGCTTACTTACTGCTTTGCCAAGGAGGCTTCCCTGAGGCCCAGGAAGACCAAAAAGAAAAAAAAAACCTCCACCCCCTCCATGGAGGTCCCAGAATGAAGCGGGGGGGGGGGCGCAGCTCCATTTGCTCCATTTTTTTTCCTTCATGAACCCAAGGGAAGCCTTCTGGGAGCAAAAACACCCTTAGGCCCAGAAGGCCCCAAAATGAAGCATGCCATTCCCAGGCTCAGTTTTCTGCTTTCCTGAGTCCTAGGGAAGCCTTCTGGGAGAAGAAATGCCTCCCCAGGAGGCTTGCCTGAGGTCCTGAAGATCCCCAAAATGGAGATGGGTGGTGCTGTAAAAAGTAAAAAAGCAAACAAGCCACGCCCACCTAGTCACATGGCCATGTCTCTTAGCCATGCCCACAGAACCAATAGTAAAAATATTTGAATCCCACCATTGGTCTAACCCAGTGTTTCACTATCTTGGAGACCTTAAGGTGTGTGGACTTCAACAGTCAGAATTCCCAACCATCATGCTGGCTGGGGAACTCTAGGATTTGAAGTCCTAGATACCTCTTAAAGTTGCCAAGGTTGAGAAAAATTGGACTAGCTCTGACAACAAAGACAATTCACTACAATTTTATTCACTTGACTTTTCCTGGAAATTTTATAGATCTTTTATAGAGCTGGCTGCTGTCAAAACAACCAATGAATTGAGTTTACCGCTTTCACAAGTGTCCAATCAGGGGGCCCCGTTAACAGCCAATCAGACTGGCTCAAAACGATCAATCATGACTCGCTATCCACGGGCCAATGAGAAGTCCAGGATTTCAAGCCTGCTGTAAAGTAAAGCTGTTTAGGGCTGTATCGCTGCATTGGCTTAGTCCATAACACCCCTCCCCCCAGGTTCTGTTTGAGGGGCGGGGTGACATATTCTCGTAAATAGGCAGGTCGCTTTACCTCTCTGCCTGACCTGCGCTGTTCCACCGGTTTCTGTCCTGGTTCTGGTTCCGGTGGGCTGCTAGCTGGGTTGGATGGTGAAGATTGTGGCCCTGGGCTGCTTTCCCTGCTTACTCCAGTGCTGTCTTCCGGGTTCCCTGGATCCGTTTCCATCGCAGTGCTGTCACGTGGCGAGGCCACTCCCTGGTTTGGTTCTCCTTTGGATGGTGAGTATTCCCTGGTTGGTTGTTGGGCTTCGATTATCATTTCTTCTTCGGCCTCCTCAATGTTCCTTCCCCCCCAGCTAGAGGTTCCGGGGCTGAGATAGGACTGGGTGCTAATCTGGAACGGAGTTGGTCTATGTGGCGTTTCCACATCTTACCATCTGCAGTTTGTAGGTGATAGGATCAGGGTCCCGTAAGTTGCATTATGGTCGCAGGGACCCACAATGGGTCGCCCAAGAAGTTTTTTGCAAACACGAGGTCACCTTCCTGGAATGCCTGACACTTGCTGCTGGATCCCGGAGGTTGATCTGGCGTGTAGTTTGGGTGGAGGCGATCGAGATGTGAGCAAAGTTTCCGGCCCATCAGGAGTTCAGCTGGGGTTTTGTTCATGGTACCATTTGGGGTTATGTGCTGGAGGAGAAGCATCCTGTTTATTTTGTCGTCAATGTCATCGTGGTCCATTTTGTGCAATGTCTGTTTTACAAATTGAATCATTCGCTCAGCACTACCATTAGCCACAGGGTGAGCTGGCGATGTTAAAGCATGGCGGATGCCCTGATCTGCCAGGTACTGTTCGAATGGCAGGGCAGTGAATTGGGGGCCATTATCGGAGACAAGGACATCTGATAATCTGTGGGTAGCGAATAGTTTGTTTAGTTTTTTAGTGACTGCGTCTGTGGTGGTGCTTTTCATCTTGTGGACTTTGAGCCAGTTTGAATAGGCCTCCACTGTTAGGAGGAAAGTGTGTCCTCTTGTGGGTCCCGCAAAATCGATGTGAATATGGAACCAAGGACCTCGAGGTGTTTCCCACTGAGTTGGGGGAGTCTTTGGAGGAGTGGAGCGGGTCTCCTGGCATTTGCTGCATTTTGCTACCCAGGTCTCAATCTGTTTATCTAAGCCAGGCCACCATGCATAACTCCTGGCCAATGCCTTCATCCGCACGATGCCTGGATGTCCATCGTGCAGCATTTTCAATACCCTATATTGCAATTTCTCCGAGACTATGACTCTGTCTCCCCACACTAAGCAGCCTTTCTGGGAGAATAGCTCTGTTTGACGATTCCTAAATGGCTTGAACGTGTCATTGGTTGCACTGACCGGCCAACCCCGTTCTACCCAGCTGAGGACTCATGCCAAAACAGGGTCCTTTTTTGTCTCTAAGGCGATGTCTTGAGTGGTCAGCGGCAGCGATTTGAGGGTTTCGATTTGCAATACGGCTAAGGTTGGAGCAGGGTCCTCTATGATGTCTGGTAGTGGAGAGCGGCTCAAAGCGTCAGCGTGGGGAATGGATTTCCCCTGGGTGGTGTTGCAATCGGTAATCATAGGCGGCTAAAAATTCTGACCAATGTGTCATTCTTGGTGATAAGATGTGGGGAGTTGGTTTGTTTCCCGCCAAAATACCAAGTAGCAGCTTGTGGTCTGTAATTATGGTAAAGGGTCTCCCATATACATATTCATGGAAATGTTTAATTGTGGATACAATAGTGAGAGCCTCTTTATCAAGTTGACTATAGTTCCTTTCGGTTTTAGACAAAGTTCTCGAAAAGAACGCAATAGGTGCCTCATTTCCATTTGGTAGGACATGGCTTAAAATGGCTCCCACTCCAAATGGTGAGGCATCACAGGTAACTGTCAAAGGTAGAGTCTCATTGTATTGCATTAATGCAGCATCGGAGGTTAAGAGGTCTTTGACCTCTTGGAACACTTTCTCTTCACGCCATCCCCAAACCCAGGAAGCCTTTTTATTGAGAAGTCTTTGTAGGGGCTCGGCTACGGTCGCCTTCTGGGGCAAGAAGATGTTATAAAAGTTAATGAGTCCCAGGAAGGCTTGGAGGTCTGTCTTATTCCTAGGTCTCGGGGCATTTTTGATTGCGGTTAGTTTTTTTTCGGTGGGGTGGATTCCCTGTCTGTCGAGAAAGTATCTCAGGAACTCCATTCTCTCCATACAAAGTTGACACTTGTCCCTTTTTACCTTCAGACCAGCGTCTTTAAATTTCTGAAGAACTTTTCTGAGTCATTGTACTAATAACTCTTTTGTGGGGGCAGCTATTAGGACATCGTCAAAATAAGGCACGACGCCTTTTATGCCCTGTAATAGTCTCTCCATCAAACTTTGGAAAATGCCAGGTGCCACGCTTACTCCGAATTGGAGTCTATTGCACTTGAAGGTGCCTCTATGTGTAACTATTGTCTGGGCTTCTGTAGTTCTCGCATCTACAGGTAGTTGCTGGTATGCCTGAGCTAAGTCCAATTTCACAAATATTTTCCCACCACCCAGGGAATGAAGAAGGTGTTGGACCACCGGTACTGGGTAAGCGCTCTGTTGAAGAGCATGAGTTAGGGTGGCCCAGTAATGCCCACAAATTCTTAACGAACCATCTGGCTTCATGGGCATTACTATCGGGATTTCCCAGTGGGCATGGTCAATCGGTTCCAATACGCCCTGGGCTATCAGTTTATCTAGCTGCTCGTTGATCTTCGGTTTTAAGGCAAAAGGTACCTGACAAGGGTTAAGCCTAATGGGAGCTACATCGGGGCTCAGATTAAATGATATAGGGGTCCCCTTGTACTTGCTTAATGTTCCTGTGAACACGTCCTGGAATTCCTCGATGAGAGCCTCTGCCCAGTCATCGATTCTGGTTTGGTGTATGCCAGCTAGTTCAATCCCGAGTGGGGTGAACCACTGTAACCCTAACAAGCTGGGTCGGTCACGATCGATGACAGTCAGGGGAAGCGTCGCTGTGCGGTCCTTGAAGGATACTTGGATGTGGCTGGAACCGACAACTGGAATTCTGTTTCCCTGGTAGTCTTCCAGGATGATTTGTTACATGCTGAGGTCCTGGCGGCAGATGGCAGGGATCAGCTGTTTGAGGGTTTTCCAGTATACCATCGATAGGGATGATCCGGAATCGACTTCCATCACGCATGGTCGATTCTCAATAGTAAACTTTACGCGGATCTTTTGTGCATCGAACGATGAAGCGTGGCCAATAGTAATGGTTTGGTGGGCCTCTTCTCATTTCGTTGAAGAGGCAGGTGCTTGGTTTCTGTAGTAGTAGTGGTTGTTCCATTGGTGGTTCAGACAGTCCCAGTTCTCAGGAGGTTTGCCTATTTCCCGATGGAGGTTGTTCTCCCTTCGGTTGGGACAGGACTCTCGTCTGCTTCTGCAGACCTTCGCGATGTGACCTCTTTTTCTGCAGGTACGGCAGAGTGCGTCAAGGAATTTGCAGTCCGATCGCGGGTGGTTTGCCCCGCAACCAGCACATTGGCACAGATGTCTCTGGTTCCTTTGCTCTCATTCCGAGCGGAGCCGGTTGACCTCCTCTTCCTCACTGTCTGAGGATGACTTGAGGTCTTCGTGGTAGGTAGTGGTAGCATGCTTCTCAGTGACGCGTGGGCTCTCGTTGGCAAGTTGGTGAAGCGGTGCATTCGTTCGGCGCATTCGAGCGGCTACTTCCTGGTTGCTTCTGCGGCAGTAGCGTCGGCGATGACATCTGTAAGGCTGATGTTGCCTTTTGCCATCAGCTTACTCTGCACATGTGGTGCATTTAATCCCAGAACTATGCGGTCTCTTAGGGCTTCCTCTAAGTTTGCAAAACCACAAAGGCCTCCTAGGTTCCGGAGGTCAACTATGAAATTTCCAACGCCCTCATCCTTCCATTGGTCCCTCTGGTAAAATTCATGTCTTCGTATCAGTGTAGGTACTGCAGGTGCATAATGGGCCTGGGGGATTGGGGCGAGGGTATCCCAATCCATGGTCTTCACTTCCGCCGGTTTTGCCAGTGCTTTAGCCATTTTGAAACCGGCGGGGCTGCAATGAGTCAGGAACACCGCTAGTTTCTTGCCAGACATAGCATCTTTTAAATTGTTGGTCTCCAGGAACATCTGGAAACGATCTATATATGAGTCCCAGTCTTCAGTTGCTGGGTCGAATGGAGCGGATGGTATGGCGCCGCTGGTCATCTTGCCGTTTGTTGCGTGAGCTCTTTCGCCATGTGCTCTGTCTTGTTCGATGCGTACTTAGTCAGCTCTATCGTCTCCACATCCCATCCTCGTCGCCAGTGTTAAGTCTTGGGCATGGGCACAAGGAACGGAGACGAGACATCCAACAGTGAGTTCAACTCTTTATTATCAAGAAAGAACAGAGCAAAATACTTTGGCAGCAGCAGCTCTTTTATAGAGCTGGCTGCTGTCAAAACAACCAATGAATTGAGTTTACCACTTTCACAAGCGTCCAATCAGGGGCCCCCATTAACAGCCAATCAGACTGGCCAAAAATGACCAATCACGATTCGCTATCCACAGGCCAATGAGAAGTGCAGGATTTCAAGCCTGCTGTAAAGTAAAGCTGTTTAGGGTTGTATCGCTGCTTTGGCTTAGTCCATAACAGAAACCTTAATTTTGCATGGAATTTTTGGAGAAAGGGAAGCACCCCCCTCTGCTTATTTCCTTTGACAAAAGAGATCTATGACAGATTTCAAGAAAAATGATGCAGTCTACAAACCAGTAATGGTGCATTGAATTAATCTGAATCTATGATTCATAATTCATAGATTTACACTTGTTTGCATGGGTGTGGCTATTGCATGACGCACCCGGGCCATGAGTTTGACACCCCAGATCTAATTCTACATAAATAAAGTATACTTCTTGATTGTCTGTCTATCCTCCAAAACTTCTGTCACAACTTCTTTCCCTCCCTCCCTCCCATCCTTCCTCCCTCCCTCCCCCTTCATTCTCTGTGTTCTTCCAAATTGTAATATATTTAAGAAGTTATCCATGATTCCTAAAGATGCTCTGGGCATATCCGTTTATAGTGCTGTCTCCCTTTTTTCTTTAAGGACATTTTTACATGAGGAAATAATTGTTCCTTTCTGTTATAAATCACAGAGAAATGCTAGCCTAAAGCTGTTCTGTTATGTGATTAAAAAAAGGAAAGTAAAACCTGAACTCAGCAAGAAGGCCTAAGAGAAAATGAACATGAATTCTGAAATTGTTTTGACAGTAAGGATATAATAATTTATTTCTACAGACTGTTAAAGGTCTACTGGTTACATTGAGCATGAAATACTTGTGTACACGAGGGAAATTTTCAATTAGGTTCATTCCTTAATTGCAGTGTCTATAATATCATATATGGGACATGTTTGTTCCTTTGTTATTTTATGCTAAGGATAATTCCATTCTGACCACACAAATATCACCGTATATCTAGAGAATCTGTGGTACAGTAGTTTATTTTCCACCACTTTTGTTTGAAATTATGAATTGGCTGAATGAACATATATTGGTGTCAACTGTAATTACAGAGAAAGCTCATCTACATTATGTTAATAAGTATAAGTCATAACTATGTCTGTATTAATAAGATACAAGTTCATTTCAGTTAATTCATTATGACTTCAATGCCATTTTCATTACTTATGTTGTTTATGAAATTGTCAGAGTCTGGAGATAGTTTGCAAATATTAGAATGATAGTTTCAAATCTTAGACTGCTTGTGAGCTAACAGAATGATAACTTTATAGTTTTTTTTTTTTCAAGGGCAAATAAGGTTATTTTCATATTTGGAACAGTTGAATATGCATTTGTTCATTGCATGTGTTTCTTAATAATTTCTTCTGATATTAGTTTTATTTTTCTTCTTATTTGTCAGTCTTAATTCAAGTTGGAGGATTCATTATGCAACAGATTCCTGAGCTGATCAGTCATTATTTATTTCTGATGTTTATTTCTTCCACAGTGAGATTATTTTACAAAGAAAAAGTAATTCAAAGTAGAAAACATTAAAATCAACAAAAGTTTAATTGCAACCAGGTTAACAGCAATAAGAGCATGAACTTCATCTTAAAGAAAAAAATATCAATAAAACAAGATAAAATAATAATTAATGGATAAAGAATTCAGGAATTTGTTTTCATTTTATATTCTTCTGGCAACAACTATAGTAAGATGCTACCAAAATTCTTAACAAAATGTGAAAGGTTGGAATCAAAAGACTATAAATCTATAATTTATTGTAGAAAACATAAGTGACTTGAATAAGAAAGTTTAGGCCTATTTTTAAGACTTAAAAGTCAACCATCATCTAAAAAGTAAGTTAGCAATACTGATAAATTAGTAACATGTGCATATTCCCCCCCTTGCAGTACACAATGAGACCTCTTCCTAAAATCCAGGGGCATACAGATATTCCCTAGTGTCTGCTATGGGTACACTATTGTCATTCATATGGTGCTATCAGCAACCACCATGGACACCACAAAAGTCATCTGGTCAATGGTAACAACACCTGAAAGACTTCGATATGCAGCTGATGAGAGAAAGGCAAGGGAAAAGGATATCATTGCCAAGGCTTGCAATTGTAGTTTGGAAGGACCTTCAATCTCAAAGATTATGTCAACCCAAGGAAATAGAACAATCCTAAGTACAATTTCAGAAATACTGAAAAAAAGACATGTGATTTTTTTTTAAAAAAGATATGCCTCTCCCTGGAATGTACAACAATTTTGGAGGAAGTTATTTTTACTGGTACTGTAGTATGGAATTAAACATACCAATCTATGCAGAACTGTTTTGTTGAGATAATTCCCCATTAGGAGAATGAGCGCATACAGGGAGACGTAGTGAGATTGGTGAAGAATAACACACAATTGGCACACAGATACACTGTATAGTAAAATGTAGGTTTTTACTTCCAGTAAAATGGTTAAGCAAAGTCCAAACAAGCAGTCCAAGTCATTCACAGCCAAAGCAGTCAGTTTTCAGTCTAGGAACAATCCAATAACAAAGTCCAGCATCAAAAACAGTTCAGTAACAGACTTACATCAAATCCCAGACGAATTATGATCAGACATGATCAAAAGGAACAGCAACACTCTCCAGAACAACAGGAACAGGGATGGACTAAACAACCCAGGTTTCTGGCTCCATCTTATGGCCATTTGAGGAACCACACCCAATTACAATTTTAGCATTCCCTTAAAGAGACAGTATTAAAATATCTATTCTGGTTTATATATTTTTCCAACTGAACTAACTGTTAGGTGACTTACATTCCTAACATAGGAATGTTAGGAATCATAGTTAATTTCTTTTTAACAAAATGGAAGAGTCCAATCTCATCTGAAAGCAGCTGTTCAAAGGGCATCAGTAACAAGAGCAAGGAATTCATTTTAAGAGAATCCTGAGCAAATTCATTTTTAAAGAATTTATTTTAAGAGAATCTATTTTAAGAGAATGGATTCATTCTTTTCATATTAAGAGAACCCTGAGCAAATTTCATCCCATTCGCCCATACAGCCTGCATAATATCAAAGATTACTGCAATTTGACTCTTGCACAAAGACCTATATAGCCAGTGTGAGTGGCCTGACATAGACATGAGAGTGTATGGTTCCGTGGACCTGCCCGGAAGTAAAAACATATCGGAGCAAGATTCAAAAATGGTTGGAATAAATAATAAAGCAAAAAAATTGAATTTCGACCAGAACTATTTCTATTGGACATAATAAAAGGAAAATATAGTAAAACGGATTGTATATTATCTTACACATAACAACTGTTGCTAGGATTACATATGCACAGCACTGGAAAGAGAGAGATATACCATGAAAGAGCAGTGATAAGGAAAATTTTAGACTCTGCAGATATAGACAAGCTGACTTTAAAGTTAAAGGTATATTGATATATTATTCAGTCTGGGATGCCTGGTATATATGATTTGAGAATAGAAAGAAAAGTTATACTGAAATTAATTACAGGATATGAAGTTATAGATACTGAATGTAGAATTAATAGAAAATATACTATGTAACAAGTGGTATAAATAAAGAGTAAGGAATAGTGAATTAATAGGAAAAGTTGTTGTGAATTAATAAAAGTGCTTGAATAAAGATTGTTGAAACCTTAAAGTAAAGTGCAGGGTTCTTGCCCTGAACTTCTGATTGGCCGATAATAGCGATATCGGATTGGTCCGTTCAGGAGAATCTGATTGGCTATTAACGAGCCTTTCTCATTGGTTAAAACAGTTAACGTTCCTGTGTTTTCATTGGCTAAATACCCAAGAGCTTGCCTATATAAAGGGGGCTTTTGTGGCAGTTTTTAGAACTGTTGCACTATGTTAAATAAAGAGTTGAAGTTCACTGTTCATCGACTCATCTCCACTTCTTGCGCCACGCACAAAACATAACACTGGCGACGAGGATGGGATGTGGAGACATCAAAGCTGACTGAACACTACAGAGCGACAACTGAGCACGTGGCTGAAACGCACCAACGATGGAACCATGTCCAGCAGCGTCATACCACCCGCTCCATTCGACCCGGCACAAGAAGACTGGGACTCATAAATGGATCGCTTCCAGATGTTTCTGGAAACCAACAATTTGAAGGATGCCACTACTGGAAAGAAATGGGCAGTATTCATTACTCATTGCGGACCGACCGTATCCAAGATGGCCAAGGCACTAGCAAAACTGGCAGAAGTGAACACCATGGACTGGGACATCCTCAAACCCCTGCTAAGGGCCCACTATGCACCGACCGTACCAACGCTCGTTAGAAGGCATGAATTTTACCAGAGAGATCAGTGGAAAAGCGAAAGTGTTGCTGATTTCATAGCTGATCTCCGGAATCTGGGAGGCCTATGCAGGTTTGCTGACCTCGAAGAAGCCCTGAGAGTCCGAATAGTTCTGGGATGAGATGCACCCGGCGTGCAGAGTAAGCTGATGACGAAAGGCGACATTAGCCTTACAGATGCCATCGCTGATGCCACTGCAGCAGAAACAACCAGGAAGTCGGCTGCCCGAATGCGCCGTACCCACGCCCCACTTCGTCAACTCGCCAGAGAAGTTTCACCTCACTTAGAAGAACAGGCAATGACAGCCCACCATGAGGACCTCGAATCGTCATCGGAAAGCGATGAAGAAGAGGTCAACCGGCTCCAGTCTGAACGAGACCAACGCCAAAGATCGCAGTACCAATGCGCTGGTTGTAGGGCAAGCCACCCCCGATCAGACTGCAAATTCCTCAACGCGCTCTGCCATGTGTGTGGGAAAAAAGGCCACATCGGATGGGTCTGTAGAAGCAAACAAGGACCCAGCCAGCCCCCGAGGGGGGCTAACTATTGCCAATCCACAGGAAGCCATCCTGTAAAGTGAGAACCCTTGAACCACCAGTGGAACAACCACTCCTACAGAAACAAACCCCTAAACCACTCAACAAAGCGAGAAGAGGTGCACCAAACTATTACGATTGGTCATGCCTCATCACTGGATGCCAAGAAGATCCGGGTGAAGGTGGCCATTGAAAACCAGCCTTGTATGATGGAAGTCGATTCAGGATCGTCCCTCTTGATGGTTTCCTGGAAGACCCTCAAACAACTCATCCCTACCGTCTGGCGACAAGACCTCCGATTCCAAAGAATCAGATTCAAAGATTATCAAGGAAATCGAATTCCAGTCGTTGGATCCAGCCAAGTCCATGTCTCATTTAAAAATCGTACCGCATCTCTACCCTTGACTGTAGTTGACAGGGATCAGCCTAGCTTGTTAGACCTCCAATGGTTCGCTCCACTTGGAATTGAAGTAGCCGGCATTCACCAAACCAGCAGCAATGACTGGGAAGAGGCTCTCGTCCAAGAATTCCAGGATGTCTTTGCAGATAAACTAGGCGAGTATAAGGGGACCCCAATATCATTTAACCTCAACCCCAAAATAGCTCCCATCTGCCTTTAGCCTCGTCGAGTTCCATTTGACCTTAAACCAAAGATTGACGAGCAGCTTGATAAATTAATAGCCCAGGGGGTGTTAGAACCAACCGACCATTCTCCCTGGGAAACCCCGATCATGACACCCATCAAGCCGGATGGATCGTTAAGAATTTGTGGGGACTACTGAGCCACCCTGAATCACGCCCTGCAGCAAAACGCTTACCCGGTACCGGTGGTGCAACACCTTCTCCATTCCCTGGGGGGCGGAAAAGTCTTCGCTAAACTAGATCTAGCCCAGGTATACCAACAACTGCCTATAGACAAAAAAATGGCAGAGGCCCAAATGATCGTTATGCACTGAGGTGCGTTTAAATGTAACCGACTCCAATTCGGAGTAAGCATGGGCCCGAGAATCTTCCAAAGTTTGATGGAAAGACTATTACAAGGGATAAAAGGCGTTGTCCCCTATTTTGATGAAGTTTTAATTGCTGCTCCGACTCAAGAAATACTAAGGGAGCGCCTGGGGTTGGTTCTTCAGAGATTTAAAGACTCAGGTCTCAAAGTTAAAAAAAACAAGTGTCAACTATGTACGGGTCGAGTTGAATTTTTAGGATATTTAATAGATAAACAAGGCATTTAACCCACTGATAGCAAACTTAGGGCAATCAAAAACACCCCAAAACCCCGCAATAAGGCTGATCTCCAAGCTTTCCTAGGCCTTATAAATTTTTATAACATATTCGTGCCTCACTAGGCAACTGTAGCTGAACCCCTACATCATTTATTGGACAAAAAAGCACCCTGGGTTTGGGGGCACCGAGAGGAACATGCATTTTGACAAGAAAAAACCTATTGACCTCCGATGCTGTTTTGATGCAGTATAATGAGACTTTGCCTTTAATGGTTACATGTGATGCATCACCATTCGGAGTGGGTGCCATTTTGAGCCACGTTTTACCAAACGGAAGTGAAGCCCTTGTTGCCTATTTTTCAAAAATGCAATCAAAAGCAGAACGCAATTACAGTCAAATTGATAAGGAAGCTCTTGCTATTATATCTGCTCTTAAATGATTTCATGAATATATTTATGGGAGATCTTTCACGATAATAACTGACCACAAACCTTTACTGGGAATAATAGCTGGAGATAAACCAACCCCTTATATATTATCTCCCAGAATGACTCGCTGGTCAGAATTCTTGGCTGCCTATAATTATAAGTTGCAACACCGCCCGGGGAAAGCCATTCCCCACGCTGACGCATTGAGCCATGCACCACTTCCAGAAACCGTTGATGACCCTGCTCCGACCGTTACAACACTGCAGATCGAGACACTCCAAAAACCGCCGTTGCAATATTGCGATTGAAACTAAACGCAATCCCATTTTAGCAGATGTCCTAGCTGGGTAGAGCGTGGATGGCCATTGGACCAAATCCCTGACAACTACGTTCCCTTCAAAAGTCAACAGATGGAACTGTTTTCCCAGAAAGGCTGCATCATTTGGGGCAATAGAGTCATTGTCCCAGAGCAGTTACAGCGAGCGGTACTGAGAACCTTGCACGATGGCCACCCCGGCATCGTGCACATGAAAGCACTTACACGAAGCTATGCGTGGTGGCCGGGCATAGACAAGCAGATCGAATCCTGGGTAAAGACTTGTCACAAATGCCAGGAAGTCAGCAATGCCCCACCGAAAGCAACCCCAACAGAATGGGAAACACCCAGGGGACCATGGTCCCGTATTCATCTGGACTTTGCGGGACTTATGAATGGACACACATTTTTATTAACAGTGGATGCCTACTCGAACTGGCTTGAAATCCATCAGATGAAAAATACAACAACTGAATCAGTCATCAGGAAATTGGACAGATTATTTGCAACACACGGACTACTGGACGTTCTGGTATCTGACAACGGGCCCCAGTTTACCGTGCTTTCTTTTGAACAGTATCTGGCGGACCACGGTATTCGCCATGCACTAAATTCACCAGCGCATCCTGCGGCCAATGGAAGGGCCAAGCGCATGGTACAATTCGTCAAAAGAACTCTACATAAAATGGACTATGGCGATATCGAAGACAAGATTAACCGGATACTCCTTTTGCAGCACATCACTCCACACAGCGTCACCAACAAAACTCCTGCTGAGTTATTGATGGGACAAAAACTCCGCTCCCACCTCGACCGACTACACCCATTATACGAACCTGAAAAACCACAAGGACCCAGCAGGAAATGCCGTAATTTCCAGGTAGGCGACTTGGTTTTCACGAGAAACTTTTATGGCAACCCATTGTGGGTCGAGGCAACTGTAATCCAAGTAACTGGACCCAGATCGTACCAAGTGAAATGCCGTGACGTTAGAATATGGAAGCGCCATATTGATCAGCTGCGTTCAAAGCTGCAGTCTGGGGTCTGTGATTTCTGTGATTTCCAAACTGAGGGGGGAGGAGGCGCCGAGGAGGCTGAGAAAGCACAAGCGGAAGAAATGACCATTCAGACACAACATGTGAAGAAGGATCGGGGACAGGGGTAAACTCGCCTCAAAGGGATACCGAGGACATTAGTGGTAACGGAAGTTTAGATACAGAATCAGAGGCACCCTGTTCACCAGATAATGTCCTACCCCAACAAGACTCTAGACAAATACCGGGAGGACAACGTAAATCAAATAGACAATCAAAACAACCTGCCTAACTCAAAGACTACGTTATCGCACCCCTTAAATGGAACCCGGGGGGAAGGGGTGTTGTGAATTAATAAAAGTGCTTGAATAAAGATTGTTGAAACCTTAAAGTAAAGTGCAGGGTTCTGGCCCTGCACTTCTGATTGGCCGATAATAGCGATATCGGATTGGTCCGTTCAGGAGAATCTGATTGGCTTTTAACGAGCCTTTCTCATTGGTTAAAACAGCTAACGTTCCTGTGTTTTCATTGGCTAAATATCCAAGAGCTTGCCTATATAAAGGGGGCTTTTGTGGTCATTTTTAGAACTGTTGCACCATGTTAAATAAAGAGTTGAAGTTCACTATTCATCGACTCGTCTCCACTTCTTGCGCCATGCACAGAACATAACAAAAGTAATATATAATAATGGTAATGTAATAGAAAATAAAGTATAAGAATATGATTAGTAAATGTAAATGATGTCTTCAATCTTGATACAATTGTGTACTTTTTATGATTTTTTAATCCTTTGGAAAGTTGAATAAAGTTTATTTTTTTTAAAAGAGTGTTTGGTTCCACTTGGCCTTAATGATCTTAGTACATTAAGCAACTAGGGCCCCATTATAGCTTATGGACTTCAACTCCCAGAATTCCTGAACCAGCCAGGAGTTGAAGCCCATAGATCATAAAGGGACAAGAATTGTCACCCCTAATTTAGTATGTCAGTGCCAAAATAGTCACCAATATATGTTTACTCAGGAAGTTCAATAGCAGAGATGACTAAATTGACTGCTTTGATTAAAGAAAAAAACACAATTACTTTTGTTTCTACTTGGAAACCACTTCTGGACTTTGTGCTAGAAGTGGAAAAAAGTGAAAATTTGATTTTGGGTTTTACTGATTAGATAAGTTTGTTGTTATAAAAATGGCTAGTTCATACTACTATGTAAAAGTAAAAAGGTTTGATGCTATTATCTTACTCTACTGCACCAAAGGGAAATCAACACCTTTTCTTTCTTTTTTTCCTTTTTCCTACATTTTTCCTTCTCCCTCCCTTATCTTTCTATTGTCTTTTTGTCCTTTATATTATAAATTAATAAAAAAGATTTGTGTTACAGAAAGTTCAGTAGAAAGGTGAGACCTCAGATAAATTTTAAAGGTGCAAGAAACAGTAGACATTATATAAGTCTTCTGAATAGTTATAAGGACACCAGAATGTGTTGTATGTCTAGAAATCACATAATCAGAAGCCAACGCTGAACAATATCCATTTCTAAACATGTTGATGACAAAATTATGAAGGAAACTTTATGACTTCCATCTCTACTGTTTTCTGTCTTCATCATGACATCACAATATGTTCTGCAGCCAGATACCTTTTGAATGGTCATTACCATCCCTCAGAAACAATGAGAACTAAAAATTGTCATCAGCAAAATGAAGACTCCAAAGCCAGGCAACAGAAACAATACAATCCTTGACTCTAAAGCAGTGGTGTCCAACCTTGGCAACTTTAAGACTTGTGGACTTCAACTCTCAGAATTCCTCAGCCAGCTGGCTGAGGAATTCTGGGAGTTGAAGTCCACAAGTCTTAAAGTTGCCAAAGTTGGACACCACTGCTTTAAAGGAATGACATAACCAGAAAAGCTTAAGCATAGTGACAAGATTCCTGATAGTTATTATGGCTGCACAGAGGTAGTCACAGTTGCTAAAACTTCAGGCATGGCTTGATGTCCCTCCTATGGACCTTAGCACACACTCTCTGCTTTCATCTGGCCGTAGGGTTCAATATTGTTCCCTTTGGGATTAGTAATAGAGGAAAACAGGAAATGACAGCCATTGCTTCAGGTTCAAATATCACCCTGCAGCAGTAGCTGTGACATCTTCTTTTCAAATTGTGCTTATGATTTGAAAACATCAACAAACATCAGCAAACCCCAAAAGAGAACTAGGCTGAGATGTCCTTTTCAGGCAGTCTTGGGGCAAGTGGTAAATTCTAGCTCTTGAGCATGCCACTTCTTTCTCCAGTTTCAATTATGAATCTCTGCTAGCAAGCCCCTATAGTAGAATTTTTTTAAAAAAATCAGGTATTGTGCCTCTGAATAAAACCAATGTCATTACAAAGCTGACCTTGCAGATGACCTTGAGAGAGCTAATAATTCTACCATTGAAGCTTAAGTAAGTTATTATGGGTCAATGCCACGAGAAGGCTTGTTTTGCATGTCTGGATTTATCTCCAGGATTCTTCTCTAGTTCAGATCTGTACAAGAAACCACAGAAAGGATTCTCTCATAGCAGAACATTTCATAAGCTGGAGAGTTGCTCAAGCCTCTTTTTAGATAGAATTATGCTAGGAAGTAGATGGGGACTGAGAAAACAGAATCTACATTTTTCTCTTGTTTCCTATTAATAGAGACATGGGTGGAGAAGGTCAAACAAAGTAAGACCATGTATCCTAACTGTATCAACAAAATTCTACAATCTTGTACTATAGTAGTACGTTCTTTATTACGCTATAGATAATATTGGATAAAAGGGACAAATGTCACAGTGGCAAGGACGGAGGGACCATGATGGCAGCAATAATTCCTAAAAAGCTAAAGATCTCCACTGAAAACACAAATAATTAAAGTGACTGCTTAAAAATGTGTTTTAAAAAAAAGACCTTGAAGACACAAACTGGAAAGGTATTTTCATTATCTGGAAACTACAAGAATAAAAAAAAGCCTTCTGCTTTATCCTATCAAAATAAAACTGCATGACTTGTGAGTATTTATTGTTCACTATTTATTGTTCACTATTACAGCATCTGAAGTGCTGAACAATATGTCAGAGTATTATTTTAGCTTTACAAATGGAACATTGAAGCAAAGCCTCTGAATAATTAGGTTCAAGGTCAAAGCAACATTGAGTTCACTTATTTTTCACTCTAAGTTGCATTCAGGAATGAAGAATACCATGGCAAGCATCAGTTTGCTCACTGAGGCAATCAGGCTGTTTAGCTGTGGAAGATTATTATTTCCCCCAAGTGTTAAGGTTATCTACCCACCCATTTGTATACCACACATTAATTATACTATCTGGCCATTTAACAACCTGCATGTCAGAATATAAATTTTAAAACAAGCAGTTCCCACTAAAATCAGACTAAAATCATATATTTAAGCTTAGATTTTCAGAAACATACCAAATCTTTTTAGAAGGAAAATTTGCATTTTGACTCTTTCTTTTTGAACACTGATTGAAATCAGATTTCATTTGGGGCTGAGAAAGCTTCTGCACCAGAGACAATTCCTTGAGTATCTAATCATACTTGGCCAAATAAAATATCGTATTCTATTCTATTGTGATTCAAACCTAAGTAGAAACCATGATAGATCCAAATATTATACTATTATTTTTACCCTGCCATGTTGAACTAACAAGAATTGAATGGTTCATTAAATCAAGTTTAATAAGCTGAGTTTACACAACACCTTCAGTTAAATCTACAAAAATCACATTATTATTCATTTAGAATATTTGTATTTGTTGAAGGAGAAGGTAAATGTGTTTAGGTACAGACCTATTGGGACAAGATGAGGAAATCAGTCACTGGTCAGAAAGTGAGCAGTGGCTATTCTGCTATTGGCTAGAAAGGGCTACCCAGGCTAGCTGATAGGTCTCTTTGGACTGTACAAATCTAGTAACATATAAACAGGTCCAGATAGCCCATCCAGAATCTGGATCAAGTGCATTTTAAACTGCATTCAGAATGGCTGAAAAAAACAGGAAGGTTGATCATCTGAAAATGTACAAAGTTCCATTTTCAAGCACACTGACAGCAGATGTGTTGATAATTGCAGTACATTTTTTTTTAAATTTAACCTTATGGGTAATGCATTTCATGTTATAAAATAAGACAAAATATAAATCATATATTTGATATACAATTCCATATGGCCATGTTTTGTGAGCATATGCTCTGAATACCTGTAAACCCAATCCTACTCTGCAAAACATCATTAACCATAAATTCTGAAATTAAGTCTATACTACAAATTACTATACAGAGCATGAGTGTCAAATTTTTACTAGCCTAGGCTCCACTGAGTGAAGAGGAATTGTCTTGGGCTGCATATAACCAATATAAAATCGTTAATGTATATAAATCACATAGCAATATTACAAGTTTATTATCTTGTGGGCCTGCATTAATAGCTTGTCTAAAGCCGCATGGAATGTGGGTTGGACATGATTCATATAAAAAGTAATGCATTTCTAGCAAAATTTTGAGATCACTCAAAGCAATTTCTTCTCATCCCTTTATTTGGGAACAGGCAGCCTATAAGTAACAACATTTTGTGTAACTGTATATAGCGTGTGATAACAGATCACTAACAAAATTAGTATTCTGTCTTTCTCAGCAATCACAGCATATGATCTCTCATTATTTTTTACATCACCATATGTTGTATTATTTTATTGTCTGTACATTTTCTTGTTTGTAGGTTGTTTTTAGCAGCTGGCCTTTGGCTGCAACAATGAACATATTCATTAATCAGATGTTTTATGAGAAACGAATCATTTACACTTGAATTAATGGAGTCAACAGAGTGAAGTAATCATACTTCTCAGACTACAGCATGTATTAAGAAATAGAAATTATCCTTCTTGAAACACATTTTTCCTCTATATTAAATGCTTTCTATTAAAATAAAATTCTTAGAGGACATCAAAAATATAGATTTCAAATTTAGACTCTTTGAGGATTTCACATGATTATTCAGCCTTTTAGAATACTGTAGCTGTTTTGGTGGAATCGTAGCAACCACCTACATTTTAATAGCTTGTGGGTACATGTATAGGCCTGAAAAATAATAGCAATTAAAAGCTAATTACTAATACCACAGATAGTCCTTGACTTACAGTCACTCTGGGACCAGAATTTATCTTGTTAAGGAAGGTGAGTGAGTCATGGCTGATTTTACAAACTTTTTCGCCTTGGTTGTTAAGCAAATCATTGCAGTTGTTAAGTGAATCACATGGTCAGTAAGCAAATACAGCTTCCCCCAATTGACTTGCTGGCTGGCAAGGTTGCGAATTATGATCACATAAATACATACTGCTTGCCAAACAGTGACTGTATGGATACTATCAGAGGTGGTATTCAGCAGGTTCTGACAAGTTCTGGAGAACCGGTAGCAGAAATTTTGAGTAGTTCGGAGAACCAGCAAATACCACCCTTGACTGGCCCACCCCCAACTATTCTCTGCCTCCTGAGTCCCAGCTGATTGGTGGGGTCTTCTTTGTTTGCCCTGCACAGGAGAATGGAGCTGGAAAGCAGGTTGTGGGGTGGGAATGGAGATTTTGCAATATCCTTCCCCTGCCACACCCACCAAGCCAAGCCCACCAAGCCATGCCACACCACACCCACCAAGCCACAACCAGAGAACTGGTAGTAAAAAATTTTGAATCCCACCACTGGATACTATGATGGATGTTAAGTGTGAGGACCAGTTGTAAGTTACTTTTTTTCAGTACCATTGTAATTCCAAATGTTCACTAAGCGAATGGTTGTATGTTGAGGACTACCTAGATGTCACTTATGCTTGCCTCCTCTTCCTATCTCATACCTCCTGATTTTAAACACTGAGTTCAAAAATCTCCCCCTTCTTTGGATGCCAAATCTGTGTCTCTCACATATATTGTAACCA
This sequence comes from Hydrophis major, assembly GCA_033807585.1. NCBI lineage: Eukaryota > Metazoa > Chordata > Lepidosauria > Squamata > Elapidae > Hydrophis > Hydrophis major. Next base: position 170,011,861 of record CM066330.1, read on the forward strand.
GCAATGGTTACATATATTGCAATTTACAACCGTTGTGTATATATATATGTATTGATTTTGCTGTAAATCAGGTGTTGTTTAGACTGGTTAAAACTTTTAAATGTTTAATTGTTTTAAAATGATTTCCCAATCAGAATTGTTAGATACCAACAAAGGCCTAAGGGAAAAACAAACTGGAATCAGAACAGTTTAGTTTACCATAGCAATGCTTATTACTATTTTAAAGAGAGAGAAAACTATGCAGCAGTGCTTTCATCAGAAAAATACACTTACTTTTATTTTATGAAGTTATTATAGATTTTAAAGCAGTTTATTTTACAAATTTATGTTAGTCCATCTCTAGGGACAACATCTGGATGAAGTGTGAGATCATCTCTTTCAATTTATGATTACTTCTGCTCATCTGCCAGTTTTAGAGAAAAATCTCAGGGACTTATACAGTCCTTGGGGACTGCAGATTGATATAATACAGCCAACTAAGAGTTCAGCGGGATGCATATTTACTCCATCATTACTGAACCTTTACATTCATTGGTAGATTGCCTTGTTAGAGTGGAATTTCATACTCTAAAATTAGCTGCCAGACACATTTCTCTCCTAATTTATGCTGATAATGTACTAGACTTGTCTGGAACTCTTATAGAAATGAGATGAACATGTAGATTCTTGGCTTCTCACTGAAAGCAGGAAACCCTGTCCATTAATTAAAGAACCTAGTGTGACTTGCTGAAAAGGTTTCGAATTATAAACAGCAAACTTTATAGATCTGTGTGTTTTTTCTGGATCCTGTTTAGCCGAAGTCCTCTACAGGGTTGCCGTGATTGCAATCTATATATTTAAAAGGAGACTAGTTCGGTTCCTTGCTTCCTCATTATCCTAATAGGCTTCTAAGTGAACAGGATGCCTTCTGCAGTAAGGAACTCTCTACATCTAAAGAGACTCTTCAGAGATTTAGATTCTTGAAAAATAGATGGCTTTGCAGTCTAACAATGAAATAAAATACAGGCCCCTAGCTAGTGGGCTCACCTTGAACCTCTTCAATTGAATTGGAGCAGCATGGATTTTAAACGGCTCAGTGCAGTCTAAGAAAATATGCAATTTATTGCCACTTCGAAGGTTGCTAATATCATGTGCAGATGAGCTCTGTAAATTGTGCAGTAATGCCTAATTCAAAGTTTGTAATCAAATATGTGCCCAACCAAATAACATTAAAGAAGATGCCAAGACATCAATATTATAAGAAAAGTTTATTAAACTGGTTCCTGTTCTTAAAGCTCCTGTTGTTCCTTCCTCTACCTAGAATTAGTAAGGATGGAGTTCCATGGGGTGTTTGTTTGTTTGTTATTTCCTGCCTTCATTATTTTTACAAATAACTCAGAGTAACAAACATATCCAATAGTGAACATAACCAACACATCCTGCTCCTTCTATTATCCACAGCAACCCTATGAGGTTGATTGGGATGATTTATTTATTTAGCATATGGCAAACATATGTCCACCCTATATTGATCCATTGACTATGTTGATTTGTTGCCATGTATTTAGAGAGCCAGGAGTTCTACAAAGATGTCTGACTGCCAGTTGTCATTAACTGCCAATTCTTCAGTGTAGTCTGGCTGCCAATTGTTGCTAGTCATTTGGTTCACATTACTGAACCAAATGACATCCAGGGTGCACCACGAAGAGGTGAACACCCCAGTTGAGCTGAGGAAGAGTGACTAGCCACCCAACTGGCTTTCATGGCTAAGGTGGGACTAGAACTCACAGTCTCCTGGTTTCTAATATGGTGCTTTCACCACTAGATCACTATTCCCCATGTTGGCTGAGAAATTATGAAATTTGAAGCCCACCAAGTCTTAAAATTGCCAAGATTGGACATCCCTGCACTAAATCAATATGACACACAAGGAGTTTGTTCAGACAAAATAGAGCTGATATCCCCAACTGATGGGATCTTTGTCCTGGCTTAAGGAAACTAACTAGGAAAAGATTATTATGTGTATTTACAAACTTAGATGAAGAGGAAAAGGATACCAAGATAGTCAATGGGAAAAATCCAGGGGTGGGATGCCACTGGGTTTGCCGGGTTCTATAGAACCGGTAGCTGCGAAGAGCAGCTGACACCGAACCGGTTTGGTGTTTGGCCCATCTGCCTGCCTGCCTGGGTTCTAGGTTGTCCTTTATTCCCTGCTTTTCCCTCCTCAGATGTTTTGTGCAGCATAGCTGAGGTTGAAAAAGCAAGAAACAAGAGGATTTTCAAACGCTGCGCAACCACACGCAGCGCTTGTCAGTTGTTCAGGTGGCATAGCTGATGATTTCTTGCAAACGCTAAACACACATGTGTTATGATTGTCTGAAGTTTGGAGAACTGGCAAATTGCTTCACTGGCTGGCCCCTCCCTGCCACTCACTCCTTACCTGGCATGTGAGCCATCCAACTTGCCTGGTTTGGTAAGTTGCTATTTTTCCTTTTTTTTTTTTTCCTGACCATCAGCTATTCTGCTCCGCTGGGAGATTTAGATTAGCTAGAAAGTAGGAAATCCTTGGATTTCTTGCTTTCTAGATAATCTAAAAGCAGAGCTGAACCATCCTAAGGACTGAAGCTTCTACTTTTCAGTGCAGACTCAGGTAGCCGATTACAGACAGATAGATCTCTAAGTGAATCTGTGATGATGTGAGCAATTCAATCTGCCTTCCTGCTTCACCTGCTTTTGGGTAAAAGTTGCTCTTTTTTTATAAAAAAAAAATCCATATTTATATACATAGTATGTTGTGAGTTAATTTTGTGAGTTTTCTTGCAAGCAAATTTTATGTGACAGACTCAGGTAGCCAATTGCAGACAGAGAGATTTCTAAGTGAATCTGTAATTTTGTGAGCAACTCAATCTGCCTGCCTGCTTTGCCTGCTTTTGGATAAAAGTTGCTCTTTTTATTTAAAAAAAATGTTTGCATAAATATTTATAATATTTACTTACAAGCCACGTCCATCCAGTCATATGACCACCAAGCCACACCCACAAATTAGGCCATACCCACATAACTGTTTGTAAAGAAATTTGAATCCCACCCTTGGAAAAATCCCATCCCAAGATGCATAATAGCATGGGTGATTAACTTATCCAGGTCAGCATGTTTATTTGCACCTTATATTTGTTTGGCCAGTGATATGTCATAGACAAAAGCTGCTGAGGAAGAGACAGGTTGTTCAAACAATCTTCCTGATATTGATTTACAAATGGCCAAAAAAAAGGTAAGTCAATATATAGATGTGGATGTGCACCCACCTACAAACAAATAATAATAATTCAGTACATTTGCATTCTGCCCAATTCACAGTGACTTTCTGGAAGTATGTAAGATTTTTTAATAGTTTTCTGAAAGTTGCCACTATGTCATTTTTGACAAAAGTGATGAGGAACTTGCTAAATGATAAACTGTTCCATCATTTGTTATCTTCTACCATGATGGTGGAGGCTGCTGGCAGCAAGACTTATTCAACAATCGCAATCGCAATAGCACTTAGACTTATATACTGCTCCATTGTGCTTTACAGCACTCTCTGAGCAGTTTAGAAATGGCAGTACATTGCTCCCAGCAATCTGGGTCCTAGTTTCACTGATCCTAGTTTCCATCCTCAGTAGGATGGAAGGCTGATTCAACCTTGAGCTGATCAGAATCAAACTCCTGGCAGTGGGGCAGAGTTAGCCTACAATACTGCAATCTAACTGTGCCACTATGGGTGCTACATTGTGGGATCCCTGGTGGGATTCCAACCAGCATTTGGAAAATTGATCATTTTGTTGCCCTGATCAACCAAAAGCATGTCTATTACAATGCCATCCTAAATAGACATTCTTAGAAATAAATTCCACTGAATATAATTGCATTGGTTTCTAAATCCAACCTAACTGATTTTATTCTGTACATTTTAATACGATGCACTCTGATATGTTCATATAGATAAATGTCTGATTAAAAATGGATTCTGTTATGAACTAATAAAGGTGTTTAATAAAGTTTTAACAACCTTAAGTAAAAAGCAGCATTCTAATCCTGCACTTCTGATTGGACGATAATAGCAACATCGGATTGGTCCTTTCTGGGAAATCTGATTGGCTGTTAACGGGCCAACTCTCATTGGTTCAAGGGTTTAACACTTCCATGTTTTTCATTGGCTAATAGGACAGCAGCCAACACTATAAAAGGGCTGCTGCTGCCCTAGGTGATTGCTCTGTTCAGTTTGCTTAATAAAGAGTTGAAGTTCACTGTTCATTGCCTCGTCTCTGCTCCTTGCACCCATGCGCAGAACATAACACTGGCGACGAGGATGGGATGCGGAGACATCTGAGCTGATTGAACACTCACAGAGCACCAAACAGAGCACGTGGCTGAAGGCACATCAACAACGGAAAACATGTCCGGCGGCACCATACCACCCGCTCCATTTGACCAGCACAAGAAGACTGGAACTCGTACATGGACCGGTTCCAGATGTTTCTGGAGACCAACAACTTGAAAGACGCAACTACGGGGAAAAAGCAAGCAGTGTTCCTGACCCATTGCGGGCCTGCCATCTTTAAGATGGCCAAGCACTAGCGAAACCGGCTGAGATGAAATCCATGGACTCGCGCCCCTTCTACAGGCCCACTATGCACCCGCCGTACCAACGCTTGTCCAAAGACATGAGTTTTACCAGAGGGACCAACGGAAAGGAGAGAGCGTTGCAGATTTCATCGTGGACCTCCGGAACCTGGGAGGCCTCTGTAGGTTTGCAGACCTCCAAGAAGCTCTGAGAGACCGAATAGTTCTGGGATTAGATGACCAGACAGCACAGAGCAAGATCATGGCCAAAGTGGACATCGATCTTGCCGATGTCATCAAAGACGCTACTGCAGCAGAAGCAACCAGGAAGTCATCCGCCCGAATGCACTGCACCAACGCACCACTCCGTCAACTCGCCAATGATACCTCACTTCGCCCAGGGAGGCACACAACAGCAGCCCACCACGAGGACCTCGAATCTCCATCAGAAAGTGATGAGGAGGAGGTCAACCTGCTCCGGTCTGAACGTGACCAACGCAACCCGCGGAATCGAAGACTACCACACCAATGCGCGGGTTGTGGGGCAAACCACCCGCAATCAGATTGCAAATTCCTCGATGTGCTCTGCCATTCCTGTGGAAAAAAGGCCACATCGGGAAGGTCTGTATAAGCAAGCAAGGATCCAGCCCAATTCGGAGAGAAAATAACTATCACCAGACCACAGGGAATCATCCTGTGAGTTGGGAACACTTGAACCACCAATGGAACAACCACTCCTACAGAAATAAAACACTTGCCACTTCAACGAGATGGGAAGAGGCACACCAAACCATTACCATCAGTCACGCTTCATCGTCAGATGCAAAGAAGATCCGAGTGAGGGTCGCCATCGAGAACCAACCTTGCGTGATGGAAGTCGACTCAGGGTCATCCCTCTTGATGGTTTCCTGGAAGAAAACAGTTAATCCTTAAACAGTTAATCCCTGCTGTCCAGCATCAAGAACTCAGAGAATTTTACTCAAAGACTACCAGGGGAACTGAATTCTGGTCGTCGGCTCCAACCAAGTCCAAGTATCATTCAAAAATTGTACTGCGTCGTTACTGCTGACCGCCGTCGATCGCGACTGGCCTAGTTTGTTAGGCCTTCAATGGTTCACCCCACTCAGGATCGAGGTAGCCGGCATTCACCAAACCAGAAGCGACGACTGGGAGGAGGCCCTCGTCCAGGAATTCCAGGACATCTTTGCAGACAAATTAGGCAAGTACAAGGGGACCCCGATATCATTTAACCTTAACCCTGAAGTAGCCCCCATCTGCCTTAAGCCTTTTGCTCTAAAACCAAATATTGACGAGCAGCTCGATAAATTAATAGCCCAGGGTGTTTTAGAACCAACTGACCACGCCCGTTGGGAAACCCCAATCATAACACCCATCAAACCGGATGGATCGTTAAGGATTTCTGGGGACTACCGGGCCACCCTCAATCACGCCCTTCAACAGAACACTTACCCGGTGCCGGTGGTTCAACACCTTCTCCATTCCCTGGGGGGCAGAAAAGTCTTCGCTAAATTGGATTTAGCGCAGGTGTACCAACAACTGCCTGTAGATAAAAAAAACTGCGGAAGCACAGACGATCGTTATGCACCGAGGCGCTTTTAAATGCAACCGACTAAAATTTGGAGTGAGTGTGGCCCCAGAGATTTTTCAAAGTCTGATGGAGAGACTTTTACAAGGGATCAAGAGGGTCATGCCATATTTTGATGATGTTTTAATTGCGGCCCCAAATAGAGAAGTACTAGAGAGGCGTCTTAGAATGGTTCTCCAGAAATTTAAAGACTCCGGCCTAAAGGTTAAAAAAAATAAATGTCAACTGCGTACAGAGAAAGTAGAGTTCCTGGGGTACTTAATTGATAAGCAAGGCATTCACCCCACTAATAGCAAACTAAGAGCAATCAAAAACGCCCCAAGACCCAAGAATAGGACAGACCTCCAAGCTTTCCTGGGGCTCATTAACTTTAAAACATCTTCTTGTCCCAGAAGGCGATCGTAGTTGAGTCCCTACATAGACTTCTCAACAAAAAAGCCACTTGGATCTGGGGACACCGAGAGGAGCACGCATTCCACAAGTGAAAAACTTACTAACTTCCTATGCTGTTTTAATGCAGTATAATAAGACTTTGCCTTTAACCATTACGTGTGATGCATCACCATTTGGAGTAGGAGCCATTTTAAATCATGTGTTACAAAATGGTAGAGAGGCCCCTATTGCCTATTTTTCAAGGACCTTATCGAGGGCTGAGCACAACTATAGTCAAATTGACAAAAAGACTCTTGCTGTTGTATCTGATGTGAAACGGTTTCATGAATATGTGTATGGACGAGCTTTTACTATTATTACCAATCACAAGCCTTTGCTAGGGATTATAGTGGGAGACAAGCCAACCCCCTATATATTGTCACCTAGAATGACTTGCTGGTCGGGGTTCTTAGCTGCATACAATTATAAATTGCAACATCGCCCGGGGAAAGCCATTCCCCACGCTGATGCATTGAGCCATGCCCCACTTCCGGAAACTGACGACGACCCAGCTCCAACCATCACGACACTCCAGATTGAAACACTACATTCATGGCTGCTAACATACATGGCCTACATACATGGCCTACATACATGGCCGCAAACAGCCAGAGACATCGCTGTCGAAACGAAACAAGATCCTGTCCTGGTGCGAGTTCTCAGCTGGGTCGAATGAGGATGGCCAGTAGAACAAACCCCTGACGACTTCATCCCTTTTAGAAACTGGCAAACAAACTTTTCTCACAGAAAGGCTGCATCCTATGGGGAGACAGAGTCATCGTCCCAGAGCGGTTACAACGAACAGTTTTGAAAGCATTGCATGACGGTCACCCCGGCATCATGCATTTGAAAGCGCTCGCACGAAGCTACGCGTGGTGGCCGGGCATCGATAAGCAGATCGAAGCCTGGGTGAAAACTTGTCTAAAGTGCCAAGAAGTCAGCAGTGCCCCACCTAGAGCAACTCCAATGGAGTGGGAAACCCCCCGGGGGCCGTGGTCCCGCATCCACATTGACTTTGTGGGACCTACTAAGGGACATACGTTCCTTCTAACAGTGGATGCCTATTCCAACTGGCTCGAAATCCACAAGATGAAGACTACTTCAACCGATGCAGTCATCTGCAAATTAAATAAACTATTCGCAACACATGGACTGCCAGATGTTTTAGTCTCCGATAATGGACCCCAGTTCACGGTCCTGGCATTCAAACAATACTTAGCGGACCGGGGCATCCGCCATGCGCTAACCTCACCGGCGCACCCTGTGGCCAATGGAAGGGCCGAGCGCATGGTCAATTTCTTAAAAAAACTCTCCACAAGATGGACCATGGGGACATTGACGACAAACACATCACAGCGTAACCAACAAAACACCAGCTGAACTGTTGATGGAATGCAGGCTTCGCTCCCACCTCAACCGTCTCCACCTGGCCTACATGGCAGAGAAACCCTGTGGATCTAGCAGAAAGTGCCGCGAATTCAAGGAAGGCGACTTAGTCTTCGCTAAAAATCTTTCCGGCGAACCGTTGTGGGTTGAAGCAACCATAACCCAAGCCACTGGGCCCAGATCATACCACGTACAAAAAGGGACGGGAAAATATGGAAACGCCATATAGATCAGCTTCGCTCTAGGTTGCAACCCAGTTCCCACAACTCCTGTGACCCTCAAACTGAGGGGGGAGGGGATGTCGAGGGAACCGAATTCGAGATGCTGGATGACAAAACCGAAGGAAGTCAGCAGCCCAGCGCATCACCTGAAGAAGAATCAGGAATGGGGGTTGCCTCGCCACAGAGAAATACCTCAATGGAGGCGAGCCCACAGAGACCGGAGGACAACAATGACAGAATCAGCGGCACCGAGTTGTCCTGTGAGGATGCAGAACCGCCTGTACCAGATAAATCAAAAAAACGTTCCACCGAAACCGGACTACAGACAGGAACCGGTGGGACAGCGCAAATCTAATAGACAGTTGAAACAACCTGCATATCTATGGGATTATGTCACCGCACCCCTCAAATGGAACCTAGGGGGAAGGGGTGTTATGAACTAATAAAGGCGTTTAATAAAGTTTTAACAACCTTAAGTAAAAAGCAGGGTTCTAATCCTGCACTTCTGATTGGCCGATAATAGCGACATCAGATTGGTCCTTTCTGGGAAATCTGATTGGCTGTTAATGGGCCAACTCTCATTGGTTCAAGGGTTTAACACTTCCATGTTTTTCATTGGCTAATAGGACAGCAGCCAACCCTATAAAAGGGCTGCTGCTGCCCTAGGTGATTGCTCTGTTCAGTATGTTTAATAAAGAGTTGAAGTTCACTGTTCACTGCCTCGTCTCCGCTCCTTGCACCCATGCGCATAACTTAACAGATTCAATGTCATGAAGTCTATACCCGGAATCCTATGCATATAAATTCAGTAGAATTTACTCGTGAATTATATTATTAGTCTGGGCTGTACAGATAATGCTTCTTGGAACAGGTTACATTTATTAGAACAACTCGTGGGTTTTCAGATATAATATATAAAGTTTTTAAAAAACTTTTGGTATTACATTCTATTCTTATCCTCATCTGTAAATCAAATTTAAGTGTCAGTAATCTTTAAACCATGTCAACTTATTTACTGCAATAAACTTACTTTTATAGTAACAATTTTAGTGTGATGGATAAAAGCTGATCAGGGTCATTCACTGATAAATGTATTTTGGAGGATTTTCTCTTTTCATCCTAGTCTGAATTTTTATGCATAAAAACATGCCGTTGCACACATTGCACATACACACAATCACATAACTTCTTTGGATTTCCATTTCTTACTTTTTCTTCTTGCTGAACTGTTGGGAACTTTTTATTTAAAATTCAGCCCAACTCTAATTCAACTTTACACGTGCAAAACCCTTTATTTCTAAATTCAAATAAATATTCTTTTTCTTGCTCAAGAAAAAGGGAGATGGAGATGATAAAAAAAGCCCACCTTGTTTCTTTCATTATTAAAAAAGATGAAAACCAATGGCTGCTATTGCCTATTTCTTCTCATGCCTGAAACATAGCAAAAATCAACCATTTCACTACCTTTGTCACTGCCATTTCATTCAGCTACAATTAGCAAATTAGTAGAAAAAGCACCCAAAGAATTGATATAGAAATATTTGGGATAACGTTACAGCAATAATAGTATTAGGGATAAAATACCTTTGTACAAAAGAAAATGTTAATATTTCATGTAAAATGAAGTTATTCATGTTAAATTTATTCTTTAAATTTATTCCTTAAACTTTTTTTCAGAACACTGGAGGCTTTGCAACAATTCTCCTGTTCATCAAACTACAAATAGGTTGAAAGAATGCTTACTGGATAATTAGAAGAACACCAAAATACTTAGATGCCAGCCAGCCTATTGTCCAGCATTCTATTTTCTTCCAATTTAAATGTAGCCTATGGTAAAATAGAAAAGTACAATTTTCACTGAGTTGAATAACAATCTATATCTCTGGAATATTACAGAACTAATAAGGAAAAGGTCAATAACCTCTTATAGCCCTGCCCTCTCCGCAAAACATTTGGGCATTTTGTGAATGCCTCAGATCTCTTGTATCACCATCCTGAGCACTTGCAAACATTTAAGGGAGAATGCCATGAAAAATCCCATGAGGTAAAAGGATCATTGCCAAAATATAAAAGAGAATGAGTATATTACTGATCTGTGAGAAATCAAAGAAAGAAAACCTGAAATCAGGATGAAAAGGAATACTCATTTTGTAAATTGTCTGTCTCTAAAATGGCATTCCAGTAGCACCTAGCCTCCAGAACAGTTTGATGATATGACCAAAAAACAGAGCAAAGATTCTATTATTAAAGTAATTGTTTGCTTTTGGCTTGGTCTATTTTGTGAAGTATCCTTTGTGATTCATAAACTGTGTTTGATGATTCTGAGATCAACCAGCCACTCTGATCTTCTCAACACATCATGGTGCTACAAGCAAATCATACCATCTGGCTTCCCCTGACATATGCACCATTGATTTCATAGCTTTGTATTTCACAGTGAAATCATTTTTGATTGTGCAGAATTTCATCCATGCTGAAAAGGATCCCTCCTTCAGAGACATGGATGGTTCAGACATGTGACAAATAAGTTAAAAAATAAAATTAAAAAGAAATGATATACCAGTTTCACCAAGAGATTCTGAAGCCCTCTGCTTTTCTGTTTATAATCACTCCTTTATGATGCTTCAGTTTAACAAGTCTGTAGTAGGACACTTAACATCAAAAACATCATCAAAAAAGCACAACAAAGAATGTTCTTTCTGCACCAATTCAGAAAGCTCAAACTGTCCAAGGAGCTGCTGATCCAGTTCTACAGAGGAATTATTGAGTCTATCATCTGCACCTCTATAACTGTCTGGTTTGGTTCTGCAACCCAACAGGACAGACACAGACTTCAGAGGATAATTAGGACTGCAGAAAAAAGAATTACTACCAACCTGCCTTCAATCAAGGATCTGTATACTGCATCAGTCAAAAAGAGGGCTGTGAAAATATTTACAGACCCCTCACATTCCGGACATAAACTGTTTCCCTCAAAACAACGTTATAGAGCACTGCACACCAGAACAACAAGACACAAGAACAGTTTTTTTCCTGAAAGCCACCACTCTGCTAAACAAATAATTCCCTCAACACTGTTCAACTATTTACAAAGTTTGCACTACTACTACTATTAATCTTCTCATCACTCCTTATCACCCATCCTCTAGCACTTGTGACTGTATGACTGTAACTTTGTTGCTTGTATCCTTATGATTTATATTGTTTCCTAGTATGATTTCATTGCTTATTGTACCCTATGACTATCATTAAGAGTTGTACCTTATGATTCTTGAGTATTGACAAATGTATCTTTTCTTTTATGTATACTGAAAGCATTTGCATCAAGACAAATTCCTTGTGTGTCCAATCACACTTGGCCAATAAAGAATTCTATTCTATTCTATTCTATTCTATTTTAGTAAAGTATAGATAAAATATATAATAAAATACAAAAAAAGAATTTCCATTGGTTAAGTATAATAAAGTTTTAAAAAGTTGGTCAAGACTTTTAGCAAATTAATAAAGCATTTCTATACAGTATTTCAGCTTGAGAATTAATTGCTACACAAAAAAAAACCATATTGTAATGTAGCTAATTTAGGTTTGGATTTAGCTGCAAAAGGGGGGAAATGGCTGCCGTAGGGGAAAAAGATGATGTTACTGTAGACAATTCACATATTATCTAAATTATGGCTTTGACAGAAAAGATAGAGATTGGGTTTTAGGTTTTATGTCTATTTAGAACTGAATCAACATATGTCACACTTCAGATAAATGAATTATTCAGACCACAAGATGACCTCCATAAACAGAAAAGCCTCGGATCTCTGAAACAACTCATTAGGAATCAATAAATAAAACTGGAATGAGTCACATCACCTTGATAAAGAAAGACATAGCAGATGCTGATTTGCGTTTCTTTTCACTTTTGTATCTAATTGTAACAATAAGTTTACACATAATTAAGTTCTCAATGCCTGTGGGCAAGAAAGAGAATGAATTAAACTGCAACTAATCTTCCTTTCCATTCTTCTCAAATAATAATAAAAATAATCATAGTGATAATAATTGCCATTGAGGTCTATGATGTGCAGTGCAAATATAGACTATCAGCAATCTGGTATTTCTAACAAGGAAAGCATTCCTAGGAAGCCCCCATGAGCCAGTCTCATTATGGCTTTGCTATTTGCAACTCTAGAAAGTGGTTAAGGCACCGTCAGCATTTTTTTTTTTCATATAACCTCCTCCTTGAGGTTGTTTAGAACTCAGCAATAAAAAAAGCACACATGTCAGGAGAAAAAAAAAATCCACAAACAAGATCCTGGGTATTGTTATTAAAATAAGCATGACAACTTAGAAAACTTCCTTTTTTCTCTTTGTTTCTTTGTTCCCTTATAAAAACGAAGGGCTTATTTTTAGCAATAGCTTATTGTGGCTTATTTTTAGCAATGACCAAGGAGATCTTGGAAAAAAAGAAAGCGTCTTAGAAAGAGCGATCCAGGAATACTAAAAAAACCAAACACCTTTATTGTTACCCACTAACAATGAAACTCAGGTGCCAGGATTCTAGTTATATTTCAGCTCAGTAGATTAATTGATTGATTATGTGCCACCAAGTCAGTGTTGTCTCTTAGCAACCATATAGATTGATTTTCTCTATCTCCATGCTCTATCTCCAACATGCTTCCATTGTTACTGCAGTGGAATACACCCAACTTGCTGCCAGCCATCATCTTTTTCTTTTCTTTCTTTTACCACATTTCTCTCCCTTATAAAGTCCTCAAGACAGGTGGACTTCCTATGTGTCTAAAATATGACTGTTGTTATTTGTGTCACAGGTAAGACATCAACATTTATTTGTTCTATGATCCAGTTGTTTATTTTCTTGGTTATCCAGGCTTTCTCAACAACTTTTTTCTAACTGTTGGAAAAGTGACAAGAAGTTTATTGCTAAGTTCAAGCTCAGGCTTTAAAGCAGGGGTGTCAAATTCATGTCACTGCAGTGTCACATGACATATCAGGTCTTTTCCCCCCTTTCCTAAACTGGGCATGGGCGTGGCCAGCATGTGATACATCCAACCTGTGGGCTGGAAGTTTGACAGCCCTGCTTTAAAGCATCAATACTCTTTCTATGAAGCTTGCAGTGTTTCCTTTTCCATAAAGAACTCTAATTTTCATTAGAGAATTCTAAGAATTATTCTGCTGGCATATAAAATTAAAGTTATTGTATGATATTTGCATACCCTATTAAGTCTCCTTTCTCAGATAAGATTACTCTCAATCCATTCGCTATTTGCTGGTAAAAAAAACCTTTACAGATTCTCCTTTTTTTTTTTTGCTTGCCATATTTTTGTAGATATTCCATTATATCCTGTAGCTTTCTTTTCTGATAATGTCTGAAGTGTTGATTTAAATTCCCCTTCTAAGTACTAGGAGTTCTTGTAACAAGGGAATACCTTCTGAGATATCTTGGATGTTGACATCTCTACTAAACAGAATGTCAATATACTCCTACCATTTTATCTTCTTTGAATAAATTACCACCTGTCCATTGAATCTAAGGCTGAAACCTTCTGAACTCCAAGAATGTTTAGAAGGCTTTCCTTCTTTTTATATGTCTGTTTTTATCTTCAGTATATTTACAGATAACACTGTAATATTACTTCTTGTCTGTTTTAAGAGCACTATGAAATTATTGGTAAAGTTTCTTTCTGAAATAGTTGTCTTTATTGGATTTGCAAATTCTTTTTGTAAATTTCCGCTATTTGTTCTCACATCTAGTTTGTTTCCTTCTTGGTTTATTTATTTATTTTTGTCTGTGGAAGATTCTTTTCATATTCAACCTTAAAAATGTCTCTGGTTTCATTCACAGCTTCTCTGAACTTATCCATGAGGTTCAGAACTTCAAAGCAATTCCTGGCATTCTCCTTGAAAGTGTAAGCGGGTATTTAAGATTATATGATGGAAACTGATTGTCTTTCTTCTCTGTAGCTTGCCTTGAGAATGGCACATGAGTAGCTGTGCCCCATTCTACAGTCACTTCAACGATGCTTTTTCTGCCTGCTGTGCTGCATTATTGTGAGGCAATGGTGTGTTTGAAGAATAAGTAAAGAACTCGGACAACATATGCCTGGAAAATATCATCTCAGCAGGATCACTCAATTCATGGAGGCCATCCCAGCTGCCTATCTAAAGCAAGTTGGAGCCTAAATTAGACAGCACTGATACAGAAAAATACTGGAAGGCCGATGATCACTTTAGCAACAGTATCATTTAATACTGTATTTAAAAAAGGCAGTGATAAATCACTTTTTAAAAAAACCAGAATACACAGGTAAAGAAAACCACATGGATGGACAATATAAAAAGATCAGTGGAAGTCCTATGCAAATAACATCAGACGCCTTCTAAAGAGACACAGTTGATTGGAATCAGTGGTGGGATTCAATTTTTTTTACTACTGGTTCTGTGGGCGTGGCTTGGTGGGCGTGGCAGGGGAAGGAGACTGTAAAATCTCCAGTCAGAGGTGGTATTTGCCGGATTTCTGAACTACTCAAAATTTCTGCTACTGGTTCTCCAGAACTGGTCAGAACCTGCTGAATACCACCTCTGGTTGGAACAATACTTTGGAAATTGAGGAAGAGCCTTTTATTTTTATAAAACTTCATCAGTTTCCAAAGTATTGTAATTTATTGTTTATTTAAATAGCAATCAGTTTCCAAAATATTGTAATTTATTGTTTATTGTGGTAATTTATTGTTTATCATTGTTTTGTCAAGCACTCACATTTCTACTCTATTCATTGGAGGTGATCCTTCCCAACAGGAATTTGCAACTAATACAGATCTCAGAAATAATGATTCAGCGTGTCTTTGAATCAATTCAGGACAGAATTTCACTGGTGCAACATACTTTTACTATATTTTTAAACTTTTCATGCTGGTTGCTGTTAAATCATTTTGTTGTGAATCCCCTTTAACTTCTCATGCTAGATAATATAAGGAAGGCCCTGTCAGTTTCCCAACAAATGCTTCAGAATTTGAAAGAATCATAAAATACAACCCTAATACTTTTATTTTTAATTTTTTCCCCTCTTTCAGCCTTCCCACTTAGCAGAAACCTGTATGCACTTTTATTTACATTCCATGATATTTGATAAATTAGTAGGAAAAACTCTACTAAAAAAGATAAAGAGGGTACATTTAGTAACAGGAAACATACAGCCAAAGTCACTGCATTCTAACTTACTTTATAATAGATGTCCAGGAGTTCACATTCTTTTCTTGGAAACTGTAATTAGATCTTTTACCCTTTGTTTGATTTATGGTTCTGGTAACTATAAAATTGGGAAAGGATGTTGTGGGAAAGGATGTTGACACAGATTCTAATACCTACCTGTGGCTACAGTTCAGGTAACAACCATATTATACTTACAGTGATGTATATACGATATTGATATCTAATTTTCTAAAAAGCAACCAATTGATGCATCCTGCTAATTATGTTCCTATTCACCATCTCAGTATACCCTGTCAAAAGAAAACTAGATCCAGAATCTCACCATTTGAAGTTGGGTTGAAAATATAGATTTCTGAGCTGCCTCTTCAGATATTTGTTAGTCATGTCTCCAAGGTAAAAATGAAACACATTTTGGGAGAACCTCTTTTTTGCATGTATGGTTTTTTGACTCCTAATTGTTTGGTGCCACATTTATACACTTTCTTTAGAATCTTTGGGAATTTATTCAGTGCAGTAGAACCAATTTTTGACCAATTATTTTTCTAATAAAAGGCATATGTTTGAAAACATGCAGATGAAAATTTGTACTTTTGGAGAAATGCATATTAAAAATTGCATTAGGGCCCCTGTGGGTTTTTTTAAAGTCACATATTGCTGTGGAAATAGAACAGCTAAATGAGAGTGAGCAAAGTCAAATTTGATTGTTTGAAAACGTGATATATGTTATTGTTAGGGAGGGAAATAGAAGCAGAGGCAAATTTATATGGAATCCAGTCTGTAGTTTAATTAGGATCAGGGGCTGACAGATTAAAGTCTATCTTCAGCCATGGGAGTGAAAAGGATACATTTGGTCCTCTTCCTTCCCTCAGCATAGTCTCCCTCAGCTTGCCTTCAGAAAAGTCATTAAAGTCTGGCTTTGACCCAGACATTTGGACCTTGTTGAGTGAAATCCACTTTTGGTTATTTAATTACAATGTTTGCATATGTATAGTACATACACACGTTGGATAGGATTGTTTTATGGTTGGATGTTTTTCTGAAGGGATTGGGTTGGTTTACATTGGTCACATTTATTGAGTTGAGTAGTCCATTTAATAACATAAAATAAATACTCTGAGCTAGATTCCTGATGGAATTAATTGGCTTTGGTTTAATTGATCCTCAGACTGAAGTTGCCAATTAACTTTTGAATAAACTGGATCCCCTGGTTTGAATTCCTAAAATGTGCCATAGTTTCACTACTGTAGTTATTATGAAATTAATTGCTATTAATATGAAAATATTATTTAGATGCTTGCTCATTTTGAAGGTGGGTCTCTACATTCTATCTTTGCACAAAATACTAAATTATATTAGATGTTTTAGTGACATCTTACTGCTTTTCACATAATTTCTCCTATTGGCCAACAAAAATTATATCATAGAAACTTGCACCTGCCATCATTAAAAAATCCAATTATCTGACTAACATACCTATGAACAATTTTGAAGTATCTCATTTTAAATTAAATATAATTACCTAATAATTTACAATAGAAATTCATAAGGTGTTATCCATGAAGAGTGACACTGAAACATAATGGTATACCCAGAAATCATAGAAATATTTAGATAGCATCACAGTTATTTTGCCATTATTTGTTTAAATCCTATTCAAAGATTTCTCTGGTAAAGCTTCATAATTTGACACATTATAGCCATACCATTTTAAATGCCTTTATTACTGCATTTGCTTTGGTCATTTCAAAACTAGCTGCAACATAGAGAATATAAGTTCTCAAAAGAAGTTTGCTTATTCAAATTAAAAGTTAATCTTTACAGTATTGTCATGGGAATAATTGGGTAGCTCCTCCTTACACTTGGAGTTACATAGATATCTGAGCAACTTGTGCACTTTTATTAACATGCAAATTATTTTCAGAATTGATCTAATCTGTTAATATGAACAAATTTTCCAAAGAGTAGCTCTACATGATTATTGTGCAGAACAGTCAATTACATAGAAATCCATGTTCCATTTCTATATAAGTTCTATTGCAATTTTTTCATACTATATATTAGAACTGTGCAGAGATCTTCTGATCGGTTAAAGGACTAGATCTAGTGCTGCAGAAATAATCCAGTTTGGTTTGAAGGTGCTTTAAAAGTTATTTACTCCAATTTATTTCCAAAATCTAGAATGCATTTTAAAAAAAATAGAGCTATACTTTGTTCACTCTTTTCAAAATTATATTGCTTCTGGAGTATATTTCTTTAATTGCTAAAATAATCAAGCTTAATTAATCCAATACAATCTTTTTCACTGCAATCCTGACAGGATTCAACATTTTCTCCTAAGAAACCAACTCCATATACTTTGTAAAGCAGAATTAGTACAGAAATATAGCCAAAATAATTAACAGCAATTGTGAAATTGCTGTCAGCCCAGCTTTCTAAAAAGTGGAAACATGTTGGTCATTTGTGGAGAGATAAGGGTCAAGCATTATTTTGACTTTTCTGATATTTTTTCTGACAGTTTGGATACTAGTGTCTTCCTACTGGACCAGAACCTTATATAGTTCATTTTGGAAATGTTTTGCTTTTGTTTGTTTTCCTCCTCACATTTTTGGCAACAGTTCAATGCAGACATCTGTCAGAACATTGTCTAAATTCCTAACAAACCTTTGCATTTGTAATTTAACTGAAATCACTGGTTGTCCCTCTTCAATATTTCTACATGGTCCATCCAGTGAATGCCACAAAGATTAATATTCTTAATCATGGTACTTTTTAAAGACCTTATGACTAGAACAGCAAATTGTAGCTTGATTACAGATATTAGTCTAATATAAGGATGGACCTGTCAATCATTAAACTAATCCTCCCCTCCTACAGAATTTTCAAACAATGACATTTTTTTTCCTATGATGGTTTTGGCACAATTGCATCATCACCACCATTTGTAGACCACTGTAACAAGAAATACAGTCTGGAACTTTAAAAGTTCATTCAGAAAAGGATAGGTTAAATCTATTCCTTCATTTTAATAAATGACAATGTATTATTAATGATTCCACCTTGGAATTCAGGCTATATCTCTATATGGAATACACCTATAGTCTGTACATATTCACTCTGCAACCCTGATATTGAATTAGTTGAGTAGTAGTTGATAGAATACATATGCCCATCAGTTCTTACACTATGGTATAAAATACATGCAAACAAAGCTGTGTGGCTAAGAATTAGGGTAGCAAAACCAGGTCAATAATAGCCTAGAATTCCATTTCTGAAAATCTATTAATCTCAGTCAGCAGCATATATTTCATTCCAAAATATATCAGCTTCACTTGAATGTTTATATAGATTCTGCCTATTTCTAAAACTGAATAGGACATCAATCACAGAGTTTATAATGTATCTCATAACATTATTTGACAATAATGTTAAAAATATGAATTTAGCATTTGAGGCCTGAGAATCTCTGTGACCCTTTTTAAAAAAAATATACTTATCTTTTCCTAATAGTATTTACTGCAAACCACTTCATCCGAGATACTAATAGATACTAAACCTAACATACATCCTACTTCTTTACTAAGTATTGTGTTTGACAGATGATAAATATACCTCTTCCAGAATATTGTGACAAACAGTTTCAATTTAACATTATGAGGTACATGTTTGCTGAATTTTATCCTTATAAACAGAATTACACCTTTCTTTTGTTATTCAAGCCTTCACAAGAGAATAAAGTGACAAGACTGGGAAACAGACTTGTTATTACTTTATGCAATGAACATTTCTTAGTAAAATAAAATCATTGAGTCTATTTTTCTGTTCCTTGATTCTTCTAACTCAACAATATAAAAGGTGTTTTCGTTCCAGATAAAAGACTTTCTCAAGTCTTTCTCAAGTAAGGCATCTTCTCCACTAAATACATACAGCAACTTTATACATTTCAAAAATGGTTTCGAAGAAATGTTCCAGCCAACACACGATCACACGATTTTATTAAAGCACTACAATTTCAGTGCAAATGTGGGGAAATGCTGCTTATTTAAGAGTGGCTTTAATGAATTGATCACTTACAGTATCTGCAGATTCAGGCTTCACACTTTAATTAGTAACAGAGAGGTGACTTCTGAAGAACCTCTTCCAAATTGCTTTCAAAAGACACACAGTCTTATCATCTATAACAAACATTTTTTAGTGCCAACAACATGTTCAACATGACCTGCCTGAAATGAACACTCCACCTGAAATTTGGCACATGAATTCAACAGTTAAAGAAATTGAATACTTGCAATTTTGTTTCCTATGGCCTATTGTCCTACACTTCTTATCTTGTATTAGAACACTTGTAAACTTAATTCATATCCTATGTACTAAAAAGAATGCAGTTAAGGGTTAGATTAAATAGTATGGAAGGCTAAATCAACCTTGAATCAAATATATATGTTTATGTTGCCTGAGAATAAAAAAAAAATACACAGGATTTTTTTTAAATGATCAGATATTTATTCTTCATAATTGTACTGCATAAATACAATTCTAGAAACTTCTATAAAATCTAGAAATACAGGAAGAATTAATGTAATATTTTTGGAGAAATTATAATAAAGATAGAATTGACTTACAGCCACAATTGGGACCTAAGTGAGTTGTGCCCAACCTTACCTTTTTTGCCACAGTTGTTAAGTGAATCACTCAGGTTGCTAAGTGAATCACATGTTAGAAGTTAGAAATAGTGATCACATTACCCCAGATGTTGCAACCATCATAAATCCACACCAGTTTCCAAGAGTTCAAATTTTAATCACTTGGTTATGGAGAAGTTGCAGTGGTTATAATGGACTAGTCATAAGTCTCTTTTCTCAGTGCTGTTGCAACTTCAAATGGTGATAAGCAAGAGTAACTGTAGTTACTGATTAATTGTAAGTTGTAAGTTGAAGACTAACTGTAGTTACTGTGAAAAGTAACAGGTAATCCTAGATGGATTTCAGGATAGATCAAGCAAGCTTTTGAAGATCAAAATCATTGAAAAGGACACAGTATATGACTAGTAGGCTTCATACTGATCTTGTTATGTTATGTGACAACACTTAATCTTTTAAACTTTGTAACCCTAGCCTTATGCAGCACCTACTCATTCTCAGTCAGTGAACATGATTTAAGCAAGATGAATAGCATTTAGGTTGGAAAAAGTTTTTTTCAGAACTAGCCTCTGCTAACCTATACACATTACCCTTCTGTATCTGATTTTTCAGATGAAACTTGATGATTAAACAATTTTATAACTGGCCTATCTACCTGGTTTATTATTTTATTTACTTAAATGTAACCATATGGTGATCAGATCTCAATTGGGGCCAAGTTTGCAGACATTGGGAAGCCTAATTCTTGTTCCCCGCATCTTCTGCCCATTTGCTAAAAGAAAACATTATTTAAAATTCCCAAATGAAAACAGTTGCAACTCCTATTACAGGTGACTGATGTTTTGAGAAACATTTTAGTTCCAACTGCTTGTTCATCAATTATAGAAGAAAAGTTTCTGATCTCATTTGTATATTAATCTTTAAAATTTTCACATTCTGTCTATGTTTTCAATCCAGAATTTACATATTTACCAAACATGATAAAATGTTGTTTCTTGTTGTTCATATTTCCTGTATAAATTTTAAGTTCCTTTATACATTTTAGACAATTTTTAGCACAAATGTGACATCATTTAATAAAAATTGTCTTTAAGATAATAACATGATGAAAATACCAAATGGTCAGTTTCTCCAATGTAAAGCATGGTTGATAGGTCAATAGTATAGATCATATGAAAAATAATTAATGCGTGGTAATTGTCATCTGGTAATCTCTTACAATTTTCCAGGACACTGCACTATAGGAGCAGGATCTCACGAGATGTGAGTTCCTGTTCATTAAGTTTGGCTCTAGGAATCAATTGTAATTGTTGCTGTTGAACCATCCTTCCAGCGATAAAGCAACCTTCTGTCTGAGCTCCTTGACTTCATTTTTAGTTAACAATGGAATTCCCCTGACTTATGGAGGACTTTAACCTACCATCTAGGAATGGGTCTGAAGTGGCCCAGGAGATCATGGTTACTATCTCAGAGTTCAATAGAACAGTGGCTATACACTAGAACTGGTATTCCTATCAGAGCAGCACAGGGGTGGGATCTTACCAGTTTGGTCCAATTCTATAGAACTGGTAGCTCCAAAGAGCAGCTGACACCGAACCGGTTCACTGGGACAAGGTTTTGGTCTATTGTTTGGCCTCCCACACACTCAGGCTCTAGGCTGTCCTTTAGTGGCTGCATTTTCCTCCTCAGCTGCTTTGTGTGGCACAACTGAGTGCCACTTGTCATCTGGAGAAGCTAAATGCTTGCTGGAGCTGGTGGTGCACACATGCATGCATGTTTGACGTGCATATGCACACTCCCCGAATCAGTTGTTATGCCGGTTGGAGCAGCAGGTATGAAATCTGAAATTGGGGGACCTCTTAGGATGCGATTCGACCTTGTCATAGTCAGATTACACCCTGGTTTCAATGGGATTTCCTAGCGCCAGCACAAGAATATTTAAGCTTTTACATTGGTCTGCTTCCAATGACTGATGGGCCCAGAAAGATTTCAGAGGGAATGGGGAGTGTTTGTTGCTATAGTTTTTGGATCAAATTCAGGATTCTTCATAGCATTTGACTGGGTTATCTGAGAGGCTAACACCCCCCAATTATATCATTCATCCCGTTAAATCTGGTGGAGAAGGTATGTTGTAGCTACTGTTTTTTAAGACTTACATTTGGTGGGTGTCCAAAGGTGCCATTCCACTCCACTCATCATCCTCCAACATGCATGTCTCCCACCACTTATCAAAGGACCAGGGCGGCCATGCCTATTCATGTTCTGAAAGTTCCTTGAGACCGGGTTATTTTGCCAAGGCTGAAGGTCTCAGGGGACCAATAACATTTTAAGATGTTTTCACTAATCTGGTTGTTACGTTCGCTCTCTCCATGCCTTGTGATTTGAATATTTTAATTTTTAATAATATGTTAATCTTCAGTAATGATTATTTTATATTTTTACAATTATTTTTAATGTATTTATTTTATTTGACTGTTGTATGCCATCCTCACTTCTTGTGAAATGGCCAGCCATATAGATTTGGTAAAAAAATGTATAGATAATACAGCTAATGTAAGTTCTCCAAATTATTGTGGTGATGTAACAGGGTGAGAACGTTGTCTTAGCAGATATGATGACAGATTTGGCAACCTGTGTATCAGAGGTGGTATTCAGCAGATTCAGCAGATACCAGATTCACCAGATTCTGGAGAACCGGTAGCGGAAATTTTGAGTAATTCAAAGAACCGGCAAATAACACTTCTGAATGAAGATTTTACAGTATCCTTCCTCTGCCACACCTACCAAACCACACCCACAGAACCGGTAGTAAAAATATTTGAATCCCACCATTGCTGTGTATCATTGTTCCATCTGTATCACTGTGTCATAGGCCATTATCTCGTATTAGTAGCCATTTCAGATTACATGGCTATTTGTGATAGAATATTGTCTGGATTCCCAGGAGGGAGGGAGTGCATTCCAGGACAGCAAGAGACAACATAGCTCAAAGAGTTAGTGTGGAAGAAAAAGGATGAAGACAGCTACTTCCTAATAGCTCCTAGGGTACATGTTTTATATGGTGGCTAATATGTTTTAGTTTGGCAGGATAATGTCTTTAGATGTAGAACAATAAGGGAATCTGCTTGGAAGTATCACAATGTGTTTTTCTTGATTTGCGGGGCCTGACATCATCTGTAAACCAGTGAAAAACTTCCACTATGTTTGTGAAAGGGAAGTGCCATTCTCCAGGTATAATTAGGAATTGTAGTTATTAAATGAATTGCCTCCTATTGACTTTCTTTCTGGATCCATCTTCTAGTTTATTTCTGTGTATCGGTGTGGCTCTGTTGAATGGTTTTTCATTAGTACTGTAATTACACAAATGCCTAATTTAAATCCCAATTATTGTATTGGTTTAGCAGGCAAATATTCAGAAGTGTGGATATATTGTGGCACTTACTGATACACAATAAATTATGCAGTATGTTCTGGATGGAAATTTGCAGCACGTAGATATGCATCTTGGTCACCTATTTTCCTGTAAAATAGAATGATGACATACCCATTTGTTAGTTTCACAATAGTGTGCAGAGAATTAACTTCTTACATATATTGAACTAGCTTCAAATCGATGTGAACCTTAATTGAGATACTGATGGAACTTGTAAAAGCTTCTTGCTCAGGATCCAGATTATAAAGGTAACATCAATAAATCAAAGGTAGAGAAGTAGTTTGTGATGGCAGGACTGAATCACTGTTTGTATTTCACTGACACTTTTCCCCCCTAGAATGAAAATAAGTGGGCTATTATATCCTACAGCAATAAAATATATATATACAAGTATCATATGAATAATATTAAAGCATAGTTAGGTCCACAAAATACAGTTCTGAGATCCATCAGAGATGAATAGAATCAGAAATGGGGTTCAGTAAATCAGAACAATCTAACAGGGTTCAATACAGACAACAGAAGGACTTGACAGAAACACTGTCTCTACCCAATGGCTTGGCTTCTCTTTGTTGCCTTATTTGGCCACCAATACTTGACCCTTCCTTGACCCAGCTAGCACCTGCTCCTTGGCCTTCAGTCCAGTGCCTAAAGTCCATCTAGCCTTTGAGCATCTATCCATCAATGGCAGAGTTCTTTATGAGTGAAATAACTGGGGATGTGACTTTGCATATCTGAAAGGGATACAGAGTTGTTGACTGCTAATTTTCAATAATTCTGAAGTTGCTAACTCAGTTTTCCTCTTCAGTTGTTTTGCCTTCTAAAATGAAGGAGAAGAAAGAAGGACATGATGCTGATCATGACATAGATTCAGTACATAGTGGCAGAAGTTGGCAACCTGCTGTGCTGTAATATCATCAGAAATAGTATTGCTGATCATTTGTAATGCTTCATTGTATGGGACATTGGTCTACTTGTAGTTTTCTCAGGAAATATGCAGTCTCTCACACAGAGCTTTGGTGAAGTATAACCTTAAGGACAAATGCATCCAGAGCCAGATTTGAAAAGACAGCAAATGCCACCAACACAAAGAAGCTGAAAATAATAGATCACCTAGTTAGCTGCTGCAAGAAGATGATATAGATTGATCACAAAAAATGAATGTAGTACAATACTACATTGGAATACTGTATATACAAGAAATACCATTTGCTTGCAAGGAAAAACTGGAGAGAAAACAAAATAGTAGTAAGAGAAAATAAAGAAGCTAAAGTGTTTTGAGTCAATCAAAACAGGTATGCACCTACCACACAACATTCCAAACTTAACAATGGTTGATAAGAAAGACAAAAATGTCGGGATAGTAGACATTGCAGAACTTGGACACAGTAGAAGAATAGACAAAGTAGAGGAGAAAGGCAAAGTAGAGTTCTACTTTTATTTGCATGTCTTTGTACTTTGTGAATGGCTGTGGCAAAAGAAAGCAAAGAAGTACCTTTAGTGATCGGTGCCTTGTGTGGAATCCCCAAACATCTGGACTCTATTGTCATTGAATCCCCAAACATTTGGATGCTATTGGCACTATTGGCACCATCAGTCAATTGCAAAATACAACTTGATTTGGAACAGCTTACAGTACATCCTGTGACTGATACCTTTAACATCATCAAACAATAGGTGTCTATCCTAGGTCCCAATTTATGGACAAAATCCCAAGTCCATTGTAAACATCTGACTGACCATGGGCCAACCATAATAATTTTATGAAACTTATATATTGTCTGACA
The DNA here is from genome assembly GCA_033807585.1 of Hydrophis major. Lineage (NCBI taxonomy): Eukaryota > Metazoa > Chordata > Lepidosauria > Squamata > Elapidae > Hydrophis > Hydrophis major. The sequence continues at coordinate 170,037,165 of CM066330.1, forward strand.
TTCATTGACTCTGCATGGCTCATAACCCTCAAATAAATTACATGACAATCCCGAGAGTTGGGAAAGGTTAGTTCTCACCAATACAGATATTAAAGTAAGGCTCATCAGTGGGGAATAAAAAGCTCCCACAAGTATGATGTTTCTGTATTTGAGGGGGAAAAAAATAGTTGTCAAGGATCATCAAATGCTTTAGGCATATAAAATGTGCAAACCAGCACATTATTTCTATTGAGTGAGCAATAAAAGCTGTGTACTAAGGAAATCAAAGAAAAATATTCAGAAATGAAAGGATAGCATTCACAGTTTCTATTTTAACTTACAGAAAAGGGGCTCATGAAACCAAGCGATCAGCAAGAACTTGAAGATAAGGGTCCCTCCTCCCAGCATAAGAAACATTTCATTTGAATGGCAATTAAGATGTACAACTCCACTATGAACAGCTAGATTACACAAAATTTTAAATGTAAAAGCTGATGTTTAATTTTATTCAGGAAGCTTTGAGAAGAACATTAAAAGTTGTAATTTTACTTCTAATGGATTTTCTTTCCTGTTGAGGATTAGCTGTAGAAAATTCTGCTTTAGATTGTTCAGTTCCATAAGTCATATCAAAATGTTTCAAGTTCTTGCTGTTCATTTTTTTAAAAGTAGATTAATATTTATCATTGCAATTTACATTTAAATGTTCTTTTTTTTTTCCTGTAAATATAAGATTTTTAAAAAAAGTCTTTTACTTACTTTCTTTCTTTTTAAAACTGTTATCAACACATTTCAATCAGTAATATTCTGCTTCTGGGTACATCTGCTGTTGGGAATAATGTTTAAAGCAAAAAATTATGAAATGGTGACTTTCATAGCAGTTGTTAGGATTATCGACTACTAAATAGAAATGACTATACAATGTACTGAAAATGAATTTTTAAGAACCATCTTTGTTTCTGATAGGCAAAAGATTACATCAGATTATATAAAATGCCCTAGTGGTTTATTTAAAAAAAAAACATTTTATGCTTCCCCCCCCCCCCAATCCTGGAAATATTTTAAAAGCTACTTAGAAATCTTCTTGTTAAGATGCAGATAATACTGACAAAAGAAATGCATGCAGTACATAGGGATATTTGTTGATCTATTCCCAGCATTACTTCCTAGAAGTAGTTCCTTTTTCATCAGTGTTAGTCAAGGAAGTACAGTCACCACTTGTAGTATTCCTTTAAAGATTTGTATGACAGTGAGGGCAATCATAATTATGGGGGAGGCTTATTGATTTCTTTACAGAATTGTTTTTCCTTGTGTTTTGAGAATTGTTTACGATACCAGAAATTATCATTGTTCAATAAAAATAATTCTTTCCAGGTCTCCATCTTTCCAAGTCTCTCCATCAATGTGGCAATGGGAAGAAACTAGGGGAGTTGTCATCCAAATCTGCTAGAGAGCATCAGGTTGCCCAACTTCTTCATATTTTACATTTTGAGCTGTTCATCTAAAAAGTAGAAAGAGAATGGACATCTAATCAAAAGGACATTTTCATGTAGGAATGGATCAGTTAGGTCGACCATATTATGTGTAAAAAATGAGGACAATCTAGTAAATATAGTAATACATTTTGTAAATTATGTTTTTACAAATGAAATATATTTGATATCGGCCATTATTACTTTCAGAAGTTCTCATTTTACATGTGTGTGTGTGTGTGTGTATGTGTGTGTGTGTGTGTATGATATTCAGCTTTGTTCTGGTGTTTTCCCACGTCATTATAGTTGTGCTTTTAAAGTTTCAGCAATGTTTCGGCAGAATCTCATCTGCCATCATCAGGCTTCTGTATTATGTTCGATGAACACAATACAGAAGCCTGATGAACACAATACAGTTGCCTGAAGATGGCAGATGAGATTCTGCCAAAACGTTGCTACAACTTTAAAAGCACAACAATAATTGTTGTGTATGTATATAAGTAATAAAGTGTGAGCTTGGAGTAGGTGCGGGATTCTGGCCCTGCACTTCTGATTGACTGTTAAGCGGCTGTACTGGATTGGCCCGTTCCGGGGAATCCGATTGGCCCTTAACAGAGAGTTCCTATTGGTCATAAAAGCTAGCGTTCCTAGCCTGTTATTGGTTAAAATGTTACAAGGGTTGCCTATATAAGGCGAGGGTTACTGTTGTTTTATTGAGAAGTCACTATGTAAATAAAGAGCTGAAGTTCACCGTTCAGAGGCTTGTCTCCATTCCTCCTCACCCATTCTCAAACAAATCACTGGCGATGAGGATGGGATTTGGAGACATCTGAACCAACGAAACTTCGAAGAACACTGAGCACGTGACAGACAACACCAACAACGGAACCATGTCCGGCGGCATTGTACCACCCGCTCCATTCAATCCAACCCAACAGGACTGGGAGTCCTACATGGATCGCTTCCAAATGTTCCTAGAGATGAACAATTTGAAGGACGCCACACCAGGAAAGAAATGGGCAGTGTTCCTAACGCATTGCGGTCCAACTGTATTTAAGATGGCTAAAGCACTAGCCAAACCCTGAGAAGCAAAGGCGATGGATTGGAACGACCTCGAACCTCTCCTGCAAGGTCACTACGCCCCAACTGTGCCTACACTGGTGAGACGGCACGAGTTTTTCCAGAGGAACCAGCAAAAGGGAGAAAGTGTGGCCGACTTCATAGCAGACCTCCGAAATTTGGGAGGCCTCTGCGAATTCGCCGATTTAGAAGAGGCACTACGAGATCGCTTAGTCCTGGGATTAGATGCACCAGGCGTGCAAAGCAAGCTGATGGCAAAAGGAGACATCAGCCTTGCCAACGCCATCGCCAAAGCCAAGGCAGCAGAGGCGACCAAGAAGTCAGCTGCACAACTACGGCGGAACCGCACTCCGGTACCACCACTGGCCAGTGAAATCTCACCTAGTTCAGAAGGGCAGCTGGCAACAACGCACCACGAGGACCTCTCTTCGTCATCAGAAAGCGACGAAGAAGGGGTCCATCGACTGCGGTCCGACCGGGACCCTCACCCAAAGCCCTTACGCCCTTGTGCTGGTTGTGGAGCCAACCATGCCAGATCCGAAAGCAAATTCCGCGACACACTCTGCCACGAGTGCGGGAAACGAGGTCACATCGGATGGGTCTGCCGCAGCTTGCCAGGACCCAGCCAGGCCTCAAAAGGGACTAACTATCGCCAATCAACAGGAAACCGTCCTGTAAGGCAAGAACCAGTAAACTACTCCTACAGAAATCGAGCTTTGCAGAGAGAAGAGACTCACCATACTATCACTATCGGTCACGCCTCAACCTTGGACACTAAGAAAATTCGAGTCACAGTAGCCATCGAAAACCAGCCTTGCCTCATGGAAGTTGACTCGGGATCGTCCCTCTCAATGGTGTTGTGGAAGACACTCAAGCAACTTATCCCCACAATTCAACGCCAAGATCTACGGTTCCAACGCCTCATCCTCAAGGACTACCAGGGGAATCGAATTCCCGTCATCGGGTCCTGCCGAGTCCGAGTCTCCTTCAAGAAGCACACAGCGTACTTACCTTTAACGGTCATCGATAGAGATAGGCCTAGCCTACTGGGCCTCTAATGGTTCGCGCCACTCGGCATTGAAGTGGCCGGCGTAAACCAAGTCGGTGGCTGTGACTGGGAGGAAGACCTTATATCTGAGTTCGGGGACATCTTCGTGGACAGCTTAGACGAGTACAAAGGGACCCCTATCTCATTCAGCTTAGATCCAAAAATAGCTCCCATTCGTTTGAAACCCCGTTGAGTTCCATTCTCTTTAAAACCGAAAATCGACAAACAACTCGACAAAGTGATAGCTCAGGGGGTGTTGAAGCCCATCAATCACTCCCCTTGGGAAACCCCTATTGTAACACCCATCAAGCCAGATGGGTCAATCCGAATTTGTGGGGACTACCGGGCCACCTTGAACCATGCCCTGCAGCAGAACGCATATCCAGTCCCAGTTGTGCAGCACCTCCTCCATTCCCTGGGGGGTGGGAAAGTTTTTGCTAAATTGGATTTAGCTCAAGCATATCAACAATTACCAGTGGATGAAAAAAACGGCACAGGCCCAAACTATTGTGATGCACCACGGTGCCTTTAAATGTACCCGGCTGCAATTCAGAGTTAGTGTAGCCACGGGGATCTTCCAGAGCCTTATGGAAAGGTTATTGCAAGGAATTAAGGGTGTGGTCCCTTATTTTGATGATGTTTTAATAGCAGACCCTACAAAAAAAATGTTACAAGACCGGTTAAAATTAGTCCTAAAAAAATTCCAAGAAGCCGGCCTTAGGGTTAAAAAAAAACAAATGTAAATTATGTACTGACAGTGTTGAGTTTCTGGGGTACCTGATTGATAGCCAGGGCATTCACCCTACCGAGAGTAAGTTAAAGGCGATCAAATTCGCTCCCAGGCCATGAAACAAGGCCGATCTCCAGGCGTTCCTAGGCCTCATCAATTTCTATAATGTATTTTTACCGCACAAAGCAACCGTCACTGAACCGTTACACCGATTGTTAGATAAAAAAGCAATGAGGTTATGGGGTCACCGAGAAGAACAGGCGTTCCGAAATGTTAAAAAACTGCTCACATCTGACTCTGTACTCATGCAGTATAACGAGACCTTGCTGTTAGTTATAACCTGCGATGCATCACCTTTTAGGGTGGGCGCCATTTTGAGCCATGTGCTGCCTAATGGGAACGAAGCCCCTGTTGCATATTTTTCAAAGACTCTCTTGAAAACAGAGCAGAACTATCGACAAATTGATAAAGAAGCCCTCGCAATCGTCTCAGCTGTGAAAAGATTTCACGAATATGTGTATGGAAGGGTTTTTACCATTGTGACTGACCACAAACCGTTGCTAGGGATAATAGCCAGGGATAAGCCGACTCCCTACATATTATCCCCTAGGATGACCTAATGGTCAGAATTCTTAGCTGCTTATAATTATCGGTTGCAATATCAGCCAGGGAAAGCCATTCCCCACGCCGATGCATTGAGCCGAGCACCGCTTCCAGAGACTCTCAACGATCCAGCACCAACGGTAATCACGTTGCAAATCGAGGCACTCAACTCGCTGCCACTGACTGCACGAGACATCACGAGAGAAACCAAGTGCAACCACACCCTAGCACGAGTCCTGGGTTGGGTAGAATACGGATGGCCATTGGACCAAGTGTCAGATGACTTCACACCGTTCAAGTTTAGGCAGACTGAACTCTTCTCCCAGAAGGGCTGTATCATCTGGGGCGATAGAATCGTTATCCCAGAGCGGCTCCATAAAACGTTGCTGAGAACGTTGCACGAGGGCCACCCTGGCATCGTGCGAATGAAAGCACTTGCACGAAGCTACGCATGGTGGCCGGGCATTGACAAGCAAATCGAACAGTGAGTTAAAGCTTGCCCCCTGTGCCAAGAAGTCAGCAACGCCCCACCAAAAGCCATGCCTATTGAAAGGGAGACACCTCACGGACCCTGGTCCCGAATTCACCTGGATTTCGCGGGACCAACCAAGGGCCACACCTTTCTGCTTACAGTCGATGCCCACTCAAATTGGCTCGAAATTCATCGTATGACGACTACGATCTCCGAGGCAGTCATCAAGGTTCTCAACAGACTCTTTGCAACCCACAGACTACCAGACGTCCTGGTGTCCGATAATGGGCCACAGTTTACTGCACTAGTGTTCGAGCAGTATCTTGCTGATCACGGCATCCGCCATGCACTCACCTCGCCTGTGCATCCTGCGACCAATGGCCGAGCAGAACGCATGGTCCAATTTGTGAAGAGAACCCTGCAAAAAGTAGACTACAACAACATTGACGACAAGGTCAATCAAATCCTCTTCTTGCAACACATCACCCCACATAGCGTCACTGGCAGAACTCCCGCCGAACTGCTTATGGGACGAAGGCTCCGCTCCCACCTCGACCGGTTGCACCCTGCTTATGAACTGGAGAAACCACTAGGATCCAGCGGCCGCTGTCGCAGCTTCCAGGTAGGAGACCTCGTGTATGCAAAGAACTTATTGAGCGACCCGTTATGGGTGGAAGCGACAGTAGTATGTGTAACCAGCCCCAGATCCTACCTTGTGCAATGCCCTGACAATAAACTTTGGAAACAGCATATCGACCAATTACGGTCACGACTTGCAGCAGCCAGTCTGCAACTCCCCTATGACCAAACTGAGGGGGGGGGAGGTACGGAAGATGTGGAAATCCTAGAGAACCCACTCGAAGGAAATGACGATTTAAATGTAACTCAAGAAGCGGAGCTGGAGGGAGAAACGTTTGCACCTCAAGGAATTGCGGAAAATGTGGGCAATGACTTGGAAGTGAACTCTGAACCAGAGGCAGCCCCACCACCAAGCGGCGATCTACCTCAGCTGGATTGCAACCAGACAATACAAAGGAAATCCAAAAGACTGAAAAAATAACCGTTCTATTTAAGGGACTATGACTTGGACTAAGGAACCAGGGGGAAGGGGTGTTGTGTATGTATATAAGTAATAAAGTGTGAGCTTGGAGTAGGTGCGGGGTTCTGGCCCTGCACTTCTGATTGGCTGTTAAGTGGCCATACCGGATTGGCCTGTTCCGGGGAATCTGATTGGCCCTTAACAGAGAGTTCCTATTGGTCATAAAAATAGCATTCCTAGCCTGTTATTGGTTAAAACGTTACAAGGGTTGCCTATATAAGGCGAGGGTTACTGTTGTTTTATTGAGAAGTCACTATGTAAATAAAGAGCTGAAGTTCACCGTTCAGAGGCTTGTCTCCATTCCTCCTCACCCATTCTCAAACATAACAATAATGACGTGGAAAAAGACCCAAACAAAGCTGAATAACACACACACACACACACACACACATACGCAAACATATTCACAGTTGATAGTATCATGTTAGAGTTTCTTTCTTTTCAAGTATCAGCTTTAAGAAGGGAGGGCAAAATAAAATAGAGTAAGATCCATTATGACTTGGATCAATTGATAGATATTGATTCATAATTTCTATATTATATATTCTCCAAATCTGATTTAAAGAACCAGAACCGATTTATGTGATAGGACATCAATGGTAAGTTCTATTGAATAAGCAAAAATGTGCTCACTTACCATTTGATATAGCTATGAAATAGAAATATGTCTTGGAAATTAATATATTGCCCTAATAGTCTTTTAACCAAATTGGGTTTGATTTTTGCATCTCTCCAACTATTCTTTGTCAATTTAGAAAATGTAAAAGGAAACTAATTATGACATAGACCTAGGGAGTGTCATCAAGAGATGGCTTCTGGAATTTGTAAATTGTCTCTATTGTTGATACATTCATAACTAAGGATGTCCACTTTTCTTCTTTTTTGGAGAGGATTTAATTAAATCTAACCATTTAAATGTGAAATTAGTTATAATCATTATTCTATTAAAGGTTTGAGCTTCTGATTTGAAAAAAACCCATAATGGGAACTCAGGAATTACTGTGAAAGGTTCTAGGCACTAACCTTCTCTAAGAAGTATGTCTTAAATGAAATAAATAAAGCATGTCTTCAGTTGTAATTGAACTGATATGCTGTGTTACACTGCTAAACTGTGCATAATTGATTTTAATTTATGAGCCACAGTTGCATTTAGTTAAACAATGCCATTACTCAGAGGCTAAAGGTTACAATCATACTTTTAGATTCCTTTAAAATTTCCTATTTTCATTATTCTCTTAATATCCAAATATTGTCCTTTTTTTCAATTTTAACAAAACATATTTTATTAAATCAATCATCTTAGCTTATTAAATAGTTAATGTATAAGGTGATGATTCACAATTGATGGTACCCATACAACACGTAACTTTGGTAATAGGCTAGATAGAATAATGGTAGGTCACTGAACTTACCATAAGTGTTTTTTTAAAAAAAAGAATGTCTGTAAATTTACAAATACTGATTCTAATAAAGCATAGTTTTTGTTTCTGTCATCTGGGATCCAGATTCTTTGACAAAGTGCTAAGTAGAGCTTCAGATATAAAAGATAAAATGAATACTAAGCTAGTCTGTAAAGCAAGCAAAAGGTTAAATAGAGTGCTTTAACTTTGATAAATTCCAATAATAAAAAATAAATGAATAAATAAATAATTACAAACAAATAAATAATAAATAAATTCATTTTATTCACAGAAAAATGTGATTGTGTGTATGTAAATATGTGTCTGTCTAGATAAATGACATTGTTACATTACATATATATTACATAAGTGTATATATCTCTATCTATAAAACTTCTCAATTATATATTATTATTATTTAAAACTATTGCTTAAAATGTTGCTTCCATAGTTATTCTGATAAAAGAATAAAAGCAAGTGCAAAACTGGTATCTTGTTGGGTTTTATTTCTTTTTAATGAATTACTGTATTTTCTTAATGTACACAAAGTTCAATCTAAACTAGTTAATATCATAAAATTTTAAACCATTACTAAAATTGTGTGTGCAAACATTATCAGACACCTGGATTGCTACCCAAGTTATTTGATTATGTAATTTAAATCAATATATTTGATATACAGTAATTACAATTAAGTTTACATTACATTTTTAAAAAACCACATTAAGCCTTACTGTTTTGTTGTACAATACATACTTTAAATTTTTTCTTTTAATAAGCAAGGCTACTTCAGTCAAAGGAGAATATTCTTTCAAAGTCATTTACTACATGAGAAGAAATGATAATAAAACATGCAAGAAGCTCTATCAATTATTTATCACTTGATATTTTGATATTATAAGGTGGCCATGGACCCCTTTGGTTTTTTTTTAGCAAAGAATCTTTTTTTGTTTTCATGTCTATCTATGTACATCTCTGTGTGTGTGTGTGTGTGTGTGTGTGGTCTGTGTAAAACCAAAATATAAAATATTTACTTTGCTTTAAAAAAGAACAACTAGCTCCAAATGATTTACAATTTCCTTTTTAAAAAACTCATGCACCTTCTTTTTATTTATTCTTTTTTAGTCTATATGGGTTTTTAATTGTTGGAATTTTAAATAAAATTACTATACAAAAAAAAAGAGAGATTCATGAACATGGAAGGAAACCAGGGGCAGGTTGCTGTCTGAAAACAACAGCCCAGAGTGTCTTGTACTGGTTCCATGTTCTGGCCCTCATGATCTCAACTCCAGTTCCTGGTCTTCAGGCCTTCAGACACTCTGGCTTTCTGCTGTTGTTACTAACTGCCAGGTCAGCCTGTAATAAGGCCTTCTTTATGTGTAATTCAGTCACAGATGAGATGGCTGACTGGGCATGCAGTACTGAGACCTGGTTAGGTCTAAAGAGGAGGGCTTTCTCCTTTCAGAAACTTGCCCAGCTGGGCTTTGGGTGTAGCATCAGCTGAGAATCCAGGGTAGAAGTGGTGAGGTATGAGAGTTATCACCTGGGCTGGGAGACTCTTACTGTATAGCTTTCTATGGCACTGGTCAAACAATTGCCAGATCTGTCACCCTCTTCCTTAAATTGGACTCTAGGGATCAGATTATTTGTTTGTTTATATCTATCTGTCTATCCATCTATCTATCTATCTACCTACCTACCTACCTACCTACCTATTATTTATTTATTTATTTATTTACTTATTTATTTATTTTCTATGCCACTCAACTCTCCTACAAGATGACTCTGGACGCTTATAAACTATAAAAGCAAAGAATTAAAACAAACCTGTTTTGTTGGGTCTATGGCTATTTTACCAGCCTCCCTGTCTATTCATGAATTAATTAGGGCAATCGCCAGAATCCTGACACCATCAGGTCTAGCAGGAGGGGCGTGTCACAGGTTCTATCTGCTAAGGGGTTCCATGATCTGATGGGGCCCTAGAAAACAAGCCTTTCTGTTGTGGCATTGTACTCTCCCCGTTGAAGCGAAGTTAGTCCAACCCTTAAGACCTTCAGACCTGGGGATTCCCCTGGCAATAAGAAACCTACATGCTGGCTGCATCCCCAGTCATGAGCTTGTTCTTATTTATATTTAATTTTTTTAAAAATAGTTTTTAAAAACATTTTACTTTAATTGTATTGTACAGCTCCTAAAAACATTTTGTGTGAGATGGGCACTTATATAAATTTGACAACACCAGTAAATACAAAATGAATGAACACAGGGTCACTGAGAAACAAAAACACTGCAATTTACCACGTGGCTTTTGTTTTCTTCCTCTGGCTTCCTCCTATGTCAGTAATAGCTGCAACAGGGTGCTGCCTACACATACCTTTTATTCACCTACCTCTACCATACAGTTTCGAAGGTCATTTCAAGCCTTCCAAAGCAAAAGTGGGGGATCCTCTTTGCTACATCATGTATAATTTTATATATCTATAAAATAAACTAACTTACATGTCTTCTGTTTCTTAGCCCTTTATCTTCTCTTAAAACTTATACTATGCTAAACTCTTTAAATAAATGTGTTTTTTTTTTAAAAAAAAAATCAGATGATATAGGATTTATATGGGGTGCCTGGTTGCTCTATCATCTGTAACAGGATAGCAACTTTTTTTTTTTTTTAAGGCAGATATAAAAATCAGTTGTTTTTTCGTATGCCTCTCATTGCAAATTCAACTTTCTAGCATATTTTCCTTCAATGGGTACATGCATATGTGTGTATGTTATAGATAAAACAAATGTTCAATATAATAAAAGTATAAAAAATAAGAATATAGAAAAAGAAATAAAGTAAAAAGAATTATGACTTGCACCTTTCTTTCTGCATTCCATAATTTAAAACAAATCCATACATCTTAATTCAGTCATCCTAAATGGCAACTGGACTTTCTTGTTTTCTCTTGAAGACATTTCACTTCTGATCCAAAAAGCTTTTTCAATTCTAAGTAACTGGTGAGGATGGAAAAATTTAGATTCTTTGGAGTCAGCCAGTCATTAGCACTCTGACATTCCTCACCAATTATTTAGATCTGAAAAAGTTTATTGGATGAAAAGCAAAATGTCTTCAAAAAAATTATGTTGCCATTTATAAAAAAGAGTACCAGCACTTGACCTGAATGACTAAGAACTTCTGTGGTCATCTATTTAGTTATTTCTTCTTTCAGCAAAAAAAAGTTTCATACAAGGTTTTTCCCTGACCGAACTGGCCAGTTTGGCCGTTTATCCAAGTTCCATCCATATAATTTAAACAAATCCAAATGGGCTCTCAGCATATTTTCCTGTTACAGGTTCTACTTATTTATTTATTAAATTTATTTCCTGCCAATCTCATATTGCATGTCACTTTGAGTGCTCTTGTTTATTTGGTTTGGTAGGTAAGGGAAATGACCTGGATGGAAATGTGCAAGAATCATTACCTAGAAAAGGAAGGCTGAAACGTTTTTTAAGTCCTGGGAAGCAAGGTTTACTCTCCTAATTCATTGGGTGTAATACGGAAGTAAAAAGGAGCCAGACTTGCAATATTCTGATATCACAGTCTATTAATTTATTACAACTCTGTAGTCCCTATTCAGAGTAGAGTCAGTGGGACTGGATGGAGCTGAGTGTTTATTGGCCGGTTACCCTTCCTGATGGCTACACAGAGTTCACAGCAGATATTTTCTCTTTGCGCTCTAAGAGAGAAAATATCTGCTTTTACCTCAACCTTCCAAGTGTCTTAACCTTCCAAGTGGGAAATTAGCTTCTTTTTTTTTTGAAAATTTTATTTGGGTTTTCAAAAAAAAAAAAAAAACATAATACAAATAAAACATCTTTTTCTGAAATACCATGGTCCCGGGTTACACTTCTTCATATTGACACAAACTCAATTTCATGCTCATTTTTGTGTTCTATTCCATATCTTATTACTGTTTTACATTTTCTACATAGTTTTTCCCCTCTTTTAATATTCTCAACTTCATTTTGAGATTATCTCATATCAATTCAAATAATTATATTTATACTTTTGTCTGTCTCGTTTCAATTTCATATTATTTTTTCTCATTAAACAAATTTTCTCCTGTAGTTACTAATTGGAGCATGACACCTTTATATCTTTTAATTTTATCCATTCAACTCTTATTTAAGCTTCAATGTATAGCTTTATGATTATAACATTCAATATAATACATAACTTCCAATCGAATTCTGCTTGGTACATTTTAAAATGTTAATTTTAAGTTAAAAAATATTCTTAAAAAAGATTATATATATATGTAAATAAAACACTCATTACATTCCAATTCAATTCTATCATTAATATTAATCAACATCTAACATCTTTAACATTTCTTTTCAATTAAATATCATACTTCCTTGGAAACACTTATAAACTTTCCATAATTATTAATTTTTCCATATTTCTCTTCACTTATATTTTATAAATCATTAATAATAATTAAAATGTCCCCATCCTTTCCTAATTTAATTCTATCATTCACTTTATTTCATTTGTTTATTAACAAGCATTCCACTAGATTACAATAAATATTTTATCCATCATTTTAAGCATATTTTCAAAGATTATTTCTATTTGTAATATAACAATACCACCTTATGTACCTTTGCAGAATCCCTTTTACAATTAAGTTTTCACCCATTATCTATAACCAGGCTTATACTTTCAATTCCTATACGTTTGCCCTGTTCTCTATATCTTGTTTCTGACCTTTACAACTTCTTTTCCTTTCCTTCTTCCCCCTCTTCTTCTCCCTCCCCCTTTTACCCCCTTGTTTCTCTACTTCTAATTCTCTCTTCTGCAATCCCCTCTTCTGTTGCTTTCTAATATTACACTTATTTTTCAAAATTTCTTCTTCTTTTGGTTGTTTTTTTCAAATCTTAAACTTTTCATTCTCTTTCCCCCCTTTCCTTCCCATGCCCACATAAAATTATTTGATCATTAAAGATGGCTTCTTCTTTGTCCCAATCTTCTTGTTTTGCAAGCGTTTCTTGTTGCTTCTCATAGTTCCAGATCTCCATTACTAAGAACTGAAATACAAAGCCAAAAGAACCTCTCCCTTCTTGTGCTTCAATCAATCTTCTTTGTGTGCTCAATCTCTCCCTTCTTGTGCTTCAATCAATCTTCTTTGTGTTCTCAATCTTCTTTGTCCTTTTTAAGTTCCATTTTCAGTTCTTCTGAAAGTGGTGCCATTTTAAACACTTTTAAATAACCACCCAATTGATTTTAGTCATTTAAATGCAGTAACCAAAAATCCAGAGATCACCAAGTAATCCAAATAATCCCAAACTGTTTCTTCTTTTTTCAACTTTCTCTTACTGGGGTTCTACTGTTTTGTTGCCAAGTTTCAGTTAAAATGTATCTTTTAGGAATCTTGTTGAGGTTTTTGTTCCAGGCAGTCTCCTCCATTTTTCCAGATCCTCTCCTTTTATTCTTTTTCTCTACTTTCCTGCTTTTCAAAGCTTTTAAGTATCCAGAAATCTTTATTATCCCTTTGACATTTTATTTTCAGCTTAAATGCCTGTTGATGTCAAAGTGGTTTTTTTTTTTCAATTTTTTGCTTAAGTCTCTTAGCTGTCAGTATATGGAAGGGAAGAGAAAAAACAAAAACAAATCCTATCCCTTCCCTTCCCTCTCTCCTTCGCTGCTTCAAGATCTTCTTTGGGAACAATGTTATTTTTTTATATAGTTTAAATTGTAGGGTACCTTGCATTGTTGCTTTTGCAGTTTAACCTGGTCAACCAAGACTTTCCCTTCTTATCTTCCTCCTGCACATTCTTTTCCGGTCAAGTTCTTCTTTGAGGTGGCCATTTCTGACCACTGCTGCAACCGCATTCAGGAAAGGGAGTAATGGCCAGCTGAGGAGGAGAGATGTGGTGTGGTATCTGCTATCCCGCATCAGATGGGTAGCTCATGATAGGGAGCGAAGGAGAGAGAAACGACAGGAGGTGAAGTTCCTCGGGATGAGCGCGCCCCGAATGTCTTGGCACACGCTCTTTTATTGTGCTTTTTTACAAGAAAATGATTTAATCAAAGCTCAAGTCAAACAGGATAATTCCATCAGGATGTGCATGTTTACAAAGCTGCATACCAGACAGATCATTTACAATGTAGATAAGCTTATTAACAACCGTCTAGCTCCTTGTCCCTTTTAAATGCCTTGCAAAGGTCACTGAAGAGACAGAAGTTAATGATTACACATGAATGATACATAGTTGCAATGATACATAGTTACAACATCTCCTCTGTTTTTATTATTTATGACGAGTCTTCTTCCTCGTCCGAGAAGACAGGAACCATTTTTATGGAATGTTCGCCGTCCCTGTCATCTGGGCAAGAGTGCAACCCGTCAGCGTCAGGGTTGTCCAAGGAGCGGTAACTCAGCAATGACATTTTTTCATCCGGTGTTGAGGATATAACATGAGCTTGCAATAGCACATTAACATCAGCAGTTATGGAGGATAATTGATTTTTTTAAAAAAATTGCAATATTCTATTAAAACAACAAGGTCCTATAATACATATCAATATAATGATTATTAATGATCCTGCCAATGCAGTTAAAAAGGTTGTAAACCATGGCAAAATAGAAAACAAGCCCCCCTGCTATCGGCATAAAAACAACATTCTTCTTTAAGCGTAGCACACAATCCCCTTTGTTTTAAAAAATAACAGATCTAAATCTTTACGATTTTGCAAAAGGGGGTATTCCATGGGTATCTGTAGGGATATAAAATCATTAGAGTTATACACACAAGCCATACTTGAATGCAAAATGATTTGGATTTAACAATTTCATCCCCGTGGACACCTGCCGTGAGACCGGTGGAACAAGTCCAAACAAAATTATTGCCAGGGATAAAATACATTCCTTTCAGGCGTGATGTTAAAGTTCCTCCTGAAGTGGTGTAGATTGCAGGATATCCCCTGGTTGTGTGGGTGTGTCTGCCAAATCGAATTGAAGTGGTGGGTAGAAGTCTTCTATGCGAGAAAAATTGGTTGTAGAACTTAAACGAACTCCTTGAAAGTCAGTTATATCCAAGTAATATTATATCTTCTATGAGGTTTCTGCGGATCGTCATGGACAGTTCTTTTGAAGCGTCGTTTGTTGACAGGATCAGAGTTCGGGTATATAAAAACATCACAAGCAGGAGAGAGGGCTATGGACAAGTTAGTTGTAGAACATTTGCGAAATGAGGAGGGAATGCAATTAGTAGAAAAAGAATAATAATTACAATAATGACAATAAAGATTAATTTGGTAATTCATCAAGGATGTTAGTTGGGGTGGGGGAACCCATAATACAATAGAAGGACATCTAGGTCCCCCTATGTTTAGATTGAATAGAGGAAAAGATTTTAAGGTTCCTTTCCATAGGAAGAGTAAAGAAGGAACAAAAGAGGGAGTGGTAGAGTGTTCTTTAAACAAAACAGAAGTGACAGAGTGAAAACTATGGGTAGCATTTTCATGACGTACCCACATGGAACAAGTATAATAGCCTTCTGTTAATGAAATGGTTTTAATACGAATAGTCTTTTGACAGGAAGCATAGGTTTTGTTGAAGTAAGGTAGAAATTGCAAAGAAGATATAGGCAAGAATATCAGGAAGAGTTTTAAGATACAGATGTAGTGGAGGAATTCCCATGATATGGTCTAACCGCCCTACCAGGGATCCAGCAAGTGGTTTTGTCTGGCAGTAAGATCGCAGCGTAGCCTCGTCCCCAAGTGAGAAGCTCAGCGGGACCCTGCCAGGCGGGATCTGGCAATCTGCGATAATATACCAGAGGTCTGTTAGGCGGGGGTGAGGGGGAGGAAAAATGATGCGAAGCAGCAGAAGTGGGAGGAATGCCAGTCAGATTAAGAAAGTTTAACGTGTAAAGACAAATGTTAAGAGAATTTTGCAATGCTGGGAGGTTCGGGGGGTTTTCCCGCAACGAATATCGATCAAGAGCACGTTTCAGAGATAAGTTCGCTCATTCCACAATAGCCTGCCCCTGACTGTTGTAGGGAATCCCAAACTTGTGGGTTACATCCCATCTGTTACAGAAGTCCTGGAACGCAGAACTTGTATAGGCAGGTCCATTGTTGGTTTTGATTTCTTTTGGACGTCCCAGCGAGGCAAAGGTACGAATTGAATGATTGACGACATGTTTTACAGTTTCTCCCCTTTGAGGAGTAGCCAGAATAAACCCTGAATATGTATCTATGGAAACGTGCAAATATTTCCAAGGGGCAAAAAGGTGGATACTGAGTTACATCCATTTGCCAAATTTCACAAGCTTTTAATCCTCTAGGATTTACTCCTATGGGAATGGAATGTCCTTGCTTACTACATGTGGGGCATTGTTGAATAATGGCAGCAGCTTCTGCCTGAGTTAGAGAAAATTGTTTTTGTAGGGCTTTCTTATTTTGGTGAAAATAATCATGGCTTTCAGCTGCTGTCAGATTACAGATTGATTTACCAGATGCAGCTACTGCAGCTGCGTCTGCCACCTTGTTTCCCTCCTGTAATATACCAGGAAGAGGTTGATGGCTCCTGATATGCACTACAAAGAATGGATGCGTGCGGCTGTTGATACATTGCTGTAGAGGAAGCAACAACTTTAACAAAGAAACAGATATGCTAGGAGATAAATAGGCTTGATATATATTTTTCAAAATCTGAGAAACGTATAAGGAATCTACTATTAAATTAAAAGGAGCTTTTTGAAACTGTTGAAACGCAATAAGAGATGCAGCAAGTTCTGCCTGTTGAGCAGAAGATTGCGGAGGGGTAATTTTAGTTTTCCACTCTCCCTCCTGGTACCATGCACAAGCACCATACATTTTCCCCCCATCTGCATAAAGCGTAGGTGCATCTACTAATGGAGATATTGAGAGGGGGGAATGCCATTCAAAAGGGAGAGTTTTAAGAAAAGTGAACCGTGGGTCAGCTGGTAAATGGCAAGAAATTTGCCCTGGCCATTCTTCTAAAGCGTATTGTAGTTCTTCTGAATTACACCATAGCATTTCCCACATGGTCAATGAACAAGGAGAGAATATTGAAACAGGCTCACATCCCATGAGTTGTTTACATCTTTGTCGACCTTTAAAGATCAACTGGGAATATGCAGAGGCTTTACTAGTGATTGTGGTCCGTGGGGTGTGAGACAAATGCAGCCATTCTAAAATCAGAACCTGTGTCTGATGAGACTGCATAATGACAGCTGTGGGTCTTTGAACAGTATTTAGTAAAGCAATTGATAAAGGACAATTTTCTATAGCTCGATCCACCCATCGAGTAGCCAGTAAATGGGAAATGTCTTTTAATGCCTGCAACTGCTCTTTATTTAGAATGACAACATCGGACGGGGCTTTACCTTGTGTGAGGGCATTAAAAAGAGGAGCTAATGTAGCTGTGGTCAAACCCAAATAAGGACGTGCCCAATTTAAGGTTCCCAGGAACTGTTGTAAGATCACGAGTGTGGGTTTCGGGGGAAGTGTTGGGAGGGGAAGGGAAGGAACAGCAGCTGAAGCAAGTAACTTGTGACCTAAATAGGAAAAGGGAGGTTTGGATTGTATTTTTTCTGGGGCTATAATGAGCCCTGCTTTACCTAAAATGGAGGTCAGGCACGGCAGAGTTTTTAATACCATGCCCTTTGGGCCAGGTGCAGATACCAATATATCATCCATGTAATGATAGATTAAAAAATGAGGATATTTGTCCCTGTATGGTTGCAAGGCTAAATCCACAAAAAATTGACACATAGTTGGACTGTTTAACATGCCTTGCGGTAAGACTTTCCATTGATATCGTTTGGTAGGTCTTTGATTATTTAAAGTTGATACTGTAAAAGCGAATAATTTTCTATCTGACTGGTGTAATGGAATGGAGAAAAAGCAGTCTTTTAAATCGATAATGACAAGGTCATACTCTTGAGGAATTATGTTAGGATTTGGAAGACCACATTGCAGGGGTCCCATTGGAAGGAGGACCGCATTCACAGCCCTTAAATCCTGAAGGAGGCGCCAAGCGCCATTTTTCTTTTTGATAACAAAAACTGGGGTATTTTATGGACTCAATGAGGGCTCTAGATGACCTCTATCTAATTGTTCTTGAACAAGAGAATGTAAGGCTTCAAGCTTTATAGAAGGGAGAGGCCAATGATCAATCCACACAGAGTTATTGTTAGTCAAATATAAGCGAAGCATGGTTAATGGAGGGTAAGTTGTGCATTAAACTGTGACATAAGGTCTCTTCCCCACAAATTAGTATACAGAGGAATTACAGCTGGTTTAATATAAGCAACACATTGAGACTCAGGGGAATGGGCTTTTACCCAGTTTCTGCTAATGCGAGTCTCCTGGAGTCCCCCCACTCCTCTCAGCGCTGGTGCCACATCAGCAGGCCAGGTGTCCGGCTATTCAGCGGTTCGGATGACGGAAATATCCGCTCCAGTATCTAAAAGACCAAGAAAGGATCGACCGTTCAATAAGAATGTTACCGTAGGTTTCGGTTGACTAATTGGTCTTTCAATTGCATAGAGTTGCTCTTGTTGTTGGTCTAAGAGCACAATCATTTTTGCCACAACATCCCCCTCATTTATAGTAACTTCTGTATTAACTAGTACAGACAGGCAGACATCAGACAATACAGTGGGGTCATGCAGAAAAGGAGACGCAAGAATACCTTGTTCAGCTAAGTCCAGTACAGGAAAGACTAGCACTGAAATATCGGGGGGCATTTGAAAAGGCTGAACAGGGTGTACAAAGAGAAAGTCAGTGATACCAGGGAGATAAGTAACAGTTTCATTAGCAACAAGATCGTAAGCGAAAGAAGAAAAATTGCAAGTTTCAGCAGCCTTTGTTGTGGGGCTAGCTGCCTGCCCCATTTCTAGTTTCCCTGATTCAAATAGGGTTTTTGAATGATTGTAGGGTTATTCTGCTGTTCATTCTTCTGAACTCTGCACTGACTAGCCCAGTGATAGCCCTTTTTACATCGAGGGCATGGCGTTTTTGGGTGAGCTACCTGGTTTCTTGACATATTTGCTCCCCCGCCCGGGGCTCTGCATTGGCTCTTAAAGTGACCTGGCTTGCCGCAATTAAAACAATTACCCATTTTATGAGTATTTTGTTGGGAAATGGGAAGAAGAGAGCCCATGTTCTGCTGCATGCCTTCCGTAATGGCTATAGCCAGAGTAGACATGGAATGGGATGTGGTTCCTATGATTCGGCAGGCTGCAAGATAATCCGCCAAGGTAACATTTGTCTTGTTAATTAATGGTTGCAAAACCTTCTGACAATCAGCGTTTGCATTTTCATAGGCTAGTTTTAAACCTAATTCATTACAAGCCTCCTCATTATCAATTTGTCTCTCCAAGGCTTCTGTGAGATGGTTTACAAAGGAGGAAAAAGGCTCAGAAGGTCCTTGGATAATCTTAGAGAAAGATTTGGACACGCATCCCGCATTATCAATTTTTCGAGCCGCGGCCAAAGCACAATCCTGTAATATAGGGAAAGCAGCTGCGTCTGTGGCAGTCTGCTGGGCAATGGTAAGCATGGTGCCGGTACTGTTAAGCATATCTAAAGTAACATTAGCTGGCAAGCCTCTAGCGGCTGCGGCTGCGGAACGTTTATGAAATTTGGATTCCCAGACCATAAATTGTGAAGGAGTGAGGATCATGGCAAATAATGTGCGCCAATCAGCATTTATCCAGTCAGCGCCTGGTTGGCTTATTGACTCCAAAAGACCCTGTACATAGCGGGATTGAATACCATTTTCCTTGCAGGCTGCTTTCAAATCCTTAATTATTTTGTATGGTATTGGGGTATACTGAGGAGCTGGGGGATTGCCGGCTTGTATGACCGGACAGAGGGAAGCAGCTGCAAGGGTGTCCTCATCCATTTCCCCTTCATAAAAGGCTTGTTGAATGGCTTTTACAACACCCCCCCACCTCGGGAGGGTGGTGGAGGACACAGGGGCTCTACATTTGTGGAAGTGGATTGAATGGAGGGAGGCTTCCGTAATGACTTATGACCATCGGGAGCGG
This sequence comes from Hydrophis major, assembly GCA_033807585.1. NCBI lineage: Eukaryota > Metazoa > Chordata > Lepidosauria > Squamata > Elapidae > Hydrophis > Hydrophis major. Next base: position 170,057,114 of record CM066330.1, read on the forward strand.
AGGGTTGAAGGACAGAAAAGTTATCATAACTTGGCGGGGGAGATTCAAACACACTCCCTGCTTCTATTTTATAATGGACCATTAAAGCCTCCATAATTTTCCTCCAAGTGACCAAAATGCCAATAGGTGCACGAGGAGGACTATGGAGATGTTCACCAATTTTTTGCCAAGTGGAAATTTTTAAGGACCCTTCCTCTGAATAATTGGGACAATGTTGCCACACATAAGCCAATAATGTAGCAATAGGTTTCATTTTTACAGGCGAGCCCTTTAAATTAGCAGAGTATTTAGAAGAAGAAGCGACTAACTCCCTCAATTCCTTCAGATGCTGCATCTGTTGTTGAGAAAAGTTTCCACCCATACTTACGAAAGTCGAGACCGTGTTTCAGATCCGATGATGTGCAATTCGCTTCAGGCCTGGCGATGCACAGCTCCCATCGAGCTGATAAGATATGGGCGCGTCGCAACGTATCCCCCTTAGGGAATCACCTCGGGTCACCATAATGCGGTATCTGCTATCCCACATCAGATGGGCGGCTCATGATAGGGAGCGAAGGAGAGAGAAACAACAGGAGGCGAAGTTCCTCGGGATGAGCGCACCCCGAATGTCTTGGCACACGCTCTTTTATTGTGCTTTTTTACAAGAAAATGATTTAATCAAAGCTCAAGTCAAACAGGATAATTCCATCAGGATGTGCATGTTTACAAAGCTGCATACCAGACAGATCATTTACAATGTGGATAAGCTTATTAACAACCGTCTAGCTCCTTGTCCCTTGTACGTGCCTTGCAAAGGTCACTGAAGAGACAGAAGTTAATGATTACACATGAATGATACATAGTTGCAATGATACATAGTTACAACAATGTGGCTCTCCTCAACCCTGCTGGCAGTCTCCCCCCCCTTCACCACCTCTACGGGGTGGCTTAGCCCCGAAGCCATCCGGTTTGGGGCGCTCCGGCGGCGAGTACAGATCGCAACCACGCACAATTGCGGTTTCAGTCTGTCAGTGAAGAAACTCAAACTGGACGTCCCAGAAATTAGCTTCTTTAGGACTAGGCCACCACGCTGCTCTTCTGTTATCATAGCCTATGTCAGTAAAAACTGTTGTAGCCTTCCTATGAAATTGATTTTCTGATCTGGTCTATCTAGTGCGAATGACACTGGAGTGTTAACCCTTCAAGGGTAACTGTGTTGACAATTATACCATAGACTACAACAACAACAACAATAATAATAATAATCCATAACTAATCATATTGACTAAAAGCCTGCCTAAGGGTTTCTTTCATTTCTTTGGAATAATTGTTTAGTTAATTATGCCAATTCTTTCTAGATTGAATTTCTCCCAAATCAGAAAATTCTGGTCATGGAGATTGGTAAATAAATCTAGATTCTCTTTCTATTGCTGAATTTCTGTCTCCATTCTCAGAGAGGGAAAAACACAACAAAACAATATCTGCCCTTTGGGATGTTTTCCCAGGAATCACAGGCTTCCATTAAAGGGAAAGTAATGAATTTAAGTATATTAGGCAAAGTATTTTTAGGATTGCATTTTGCACTATTTAAAATAATTCTTTCAAGGCAACTATAAGCCTCTCCATCACTGATTAGAAGCGTTGTTGATTTATTCCATCTAAACATTTGAAGATATTGTGGTTCTTGGCATGGCACTCCTGCTGTTCTTTTTCCATTACTGAAATATGTCTTTGTTTTCCTCTCAAAGAAAGATCATATGATTATACAGATAAGTCTATTTAATCAGAAAGTGCAGTCATCTTCTTAAAATTATTTCATGCAAATTCAGTCCACCTGATACCTTTGAGTTGAAAACAAAAATCTATTCAAAAGATAGTTTAAAAAAATGAAATCTAGCCTTTGGAGTTTCAATGAAACAGAGCACAACAACAATAGCACTGCATGGCAACGTTTTCTCAAGAAAATATCACAATGTCATTTCTTTACTGCCCTATTTTTCTCATAATTGCTAATGTCAGTTTTGAATTCTATAGATTTTATGCCATAGATCAGCTACGCTAAAGTTTGATCACCAATATTTAACTAGTAAGCCAGCATGATTGCATTTGCAAGTCATCTAACTGTGAATATACTCTTCCCTCCTAAACGGATGTTGTAAAGTTAGAAACTAATGGGTGACCTAGAGTAAATTAATAATTTTTTAAAAAGTTGTGGCAGTCTAACTGTGACATATCTCATAGGTGAAGTATGCCTCAATCTTACTGCGATTTGGATGACAGGGCCAAATAGAGAAATGAAAAAAAAAAGGTGTGAGTGTAGCATATCAAATTATAGATTCAGTTCTGCATGTACTTCAGTCCCATATATGGTTAGTGTCAAAATAGACACCTCATCAATTCATTCACACTGTGCAGTAAAGATTTAATTATTTCAAACAGCCGATAACTCTAAATAGGAAATCTGTACCCAAAAGTGCATACAGTGTGCAACATGATCACACCTTGGTCCTTATATTTCTTAACTTTCTAAGGAAAACAAATCTCACATAGACCTTGCTATCAAAGGCTTTGAGGGAGTCAGAAAGCATTTATGCCTAGAGCTGTGATTCTTTGCCCCATAGGAGACAAAGTGATTTGTCTTTGGCTGTACAGGTAGTCCTCAACTTATGTTCATTCACTTAGCAACCATTCAAAGCAACTACATACCTGAAAAAGAGGATTTACAATGTGGATCTGAAGTTCCTATGATTACCCCCCCTATGGTTACAGTTGTGTGATTACATTTCAGGCACTCAGCAAAATAGCTACATTTGCAGTGTTCCACTACAGTTTTGTCAAAAACTGTCACTTCTCATTTTCAACAAAATCACATCCTAGCTATCAAGATGAATATTCTACCCAGAATTTTATATTTGTTCCAAACAATACCAATTAGGTTAAGTAAGGATTACTTTCAAGAATTAAATAAAATTGTGTTGAAGTATATATGGCAAGGCAAGAAAGCGAGAATAAAATTAAAACTTTTACAGGATGCTAGAATTAGAGGATTTGGCCTTCCTAATTGGGAGTTGTATTATCAAGCTGCAAACTTAATGTGGGTTAAAGAATGGATAACGTTAAGAAAGACTAGATTGTTGGCATTAGAAGGTCATGATTTATTATTGGGTTGGCATGCTTTTTTATGGTATAAGGGAACTAAATCACAGGGTTATTTTAGAAGGCATTATATACGGGAATCGTTATGGTTGAATTGGGAGAAAATTAAGAAACAATGTTATTTGAAAATTCCAGTTTGGTTATCAACTATTGAAGCTTTTTCGTATCCTATAACTTATAAGAAGGAACAAACAGTTAGATATGGGGAAATATTGGATGAAAATGGTGAACTTAAAACGATGCAAAATTTAGAAGAACAAGATATAAAGATGAATTGGTTTTCATATGTGCAAATACATGCAAGGTATCTTAAAGATTCTAAAATAGAAGGATTTTATGATAAATTGACTGATTTAGATAGGATTTTGACAGGTACTGATGAAAAAGTGATTAAAAAAACTATATAGTTATTTGTTGGAAATTAAATTAGAAGAAGAACAAGTTAAAGAAACAATGATTGCTTGGGGGAAGAATTTTGGATATGGGATTGATTTAGAGAAATGGCAAAAATTGTGGTCACAAAATTATAAAATGACAATGTCAACAGCATATAAAGAAAATTTGTATAGGATGTTTTACAGATGGCACTTTCCTCCGACAAGAATAGCAAGAATGTTCAAAAATAAATCTGAAAAGTGCTGGAAATGTCATCAGATACCTGGCTCATATTACCATATGTGGTGGACTTGTGAAGAGGCCAGGAAATACTGGACTAGAATTTGCATATGGCTGGAAAAAATGACAAAGAAACACATAGATTTGAAACCAGAGATTTTTTTATTGGGAATCTTACCTGATATATATGATAAAAACTTGAAGTATTTGATTGTAAATGCATTAACAGCAGCTAGGATTGTATTTGCTAAACATTGGAAGAGTGAGAAAATACCATTAGAGGAAGAAATTATAAAGAAAATATTGGAATGTGCTGAAATGAGTAGATTGACATTTGAAACTAGAGAACAAGAAGATAAACAATTTTATGAAGTTTGGGATCTCTTTTATCAATGGTTAGATAATACAATATAATAATAGAATATTTAGAAATTTAGGAAATAACGAAAAAATAATTTTTCTTGGCTTTGATAATTTTTTAGAATACTTTATTAAGATAGATTTGGTATGATTCTATGATCTGTTATAAAATAATTTAACTCAATTATAGTTATCTCGCTTAAGTATGAATTAGTAAAATTATAGTCAAATGATTGTTCAATAATGATATTAGGATATTTAACTGATGATTGATAATGTGAGTTATTATGTAATATAATTATTTCAATGACTATGAAATGGATGCACAAAAGGGAGTGGTAAACCAACCGATACATTTAAATTTATGAAGAATGATTTTTTTTTGTGTTATGTTTTATGTTTTATATGTTTTTGTAGTTAAAATCAATAAAACTTTTATCAAAAAAAAAAATCACACCCTAGCGAACTATGGGTATGTTTAATGACCAGTGTGTTCACATAATGACCACCACAAAAAATGTCATAAAATAATGATGGACCCATTTTACAACCATCATGACTTCTTGTCATCATAAGCAGGCTCCATTGTGGTTGTAACTTGGGGACTACCTCTTATCAGAGATGTAAGATTAAAAACCTTGGCTGCCAATGCTTTAATAAAACCTAGCAATACAAGTTACACTAAGGAGAAAGTCCTGTCATAGAGTTTTATTCATGTCATTAGAGTAAATTAACTCAAAGTCGAAAACAGAGAAAGGGACCTGTCTCCAGGTTGATGAGAAAAGTCTTAAAAGCAGCTTTCCGATTGTGTTTTAAATTGTGTATTGTACAGAACATGTCCAAATGGGCTTTTTTTTTCTCCCTGAACTCTTCTGTAGACAGCTTGCTCCTTTGAAGGAGCAAGGGATCTTATTCTTTACAACTTGGTAAATAAGATTAGCCTTCTTCTGAGTTGGCTTCCCCCACTTCTCCTGTCCTCATTTTGACCATTGTTGCAACTTTTTCAGTAATTTCGACATCAGCACTACTGCTTTAAGGATTCAGAATTCCCTTACATATGGGCCCATTTCTGTGCTGCTTATAGCATAGTGAATTAGGTTAAAAAACAGGTGTCGTGGGCTCTTTTCTCTTACAAAACCCCTGAGTTATTTGAATCTCAAGTTGTATGTGAGAACTTCAATGGGAGAGTTAACTCTGGTTGCTTCTCTTCTTAGTCCATTTCTATGTGTCTAATTAATAAAAGTTTAAGAAGAACAAATGTGGAAGAATCCCATACATAAAAGAACAAGAGGCATATTGTAGCTAAAGACTATACAAACAAAATGCATAATTGGTTATCTATAGCAGTATGCTTCACTGTGTTTAATACACCTTATCAAAAATATAATATTTATCACTTCTACATCATGTTGTACATTGTTCATAATGCTATCCTACTTGGATGTACTCAACAACAAATCCCACTAATTGTAAAATGACTTGTAATAAAGTGAGCAAGTGGCTTGGACCATTAACATTCCTGTACAAGAAAATATTCCTATGCTACATAAATAAATCTATATGTATTCTAAAATATTTATTGAAGATCTCATTTAATAAATTCAAAAATCCAAAATAAATTAAGTATCAAAAGGTTCAAATTTAGTATCAAAAGGTAATTTGACAATGCAGGGCATGATACAGGTAGTCATTACTAATCACTATATTGTAACTTTTGGATACCTTCATTTAGAGGTCTTACACAAAACTTGGTCAGTGTACACCACTCCAAACAACAACATTAGGGAGTTACTTTGGAGTTCAAATTATCTAGAAGTTCATTTATAAAATGCTAATCTTAAACCACATTTATTCACAATAATCTCCTCATAAATAATGTAAGACCAAAGAATGACTCACAAGAAAAAATATTCATGAATAATTACAAATAAAAAATGAAAAAACTTAATATGATCTGTTTCCAGATATCTTGCAAATAAAAACGTGAATTTCCCAATAAACTATGTGTTGTGATCCCTTTGGCATCTCACCCCTCCTAATTGTCTTTAAAATGCACACACCTGGAGTGGGCAGTCTTTTAAGGAATATCAGAAAGAGATGGCTAAGTTTCTTTCAGCTGCTTTTGATAAAGACCTCAATATACTTTTTAAAGAGATAAAGGCATAATATGTGGAGTTAAACCTGTCTTCTGAAGAGAAGATGAAATTGAAATTGGCTCATCATTATTCACATAATGCATATTATAATAGAATATTTTAATGCAATTTGGATAGGAGCAAAATTAATCTCCTTGGAAGCATTGCTTATAATATACTGCCATGCACACCTTTCAATATCTCTGCACTAATAGATGGCACTATTAGATTATACAGGATAGTTTTATATTATGCACATCATTTCAAAGAATAAAGCAGTTTTCAGAAGTGGGAGCCCAAGAAACTTCAACTAGCAAACATAGCCATATATATATATTGGTCATTACACACACACACACACACACACACACACACACACACGCACACACACACACACGTATGTATGTAATGACCAACTCTATCATACTGACATGCTAATCTCTTTATACCCATCAGGTATTGGATATACTGCTTTGTCTTAGTTTGATCTTTTATTATTTATCAAATGGTTTGATGATAACCATAACACCATCCTTGAAAGAATACAGATTGTGGGGTCCTTGGTGTTCTCTGAACTTGCTCGTTTTCTTGCAAACATGCTATAGCACTGCAAAAAAAAAAAAAAAAAAAATCCACCAAGTTCAGAGAGCACAAAGACCACTCGGTTCAGCTCTGATCTACATATATTCTCTTCTATCAGTGTACATATTAAAAACATAAAGAATTAAACCACAATCAAAACCATGAAAAAGGAAAGACTATAAACATTGTAATCAACAAACTACAGGCCCACAATATTTCTTAGCCAAACATTTGGGAGAAGAGCAAAATATTTAAGGTAACTTAAAAGTTGTGGTTGCTTCGAACTCTGGTGGCTTCTCTTCCAGACCACAATTGATGCAATAGAGGGGAGGGCTTTCTTCTGGGTCCCATGAGATGGCATTGTTTGATAGATGTCATCCAAAATATGCTGACTTGCTCAGATCTTAAGACATTATGAGATAAATATGGTCCAGTAAATAACTAGGTTTTGTGCCACGAAAGGCTTTGTTGTTGGCAATTAGCATCTTGAAGTATAGGAAAACTTCATAGTATGCATAACAGAGGGCATACCATAGCATTTAATCTTTAATGTGAGCTTAATTTAAGCATACAGACTCAATAGAGACAATGGAGGGGAAAAGGTTAAGTTTATCCCATGTGGTAGTCCTGGTCCACAACTGAATCCTAATCTGTTACAAGTAAACACTTGGACCAGAATATGATATCATTTATACATTGTCTAGTTTATCCCCAAAGTGCTTTTTCAAGAGTTTTTCAAAACTTCTTCAGCTTCTTGGATGAGAAGCAAAAGATCTTCAAAGAAAAAACAAGTCCACTTGTCTCTTGAAAAAGCACTTTTGGAATCTCCAGAGACATTGTTCCAGTTTAATTGTGAATAGTGCAGTATCTTCCCTGTGTTCCTATATACAGTTGATTCAGACAAAGAAATAATGGAGAAAGACAAAGGGAGTACTTGAGTCCCCTCCCCATATTTTGCTAATTTCAAATTTTCTATTTCAGGTTGATCCATCTGAGTCATGGTAAGATTCATATATTATATTACCATTTAAACCCATAGTTGGTTAAATAATCCACAATAGACTGTGTTTATTTATAACACTAAAGCTTAAATCATATCTGCAAATTAAAATGGCTAGGTTACATTATGTTAAGCTAAAACTAAGGAATCTGTATTATGCAGACTGTATAAACCCAGTCTGCCTGTGTTAAGCAGAGCTACATAGAGAGGTATATTACCCCTTGGAAATGAATTATGATTGACATAATTTTTAAGAAGACACAAACTGCAGGTTTATAAATATACATTCCTGCTTCTCACTTTGTGGTATCGTTGTCCCTGATACTATTTCATTCAAAATTAAAAAAATAGTTGACTGTCTTGAAGTCCATAATACAGAAACAGTATTATGATATGTACAAAGTGTGAAGGCCATTTCCTATGGACTAAACAAAATAGATCATTGACCATTCACTTTGCATACAGGTAGTCCTCAACTTACAGCAATTTACTTAATGACTGCTTGAAGTTACAATGACACTGAAAAAAGTGACTTATGACCATTTTTCACACTTATGACCATTGCAGCATCCCCATGGTCACATGATTTACATTTGGATGCTTAACAACTGACTCACATTTATGATAGCTGAAGTGTCCCAGGATCATGTGATCACCTTTTGCAACCTTCTGACAAGCAAAGTCAATGAGGAGACAATGGGGAGAAATTTAATGGATATGTCCACTTAATGACAAGAGTTGCATTCAACACAACAAGTCTTTATCTTTATTTAAGAGCCTATGACTTCCAGATCATATGCCTGTTATGGGCCATAACTGCTGAAGCAAATTTTGAAGTAAACAGTATCTGGAGAATCTCAGATTGTCTTATTTTGTTACCTATCTATGTAACAGGTAGTTATACCATAACCAGCTTACTATTGACACTGTACAAATTTATATCACTCTTTATGCAAAATCCTCCTTAGGTATAAATGAGAACATTGATAATTTCATAAGGTACTCAGAAATCAATAATAATAATAATAATAATAATAATAATAATAATAATAATAACAACAACAACAACAACAACACACTTAACAATGAAAGATCCAGAAAAGGGCACCGAACCAAGCAACTATCACCCAATTACTTGTCTGCCAACAACGTTCAAACTTTTTACAAGAGTACTAGCAAATTCAGTATTCAATCATCCAATGGAAAACAGTTTGTACCCAGTAGAACAAAAAGGAAATTACAAAAAAATCAAGAGGAACAAAAGATCAGCTGCTCATTGATAAAATGGTACTAAAAATGCAAAACTAAGAAGAACAAATTTAAACATGATTACAAGAAGGCCTTTGACACATTAACCCACAGCTGGATTAATGCTTGTCTGAAAACCTTTGAAATCAGCAAAAATATTTGTACATTTTTTAAAAGCAAATATGCAAAAATGGAAAACAGTTATAACAGCAAATGGGGAGAACATTGGTGAAGTCAACATCAGATGAGGAATCTTCCAAGGGGAGTCACTTTCACTACTACTGTTCAACATTGCACTAATTCCACTGACAATAATCATACGAAATACAAAACTGGGCTACCAAATCTCAAGGCAACATGGCAAGATAAACCATCTATTATACACAGATGACTTAAAACTGTAGGCAAAAAGTCACACTGAACTTGAATCAATACTCAACACAGTTCAACTTTTCAGCAACAACATCAGAATGAACTTTGGACTTGAAAAGGTGCTATATTATCCATGCAGTGAGGAAATATGGGAAAAATAGAAGGAATAGAACTGGGAAATGGAAGCATTGGGAAAGCATTAGCAAAGAATGAAGGTTACAAATAGTTAGGCATATTGGAAGCAGATAATATCTTGAATAGAAAAAACAAAGAGTCAACGCAAAAGGAATACATCAGGAGGATCCACAAAATATTAAAATCAAAACTGAATTCTGAAAACACAATTAATACATAGGCAGTTCTGGTGATATACTATCCAGCTGGAATCATCAACTGAACTGTGGCTGAACTGGAAAACCTGGACTGGATAATGTATAAACTTATGAATATACACCATGGTTTACATCCAAGAAGTGACATCAACAGGTTATACCTTCCAAGAAGAATAGGGGGAGAGGGCTTTTGCAAATCTATCAAACTGTAGAAGAAGACAAACAAAGCTTGAATGATTTGTACTTTTTGAACCAAGGTATAGAAAAATTGCTGCAGGCTGTGAAAATGGAGAACATCATAAAAACAACAGAAGCAAAGGCAAAATATAAGGAAAAACAGCTGGATGACAGATTACATCAATGGTTCCCAAATTTTTCAGTCCACTACCCCCTTGGTGCTACAAACTCATCCTCAGTGGCCCCCACGCAGGGGCAGGATTCAAATTTCTGTGGGCATGGCCTAATTTGAGGATGTGGCTTGCTGGTCACATGACTGGGTGGGCATGGCTTGCTGGTCATGTGACTGGGTGGGCGTGGCTTTCTGGTCACATGGCTTGGTAGGTATGGTTTGGTGGTCATGTGACTGGATGGGTGTGGCCATGTGATTGGCAAACCAAATACAAGTGGTCCTCACTTAATGGCTGGTTGTTTAGCAAGTGTTCTAATTTATGACTGGCCTCCCCAGAGATACTTGACCTGTTTTTGGAGTTTTGACAGCCATGCACACACATACATACACACTCTCTTCTAACCCTGCTGGAACAGGTCATTGGACTAGAATCGGCAAAGCATCTCTGATTAGATTCCAGTAGTGAATAGAATCTAATCAGAGATGCTTTGCTGATTCTTGTTGATTTATTTGCATCTCTTTATTTTATGTTGCTGAATTGCATTGACATGTGTGTCCCTTCTTGTGCACAGCCCAGAAGCTTTTGTAATTCTTTGCAGCAAAAATTATCGACCTCTGGCCTTGCTCTACTTTTCAAATGTGCCACCACTGCTGTGAAGGGACAGAAAGTAAAAGAAATAAAGAAGGGAGGGAGGGAAGAGAAAGATAATGAGATATCTATTCTAGTCCAATCACCTGCTCCAGCAGGGTTAGAAGGGAGTGTGTGTGTGTGTGTTCTCCTTGTCATTTACCAGTACATTTTGGTTTTGGATTCTTCAGAATTGGCACTGTAATACATTGGGAAAAAGTAATTTTTAGGGTTGAGATCTGGTCCAATGGATCCTGTTTAAAGCCTCAACAAAATGTGAGAGCTTCCTGGTAGTCTTGACCATGTTTCGTCTATAAAACCTTTAATAGAAGCCAAAAAGGTTTCAATGTAGAAAAGGGCCTCAGTCTACACTAGGCCTCATTTCAATCTGATGCATCAGGTCTCTCTCTCTCTCTCTCTCTCTCTCTCTCTCCCTCCCTCCCTCCCAGACTGGTTTTGCTCTACTTTCCCGATGTGCCTCCAGGGCCAGTGCCTCGAACATGGATGGATGGATGGATGGAGAGAGAGAGAGAAAGAGAGAGAGAAACAGAGAGAGACAGGTAGGTAGGTAGGTAGATATATTGGTAGATGATAGGTAGGTAGGTAGGCAGGCAGGCAGACAGATCTTTTGGATGACTTCACCCTCTTTGCTTCAACCCAAGGTTCACTTCCTTTGTGCTAAGCAAGGGGAGGTGCTCTGCACATGCTCAAACACTCCCAACTTCGGGAAGCGCTCCGCCATCTTTACACTCTGCCCTGAACTTTCAAAAGAGAAAAGAAATATAAAAACATCTGATGATGATAATTTTTGCAAATATGGATTGTGGGATTGTTAGACTGTATAGCTTCACACAGAGTTTTTGTTGAGTTCCAATGAATGAAATATTAAAAGCCAAAACAAAAAGGAACAACTTCAAAATGTAGAATGGATTTTAAATGCAGCAAAACATAAAGTTTTATATATGAAGCTCCCCTTTTCTTAAATTATTTTTTAAAATTATTTTTTTAATTTTTTAAATTATTATTTTTCTATACAGAGTGTCAGTAAACTCTTAATATTTTCCAGATGCTGTTCTTGTTCTTCTTAATGACTATCCCACTTGATGGCAAAGTCTGCTTGCTTCCACTCTGGTGCTCACCTAATTTTTATAGGGCCTCTCTCCATCCAGTTCTTAATATTTGCAATATATAAATAGAAGAGATATTTGTAGCCCAGGGTTGAACTGTCGAGTCCTTGGTGCTCTTTGAGTTTGGTGGGTTTTTTTCCAGACCTTTCCTTATCAAACTAGGTAAGCTCATTAGTGCACTGATTACTTTATCTAGTTTGGTAAAGATATGTCTGCAAAAAAAAACTACTAATCTTAGAAAGTACTAAGGTCCCCACATATTTGGAATATTCCTGACATAATTTGGGAGTGGTTGCTACTGAGTTATCACTGAAATATCTAATACCTCCTGGTTCATTACACTAAAAATGAAATATATTGCTAAGGATTTGAAGGAATACTCAATAGACAGATCACAGTAGATATTTAGAACATCATTATTATGATCAAAATAATGTCCATGCAGCTAAGTTCTCCAAAACTTCTCAGAATATATGTAAATGAGACTTATAGAAAAATTCAATCTTGTATGGTGTTTTGTGCTGTTTTGATTGGGACTGATATAGGTGATGCCCAAGTATGAAGTTTGTTTCCATTTGTGCTCATGGACAACATGGTGTCTTGTTCGTCTGCAGGAAATCTAGACCAACTCTTTATATTTTTCCAGTGAATACAATTGCATTTTGCTAATTCAATGAATTTAAAAATATCTCAAAAGGTTTTCCATTTTATGAACTGACCTTCACCTTAATAAAGAATGTTTTCTACATAATAGAAAAACATATCACAAAAAATAAAAATCTAAATAATACTATAAATAAAAGTGGCCTTTTCTTTAAAACCATAAGAGAAATGATTTGGAAATGCAATCCTTTTTAAAACATATTTTTCTCCTCTTTAAAATGTATTTCTGAATTCTAAGAGTTTCAAGAGAAGAAAGAGGAGAATATATTGATATTAGCTTTTAATAGTTACTGTCTCCTTTGACAATAACTTTTTTAACATGCAACCGTCAATAAAAATATTGTATAAATCGGGTTTCCGGTTCCGCGTGGCTTCGGTGGCAGCAGGAATTCGCGACCGTTCGCAATTCCTGCTGTGCTTGCCGCCGAGGTACCCCCGATCCAAATGGGTCAGAGGGATATGGCTGCCCTGTAGGGACAGCCAAAGAGAGAGGGGAGCCGGACAGGGGGTTGGGGGTGCTGCAGACCCCCTCCTCATCCGGAAAAACCTCTTTTTCCCAAGATGGTGGAGCGGCGGTCAGCAATGGCCACCACGAAGAAGCCAGCAACTGGGTAAGATTGTGCTGGAGGAAGCAAGAAAAGTGAAAGTGCTGGCTGAGCCAGGTCAATCAACATCTTTTAAATTCGTTGGAATTGAGCTGTCTGAATTGCTGGAGGATACATTGTATCCCTAAGAAGATTGAAAGCGGCGGAGAAGCTGTTAAAGGGAACTTTTTTTTTCTTCACTCTCCCACCCCATGGAAACAGCAGATGAAGATTTGAAATTTGTTTGGGCACTGAAGGTGAATTATTCTGAAAGTTGAAGTTAAGGGACAAAAGAGTTCTTGGACATTGGACTTAAAAAATTAAGAAATTGGAAAATCCTTATTAGAGGTATGGATTTCTGATCATTTAAAAATTGATGTTGCAAATGGAAAGGGAGAGGAAAAAAAAATTGGAGCAGAAGTGGAAAAAGGAGGAGATTGCCTAGAATCTCAAAGAAAGATACAAGGTAATTGGACCTCTTTGATTAAACAGTAACCCCAGAAAAAGAAATAGAAGAAAGAAGAAAAATATAAACTTTTGGAACTTTTTTTGAATTATTTTTGATTAAAAATACTTGGGTGGTTGTTTTGGGGAAAGTTTCTCTTTTCAGGATGGCATCGCTTGTGGATGAACTAAAGACTGAATATCAAAAATATAAAAAGGAAGAACAAGATGGAAAAGATGGAAAAGATACTTTGGGCACTTTATTTCAATTTTTAGAAATGGCATTATGTACTTATGAAAAATTGATTACGCAGCAGAATGACTGGGACAAAGAAGAAGAGGAACAAGAAGCCATCTCTGATGAACAACAGGTTTTTTCCAGGGAGGAGGAGAAAGAGGATAAGAAAAAGGGATTTCAAGATTTGAAAAAACAACTAAAAAAGAGAAAAATGAGAGGAAAGGTGGATGCAAGGTTAGAAAGGAAAGGAAAGGGAGTAAGAAAAGGGAGGAGGAGAGACAAAGGGATAAAAAGGGCAAGGAGAAGAATAAGCAAGAGAGAAAGGGAGGGAGGAGAAGCCTTAATGGTGGGAAGCAAGATCTAAAGAAAAAAAGTTTATTCAGAGACAATGGGTGAATTTAATTAAGGATAAAAGGGGGATTCTGGAAGGTATATAAGATTGTGTTTTTATATGTGTATTTAGAGTATAAAATTTACTGTGTAGTTTTAGAATCTACTAAACAGAATCCCAAGATAAATTAAGTGTTATATGAAGTACTTTTAAGTTAAGGTAATGAGTTAAAGGCGTCACTCCAATTAGTGAATAGGAGAAGTATAGTAAAAGAAAAAAGATGAATGGATAGTTGGAAATAGAACAGACAAAGAATGTTATTGAAAATGGTAATAAGATATGGAAGGATATATAAAGGTTTTGTTATTTATTTATTTTTTTTGGTATATTGATAAAAGGCAATAAAATTTTAATTAACAAGAAATAATTTGGATGAAAAGGAGAAGCTGGGATAAGATATGAAGTTAAATAGATAAAGTAAATATTGATATTATAATTTGGAATCATTATGTTCTATTGGTTTTCTTCTTTAATTATTATTATTATTATTTTTAGAAAAGAATTTATAAGCTGTTATGCCTTGAGTGTTTGTGCACTGTTTTTGTAAAATTGATAAAATTGGTTTATAAAAAAGAAAAAGAAAATGATAAAAAGATATGGAAGGATATATAAAGTGAATATGATGTTTGAATTTGTGTCTGTGTGAAGAGTTTCAATCCGGGATCAGGCAGCCTTCAGAAAAGATGTTTTAGTTTTGTTTATGTTTTGTGTTTTGTATGTTTATGAAAGGCAATAAAATTTTAATAAGCAAGAAATATAATTTGGATAAAAGGAGAAGTCTGGATAAGATATCAAGTTAAATAGATAATGTAAATATTGATATTACAATTTGGAGTTATTTTATATGTTCTATTGGCTTTCTTCTTTAATTATTATTATTATTATTTTAGAAAATATTTTTGAAGTTGTTATTCCTGGATTGTGTATTGTTTTTTGTAAAATTAATAAAATTTATTTAAAAAAAAAATATTGTATAAATCAAAATGGAAATATCTTTAGAAAAATACAGTTGTGAGCCTGTAATTTCAGAATTTTAATAATTCACTACTTTTAATACACTAGAATTTTTTGAATACACTGCAAAAAAACACAATTTACTAGTGATGAATGCTGTGAATAAAAATGTATGAATTAGTTGTAAGTATTTTTACATAAGGTATATATTTGTGAATATAATTTTTGCATTAAAATGGGTAATGTTGTGAATGAATAAATGTTTAATAAAGTTATCTAGAGCTTGAAGTCAAGTGCAGGGTTCTGGCTCTGCACTTCTGATTGGCTGTTAAATGGCGAGATCAGATTGGTCCATTCAGGAGAATCTGATTGGCCATTAGCAAGCCATTCTCATTGGCCAACGGAGCTAGTGCTCCCAGGTTTTCATTGGTTGAATAGTTAATAAGTTGCTTATATAAGGAAGGCTATAGCAGCCATTGAGCTGAGCTGTCACACCATGTAAATAAAGAGTTGAAGTTCACTGTTTCACCGGCTCGTCTCCATTCTTCGCACCCATGCTCCACACTTAACACTGGCGACGAAGGTGGGATGTGGAGACGTCAGAGCTGACTGAACAACGAAGAAGACAACCGAGCACGTGGCTGAAATGCACAACGGCGGAACCATGTCTGGCGGCGTCAGACCACCTGCTCCATTTGACCCAGTGCAAGAAGACTGGGAGTCCTACATGGATCGTTTCCAAATGTTCTTGGAAACCAATAATTTGAAGGATGCCACAACCGGGAAGAAACGGGCGGTATTCCTAACGCATTGCGGGCCGACTGTATTCAAGATGGCCAAGGCACTAGCAAAACTGGCTGAAGTGAAGGCTATGGACTGGGACGTTCTCAAACCTCTACTGAGGGCCCACTATGTACCGACCGTACCAATGCTCGTAAGATGGCACGAGTTCTACCAAAGAAACCAGCAGAAAGGAGAGAGCATTGCCAATTTCATTGCGGACCTCCGAAACTTGGGAGGCCTCTGTGGGTTCACCGACCTGGAAGAGGCTTTGAGAGACCGAGTAGTTCTGGGATTAGATGCACTAAATGTGCAGAGCAAGATAATGGTGAAGGGTGACATTACCTTTGCTGATGCCATCACTGATGCTACTGCAGCGGAAGCAACCAGGAAGTCAGCTGCCCAACTGCACCTCAACTGCACTCCGACACACCCACCGGCCAGCGAAATTTCACCTAAGTCAGAAGGACAGCCATTGACGGCCTACCACGAGGACCTCTCTTCGTCATCAGACAGCGATGAAGAAGAGGTCCATCGACTGTGGTCCGATCGGGACCATTACCCGAAGTCCCAACAACCATGCGCTGGCTGTGGGGCCAACCATTACTGGTCCGAATGCAAATTCTGCGACGCGCTCTGCTATGAGTGCGGGAAACGAGGCCATATCGGACAGGTCTGTAGAAGCCTCCTAGGACCCAGCCAGACCTCGAAGGGGGCCAACTATTGCCAATCGACAGGAAACCGTCCTGTAAGGCGAGAACCAGTAAACCACTCCTACAGAAACCGAACCATGAATCGCCCAATGAAGCGAGAAGAGGCTCACCAAACTATCACTATCGGTCACGCCTCTTCCTTGGATGCCAAGAAAATCTGAATTGAAGTGGCCATTGAAAATCAGCCCTGCCAAATGGAAGTCGACTCGGGATCGTCTCTCTCGATGGTTTCCTGGAAGACCCTAAAGCAACTCATCCCTATTATCCGGCACCAAGACCTTCGTTCCCAAAGACTCATACTTAAATACTATCAGGGGAACCGGATTCCAGTCATAGGATCCAGTCGAGTCCGGGTCTTGTTCAAAAACCGCACAGCGTACTTACCCCTGACTGTGATCGACAAGGACCGGCCTAGCCTGTTAGGCCTGCAATGGTTCACACCACTCGGCATTGAAGTGGCAGGCATTAACCGAATCGGCGGCAGTGATTGGGAGGACGACCTTGTCCATGAATTCAGGGACGTCTTCATGGAAAAGCTAGGTGAGTACAAGGGGACCCCAATATCATTTAGCCTTAATCCAAAGATAGCTCCCATCCGCCTTAAGCCTCGTCGAGTTCCGTTCACTCTAAAGCCGAAAATCGACGAACAGCTTGATAAGTTAATAGCCCAGGGAGTGTTAGAGCCAACTGATCACTCTCCCTGGGAGACCCCAATCGTGACACCCATTAAGCTGGATGGTTCGATTAGAATTTGTGGGGACTACCGAGTCACCCTGAACCACGCCCTGCAGCAAAACCCATATCCGGTGCCGGTGGTGCAACACCTCCTCCATTCCCTGGGGGGCGGAAAAGTCTTTGCTAAACTAGACTTAGCTCAGGCTTATCAGCAACTGCCGGTTGATGAAAAAATGGCACAGATGATCGTGATGCACCAAGGTGCCTTTAAATGTACACGGCTCCAATTCGGAGTGAGTGTAGCCCCGGGGATCTTTCAGAGCCTGAGGGAAAGACTATTACAAGGGATTAAAGGCGTTGTCCCCTACTTTGATGATGTGTTAATTGCTGCCCCTACTTCAACAATTTTACGGGATCGTTTAAGATTGGTCCTCCAGAAATTCAAAGACGCAGGCCTTAAAGTGAAGAAAAATAAGTGTAAGCTGTGTACAGATCGTGTTGAATTTTTAGGGTACCTAATTGACAGTCAGGGCATTCACCCTACAGATAGCAAATTGAGAGCAATAAAAAATGCTCCCAGACCCCGGAATAAGGCCGACTTCCAGGCGTTTCTAGGCCTCATCAATTTCTATAACGTATTCTTGCCGCACAAGGCGACTGTCGCTGAATCTTTACATCGTCTACCGGACAAAAAGGCAATTTGGGTATGGGGTCATAGAGAAGAGCAGGCGTTTCGTAATGTGAAAAAACTACTGACTTCTGATGTGAATGTATCAGTACCATGATCTGGGTATTTATGTGAACTGGATACTTAGGAATGAACAAATAAACTTAATCTTATCCATCCTTTTATAGGGTGGTTACTATTTACAACTAAGATCAGACCTTTTTATTTTTTAGGTGCTCAGATGTTTATATAGTTTTCCATATAGCCACAACCTACCAAATCCATTAGATTGAATGCAATAGCAGTAGGATTCACCACAAATAATTGATTGGGATAAGAGATAAGTTGTGCCAGTGTTATGGAAGGTGAAGATTAGCTCTTAGTGATTCACCAAAACAGGGTGAGAAAATCTAGCAGGAAGTTGTTTTGTAAAATTTGCAGTATCTGCACCAAGGCACTTTCTAAATATAAGCAACATGTATCAAGTAACACTTTTGTCATTTAGAATTATAAATGGAGACACAATTTAAGCAACCATTAGTAGCTCCCACCAGATCTACATACTGAAAAGTATCCATTTCCATACACATACATAATGAAAAGACCTATTTCTCAGGAGAAATTATAATGCTGGGAAAATTGGAAGAAAAGATAAAAAGAGGACTTACAGCAGTAAAATGGATCTACTAAATTACAATGGTAATGCATACCTTTATGGAGGTATGCATGATCTGTTGCTAGGAAAAAGGGCTGAGACATTGTTTAAATCCAGAATAAGATAACATTCAGAAAGAATTCTGGCAGACACTTCCCTAATGCATTAAACTACAAGGTGAGAAAATATAACACAATCAACTTGCAAGATTCCTATTGTATAACCAATCTCAATACAAGTAGCTTTACCTTTACTGTTGAATTGATTTCCTCATCTGGTCTACCTAGTAGGACTGACAGCAGTGTTCGGAAACCTAAAGGACCAGGTTAGGGACAAACCATTATAGAGAAAGTCTATGTATACAGTTGCTAAGAGCTGACACCCAAGTTGATAGTGAAAGAATTAAGTATGTTTAATTCAGACTTTGAGTAACTTTCTCCAAAAGGGCCTATAACCAAGCTGAAGCTTCTCTTCTTCTTTATAAGGAACCAATAATCAACTGCTAGGGTAGTAGGATGGTAACACTAATGATCTTATTATTCACAGGAACTGTGATATTAGGTAGGTAGGCAAAAGTTGACTCATCAGTGACTGTGAAGTTTTTACATCCAAGTGTGATATCCCTCCAAGCAGCAGTAGTTTAAAAGTCTCAGCTTCTCAGTCTGTACATAAGGAGTCTGCACTTACTACCACACTCCTCAACTAGCAGCCAACAGCAAAATAGTTGGAAGTGATGCCTGCTCTTTTAGTGACTGACATAGTTTCCCAAACTTAGAGAAAAACATCATCAGAAAGAACAATCCAATTACTGGATACTGGAATAATCAAATAGGGAGTTTTGTCTTGAGCTTGAGAAAAAACAAAGCCTTTTCAGGTGTGGGTTTTTACCAGTTCTGTCCACCTCTGTAGAACTGGTAGCTCTGAAGAGCAGCAGACATAGAACTGGTTTTATGTCTTCTGATGTTTTTGCCCACCCACCCACCTGGGTTCTGACCTTTATTTCCTGATTTTTCAACTTCAGCTGCTGAATGAGGCACAGCTACAGTTAGAAAAGCAAGAAGAGAGGGCTGTTCCAAAGGCTGCTTCTGTTCAGGCAGCTGCTGCTGATGATTTACAGGTGCACGCTCTCAGCCTGCAGGGAAGCTGGTAAATCCTGAACCGGTAGTTAACCCTGTCATATCCCACCCCTGGGTGTTTTCATTCAAATAGTTGTGTTGTAATTTAAACTTTTAATTAATTCTATGCTTCTTTATATAATTTAACTCTTTTACCAGTCTGATTTATGCTGATATATACACAGACACAAAGGCACACACGGGGGTGGATTTCTACCAGTTCTGTCCACCTCTGTCGAACCGGTAGCTCTGAAAAGCAGCTGACATAGAACTGGTTCTATGTTTGCTGATTTTTTTGCCCACCTGCCCACCCGGGCTTTTACCTCATCTTTATTTTCTGATTTTTCAACTTCAGCTGCTGAACGAGGCACAGCTGCAGTTTAAAAAGCAGGAAAAGAGGGCTGTTTCAAAGGCTGCACACAGCATGCTGATAATTTACAGGCACCTGGCTCACAGCGTAAATCCCAAATTGGTAGTTAACCCTATCATATCCCAACCCTGGGCACACATCCCTGATCCAGACACAAGACCCACCACAATATTTGGCAGTATTCTTTTCTTGGGAAACACATTTTGAAAAGTTATATTTCAATTTCATAAGGAAGCTATAACAAATATATAAAGATGAAAGCAGATTCTTTTTCCTTTCAGTTTTGGATAAGTTGTCCAATGTTGTCTGCCTGTAAAGAAAAAGCATTATCTCTTGAACAATAGTTGAGATGTTCATTTTTTAGAAATTAAAAAAAAAAAGTTTTCCACTTATTTCAATTAAATACCCATCTATTCTGAATCTGACAAGGATTGTAGGAGCAAGAAACCTTAAAAGCAAATCTGAAATAACTGAAATAATTCACTAATAAAGTGTACATGTAATGATATGTGGGAATGACTTTGGGAGACAAGGCCTAGAGTTGCTACCTCGGGAATAGAGACAACGTAGTCTGCAGCGGAATACTGATTTGGTCAAGAAGGTCAGAAAAAACCTTCCCTAATTTTTCATGTTGTAAAGGAAACAGGGGGAGAATTGTACTTTCAGATTTTCAACTTTCTGCTAATGTAGCCTTATAATAAATTTAGCTGTGTTTCCATACTAGTCCATCTGACAAGGCTTATGGTAGTTTTGTGATAATTACTCTGAATAATATTTGTTTTGATACTATCATGATAGAAGTAAATTCTTAGGCACAAAAGTTGTCATCTATAACTAAGTGAACTCATTAATCATCAGACCAACATTGCCAACACAGATTGATAGTAAATCTCCAGGACTACATACTGGATTCTAGCTTTATCTAGAAATTCCAGTGACTGAAACTTTAATATTCTAAGCATGTCCTTTAGAACAGCTCTTTCCTCTTCAGAGAAGATAATAAACTTGAGATGAGAATGAAGGATTCCTTCCTTCTTTATTTTTTTTACTGAGGAACCAGGTGCACTGCTCAATGTTGTTACAAATTCTGGCCATGTAATAAAGCTATCCAAGCTTCTTGTTCTGTTGTATGTCAGTGTAATACATTATAATTCATTCTTAACCTTGTTGATATTTGCTGCAGAAGTTATTTGTGAAATAGAGAGCCCCTAAGCACAAAAGATGGCACAGAATTTGACTGGGAATAAATCACTGACAACAAGGAAGCAATATAATATTTGTAACAAAAACAATGAACAGTTAAATGTTAATTATGCATTTTTGACAGCCCTTCCAATTATTCACAAAGTCCATGTGTATGGGAACATTATACCACCTGTGTTGTGTATGCATAAAGATTAATAAAGTGTGAGCTTGGAGTAAGTGCAGGGTTCTGGCCCTGCACTTCTGAATGGCTGTTAAGCAGCCGGACCGGATTGGCCTGTTCTGGGGAATCCGATTGGCCCTTAACAGAGAGTTCCTATTGGTTATAAGAGCTAGCGCTCCTAGCTCGTTATTGGTTAAAAGTTACAGGGTTGCCTATATAAGGCGGGTTTAACTGCTATTGAAACGAGGAAGTCACTATGTAAATAAAGAGCTGAAGTTCACCGTTCAGAGGCTTGTCTCCATTCTTTCACACCCATGCTCAAAACTTAACACTGGCGACAAGGATGGGATTTGGAGATACCTGAACCAACGAAACTTCGAAGAACACCGAGCATGTGACAGACGACGCTAACAACGGAACCATGTCTGGCGGCATCGTACCACCCGCTCGATCCAGTACAGGAGGACTGGGAGTCCTACATGGATCTCTTCCAAATGTTCTTAGAAACCAACAACTTAAAGGACGCCACACCAGGAAAGAAACGGGCGGTGTTCCTAACGCATTGCGGTCCAACCGTATTTAAGATGGCTAAAGCACTAGCCAAACCCCGAGAAGTGAAGGCCATGGATTGGGACGACCTCGAACCTCTCCTACGAGATCACTACGCCCCGACTGTGCCTGCGCTCGTGAGATGCCACGAGTTTTATCAGAGGAGCCAGCGAAAGGGGGAAAACGTGGCCGACTTCATAGCAGACCTCCGAAATTTGGGAGGCCTCTGCGGATTTGCCGATTTAGAAGAAGCACTAAGAAATCGCATAGTTCTGGGACTAGATGCACCAGGCCTCCAAAGCAAGCTGATGGCAAGAAGGCGACATCAGCCTTGCCGACGCCATCGCCGATGCTACTGCAGCAGAAGCAACCAGGAAGTCGGCTGCACAACTACACCAAAACCGCGCTCCGGTACCACCACTGACAAGTGACATTTTATCCAGGTCGGAAGGACAGCTTACAACGACGCACCACAAGGACCTCTCTTCATCATCAGACAGCGACAAAGAAGGGGTTGATCGACTGCGGTCCGACCGGGACCATCACCCGAAGCCCTTACACCCTTGCGCTGGCTGTGGAGCCAACCATGACAGGTCTGAATGCAAATTCTGCGACGCACTCTGCCATAAGTGCGGGAAACGAGGCCACATCGGGCAGGTCTGCCGCAGCTTGCCAGGACCCAGCCAGGCCTCAAAAGAGGCTAACTATTGCCAATCGACAGGAAACCGTCCTGTACGGCGAGAGCCAGTAAACCACTCCTACAGAAATTGAGCTTTGCAGAGAGAAGAGGCTCATCATACTATCACTATTGGTCACGCCTCAGCCTTGGACAGTAAGAAAATCCGAGTCATGGAAGCCATCGAGAACCAGCCTTGCCACATGGAGGTCGACTCAGGATCATCCCTCTCGATGGTGTCCTGGAAGACACTCAAGCAACTCATCCCCACAATTCAACGCCAGGATCTACGCTCCCAACGCCTTATCCTCAAGGACTACCAAGGGAATCGAATCCCCGTCGTCGGTTCCTGCCGAGTCCTAGTCTCCTTCAAGAAGCACACAGCATACTTACCTTTAATGGTCATCGATAGAGATAGGTCTAGCCTACTAGGCCTCCAATGGTTCGCGCCACTTGGCATTGAAGTGGCCGGCATAAACCGAGTCAGCGGTGGTGACTGGGAGGAAGACCTTATCTCTGAGTTCAGGGACGTCTTCGCGGACAGCTTAGGCGAGTACAAGGGGACCCCGATTTCATTCAGTCAAGATCCAAAAATAGCTCCCATTCGCCTAAAGCCCCGTCGAGTTCCGTTTGCCTTAAAATCGAAAATCGACGAACAACTCGACAAACTGATAGCTCAGGGAGTGTTAGAGCCCATTGATCACTCCCCTTGGGAAACTTCTATTGTAACACCCATAAAGCCAGACGGGTCAATCCGAATTTGTGGGGACTACCGGGCCACATTGAACCACGCCCTGCAGCAGAACGCATATCCAGTTCCGGTGGTGCAGCATCTCCTCCATTCCCTGGGGGGCAGGAAAGTCTTCACTAAATTAGATTTAGCTCAGGCATATCAGCAATTACCAGTAGATGAAAAAATGGCACAGGCCCAAACTATTGTAACACACCGAAGTGCCTTTAAATGTACCCGGCTTCAATTCAGAGTTAGTGTAGCCCCGGGGATTTTTCAGAGCCTTATGGAAAGGTTATTGCAAGGAATTAAGGGCGTGGTCCCCTATTTTGACGATGTATTAATTGCAGCCCCTACAAAAAAAATCTGACAGGACTGGTTAAAATTAGTCCTAAAAAAGTTCCAAGAGGCCGGTCTTAAAGTTAAAAAAAAACAAATGTAAATTGTGTACTGACAGTGTTGAGTTTTTAGGATACCTGATTGATAGCCAGGGCATTTACCCGACCGAAAGTAAACTAAAAGTGATAAAAAATGCTCCCAGGCCACGAAACAAGGCCGATCTCCAGGCGTTCCTAGGCCTCATCAATTTTTATAATGTATTTTTGCTGCATAAAGCAACGGTCACTGAACCGTTACACCGGTTGTTAAATAAAAAAGCAAATTGGCTATGGGGTTACCGTGAACAACAGGCATTCCGAAATATTAAAAAACTGCTCACTTCTGACTCTGTACTCATGCAGTATAATGAGACCTTGCCATTAGTTATAACCTGTGATGCATCACCTTTTGGGGTAGGCACCATTTTGAGCCATGTACTGCCTAATGGGAACGAAGCCCCTGTTGCATATTTTTCAAAGACTCTTTCAAAAACTGAGCGAAACTATGGACAAATTGATAAAGAAGCCCTCGCAATTGTCTCAGCTGTGAAAAGATTCCACGAATACGTGTATGGCCGGGCTTTTACTATTGTGACTGACCACAAACCATTATTGGGGATAATAGCTGGAGATAAGCTGACTCCCTACATATTATCCCCTAGGGTGACCCGATGGTCAGAATTCTTAGCTGCTTATAACTATTGGCTGCAATACCGCCCAGGGAAGGCCATTCCCCACGCCGACGCATTGAGCCGAGCACCGCTTCCAGAGACTCTTGACGATCCTGCACCAAGGGTAACCATGTTGCAAATCAAGGCATTCAACTCGCCGCCACTAACCGCCCGAGATATCGCGAGAGAAACCAAATGCGACCACACCCGAGCACGAATCCTAAGCTGGGTAGAACGCAGATGGCCATTGGACCAGTTATCAGATGACTTCACACCATTCAAGACTCGACAAACCGAGCTCTTCTCCCAGAAAGGCTGTGTCATCTGGGGCGATAGAGTCGTTATCCCAGAACAACTCCAGAAAGCGCTGCTGAGAACCTTGCATGATGGCCACCCTGGCATCGTGCGAATGAAAACCCTTGCGCGAAGCTACGCATGGTAGCCGGGCATTGACAAGCAAATCGAATAGTGGATTAAAGCTTGTCCCAAATGCCAAGAAGTCAGCAACGCCCCACCAAAAGCCATGCCTACTGAATGGGAGACACTACATGGACCCTGGTCCCGAATTCACCTGGACTTCGCGGGGCCAACCAAAGGCCACACCTTCCTGCTTACCATCGACACCAACTCGAATTGGCTCGAAATCCATTGCATGACGACTATGACCTCCGAGGTGGTTATCAAAATCTTAAACAGACTCTTTGCAACCCTATGGATTACCAGACGTCCTGGTATCCGATAACAGCCCTCAATTTACCGCACTAGCGTTCGAGCAGTACCTTGCTGACCGCGGCATTCGCCATGCGCTCACCTTGCCTGCGTACCCTGCAACCAATAGCAAAGCAGAACACATGGTCCAATTTGTGAAGAAAACCTTGCAGAAGGTAGACTACGACAACATTGACGACAAGGTCAATCAAATCCTCTTCTTGCAACACATCACCCCACATAGCATCACCAACAAAACTCCCACTGAACTGCTAATGGGATGAAAGCTCCGCTCCCACCTCGACCGGTTGCACCCAGCTTATGAAACGGAGAAACCACTAGGATCCAGCGGCCGCTGTCGCACCTTCCAGTAGGAGTCTTGGTATATGCTAAAAACCTATCGGGTGACCTGTTGTGGGTGGAAGCGACAGTAGTACGTGTAACCGGCCCCAGATCTTACCTTGTACAATGCCTTGACGATAAACTTTGGAAACGTCATATCGATCAATTACGATCGCGGCTTCCAGTGGCCAGTCCGAAAACCCCCATGACCAAACTGAGGAGGGGGGAGGTACGGAAGAAGATGAATTCCTAGAAAACCCGTGCGAAGGAAACGACGGTTTGATAGAAACTCAGGAAGCGGAGCCGGAGGGAGAAACGGTTGCACCTCAGGGAATTGCAGAGAATGTGGGCAACAACATAAAAGTGAACTCTGAACCAGAAACAACCCCACTGCCAAACAACGATCTACCTCAGCGTGATTGCAGCCAGCTGATACAACGGAAATCAAAGAGACTAATAAAACAACCATCCTACGTAAGGGACTATGTTACTGCGCCCTGCAAATAAGAAGCCAGGGAGAAGGGGTGTTGTGTATGCATAAAGATTAATAAAGTGTGAGCTTGGAGTAAGTGCAGGGTTCTGGCCCTGCACTTCTGATTGGCTGTTAAGCGGCCAGACCGGATTGGCCCGTTCCGGGGAATCTGATTGGCCCTTAACAGAGAGTTCCCATTGGTTATAAGAGCTAGCGCTCCTAGCTCGTTATTGGTTAAAAGTTACAGGGTTGCCTATATAAGGCGGGTTTAACTGCTATTGAAACGAGGAAGTCACAATGTAAATAAAGAGCTGAAGTTCACCGTTCAGAGGCTTGTCTCCATTCTTTCATGCCCATTGTTAGGGATAACATTGGTTTACCCTAACTGGTTTAGGTAAATAATAATATGTAATCATAGTTTGTAAGTTAAAGTGTCTGCAACTTTAACTGTGGGACAGTAATTAAGGGAGTGGTTGTGAAAGCACTTTAAAAGAAGCAAGGCTGCAGCTTGCTATCTCTCTCTGGCTTTGATGATTCCTGATTACTGCAAGGACACAAGACTGCATTCCTCGAACGGGAGAGAAAACAAAGGACAGACTTGTAAGTGTATTGACATAGGGTATTCAACACGGACTTTGCTAACTGAATATCCCTGAATGGACTGACTAAATGATACATGACTATTGGACTGTTATTTTGACTATGCTATGAACTCATAATGGAATAAACTATATATTTGATAGCACAAGCGTATCTGTCATTTTTACTGTATGTTAATAAACATACAAGCTTAGTATTTGGAGAAATATATCTTGCCAAACCATTGTAGCAAAAAATCAGGATGTTTTGAAGATAATGAAAAGAAAAAAATGATTCACAAAATCTGCATTTTGTATTTATTTAAGGAGTGAATAAATAGTTGTCTCCAATAGATGACAATCCTAATGCACTAGAACAGGGGTTCCCAATCCCTGGACCATGGCCCATTACTAGGCTGTGGCCTGTTTAGAACCAGGCTGGCATGTACAAATGTAGTTTGACTTACATAAGCAATGGTCCAGTGTGTAAGTGTGCACCGGCCTGTTGCTTGTGTGGGCAGTTCTCCTCTTCCCTCCCCTGCTGGCCTTCCACACCATAAAGGTTAGATACTGCTGTACTAGAAAATCTGACATGCTTTTAGCAGCTATTTTTTTCACTTCCGATGATGAGAAGTTATGGTGAAAAAGATTGTGTTGCCATTTTTTGTGAAGTGGAAATCTTTGATGAGTTCGCAATTGGTGCACTTTAATTAGAACATAGTTATTGAATTTTTAATTGTATTTGTATGCATTTCTGGTCCTCTGCTAATTTTTCCCAACTACCATTTCCTATATCAGAACATATGAAAAGGTTAAAGGTGTGTTTTAGGACAGGACCTCTTCAGGGCTGCCAACCTTGAGTGATAGTTCGGAGTGAGACACTGCGAGGGAGCGAAGCGACCGAGGGGGGGGGATGGTGTGGAAGGGGGGTGTCCCCCCTTCCACGGTAGGGAGCTTTGACAATTTTACATTTTAAATGGTGCAATCTGATGCATACTTTAGTCATGATTTGGACATATACATACATACATACATGCAAGCAGCACCAATGTACTTGAACCGGATTTGTAAGATATTAATAATGCAGTTCACTGACCATGAATAATTGAAGTTCCTGACTTGTAACTGCAGTATTCTACCTCAACTGACTTTATTAGCTTAGTGATGTACTATAGACCACTATAGGATGAATTCAATGTGCAACAAAAAGACAAAAACCCGAAACAACTACAGAGATAATGCAAATACATCAATGGGTATTCTTCTTTCTGTATCAAATACCATACTACATGCCAATATCAAATGCTATAGTCTCAGTCTTTAATTATATACTAACTTGTTGACTGAAATAGGGGTTCATAATTTCAGACATGTATAAACTAAACATTTAATCAAATAATGAGTGCTTCATATAAATATACATATTGTTAACTGTAAAACTCATCTACTGTATTCTGAAGCTTGAGCACAGTGAGGAAACAGTATATTATTTATTGGGTAAGTTTAGATTCTGAACTTAATGGTCTTACTGCTCTTTGGATGGTAAATTGTGTTAAGATTAGAATATGTTCTAGTTGAGTCAGGGCTATCCCAATTTGGGGCTGAGAAGCCTACTGGCATCAAAAAAAGTCCTTATTGAGTCCTTATCTAAGGGTTTGAAAATATGATAATAATGTAGTACAGTCCTGTCGATCTGGTGCATGGAGACCTAGGATTTAAACTCAAAGGAGAAAGAGGAAAAAGTGATTCCTTCATCCACTGCCAGAGATGTAATCCTGTCAGTCCTCCAACCTTTCTATTAAGTATTTTGCAAAAAAGCTGCCCAGCCCCTTTATAGATCAGCCTGGCGCGCTTCTCGCCTTGCTGGTTTGGGAAGACTCTTTTGGATCAGCTAAAAGAGAGCATAAGGCGTTTAAAGGGGTGGTAATAATAATTATAATAATAATAAAATTTAAAATAATAATAATTTTATTCAGAGTTGTGTTGGATCTCTTTTTTTGGGGGGGGGGTTGTCCCATTCTTTCTTGGTGTTCTTTCTGTCCTTTTCGCTTTTTTAAATGGTCTTTCTCCCCTGGGTCAGAAATCCAGCCAAAGAAAATAAAGAAACATCACCAAAGATTTAAACACCAAAGGGTTAAATGGAAGCCACTCCGTTGGCTTTGCTTACCATTGTTATTACTGGCCGAGGCTGTAAAGAGGCTTTGCCAGCCCCCTCGTGTCCTTCTTTGGAAAGCCTAGGGCAGCTGGCTTGTCCCAGAGGACATTGCAGAGAGGGAGAGGGCGGGGCAAAGTGGCTGCGAGTGCCCCGGGCGGCGAAGAAGCCTCCTGCTCTTCGCTTTCCTGAAGCGAAAATGATCGGCATCGTGACAGTTACGGGACACCGGCAGAAGGATTAAGGCGGGAAAAGAGGTGCGGTGGGGTGGCTGGGCAGGGCGGGGTGGCTGGGCAGGGCGGGGCGGCGCTGGGAGCTCATCCTTCTCCTAAGCTAAGGGGAATATTCGGAATATAATCAGAGAATGTAGGGATATTTTTGTACATTCCATGATTTTGGGGGTTTAGTGTGAGATTTTGTTTATCAGAGTGAGACAGTCAAAATTGATTGAATTGCGTGAGTCTCACGCTGATTGCGTGAGAGTTGGCAGCCCTGCCTCTTGATAATTTACTGGAATTACTGTTCATTTTTGGCTTGGAAAGGAAATGGTAGTTGAAATATTTGATAAATCAAATTAACTAGTTAAAATATTTTTTATTATCTTTCCCTAAAGAATTCTATTAAAGCAAAACTGAAAGATTTTTTTGTATTGATTCGTTAAATGAAACTTTTTAAAAACTACTATGTTTTATAACTGCTAGCAACATAAGATTAATCTTTGTTTTTTACTTAAAATTTATTTTGTATTGTCGGATCCTTGGAGCTCTCTTAGCTGAGTTGTTTTCTTGGAGATGTTTCATTACTCAACTAGGTAACATCTTCAGTGCTAGAAGGAAGAGTTCTCTCTCTCTCTCTCTCCCCATATATATGTGTGTGTGTGTGTGTATCTATATCTATCTATCTATCTATCTATCTATCTATCTATCTATCTATCTATCTATCTATCTATCTTTCTGTCTGTCTGTCTGTCTGTCTGTCTGTCTGTCTGTCTGTCTGTCTGTCTGTCTGTCTGTCATGCTGTGTGGGCGTAGAGATAGAAAAACGCCCACACAGCATGAATAAACGAGATGATACCTCCCGCCTACCAGCCATTTGGAAACCCGCCCTCATGAACAGACGCGTACCTAACATGAAGAATGACACCAGACCCACACCCCTGAGAGCCACACAAGATGCCACCACCACACTTCCACGTAGAAAGCAGAATCACACCCACACAGAAGATGAAACACGACCACGGACCAGAAGTCGCACTGCAGCTGCATCACTACCCACTTCAAACCCTCTGAGCCATACATGAAGCGAACTGACCTCCACCATGAAGATGCAGCACGACCACGAACTCGAAGCCAAACAGCAAGATCACAGCTCACCAGCTCAAACCCTCTAGCAACTAAGACTAACCTGAGCACAATCAAGCCCCCACCTGAACAGAACATGCCTCCAGCCAATCAGAACACAGCCAACCCCCCAACCAATCAGAACACAGCCAAACCCCCAACCAATGAGAACACACCCCCACCCAATCAGAACATAGCCAAGCCCCCACTCAATCAAGTCACACCCCCACTAGCAGTTAAAAGGAAGAAGCAGCTGCAAGCTCATATCACTCTGAGAAGCACAGAGCTGAAGACCAAGCCTGAAGATGATGAATGAGACTTCATCGAAACGTTGCCTAGATACTTCCAATCTTACCCAGGAGAAAACCTGAATAAAAGATCCACATACAAATACCCGCGAGAACCTACACACATATATGTTTTCTTAAGTTTTCGCGGGTACTTACATGTATGGCATTCAGCTTTGTTCGGGTATTTCCCCACGTCATTGTAGTTGTGCTTTTAAAGTTGTAGCAACGTTTCAGCAAAATCTCATCTGCCATGATCAGGCTTCTGTATAGTGTTCATCTGTGAGTCAGACTTTTACAGTGGTTTCCGATTTAAATTTGGGGCAGCCTATTGCTGTGCCAGAATGGTTTTTTTTTTCATCCTGATTGGTTGGGAGTCTTGGTCTGTGTTTATTGGTCTTGGAGTTTGCTGTGTTCTGCTTGATTGGTGTTTCTAATATCTTCTGTCTGTTTTTTGGTTCTTTTTGTTTCTTGATTGGTTGGCAACATTGTGTTACTTTATTGGAGGCCTTTATTGGACGCTGCACTAAAGGCCTCCAATAAAATAACACAAAAATCCATTCTGGCACAGCAATAGGCTGCCCCAAATTTAAATCTGAAACCACTGTAAAAGTCTGACTCACAGATGAACACTAAACTGAAGACTGATGATGGCAGATGAGATTCTGCCGAAATGTTGCTACAACTTTAAAAGAACAACTACAATGACGTGGGAAAATACCCAAACAAAGCTGAATGCCATACATGTAAGTACCCACGAAAACTTATATATATATATATATATATATATATATATATATATATATATATATATATATATATATATATGTGTGTGTGTGTGTGTGTGTGTGTGTGTGTGTGTGTGTGTGTGTGTGTGTGTGTGTATTTCTATGGACAGTCTATCCATGCTAAGAATTGACATCAACTTGATGGAACACAATCAATCAGCCACTTTCAAGATTACAAACAGTATGAACAGACTGCATTTTCCTTCATGGAATTTACCTTCATGGAATTTGCCACCCCTGCACACAAGCAAGCACCTATTACAAGATGTTTGATGTTTGTGAATAGAATATGGTGTCATTATTATTATCAAGTAGTTCAGACTGAGGTCGTCTTGGTTTTCCATCAAGCAAGACTGCACATCAAATTAGAAGCATTCACACTCATTCAAGCTGAAATCAGTGTGTTTACTCTCTTTAGCTCATAGTGTCAAACACAGCAGCAGGTTGGAGGAGGAGAAGAAAAAAAAGAATGAGGTAAATGAAAGTTTATCCCAGAGGGATGAATTATCTAATGTGAACATATATTATTTACCAAATTGTGAACAAGGGAAAGCAATTACAGCAGAAGACAGGGAATAAAAGAATGGAACCCAATAGGCTGTCATGTCATCGTACTAAATAGATACTGAAGGTCAGACATTTAAAACATGACATTACTTTTTATAATAAGACTGAAGATTGGTCTAACTGGGATAGAACATAAATATATAGAATCCATAATGATTTTTAAATAGGAAAAACACCTAAGCTAATGGAGTCATGAATATATTTTTTGCACCCTTAAAAATAGACGGACTTAAAACAAGTGCATTGTCTCATATAATAAAGGATCTAATAATATTTATGGAGTAACATTAAGCTGCATGTTTCCAAATTTATTTCACTAAAATAGAATCAAAATAATGAACTCATTAACTTTTACATGGATAAAATTAAGGAGAAAAGGGATTACATATAAATGTGTTGTGTTTTCAAGGGTACTTCATAGAATATGTTGTGCAATGTTGGACTGCATTATCTTTTGCTCTACTCCATTTTCAGAAAGATATAGAAGTAGAAATCATGGGACCAAAAAAGGAGATTTTATGGAAGTTATAATTTCTAATTAAAAATTGAAATAATGCCAAAAAATGAATTGTATTAATTTGATTAATAAATTATAAGATTATAAATTTGAAATAATATAGCAATGAAATTAAGTTTATAAAACTATACCGGTAGCTGTCCACTTTTGACCTCAATTAAGTGAAGAATTGCTGTTGCTAAGCAGGTGGTTATTAAGTGAGCTGTTCCCAATTTTATGATCTTTTTGCCACACTTGTTAAGTGAATCACTAGACTCATTAAGCAAATAATACAGTCATAAAGTGAATCTGACTTCTCCCATTGACTTTGTCAGAAACTGGCTGGGAAGGTTGCAAATGGCAATCATATAACCCTGGGATGCTGCAACCATAATAAATATATGCCAGTTGCCAAACGCCCAAAATTTGGTCATGTGGCCACGTGGATGTTGCAATGGTCATAAGTTGAAGGATGAGTCATGAGCCACTTTTTTCAGTGTTGTAACTTTGAGCAGACTCTATATGAATAGTTGCAAGCCAAGGGCTACTTGTATTAAAAGTTTAATACATAGCCATTTTTAAAATATTATTTTATTTTATTTTATTTTATTTTATTTTATTTTATTTTATTTTATTTTATTTTATTTTATTTTATTTTATTTTATTTTATTTTATATTTTATTTTATATTTTATTTTATTTTATTTTATTTTATTTTATTTTATTTTATTTTATTTTATTTTATTTTATTTTATTTTATTTTATTTTATTTTATTTTATTTTATTTTATTTTATTTTATTTTATTTTATTTTATTTTATTTTATTATCTGCCTTTATTATTTTTTACAAACAGCTCAAGGGAGCGAACATATCCAATACACTTTCATCTTTCTATTTTCCCCACAACAACAACCCTGTGAGGTGAGTTAGGCTGAGAGAGTGTGACTCGCCCAAGGTCACCCAGATAGCTAAAGTGGAACTAGAACTCACAGTCTCCTAGTTTCTAGCTTGGTGCCTTAACCACTAGACCAAATTGACTGTTGTTTATGCAACAGAACCTTTCTTCTATAAAACATGAGTAGCTATGGGTCAGAAGGGAGACCTTTTGTTAGTAGCTCCCTCATTTTGTAGCCTGCTGCCCCTACTGTTTTGACATTTTGTAAGGCACTTAAGATTATTCTTTTTCAGTGGGGCTTTAGCCCAGACTGAAGATGTTAAGTGCTATTTGCTTGGTGTTGCTTGTTATAATTGTTCTTATTACTTCTACACAGTTCAAAGTCTTAATGACTATGGCAGGTAGTACATATTGAAGAATAAATAACTAAATGAAATTAATTAAATACCTAAATATAAAACATATTTTAGCACAAGGAATATTTAGGTATTTATTTCTTGAATTTATACTGTTGCCTATTCACCCATGGTGACTCAAGGTGGCTTACAGAATATAAAACCAGATTTAAAACCAAAAAGACTAGCCTTTAAGACACTAGAGGATGAGTATAAAGGACTTGAAAAAGAGTTACAGAAAATGCCACAGAAAAAGGACATTAAGTTAAAAATTGATACAATTAAACATAAAATGGGATTAATGGAAAAAGAAGAATTAGCACAGAAAATCAGAGGGGTGAAGCAGAACTATTTTGAAGATGCAAATAAACCAGATAGATGATTAGCATAGAAACTGAGAAAGGAGAGAGAATCAAGGAAAATACAATTAATAGATGATCAATGCAAAGCTTGCTATAGAAGTAAAGAGAAGAAGAAAATTATAGGAGGCTATTATGGGAAACTATACACACAAGAGAATATTAACGATGAAAGAGTTAAACAGTACTTACAGAATGCTAACCTACCCCAGATACCTAAAGAGATTGAAATAATGCTACAAAGCAATATAACGATGATGGAGTTAACTGAAGCACTTAAGAAGCATAATAATGGAAAGGTACCAGGCCCAGATGGACTTCCAGCAGAATTTTATAAGACATTGCAAGAATTGTTGAATCTCCCATTGTTAGAAGTTATGAATGAAGTTATGTCAAAGAAAAGGATACCCAAATCATGGTCAGAAGCTTATATTACACTTATCCTAAAAAAGGACGCCGACCTACTACAAATCAAGAACTATAGACCTATTTCCTTAATAAACGCAGATTATAAAATTTTTGATTCAATATTGGCAGAAAGACTCAAAAAATACTTAAATAACTTTATTCACCCTGATCAAAATGGATTCCTGCCAAAGAGACAAATCAAAGACAATATGAGAATAATCGTGGACACTTTGAGGCACACCCTGAAAAACAAATGGCTTTGATATTTCTAGTTGCACAGAAGGCCTTTGACAATGTGAATTGGCGATTTATGTTATTACAGCTGGAGCAGATGGGCTTTGGTAAAAAATTTATCCATGCAATTGAAGCAAACGGAAAAGGTAATTAATGATAGAGGGAGAATTGACGGGTTCTATTGACATAAGAAAACGAACAAGACAAGGCTGCCCATTGTCACCTCTGTTGTTTTGTGTTAACTTTGGAAGTGCTATATAGAAATATTACAGAAGAAAAGGATATAAAAGGGATGAAAATTAATAAGGAAGAATTTAAATTGCAAGCATTTGTGGATAATCTGCTTTTCATTTTAGAAGATCCATTAGAAACAAAATTAAAACTGATAGAAAAGATAGAGGTATATGGAAAGGTAGTTGGTTTGAAAATAAATAAAAATAAAACAAAGATTTATCGTTCTAGATATGATAAAGATTCTAAAACAGAAGGTTTCTATGATAAATTGACTGATTTAGATACGATTTTGACTGGTACTGATGAAAAGGTGATTAAAAAATTGTATGGATATTTATTAGAAATTAAGCTAGAAGAAGAACAAGTCAAAGAAACAATGATTTCATGGGGGAAAAATTTTGCATATGGGATTGATTTAGAAAAATGGCAACAATTGTGGTCTCAAAATTATAAAATGACAATGTCAACAACTTATAAAGAAAATTTGTATAAGATGTTTTACAGGTGGCATCTTCCCCCAACAAGAATAGCAAGAATGTTCAAGAACAAATCTGAAAAATGTTGGAAATGTCATCAGATACCTGACTCATATTACCATAAGTGGTGGACGTGTGCAGATGCTAAAAGATATTGGACTAAAATCCACACATAATTGGAAAAAATGACAAAAAACCATATAGACTTGAAACCAGAGATATTTTTATTGGGAATTTTACCTGAAATATACAGTAAGGAATTGAAATATTTAATTGTAAATGAATTAACAGCGGCTAGGATTGTATTAGCTAAAAACTGGAAAAATGAGAAAATACCAACGCAGGAGGAAGTTATTAAGAAAATAATGGAATGTGCTGAAATATGTAGATTGACATTTGAAATCAGAGAACAAGAAGATAAACAATTTCATAAGATTTGGGATTTATTTTATCAATGGTTAGACAATAAAACATGGTAATGAAATATGTGGATTTTTAGAATATAAAGAATATATAAAGATGTATTATTTTCATCATAATCATAATATAATTATAGGATAGATTTGGGATGATAATATGAATTGTTATAAAATCAATCAAGTAAAATATGGATTATCTTGCAAAATATGAATGAATAATAGTATAGTCTAATGATTGATTAATAATGATATTAATGTATTTAGGAATATTTGGTTGACAATATGAGAATATATATAAGGTAATTGTAAGGGATGACTATGAAGTGGATAAACAAAACAATTTGTAAACCAAAGGACACACTCTATGTGCATATATGGAAGATGGCTTGATGTTTTTATGTTCTGTTTGTCTATGTTTGTCTAAAAAACAACAACAACCATAAAACGTTGTTTAAAAAAAACCCAAACCATATTTTAAACCATAAAAACTAACAAAAAGAATCAAATAAATTAATAAAGTGCAATAGAACAAAATCACTCCCAACTCCCACCCCCCATTCTGATAATAGCAGATCACATGGGGCATTTAATGGGCTCCACACCTTTCTGGGTTCCCCAGGCCCACTGGTAGAACCAGGTCTTCAGCACCTTCCAGAACAGTATTAGAGCGGGGGCCATTCTAATCTCTGGAGGAATTATGTTCCAGAAAGAGGGAACCACCACGGAGAAGGCCCTTTTTCTGGGTCCCACCAGGTGCATCTCCCTTGGGGATTGAACTGCAACAGTCCCTGCCTCCCTGCTCTGATGGGTCGGGTAGATGTGACCAGCAAGAGATGGCCCCTCAGATAGCCATGAAGGGCTTTAAAGGTAACAACCAGCACTTTGAATTGCATCCGAAAACAAATATGCAACCAATGTAGCTGCCACATTATGGCATTGGTATAGGGGTTTCATTGAAACCAATGACATGCTTACATCACATTATTTAAAATGAAGTTACAGGATATTGAATAAATTTGTTTGAGAAAACCAGCTGTCCAAAATATGGAAAATATGTTATATACTGATCTGTGTGCCTAGTTTTGCCTTGGGGTATTTATTCTAGGTTCAG
Organism: Hydrophis major; assembly: GCA_033807585.1. Classification (NCBI taxonomy): domain Eukaryota; kingdom Metazoa; phylum Chordata; class Lepidosauria; order Squamata; family Elapidae; genus Hydrophis; species Hydrophis major. The sequence continues at coordinate 170,093,876 of CM066330.1, forward strand.
TTGCGATCTGGAATAAAGAACTTCTGAATGGACTTACTCTTTTACTCAATTTAAGAAGCATTATTTGATCACACTGTAATATTTGCAAGTGAGATTTTGAGGGAATCACTTAATGTTTCAAAATGTAAATGGAAAACATTGGGTTGCAAATTTCTTTTTCTTTACCTGTCTTTAGTCTCATGTGTATTTTAAAGTCAGTATATTAAAAAACTGCATTTTCAACTTTCATTCTTGTTTTAGTACATAATTAAAATTTAAAGAAAATAGCTCAATTTAATTTACTGTTATGGTCAAAAACTAACAAACAAAACCCTGTCAAACCAGCAGAATAAAATAACCCTTATATATTTTTATAATCTAAAATGAAAATTAAAAGGGATATAAAACTTTATCAAAAATGTGGCACTTTAAATTTTCTAACTAAATGTCAACCTATTACCAAGTTATAGTATAAAACTTTGCCATGCTGCTAGAAATGTTCACTTTTGTTGCTAGGGAATAAGAAATATAAATAAAAATATATGAAAAATAACATTAAATGTGTGCATATCCATAAATAGCTTTTTTTAAAAAAAAAGGAGGACATAATTCACCATCTCCACCTCACCAGTCATGGAAAAAACAAAAACATTGCTTAAATGTTTTTTTTTATGTTAGCAGTGAAGGCAGAATATTAAATTATGCTAGCATAAAAACCTTATAATGTTTCAACATTATGATCTGGGAAAGATAAATGATAGACAGTTATTAACAGCCAGCCCTAGTTACAAATGATTGAAACTGGATTTCTGTTCCAGATCTGATTCCCAGATACACTGTTTGTCTGTTCTTATTGTATTTTTTAACCTTAAGGAAGTAATAAAACCTGAGATAAAACTTATTTTTTCCTCCATGGTTCTCCTCTGCATGGACCTAAATTTTTCATCTAAAATGAAAAAGGTCCAAAACTAGCTGAAATAAAGGACAAATTGTAGCTAATAACTCAAGAAAAAAAATTGACCTGTATTTCTATCAAAATTCATCCTGTTTCTAAGTATAATATTATCTTTGACACACACACACACACACACACACACACACACACATCTGGAACCTATAAGTATTGAATACATGAGTGCCTTCAGTGGTCCATGCCTTTAGAAGAGGATATTTAGATGGAAAGAACAGCTAATCTCCTCTGCTATAAAATGAATAAACAAACAACTGTGGCCACACATAGTATTGTTTCTAAAAATTCAAGGGATATAATTTCTAGGGATTTGTGTTGCTTTTGATTGTCCCATTTATTTTTATATATATATATATATTTCTTTGCTCTAATATAAGCTTATTTTAAAACAATAATATCTCCTTCTGTTCAGTTTCCCAAATACAGGTAATTCTTGACTTACAACAGTTCATTTAACAGATAATCAGAGTTGGAAGAGACTCTGTAGGTCATCTAGTCCAACCCCTTGCCCAAGCGAGAGACTCTACACCATTTCTGACAAAATGTAGTCCAATCTTTTCTTGAAAGTCTCAAGTTATAACGTTCTTAGGGCAAGCTGTTCCATTGGTTGATTGTTCTCACTGTCAGAAAGTTTCTCTTTATTTCCAGGTTAAATCTCTCCATGTTCAGTTGCCATCCAGTATTCTTTGTCTGGCTTTTGGGTGCTTTAGAAAATAGCTTGAATCCTTCTTCTCTGTGGCAGCCCCTCAAATATTGGAAGACTACTATCATGTCTCCGCTGGTTCTTCTCTTCACTAGACTAGCCGGGCCCAGTCCCTCTAGTCCATGAGTGGCAAACTCGTGGTGTTACATTGCTGTCATCTGACGTTTTGTGATGTTTTTCCCATTTGCAGAGCTGAGGTAGGCGGGTTGCATGTGGCGCATCCAGCTCATGAGCCATCAGTTTGATATCCTGATTTAGTGACTGTTCGAATGTTACAATGACACTCATGATAGCAATAGCAATAGCATTTAGACTTTTACACTGCTTTGCAGTACTTTACAGCCCTCTCTAAGTGGTTTACAGAGTCAGTATATTGCCCCCAAACAATTAATAAGGAAGAATTTAAATTGCAAGCATTTGTGGATAATCTGCTTTTCATTTTAGAAGAACCATTAGAAACAAAATTAAAACTGATAGAAAAGATAGAGGTATATGGAAAGGTAGTTGGTTTAAAAATAAATAAAGATAAAACAAAGATTTATCGTTCTAGATATGATAAAGATTCTAAAACAGAAGGTTTCTATGATAAATTGACTGATTTAGATAAGATTTTGACTGGTACTGATGAAAAGGTGATTAAAAAATTGTATGGATATTTATTAGAAATTAAGCTAGAAGAATCTGGGTCCTGATTTTACTGACCTCTGAAGTATGGAAGGCTGAGTCAACCTTAAGCCAATGAGACCCAAACTGATGGCAGCCAGTGATCAACAGAAGTAGCCTGTGGTACTTCACTCTAACCACTGAGCCAAATAAGTGTGATTAATTTTCACAGTTATGACCATTGCAGCACCCCCATAGTCATGTGATCAAAATTCAGATGCTTGGCAACTAACTCATATTTATGATGATTGCAGTAATCCTCACGCAGTCTCCTTTTGTTACTTTCTGACAAGTGAAGTCAGTGAGGAAACCAGATTCACTCAGGGGTGGGAATCTACCAGTTCGCATCTGCTATGTCCGCTGACTGACAAGTCCTCCCTCTGGTCCGCCGCCTAAGTGCGGGAGCGCCGATCGCTCCCATTGGCTGATGCCCTTTGACAGCCGGCTATAAAAGGGGCTGTCAAACGGTATAAGCTGTCACTGCCAGCTGACTGCCAGTTAACCTCGGCAGCCGCGGCAACCCTTTATTCATCCAGAATAAAGCCTGTTAACTTGAGCCTGCGTCTGTCTCAGTCATTGCTGCCGCTCCACAGCACTGGTGACGAGGGCGGGATGCGATAAGAGACAACCAGGCAAAGACAGCTGAGCACAGTCACTGTCAAAAAAGAGCTGAAGCCGCAAGAGCTGAATACGTCACCACCGCTGACGCTCTCCACGAGCGCGAACTTCAAACTCACAGCTGGGAGTCTGCCGCTGCCTGTCAGGCACAGACACTAGCACCTTTTTAAAGGCACGAATTTAAATCCTCCACAGCTGAGGAAATCAGCACCCCTGTTTCCAAGATGGGCACAAACCCAGCATTCCCTCCCTTCCAACCAACAGGCGAGACGTGGGAGTGGTATATGAACCGGTTTGACTGTTTCCTGAATGTTATCGACTTGACAGAAGCCACTGACCTGAGGAAAAGATCTTATTTTCTGAGCTTCTGTGGGGCTGCAGTTTTTGACACAGCCTCAGCATTAGTGTCCCCACGCTCTGTTAAGGCTATTCCCTGGGAGGAGTTGCAAGGAATTCTATCTAACCACTACTCCCCCAAACCCTCTCAAATAGTTAGGAGGCTAGCTTTTAGAAGGAGAGTTCAGGCTGAAGGGGAGACAGTTAGTCAGTATATGGCAGCCTTAAGATCAGCTGCCATACACTGTGGGTTTAGGGATTACTTAGAAGACATGTTGTTGGACCAAATTGTAGGAGGAGTTAGAGACCTTAAATTACAGAGGTGTTTACTAGCTAAAAAGGATTTAACCCTAAATCTGGCAATTGAAGAAGCTCAGGCTGCTGAACTATCAGAGCTGTCAGCAGCTGAAATTCAGGGGAACCCCATAAAGCAAGGGAACTCTGCCATTCACTTTGATGAGGTGTCCCTAGAAGAGGAACCACTTGAGGTAAACTGCCTCAGGCTACCAAGGCTCCCACCAGAGGTACCTAGAAGAAACGCCAACCCAACAGCCAGACAGCAACCTAATTGTCTGAGCTGTGGGGGGGGCACATCCCAGGTCTAACTGCAGATTCAGAAACGCCATCTGCCTAAACTGCCAGAAAAAAGGCCACATAGCTAGGGTTTGCCAGGCTGAAAAAATCCTTCTCACAAAGACCTCAAGCTGCTGCCTCCTTCCAAAGGCAAGTTGAAGATTGCTACACTTGTTATCACTCTGACAATACCACCCCTGGATCTAACAAAATAAGCATTTTTGTCTTCCTAGAAGGTAAACCCTGTCGGATGGAGGTGGACACCAGGTCTGCCCTCTCTATCATCTCGTGGGCCACCCTGAAGAAGCTGCTCCCTACACTCTCCAAGAAGCTGCTCAACTGCCACCTGACCCTTCGAGACTCTCAGGGGAAGACCATTCCAGTCCTAGGGAAAGGCAAGTTCCTTATTCAGTTCCAGAACTTTAGAGGCCACTTGCCTCTGGTGGTGCTAGATTGCTGGGGCTAGATTGGTTCCCTGCCCTAGGCCTTAGTGTAACCGGTATTCACTCTATGGTGAATACTGAGGTAGATACCCTTTTTAGGGACTACGCTGATGTTTTTAGTAATGAGCTGGGATGTTATTCTATTTCATTTGATGTAAGCCCACAAGCCACCCCCATTCGTTTAAAACCTCATAGAGTCCCATTTGCCATTTTCCCTAAATTGGATCTGGAACTAGATAAGCTAATTAAACAAGGGGTACTAGAACAAGTAGATTTTGCAAAATGGGAGACCCCCATAGTCACCTCCCTTAAAAAAGATGGCAGCGTGTGAATCTATGCAGACTATAAAACATCCCTCAACTGTTATCTCCAAATTAGTGCATACCCAGTCCCTGTAATTCAACACCTGCTGCACTCTTTCGAGCCAGGCACAATCTTCGCAAAACTTGATATGTCCCAAGCATATCAGCAGTTCCCAGTAGACAACCACACTGCTGACTTGCAAACAATAGTTACCCACAGGGGCGCTTTCAGATGTAAACGTTTACAATATGGAGTTAGTGTGGCCCCAGGTATTTTTTCAGTCCCTGATGGAAAGGATCCTCCAGGGACTCCCAGGGGTAGTTTCATACTTTGATGAGATTTTAGTCTCTGCCATTAACAAAACACAATTATTACTCAGGGTTAGGTCAGTTCTTGACCGTTTTAGGCATCATGGGTTAAAATTAAAAAAGGACAGGTGCACCATTGCAAGTAGACTTCCTTGGTTATAGAATTGATGCCTCTGGAATCCATCCCATCGAAACAAAAGTTAGGGCCATACATGAGGCACCTACTCCCTCTAACAAGACAGAACTACAAGCCTTTTTAGGACTACTGAATTTCTATGCAGCTTTCCTGCCACACAAGGCTTCTATAGCTGAACCTTTACATAGACTCTTAGATAAAAAAAAAACCCACTGACACTGGGGGCAGAAAGAAGCCAATGCTTTCCAAGCAGTCAAATCCCTGCTAACTTCAGATGCAGTTTTGGTCCAATTTAACCAAGAACTTCCCCTAGTTCTAGCTGCAGACGCTTCACCTTTTGGCATAGGGGCAGTACTCAGCCACAGGCTACCCAATGGCTCCGAGGCCCCAATTGCCTTCTTCTCAGGAACAGTCTCCACAACAGAAAGGAACTATAGTCAAATTGATAAGGAAGCCTTAGCAGCAGTGGCTGCTGTAAAAAAATTCCATGAATTCCTTTATGGTCATTACTTTGAACTCATAACAGACCATAAGCCACTCTTAGGCCTTTTAGCAGGAGACAAGCAAACCCCACAGGTACTGTCCCCGCGGATGACCAGATGGATGCTGTTCCTAGCCACCTACTCATATAAGCTGGTACATTGCCCCGGGAAGAACCTGTGCCATGCAGATGCCCTTAGCAGATGCCCCCTGCCAACACCAATAGAAGACTCTGCTTCAATCCATGCCATTTTTTATTGCAACAAACTCAACCTACCCATCTCAGCCGAAGACATTGCTGTCCATTCCAGAAGGGACAAGGTAATCTCCCAAGTCCTGGACTGGGTGGGGAGGGGGTGGCCTGAAATTCAGTACACCTCTGAATTCATCCCATTTAAGACCCGCAGGCATGAGTTATCCTCACTACAGTGTTCCTTACTATGGGGGACCAGGGTGGTCATACCCACCACACTGCAAGAGCCAATCCTAAAAGCCCTTCATGAAGGCCACCCAGGCATTGTAAGGATGAAGGCTCTGGCCTGCAGCTATGTGTGGTGGCCAGGCCTGGATGCCTGGATTTCCAGTTGAGTAAGCACGTGCCAGCCTTGCCAGGCAACCAGATCAGCACCTCCAACAGCTGTGCCAACTCGATGGGAGGATGCTGGGGCCCCTTGGTCCTGGCTGCATATTGACCTGGCTGGCCCTGTGCATGGGCAGACCTTCCTGGTCATAGTAGACTCGTTTTCAAAATGGATAGATGTGGCTCTACTTCCCTCCACAACTATGTTGGCTGTCACACGAGCCCTGACCAGACTGTTTGTCACGTATGGCCTTCCTGACACCCTTGTGTCAGATAATGGCCCCCAGTTCACCTCTTGTGAGTTTGGGGTCTTTTCAGCCAACCTGGGCATCAGGCATGCCCTCACAGCCCCTTTTCACCCTGCAAGCAATGGGATGGTGGAGAGGGCCGTTAGATCTGTAAAGGAAGCCTTAGCAAGGTTTGGCCAGGCAGACTGTCACTCCAAGCTGTCTGCTTACTTACTCAGCCAGCATTCTACTCCATGCACCACCACCAACAAGTCCCCTGCAGAACTAGTGATGGGCAGGCATCTCAGGACTACCTTGGACAGGTTGCACCCCCACTATGCCCCTGGCACTCCTTTAGGCACTGACAGCCTTGCCAGGGGATTTGCCCTGCAGGATCTGGTTTATGCCAGGAACTATGCAGGGCACCCTCTATGGATGCCAGGGCAGATAGTTTCTGTTACAGGACCCAAGTCCTACCGGATCCTGTTGGAAGATGGCCAAGTGTGGCTCCGGCACATAGACCAGCTAAGGAGGCATTGGGCAAGAGCTGCAGCCAACTCCCAGGGACCACCAGATGTGCCAGCCTACCAGCTGCCTGAAGCCTACTCGCCTGAGACCCCAATCTTCCAACCATCCGCTGAAGCCGACCAGCCGAGCAACCCAGTCTACCCTGCAGCTGCGAACCACTTCCCGCCAGATGACCCAGTCTACCGGCCAACTCCCGAATCATCCCCGCAGCAAACCAGTCGAAAAGACCTACCTGGTCAGCAGCCGGACACTAGGGCAAGGTCTTCTGATGGCCCGCAAGGATTTCTGGGCGACTCCCAGAAAGCAAGGGACACTTTACCTGCAAGCAGGCCTCTAGTCCTTTGACGATCTCTCCGCGAGCGAAGACGGCCTACCAGGCTGCAGGACTACGCATGCGCGTGGCCAGGGGGAAGGAGTGCTATGTCCACTGACTGACAAGTCCTCCCTTTGGTCCGCCACCTGAGCGCAGGAGCGCCGATCGCTCCCATTGGCTGATGCCATTTGACAGCCAGCTATAAAAGGGGCTGTCAAACGGTATCAGCTGTCACTGCCAGCTGACTGCCAGTTAGCCTCGGCAGCCACGGTGACCCTTTATTCATTCAGAATAAAGCCTGTTAACTTGAGCCTGTGTCTGTCTCAGTCATTGCTGCCACTCCACAACAGCACCTATTCACTAGAACCGATTGTTAACATTCTAAGCAGTTTGGAGAACCAGTTGTTAAAAGAAATTCCTGGCGTAATCCTGTAAGGAAGGCAGGAAGGAAACATTTTGGTGTTGCTTACAGAAACTGCCTCTCCTTTAACCCTTATTACATTCTTGGCAGGACTAGACTTCCTATCTCAGGAACTTCTCTGGAGTTTTTCCCCGCTCCTTTGCTGGTACTTTGCTTGTGTGGAGTGACCATTCAAAGTTACAATGGCACTGAAAAAAAGTGACATGACCATTTTTCACACTTACGACTGTTGCAGCATCCCCACAGTCATGAGAGGCCAGGCGAGGAGATGCGTGCCTCAATGTGAGTGATATTGAATTGACCATGCCCAGTCAAAAACATGACCACCAAGCCACACCCACCAACTTAGCCATGCCCACATAACTGGTTGTTAAAAAATTTGAATCCCACCCCTGGATTCACTTAACAACTGTGTTATAAGCTTAATAATTACAGTGATTCACGTAAGAACTGTGGCAAGAAAGGTTGTAAAATGGAGCAAAATTCACATAACAATTGTCTCAATTAGCAACAACAATTTTGAGCTTAATTGAGGTCGTAAGTCAATGATTACTTGTATACATTTCTTTCTCTGAAATTTTTGTCAGAAACAATAGATTTTTTTTTTGCACAGTGTATGGATCCCCCCCCCGCCCCCATTAAATAAAAAATAAAATAAAACAAAAAGATGCATCAGCATATTTTTTCCTCAAGTGCTGGAGATGTTACCACCTTTGTTTTGGCAGTCAGCTTTTATGGATTTAACACATCTGGCTTTTTATTCTTAAAATAAAATGGAGCCTAAACATAAATTATTTTGAGTGGAATGAATTTGAACTTAAACTAGGCTCTAACAGTGGGGGAGCAGCTCAAAATAAACAAGCTTCAAGAAAGAGAAATGTGTAGGATCTTTGAAAGATGGTCAAGCCACATCAGCATCTTTCTTTTCTCTCATGCCACATTTAAATTTATCTGTCACAAACCTATTACACTTCCCTATTAACTTTCCACCTTTTTTTCCCCTTCCAACCCAGGTTTTTCTGCCCAGGGTTATCCCAGTAAATTATAGTAGTTTTAACTGGTATTTAGAAGAATTTTGCTCATGTACATTATACATTTGAGAATAGTGACATGTTAAATTAAAAGGGGATGTGGTGGTTTAGCAATTAAGATGCTTGGCATGCCAACTAGAAGGTTGGCAGTTTGAGACTCAAGTACCATGTGATAAGGTGAGCTCCTCTTCTTGCCCCATCTCCTGCCAACCAAGCAGTTTGAAAGCATTCTGTTGTGAATGAATAATGCCAAATAAAGTTATCTTGAGCTTGAAGTCAAGTGCAGGGTTCTGGCCCTGCAATTTTTGATTGGCTGTTAATGGCAGGATCGGATTGGTCCATTCAGGAGCATCTGATTGGCCATTAACAGGCCATTCTCATTGGTTAACGGGGCTAGCGCTCCAGGATTGCTATTGGTTGAATAGTTAAAAAGTTGCCTATATAAGGAAGGCTATAGCAGCCCTCCAGTTTGAGCTGTCACACCATGTAAATAAAGAGTTTGAAGTTCACTGTTTCTACCGGCTCGTCTCCATTATTCGCACCCATGCTCCAGACTTAACACTGGCAACGAAGGTGGGATTGGATGACATCTGAGCCAACAACGAAGACAACTAAGCATGTGGCTGAAGCGCACAATGGCGGAAGCACAATACCACCTGCTCTGTTCAATCCAGCTCAAGAGGACTGGGAGTCCTACATGGACCGTATCCAAATGTTTTTGGAAATGAATAATCTGAAGGATGCCACAACCGGGAAGAAACGGGTGGTATTCCTAATGCACTGCAGCCCGACGGTATTCAAAATGGCTAAGGCATTAGCAAAACTGGCTGAAATGAAGGCCATGGACTGGGACATCCTCAAACCGCTACGAAGGGTCCACTACGCACCGACCGTTCCAACGCTCGTAAGATGACACGAGTTCTATCAAAGAAACCAGTGGAAAGGAGAAAGCGTTGCCGATTTCATTGCAGACCTCCAGAACTTGGGAGGCCTTTGCGCTTTCACTGACCTAGAGGAGGCTTTGAGAGACCGAGTAGTTCTCGGGTTAGACGCTCTAAACGTACAGAGCAAAATAATGGCAAAGGGCAACATCACCCTTAAAGACGCCATAGCTGAAGCTACAGCAGTGGAGGCGACCAAGAAGTCGGCTGCCCAACTACGCCGAAATCACGCTCCAGCACACCAACCGGCCAGTGAAGTTTCACCTAAGTCAGAAGGGCAGCTGCAGATGACTCACCATGAGGACCTCTCTTCATCATCAAACAGTGACAAAGAAGAGGTCCATCGCCTGTGGTCCGATCGGGACCGTTACCTGAAGTCCCAGCAACCATGCGCTGGCTGCGGCACCAACTATTACCGCTCTGATTGCAAATTCCACGACGCGCTCTGCCACGAGTGCGGGAAACGAGGTCACATCGGATGGGTCTGCAGAAGTCTCCTTGGAGCCAGCCAGACCGCAAAGGGTACCAATCTCCGCCAATCGACAGGGAATCACCCTGTAAGGTGAGAACCAGCAAACCACTCCTACAGAAACCGACCCGTGAATCGCCTAACGAGATGGGAAGAGGCCCAACAAACACTCACTATCAGCCACGCCTCTTCACTAGACGCTAAGAAAATTCAGGTCAAAGTGGACATCGAAAATCAACCTTGCCAAATGGAAGTTGACTCGGGGTCGTCTCTGTCAATGGTCTCCTGGAAGACCCTCAAGCAACTCATCCCCACTATCCGGTGCCAAGACCTTCAATTCCAATGGCTTGTGTTAAAGGACTACCAGGGGAACCGGATTCCACTCGTAGGATCCAGTAGAGTCCGGGTTGCATTCAAGAACCGCACGGCGTACTTACCCCTGACGGTGATCGACAAGGACCGGCCTAGCCTGTTAGGCCTGCAATGGTTCGCACCACTCGGCATTGAAGTGGCAGGTATTAACTGAATTGGCGGCAGTGACTGGGAAGAAGACCTCGCCCACGAATTCAGGGACGTCTTCGCGGAAAAGCTAGGTGAGTACAAGGGGACCCAGATATCCTTTACCTTTAATCCAAAGATAGCTCCCATCCGCCTTAAGCCTTGTCCAGTCACGTTCGCTCTAAAGCCAAAAATCGATGAACAGCTTAATAAGTTGATAGCCCAGGGAGTTTTAAAGCCAACCGACCACTCCCCATGGGAAACACCAATCGTGACCCCAATTAAGCCAGATGGCTCCATTAGAATTTGTGCGGACTATCGAGCCACCCTAAACCACGCCGTGCAATAAAATCCATATCCGGTGCCGGTGGTGCAACACCTCCTCCATTCCCTGGGGGGCGGAAAAGTCTTCGGTAAACTAGACTTAGCTCAGGCTTATCAGCAACTGCTGGTTGATGAAAAAATGGCACAGGCACAGACTATCGTAACACACCGAGGTGCCTTTAAGTGTATGCAGCTTCAATTCGGAGTGAGTGTAGCCCCAGGGATCTTTCAGAGCCTAATGGAGAGACTATTGCAGGGGATCAAAGGCGTTGTCCCCTATTTTGACGATGTGCTCATTGCTGCCCCCACTCCAAAAATTTTACGAGATCATCTAAGACTGGTTTTACAAAAATTCCAAGAAGCAGGCCTGAAAGTGAAAAAAAAATAAGTGCAAACTGTGTACAGATCGTATTGAATTCTTAGGGTACTTAATTGACAGTCAGGGTATTCACCCTACCGATAGCAAATTGAGAGCAATAAAAAACGCTCCCAGACCCCAGAACAAATCTGACCTCCAGGCGTTCTTAGGCCTCATCAATTTCTATAATGTATTCTTGCCGCACAAGGTGACTGTCGCTGAACCTTTACATCGCCTACTAGATAAAAAAGCAATTTGGGTATGGGGTCACAGAGAATAGCAGGCGTTCCATAATATAAAACAACTACTGACTTCTGACACCATACTAATGCAGTACAATGAGGTTTTGCCATTAAATATCACATGTGATGCATTGCCTTTTGGAGTGGGCACCATTTTGAGCCATGTATTACCTAATGGTAGCGAAGCCCCTGTTGCTTACTTTTCAAAAACGCTCTCAAAAACCGAGCGAAATTACAGCCAGATCGATAAAGAGGCCCTGGCAATTGTATCAGCTGTTAAAAGATTCCACGAGTACGTGTACGGCCGGGCTTTTACCATTGTAACTGACCACAAACCATTGCTGGGGATCATCGCTGGGGACAAGTCAAGTCCTACATACTTTCTCCCAGGATGACCCACTGGTCAGAATTCTTGGCTGCCTACAATTATCAGCTAAAATATCGTCCCGGTAAAGCCATTCCCCACGCCGACGCGTTGAGCCATGCACTGCTCCCTGAAACCATCAATGATCCTGCACCAACGATGACAACGTTGCAGATCGAGACACTTCACACGCCACCATAAACTGCCCGTGACATCGCGAGAGAAACAAAACGCGACCCCATCTTAGCACGAGTCCTCACATGGGTGGAATGCAGATGGCCATTGGACCAAGTACCAGACGACTTTGCACCATTCAAAAGCTGTCAAACAGAGTTTTTTTTGCAGAAGGGCTGTATCATCTGGGGCGATAGAGTCGTTATCCCAAAATGACTCCAACAGGCACTGCTAAGAACCTTGCACGATGGCCACCCTGGCATCGTGCACATGAAGGGCCTCGCACGAAGCTACGCATGGTGGCCAGGCATCAACAGACAAATCAAATCGTGGGTTAAAACTTGCCAGAGATGCCAAGAATTAAGCAACGCTCCACCAAAGGCAACCCCAACCGAATGGGAGATGCCGCGGGGACCCTGGTCCCGCATCCATCTGGACTTTGCTGGGCCGACCAAAGGCCACACGTTTTTGCTAACCATTGATGCCTACTCAAATTGGCTCGAGATTCACCAAATGAGGAATACGACCACTGAAGCGGTCATCAAAAGACCGGAAAGACTGTTTGCAACCCACGGATTACCAGTATCCGACAACGGGTTACTGGTATCCGACAACGGGCGGATTACTGGTATCTGACAACGGGTGGATTACTGGTATCCGACAACGGGCCCCAATTTACCGTGCTGTCTTTTGAACAGTACCTGGCTGACCGTGGTATCCAACATGCGCTTACTTCACCTGCACACCCTGCGGCCAACGGTAGGGCTGAGCGCATGGTGCAATTCATCAAAAGGACTCTACAAAAGATAGATTACGACAACATCGACGAGAAAATCAACCGAATCCTTTTCCTACAGCACATCACACCTCACAGCGTCACCAACAAAACTCCCGCCAAGCTGCTAATGGGACGAAAGCTCCGCTCCCACCTCGATTGGTTACACCCAGCCTATGAATCAGAAAAGCTACTCGGATCCAGCAGCCGATGCCGTACCTTCCAGGTAGGCGATTTAGTATTCGCTAAAAACCTATCGGGCGATCTGCTATGTGTAGAAGTGACCGTAATCCGTGTAACTAGCCCAAGATCATACCTCATTCAGTGCCCTGACGATAGACTTTGGAAGCACCACATAGATCAACTATGATCGCAGCTACCATCACGCAATTCCGAACTCCCTTATGACCAAACTGATGGGGGGAGAGATAAGAGGAAAACAAATTGCAACTAGAGGAAAACTTTTTTGAAGGGACTGAAAACTGAACTGAAACGCAGGAACAGGAACCGGGGACCGGAGTGAGTTCACCTCAGGGAGTGTCCAGTGATATCGGTGATGATGGGAACGCGAACTCGGAACCAGAGGCACCCCCACCGTTAAACAACGATCTACCTCAACAGAAGTGCAGCCAACCGCCAGGCACTTTGCGAAAATCAAAAAGACTGATAAAACAACCGTCCTACCTCAAGGACTATGTAACCACGCCCCATGGGCAGAAGCTGGGAGAAAGGGGTGTTGTGAATGAATAATGCCAAATAAAGTTATCTTGAGCTTGAAGTCAAGTGCAGGGTTCTGGCCCTGCACTTCTGATTGGCTGTTAATGGCAGGATCGGATTGGTCCGTTCAGGAGCATCTGATTGACCATTAACGGCCATTCTCATTGGTTAACGGAGCTAGCGCTCCAGGATTGCTATTGGTTGAATAGTTAATAAGTTGCCTATATAAGGAAGGCTATAGCAGCCTTCAGCTGTCACAATATGTAAATAAAGAGTTTGAAATTCACTGTTTCTACCGGCTCGTCTCTATTATTCGCACCCATGCTCCAGACTTAACACATTCAAATGCAAGTTGATAAATATGTATCACTTTGGTGGGAAGGTAAAAGCGTTCTGTGCACCTGAACATAGACATAATCATGCTGGCCATGTGACCACAGAAGCATCTTTTAACAATGTTGGCTCCCTCAGTTAGGAAATGGAGATGAGACTGTCCCTTAGAATCAGACATCACTGGACAGGGAAAACCTTTCCCATTACTTTTACATGTTAATTTAATTTTACCATAGACTGAATTAAAATACAAATATAAGTGAAGATTGACCACGATGCTTTTTTGTTCTAAACTTATTACCTGGATTTGTGTATGCATATATATGTGTACACACACACACACACACACACCACATATATATTAATCCTTTCTGTGCAAATACTGATAAATCTTCATATAATATGGTTTAAATGTCCTTGTTACATTATTTATCCAGCATATCTTAGATCGGCTAATATTTAACAATTTCACTTCTCTTTAATGCAACATTTTACATTTTTTTCAATGTACAAAATGTAACCTCTTTAGCAGTGAATTTTAATTCAGAACTTGTTTAAGAACTGCAAAAGACAAAATTATTAGGAAAAGAACTGGGTTTCCCTAAGGCTGATTTCCTGCTGTGTAGGGAATTATATTAATAAGTGTGAGAGAGGGGGGTTAAAAATAAAGCTTACCCCCCTGGGACAAAATGAAGCACTAAGCTCAGTGTGAATTAAAGTTCTAAAATAAATGTAGTAAGATAGACTTTTACATTATTTACTGGGCCAGTACTGTGTTATGTTACAGAAGCTTTCAGGATAAAAAAGACCTCTCTTTAGCAATTCCATATACATATATGTGTGTGTGTGTGTGTGTGTGTGTGTGTGTGTAATGTCAAAACGATAACCAGATTTCATATGAAAACTTTTTTTTCTTTGTTCCTTCCTTATTGTAACATAAAATTGGCTTGCCCCAGAGGTTAGTAAACTTAATATGAAGGGCAAATCCCTGAAGATCATCACATAAAACAAAAAAGATAATTTGCTTGATGATATTTGAAGCCAAAGGTCATTTTAATATGGTATTGAATTCAGGTATTTATGTGTGTATGTGTATGTTTAGAAAAACCCTTATTCTACAGTAGTGGAGGCAAAAAAATCTCATGGGTATAGTGGCTATATTTTGTACCTTTCTATATAGAAAGGAACAATATATTTCAATAGACTCAATAAATTTCAAATCACCGGGGCCTGATGGATTACATCCCAGAGTTTTAAAGGAGCTGGCAGAGGTCATCTCAGAACCTCTGTACCATATCTTTCAAAAATCCTGGAGCACTGGGGAACTACCAGAGGACTAGAAAAGTGCAAATGTGGTTCCCATCTTCAAAAAAGGAGAAAAAAAAATAGACTCAGGAAACTATAGACCAATCAGCCTAACATCAATACCCGGGAAGATACTGGAAAAGATAATAAAAAACCAGATCTGCCAACACGAGAAACAAGTAAAGTAATAACTAGCAGTCAGCAAGAATTTGTTAAGAACAGATCATGCCAAACCAATCTTACTTCATTCTTCAACACAGTGACTAAATTAGTAGACCAGCAAAATACTGTGGATATAATATAGTTAGATTTCAGCAAGGCATTCGATAAAGTAGACACAACCTATTTCTTAATAATCTAGAAAAAAGTGGAATAGATAGTACCACCACTAGATGGACTCACAACTGGCTGACAAACCGTACTCAACAAGTAGTCCTTAATGGGTGTAAGTCTACATGGAGGAAAGTAAGCAGTGGGATGCCACAAGGTTCTGTCTTAGGCCCATACAGTACCCTTCAATATCTTCAGTAACAACTTAGATGAAGAGATAGAAAGGGAACTTACCAAATTGGCAGATGATACTAAACTGGCAGGAATAGCTAACACCCAAGAAGATAGACTCAAGTTCCAAATGGATCTTGACAGACTAGAACGCTTGGCCATGTATAACAAAATGAAATTCAATGTAGAGAAAAGTAAAGTCCTATATTTAGTCAAGAAAAATGAAAAGTACACATATAAACTGGGTGAAATCAAGCTCAATAGCAGTAACAGTGAGAGTATCAGCAGTAACAGCATCAGTGGCACTCAATTGCTTTGGGTGCAGAAGATCTCAGGTTTAGACACCCAGCATTAAGTTTAAACTTTTTGCTTGGAGAATCCCTCCTAGTTGGGACAAGTTGCATCCAGTTTCATTTCAAGGACCTCCAATGTTTTCCCTTCAAATCTTGCTTTTCTTCTGGAATATCACTTTTTTCCTCATGCTGTTCTTCCAGCGACCAATAATGTGATTTCTGAGTGGAAACTCAACTATATATTAAAAACATGCATTGTGCAAAAAGAAACTAAAACAGTTGTTTGCAGTTCCTCAGCACTAAGCTTTATATGTTCAATTTTACCGTGTTTCTCCAACAATACAGCCTCCCCCAATAGGAAGTCCCAGCATGTTTTATTGGTATAAAATCAAATTAAGCCCCTCCCCCCAAATTAAGGCCTATATTAAACATGCGAATGGGGAAGATGGTGGGGGGAGCTTGCCGTTAGGAAGTATTGTTGTTGCTTACCCAGATATGGTCCTGTCTGAGTTGACTTTGGCGTTGGTGGGGAGACCTTCCACCACCGTTGTTTTCCCTTCTCCCCATTCTGCTGCAGGGTTTAGAGAAATGCCGCAGTGTTTGGTACAGCCATGCGCGGCCAGCCAGGGCTCCTCCCTGCAACCGGAGCCCAATGGAGACACTCAGCTTCAGGCGCTCCTGTCGCCGCTCCTTCGCATTTGAAGGCAATTTTAAAAACGACACCCTACTACCGGTACAACAAAGCCTCTCCTGCACAAGAGGGCAGCCCAATCCCACGTGGGGACGCAAATATCCCAGGGTCGCAGCACAGGATTGGCCCACCCTTGGAGAAGCACCCAACCACCATCCCTGCCTGGTGCTGGGCAGTGTGTGAAGAGCTTCACCTGAGGCGCCCAGTGCAGCTGACAGGCGGGCCCTCTTACCCAGTGGCAGAGCTCTCACCAAGGCAGAGAGCACCTTCCCACTGGGCCCTCTGTTCATACCACCAGGGCCATGCCAGAGCCATGTGGGATGGGAAGAGCCGGGATAGCAAGCCGCAGGTGCGCGCCCACCTGCCAAGCGAAAGAGCTGGGCTGACCTGAGCTTGGCTTCCTTCCCAAGTCCCTCCAGCCTGAACCCAAAGGGGCCACAGGGAGAGGCTGCCCGAGGCAGTGATAGTGCCCACCCATCTGTGGACAGGGAGGCAAGGCAACAGCCTGAGCTGCATCCTCCTCCAAACTGAGCCCCGCTGAGTCAGTGCCTCTGCCCGATGCCCATGCCACGGCAGTGTTTGGAGCTGCCAGTGCATTTGGAGATGCATCTGGACAGGGACAGGCTGGGTGAGGGGTGGAAAGGATGGGCAGCTTCAGGCTCTCTCTGCTGGACCCGCCGGCAAGAGAAGCAGCACTGCCATCACCTCACCTCCCTGTCCGCAGACGGGTGGGCACTATCACTGCCTCGGGCAGCCTCTCCCAGTGGCCCCTTTGGGTTTGGGCTGGAGGGACTTGGGAAGGAAGCCAAGCTTGAGTTGTCCTGACTCATTTGCTTGGCAGGCAGGCATGCACCCACGGCTCGCTTTCCTGGCCTCTGCCCAGCCTGCTCATCTCTGGCATGGCTTTGGCAGGATGAGTGGAAGGCCCAGCGAGGAGGCACTCACTGCCTTGGCCAGAGCTCTGCCACTGGGCAGGAGGGCCTGCCTGTCAGCTGTGCTGGGCACCCCAGGCAAAGCTTTTTATGCTCTGCCTGGCAGCAGGCAGGGATGGCTGGGCACTTCTCCCAGGGTGGGCTGATTCTGTGCTGCGGCCCCGAGAGGTTCACCTCCCCATGTGAGGTTGAGCTGCCCTCTCAGGCAGGGGAGGCTTTGTCGTACCAGTAGTAGGTCATCGTTTTTAAAAGAATTGGCTTTGCCTTCGAAGGCGAAGGGAAGGCGGCGAGAGGAGCGCCTGAAGCCGGGTGTGTCTGCTGGACTCCAGTTGCAGGGAGGAGCCCTGACGGCCCACGCATGGCTGCACCAAACATCATGGCATTCCTCTAAATGCCGCGGAAGCACAGAAGAAGGGAAAGCAATGGTGGCGGAAGGTCTCCCAATATGAAGTGCCCTACCAAGGCCGAGGTCAACATCCAAGCCGTCACTGCCTGCCCACCTGAGGATGCAATTAAGTCACTCCCGAAAAGATGGCCTTTTCATTTTTTCAGGGGTAAAAAAAAAATAAGGCCCAGCCTTATTTTGTGAGAAACACGGTAATAAGAGACAATCAAATAATAACAGGAAGAAGTGAGTCAAGGATCATAGATTGATTAATTGATTCTTCAGAACTAATTCAGAGACAGAAGAGAAAGAGAGAGAGAAGACAGAGAGGGAGGGATGGAAAGGGAGAGAGGGAGAGGGTGAGAGAGTTTCAAAATATATAAAAATGGGAGGACATTTTGATTCCCACAATGGATGAATGGCTGCAGAAGTTGATGGAATTACTTGAGATGGCTAATCTGTTTTGATTAAAGACAAAAATGAAACTAGTTCTGTTTCTACTTGGAAGCCAATTCTGGACTTTGTGCTCGAGGTGGGAAAAACATAAACTGTTGACTTTGGGTTTTACTGATTAGATAGGTTTGTTATAGAAATTGCTAGTTTATACTATGTAAAAGTAAAAAGTTGAGACTTGAAGTTATTATATTATTCTTCAGCACCAAAGGGAGTCAGAAGTCAACACC
Organism: Hydrophis major; assembly: GCA_033807585.1. Classification (NCBI taxonomy): domain Eukaryota; kingdom Metazoa; phylum Chordata; class Lepidosauria; order Squamata; family Elapidae; genus Hydrophis; species Hydrophis major. Next base: position 170,112,473 of record CM066330.1, read on the forward strand.
TTTTCTTTCTCTTTCCCCCTTTTCCCACAACTTTCCTTTCCCTTTTCCCTCTCCTCTCTTTTCTACTATTTTTTTTTATTTTTGTATCTTATAGTATTAATACATAAATAAACTAAATTTATTTGAAAATACATCCATACATAGGCAGAGGTGCACATACTACACACAAAATGTGTTGAACTTAAATCTCTGAAATAAAAATAGATAATGATCAGAGAACAAATCAAGATGGTGGAAGGGCAGTAGATAAATTAAACATTAAAGCTAATAATTAATATTGAGCTCTTTTAAACTTTCTGGCCCAGTTTATTTGAGATTGCTGCATATTCCTTGTCATATTTAAAATATGTAATTCTATAAATCTAACAGATCACTGCAATTGACCTAAATGCAGTCTATGGTAAATAAATAAACTGCAGACAAAACACTGTAATTTTATGCAGAGACCCAGAAGGAATAATTTAAAGATGAATTATCCATTTATAGGCAAACCCTATAAACATGGTGTTATGTACTTGGACATGGGTAGGAGTAAATGGAGACAGCCTCTGAATAGTGACTTTTAGCTCTTTATCAGCATAGTGACTTCTCAAAACAACAACAGTGAACCCTGTCTTATATAGGCAACCTTTGTGAGAATTGTCCAATAGCGAGCTATGAACACAAGTACTTTAAACCAATAATAATCCTCTGTTAAGGGCCAATCAGATTCCTAAGAACTAGCCAATCCAATCTGGCTGCCTAACAGCCAATCAGAAGTGCAGGGTCAGAACCCTGCACTTAACCTCAAGCTCATACTTTATTAACTATGGTACATACATAACACCCCTTCCCCCTGGCTTCTTAATTATGGTGTAGTTATATAATCCTTTAAGTAGGATGGTTGTCTTTTAAGTCTTTCGGATTTTCGTTGGACTGGTTGATTGCAATCCTGTTGAGGTAAATTGTTGTTTGGCAGTGTCTCTGCTTCTTGCTCAGGTGCAATTTCTTGTGGTGCAAACAATTCTCCTTCCTGTTCCATTTCTTGAGTCTCACTTGATTCGTTGCTGTCTTCGAGCAGGTTCCCTGGAACGTCATCTTCTTCTTCTGTACCTCCTCCCCTCTCGGTTTGGTCATGGGGGAGTTGTTGACTGGCCGTTATGAGTCGTGACCGTAATTGGTCGATATGCCGTTTCCACAGTCTATTGTCACAGCATTTCACTACATAGGATTTGGGGCCGGTCACTCGTACTACCGTTGCCTCTATCCATAATGGGTCGCCTGATAAGTTCCGTGCGTAAACGCGGTCTCCTACCTGGAACGTGAGATAGCGGCCACTGGATCCTGTTGGCTTTTCCGGTTTGTAAGCAGGGTGCAACCGGTCGAGGTGGGAACGGAGTCTTCGTCCCATCAATAGTTCTGTGGGAGTTCTGCCAGTGACTCTATGTGGAGTTATGTGTTGCAAAAAGAGAATTTGGTTGACTTTGTCATCGATATTGTCATAGTCCATTTTTTGCAAAGTCTCTTTAACAAATTGGACCATGCGTTCCGCTGGGCCATTGGTTGCAGGGTGCGCAGGCGAGGTGAGTGCATGGCGGATGCTGCGGTCAGCGAGGTACTGCTCGAACGTCAATGCCGTGAACTGTGGCCCAGGACGTCAGGCAATCCGTGGATTGCAAAGAGTCTATTTAGGATCTTAATCACTGCCTCAGAAGTTGTGGCCATCATACAATGAACTTCCAACCAATTGGAATATGTGTCGACTGACAGCAGGAAGGTATATCCTTTGGTTGGCCCCACGAAATCCAGGTGGATTCTGGTGTCGCATTGAGCGACCGGCCCGGCAGACCTTCTTCATCTAGTCCGTTAAGTTTTGGTGGGACCCTCGCGAGGGTGGACCAGAATTTAGGCACCAAGAAAAGACACCGGACATTTAGATGCTTGAAGTGAGGAAGCACATCGCGCCTGGGGCAGATGGAGTGGTCCCGGCCCCGATTGCTCTGCTACAACCTCCTTTATTGTGTTCTTTAGGTAGGGAGGGGTTAGGAGTACAAAGAACAAAGAAATAAGTAGTTTATGCCATATAAGAATATCTACAGAACAAGGGAATGCATAGCTCATATATCATGATTATATATCACTGACATGTCTCAAGGATTTTTCAAGCTAGCCGGGCGTTATCTATGGCGTGATTAGCTAAAGTTGCCGTGTCCTTGCAAGATAAGTTTTCCTGTATGTCAGGGCATTTTTGTGGTTCTGATTTCCGTGTACGTGTCTTTTAAAAGAACACTAATGGCAACATTTTATAATACATTCACAATTCCTCCTTTTCTTTAAATTTTGGCACAAAGTGGTCCAGGAGAGAGTCCTGTTCCTCTAGAGTGGCGCCGCAGGAGGACAACGAGCTCTTCAGCTCAAAGTGCTCCCGCGGTCTGGTCTCGTCCAAGGTGGGAATGTCACACACCGAACCACCATCACATAAGTACCTTTTTGGAGGAGTTTCTTCCTCTGACTCGGTGTCTGAGGACCATCCGAGTAGCGGTTGCTTAGCAGGATCTGTTGATGCAAGGGCAGAGGCTAACAAATTTATAGATTTTTGGGTATTACTAACTTCAGTATCTAGCACGTTCAAGTGATTTTTTCAGAAGCGAAGCACTCGGCCAAATATACAAGGGCCAATGGTACAAATTAATACAAACAAAATAAGTGGCCCTATTAATGCAGAAAGTAAGGTAGTCAACCATGGGGAAAAATTAAACATGCCTTGAAACCAGGAATTGTGTTGTTGTCTCTCGTTTTCACGGTCTTTGAGGCATTTTGTTAACTCTGCCATAGAGTCTTTTACAATACCTGAATGGTCTGCATAAAAGCAACATTCTTCTTTTAAGGCTACACACAACCCCCCTTTGTTTAGAAAGAGCAAATCCAGACCTCTTCTGTTTTGTAAAGCTACTTCTGCAAGAGAAGATAGTGAAGCTTGTAAGGTGGAAATGGAAGTTTCAATGCATTTTAAATCTTCATCTATTTGCAAGCTAAGAGTGGCTAACTGTTGATGCCCTACAGCTAGAGCAGTCACTCCTGTGGCAGCTCCTGCTGCGCCTAACCCGAGGAGTACTGATAATGTTAATGCAGTGGCTATTTCTCTTTTTTGGTGGAGAGGGAATTGAGGAGGTTCTAACATTGTAATCAGTTCAGGGCCTGGGTAATAAGAAATCTTTGGAAGTAATTGGACTTGTATGCAAAAAAGCCAGTTAGACGGTCTGTGAGGTTACCTCCTGATGTAGTATATAGAGCGCCCATGGCTCCATGTGTGTCTGGTGTTTTTTGTAAGGCTGAATTTCTGTTTTTTGGGAGATATACATCACAGTGATACCTGGAAGAAGCATTGTAACAATATTGAGAATAATTGGTAGGTATATTACCAATGCAACAACCTGTGCCTATTATATCTGTGATAGTGATGGAGGAGGTATTCCATCGGCAGAGTGTATCGTTTGTGGAATTGGAGATTGCTTCCCCCGATGCCACTGCTTCATAAAAGGGAGGTGAATCAGAAATACAAAGCCAACATTCATTGGTTTTAGCTGAATCCTTAAGGGTTGCCTTGAGTAAAGAAAGGGAAGAGTTCACTAATTGAAAAAGTGGGTTTTGGGCAGAATCCTGTTTCTGTAGAAAAGTTGATTTAAGATTAAGATTGGGACCCATATCATATTTTTTCAGTTGAATAGAAAGGCGTACCGTGAAGATGTTGCCCTCATCCTTTTCCCCATCCCACTGGTGACCCCCCCATGTGAATCCAGACATCCATTTGGCCCATGGTAGTGCCTTTCCGACCTCAGTAAAGGTAAGGATAAGAGGGTTTAACCTTTGGCCACAACACGGCCATGGATTGCATGGTATTTGTTCTCTAGTTCTAGTAATGTGTAAATAGTCATTTTTGGTAGGTGGGGTCCACCAGATGTGACCCGTAGAAACACAGTCCCATTTTTTACAGTATCTATCCACAACCCCTCCGCATGCCGCACGTGAAGATCCAGTAGAATGAGATGGACAAAAATACAATCCGTTGTTGTCTGCAGGGGCAGGAGAGCAGGAGCCTTGTTTGTCCCATACATCAGCTTGTAGTTTCTTGTCACTGAATTTGATGACTCCTGTACCCATTTCGGAAAAATCCATGTACAATGGCGGGAACCAGGGCCACCTGGTGTAATTGGTGGTGGAGTTCAGCGCTTGTCCTTGAAAATCAAGGATAGTCCAGGTGTAAGTCTGCGGTTGGTGCTGGTTGGAGGATGCTGGAACGGATCGGCGGAGGCGAAGTCCCCTGGGACGTAGTAGGCGTTGGTACCAGGTAAGCATTGGTCTGGAGGCGGAGGCATATCCTGTGACCATTTCTTTGGAGGAGAGGTTAAAGTTCGGAAAGACAGGAAAGGACAAGAGAAGCAGGAAAATCAGAATGATGTTAGGAGAAGCATTAAATTGTGAGGAGACAGGAGAGGTCCAGGGAAGCAAAAAGATCACAGGGAGCATCTTTGGGAGGCTTGCCATGATAGGGCCTGACACAGCGACCAGGAACCCAGAGCACCCGGTCAGGAAGTTGTACGGCAGCATAACCTCTTCCCCAGGTGATAAGTTGTGCAGGTCCTTTCCACTGTGGATCTGGAAGTTGTCTGAAATAGACAAGGGGACGGGAAGAGGGGGCTGTTGGCTTAGAAAAGTGACGGGATGCTTCAGTGCAGGGAGGGGTCCCAGTAAGATTAAGAAAGTTAAGAGTATATAGAGTGATATTTAAGAGATTTTGTAACGTCGGGAGGTTCGGGGGGCCTAATGCCTTTTTCCCCATCTGCCGGTCATGGGCTTGTTTCAAGGTCTGATTAGCCCTTTCTACAATAGCCTGTCCTTGACTATTAAAGGGTATACCAAATGTGTGTGTGATGGTCCACTTACGACAGAACTCTGCAAAGGGAGAACTGGTATAAGCAGGTCCATTGTCTGTTTTGAGATTTTGTGGACATCCCAGTGTTACGAAAGTCCGAAGACAATGATTGATTACATTTTTTGTTGCTTCTCCCCTTTGCAAAGTTGCCATGATAAACCCAGAGTAAGTGTCTACAGACACATGAATGTACTTCCAGGGTGCAAAGGAAGAATGGTGGGTGACATCCATTTGCCATGTATCACAGGCTTTAGTACCCCTAGGGTTAACACCTTCGGGAATACTCTTGGCTTGTAAACTGCAGGTTGGGCATTGTTGGATTATTGCAGTGGCCTCTTGGTTCGTGATGCCAAATTGTCAAACCAAGGCCTTTCTATTTTGGTGGAAATAGTCATGACTTTCCCCAGCCAAAATTGGTTGAGAGCATGGGGAAGCAGTCATAACTTTGCAGGCCTCATCGGCCATTTGGTTTCCTTCAGAAAGGAATCCGGGCAGTTGTTGGTGACTTCTAATATGGGCAACAAATAAAGGTGTCTTTCTTTCTTTGAGCAAGGCCTGAAGCTGTAAAAAGAGTGTCATTAGAGAAGGAGGGGTCATAGGGGAAATATATGCATCAAACATATGTACAACCATTTGAGTCACATACAAACTATCAGAAATAACATTTAAAGATTCATTAGAAAAGAGGGAGAGAGCCAAGATAAAGGCAGCCAATTCAGACTGCTGTGCGGATGGCTGGGGAGTGGTCAAGCGTTTATGCCACTGGCCATCCCTGTACCATGCACATGCTCCAATGGTCTTGGATCCATCTGTAAACACAGTAAGTGTTTCCTTTAATGGCTGCTGAACAAGAGGAGAGGTTAGCACAAATGGAACGGTCCTGAGTACCTGTAAATGGGGATCTGGAGGGAGGTGGCATGATACTTGACCGCACCACTCTTCCAGGGCGTCCTGTAAAACGGTTGATGCTTGTAGGAGGGGTTCCAATTGGGTAATCTTAAAGGGAACATACAATGTAAATATATCCAACCCAATCATGGCCTTAGCCCTTTTCCTTTCTTTTTCAATAAGAGAAGCCATTTGCATTGCTCTTGTGAATATTGAAGTTCTAGGAGTGTGTGGGAGATGTAACCATTCTAAAATGTGCAGCGTTTGGTATGGGAGAGTTGAACTACAATTGCGGTTAAAAGGTGGTGTGTGGAAAGGATGGCAAGGGAGGGTGGTGTATTTGCAAGAGCGCGGTCCACCCACTGGGTGGCCAGGGCTTTGTTTACTTGTTGCAAGGCTTGCAAATGTTCCTCGGATAGGATGACTTTGTCTGCTGGGTTCTTCAAGCCTACAAGTGCTTGGAACAGAGGCGATAACATGTGTGTTGTTAGGGCAAGATATGGTCGAGCCCAGTTAATGACCCCCAAACACTGTTGTAGTTGGACCAAGGTGGTGGGTTGAGGGAGTGTGAGTGCGGGGATATGGGGAGATGCTGTGGACATCAGAACTTTGTGGCCTAGATATTGCATTGGGTATTGGGTTTGAATTTTTTCAGGGGCTACGTGCAGTCCTGCTTGTGCTAATATGTTTAGTAGCAAAGAAAAGGTTTTTTGAATTGTTCCTTTTGGGCCATTTGCTGCAATTAAAATATCATCCATGTAATGATACACAAGAAAATCAGGAAATTGAGATCGATAGGGGCATAAAGCCCTGTCTACAAAAAATTGACACATTGTGGGTGAGTTTAACATACCTTGAGGCAAGACTTTCCATTGGTATCATGAGGTAGGTTTGGAATTATTAAGTTCAGGAATAGTGAAAGCAAAAAGCATTCTATCCTTTTGTGCCAATGGTATGGAATAGAAGCAATCTTTTAAATCTATGATGACCAGGTCAAACCCTTCAGGAATAAGATTAGGATTGGGCAGGCCACATTGTAACGGCCCCATGGGTTGAAGTATGGAATTGATAGCCCTGAGATCCTGCAGGAGGTGCCACTTACCGGATTTTTTCTTAATAACAAACACTGGGGTGTTGTAGGGACTAGTAGATGTTTCAATATGACCCTCATCCAACTGCTGCTGAACAAGAAGGTGTAAGGCCTGCAATTTCTCTTTAGTGAGTGGCCATTGATCAACCCATACCGGAATGGGTGTTTTTAGGGAAAGATCAAGAGGAGCAATGTATGTTTGCGTAGCCATGAGTGTGATTATGGCAGTTGGATAGAAGCATGAAATTGAGAAAGCAAGTCACGACCCCACAAATTGCAATGCAAGGGTAAAATGTAGGGTTTCAGATAAGCAGTGATGTTAGAATGCTTAGTGACAGCAGAAAGCCAGTGAGAGCTGACCTTAGCGGCCTGTGCTCCGCCCACATCCTGCACCGAGGATGCTTCTGCAAGGGACCAAGAGGAGGGCCATTCGGCGGAGCGGATGACGGAAACGTCAGCGCCGGTATCAATCAGACCCTCGAAAAGACGACCATTAAGCGTGACAGTAAGAGTAGGTTTTGAAGCCTGCACTGGTTGCTGCAAAGCAAACAAGGATGGAGCGTCAGAAGGGGGCAGAAGTTTAAGAGTAGCGATGATCGTCCCCTTTTTTAGAGAAAAGCATCTATCTCCTATTCCGGCCAAAGAAAGCTGTTTTAAGTCTGATGAATCATACAGATAGGGAGCAGCGACCACGCCCTCAATTGTGAGCGAGGAGTTAGGAATGAGCAAAACAGGGTTAGAGGGAGGAAGGGGTTTAAGAAATGTGACGACAAGGGGAAGAGAAAACACAGCGCCAGGGTCATCATACACAAGATCTTCGGCCAATTCTACCAGGAAGGTGGTGGCGGAAAACTCAGCCTTTGTGGCGGGGTTAGCTGAAAACCCCTCAATTAGTTTCCTGGAGATTGGGGAAGAGGAGGAGGATTGCTGTGGCATTGCGAAGCCCAATGATACCCTTTACGGCATTGGGGGCAGATAGTTTTAGGTTTGGACGGAGGAGGCGGCCCTTTTGCTTGGCCACGAGGTGCACCTCCCCCCACTGGCATTCGACACTGGTTTTTAAAGTGTCCAGGTTTTCCACAATTAAAGCAATTGCCATTGCGCGCTACGGAAAAAGCATCAGGAGCACAATTACCAGAGGGGGAGGCAGTAACAGAGGAAGGTAAAGAGGTAGTGATAGCAGCGGCAAGAGCATTCATTTTATGAGAAGTTGTGCCCACAATTCTACAAAGTTGCAAAAATTCAGCCAGGGTTGCTCCTGGTTTGTTGGCTACGGGTTGAAGGATTTTTTGGCAATCATGATTAGCGTTGGAAAAGGCAAGTTTCATGAGCAATTCTTGTTTGGCTGTGGAATTATCTATTTGCCTATCCAAGGCTGTTTGCAGGCGGCTGATGAAAGAAGCATATGGCTCATTTGGCTCCTGCATGATTTTTAAGAAAGTTTGGGTAGACTGAGAATCCAAATCATCCACCCGCTTAAGAGCATTCATGGCACACATGTGAATTATGGCAAAACTGCGACGGGGGGAATTTTGTTGTTGGACTAGCGTCGTGGATTGCCCTTTCCCCAATAGTTGATCTGCAGTGACTCCTGCGGGTAAGCCTCTTCGAATTTCTGCTTCTACCCCTTTTTCATATTCAGATTGCCAAACAACATATTGATCTGGAGTCATGAGCATTGAAAAAAGCATTTTCCAGTCATATAGTAACATAACAGTGTTAGTAGTAACTAAGGAATCAAGTATCCCCCTCGTGAAAGGAGAATGTAGACCGTAGGTGGTTACAGCGTCCTTAATCTGTTTCAAAACTTTAAATTCGATGTTGTTATACACGTTTCCTCCCGCCGCCCCTGGGACAATGGTCATAGGAAAAGCCGAAGGGCTTTCAACTTCCAGAGAAAGAGGAGAGGAAAGGAGTTCAGTAATAGTGCCTCCAAGAGGTTGATGTGGAGAGAAATCGGACACAGGGGCTGAAGGGGAGGGGGAGGTGTCAGGGTAGGGAGGAAGAGGTAGAGAAGTGGAGTCAAGATGGGCAGCGAGAGGGGCGGTAGTTTTGGGATCGGAAGTGGAAGAAGAGGATGGTTCTAGAGACGAAGAGGGAGGATAGAGGGTGTTGATGGCTGCCATAACAGCCTTCCAGGAAATCAGAATATCCACGGGAGCCCGTGGGGTATCATGAAGATATTTTCCTATCCGCTCCCAAGTGGAGGATTTGAGCGTTCCTCCAGAGGGATAGACAGGACAATATTTTTCTATGTAAAGTAAAAGATTAGTCAGGGATTTTTTAGAGATAGAGAAAATTGTAGTGCCATTAGATTTTGGACAAGAATTAGCCTTCTTCACAAGTGCGTAAAGTTCGTCCCTATGTACTGACGAAACTTTGGAAAGTGGGGAGCCCATTACTTACGATTGTACAAAGCCTTTGCCAGGTGCGTAGTAATAGGAGTGAAGACAGTGTTCCTCTAGACAGAGGCAACACCGTGAGACCAGAAGACCAAAGGACGAAGAATCCCGGACGAGCCCCCAGCTGTCGCGTTGAGTGACCGGCCCGGCAGACCTTCTTCTTCTAGTCCATTAAGTTTTGGTGGGACCCTCGCGAGGGTGGACCAGAATTTAGGCACCAAGAAAAGACACCGGACATTTAGATGCTTGAAGTGAGGAAGCACATCGCACCTGGGGCAGATGGAGTGGTCCCGGCCCCGATTGCTCTGCTACAACCTCCTTTATTGTGTTCTTTAGGTAGGGAGGGGTTAGGAGTACAAAGAACAAAGAAATAAGCAGTTTATACCATATAAGAATATCTACAGAACAAGGGAATGCATAGCTCATATATCATGATTATATATCACTGACATGTCTCAAGGATTTTTCAAGCTAGCCGGGCGTTATCTATGGCGTGATTAGCTAAAGTTGCCGTGTCCTTGCAAGATAAGTTTTCCTGTATGTCAGGGCATTTTTGTGGTTCTGATTTTTGTGTACGTGTCTTTTAAAAGAACACTAATGGCAACATTTCATAATACATTCACATTCTGGACCAGGGTCCACGTGGCGTTTCCCATTCAGTAGGCATGGCTTTTGGTGGGGTGTTGCTGGCTTGTTGGCAACTGGTACACGCTTTGACCCACTTCTCGATTTGCCGGTCCATGCCCGGCCACCATGCGTAGCTGCGTGCGAGTGCTTTCATTCGCACGATGCCGGGGTGGCCCTTGTGCAGGGTTTGTAGTAGCGTCTTCTGGAGTTGTTCTGGGACAACGACTCTATCGCCCCAGATGACACAGCCTTTTTGTGAAAAAAGTTCAGTCTGTCTTGTTTTAAATGGCGTGAAGTCATCTGGGACTTGGTCCAATGGCCATCTGCGTTCTACCCATCCTAGGACTCAGGCTAGGGTGTGGTCTCATTTGGTTTCTCTCACGATGTCTCCGGCGGTCATAGGCGGTGAGTTGAGTGTTTCGATTTGCAACGTGGTTGCCGTTGGTGCCGGATCATCGAGAGTCTCTGGAAGCGGTGCTCGGCTTAATGCGTCGGCGTGGGGAATGGTTTTCCCTGGTCGATATTGAAGGTGATAATTATCAGCAGCGAGGAATTCTGACCATCGGGTCATTCTAGGGGATAATATGTAGGGGGTTGGCTTGTCCCCGGCTATTATCCCTAGCAACGGTTTGTGGTCAGTTATAATGGTGAATGTCCTCCCATACACATATTCATGAAATTTCTTTACAGCGGCAATGATTGCGAGAGCTTCTTTATCAATTTGTCCATAGTTCCGCTCTGCATGTGAAAGAGTTTTCGAAAAGTATGCAACAGGGGCTTCGTTCCCATTAGGCAGTACATGACTCAAAATGGCGCCCACCCCGAAGGGCGAGCCATCGCAGGTTATAACTAGTGGTAAAGTCTCGTTATACTGCATAAGTACAGAGTCAGATGTGAGCAATTTTTTTACATTCCGGAACGCTTGTTCTTCCCGGTAACCCCATACCCACAATACTTTTTTATCTAATAACCGGTGTAACGGTTCAGCAACAGTCACCTTATGCGGTAAAAATACATTCTAAAAATTAATGAGGCCTAAGAATGCCTGGAGATCGGCCTTGTTACGTGGCCTGGGGGCATTTTTTATCGCCTTTAATTTACTTTTGGTAGGGTGGATGCCCTGGCTATCAATCCTATACCCTAGAAACTCAACACTGTCGGTATATAAGTGACATTTATATTTTTTCACCTTAATTCCTGCCTCTTGGAATTTTTTAAGAACACTTTTCAAACGATCCTGCAAGATTTTTTTGATAGGGGCTGCAATTAATACATCATCAAAATACGGAACCATGCCCTTGATTCCCTGTAACAACCTTTCCATGAGGCTTTGGAATATCCCCGGGGCTACACTAACCCCAAATTGCAATCGAGTACATTTAAAAGCACCTCTGTGCATTATAATTGTTTGGGCCTGAGCCGTCTTTTCATCCACTGGTAGTTGTTGATAAGCTTAAGCTAAATCTAATTTAGCGAAAACCTTTCTGCCCCCCGAGGAATGGAGGAGGTGCTGCACCACCGGAACTGGATACGCATTCTGCTGTAGGGCATGGTTTAAAGTGTCCCGGTAGTCCCCACAAATTCGGATTGACCCATCTGGCTTAATGGGCATTACAATAGGGGTTTCCCATGGAGAGTGATCAATGGGCTTCAACACCCCTTGAGCAATTAACTTATCGAGTTGTTCGTCGATCTTAGCTTTAAGAGCGAATGGGACTCGATGGGGCTTCAAGCGAATTGGGGCTACTTTTGGATCTAAACTAAATGAAATTGGGGTCCCCTTATACTCGCCTAAATGGTCCGTGAAGCCATCGCTGAACTCAGAAACAAGGTCTTCCTCCCACTCACAACCACCGACTCAGTTCACGCCGGCCACCTCAATGCCCAGTGGCACGAACCATTGGAGGCCTAATAGACTAGGCCTATCTCTGTCAATGATCGTTAGAGGTAAGTACGCTGTATGTTTTTTGAAGGAGACTCGAACTCAGCAGGACCCGATCACAGGGATTCATTTTCCTTGGTAGTCCTTGAGGATGAGGCGTTGAAATTGGAGGTCTTGGCATTGGATTGTGGGGATAAATTGCTTGAGTGTCTTCCAAGACACCATCGAGAGGGACGATCCCGAGTCGACCTCCATGTGGCAAGGCTGGTTCTCGATGGCTACCGTGACTCGAATTTTCTTAGTGTCCATGACTGAGGCATGACCTATAGTGATAGTATGGTGAGCCTCTTCTTTTTGCAAAGCGCAATTTCTGTAGGAATGGTTTACTGGTTCTCGCCTTACAGGACAGTTTCCTGTCGATTGGCGATGGTTGGCCCCTTTTGAGGCCTGGCTGGGTCCTGGTAAGCTGCAGCAGACCCGGCTGATGTGGCCTTGTTTCCCACACTCATTGCAGAGTGCATCGCGGAATCTGCATTCAGCCCTGGCATGATTTGCTCCACAGCCAGCACAAGGGCATAAGGGCTTAGGGCGAGGATCCCGGTCGGACCGCATTCGATGGACCCCTTCTTCGTCGCTGTCTGATGACGAAGAGAGGTCCTCGTGGTGCTTCGTAACAAGCTGCCCTTCTGAGTTGGGTAAGATTTTGCCAGTCGGTTGTGTTGCCGAAGTGCTGCTTCGCCGTAATTGTGCAGCCGACTTTTTGGTAGCCTCCGCAGCCGTGGCTTCGGCAATGGCGTCAGCAAGGCTGATGTCGCCTTTCGCCATCAGCTTGCTTTGCATGCCTAGCACATCTAATCCCAGAATTACTCGGTCTCTTAGTGCTTCTTCTAATTCAGTGAACCCGCAGAGGCCTTCTAAATTTCGGATGTCTGCCACGAAATCGGCCACGCTCTCTCCTTTTCGCTGGTTCCTTTGATAAAACTCGTGGTGTCTCATGAGTGTAGGCACGGTTGGCGTGTAATGATCTCTCAGGATGGGTTCGAGGTCGTCCCAGCTCATGGCTTTCACTTCTCGAGGTTTGGCGAGTGCTTTTGCCATTTTAAAAACAGCCGGGCCGCAGTGCATCAGGAACAGTGCCCACTTTTTTGCTGGTGTGGCGTCCTTCAAATTATTCATCTCAAGAAACATTTGGAAGCGATCCATGTAGGATTCCCAATCCTCTTGGTTTGGATCAAACGGAGTGGGTGGTACGATGCTGCTGGACATGGTTCCGTTGTTGGCGTCGTCTTCCATGTGCTCGGTCTTGCTTCCTGACTTCTTAGGTTCAGACATCTCCAAATCCCACCTTCGTCGCCAGTGTTATGTACTTGGACATGGGTTGGAGTAAATGGAGACAGCCTCTGAATAGTGACTTTTAGCTCTTTATTAGCATAGTGACTTCTCAAAACAACAACAGTGAACCCTGCCTTATATAGGCAATCTTTGTGAGAATTGTCCAATAGTGAGCTATGAACGCAAGTACTTTAAACCAATAATAATCCTCTGTTAAAGGCCAATTCCTAAGAACTAGCCAATCCGATCTGGCCGCCTAACAGCCAATCAGAAGTGCAGGGCCAGAACCCTGCACTTAACCTCAAGCTCATACTTTATTAACTATGGTACATACATAACACATGGCAAAAGTGAATTTGCTTTGACTGTTTTTGTTTCAGGGTAAAAACTGTAATTTTTATGTAACATTTTTACATAACACTTATAGTCCAACTTGCATAACATATGTGGAGAAAATAGGAGGTTGAGAATATTAGTTATGTTTGCCACCTTCAGTGGCAAATGAAATTAAATCAAATGGAAAAGAAGGAAGGAAGGAAGGAAGGAAGGAAGGAAGGAAGGAAGGAAGGAAGGAAGGAAGGAAGGAAGGAAGGAAGGAAGGAAGGAAGGAAGGAAGGAAGTGTTCTGTTCTGGAGAGTGGGCGTAATAATGGAGACGAGACATCGAATAGTGACTTCAACTCTTTATTGTGACTTCAGGAAACAGAGCAAAGAGCCTGACAGCAGCAGCTCCTTTTATAGAGCTGGCTGCTGTCATAGTGTCCAATGGTTTAAGTTTGCCGTGCTTGGAGCGTCCAATTGTGGCAGCCCGTTAACTAGCCAATCAGATTAGTCCGGAATGACCAATCACGACTCGCTGTTCATGGACCAATCAAATATGCAGGATTACGAGCCTGCTGTGTAAAGGGCCAGTCAGGTTTGTAGACTTTTGAGCCTGCTAGTTCGGAACACTCCTCCCCTCTAGGTTCTATCTCAGGGGTGGGGTGATGTATTCGCACAGAAAGGCAGGTCTTTGCACCTGTCTACCTGATTTGTGTTGTTCCACCTGTTCTTGATCGGCTGCTGGCTCTGGTGGACTGCCCACCATGTCCCGCTGTAAAGGTGACTTGGCTTCTGTGCTGGGTAACCTCGAAGGTGACTTGGGGATACCTTCAACATTTCCTTCACTCCTGTCATCTGGATCCTCTGGACTCGCTGACCCCGCCCGGCTGCTGCTGCCTGGAGAGATGATCATCTGCCACGGCTCCTCTTCAGCTGGTGAATATGCTGGGCTTGATTGTGTGGACTGTGGGTTTGCATGTCTAGGACCAGGTGTTAGTTCATTTTCAAAATCCTCAGTTTCCCTTTCCCCCTCTGGTTCTGAGTTCAGAGTTTGTGATGGGAGTAGCTGTCAGCCTGGAATGCAGCTGGTCTATGTGGCATTTCCACAATTTTCCATCTGTGGTTTCTAATCAGTAGGAACGGGGACCCGTAATTTGTGTTATTTTGGTGGGGACCCACAATGGGTCACTAGTAAAGTTTTTTGCGAATACGAGGTCTCCTACCTGAAATGTTATGGGTCACCAGTATTCGTTTTTTGTGAATACGAGGTCTCCTACCTGAAATGCTATGTCTGCTGCTGGAACCCAGGGGCTCTTCTGGGATGTAGGCAGGGTGTATACGGTCCAAGTGTGATCTAAGTTTCCTGCCCATCAGGAGTTCGGCTGGGCTTTTGTTTGTGGAGTATCCTGGTGACTCTGTCATGGATTTTCCCTTGGTCCATTTTGTGTAAGGTTGTTTTAGTGAGCTGAACCATTCGTTCAGCCCTGCTATTGGCCGCCGGGTGAGCAGGTGATGTCAAGACGTGGCATATCCCTCGGTCCACTAGGTATTGTTCAAACGCCAAGGCGGTAAACTGTGGGCCATTGTCAGAAACCAAGACATCTGGGAATCTGTGTGTTGCAAATAGTCTGTTCAATTTTTTGATGACCACATCTGTGGTGGTGGTCTTCATCTTGTTCACCTTGAGCCAGTCCGAGTAGGCGTCTACTGCTATTAGAAAAGTGTGTACTTTTGTAGGTCCCACAAAATCGATGTGGATATGGGACCATGGACCCTTGGGCGTTTCCCATTCCATTGGTGGTGCTTTTGGTGGAGCCGAACGTGTTTCTTGGCATTTGCTACAGGTGGCAAATCCAGGTCTCGATTTGTCTGTCCATACCTGGCCACCAGGCGTAGCTCCTTGCCAATGCCTTCATTCGCATGATGCCCAGGTGTCCATCATGCAGCACTTTCAGGACTTTCTTTTGTGGTTTTTCTGGGATGGCTATTCAGTCTCCGCATAATGGCTACTCGGTCTTTTTGTGAGAAGAGCTCTGTTTGTCTGTTTTTAAAGAGTTTGAACGTGTTGTTGGGTTCGATTTCCGGCCATCCCCACTCCACCCAGCTGAGGACTTGCGCCAAACAAGGGTCTTTTTTTGTTTCCAATGCGATATCTTGCGCAGTTAGTGGAGGTGAGGGAAGCGTCTCAATTTGTAGTGTGGATAGGGTAGGAACTGGGTCGTCTAGGAACTCCGGTAATGGCGAACGGCTTAAAGCATCAGCATGGGGAATGGCTTTCCTCGGTCGATTTCTTAACTGGTAGTTGTAGGCGGCTAGGAACTCCAACCATTCTGTCATTCTTGGTGATAGGATGTGGGGAGTTGGTTTATCCCCTGCCAAAATGCCGAGTAATGGCTTGTGGTCTGTGATTATGGAAAAGGATCTTCCATACACGTATTCGTAGAACCTTTTAATTGCGGATACAATAGCAAGGGCTTCTTTATCTAACTGACTAAAGTTCCTTTCAATTTTAGAAAAAGTTCTTGAAAAGAATGCGATAGGTGCCTCTGTACCGTTTGGTAAAACGTGGCTCAGGATGGCTCCTACCCTGAAAGGTGAGGCGTCATAAGTTACAGTCAAGGGTAGTGTTTCGTTATATTGGATTAACACTGCATCTGATGTTAAAAGGTCTTTGACTTGCTGGAAAGCCTGCTCCTCTCGATGTCCCCAAAACCAGGAAGCCTTCTTGTCGAGGAGCCTATTCAGGGGTTCAGCAACAGTCGCCTTCTGGGGTAGGAAGATGTTATAAAAATTAATGAGACCCCGGAAGGCTTGGAGGTCTGTCTTATTTCTAGGTCTTGGAGCATTTTTAATGGCAGCCAATTTCTTTTTGGTGGGGTGAATTCCTTGTTTGTCAAGAAGGTAGCCAAGAAACTCGGGTTTCCGGTTTCGCGTGGCTTCGGGGCAGCAGGAATTCGTGACAGCTCGCGATTCCTGCTGTGCTAGCCGCCGAGGTACCCCCGATCCAGATGGGTCAGGGGGATATGGCTGCCCTGTAGGGACAGCTGAAGAGAGAGGGGAGTCGGACAGGGGGTGGGGGGTGTCGCAGACCCCCTCCTTCTCCAGAAAAACCCCTTTTTCCCAAGGCGGTGGAGCGGCGGTCAGCAATGGCCGCCACGAAGAAGCCAGCAACCGGGTAAGATTGCGCTGGAGGAAGTAAGAAGAGTGAAAGTGCTGTCTGAGCCGGGTCAAGTAACATCTTTCAAATTGGTTGGAACTGAGCTGTTTGAATTGCTGGAGGATACATTGTATCCCTAAGAAGATCGAAAGCAGCGGAGAAGCTGTTAAAGGGAACTTTTTTTTTTCTTTACTCTCCCACCCCATGGAAACAGCAGAAATGTTTGGACATATTGGACATTGAAAGTGAATTGTTTTGAGAGTTGAAGCTAAGGGACAAAAGGATTTTTGGACATTGAAAAACTTAAGAAATTGGAAAACCCTTGTTGGAGGTATGGATTTCTGATTATTTAAAATTGATATTGCAAGTGGGAAGGGAGAGGAAAAAAAATTGGAGCAGAAGCTGAAAAAGGAGGAGATTGCCTACAATCCCAAAGAAAGGTATATGGTAATTGGACCTCTTTGATTAAACATTAACCCCAGAAAGAGAAAGAGAAGAAGGAAGAAAAGTATTAATTTTTGGAACTTTTTTTGAATTATTTTTGATTAAAAATACTTGTGGTTGTTTTGGGAAAAGTTTCTCTTTTCATAATGGCATCGCTTGTGGATGAACTAAAGACTGAATATCAAAAATATAAAAAGGAAGATACTTTGGGCACTTTGTTTCAATTCTTAGAAATGGCGTTATGTACTTATGAAAAGTTGACTACGCAGCAGAAGGACTGGGACAAAGAAGAAGAGGAAGAAGAAGCCATCTTTGATGAACAATGGGTTCTTTCCGGGGAGGAGGAGAAAAAGGATAAGAAAAAGGGGATTTTAAGAATTATAAAAACAACCAAAGAAGAGAAAAATGAGCGGAAAGGTGGAGGCAAGGTTAGAAAACAAAGGAAAAGGAGTAAGAAAGGGGAGGAGGAAAGACAAAGGGGTAAAAAGGGCAAGGAGAAGAATAAGCAAGAGAGAAAGGGGGGGAGGAGAAGCCTCAATGGGGGGAAGCAAGATCTAAAGAAAAAAAGTTTATTCAGAGACAATGGGTGAATTTAATTTAGGATAAAAGAGGGATTCTGGAGGGTACATAAGATTGTGTTTTTTATATGTGTATTTAGAGTATAAAATTCATTGTGTAATTTTAGAATCTTTTAAATAGAATCCCAAGAAAAATTGTTATATGAAGTACTTTTAAGTTAGGGTAATGAGTTATAGACGTAACTCCAATTGGTGTATAGGAGAAGTATAATAAAAGAAAAAAGTTGAATGAATAGTTGGAAATAGAACAGACAAAGAATATTATTGAAAATGGTAATAAGATATGAAAGGATATATAAAGGTTTTGTTATGCTTTTTTTTGGGGGGGGGGTGTTGTATATTGAAAAAAGGAAAAAAAAAATTTTAATTAATAAGAAATAATTTGGATGAAAAGGAGAAGTTGGGATAAGAAATGAAGTTAAATAGACAAAGTATTGATACTATAATTTGGGATTGTTATGTTCTATTGGTTTTCTTCTTTTATTATTTTTTCTTAGAAAAGAATTTATAAGCTGTTATGCCTTGTGCATTGTTTATATAAAATTGATAAAAATGGTTTATATATATAATATAAAAAAGAAAATGATAATAAGATATGGAAGGATATATAAAGTGAATATGATGTTTGAATTTGTGTCTGTGCGAAGAGTTTCAACCCGGGATCAGACAACCTTCAGAAAAGATCTTTTAGTTTTGTTTGTGTTCTGTAAAATCAATAAAATTTGTTTTTTTTAAAAAAGAAGGTAGCCAAGAAACTCAACCCTCTCAGTGCATAATTGGCACTTTTCCTTCTTGACTTTGAGTCCTGCATCCTGGAATTTTTGTAGGACAGTTCTTAGACGCTTTTCTAACTGACTTCTTGTAGGCGCGGCTATCAACACATCATCGAAGTAGGGTACAATTCCCTTTATACCCTGCAACAACCTTTCCATCAAACTTTGAAAAATGCCAGGTGCTACGCTTACTCCGAACTGGAGTCTGTTACATTTGAACGCACCCCTGTGTGTGACTATGGTTTGAGCTTCTGCGGTCTTTGCGTCTACTGGCAGCTGCTGATACGCTTGGGCCAGGTCAAGCTTCGCAAATATTTTTCCACCCCCAAGCGAGTGAAGAAGGTGTTGGACCACGGGAACTGGATAGGCACTCTGTTGAAGCGCGTGATTCAGGATGGCCTTGTAATCCCCACAGATTCTCAAAGATCCATCAGGTTTTATGGGGGTTACTATTGGGGTCTCCCATCAGGTGTGGTTGATGGGTTCTAACAAACCTTGTGCTATTAATTTGTCCAATTGCTCATCAATTGTCATAGCATCAACTTCAATGGCACCAAAACCCTGGCCACTATAGAAAATCCCAGCCACAGAATCATCAGAGAAGCCATAGAGATTGAAAAAAGACCAGAAAGCATGAACAGAAGAGATGATTCCACTAGGCTGTCAATCATTTGGAAGCCTGCACTCACAAACAAAAAAATCTCCACACCACAAGCCAGGCAAACACATGGGCACAAACAGATCCCCCCTGATACCTCCAGCTCAAACACACCCCAACCAGGCACCCAGATGAAACCCAGCTTCCTAACTAATGATCGCCGTCCATTTACCTGAAGCCAAGCTACACTAAAGGCCTCCAATAAAGTAACACAATGTTGCCAGCCAATCAAGATACAAAAAGAGCCCCCCCCCCAAAAAAAAAACAGACAGAAGATATTAATAGCAGAACACAGCAAACTCCAAGACCAATAAACACAGACCAAGACTCTCAACCAATCAGGATGAAGAAAAAACCATTCTGACACAGCAATAGGCTGTCCCAAATTTAAATCTGAAACTACTGTAAAAGTCTAACTCACAGACCAACACAATACAGAAGCCTGATGATGGCAGATGAGATTCTGCTGAAACGTTGCTACAACTTTAAAAGCACCACTACTATGATGTGGGAAAATACCCGAACAAAGCTGAATGCCATACATATACATATATACATACATACATACATACATACATACATACATACATACATACATACATATATATATTTAGATTTTCACAGGTACAGGTATGTAGGTCTAGGTGTGTTTGGGTCTTTTCCCGTGTAAGATTAAGAGTATCTTGGCGATGCTTCGGCGAGGTCCCACTCACCATCCTCTGGCTGGTGTTTTCAGCTTCGTACCAGTGCAAGCAGTGTGTGATCAGAGCTGCCATCTCTCTATATATACTGGTGATTGGGACTGGTGTGCTGGGCTGGTTGGCTGCACTGCTGCCTCTTGATTGGTTGATGGAGTTGATATTGGTATAATGGGCTGTGTGATGGCCTTGTGAGTTTTGTTGTGGAGATATCCTGGATCTTGTGCTGTAATCTCCTGAGTCATATGTTTTGTAGTGATCTTTTTTCCATTCGCCTCTCATGTTTTAACAGCTTGGGTAATGGGTTGTGTAATGGGCTTGTGAGTTCTTTTGTTGTGGTATCCTGGGTCCTGCGTTGTAATCTCCTGGGTCATTTGTGTTTTGATCTCTTTTCCATTAGCCTCCTGTGTAGTAAAAGCTTGGGTAATGGGTTGTGAGATTTATTGCTGTAGTATCCTTGGTCTTGTGCTGTGATATCCTGGGTCATTTGCTGTGTTGCAACTTCTTGAGTTCTTATAGTGTAATTTCCTGAGTTTTCTGATGTGATGTCCTGAGCGGGTGGCTGTGATATAGCATTCTGGGTTTTGGTCTGGCTTTGAGTTTGGGGTCTGGGTCTGTGTTCTTGGCATGTGTCAGCTTGTTTGGTTTTGAGGTTGGGGGGGTACAACAGCTGGTTAAGCAGCCATGGTCTGTTTTCTGGATGGTGGTTGTCCTTTGTTTATAGGATGGGCTTGGGCCTGGGTCTGATGAGGGGGATTGGCGGTGGTGTTACATGTTGTTTTGGGTCTGGTGTTGGTTTTTGTGGCTGGGACTCATTTGTTAATGAGGGCTAGATTCCACATGTCTGGTAGGTGGGTTTCCAGTAGTAACTTGTCTATAATTTTCTTCTCTCTGGAAATAATACCTAAAAGAAACTATTTTTTTTTTAATCAAACTGTATAAGGATTGATATTTGAAAATGTAAGTTCCTTTCTCTATCCAGAGCTTGGTCTTCTGTGACAATAAAAATAAGAGCAATTTGGCATTATTAGGTTGCATCACTGGGAATTTTTCCAAGTGTAATTTCCACATGAGGATAAGGGGAGATAAACTAAATTATTTGCTTAGGTAGTTCTGTGCAACTTGGATTGAAGATAGCATCTGTGTCTACTGATTAGAAGACTGTCATTATTTCCCCTAAAGAAATGAAAGCATAACACTTGTGGATGCAAAAATTCTCACTGGCATAAGAAACAGAGAATTTCTTGTGGAATCTTTTGAAGAGATAATGAAGCTTTCCAAAATATATTGAACAAACTAAAAAGCACAGTTGCCCAGCAAGAGGGAGAAAAAACAGGAGCTAAATAGCAATACAATGCAAGGATTGTAACAGTCATTATGTTGGACAGGGAAGCAGTAAATTTGATCAAAACTCCTTAATCTTTACAACAGAGGGATAGACTCAACTATGAAACTATTTGCATTTGAGATCAAGCCAAATCCAAAAAGTGCTAGGGAATTCCTGGAAACTTTGCATTGAGCCATCAGTAAACAGAAATAAATCACATTTGCATATCATTCAAATGAGAAAGGAATCTAGGAAGGAAACCAAAATACTAGAACACATCCCCTTCAACAGCCAACAAGGAGAGACATGGAATTGGCACCAAACTAAACAATCAGGCAGAAAACAATACTCTGATCAAGAAATAATCAAGAAGAAAACCACACCCTTATCAAAACTGGCAGGGCAAACTATTCTATATGTTGTGTCCGCGAAATGATGCCAGGAGTCAGTGACTTCAAATCATGCTCTTTATTTGAGGTTGGAACCGAACTGGGGCAAAGGGAAAAAGATCGCGGCTTTTATTCTTTTAGCCGTGGCAGCCGCGGCCAATGGCACCGCTTTGAATCTCCCGCGATCCGAATGGACCAATCGCGGGAGATTCTTAGCGAGCCAATCGGCGCGGCTCGCCTGACCAATCAGAGTGCCCCGCGCTTTGGCTAATCAAAGCGCGGGGATCTCAAAAATGCTAATTAAGGACAGAACACCCCTCCCCTCTTGGTTCAGTCCTTACGTCGCGTAGTCACGTAGGTAGGCGGGGCTCCGTCTGAGCCTACTGGACCTGCGCAGCTCAGTCGTAGGTTGGATCCCGGCCGGTTCGGTCGGGATCTCTGCTGCTCCTGCTGCCGTCGTGGGAACCGGCTGGTCGATCGGGCCGGGCCGCTCTCCGTAGCTCCCTCCTGGGCCTCCCGGGTTGGTTGAGCTGCGGGTTTCGCCGCTCCCGCTCGGTCTTCCCGGGTCGGTCGAGCTGGCCTGGCTGTCTCTTCCTGGCGAGTGGTCGTGATGGCTGCTTTCCGGTAAGTACGGCTGGTTTATTTTTCTTTGGTTTTGGTTCCCTGGGTATTCCCTCCCCCCTTGGTTTGTGTTGTGGGGGTTGGTTTCGCCTGTTTGTGCATCGGTGGTCTCTTGGTTGGTAGTCCTCGACCTAAGTTGGTCGATGTGGTGTTTCCACGCTCGTCCGTCTGCTGTTTGTAGCCGGTACGAGTGTGGGCCTGTTATTTGTGTGATGACGGCTGGTATCCATAGTGGGTCTCCCGTCAGGTTTCTCGCGTATACGGGGTCGCCGGGTGCGAAGGTTCGGTGTTTGCTGTTTGAGTCTGGGTGCTTCTCCAGGTTATACGTGGGGTGTAACCTGTCGAGTGGGGACCTTAGTTTCCTGCCCATTAATAGTTCGGCTGGGCTCTTATTGGTTGTGGTATTTGGGGTTATGTGTTGGGTGAAGAGTAGTTTGTTTATTTTCTCCTGGATCTCCCCGTGGTCTATTTTCCGGATTATCTTCTTAGTGAATTGGACCATCCGTTCCGCCCTACCGTTTGCCGCCGGGTGCACCGGTGCTGTCAGCGCGTGGCGGATGCCCCTTTCCACTAGGAATTTTTTGAATTCCAGCGAGGTGAATTGGGGCCCGTTGTCGGAAACGATGATGTCTGGGAGGCCGTGTGTTGCAAAGAGTTTGCAGAGTTCCTTGATCATGGCCTCCGTGGTTGTCGTCTTCATGTTGCTTACCTCCAGCCAGTTGGAGTAAGCGTCAACTGTTATGAGGAAGGTGTGTCCTTTTGTGGGCCCGGCGAAGTCTATGTGAATCCAAGACCAAGGTCCCCTTGGGGTTTCCCACTCTAGGACGGGTGCTGTGGGTGGGCTTGGCCTAGTTTCCTGGCATCGTTGGCACCTTGCTACCCAGGCCTCAATTTGTTTGTCCATCCCTGGCCACCAAGCGTAACTTCTGGCCAGGGCTTTAGTCCTAACGATGCCAGGGTGCCCCTCGTGTAGCAGTTCCAGAACCTTCCCTTGTAGCTTTTCTAGGATGACCACCCTATCCCCCCATAGTATGCACCCTTTTAATAAAGAGAGTTCTGTTTGGCGGTTTCGGAACGTTTTGACAGACTCGTCGTTGTCCCTTTCCGGCCACCCTTTCTCTACCCAATGCAACACCCGCGCCAGACGTTTGTCTTTATTAGTCTCTCGGGAAATGTCTGACGCGGTTATGGGCAGGTTGGGTAGAGCCTCTATGCTGAGGGTGGTCGTCGTGGGTGCTAGGTCAGTGTCAGGTTCCGGTAGCGGCGAGCGGCGAGCGGCTTAAGGCGTCTGCATGGGAGATCATCTTACCCGGTCTGTGTATGAGTCCGCAGTTGTAGGCTGCCAGGAACTCGGACCACCTTGTCATTCGGGGAGACAGAATGTTCGGGGTGGCCCGGTTTCCTGCAAGGATTCCCAGCAGCGGCTTGTGGTCGGTTATGATGGTGAAAGTCCGGCCGTAGCGATACTCGTGGAATTGTTTTACGGCGGCAACGATAGCCAGAGCCTCTTTGTCCAGCTGGCTATAGTTCCGCTCCGGTTTGGTGAGGGTCCTTGAAAAGAACGCGATGGGCGCTTCTTTTCCGTCGGGGAGGGTATGGCTGAGGACAACGCCGATGCCGAAGGGTGATGCATCGCATGTGACGGCCAGAGGTAGGGTCTCATTGTACTGTATGAGGATGGCGTCCGAAGTGAGGAGGTCCTTTGTTCTTTGGAAGGCGGCTTGCTCGCGTTTCCCCCAAGTCCAGGTCGCCGCCTTGTCCAGGAGCCTATGCAAGGGCTCCGCCGCTGTCGCCTTTTGGGGCAGGAAAACATTGTAAAAGTTCAGTAGCCCCAGGAATGCCTGTCTTTGACTTGGGTGTGGGGGCTTCTTTGATGGCCTTGATTTTTTGGTTTGTGGGGTGAATGCCGTGACGGTCTAGGAGGTATCCTAGGAATTCTACCCATTCCGTGCATAGCTGGCATTTCTCCCTTTTGACTTTTAGTCCGGTTTCTTTAAATTTGGTTAGGACCTCCCTGAGGCGACCCTCTAGTTCGGCTTGGTTGGCTGCCGACACTAGGACGTCGTCGAAGTAAGGTACCACCACCTTGACGCCTTGCAGTAGTCTTTCCATTAGGCTTTGGAATATTCCCGGTGCCACGCTGACTCCGAATTGGAGTCGGTTGCATTTAAATGCCCCCTGGTGGGTGACTGTGGTTTGCGCTTCTCCCGTTTGCTCGTCGACTGGCAACTGTTGGTATGCCTGGGCGAGGTCGAGCTTGGCGAAAACCTTGCCCCCTCCCAGTGAGTGCAGTAGGTGTTGCACTACTGGGACGGGGTAGGCGCTTTGTTGTAGCACGCCATTTAGGGTGGCCTTATAGTCCCCACAGATCCTCACCGACCCATCGGGCTAGATCGGGGTGACTATGGGGGTCTCCCACCGGGCGTGGTCTATGGGCTGTAGGACCCCTTGCTTGACGAGCTTGTCAATTTGCTCGTCTATCTTGGGTTTAAGTGTGAATGGCACCCGCCTTGGTTTCAGGCATTTTGGGGGGACGTTTGGGTCTAGGTTGAACGATATAAGGGGCCCTCGGTACTTGCCTAAGTTTCCGTCGAAGACCTCTTGGAATTCCCGGGCCAGTTGCTGCTCCAAGCTGTCGTCGGTGATGTGGTCGACTCCCGTGAGTGCGATGTCGAGCGGGGCGAACCATTGCAGTCCCAGTAGGCTTGGGCGGTCGCGGTCGACAATTGTCAGGGGAAGTCTTTCGGTGTGCCCTTTATAGGTGATTTTGAAGTGTTTGGTTCCGACTACCGGGATGCGGTTTCCCTGGTAGTCCTTTACAATGAGTCTCTGGCTGTCTATGTTCCTCCTTTGGAGGGTAGGCACCAAGTGCTTTATTTCATGCCATGCAATCATGGAGAGGTAGGACCCGGAGTCCACCTCCATTTTGCATGGCTGGCCCTCGATGCCTACCTCCACGTGGACCTTCCGGGCGTCATTGGTGATGGCGTGGCCTATGGTGACCGTCTGATGGGTCTCCTCTCTTCGCCGGTTATCGCCGCCTTGCAGGAATCGTCCGTTCCGGTCCCATCTGTTGTCCGAGGGGCGATCTCTGGTCCGGGGTGGTGTGCTCTCTCTCCTCCGGTTGCTCTGGTCCCATAGTGCCGGGCTGCGGTTCTTTTTTAGGCAGCAGACACAGGCGATGTGTCACTTCTTGTCGCAATGCCGGCAGATCGATTCGAAAAACCGGCATTCCGACCTGGGGTGGTCGCCACCGCAACTGGCACAGTTGGTCCTCGACTTACGACCCCGCCGGTTCCGTGGGTCGCGGCCTGTCTGGAGGCGATGCACGTCCTCCTCGTCGTCTGAAGTGCCCGATGCCGAGTGGAAGTCGCCCTGGTGGGTGGTCGTCTCGGGTTGGGCCTCGGTCGACCTCTCCGGGTTGTTGTTTCCGCTGCGGTCCCCAGTGTTCGGTCTGCGCATGCGGTCGGCGGAAGTTCGGGTTGCTTCGGCGGCTGTGGCTGCGGTGAAGGTGTCTGCTAGGCTGATGTTGTCCTTGGCCATCAGCCGGCTCTGGAGGACGGGGTCCCACAAACCGAGCATGATTCGGTCTCGCAGGGCGTCGTTCAGGTTGTCGAATTCGCAGAGCCCCCCTAGGCGCCGCAGCTCGGTGACGAAGTCGCTGAAACTCTCACCCGACCTCTGGTCCCGATGGTACAATTCGTTGCATCGGAACAGGATGGGTACCTCTGGAGCGTAGTGCCGCCGAAGTATTGGCTCGAGGACGTCCCAGTCCATCGCGGTCGCATCGGCGGGTTTGGCAAGCGCCTTGGCCATCTTGAAGGCCTCGGTCCTGCAGTGGGTCAGGAAGACGGCACGCTTCATGGGGCCGGTGGCGTCCTTCAGGTCGCTGCACTCGAGGAACATGCGGAATCGGTCGGAGTACGATTCCCAGTCCTCGGTGGCAGGGTTGAAGGGTGCGGGGGGTGCGATTTTCACCATCGCGGTGGTTCGTCTGGCTTCCGTCGGACACGTGGTTTGGTTCAGGGTCTGGATCCCACCTTCGTCGCCAGTGTTGTATCCGCGAAATGATGCCAGGAGTCGGTGACTTCAAATCATGCTCTTTATTTGAGGTTGGAACCAAACTGGGGCAAAGGGAAAAAGATCGCGGCTTTTATTCTTTTAGCCGCGGCGGCTTTTATTCTTTTAGCCGCGGCGGCCGCGGCCAATGACACCACTTTGAATCTCCCACGATCTGAATGGACCAATCGCGGGAGATTCTTAGCGAGCCAATCGGCGCAGCTCGCCTGACCAATCAGAGTGCCCCGCGCTTTGGCCAATCAAAGTGCGGGGATCTCAAGAATGCTAATTAAGGACAGAACACCATATAAACAGGCAGTAAACTTCACGGTAATTTGAACTGATGGTGGTACCTAGTTGGATAATGAAGCATCTAAAAGCAAACACCCAAGCTCAGAGAACAGCAAGAATACCAGTTTTCTTCCTGTCCCACCCACATTGGTTTTCCAAGGTCATCTGTAGGGTTTGGTACAGTATTATTATGGTTTCTTTATTATTGTGAGCCACCCATACTTTTCTTTTAGTTGCAGTGGGATATAAATCTAATTTTTTAAAAATGGAATGATACAGTAGTTTTGTATTAGGCAGGAAAAATGCAGACAGAATGTTTGCAATTCAGGAAGTAAGAGAATTATATGAACATGGAAAGGAATATTTATTGCATGTTTGTTGATTTAGAGAATGCATATGATAAAATGAATAGCTTTGAATTATTAAATGCTTTGCATAAATCATTAGTTGACATTTGGTTGTTGAACACAATAAGAGTGGTAGATGATGAATATTAACCTTACAAGTGAATAAATGAAATCATTCATGAAAAACTCATTATTGAGCAAGACTAAGACAAGGATGAGTTATTTCTCCTTCATAGCTTAATGTTTTTATGGTAGTTCTATAAAGGATGCTTGTGTTGCTGTTAGAAGTATTTGGAATGTGATTATTTATGTACTTTTCTGCATATAATGCATAAAAGTGGGTAATAAAATAAGCGAGAAAATCAAGAATGAATGGATTTGAATGAATATGGACTTAATAAAGAACTGAATGATCAGCCTAAAAGATATACATAGAATCATTGAGAATCAAGTTGCATTTATGAATGAAGACTTAATGAGTGCAGTGGAAAAGCAAGGCAAGAAAGATGATAAAATCCTGAAAAGGACAAAGATGAGAAGTTTAAAGAACAAATGGCAGTGTTTGAAGCAGTATATGAACACGGTGGAAGGAAGGCATTATAATTTTGTAATTTTAGTTTAGTAATTTTAGAATTGTAAGTTGCCCACAGTCACATGGTTGAATTGGGTAAATATAAAAATGGAATACATACATACATGCATACACACACACACACACACACACACACATGGGACTGTGTGATTATATTGCAAGTGCCACCTTTTCATATTTATATGTACTGTATTATTGTGATGAATACACAAAGGGTGAGTGTTTTCATTGCAATGACATGATACTTTTTTTCATTATTTACAATCTTCTCCCTACCCTGAGAATGTCCTGAAAGCATGGATAGTTTGTAAAGACAAACTTTTGGGAGAGTCACAGTGAACAATATTGTGGTAAATTGACTTTAGTTAAGTTTTACTTCTTTTTCATATTTCATGCTTTTAATTCCTTTGGATTGCTATTTTCTATTCCTTTCTATGTATATTCTGAAAAATAAGTTGCTTACCTTGAAAAAGAATAGCATGATATGTACATATTTTATTAATACATTCAGGTTTTTCAAGACTGGAAGAAGAATTCACTGGCAAACACACTAGTAATTAGTCATTTTATATACAGAGGAATATATTTCCCTGCTTTACTTTATTAAAATGTAAATGTCTTCAATTTTTGTACCTTTTAAATAATTTTCTCTAATGTGTTATCTTTTTCTACATAAGGGTAGATAAAATCCATTTACCTTTAAAAAAAAAAAGCAAAATTGCATCAATAACGTTATTAAGATAAAGAATGATACACACACACACACACATACACACACACAATATTTTATCCTTCCAATTTTAACTCTTTCTTATAGTCCAATTTTATATATGGTTCAATTGTATCATGTTTTATATTTTATTCTGTATCTTGATCTGATCTTTGGGTTAATCAGCAGCATAAAGAAATATATATGAAATGTGTACTTTGCAAAATAAATACATAAGTAAAATCATGTGATGTTTTTGTGATTATTTTATTTTATTTTAGCTTAAAGTCCCAAACCTCTAAATCTGCTTAATATAAACATATTTAAAAACAAAACTCAATTGGAAAGAAGGCCACAAAAATTTGAGTCTATGTATATGTACATAACAATGCCTTACTTCCTATATAGCATTGTGTGGTATTACAAAAATTCCTAGGTGCTCTTTCACCTTTGAGAAATCTTTCATTTTCATTAAGAAATGGTGCAAAAATAATCTTACCAGATTGGAGGGGACAGATGGGATGCTTCATTGGTAAGAACAGTTCAAAAATTTTATAGCTCAGAAATCATGTTTCCCAATCTTTAATTTTTAGCAGCTAAACAGCAAAAACAAAATAAACAAACAAAATCCCCAAGCCCACCCTTGTGATGCTAGCAGTTCCTGATCAATACATACAAGGAGTATGTATTGGAGAAATATATATCCAAACAGTATTGATGACTGAAGAACTGTGTAAAAAGAACAGAGTGCAGACTGAGGTTTGTTAAGCCTGTGTTCCCCAACCAGGGTTAAGGAGACAAGCTAAACAGAATGTGCAGCGTTAGTCAGATAGGCACACAGATAAATGAGTGAGATAAGCTTGTATGTTTGTTAACATACAGTAAAAATAACAGATACGCTTGTACTATCAAAATATAGTTTATTCCATTTAGAGTTTATAGCATAGTCAAAATAACAGTCCATTAGTCATGTATCATTTTAGTCAGTCCATTCAAGGATATTCAGTTAGCAAAGTCCATATAGAATATCCAATGTCAGTTCTGTTATGTCCATGTGGAAGGAAGCCAGGAGTCGGTGACTTTGTATCAAGCTCTTTATTGCAGTCAGGAACCGAACTGGCTCTTAGAAAAACTTTGCGGCTTTTTATTCCCAAGCCGCGGCCAATGGCACCGCTTTGAATCTCCCGCGATTCGAATCTACCAATCGCGGGAGATTCTCAGCGAGCCAATCGGCGTGGCTCGCCTAGCCAATCCGATCGCCCCGCACTTTGGTCAATCAAAGTGCGGGGATCTCAAGAATTCAAATGAAGGTACAGAACACCCCTCCCCTCTTGGTTCAGTCCTACGTAGCGTAGTCCCGTAGGTAGGCAGGGCTCCGTCTTTGCCTAGTGGACCTGCGCAGGTCAGTCGTAGGTTGGATCCCGGCCGGTTCGGTCGGGGTCTCTGTTTCTCCGTACTCCGTCGTGGGAACTGCCTGGTCTGTCTGGCTGGGAGCTCTCCGCAGCTCCCTCCTGGGCTACCCGGGTTGGTTGAGCTGTGGGTTTCGCTGCTCCCGCTCAGTCTTCCCGGGTTGGTTGAGCTGGCCTGGCTGTTTCTTCCTGGCGAGGTTTCGTGCTGGCTGCTTGCAGGTGAGTATGGCTGGTTTCTTTTTTCTGGGTTTTGGTTCCTGGGGTATCCCCTCCCCTCTTGGTTTGTGTTGAGGGGGTTGGTTTTGTTTGGTTGTGTGTCGGTGGTGTCTTGTGTGGTCATCCTCGATCTTAACTGATCGATGTGGCATTTCCACGCTTGTCCGTCGGTTGTTTGTAGCCGGTACGAGTGTGGGCCTGTTAGCTGTGTTATGATTGCTGGTACCCATAATGGGTCTCCGTTTAGGTTCTTCGCATAGACAGCGTCGCCTGGTGCGAAGGTTTGGTGTTTGCTGGTGGAGTCTGGGGGTTTCTCTGGGTTGTAAGTGGGATGTAGTCTATCGAGTGGGGACCTTATTTTCCTCCCCATTAGCAGTTCTGCCGGGCTTTTATTTGTTGTGGTGTTCAGGGTTATGTGCTGTATGAAAAGTAATTTATTTATTTTGTCCTGGATCTCCCCGTGGTCTATTTTCTGGATGGTTTTTTTTGTGAATTGAACCATCCGTTCCACCCTACCATTCGCCGCCGGATGCGCCGGGGCTGTCAGTGCGTGTCGTATGCCCCTTTCCACTAGGAATTTTTTGAATTCTAGCGAGGTGAATTGGGGCCCATTGTCGGACACGAGGACATCCGGGAGGCTGTGTGTTGCAAAGAGTTTGCAGAGTTCTTTGGTCATGGCTTCCGTGGTGGTTGTTCTCATGTTGCTTACCTCCAGCCAGTTGGAGTAAGCATCTATGGTTATTAAGAAAGTGTGTCCTTTTGTGGGCCCGGCGAAATCTATGTGGATTCTAGACCAAGGTCCCTGGGGGTTTCCCACTCTAGGATGGGTGCTGTGGGTGGGCTTGGTCTAGTTTCCTGGCATCGTTGACACCTTGCTACCCAGGCCTCGATCTGTTTGTCCATCCCTGGCCACCAAGCGTAACTTCTGGCCAGGGCTTTCATTCTAACGATGCCCGGGTGCCCCTCGTGTAACAGTTCCAAAACCTTCCCTTGTAGTTTTTCCGGATGACCACCCTATCCCCCCATAGTATACACCCTTTTAGTAATGAGAGTTCCGTTTGCTGGTTCCGGAATATCCTGAAAGTCACGTCGTTGTCCTTTTCCAGCCACCCTTTCTCTACCCAATGCAAAACCCGCACCAGACGTTTGTCTTTATTAGTTTCTCGGGCAATGTCTGACGCGGTTATGGGTAGGTTGGGTAGAGTCTCTATGCTGAGGGTGGTCATCGTGGGTGCTGGGTCAGTGTCTGGTTCGGGTAATGGTGAGCGGCTTAAAGCATCCGCATGGGAGATAGTCTTACCAGGTGGGTGTGTGAGCCCGTAGGCGGCCAGGAATTCGGACCACTTTGTCATTTGGGGAGACAGAATGTTCGGGGTGGCCCTGTTCCCTGCAAGTATTCCCAGCAGCGGTTTGTGGTCGGTGATGATGGTAAACATCCGGCCGTAGAGGTACTCGTGAAACCTTTTTACTGCGGCAACGATAGCCAAAGCCTCTTTGTCCAGCTGGCTGTAGTTCCACTCCGGTTTGGTGAGGGTCCTTGAAAAGAACGCGATGGGTGCTTCCTTTCCGTCGGGGAGAGTGTGGCTGAGGACAGCGCCGATGTCGAAGGGTGATGCGTCGCATGTGATGGCTAGTGGTAGGGTCTTGTTGTACTGCATGAGGATGGCATCCGAAGTGACCAGGTCCTTGGTTTTCCTGAAGGTGGCTTCCTCGCGTTTCCCCCAAGTCCAGGTAGCCGCCTTGTCCAAAAGTCTATGCAAAGGCTCCGCCGCAGTCGCCGTTTGGGGCAGGAAGACATTATAAAAGTTAAGTAGCCCCAGAAACACCTGCAGTTCTGTTTTTGACCTGGGTGTGGGGGCTTCCTTGATGGCTTTAATTTTTTTTGTCGGTGGGGTGAATGCTGTGTCGGTCAAGGAGGTATCCTTGGAATTCGACCCGCTCTGTGTACAGCTAGCATTTTTCCCTCTTCACTTTAAGCCCGGTTTCTTTGAATCTCGTTAGCACCTCCCTTAGGCGACTCTCTAGTTCGGCCTGGTTGGTTGCCGATACTCGTACATCATCAAAGTATGGTATCACCCCCTTGATGCCTTGTAAGAGTCTTTCCATGAGGCTCTGGAAAATTCCAGGCGCCACGCTGACTCCAAATTGGAGGCGGTTGCATCTAAAGGCTCCCCGGGGACTATGGTTTGCGCCTCTGCAGTTTCCTCGTTGACCGGCAGTTGCTGATATGCTTGGGCCAGGTCGAGTTTCGCAAAAATTTGGCCCCTCCCAGTGAGTGTAGAAGATGCTGCACTACGGGGATGGGGTAAGCGCTTTGCTGCAAGGCGCCATTTAGGGTGGCCTTATAGTCCCCGCAGATTCTCACTGACCCATCAGGCTTGATTGGGGTGACTATGGGGGTCTCCCACCAGGCGTGGTCTATGGGTTGTAAGACCCCTTGCTTGACGAGCTTGTCAATTTGCTCGTCGATTTTCGGTTTGAGTGCGAAAGGTACCCACCTTGGTTTTAGGCATTTCGGGGGAACGTTTGGGTCTAAGCTGAAGGATATAGGGGGCCCTTGGTACTTGCCTAGGGTGCCGTCGAACACTTCTTGGAAGTCCCGGGCCAGTTGCTGCTCCCAGTCAGCTTCGGTGATGTGGTCGATGCCCGTGACTGCGATCCCTAGCAGTGCGAACCATTGAAGTCCCAGCAGGCTAGGTCGGTCTCAATCAACGATGGTCAGGGGAAGTCTTTCAGTGTGCCCCTTGTATGTCACTGTGAATTTTCCTGTTACGACTACAGGGATGCAGTTTCCCTGGTTGTCTTTGAGTATTAGTCTCTGGTTTTCTAGTTCCCTCCTCTGGATGGTAGGCACCAAGCGTTTAATTTCCTGCCATGCTACCATTGAGAGGTAGGACCTGGAGTCCACCTCCATTTTACAGGGTTCGCCTTCAATGCCTACCTCCACGTAGACCTTTCTGGTGTCTGTGGTAGTTGCGTGGCCGATGGTGACCGTTTGATGTGTCTCTTCTCTCCGCTAGCTCTCGCCCCCTCATTGGGCTCATCTGTTCCGTTCCCAATGGTTGTCTGCTGGGTGGT
Organism: Hydrophis major; assembly: GCA_033807585.1. Classification (NCBI taxonomy): domain Eukaryota; kingdom Metazoa; phylum Chordata; class Lepidosauria; order Squamata; family Elapidae; genus Hydrophis; species Hydrophis major. The sequence goes on from CM066330.1 coordinate 170,145,272, forward strand.
CTCTGGTCCTGGGGGGTGGGCTCTCTCGTTTCCGCTCGCTCGGGTCCCATCGTCTGGGGCTGTGGGTTTTCTTGAGGTGGCAGATGCAGGCTATGTGGCCTTTTTTGTCGCAGTGCCAGCAAACGGAGTCAAAGAACTAGCATTCGGATCTGGGGTGGTCACCTCCGCAACCGGCACACGCGGTCCTCAACTTACGACTCCGCTGGCTGCGCTGGTCGCGGCCTGCCTGGAGACGGTGGATGTCTTCCTCCTCATCTGACGTGCCCGAGGTGGAGTGGAGTTCGCCCTGGTGGGTGGTAGTTTTAGGTTGGGCCTCGGTCGACCTTGCAGGGTTGTTGTTTGCGGTGCGGTCCCCAGCGTTTGGTCTCCGCATGCGGTCTGCTGATTGTCGGGTTGCTTCGGCTGCCGCGGCTTCGAAAATGGCATCGGCGAGAGCGATGTTGCCCTTAGCCATCAACCGACTTTGGAGAACGGGTTCCCAAAGGCCGAGCACAATTCGGTCCCGCAGGGCCTCGTTCATATTGGAGAACTCGCATAGTCCTCCAAGGCGCCGCAGCTCTGCAACGAAATCACTGAAACTCTCGCCCGACCGCTGGTCCCGCTGATAAAATTTGTGTCGTCGGATGAGAATGGGTACGGCTGGAGTGTAGTGTTTCTGGAGTAATGGCTCTAGGTCCGCCCAATCCATCACGGTAACATCGGCGCACTTGGCTAGCACTTTTGCCATCTTAAACACTGCGTGTTTGCAGTGCGTTAGGAAGATGGCTCGTTTCTTCAGTCCCGTGGCATCCTTCAGATCGTTGCATTTGAGGAACATGTGGAATCTGTCCATGTAAGATTCCCAGTCCTCGCTGACGGGGTTGAAGGAGGTTGGTGGCGCGATGCTGGCCATCTCGTCGGTTGGCTGGCTTCCGTCGGACACGTGCTTCGGTTCAGGATAAGAATCCCAACCTCATCACCAGTGTTATATCCGCGTGGAAGGAAGCCAGGAGCCGGTGACTTTGTATCAAGCTCTTTATTGCAGTCAGGAACCGAACTGGCTCTTAGAAAAACTTTGCGGCTTTTTATTCCCAAGCCGCGGCGGCCATGGCCAATGGCACCACTTTGAATCTCCCGCGATTCAAATCTACCAAACGTGGGAGATTCTCAGCCAGCCAATCGGCGCGGCTCGCCTAGCCAATCCTAATGTCCCGCGCTTTGGCCAATCAAAGCGCGGGGATCTCAAGAATTCAAATGAAGGTACAGAACAAGTTCACTTACAATAAATCAGTCCTTTGTCTCTCCTTTTCAGTAGGGGAAAAACGCAGTCTTCAGTCTATCCAGTAATTAGGGATCATCAAGCCAGAGAAAGCAAGCTGATGTTCCTTGCTTCTTTTATGGTGCTTTCACAACCACTCCTTTAATTACATTCCTATATTTAAAGTTGCAGACACTAACTTATAAACCATGATAACATATTTATTATTTTACCTAAACCAGTTAGGGTAAACAATGTTATCCCTAACATTCTCCCCTTTTAGGTTAAATAATAATATAACTAATAACTATTTACAACTTTAAATCATATTTCTTACAACTCTCTTTAAACTTGATTACTCCTTGAGCTTTTGTAAATTGGTCTGCAATGTTTTCTTCTGTCATGCAGTATTCCAATTTAATTAGCCCATTCTTTACAGATTCTCTAACATTTAAGTATCTTAAATCAGTATGCTTTGATCTAGTTTTTACAGCAATATTAGTAGCTAACTTTATGGCTGCCTGGTTGTCCTCGTACACAATAATGGATTCTTTAACAGTTACACCTATGTCTAATAATAACTGTTTGTACAGAATTAAGTCAGTGCATAGTAATGACAGACATGAAAATTCCGCTTCCATCGTGCACAAGCTAATATGCTGTTGTCTGATTGACCTCCACCCTATTAGTGTCTTACCAAATAATATAGCCATCCCAGATGTTGATTTTCTAGTGTTTATGTCAGTTGCAAAACTTGCATCTGCATAGGCACTAAGACTCAAATCACCCTTTGGTTCTATATACAATGCATGGTTCATTGTTCCTTTAAGATATCTTAAAATTCTCTTTAATGATTGCCAATGACATTGATGTGGATCTGAATTAAAACGTGCCAGCTGATTTACACTATAAGCTATATCTGGCCTAGACCAATTGCTTATATATGATAAGCTACCAATCAAAGATTGATACATAGACTTATCAAATTTGGGACTTTGATCATCAGTTTGGCAAACTTCCTGACTCATTGGAGTCTTTGCCAGTTTACAAAGTTCCATTTTATACATTTTAATTAATTGGCAAATTTTATCTTCTTGAGATATCTTAAATCCATTTTTTGTTTTGTTAATTGTCAATCCTAGATACTTTTTAATTTCATCTAAATGCTTTAATTTTATCTTTTTAGCTAATAATGATATAATCTCATTAGCTTCATTATTAGTCTTAGTTATCAAAGCAATATCATCTGTAAATAATAACAATAATGACACCGTTCCATTATTTTCTCTTTTAAATACACATGGATCTGCTAAACCAGATTTAAATCCTATATTGTTTAATTCTTTCATAATATATTGGTTCCACTGAAAGCCAGATTGTTTCAACCCGTAAAGACTCTTTTTGAGTTTCCAACAATCATTACTATTTACTTTATTGTCTTTTATAATAACTGGCTTTTTCAAATATATAGTGTGCTGCAATGGTGCATGCAAATAAGCAGTTTCTACATCTAAATGGTTAATTAAATAGTTTTTCTTAGCTGCCCACACTAAAGCTGCTCTCAAAGATGTTGCTTTAAGACTTGGTGCAAAAACTTCATCGTAATCAGATGCAGTTTGATTAAATCCTTGAGCTATCAACCTAGCTTTATGGGTAACAGTCCCATCATTTCCTGTTTTTACTTTAAATATTTGCACCCAATGGATTTTTCTCCTGGAGGTAATTTGGCATCTTCATATACTTTCATTACCTTTAATGAATTTAGTTCTTTTTCCATTGCCTTTTGCCAATTCTCCTGATCCTTAGCAGGATACATCTTAAGTTCATCTACACTAGTTGGAACTTTAGTTACTTGGCAAACTATACTTGCTTGATACCTATCAGGTGGTCTAGTTACACGTGTAGTATGTCCAGGTATTACAGGACTTACAGGTGGACTTTCCTTTATTAACTCTTCTTGATTATCTAACTCTTCCTGATTAACTGTTTCCTTTTGTTCTGGTCCTATTTGCTCTTCGTGGACTTCTTTTTTAATTGGACTCTTCTTATAACTAGTCTGATCTTTTTGCCTTTTGTAGGGTTCAATAATTACTTCATTATTTAAATCTTGCTCTAATCTATTCCATCCTACATGTTCTAGGAATTTAGCACTAGCACTGATGTAAACTGTAGATGTACCTGGTTCCCAGAATCTATAAGATCTATGATTAGATTCATATCCTACAAAAAATAATCTTTTAGCTCTATGCTGTCCTTTTTGTCTAAGTTGTGTAGGGATATGCACCCATGCTGGTGCTCCAAATGTGTGCATGTAACTTAAATCAGGTTTTGTACCATGCCACAGTAGCCAATTGGCGTGGCTCACCTAGCCAATCCGATCGCCCTGCGCTTTGGCCAATCAAAGCGCGGGGATTTCAAGAATTCAAATGAAGGTACAGAACAAGTTCACTTACAATAAATCAGTCCTTTGTCTCTCCTTTTCAGTAGGGGAAAAACACAGTCTTCAGTCTATCCAGTAATTAGGGATCATCAAGCCAGAGAGAGCAAGCTGATGTTCCTTACTTCTTTTATGGTGCTTTCAAAACCACTCCCTTAATTACATTCCTATATTTAAAGTTGCAGACACTTTAACTTATAAACCATGATAACATATTTATTATTTTACCTAAACCAGTTAGGTTAAACAATGTTATCCCTAACAAGGTTTATTTCTTTTATTTATTTATAAAAGTTATATGTTATTTAAATGTATTCCTCTTAAATCATCTCTTCATCCGACTTTCTAACCGGGGGCTTGGCAAGTAGAATAATAACATTTTGATCAGACTTCCATAGGAAAAGCAGGAAACCTCATCCAAACGCATTTTGGATTTAGCTCTCCTCTTTGTCTGCACAAGCCCACCAAGGGCCACTAGGATATTGCAAAGTTCATCAGCCTTTGCTAAAATATTTAAATATATATTTATATTATGTATAATATATATTGTAGTCCTCAACTTACAACAGTTCATTTAATGACCATTCAAAGTTACAGCAGCAGTGAAAAAAAGTGACCATTTTTCACAGATACAATCCTGGTGATCAAAATTCAGATGATTGGCAAACAGTTCATGTCTATGGCCGTTCCTGTGTCCCAAGGTCATGTGATCACCTTTTGCAACCTTCTGACAAGCAAAGTCAGCAGGGAAGACAGATTCACCTAATAACCAAGTTATTAACTTATCAACTGCAGTGATTCACATAACAACTGTGGCAAGAACGGTCATAAAATGGGGCAAAACTCCCTTTAGAAATGTTTCACTTAGCATCAGAAATGTTGGGCTCAATTGTGGTCATAAATTGAGGACTACCTGCACTGGCTAATATTATTTTTCCCAATTTTCTATCAGGACTTAGGTTAATTCTTGTACTAAAAACTAAAAAGATCACATCGAAGTGCTGCATGTACATTCGTTTCCAATATTCAAATAATTCAGATAACTGATGTAGTTTATTGGAAAATGAAAGACTAAATGGAAATCAAATATATTAACAACAGGAATTTTGGTCATAAATCATGGACTACATATATGTGTGATCATCAGCTGCAAATCCACTTAGCAGAAACATAGCAGTGCCCAAATATCAATCCTCTGGTGTCCTTTCTTTCTCAGGCTTTTTTGCAAGGACTTTATGATGATATAGCTGAAGAGAAACAGCAGCTTTTCAAAGAGTTTGTCCTGAAGAAGCAGCTTGTTTTACAGATAGGGTGATCCTACATTATATTATTTTAGTGTCATACTGTGACTCTCACTGGGACATCCAGTAATTCATCTCTCATGCCTAGAAATTTAAAATTAGTTCTGCTAAAGAACCTGGTGTGATGTACTTCATTTTGAAACAGACACATATTCTTTTGGATATTTTTTTTTTCTGATAAGCAAAGAAAAGTTTCAGCTAGAACACTCCTGGAATGTTTGGAGGGCACAATTTCAACATCCATCTGAAATGAGTTAAGTTCAGGAGTGGTATCCTCTGTAACAACAAAAAGGACATTTTAATATCCTGGGGGAAAATGATCTGTCTGCCCATCTCAATTTTGTTGTAAATGGGACTATGGGAAGTAGTTTCTCTAGCTAGAGTCAGTGAAATATTAAACATTCTTATCAGCAATATATATACATACGGGCATAAACAAGCATGAGGAAAAGGGGGAGTAAATAAGGATAAGTATTTTTTTATTCCCCGCTCCCTGCTTCTTTGCTAAGATAAAATTGACCTCCACAGCTTTGTTACGTATGTGAATTTAACAAGAAGTTAATATTAAACATCTAGGAAATAGACCGATTTAAAATATAAACTCAACTTCAAGTGTTCCAGGATAAAGCAAATTGTCATAAATTAAGGCTCAAGTAGCTATTTTTATAAAGAGCTATTCTCTTCCAAAGGATATGTTGTTGGAAACATACTGGCGGTAATTTTGAATTTAGTTGCCAGCAGAATATCAGTTAATCCCTGCATCCAGATCAGAGGAAGCAGAGACACACCATTCAGTTAAATACAAAAAATTTTTTAAATTAAAATTTATTTATTAAATATTAACAAATTAAAAGACAAAAAGAAAAGATAAAAGGCTAAGGAAAACCATACAAAGACATGAACACCTAGCAAAAAAAATTATATTATATTTTTATATTTACATATCAAAATGGATAGGACTTTCCAAATCCTTTGAAGACATTTGTTTATTCTCGCTTTTATTATTTTTACAAATACAACACACCTTCCTTTTTTTCCACAACAACCCTGTGAGGTGAGTTGGGCTGAAAAAAAGTAACTGGCCCAAAGTCACCTAGCTGGCTTTCATGCCCAAAGTGAGAATTGAACTCAGACTTCTACTTTCTAGTCTGATACCTTAACCATTTGTCCAATTTTGTCTAATTGGCATGGATAGGACTACATAAAGTGGCCTTGGGTTATTTTAGCTTTAACCCCTTGAACATAATGATAGAAGAATAGAGATGAACAGTGGTATACCAGATAATTCCTCTTCTACTTTGAAGATAAAGGAAATAATTTGATGCATTTAGGATAAAGTATCCAACACATTGCAATGCAAGATTTCTTGGCAGCTATTTTAGATTATATAATAAGGTAACCAACATATCTGTCCAGCCCAACATTTTCATGTAGCTGCTAAACAGCATAAAGGGCCAAACAAAATCTTTACATATCAGATGTCAGGAGTCTAGGCCAGTGATGGGATACAATTTTTTTTACCAGTTCTGTGGGTGTGGCTTTGTGGATGTGGCAGGGGAAGAATACTGCAAAATCTCCAATCAGAGGTGGTATTTGCTGGTTCTCCAAACTACTCAAAATTTCCACTATCAGTTCTCCAGAATCGGCCAGAACCTGCTGAACACGACCTCTGCTCAAGGCATCAAACAGTAGCCTACCAGCATTATCTTTTGGATATTTCCCAAAATAAAGACTAGAACCACTGTAAAATGAGGTCCCAATCTCTCTAGGTGATTGAGAACATCATAGCTGATGGTGCTAATATTTCCAAAAATTCTAGGAGAATTGCATGAATGAATGAATGAAACTCAGAAACTCCACCAAGCTAAGCAAAGTTATTTCGGTACTATATAGATTGCCAGTTTGGCGTAGTGATTAGGCTAGAAATCAGAATACTGGTTCTACCTTAAGTGTTGTGTATGTACCATAGTTAATAAAGTATGAGTTTGAGGTAAAGTGCAGGGTTCTGGCCCTGCACTTCTGATTGGCTGTTAGGCGGCCAGATCGGATTGGTTAGTTCTGGGGAATCCGATTGGCCCTTAACAGAGAATTCTTATTGGTTAAAAGAGCTAGCGTTCATAGCTCGTTATTGGACAATTCTCACAAGAGTTGCCTATATAAGGCAGAGTTCACTGTTGTTGTGACGAGAAGTCACTATGCAAATAAAGAGCTGAAAGTTCACTATTCAGAGGCTGTCTCCAATTACTCCGACCCATGTTCAGTACTTAACACTGACAACGAAGGTGGGATGTGGAGACGTCTGAACCGAAGAAGCCAGGAAGCAATACCGAGCACGTGATAGACGACGCCAACAACGGAACCATGTCCGGCGGCATCATACCACTCGCTCCGTTCGATCCGAACCAAGAGGATTGTGAATCCTACATGGATCGCTTCCAAATGTTTCTCGAGACGAATAACTTGAAGGACGCCACACCAGCAAAGAAAAGGGCGCTGTTCCTGACGCATTGCGGCCCAGACATATTTAAGATGGCTAAAGCACTCGCCAAACCTCGAGAAGTGAAAGCCATGAGCTGGGACGACCTCGAACCCATCCTGAGAGACCATTACGCACCAACCGTGCCTACACTCGTGAGACGCCATGAGTTTTATCAGAGAAACCAACAAAAAGGGGAGAGCGTGGCCAATTTCATGGAGGACCTCTGAAATTTAGGGGGCCTCTTCGGGTTCGCCGATTTAGAAGAGGCACTGAGAGATCGAATAGTTCTGGGATTAGATGCACTAGGCGTGCAAAGCAAGCTGATGGCAAAAGGCAACATCAGCCTTGCTGACGCCATCGCCGAAGCCATGGCTGCGGAGGCGACCAAAAAGTCGGCTGCACAACTACGGCGAAGCCGCACTCCGGTGCCACCACCGGCCAGCGAAATCTCACCTAGCACAGAAGGGTAGCTATCAACAACGCACCACAAGGACCTCTCTTTGTCGTCAGACAGCGACAAAGAAGGGCTCCATCGACTGCGGTCCGACCGGGACCCTCGCCCGAAACCCTTACACCCTTGCACTGGCTGTGGAGCCAACCATGCCAGGGCCGAATGCAAATTCCACAACTCACTCTGCCATGAGTGCGGGAAACGAGGCCACATCGGCTGGGTCTGCCGCAGTTTACCAGGACTCAGCCAGGCCTCAAAAGGGGCCAACTATCGCCAATCGACAGGAAACCGTCCTGTAAGGTGAGAGCCAGCAAACCACTCCTACAGAAATCGAGCTTTGCAAAGAGAAGAGGCTCACCATACTATCACTATCGGTTACGCCTCAGCTTTGGACACTAAGAAAATCCGGGTCACGGTAGCCATCGAGAACTAGCCTTACCACATGGAGGTCGACTCGGGATCGTCCCTCTCGATGGTGTCTTGGAAGACACTCAAACAACTCATCCCCAAAATTCAATGCCAAGACCTCCAATTTCAACGACTCATCCTCAAGGACTACCAAGGAAATCGAATCCCCGTTGTCAGGTCCTGTCGAGTCCGAGTCTCCTTCAAGAAGCATACAGCGTACTTACCTCTAACGGTTATCGATAGAGATAGGCCTAGCCTACTAGGCCTCCAATGGTTCGCGCCACTCGGCATTGAAGTGGCCGGCGTGTACTGAGTCGGTGGTTGTGAGTGGGAGGAAGACCTTATCTCTGAGTTCAGCGACGTCTTCGCAGACAGCATAGGCGAGTATAAGGGGACCCCAATCTCATTCAGTCTAGATCCAAAAGTAGCTCCCATTCGCTTGAAGCCCCATCGAGTTCCGTTCTCTCTTAAAGCAAAAATCGACGAACAACTCGACAAGTTAATTGCTCAAGGGGTGTTGAAGCCCATCGATCACTCTCCATGGGAAACCCCTATTATAACACCCATTAAGCCAGATGGGTCAATCCGAATTTGTGGGAACTACCAGGCCACTTTGAACCACGCCCTACAGCAGAATGCGTATCCAGTTCTGGTAGTGCAGCACCTCCTCCATTCCTTGGGGGGCGGTAAGGTTTTTGCTAAATTAGATTTAGCCCAAGCTTATCAACAATTACCAGTGGATGAAAAAAACGGCTCAAGCCCAAACAATTGTAACGCACAGGGGAGCCTTTAAATGTACCCGATTGCAATTCGGAGTTAGTGTAGCCCCGGGGATCTTCCAGAGCCTTATGGAAAGGTTATTACAAGGAATCAAGGGCATGGTTCCGTATTTTGATGACCTATTAATTGTAGCCCCTACCAAAAAAATCTTGCAGGATCATTTGAAAAGTGTTCTTAAAAAATTCCAAGAGGCCGGACTTAAGGTGAAAAAAAATAAATGTCAATTGTATACTGACAATTATGAGTTTCTAGGGTACCGGATTGATAGCTAGGGCATTCATCCTCCCGAGAGTAAACTAAAAGCAATCAAAAACACTCCCAGGCCATGCAACAAGGCCGATCTCCAGGCGTTCTTAGGCCTCATTAATTTCTACAATGTATTTTCACTGCACAAGGCAACCGTCGCTGAACTGTTACACCGATTATTAGATAAAAAAGCATTGTGGGTATGGGGTTACCGGGAAGAGCAAGCGTTCCGGAATGTTAAAAAACTGCTCACATGTGACTCTGTACTTATGCAGTATAACGATACTTTGCCGTTAGTTATAATCTGCGATGCATCGCCTTTCGGGGTGGGCGCCATTTTGAGCCATGTACTGCCTAATGGGAACGAAGCCCCTGTTGCATACTTTTCGAAGACTCTTTCACAAGCAGAACGGAACTATGGACAAATTGATAAAGAAGCCCTCACAATCGTTTCAGCTTTAAAAAAATTTCATGAATATGTGTATGGAAGGACATTTACCATTATAACTGACCACAAACCATTGCTAGGGATAATCACCGGGGACAAGCCAACCCCCTACATATTATCCCCTAGAATGACCCGATGGTCAGAATTCCTAGCTGCTTATAATTATTGCCTGCAATATCACCCAGGGAAAGCCATTCCCCACGCCGACGCATTAAGCCGAGCACTGCTTCCAGAGACTCTCAACGATCCGGCACCAACGGCAACCACGTTGCAGATCGAAACACTCAACTCTCCGCCTATGACTGCCCGAGACATCGTGAGAGAAACCAAATGAGACCACACCCTAGCTCGAGTCCTAGGCTGGGTAGAACGTGGATGGCCATTGGACCAAGTACGAGATGACTTCGCACCATTCAAATCTCGACAGACTGAACTTTTTTCCCAAAAAGGCTGTATCATCTGGCGCGATAGAGTCATTGTCCCAGAACGACTCCGGAAGACACTGCTGCGAATTCTGCACGAGGGCCACCCCGGCATCGTGTGAATGAAGGCGCTTGCACGAAGCTACGCATGGTGGCCGGGCATGGACCGGCAAATCGAACAGTGGGTTAAAGCATGTTCCAATTGGCAACAAGTCAGCAACACCCCACCAAAAGTCATGCCTACTGAATGGGAGACGCCACGTGGACCCTGGTCCAGAATCCACCTGGATTTCGCAGGGCCAACCAAGGGCTATACCTTCCTGCTGACAGTCGACGCATACTCCAATTGGTTAGAAATTCATTGTATGATGGCTACGACCTCTGAGGCAGTGATCAAGATTCTAAACAGACTTTTTGCAATCCACGGATTGCCAGATGTCCTGGTGTCTCATAACAGGCTACAGTTTATGGCACTAATGTTCGAGCAGTACCTCGCTGACCGCGGCATCCGCCATGCGTTCACCTCGCCTGCGTACCCTGTGACCAATGGTCGAGCTGAACGCATGGTCCAATTTGTTAAAAAGACTTTGCAAAAAGTGGACTATGACAATATCGATGACAAGGTCAACCAAATTCTCTTTTTGCAACACATAACTCCACATAGCATCACCGGCAGAACTCCCACCAAACTACTGATGGGATGAAGACTCTGCTCCCACCTCGACCGGTAGCACCCTGCTTACGAACCGGAAAAGCCAATAGGATCCAGCGGCCGCTGTCACACCTTCCAGATAGGAGACCTCGTTTACGCACAAAACTTATCGGGCGACCCGTTATGGATAGAGGTGACAGTAGTACGAGTGACCAGCCCTAAATCCTACGTAGTGAAATGCTGTGACAATAAACTGTGGAAATGGCATATCGAGCAATTACGGTCATGACTCACAACGGCCAGTCAACAACTCCCCCATGACCAAACCAAGAGGGGGGGAGGTACGGAAGAAGATGAAGTTCCAGGGAATCTGCTTGAAGGGAGCGACGAACTAAGTGATACTCAGGAAATGGAGCAGGAAGGAGAAACGTTTGCACCGCCAGAAATTGCAGCTAAGCAAGAAGCAGAACCACTGCCAAACAACAATCTACCTCAACAGGATTGCAACCAAACAATCCAACGAAAATCCGAAAGAGTTAAAAGACAAACGTCCTATCTAAGGGACTATATAACTACACCATAATTAAGAAGCCAGGGGGAAGGGGTGTTGTGTATGTACCATAGTTAATAAAGTATGAGCTTGAGGTAAAGTGCAGGGTTCTGGCCCTGCACTTCTGATGGGCTGTTAGGCGGCCAGATTGGATTGGTTAGTTCTGGGGAATCCGATTGGCCCTTAACAGAGAATTCTTATTGGTTAAAAGAGCTAGCGTTCATAGCTCGTGATTGGACAATTCTCATCAGTTATTCGGTGGGAGTTCTGCCGGGTTGCCTATAGGCAGTTAATTCCAGAAAGTCAGCTGGGCCCGACTTAATTCCTGGTCTGGTGGTAAAAGATTGTGCTGAACAGTTAGCTGGGGTATGGACCGGAATTTTTAATCAATCCTTGACACAATGTGTGGTTCCTGTTTGTCTCAAGGCTTCCACCATCGTTCCACTGCCTAAAAAGTTGCCCACAAATGGTCCGAGCAACTATAGGTCGGTGGCACTAACTTCTATCTTAATGAAGTGCTTTGAGCAGCTAGTTCGAAATTATATTATCTCCTGCCTTCCCGATTTTTTTTGATGGGCTTCAGTTTGCTTACAAAAAAAAATAGATCAACCGAGGATGCAATTATCACTGTGCTTCACATGGCCTTATCCCATTTGGAAACACCGGGGAATTATGTAAGAATGTTGTTTGCAGATTTTAGTTCTGCTTTTAATACCATCATGCCGCACAGATTAATAGCTAAGTTTAAAGATCTAGATTTTCCAGATTCTATTTGCTTATGGATATTAAACTTTTTAACAAATCGTCCACAAAGAGTTAAATTGAATGACTATATTTCTACTGTCAAGACACTTAGCATTGGCACTCCACAAGGTTGTGTCCTTAGTCCACTTTTGTTCTCCATCTATTCATCTGATTGCACAAATAAACATCCCAACAATAGGATAATGAAATTTGCAGATGATACTACGCTTGTAGGACTTATTTCTGGAGATGATGAGTCTGCATATCGGGATGAGGTATTACAGCTATCCCGTTGGTGCAAAAATAATAATCTTCTATTTAATATCAAGAAGACCAAGGAGTTTATAGTGGACTATAGGAAAAAAAGAGCAGACATTCAGCCACTGTATATAGAGGGAGTTCATGTGGAACAGGTGGTTGAATGTAAGTTTCTCGAGACCATCATTACAAATAACCTGACCTGGAGTGCAAACACCGCTGCTTTAATTAAGAAGGCACAACAACGGTTGTATTTACTAAGGATTCTTAGGAAACAACAACTGGCTGAGAGTCTATTGACTACTTTCTATCGGAGTTCAATTGAGAGTATATTATCCTACTGTCTCTGTGTATGGTTCTTGAGCTGCACAGTGGCAGAGAAAAAGGCAATTCAGAGGGTGATTAAGATGGCCCAAAACATCATTGGCTGCTCACTTCCCTCTTTGGAAGAACTGTATAGGAATAGATGTAGGAGGAAGATACTTAATATATTGAATGACTCCTTTCATCCGGGACATCAGCTCTTTGAACTATTAACATCGAGAAGGAGATTTAGGGTATTAAGAAGGACGACCAGATTTAAGAACAGTTTTTATCCAAGTGCAGTTTTGAGTTTGAATGCAGGGTCATAAGATTTATGTGGAAGTGAATGAGAGTAATGGGGTTTTACATTTTTAAATTGCATAGAGATCATTGTATGGTCGGTTGTGTTTAGTTTTAATTTAATTTAATATTTTTTCTTTTAGTGGTGTTTGTCCAGTTTTTACTTGTGGAAGAGCACCTCATTTCGTTGCACCCGCTTGTGAGTGTAATGACAAATAAACTCTAAATCTAAATCTAAATCTATAAGGCAGAGCTCACTGTTGTTGTGACGAGAAGTCACTATGCAAATAAAGAGCTGAAAGTTCACTATTCAGAGGCTGTCTCCAATTACTCCGACCCATGTTCAGTACTTAACATTAAGCATGAAAACTGGCTGGGTGATTTTAGGCCAATCACTGTCCCGTAGCGTAATTCACTTGAATTTTTGTTGTGAGGAAAATAGGAGGAGTAACATACATATCATGTATATTTGTCTCATTGAGAGATATTTATAAAGTAATGAATGTGAGATTAAAAATGTAATAAACAAAGAAACAAATACCAAGCTGAAAGCCTAATAATTCAAAAGGATCCAGAAACTAGTATAGTTCAGATACATCTGGAGCTGCAAGGTATCACCATCTTGGTCCTAGAGCAATAGAATATATACGAGTAGCTAAACATTGTACATAAATCCCAGATCAATAGGTTATTTTTTATTATTATTATCACCTTTAAAGAGAGACAATCAGTGGTGTATTAACCATTAAGCAGACTAAGCATGTGCTTAGGGCACCAGGCCCAAAGCGGGCACCACAAAGTTGAGCATATGGCTTCGTTTGTACAAAAGAAAGGGAACACCAAGATTTGTCAGTGCTTAGGGCACTAGTGAGCCTTAACCTGCCACTGGATACAATTCATCTCTTCTGTGAATAAATGTTTGGTTTTCTTAGCCAAGAAGTCAGGCATTTCTGAGAGATTTAACCTACCAGGAAGAACAAGGAAGCAGGTGATGACTTTCTTCTCTTCATACTTTGACTATCCCTATCCACAAGCTGAAAAGTGTTGTAACTATGTATCATTCATGTACTTGCAACTATGTATCATTGCAACTATGTATCATTCATGTGTTTGCAACATTGTATCATTCACGTGTAATCATTAACTTCTGTCTCTTCAGTGACCTTTGCAAGGCACGTACAAGGGACAAGGAGCTAGACGGTTGTTAATAAGCTTATCCACATTATAAATAATCTGTCCGGTATGCAGCTTTGTAAACATGCACATCCTGATGAGATTATCATGTTTGACTTGAGCTTTGATTAAATCATTTTCTTGTAAAAAAGCACAATAAAAGAGCGTGTGCCAAGACATTCGGGGCGCGCTCATCAAGAGGAAACCTCGCTTCCTGTCATTTCTCTTCCCTTCGCTCCCTATCATGAGCCGCCCATCAGATGCGGGATGGCAGATACCGCATTCTGGTGACCCCAACGTGATTCCCTAAGGGGGATACGTTGCGACGTGCCCATATCTTATCAGCTCGATGGGAGCTGTCCATCGCCAGGCCTGAAGCGAATTGCACATCATCGGATCTGAAACACGGTCTCGACTTTCGTAAGTATGGGTGGAAACTTTTCTCAACAACAGACGCAGCATCTGAAGGAATTGAGGGAGTTAGTCGCTTCTTCTTCTAAATACTCTGCTAATTTAAAGGGCTCGCCTGTAAAAATGAAACCTATTGTTACATTATTGGCTTAAATGTGGCAACATTGTCCTAATTATTCAGAGGAAAGGTCCTTAAAAATTTCCACTTGGCAAAAAATTGGTGAACATCTCCATAGTCCTCCTCGTGCACCTATTGGCATTTTGGTCACTTGGAGGAAAATTATGGAGGCTTTAAAAGTCCATTATAAAATAGAAGCAGGGCGTGTGCTTGAATCTCCCCCACCAAGTTATGATAACTTCAATTTTCCCTAACTCAGGCAGAAGCTGCTGCCATTATTCAACAATGCCCCACATGTAGTAAGCAAGGACATTCCATTCCCATAGGAGTAAATCCTAGAGGATTAAAAGCTTGTGAAATTTGGCAAATGGATGTAACTCAGTATCCACCTTTTGCCCCTTGGAAATATTTGCACGTTTCCATCGATACATATTCAGGGTTTATTCTGGCTACTCCTCAAAGGGGAGAAACTGTAAAACATGTCATCAATCATTCAATTCGTACCTTTGCCTCGCTGGGACGTCCAAAAGAAATCAAAACTGACAATGGACCTGCCTATACAAGTTCTGCGTTCCAGGACTTCTGTAACAGATGGGATGTAACCCACAAGTTTGGGATTCCCTACAACAGCCAGGGGCAGGCTATTGTGGAACGAGCGAACTTATCTCTGAAAAGTGTTCTTGATCGATATTCGTTGCGGGAAAAACCCCCGAACCTCCCAGCATTGCAAAATTCTCTTAACATTTGTCTTTACACTTTAAACTTTCTTAATCTGACTGGCATTCCTCCCACTTTTGCTGCTTCACGTCATTTTTCCTCCCCCTCACCCCCGCCTAACAGACCTCTGGTATGTTATCGCAGATTGCCAGATCCTGCCTGGCAGGGTCCAGCTGAGCTTCTCACTTGGGGATGAGGCTACGCTGCGATCTTACTGCCAGACAAAACCACTTGCTGAATCCCTGGTAGGGCGGTTAGACCCTATCATGGGAATTCCTCTGCTACATCTGTATCTTAAAACTCTTCCTGATATTCTTGCCTATATCTTCTTTGCAATTTCTACCTTACTTCAACAAAACCTATGCTTCCTGTCAAAAGACTATTCGTGTTAAAACCATTTCATTAACAGAAGGCTATTATACTTGCTCCATGTGGGTACGTCATGAAATGCTACCCGTAGTTTTCACTCTGTCACTTCTGTTTTGTTTAAAGAACACTCTACCACTCGTTCTTTTGTTCCTTCTTTACTCTTCCTATGGAAAGGAACCTTAAAATCTTTTCCTCTATTCAATCTAAACATAGGGGGACCTAGATGTCCTTCTATTGTATTATGGGTTTCCCCACCCCAACCAACATCCTTGATGAATTATCAAATTAATCTTTATTGTCATTATTGTAATTATTATCCTTTTTCTACTAATTGAATTCTCTCCTCATCTCGTAAATGTTCTACAACTAACTTGTCCATAGCCCTCTCTCCTACTTGTCATGCCTTTATATACCCGAACTCTGATCCTGTCAACAAACGACGCTTCAAAAGAACTGTCCATGACGATCCGCAGAAGCCTCATAGAAGATATAATATTGCTTGGACTATAATTGACTTTCAAGGTGTTCGTTTAAGTTCCACAACCAATTTTTCTCGCATAGAAGACTTCTACCCACCACTTCAATTCGATTTGGCAGACGCACCCACACAACCAGGGGATATTCTGCAATCTACACCACTGCAGGAGGAACTTTAACATCACGCCTGAAAGGAATGTATTTTATCCCTGGCAATAATTTTGTTTGGACTTGTTCCACCGGTCTCATGACATGTGTCCACGGGGATGAAATTGTTAAATCCAAATCTTTTTGCATTCAAGTATGGCTTGTGTGTATAACTCTGATGATTTTATATCCCTACAGGTACCCATGGAATACCCCCTTTTGCAAAATCGTAAAGATTTAGATCTGTTATTTTTTAAAAAAACAAGGGGGATTGTGTGCTATGCTTAAAGAAGAATGTTGTCTTTAGGCCGATAGCAGGGGGGGTTGTTTTCTAATTCGCCATGGCATACAACCTTTTTAACTGCATTGGCAGGATCATTAATAATCACTATATTGATATGTATTATAGGACCTTGTTGTTTTTATAGAATATTGCAAATTTTGAAAAATTAATTATCCTCTGCTGATGTTAATGTGCTATTGCAAGCTCATGTTATATCCTCAACACCGGACGAAAAAATGTCATTGCTGAGTTACCGCTCCTTGGACAACCCTGACAGCTGACGGGTCGCACTCTTGCCTAGATGACGGGGACAGCGAACATTTCAGAAAAATGGTTCCTGTCTTCTTGGACGAGGAAGAAGACTCATCATAAATAATAAAAACAGAGGAGATGTTGTAACTATGTATCATTCATGTGTTTGCAACTATGTATCATTGCAACTATGTATCATTCATGTGTTTGCAACATTGTATCATTCACGTGTAATCATTAACTTCTGTCTCTTCAGTGACCTTTGCAAGGCACGTATAAGGGACAAGGAGCTAGACGGTTGTTAATAAGCTTATCCACATTGTAAATAATCTGTCCGGTATGCAGCTTTGTAAACATGCACATCCTGATGAGATTAACATGTTTGACTTGAGCTTTTTAATTAAATCATTTTCTTTTAAAAAAGCACAATAAAAGAGCGTGTGCCAAGACATTCGGGGCGCGCTCATCAAGAGGAAACCTTGCTTCCTGTCGTTTCTCTTCCCTTCGCTCCCTATCATGAACCGCCCATCAGATGCGGGATGGCAGATACCGCAGAAAAGGCTCCAATTTTTTTAAAAAACAGGCTTTTATGGTGTTTAAATCTCAATCACTGCCCCAGTTCTAGATTCCAAAGTGATATAGATTATATTCTGGCAAGTAACAACTGAAGATGCTAGCAAAAATTAGCCTTCATTTTGAAGTCAAACCGGTCGTCTCCTTGAAGCTTCCTTTTTACCCCCATAGATTTATATTAAAATGCTTTTTAACCCATTCATTTTAGTCAAATGGAAAAATAGCCAGTTCAAACAGGATGGTACAAATCATACTTCATGGTGTGTCCAGAAATGGGCAACTTTTAAAAAGTTCTTAATTAGCCAAATATATTTGTTGATCCATTCTGACATTTTTCTGAAGGTTAACAGTTTTGTTGTTGTTGGCATTGTTACATGATCTTAAACCTATTTTAGCTGTCAAAGTAGGACATTTAAACAATCTGTAGCTTAAGTGCAAATAACATTTAATTTGCTGTGGGAGTAGGAATCATTTTGTTTCTTTGATAACCATGCCCTTCACTCTAACATCCTATTGAATAAAACACTCTTATTTAAAAAACATAAAAATTGCAATGATTTCCCCTGTGATCTTTCATGTCAACAAAATAATTTAGCATTACCAGAGCCATTAATGTTCTTTGTGCCTTATTTCTATCATATATGCTTTCCTCTCCATTCTTGTGTATGTATAATATCCATCTTGGATATTCAGTTTAAAAAAAAATAGGAACAAGTCCTTCCATTAGGTTGGATCAAATGGCCTGCTTAAGCTACCCAACTGAATTTTTAATGAAACAGAATCACAGTGTCATACACATACTGCATTCTCACAGTCTAATAGCATGATGATTATTTCCTGTCTTGGACACCAGATATTTTTAAGCCTAAAATCATTTAACAGAATCCTACACAATCTTAAAGAGAGATGCCTTTCTTATTGTGGACCTCTGGTATATGACATAATAATATTCTAAATGCTAGAATGTTCATTTTGCAGATTATAAATTTTACAAATTGGCAGCAGTTGTGTGCAAAATTGTATTTCCTGTTACCTGATTATACGTCAACAGACCCAACCTGCTTAAATGAGAGCCAACTGGCATATAAATTTATTATTATATATACAAAAATGTGAAATTGTGGCTGCCAGATTTTTAGCTCATGTTGGCCTTCATATGCATCAAATCCTTCCCAAGATCCCAAGATCTTATAATGTATTGGGGTATTATAGGTCAATACAGATTTTCTAAGTTTTTGCCATCCAAAGTTTTTTTTAACATGTTTCCTAATGTTCTTATAACCACTGGGACTACCAAGGCCAATTTGGGCCATAATATTTCAATTAAATTTTTCAGATCTTAATATTTTGTTATCTTCTCCAATTCTTTGTCTTCTATTCTAGAATCACCTGATAGTTCCACATCAATTATCCATACTTTCTTTTGTTCAACCATGTTAAACATGGCTAGGATTTCATTATTTAGATTTTTTTCTAATTTTACCTTGTTTGCATCAGTTCAAATGACTTGTTCTTGACCAGCTAAAATCAATCTTTCAATTTCATTTTTAATGTTCCAGTTGTAACCCATTGCCAAGTTTTATTTTTATGAACTTTTTCCTCAGTCCTTTGTAGAAATTGACCATGTAATGCTTTTCTTTGCCAGCATTCTAACCTTGTTTTTATTACATTATTTCTATATGTATACTGAGAGTATTTACACCAAGACAAATTCCGTGTGTGTCCAATCACACTTGGACAAGTGTATTCTATTCTATTCTATTCTATTCTATTCTATTCTATTCTATTCTATTCTATTCTATTCTATATTCACTTTTGCTTCCTGCACATTCAGTAAGTTCCAGTTTTTAATTATCAGTTTGTTTGTCTTGAAATAAACCTCTGTATCCTCTCCATAGGGCAGGTATAATCTATCAATATCACTACAACAATTTATTAGATATATATTATTATTTTTAGGCATAATTATGAAGATTTTTCACAATTGAGATTGAGTTCTTAGCTATGAGATATAATGAAAAAGGAATGGCTTTACCTTTTAAGGAAACACACTTAAATCTTCACCAACCACAATAAGAACAAGCATTCTAAAAGTTTGACTCAATACAGCTCATTTTCTTAATATAAAAACTTAAATAAATGAAATAAAATAAAACAGAGTGGAGCAAGAAAGCTGAAGTAAACATAAATACCTTTTGCTGAATTTCTATTCATCTGAATATACCCAGGAACAGGTGGGCTACCTCACGTAAATCTTTGAAAAACATAAGACATACATAATACCTTTGTTAAAGGGAAACAAATTCCTAGAAAGATAAGATAAAATAATGAATTATTCTTCATACCAAGTCTCAAACAGCTGGTCTAGCAAATAAATCAAAAAATCTAGGTAACTTTATTATTCTATACTGGGTGTCCAGTCTTTAAATAAAACCAATGGTGGTATTCTGCCGATTTGGCATGGTTCGGCCGAACCGGTAGCTTCATGGATCATCTGGGCACTCCCACCTGCTCCAGCTCTATGCTGACCTTTATTTCCTGCTTTTCAACCTCAGCTGCTTCGTGAGGCACAGCTGATTGCCACACGTCAACTGTTTAACACACAGGGCTTGCAACAGAAGGTGAGTTGCAAATGCTGCAAATGCGCAAGGTGCATGTACGCATACAAAGCGCACGCTCGCATCGAACCGGTAGGAAAACTTTTTGAAACCCACAACTGAATAAAACAGTTGTGTAACCTAGTTTATGGAAGTGCCCGGTTCATCTTATCTATACAGCATAAAATTATCTTAAACCATTTTGTATAATGTGTAAATAGGAAGGGCAGCAATTTTGCATAAATATGCTCAAATATAAAGGCTTCTTATAATTTTAAAAAACCTATCTATGGATTGTCTCCTAAACAGCTTAGGAAAATAAATATCAATGGATCATTCAAACATTATATTTAATACATTTTTATTTGATATCTACCTTTCTTCATCTTTTATATTTTGAACATATTAGTGACCGATCCTTTCCATCTGAGTTGAGTTCTATAAGGTCCATAAGTTTTGGGATAGCTTTACCCAAACCATGATCTAAACTTGGATACAAAAAGGGAGAAAATCTTTTTAATGGTTTGTACTTCCAAATTGAAGTAAAAACCCTACAAGGAGTTGTAATTGGCACCAGTACTGTAATTGCATTTGGCTTCAACTCAACATTTTATTTACCCAGGCATTTTAATTAATTGTTTCTATTTGCCCAGCAGTATTTATTGTCATCTATCTTTTATCACGGTGGTGTAGTATTCACATGGCATGTTGTCTTATTTATCTAATTTGTATACTTTTCTAATATATATAGAAGGATAAACAACATTTCTACAGAGGTTTGTAGAAATAAAGTAATGTACAAATGTAATACAAATCTTAATACATATATTACTGCAAAAATAAACATGAGTAACATTGCAAAAATTTAAAATGTTGATTGTACATTTGTCTGGCTTGCAAACTCATTGCTATATTATGAATCCAATCCTATTTTTCTCCCTCCTCCAGTTACCAGACAAAAATATCTATACTTAAATGTATAGCAAGATACTGTGGTATGCAAAGCTATCAAAATACTTGTAAAGAAAAAAGGCAGTTATCATATGTATACATGCAAAACAGGGAGGGAGAGAGAAAGAGAAAGAGAGGGAGGGAGGGAGAGAGAGAGAAATTTCACTGGCAATTGTCATTTTTCCTCCATAGTTTTCTAAGGTGTCCAATGTTTATGGTTTGAGATCAGCCCTGATCTGAAACCATAAACATTGGGACATTATGAGAATGGACATGCCTCCATTGAAAACTCCAGTTTTCTGCTTCCAGCCATGTGTAACCTGTAAGGTGGCATCTCTACCTACCTGCCTTCCCTGCCTTTAAAAAAGGAGAAAGTTAAATATGTCTGTGGCATTTCTGCATAGTTACTCCTCCCTCCTCTTTGCAGGACATGCCAGAACCAATGTATGTGTACCTTGCCAGCTTGGCACACTGGAGTGAGAAACTGGAAGAAGTGTAAGCTGGATTCTCCACCAATGAGAATACAAATTCTAACTCTAGCCAGCCACTAAAAGGCTTTTCTCAAGAAATGGGAAAAGACTGTATTCCCAAGGCTATAACAGGAGATTCCTTGTAGGGGGCACAGACCTCTAGAATGATACATGGCTTGAAATCACTTTTTAAGAAGGAATATTGTTATACCAGAAGAAGCCACAAAAAGAAGCTCTTTATCATTGTCTTGAGCATTGTCACTACAGTCAGTTAAGTTGGCCTGTTTCCTGAATGTTGCTAACAGAGGTCCTGCTCATATCCATTCATACTTCTACAACATATGAGTTTCTGCATCCATTTCAGAATAAAAGATGTTTGAATAAATAAACTGGACTTTTCATTCCTTTTGAAATGGTTTGCCTTGCTACAACGAGATGAAAGTTGCAGGCTCTTCACCTTTGCTCTCTGTGAGTAGTTGTTCTTTTCAATCTGCTGCCTGAAAACAGTAACACTCAATTAAAATCAAAACAACAGGAACATTTGCACACAAAAGAAAAATAAGCAAATGTTCTGTTCCCAAGCTTTATGCTAATACAGAATAGAGTTTGATACATAGGAAACAGTTATTCTTTCAGAATGATGCACATAGTGTACCTTCCCTTAATCTCTCAGATAATATACAGATATATGATAGTTACATCATGCCCCCATGGATAGTTTACATAGCTTCCAACACTTATTTTTGCACACTGAATTTCTCATTCAGTATTTCCATGATGTTCCATGAGTCCCAAAAATTATGTTGTCAGGCTGCAGAAGAAGACCAGAAGGTCACACCAGAATATCACGAGAATTTGTAGAATTTTATGGTTTCATATTCACCTGTACATCACCTGTCAAAACTATACTATTAACCTAATATGTGTATGCATGTATGTATAGTGAACAAAGAAATATGAGCTTGATTCATTAGTTATGTCAGCTAATTTACAGAGCAGGAGTTATTGATTCCTGGTGAAAGCATACATTTTTGCCCTAAGGTAAGGGAGCACATATTGTAGGTATCTATAATTTGTAAGTTTGATTGGATTACAGCTTTTATGGGAGCTATATATCTCCCATATCTTGAGGTGTCTAGTCAAGAAAAGATAATAGAGAATATGCACATTTGAAGCTTAAGATAGTTATGAATGACTAAGTGGGGCAGAATATAAATAGCAATAATTATTAGTAATGTTTGCATATATTGGAGTGATGGCATATGTATATTCATTCATATACACTTTGGAAAATATTTTTTAAAAATCTATAAATACTTGTTTGCATTAGAAGTGCACTGCTGTATTTCTTTTACCTCAAAAATATGCATCCCTTAGTGAAATAGTGCATCCCCAAAAATATGCATCCCTTAGTGAATAGTGAAAAGAATGACTAGGTGTGACATGACAGCAGTGTTCCAATATTTGCCACAAAGAAGAAGGGGTCAACCTATTTTTCAAAGCATCAGAAGGCAAAACAAGAACCAACGGATAGTAATGAAGGAGAGAAGTAACCTAGAACTAAGAAAAAAAATCCTATCAGTGAAGGCAGTCAACCAGTGGAACAGCTTGCCTTCAGAAGTTGTGGGTGTTCCATCACTGTAAGTTTTTAAGAAGAGATTGGAAGCCACTTGTCTGGAATAGTATAAAGTCTCCTGCTTGAGCAGTGGTTGGACTAGAAAACCTTCAAGGTCCCTTCAAATTCTGTTATTCTGTTATTCTGAATACTTATGAATGTTTCCACAGAATATTCTATGCCTTTCAGATAAATACTATTAACCATCTTTTTAATCTCAGAGCTAATATTTATTTAAAATGTTATTTTTTCATACTTGCATTGGAATGTCTTTACTGTTAGATATTGTTCAAGTTTTGTTTAAACAAATCTTTGCTTCAGCTTTTGTTTAGATGAATAATACTATTATAGCCATGTATATATTTCAAAAAATAATATAGGTTTTATTTGGACGTGACCAAAGAGCAGCTAATGTCCAGCAGCAATATCTCTTCTTTTGTCCATTTTCTTTCTTTGGCCTTGGTGAGCAACCTTTAATACTATCATTCCAATTCTTCCCCACCAATATTGTCTCCCAAGATCACCACTGCACAAAGGGCTATAATGTCTTTCCAATGAGATTACTATATAAAATGTTTAGCTGTGAGTAATGTTGTACCAAAGAGTGTGCTGTGAGTTCTCAAGACAGCTTTAAGACAAGATCCTGTTGAACATAAGTAAAAAAAGAACTTTATTGTATTATTTGTGACAGGACAGAACACCATTGAAATAAGGTTAGCCATGTCTACCCACTTGTTTCAATATACATTGCCACAAATAATACAATAACTTTATCTCCATCTATTTGTTGTAAGACTCCATGTCATAGTAATAACTCCTCTGAGTCAAATGCATCTTTCCTTTCTTGTCAGATGCTTTGATAGCTTTTACTCCAACCTCTGAACCATCACAATGAGAATTCAATCCCTTTCTAGAAAATAATAATGATCATAACATCAGTTATTGTCAAAAGGAAGAAAAAGGGGTCAGGGAGAGAGCAGTCTCATTAGTTCTTTCGGTAAATGAATGGCCACTCAACCTTGCATGGAAAGTTACTGACAAATATACTGGAACTACATTCTCCATAATCACACATGTAACCCAGAGATTTGGGGGGGGGGGGGGGGGAGAATCTCAGGCAAAGGATAATACAATAATGTAGTTAAAGGCATTTTAAATTAGTCAGCAATTCTCTAGTCTGTGCTTTCCCTTTGGAACAAAAGAGATGTAGGCAATTATTTTAAATTAGGCTACATGGGGATATTATTTGTATAACCAAAATAGGTTTCTCTTTGTAATTAAGTTTAATGGACATTATTGGAAAGAAGAATCAAACTAATTTTGAAAAAACCCAAGAACTGCCAAACTTCATAAAGCTCTTTTGTCTGAAACTCCAATCATCTTAAAGTAGTCTTTACTGGGTATTTTCAACACTCTCATTAAGATACTGAAAGAACCATGAAGTACAGATTGTTCAATGAAGAGCAAGGGAAAGCATTAAGCTAGGTTGTTTATTCTATTTTATATAAAAGAACCTAAGAATACATCTGCTAGGTCAGGCCAAGATCCACCTTCGTTTAACAGTGTTTTCCATGGTCAATCAGATATACATGGATGCTGACAAGCAGAGACATTTTTTTCTACTCCATTGTCCTTGGTACCTAGAGGTAATAATGTATCTCAAAACTAAATATCTCAGTGGACCTATCATCCATGAATTTATTTTTAAAAGCATCCAAGTTGGATGTCAATGGAGATTCTTAGTCATCCAGGTCATGGTTGTCACAAAGGTGCTTTTTCAAAAGGCAACTGGATTTTGTTTTTCCTTGAGGACATCCAAGAAGTTTCTTCAGTTCTATCAGTAGAAGAAGAAAAAAAGCTTCTTGAGTGAGAAGTGAAATGTCTTCAAGAAAAAAGTCCAGTTGCCTCTTGCAAAAGTACCATTGGGACATCCAAGTTGGACTTCCACAATTAATTATCCGCTATTTTTTATCACCTTTGCTAAATAACCCCTAAGGCTGTTATTATGAGAGTAGGAGAAACTTTTTTGGGTATCTAGTTTTTCCATGCCATGCTTCAGGGATTTTATTGACTCAGCCCAATTTTTAGAAAAACTGGTCGGTTATACACATTGCAATTCAGCAAAACATCTTATATTTTTTTTCCCTGCTTCTCCAGAGAAAGAAAGAAAGCCTGGAGTGCATCTGATACAGATCAGATATTATATGTACAAAGCCAGGATCCTAATGGAATTGGATCCTGACTTTCAAAACAACAACTTCTCCAAGTACCAGATGTAAATTTACAGTATATTCTAGCTTTAATTACATGGGAAAATGCTGGGATTTAAGCATCTAATGAAGTATTTACCTTCTGTTAATTCCCTTTTAATAGAACTTCCTGTGCATAATTCTAGTTGTTTTTAAATGAAAATATCTCCCAGCATTTTCATATGAACATATTCCTATTTAGTTTAGTAGGACCCCAGACACAACATTGCATTATATCAACCCAATTCTAAGCAGGCATGTGGCCCATAAGTTTAAAAATGTTGCTGATGCTTCTTAACTAATAAAGTTTTAAAATTGTTTTAGCTGTAATACTTTACCATTTTAGGGGTGGTTACAATTACCCTGAAAATCTAAAGACTCGTGTCCCTCAAGTGGGATATCAAACCTTTTCTTTTTAACACTTCTGTTCTCTGTCTAAACCAGCTTTTCTAATGTTTTTATTATCAAACTGCCACTCAGCTCAGAAGGCATTCTCTGTACAGTGGTGCATTCTTTTTCTTTTGTGTTTCATTTCTTTAGAGTTCCAATTTGACCATTTTTACTTATTTATTCGTTTGCTTGGGACACTTTTAGAATGCCTGAGTCACATTCAATAATGGTTCACAAGAATAACATTCTATGTCATAAAATCAAGAAAGCAATAAAACAATAATATTTACAATACTATAGCAAAATCAATATCACTCTCTTAGTTCAGTTTTCTGGAATAACTGGATTTTGACAAATTTCCAGAAGAAGCCACTCTTAATTCTTAGAATTCTTCTACTTAGAACAGATTCCTGAATGTATATGTTTAACGACACTGTTTTTTGTTTGTTTGTTTTCCCAAAGATGCTTTTTCAAGAAGCAACTTCTTCAGCTGAGAGCGAAGAAACTTCTTGGATGAGAAACGAAACATCTTCAGAGAAAAACCAGAAAGTCCAATTGCCTCTTGAAAAAGCACCTTCGGAACAAACATGACCTGGATGACTGAGGCTCTCCATAGACAAGTTTGTTCGTTCGTTTTATGTCAAATGAATGCAGCAGTTTAAAAGACACATTGGCCATCTCCTGCTTAGTTTCTATTTCACCACCCAGAATTTCTTTTGGTAGATGTTGGATCATATAGATTTGATTACTAACTAAATAATTTTTGATGGGCTGGCATGAAATATTATTGTCAGAATTACAATTCTGACTGCCTAATTAAATACCTTGCCATGCATGACTTCACACACCTTAATTGTATCCATTCTCTATTGCCATTTTGCAAAGATAAACTGCCCTAGCTTTTTCTTGCAGATATTCTTGATCCTCCTGATCATTTTGGTTGGCCCTTTCTACATTTTTTCCAAGCTGAACGCTTCCTTTGTAAGATTACTTGTGCATTAGCTCCATGTTCAATTCTTGAATCTGTAGGTGAGCTCCAAATTATTATATATTGATACCTGCACGTTTTTGAATGCTGTGATGCTGTTTCACCCTAAAATAATGTTTTCAAAATATATATTAAGGGGAGAAGCACACAGATATTGTATATTAGAAAAGATATATACATTCAGCATATAGCAGGGGTATTCCGAACTAGCAGGCTCGTAATCCTGCAAACCTGATTGGCCATCAACAGCAGGCTTGTAATCCTGCAAACCTGATTGGTCCATCAACAACGGGTCATGATTGGTCACTCCAGACTGATCCGATTGGCTAGTTAATGGGCTGCCATGATTGGATGCTCCAAGCGTGGCAAGCTTGAATCATTGTCATTGGACGCTTTGGCAGCAGCCAGCTCTGTAAAAGGAGCTGCTGCTGCCAGGCTCATTGCTCTGTTCTGAAGTCACTAATAAAGAGTTGAAGTTACTATCCGATGTCACGTCTCCGTTATTACGCCCATCCTCCAAGATATTACACTGGCAACGAGGATGGAATACGGAGACAATAGAGCTGACTGAGCACTCGCAGAATTGACAGAGCACATGGCTGAACAAAGCACAGATATCGGCAGAATAGCCAGCAGCGCTATACCACCCGCCCTGTTTGATCCAGCATGCGAAGATTGAGACTCGTATATGGACAAGTTTCAAATGTTCCTGGAATCAAATAATCTGAAGGAGGCCACATCAAGCAAAAAACGTGTGGTTTTCCTAACTCATTGCAGACCCGCTGTTTTCAGAATGGCAAAGGCACTTGCAAAAATGGCTGAAGTCAAAACGATGGACTGGGATATCCTTGCTCCCATCCTTCAGGCTCATTACGCTCCCGCAGTTCCTATCCTTATTAGAAGACACGAATTTTACCAGAGGGACCAATGCGGAGGTGAGAACATTGGGGATTTTGTAGCTGATCTAAGAAATTTGGGTGGACTGTTTGGCTTCATAAATCTAGAAGAAGCCATGAGAGATTGGATTGTCCTCAGCCTAAGAGACCCCACTGCCCAAAGCAAGATTATGGCAAAGGGAGACATCACCCTCGCAGATGCCATAGCAGATGCCACTGCAGTGGAAACTACTCACAAATCAGCAGCCTGAATGTGCCGAACGAATGGGGCCAACCGCCAATCCACCAGCGACACAGCAATACCCTCAGAAAGACACACAGCATCCGCCCACCATGAAGACATCGAATCCTCATTGGATAGTGAAGAAGAAGAAGTCAACAGACTCAGGTCAGAGCCTGAGCAGCGAGACCAGCGCGGTCGTAAATCCAATTTCCAATGTGCCGGATGTGGGGGAAACCACCCATGATCAGACTGCAGGTTCCTAGGTGCCATCTGTTGTTCCTGTGATAAAAGGGGCCACATTGCTAAAGTGTGCTGGAACAAAAGAGGACCCAGCCCCAAGAGGAAAGAAAATAATTTCCGACAAGCATCAGGCACCCCACCAACAAACCGGGACCGCCCAAGCAACCAATGGAGCCAGTACAACAGAAACCGAATGTTTACTGGTGCAACCAGATGGGAAGAGGCACATCAGACCATCACCGTCGGCCACGCTTCATCCTTGGATGCAAAAAAAAACCTGGGTAAAGGTCAACATTGAAAATTGGCCATGCATCATGGAAGTGGACTCCGGGTCTTCCCTATCCATGGTCTCCTGGAAAACCATCAAGCAGCTGATCCCTGACATCCGCCGCCAGGATCTCAGCACTCAGAGACTTATATTAAAGGACTACCAAGGCAAACAAATCCTGGTTGCTGGTTCCAGTCACATCCAGGTCTCTTTTAAGGACCACACCGCAATACTACCTCTAATCATTGTTGACAGAGACCGGCCCAGCTTATTGGGTTTGCAGTGGTTCGTGCCATTAGGAATCAAAATGGCAGGCATCAACCAGACTGTAGACGAAGACTGGGAGGAGGCCCTCATCCATGACTTTCAAGAGGTCTTCACTGAACAATTAGGCAAGTACAAAGGGTCCCCCATCTCATTTAATTTCTGCCCTGATATCGCACCCATTTGTCTAAAGCCATGCCGAGTCCCTTTTGCTCTCAAACCGAAAATTGACGAGCAATTGGACAAATTAATTGCACAAGGTGTGTTAGAAGCCATCGACCACGCCCGATGGGAGACCCCAATTGTAACTCCCATAAAACCTGACGGATCTTTGAGAATCTGTGGGGATTACAAGGCTACCCTAAACCATGCGTTGCAGCAGAGCGCCTATCCAGTACCCGTGGTCCAACATCTCCTTCACTCACTCGGGGGCGGAAAGGTATTCGCAAAGCTTGACCTAGTCCAAGCTTATCAACAGCTACCAGTAGACGCAGCAACTGCAGAAGCCCAAACCATAGTTACGCACAGGGGTGCGTTCAAATGTAACAGACTCCAGTTCGGAGTAAGCGTAGCACCTGGCATTTTTCAAAGTTTGATGGAAAGGTTGTTACAGGGCATAAAAGGGGTGGTGCCCTATTTCGATGATGTATTAATAGCCACCCCTACAAGAAGTCAGTTAGAGAAACGCCTGAGAACTGTCCTACAAAGATTCAAAGATGCAGGCCTCAAGGTTAAGAAGGAAAAGTGCCAGTTATGCACTGAGAGGGTTGAATTTCTTGGTTACCTTCTTGACAGAGGATTCACCCTACTGAAAAGAAATTGGCTGCCATTAAAAATGCCCCAAGACCAAAGAACAAAACAGACCTCCAAGCCTTCCTGGGACTCATTAACTTGTATAACATCTTCCTACCCCAGAAGGCAACTGTTGCTGAACCCCTGCATAGGCTTCTCGACAAGAAGGCTTCCTGGTTTTGGGGACGTCGGGAGGAGCAGGCTTTCCAACAAGTAAAAGACCTTTTAATTTGGGATGCAGTTCTCATCCAATATAACAAGACACTTCCATTGACTGTGACTTGTGACACCTCACCTTTTGGGGTAGGAGCCATCCTGAGCCACGTCCTACCAAATGGTACAGAGGCACCTATTGCATTCTTTTCAAGAACTTTATCTAAAACAGAGAGAAACTATAGTCACTTAGATAAAGAAGCCCTCACTATTGTATCTGTGATTAAAAGGTTCCACGAATACATGTACGGAAGATCCTTTTCCATCATCACAGATCATAGCCATTGCTTGGCATCTTGGCAGGGGACAAACCAACTCCCCACATCCTATCTCCAAGGATGACACGATGGTCGGAGTTCCTAGCCGCCTATGACTACCAGTTAAGGCAACCATCCCCCATGCTGATGCTTTGAGCCACTCTCCACTACCTGAGCTCCTAGACAACCCGGCTCCCACGTTATCAACACTACAAATCAAGACACTTCCCTTACCTCCACTAACCGCACAAGACATCACACTAGAAACAAAGAAAGACTCATGTTTGGCACGGGTCCTCAGCTGGGTGGAGAGGGGATGGCCAGAAAGTGAACCCAATGACACCTTTAAACCCTTCAAGAGCAAACAAACAGAAATTTTCTCCCAGAAAGGGTGCGTGTTGTGGGGAGACCGAGTGGTCATTCCAGAGAAACTACAGAAGAAAGTTCTAAAATTACTACATGATGGATACCCGGGCATTGTACAAATGAAAGCACTGGCAAGGAGCTACGCCTGGTGGCCAGGTATGGACAAACAAATTGAAGCCTGGGTTGCCACCTGTAGCAAATGCGAAGAAACATGCTCGGCCCCACCGAAAGCACCACCAGCTGAAATGACCAGGTCCATGATCCCGCATCCACATCAATTTTGAGGGACCTACAAAGGGACATACTTTCCTGATAACAGTAGACGCCTACTCCAACTGGCTCGAGGTTAACAAGATGAAGATGACCACCACAAAGGCAGTCATCAAAAAATTGAACAGACTGTTTGCAACTCATGGGCTACCAGATGTCTTGGTTTCCGACAATGGCCCCCAATTTACCGCCTTGGCGTTTGAACAATACCTAGCAGACCGGGGAATACGCCATGCCTTGACATCACCTGTTCACCCGGTGGCCAATGGCAGGGGTGAACAAATGGTTCAGTTCACCAAAAAAACTTTACAAAAAATGGAACAGGGAAACATCCACGACAAAGTCACCAGAATGCTCCTTCTCCAGCATATTACATCAAACAGCACCACAAAGAAAAGCCCAGCCGAGCTTCTGATGGGCAGGAAACTCAGATCGCATCTAGACTGCCTACATCCTTCATACACCCCGGAAAAAGGCCCTGGGTTCCAGCAGCAAACACCGTACATTCAAGGTAGGAGACCCCGTATTTGCAAAGAACTTTACAGGTGACCCATTGTGGGTCCCTGCCAAAATAACGCAAATTACGGGTCCCCGTTCCTACTGGTTAGAAACCACAGATGGGAGACTGTGGAAACACCACATCGACCAGCTGCGCTCAAGGTTGACCACAACACCCATCACAAACCCCAATCTCAAAACCAGAGGAGGAAGGGAAACCGAGGGTTTTGAAACTGAACCAACATCAGGCTCAGAAAACATAACCCCACAACCAGCACAGCAAAGCCCACTATATTCACCAACTGAAGAAGAACCGTGGCAGATGATCATTTCTCCAGGTAACAGCAGCCGTGCAGGGTCAGCGAATCCAGAGAATTCAGATGAGAGGAATGAAGGAAGTGTTGCAGGTATCCCCGAATCACCTCCAAGGATACCCAACGTAGAAGCCAGGTCACCAATACAACCAAGTCCAGTAAGTAGCCCGTCAGAACCAGAACCAGAACAAAGACATTTTGAACAATGCAAATCAGGTAGACAGGTGTGAAGACCCACCTACCTGCGCAGATACATCACTCCACCCCTGAGACGGAACCTAGAGGGGAGGGGTGTTCCGAACTAGCAGGCTCGTAATCCTGCAAACCTGACTGGCCATCAACAGCAGGCTCGTAATCCTGCAAACCTGATTGGTCCGTCAACAGCGGGTCATGATTGGTCACTCCAGACTGATCCGATTGGCTAGTTAATGGGCTGCTGTGATTGGACGCTCCAAGCGCGGCAAGCTTGAATCATTGTCACTGGACGCTTTGGCAGCAGCCAGCTCTGTAAAAGGAGCTGCTGCTGCCAGGCTCATTGCTCTGTTCTGAAGTCACTAATAAAGAGTTGAAGTTACTATCCAATGTCTCGTCTCCGTTATTACGCCCATCCTCCAAGATATTACAAGGAGGACCTTCAATCCAGAAGAATTGGCACTAGGACATTTAGTCAATATGAAATTTGGGAATTGCCAGCAAGTTTTTGGATGGAGTTCTTCAATTAGGACCTGCTTATCTCTCCTTCCTCTATTATCATCTAGCTTCTATTGTTATGGTTGCTTTTATCTGTAGGAGAAAATCTGAATGGCTTGATTTGTGGCCTAATTTGTATTTCCTAATAAGCAGTATTGTAAATTCAGCTAAAAGCTATCAGGCACTTGAAATGCTCAGTTGCACCTGAAGTAACAAGCGCTAACAAGTGTAAGCTGCTGAAAAGTGTTAACTGCAAAAGCGCATGGCAACCATGAAGGTTAACAATGAGTGCAAGGCAACCATTAACACGAAGCACTGGGAATCAATGCTTTGTAGATAATGGTTTAGCTAAAATAGCAATTTAGCTACAGATTCAGAGGGCCTTTGTTTAATTAAAGGTTCCATTGTTTAGAGGAAGTCTGATCTAATTCTATCCACCCCTCATTATATATTTTAATATGTATATGAATTAATCCAATCAGTAAGGTTAACCTTTTCAATCACAATGATTGTAATGCCCTGTGGCATTGTTGCTAATTAACAGTAATATAACCAATTAAATGAAAAAAATAATTTGCATAAATCTATAAAGAGCGCCTTATAACCCACCATTCTCTAGGCTTCTGCTTCCTGACCTCCACTACTGAACTTGTCAATAAGTCAATTTTTGCTTCAATGTAATTGTGTCTTACTCTTCAGTTTAAACATACCCTAGAGGAAAAAATTCTTCATTTCTATTTCTCTCTTCTACTTGTAAAACCTTACGCTTTTGAGCAGCAAAATGGAAGAGGGAGAAAAAAGTTCTGAGGCAGCAGACAATGTTTTAATTCATCTATAAAAAATAAGGCAGATTGTCACTTTGCTTGGTAGCTGACATTCTTCAATGCTGACAGAAGTGGTGGACAGTTTTTTTCTGACAGAATGTTCAGTTTCAAGCCTCCTGGGAGAAGAATGGGCAAGTGGCACATAAGTGACTACAAATAGGGTAAACAATACATTTGCACAAATCTGTTTTTTTAGGTTATGGGACTATTATGAACCTATGCAAAACTCTTTATAATGCAATACAAGGAAGAGAAGGGTTGAATGATCTAACAGAAAGCTCCCAAAAAGGAGGAAAACAAGCTTCTAACCTTTTAGATCTTGCAGAGCAAAACCTTCTTATTCAGAAAAATAGTATTTGTAAACATGAAACCTAGCAATGCTAAGAAAAATGAGAAAAGTGATAGTTTATATGTTCTTGCTGCTTATGCCTTTCTTCTCTCAAATGTCACAGAAACAAAATATAAGGAAAAAAGTATAAAATGAGGAAAGTGGTGTTGGATTCTCTTTGTTAAGTCTTCTTTACAGGTAATGTGGGGACCTGAGTTCAAAGCTATGTATAGCAACAATATTAAAACTATTTTCACTGTAACTTCTACAGACATATTAGTAATCACAGTATTCTATGCAGAGTTCCCCAACCTTTCTGGGTTGGTA
Source organism: Hydrophis major (assembly GCA_033807585.1). Lineage (NCBI taxonomy): Eukaryota > Metazoa > Chordata > Lepidosauria > Squamata > Elapidae > Hydrophis > Hydrophis major. The sequence continues at coordinate 170,178,838 of CM066330.1, forward strand.
GTCCAGAACAGGGAGGAGTGGGGAAAGAAGACATGGGTTTGTGGGAAGGGCAGTGTGTGTGCATGTGCACAAGCACACATTGCTCATGCAAGTGGAGTTGTGAATTCCACGTGTGTGCCAGGCAGCTATTCACGCAGCCCTGTTGCAAATAGACCATGGCCTGGTAGTGGACCACAGCCCGCAAGTTGGAGAGCTATGTTTTACTAAATAACATCCATTTTAAAATAAGCCTGGCATGTCCTAAAAGTAACCTTATATTGTTTTCTATTTAATTTCAGTTCAGTTCACTACAACCATTCTTCCTGCTCTGCTTCCCCTCCAATATTATTTTACTATTATAATATAATTATTATTTTTCCATCTAAACTCTGTAGTACCCAAGATCTCCAGGATCTGCCAGAAACCTTTTTTTAGCATGTTCTTAAGTTAAAAAAGAAAAAAAAGAAAAGAATTATATGCATTTCTCAGAACAATTTGAAACAATGATAATAACAACTTAGATCCGCATATTGATCATGCAAGTAGTGAGAAATAGAATGATTTTAGGAATGGAGGAATCAAAAGACTTTATAAACGCGTGGGAACTTCTTTCCTTCCTTCCTGTGAATGAGTACATTTTGATTGATTTTTGGTTTTCTACCAGTACTGGTTTTTTTGCAGGAGAGTTCAATGTGTCGATTTTGCTAACCTTAAATACTCAATCCAAAGGTCTGTTTACTTATTGTGCAATCAGAGATTTGGGATGATACAAAACTGGTTGCTTTGAAATCCCCAGAGAGATTGGTTTAAAATCACTCGATAATCCAATGGAAATTTAATCCTGGGTCCTCTTGGACTCAGAGTGGAATAATAATCATTACAGTTTCCTTGTTGTGTTGAAGTAATAAAAATATGGAGAGTATATATCTGTGTTTACTTATTACTACTCTGAATATTATCATAGTGCCGAATTGGAGTCCTGTTTAAAGGAGACTCTTTTTTCACTGGGTCCACCATCCTTGATCCTTATTTGATCCTTCTGTCACTGTCTCTACTTTCTTTTTTCTCTCTGGTTATTATTGGATTAAAACATGATAAGTTTTCTGGACAGACTTCTACACAGCAGCAAAGCTGCAAATATATTCTAGAATAAAGTTGTTTTGTAAAAGCATTATGTGGCATTCTAATGATAATTGCCCAGCCGACTTGTCAAGAACAATAAATTTGCTAATTATGACTTAAGATAAAATGCTGATTAAAAAACATTAACCATGATGATGAAGGCAAAGGTGTTATTCATTGTAATTCTGATTTTAAAGCTAAAGAATATTACTGTTGAGATAACATTTGCAACAGCAAGGAATATCTAGATTTTTGTAAACTAATCTTTTTTCTAATCACAACAAATAAATGTAAGACACTATTCTTATCACCACAAGCAACTGAACAACTGAACAGGGAGTGATTTGTACATCAGTAGAAAGCTAAAACAATTCTGTGCAACATTAGCTAGATTATGCATGCAATTGCACATTAGCTAGGTATGCAGAAAGGCTGTTTCCATTATTCTTCCTTGGATTTTAAAATAGGTTGTTTTCCTTTATTCATCACAGAAGTCTTTTCATTTCATTTTTTTTTTCTTAGAATAAGTATACAGTAATACGACAGTAGGATTTTATTTTATGAAAATGATTACATTGTGGAAAAAAATGTGAATAACTTTATGTTCTTTCATTTAGAAAGCTCCAGGTGTTGCAGTACAATGATGTATTGTGATTATGGGAATGGCTTGGTTCCAAAGAAGCTTAAATGGAATTCATGCAATTGAGTTTCACCATGTTATTCACTTCACAGCCTACTTGTCTGTCATAGGTGTTTTAGATGCCTACAGGAACTACCAGTTAGAAATCAGAGGGCTAACCTGTTTCTTTAAAAACTCTCTTAACTGTTCTTTATAATCCCTTTGTTCTTTTTCAAAAATTCTGAAAATTAGAGGATCTTTCAAAATGATATGGGAGAGAGGAAGACAAATTGTAGACTAGGGATTTCAAGCTCAAGGTCTGGGGGCCAGATTCGACCTGACCTTGAGTTTGATAACCCTGGTCTACAATTTGGACTGGGCCGGAGCTCATCACATGAGTTATATTGAGCTGGCCACATCCACCCTGGCCCCCAAGGTCAAACGCAACCCTGATGCAGTTCTCAATTAAATCATATTTGATATCCCTATTGTAGAATCTGACCACACACAAGAAAGACATTCCTGAAATTGCTGTTTTTTGTTCAGGGTACCTTTGGATAATATACAGTATATACATATATGCATATATACATTCATACATACATGTTTTGGAATATATAACTCTGTGTGTGGGGTGTGGGTGGATGAGTGTGGGTGTATATATATATATACAAACACACACACAGACAGAGAGAGAGAGACAGACAGACAGACAGACAAACAGACAGATAGATTTAGCTAGTTAGATACAAGATTGACAGTTATTACCATTTTTACAGCTGCTTCATAGTGCCAGTAGCAGAGACAAGTCTATTTCTATCAGTGTATAATTTTAAAAAGAAAGAAGCAAGATGAATATATGAAAATGATGTGAAAATTCTCTAGGCATACAGTAAAAGTGATATTCTGTATTTTTCAGAGGTTATTGACAATAGAATTTCTGATACACTTGGTAAAAAGAGATAGTGATAGAATGGAAAAGATTATGTTCTTAAGATGTTCTTTAGATAGCACTTTCCCCAAGAATTATCAATTTCTCTGCAAAAAAAAGAATCAACTGCATTGAGAACTTTTTCCTTAGGATTACTTTTTTAAAATGAAAATATATTTTTAAAATATAATTCATTTACATTCTGAAAAGATAATAAAGAAGTATAAGATTAAAGATAACAAGAAACAGGAATACAAAGAATTTATACAAATAGTTTGTGACATAAAACTGATTATGGGTTTCGGTATTGGACATTGGAGGAAAATGATCATGTGTTTAATATTCTTAAGAGAAGAACTGCAACCAAGGACTCACCTTGGATTTCTAGTTTCAAACTTTGACAAGATCCTACATCCCAACATTAATTTTAGTATTTGTCAGGAATTGAGTTATCTGTCCTGTAACACCATTTTCTGCAGTTCTGTGGAATTTTTGACAGTGTGTTATTTTCTTGTGGGCTCAATAAGTAAACCAATGGGAAGGCTTTGCCTGACCAATAAATACATTTATCATAAAAAGGGGACTCCCAAATTGACCCTCAACATACAAACACCTTCTTCAAATGTGTCTTTATATAATCTCTACATTCTTATGCCTTTCTGAGGCTGGGTGGGAGGGATGAAGTTGGATTCCAAGGAAAGGGGATCCAAGCCAAGGAAAAAGTTTACCTGTGATCTTCTGTGATTCTGATCACATATTTTTTTTTCTATTTCTATTGTAATATGGTTTAATTGACTTTAAAATATCGTGTATTTGTTTACCTTAATACAATCATGATCATCAGAGGCAACAATATTAAGAGTAAATCAAAATATTATTCTCTCACATTTCCTGGTTTGCTGTCTGGCTTTTGATGTGCTACAGATCATATGAAGAGGAAGGAAATACAGAGAAAAAGGATTTATCTTCATGCTAATGCTCTATACCTCTCCTATAGTTATGCTATATCACCCTAAAAACATTTGGTAAGGTTCTCAAGGCTCCTCGCAAAGTTATAACTCAATTTCCATTGTTAACATGACAGAAAAAGAAAGAACATCAAATAACTGGCATCTGGCACATGAATATTAGCTACATATTTCATTATAATAACTAAATTACAGTAAATCTAATTGAATCAAACTTTCATTTTATCTTTTTGGGGAGTGCAGCTATAGTATGCCTTTGGAACATCAAATACAGCCCAAAACTTTGCATGTATTACTGGTGGGACAATTTGCAAAAATGTGTTTCAAAAAGTAAAGATTATGGATGCAATTGAAGCCCTGTGAGATTGAAGCCCCACCTTCTGTGAGTTCCTCAGGTTGCCCACAGTCAAAAAGAGGATGGAGCTTTGAAAGCACAGTCTTGACCAATGTATTGAAGTTGATTTTTGTTTTGCTTTGCTTTTTCTTTTTTAACCCTTCTTGTTGATGTTCCTGATTGCTGGCCACAAATGGCATTTGCCATTTTTCATCCAATTTGTGATCAGGAATTTCTAAAGGTCAAAACTTCCTTATGGCATAGATATTGAAAAACCTCAATGGGGGTTCCACTGTGATGTCTTTGCTTTATTTTTAACTGCTCTATAAAAGAATAACAACAAATATCAACAAAGTAAATTTATGTGATAAACTGTAGGTAAAATTTGCAATGTAGTAGTCATTATGGTTTACTGCCGTAATGAGCCATGGTGGCACAGTGGTTAGAATGTGAGTTACACACAGTGGTTAGAATGTGAGCAGTGAGTTACACTGCTCACTCTAGCAATTCAATTCTAACCGGCTCAAGGTTGACTCAGACTTCCATTCTTCCAAGGTGGGTAAAATGAGGACCCAGACTGTTGGGGAAAATATGCTGACTTTGTAAACCACTAAGAGAGGGCTGGAAAGCACCGTGAAGCCTAAGTGCTATTGCTATTGCTACTGCACCTTTAATAATCAATAATTGCTTAATCTTCTAATACACAACTCTGGTATGATAAATAAAAACTGTTCATTTATAGGATGAAGGCATATAATAAATGCCTTGGACACTCATATGTAACTTTTGAAATGAATTCATATTTTAAATACCCAAGAAAAGAGTAATGATTTATTTAAAAACTCTGTATCCTGCAGAAACATCCATTAGGCAAGCTACATCCATTCCAAGAAACTATGCTATTTCCTGAAGATGGCTGCCAACTGTATTTTATGGTCCACTTTATTATCTATGACTGAAATCATTGCTTTTTATGAATTATGGATGCCTAACATAACCCTGCTGCCTTGCAATATATTCCTAACTACAAAGATGTGCAGAAGAGTAAGAAATCTAAATATTATGACCTGACAAGCATTCAAAAGAGACTAAGTATATTACATTTTTCAACTATTTGAGGGGCAAGCCAAGAATGATGAAGATGAAGGTGAATATGAGAATGATGACTTCATCAAAAATTTTATTCAACTGCAACATTTATGTATTGTTTCTTCCAGTTGTGATATTTTAGTACCAAATATACCCATTTTTCCATTTGTGGATCATACTGTTGATGCATTTGGATCAAGCTATCTATGTTTTCCTTTTCCTTGTGGCATTCACTCCTCTGCTGTCCAGAAGGATCTGCTAGTACAGATTTCTGCTCTCATTGTTTTGAAAACAGTAAAATACACCATAAAAAAAAAACAGTCAATTGGTCAGGGAGCTTGAAAATCTTTGAGGGAAGCAAGGGGCAACTGACAAAAAGTATGTGATGACAATAGCATGCAAGAATATAAAAATGTCATTTATGTTGTCATTTTGGCATCATAACAGTTTGCTGCAGATGCCACTGGCAGGGAGTCTAATAGTAGCCCATAAAGATCTTTGGCCTTTGCTATTTGCTCCAAATAACTTCATTTTCAAAAAGAAAACCGCACATGTTATTTCTAATTTCCCAGTGATGCAAAAAGATTTATTTTAAATATTCATAGGCAATGTGTGATATGCAATAGGATTAGTCTCACTGAATTGGCTTACTTTGCAACAGGCATATATATATTTCTGTGGCCTAAGTTAATTCTACTGTCCCATAGAGGTGCTCTGTAGACTTCAGCAATAATAGAATCCAAACTGTGTAGCATAGCTGATTTCCAAGCATTGGTTATGCTTTTGCACCGCTATGTATTTTCCTTTGCACAAGAACGATAAAAACTTAATTATTAAAATAACCTTCTCCTATTTTGCCTCCAAGGAAATGGCTCTCACAACAGTATTTTAGATTTTGTAAAATGTAGTGCTAATATTAATGTGATCTGATAATGGATTCTGTCATCAAAGAAGTAAAGTGAATCTGTGAATTGCTAGTTCACAGATGCATGGTAAATGCAATAAAAGGAATTCAAGGAATATGTGTATGTATGTTCAATCCCATCGGAATTAATATATTTCATGTTTTTCTGTGCTTTATTTGAAATGGTGGCAAATAAAAGAGGAACGGCTGAAATCAAAGGATAAATTGAGTTAAATAGATAAACTATAAACCAAAGACCTGTGCATGCACAATGAGTTATCACAGCTTTAAAATCTGTTGCTTTGAACATTCACATTCTCAATTTCTTGTAATATTGCATAATCACAAGCTGAGAGTTAAATATAGCACTGTTTATCAAGGGAAGTCACTGAGTGATTGATTTGTCAACATTATAGAATAGAATTCTTTATTGGCCAAGTGTGATTGGACACACAAGGAATTTGTCTTGGTAAAAATGCTGTCAGTATACATAAAAGAAAAGATACTTTTGTCAAGAGTCAAGAATCATCAGGTACAACACTTAATAATAGTCATAGGGTACAATTAGCAATCAAATCATATTAGAAAACAGTCAATATAGATCATAAGGATACATACAACACAGTTACAGTCATACAGTCACAAATGGTAGGGGATGGATGATAAGGAGTGATGAGAAGATTAATAGTAATAGTAGTGCAAACTTTGTAAAGAGTTGGACAGTGTTGTGGGAATTATTTGTTTAGCAGAGTGTTTATCCCTTTTATCCGAAATATTTATAGGACATATTGCCGAGCCAGCTTTATATAATAATTCAGAAAAGAGTAGTCATTTTATTTTTAGCTTTAGTGATATTGAGTGTTTTTATAACTCATGGAAGAAAAGCTAGATAACCTACTATATATTGTCATACAAAAAGCAGGAAAGGAAAGGAAAGGAAAGGAAGGGGAAGGGGAAGGGGAAGGGGAAGAGGAAGAGGAAGAGGAAGGGAAGAGAAGGGAAAGGAAGGGAAGGGAAGGGAAGGGAAGGGAAGAAGGAAAGGGAAAGGAATGGAAGGGAAGATCTATACAACTAACAAAAGTATTTTCTCAAGTGAAAAATGCTCTTGGACAGTGAACATCAATCCCTCGCAGTACTAGATCAGTTTGTCCAACTGCACATAACTGTTACAGCATCATTTTTTAATAGAATGACATTCTAAAAGTAATCAAGGGACCAAAGAGTTGTCAGCTAGGAGTTACACTGTGCTCTCAAGTCCAAAATTGGCCAAAATCATCTCCAACAAAGTAGTTGTTAAAAAGTTCCTGGAAATACTTTTCTGAACCGAAACACAAAATAACAATATTATCTCTCCATAACTTGACCCTTGGTCTGGATTCTAAGCACCTCTGTTTCTTTGACAATGTTTTCATCCTTTTGTGAACTAACCCCACATACACTTGGATCTTTGAAATCATTTCTAACATACTACCTACTGCAGCTGATAGCTTTCAGCTGCTTGTTGGGGGAAGACAGGGAAGCTGTAATGACAATGCTTTGTAAGTTCTCAGAGAAACCAGTTTCCAATGATTGCATTGAAAATTAATTTCCCCTGGGGGCACTAGCTCACTTCTTATGAAATATGCTCAGTGAAGTCTAACTAAAGCCCAATAGCACCACTTTTTGCAAAAAAAAATTAGTGCTTTAAAGCAAGCATATTTTCTGTTTTAAGTTCCTGATTTTTGTCTCTATGGTTCTATATCATTAGTGATGTTCTCAGAAGATTCGTGTTCCTATTATTATATGAAATGGCAGTGCATATTTCTTTTATATAGGAAGTGCTTCACATAATCCATATGTTTCTTATTGTAATGTTTGCCGTGCGACAATCAGAGCTTTGGACCTGGCCAGCCCTAATACAAATATTATTTAGGCTGTATCAAAGTACCATTAATGTAGCATGTGACATATTACCTGTTCCTAGGGGATAAGATCCTGTTGTCATAAAGAGATCCTGCCTCTCTCTGACAAGCCTTCAACAGAAGAGGAATGTAAATAATAACCTTTCCTAAGAGATTGACTGGATACAGATTGACATGAGCAATAGTGGTGCTTTAAATGTTCAGGTTTGAAACTATTAAAATCGATAGCCAGGGCCTTGAATTAGGCCAAGAAATAGACTGTAAGCCTGTCCTCTAAGTGATAGATACCAGAATGTTAATTCCTTTGTTCTTAAATCTGAAAGAAAATCTGTTCATGCTTGAGCTCAGGAATACTTCTGTTATGATAGTTTTATTGGTTATACAGATAGATTAGATCAGGAGTGTCAAACTCAAGGCTTGTGGGACAGATCCAGCCCAGGGGGCTCTTCGATCTGGCCTGCAGAGCTGCTCTATAAACAGTGAAGGACTGGCCCATGGTGCCTTTTCCAATGAAAATAGAGCTTGGGAGGGCCATGCAGATCTCTCCAGAGCTCCGTTTTTGGCTACCATGCTTCCTGCCAGTGAAAATGGAGCTCAGGAAAACACATGGCTCTCCTGAGCTCCACTTTTGCCCTCCACTCAGATCACCACAGCGTCTTCGACATGAGTAATGTTGATCTGGCCACACCCACCCTTGCCACACCTACCTGCCCCCCCCCCCAAGTCCAAACACAACCCTGATGCGGCCCTCAATGAAATCAAGTTTGACACCCCTGGATTAGATTATAGACCCTTAACCACATGCATTCAATTTTCACTATCACTTGAAATTGGATTAACTATTTCCCTCATTCATATATTGTGATTTTTATAAACTCAATCAAGGAGCCTCTTGTCTCATTTCACCTTCCACATACAGTTACAAGCAATTTATGACATTGTCAGAACAATTTACACCTAGGAATTATGTCACTTGGCTGCAGTAGTGGAAAATATAAGTAGCTCACAGCTGAGTAATTGCATTTTTGATGTTTTCTGTGCTTGCTTTCTGTCTTATAGACTTTCTGTTACTAGAGATACTACAGTAGGTAATATCATCAGTTCATGGGGGAATGGAGCTTATTGGCTGTTTATATGTGGAAGCGTTTCCTTCTTGTCTTGATTAAGGCATTATTTGTCCTTTCCTATTTATCTGGTGCCAATTCCTGTTTTGCTGGGTATTGGTTTAACAGATAACAGACAATCAGAGTTGGAAGGGACCTTGTAGTCCAACCCCCCACCCAAGTGGGAGACCTTACACCACTTCTGACAAATGGCATTCCAATCTCTTCTTGAAAGTCTCAAGTGATGGTGCTTCCACAACTTATGACGGCAAGCTTTTCCATTGGTTGATTGTTCCCACTGTCAGAAAGTTTCTCCTTATTTCCAGGTTAAATCTCTCTTTGTTCAGTTTCCATCCATTATTCCTTATCTGGTCTACAGGTGCTTTAGAAAATAACTTGATCCCTTCCTCTCTGTGACAGCCCCTCAAATATTGGAAGACTGCTATCATGTCTCCCCTGGTCCTTCTCTTTACTAGACTAGCCATGCCCAGTTCCTATAACCGTTCTTCATATGTTTTAGTCTCCAGTCCCCTAATCATTCTGGGTGCTCTACTCTGTACTTTTTCTAGAGTCTCAACATCATTTTTTATAATGTGGTGAACAAAACTGGATGCAGTACTCTAGATTTGATCTTACTAAGGCTTTATAGAGTGGTATTAGTATCTCCCTTGATCTTGATTGTATCCCTCTGTTAATACAATTTAGGATTGCATTAGCTTTTTTTCCTGCTCCTGCACACTGCTGGCTCATATTTAGCTGGTTGTCCACTAAGACTCCAAGATCCCTCTCACTCTTACTGCTATTGAGCCTGGTTTCACCCAGTCTATATGTGTACTTTTGGTTTTTCTTGCCTAAGTGTAGGACTTTACTTTTCTTACATTGAATTTCATTTTGTTAGATATGGTCCAATGTTCTTGTTATGTATGTAAATAGTTAAAATAAAAGCGAGCTTGGGGTAAAGTGCAGGGTTCTGCCCCTGAACTTCTGATTGGTTGTTAAGCTGCTCGATCAGATTGGTTGGGTTCGGAGAATCCGATTGGCCCTTAACGAAGGACTCTTATTGGTTTTGGAGCTAGCGTTTTACAGCTCCCTATTGGTTATTTCACATTAAGGTTGCCTATATAAAGCAGAGTTGTTGTTATTAAAGACACAAGTCACAATGTAATAAAGAGCTGAAAGTTCACCAGTTAAGACTGTCTCCATTCATTTAACCCATGTCTCAAACTATATCACTGATGACGAAGGTGGGATTTGGAGACATCTGATCTTAAGGAACTTGGAAGAAAAACAGAGCACGTGTTAAGACGGCGCCACCAACGGAAACCATGTCCAGCGGCATCGTACCACCCGCTCCGTTTGATCCAAACCAAGAGGATTGGGAATCCTACATGGATCGCTTCCAAATGTTCCTCGAAACGAACAACCTGAAGGACGCCACACCAGCCAAGAAGCGGGCGCTGTTCCTGACGTACTGCGGCCCGGCTGTCTTTAAAATGGCGAAAGCACTCGCAAAACCTCGAGAAGTGAAAGCAATAAGCTGGGACGACCTCAAACCTCTCCTGAGAGACCATTACGCGCCAACCGTACCTACACTCGTGAGATGCCTCGAGTTCTATCAAAGAAGCCAGCGAAAAGGAGAGAGTGTGGCTGACTTCATGGCAGACCTCCGACACTTAGGAGGCCTCTGCGGGTTCGCACACTTAGATGAAGCACTGAGAGACCGCTTAATTCTGGGATTAGATGCACTAGGCGTGCAAAGCAAGCTGATGGCGAAGGGCGACATCGGCCTTGCTGACGCCATCGCCGAAGCCACTGCTGCTGAGGCGACCAAAAAGTCCACGGCGCAACTACGGCAAAGCCGAAACCCAACAACCCCACCGACAGGTGACATCTTACCTAGCTCAGAAGGGCAGCTAGCGACAACACACTACGAGGACCTCTCTTCGTCGTCAGACAGCGACGAAGAAGGGGTCCATCGACTGCGGTCCGACCGGGACCCTCGCCCTAAACCCTCACGCCCTTGCGCTGGTTGCGGGGCAAACCACCCCAGGGCAGACTGCAAATTCCGTGACGCACTCTGCCATGAGTGCGGGAAACGAGGCCACATCAGTCGAGTCTGTCGCAGTTTACCGGGACCAAGTCAGGCCTCAAAGGGAACCAACTTTCGCCAATCGGCAGGAAACCGTCCTGTAAGGCGAGATCCAGCAAACCACTCCTACAGATATCGAGCATTGCAGAAAGAAGAGGCTCACCATACTATCACTATAGGTCACGCCTCAGCCATGGACGCTAAGAAGATTCGAGTTACAGTAGCCATAGAGAACCAACCTTGCTACATGGAGGTCGATTCGGGTTCGTCCCTCTCGATGGTGTCGTGGAAGACATTAAAGCAACTCATTCCTACCATCCAACGCCAAGACCTTCGAATGCAATGTCTCATCCTTAAAGACTACCAAGGGAATCGGATCCCTGTGGTTGGGTCTTGTCGAGTCCGCGTCTCGTTTAAAAAGCATACGGCATACTTACCTCTAACGATCATCAATAGGGATAGGCTTAGTTTGTTGGGCCTCCAATGGTTTGCGCCACTCGGCATTGAAGTAGCCGGAGTGAACCGAGTCGGTGATTGCGAGTGGGAGGAGGACCTTATTTCTGAATTCAGCGATGTCTTCGTAGATCGTCTGGGCGAGTATAAGGGGACCCCAATTTCGTTTAGCCTTGACCATAAGGTCGCCCTGATGCATTTAAAACCCCGTCGAGTTCCGTTCGCCCTTAAGGCCAAGATAGATGAACAACTTGACAAACTAATTAAACAAGGGGTACTGCAACCCATTGATCATTCTCCATGGGAAACTCCTATTGTAACCTCCAATAAGCCAGATGGGTCAATTTGAATCTGTGGGGACTACCGGGCCACTCTAAACCACTCCCTCCAGCAGAACGCATATCCAGTGCCGGTGGTGCAGCACCTCCTTCATTCCCTGGGAGGTGGAAAGGTTTTTGCTAAATTAGATTTAGCTCAAGCCTATCAAAAATTGCCCGTGGACAATAAAACAGCCCAAGCTCAAACGATAGTAACGCACAGAGGTGCTTTTAAATGTACCCGATTGCAATTCGGGGTAAGTGTAGCCTCGGGAATATTCCAAAGTTTAATGGAACGATTATTGCAGGGAATCAAGGGCGTGGTTCCCTATTTTGATGACGTATTAATTGCAGCTCCTAGTAAAAAAATTCTGCAGAATCATTTAAAATGTGTTCTTAAAAAATTCCAAGAAGCGGGACTGAAAGTAAAAAGGGATAAATGTCATCTGTATACAGACAGTGTTGAATTTCTAGGTTATCACATTGATAGTCAGGGTATTCACCCAACTGAGAGTAAATTAAGGGCGATAAAAAATGATCCCACACCCCGTAACAAAACAGATCTCCAGGCATTTTTAGGCCTTATCAATTTCTATAATGTGTTTTTACCGCATAAGGCGACTGTGGCTGAACCGTTACACCAGTTATTAGATAAGAAAGCATTGTGGGTTTGGGGTTACCGGGAGGAAAAAGCGTTTTGAAATGTGAAAGATTTACTTACATCTGATTCTGTACTTATGCAATATAATGAAACATTACCATTGGTTATAACTTGTGATGCCTCACCATTTGGGGTGGACGCCATTTTGAGCCATGTGCTGCCTAATGGAAACGAGGCCCCTGTTGCATACTTTTCAAAGACTCTTTCCCATGCAGAACGTAACTATGGACAAATAGATAAGGAAGCTCTTGCAATTGTGGCAGCCGTAAAAAAATTCCATGAGTATGTATATGGAAGGACATTTACCATTGTAACTGACCACAAACCTTTACTGGGGATAATCGCTGGGGACAAACCAACCCCCTATATATTGTCCCCAAGAATGACTCAATGGTCAGAGTTCCTAGCTGCTTATAATTATCGATTGTTATATCGCCTGGGGAAAGCCATTCCCCACACCGATGCACTCAGCAGAGCACCGCTACCAGAGACTCTCGACGATCCGGCACCAACAGTATCGGCGTTACAAATCGAAATGCTCAACTCGCCCCCTATGACCACTCGAGATATCACGAGAGAGACCAGACAAGACCACACCCTAGCTCGAGTTCTAGGCTGGGTAGAACATGGATGGCCATTGGACCAGGTCCCAGATGACTTCGCGCCATTTAAAACAAGGCAGACTGAACTTTTTTGACAAAAAGGCTGTGTCATCTGGGGCGATAGAGTCGTCGTTCCAGAACGACTCCAAAAGACGCTGTTACAAATCTTGCACGAAGGACATCCCGGGATCGTGTGGATGAAAGCACTCGCACGGAGCTACGCTTAGTGGCCAGGCATGGACCGAAACATCGAGCAATGGGTCAAAGCCTGCACTAAGTGCCAACAAACCAGCAACGCACCGCCAAAAGCTGCACCGACCGAATGGGAGACACCACGTGGACCCTGGTCCAGAATCCACCTGGATTTCGCAGGGCCGATTAAAGGACATACATTGCTATTGACTGTCGATGCATACTCTAATTGGTTAGAAATTCATCGAATGACCAATACAACCTCCAAAGCAGTCATTAAAGTCCTTAATAGACTCTTTGCAACTCATGGATTGCCGGACATCTTGGTGTCCGACAACGGACCACAGTTTACAGTGCTAATGTTTGAACAGTACCTTGCTGTTAATGGCATCCACCATGCGCTCACCTCGCTGGCGCATCCTGCTACCAACGGCCGAGCGGAACACATGGTCCAATTTGTAAAAAAAACTTTGCAAAAAGTGGACTATGATAATATTGACAAAAAAATAAACCGCATTCTACTTCTACAACACATCACTCCGCACAGCATAACCGGCAGAACTCCCGCAGAACTCCTCATGGGGCGAAAACTCTGTTCCCACCTCGACCGACTGCACCCTGCTTTTGAGCCAGAAAAGCCTGCAGGATCCAGCGGACGCTACCGTACCTTCAAGGTAGGCGACCCCGTTTATGCAAGAAATTTATCGGGCAACCCGGTTTGGATTGAAGCAACGATAATACGCGAGACTGGGCCCAAATCCTATATTGTAAGATGTGTTGATGAAAGACTGTGGAAACGACACATTGACCAATTACGGTCACAACTCATATCGGCCAGCCAACAAAACTCCCCCACGACCAAACTGAGGGGGGGGAAGGAATGGAAGAAGACGACATTCCAGGGAACCTGTTCCAAGAAAGCGATGAATCAAGTGAAACTCAGGAAATGGAGCAGGAGGAAGAATCGTGCACTCCAAGGGAAATCACACCAGAACGAGAAGCTGAGCCACTGCCAAACAACATTCCACCTCAACAGGACTGCACGCAGCCAGTCCAAAGAAAATCTGATAGACCCAAAAGACAACCATCCTATTTGTAGGACTATATAGTCACACAATAATTGAGGAGCCGGGGGAAGGGGTGTTATGTATGTAAATAGTTAAAATAAAAGCGAGCTTGGGGTAAAGTGCAAGGTTCTGGCCCTGCACTTCTGATTGGTTGTTAAGCAGCTCGATCAGATTGGTTGGGTTCGGAGAATCCGATTGGCCCTTAACAAAGGACTCTTATTGGTTTTGGAGCTAGCGTTTTACAGCTCCCTATTGGTTATTTCACATTAAGCTTGCCTATATAAAGCAGAGTTGTTGTTATTAAAGACACAAGTCACTATGTAATAAAGAGCTGAAAGTTCACCAGTTAAGACTGTCTCCATTCATTTAACCCATGTCTCAAACTATATCAGTTGTAGTCTGTCAAGAGCCACCTGGATCTTGAGTCTATCTTCTTGGGTGTTAGCTATTCTTGCCAGTTTAGTATCATCTGCAAATTTGGTAAGTTTCCTTTCTATTCTCTCATCTAAGTCATTAAGGAAAATATTGAAGAGTACTGGGCCTAAGACAGTATCTTGTGGCACCCCACTGCTTACTTCCCTCCATGTAGACTTAGACTCATTAAGGAGTACTTGTTGAGTACGGTTTGCCAGCCAGTTGCGAGTCCATCTAGTGGTGGTGCTATCTATTCCACTTTTTTCTAGATTACTAAGAAGTAGGTTGTCGTCTATTTTGTCAAATGCCTTGCTAAAATCTAAATACTGTACTATATTACATAATACTATATTATGTGCACAGTATTTTGCTGGTTTACTAATTTAGTCACTGGGTTGAAGAATGAAATAAGATTGGTTTGGCATGATCTGCTCTGAACAAACCTATGCTGGCTGTTAGTTATTACTTTACTTATCTCTAGATGTTGGGACAGCTGTTTTTTTAATTATCTTTTCCAGTATCTCCTCAGGTATTGATGTTAGGCTGATTGGTCTATATTTTCCTGGATCTATTTTTTTTTCCTCTTTTTCAAGATGGGAACCACATCAGCTCTTTTCCAGTCCTCTGGTAGTTCCCCGGGGTTCCAGGATTTTTGAAAAATATGGTACAGTGTGTTCCGAACTAAGCAAACTCGTTAGCTTGCAATTCTAATAGTTTTCCTTCCACGACAGGCTCGTAAACCTGCACTTCTGATTGGCCCTCTAATAGCGGATCGTGATTGGTCATTTTGGCTGATCTGATTGGCTGATAGTGAGTCGCCATTGATTGGACACTTCCCAGCGCAGCAAACTTAAATCATTGGTTGTTGTGACAGCCTCCAGCTCTATAAAAGGAGCTGCTGCTGCCCATGTTTTTTGCTCTGTTCTGAAGTCACTAATAAAGAGTTGGAGTCACTATTCGATGCCTCATCTCCGTTCTTGCGCCCACTCTCCCAGATCTAAAACAGTGGTTCTGAGATGACCTCTGCCAGCTCCTTTAAAACTCTGGGATGTAATCCATCAAGCCCCGGTTATTTGTGTTCATCAAGATCAGACAGTTGTTCTCTTACTATTTTTTTTTTTTGCTTATTTTAACTTTTATTTCTGGTCTGTCTTTTACAGTTACATTTTTGGTGGGTTGAGCTATAGTTTCTTTTTGCACAAAGACGGATGCAAAGAATGAGTTAAGCAGTTCTGCTTTCTCTTTGTTGCCTGTTACTTCCTTGCCATCTTCTCTCTTTAGTGGACCAACTGTTTCCTTTATTTTTTTTTCTTGTTATTTATATGTTGGAAGAAATGTTTTATTATCTTTGACTTTTGTTACAAGTCTTTGTTCGTTCTGAGCCTTTGCTATCCTGATTTCATCTTTGCAGATTCTGGCTATCTGCTGATATTCTGCCTTAGTTGTATCTCCTTTCCATTTTTTGTACTTGTCCTTTTTTTCTTTCAATTTGCCTGAGAGATCTTTGTGCAGCCATACTGGTTTCTTCTTGGATTTCTTGTTTTTCTTTCTCAGTGGTATTGTGCTGGTCTGGGCTTCTATGATCATACTTTTCAGAGTTTCCCAAGATTCTTGAGTTGTTTTCCCCTTTAGGATTTTCATCCATGGAATTTTTCCCAAGTTCTCTCTGACTTTATTGAAGTCAGCTCTTTTAAAATCTAAGACTCAGGTGTCATTATGTTCTGTTACTTGTGTTTGTGTTATGTTGAATTCTAGTATGACATGGTCACTCTCACCCAAGGTTCCTGCAGTTTCAACTCTCTCTATTACTTCTTCTCGGTTTGTAAGTATTAAGTCCAGTATGGCTGTCTCTCTAGTTTCACCCTCTACCTTTTGGACAACAAAGTTGTCAGCTAGGTTGGTTATGAACTTATTTGATTTCTCACTTGGTACAGAATTAGTTTTCCAATTGATATCAGGATAATTGAAGTTGTGTGTTTCCTGAATATGTTTGTTAGTTGGCTGGCAAAAAAGGACATCTAGTTTAATAGATGTGTGATGAGGGAAGATGTGCTTAGGACACATCTGTTTGCCCGTTTCCTTGTTCTTTAATGGCTTCCTTTTGGTAAATATTTATAAAAGGAACTTATCACTGGTTTTTTGTTTATGGCTGATACATCAAAATGCAAAACTTTTAGAAATTCTCTTGCATTTTTGGAACTGCTGTAGTCTAAAATGTCTACAGTTTCCCAGTTGAAATTGGGTTTGGATTTGTCAGTGGTATGAAATTAATTTTATAAGCAGTGTTCATTCTCTTTCACTAGAATAGAATAGAATAGAATAGAATAGAATAGAATAGAATAGAATAGAATAGAATAGAATAGAATAGGAGATGGGAGTAACCTTGGATGTTCTCTAGTCCAATCTCTTGCTCATTTGGGACATCTGATGTCATTTCAAATGGCTGTCACGACTCTTCTTTAAAAGCTCCAGTGATGGAGCACCCATGAATTCTGAAGGCAAGCCATTCCAACACCTTGATAAACAGGCATCAGCAGGAAAAATCAAGGAAACAGGAAAAATCAAGGAAGAAATAATCCCCCAATCAAAGAACAGTCAATTAAAAAAAAACAATACTACAATTAAAATAGGATAAGCTCCCACATGTTAACAGTCAATAAAATGTAATCTTCCACAAGTAAACATCCAGTAAACTCCTCTACACATTAATGATGTTGTCAGATGTTTAATAAACTATCTGTCAGTATAAAATGAAGGTCAGAGAACTTCAAGAACCCAACATATCACTTATACTGTCTATAGAGAGCCATAATTGATTACATTGATATGGCTGGTTCAGATAAAGCTGGACTAATTTCTATTATAAAGAACAAAAAAAAAACCTGATTTAATTCAAACTAATTTGACTAAACTTCATTTTTGTTTTTTCCTAAACTTAATTTATGAATGTTTCACATCCATTATTTCATAGAAATCTATATTCACCCTACTAACAGACAAGCACAATTGTACACAATTGTGCTATTCCCATCTGTTGTGACATTTTAGTTATGACATTATTGCCTTCGCTTTAGTACACATAACTATAATTAATAGAAAATAGGGCTTACTCTGGTAACTGTAATTAATTTGGATAAGAAGATGCTATATTTACTGCCTGGATTACTCAGCGTTGCCACCAATCTCTGTATAGCATGTGGGAAGCTGGAGCTTCTGTTTAGATTTCATTAAGAAAGAAAAATGATGCAGTGTCTTATTACATTTGTATTATGAAGCAAACTTGCCATCTACTGGGAAGACAGTTGCTGATCAGGTTTCTGACTCAGATATAAGATTCTCTTCATGAACAAAAAATGTTTTTGATTAGTGAATTCATAAAGTATAATAGTTTTCCAGAACAGCTGTGGATTTTATCCTAGGTGGCTTGGGTCAAGAGAACCATTATAATAATTATAAAATGGAAACTGCAATAAATTATCCCAAATAGTCCCATTAAATAATCACTTAAACAATAGTAAACACTTTTTAAGTGGCACTGTATTTGAAGTTTAATTATTTCATCTATACTATTGCATTAATATCTTACATACCACATATTTTTTGAAAAAAAATTGAAGCAATAAAGAGAATACAAATACAGTTTATTGTCTCAGAGGTAGTGATGAGTTAGAGTAGCAATTTACTGAAAACAAGGCAAAATCAAGAGATATTCTGCCTTTAGATTGTACATATTGCAAAACAAAAACAGCTCTAAATGAGTAATTCTTAGATTTATTCATAAAGAAAGCAAGGAAGACTAATTTAAATTTCATCTATTAGAATTAATTGCTGTTAAATTAAACTGCATCCTGTTACCCAAGATTTACTTGTTTCACTTTCCATGTACCCTAGAGACCTGAATAAGTCTCTTGTAAATGTGTGAAACTCTCACTGTTCTATTATATTGATTCTAATCAAAATATATTTTAAAAAAACTGTCAGGAAAGTTTTACATATGTTTTATATTTCCATTAGATGCTTCCAAGAGATTATCAATTAGCATATACTGTACATTTTTTCTAACCCAAGAAGGATAATTAAGACAAGTTAAATTGTGTGGCATGGGATTTAAGTCTAGTATCATTGTGTACCATGCATAAATATAACTTTTGTTATAGAATACCAAATAAAAATGGAATCGTATTGGGTTCTTGGATTCATCACTTCTTAGGTCCTGAAATTTTTCATGCTCTATAAGGAAAAAATGTTTCCATTTCTTGATATTCCTGAATAATAATAATAATAATAATAATAATAATAATCATCATCATCATCATCACAACTTTGACCAATTCTACCTTTGCTCATAAGTAGTTAATAGAAGCCCTATTGCGTCAGACAAAATCTCAAAAATATCAGAAAATGATCAGCTAGAGGCATCCTGTAGAATCACTGTTATTCTCGAGGAACTTGTATATTAGGCATGTTGCTTTTGAGTTTGGCCATCGAGTCTAATAAACAATACTAATCACATCCTTCACAAATCTGTCCAGTTTTCCTTTTAAAATACAGCCAGCTGTCATTATTATTATTATTTTTACAAAGGGTGGGAATTATTTCTAAAAGTGAAAAAATAATAATTACCAGTTATGCAGATGCAGATTGCCTCATCTTCACAAGAGAAGCAAGGTTCCTCTCACTTCTGCAGAAAATAAAAATGGGAAGAAATAGAAATTTGCCTACATATATTGCCTTTATATAAAATCTTGTTTGATACTAAGTACTTGCTAGAATTCTTATGTGGTAACCCTATAATCCTTAGACAGCATCTCTTCCTCCATCTACCAAGGTCATTCTCACATTCCACTTCAAGAGGTTTCTTGGTACATTACAGCTCTGGGCCTACAAGAAGAACACATGAATATTAGCCTTAACCTGATCCCAAATGCTCTTGTGACACCAGGAAGTCACCACAGCCTCAGTCCAGTCCCAGCTGCAGTTGTTCTTGCCACCCTGCACTCCAAAGCCTCTACCATCCTGCACTCTGTCATTTCAGTTGACCTTTGTCATTGTCTTGCTCCTACTGTTGATGAGGCTGCCCATTGTGAAGTAACAGCTAGCCACGTGATGCCATCTTCCTGAGGTCTCAAAAAGTAACTGATATTGACAATTCAGGAAGAAACCTCATGTGGCCAGCAACTATTGTACAAAGGTTCTGGCTGGATATGCTGGAGAAATAGGATTGTGATGGTCATCTAGGGCAGGGGTTGCCAACCTTTTGGACCTTAGGGAGCACCAAACTCATAATTTGAGATCCCAGGGACCACTAACTGGTTCTGTGGATATGGTCTAATTTGTGGGTGTGGCTTGGTGGTCATGTGACTGGCTAGGCATAGCTTGTATGTAAATATTATAAATATTTATATAAATATTTAATTTTTTTTATTAAAAAAGAGCAACTTTTACCCAAAATCAGGCAAATTGGGCAGATTGAGTTCCTCACAGAATCACAGATTCATTCAGAGATCTATCTATCTGCCATTGGCTAGCTCAGTCTGTCACATAAAATTTGCATGCAAGCAAACTCATAAAATTAACTCACAACACACCATGCATGTAAATATTGAATTTTTTATTTAAAAAAAGAGCAAAATCAGGCAAAGCAGGCAGATTGAGTTGCTCACAGAATCATTCAGTGATCTATCTATCTGCCACCGACTAGCTCAGTTTCTCAAATTTGCTTGCCATGAGTCTACACTGAATTTGCTTGCAATCAAACCTTCAGTCCTAAGGGAGGTTCAGCTGTGCTGACCCAAAGATCTAAAGACTAGCTAGAAAGCAAGAAATCCAACCATTTTCTGCTTCCTAGCTAATCTAAATCTCCTGGCAAAGCAGTTCAGATGATGGTCAGAAAAAGGAATTTAGCAGGCAAGTTTAAAGAGTGAGTGGGTGGGAGGGTTCTTGTGGGCCATGTGGGCGGCGCAGCCTTGTGTTTCTGTGAAGCCTGGATTAATTGCTTTGTGGGGGTGCTCTGGGGGTGAGATTTCTCTGCGGCCCACCAAAATTTTCTCACGGCCCACCGGTTGGCGACTGCTGATCTAGGGTGCCAGGGCCATGGATGTCAGGGCACTAAAGGGGCATAGATAAAGATAAGATATGTAGGTGTGGGCAGTTGAAGTCCCCCTGCAGCCATAAGTTGCTATTGGATTGCCAAGGATCCAAATTTTGACCATGTGACCATGGGGGACACTGCAATGTCCACAACTTTGAGATTTTAAAGGCCATAACTTCAAAAGGCTGCTGAATGAATGGCCATAAGTTGGGGACTACCTGCATTTTTCTGCAGCTGTCTGTTATAGAGTATGTTTCCCTGTATACTTCACCATTGGCCCTTGATTAGTTTAATAAGTTGTACATTTGGGAATTATTTCTGATATTTATTTATTTATCTTTACAGATCTGTTGGTATCAGCTTGAGCTAATTGCCCTATTAGTAAATAATATAGTAGAATTAAAATGAATTAGCATATAATTACTAGTGTTCCCGAGAGATATACAATATTCGTAATGAAGTAATGCATTCTTTTTTCAAGGAGCACTATGAAAATGCATATTTACCAATGTAGAGTGAGATCACCAGCTGCTGTGGTATATCACATGATTATCATTATAGCAACTCCTTTAGGGTAGATTCAGAAATGCTAAATCAACATCTGGCTTTATGTGTAAAATAATTCTAAAAACCTATTAAACTTATTTTTAATTATCTTTAATTTTTTCAAAGTTTACTTAACAATTCTAACTGGATAGAACAAACCATTTTTCATAAGGAAAAATCATTTTCAACAAGTTTAAATGTGATTCTTGGATTGAAGCCAATTGTCACTGGGATAGTTTGTAAAGGGAAGACTAATTATCTCATTTACTGCCCCTTTTATTAGTATTATTATCATTATTCTCTTTATTGCTTGGTAAGTACACTGAGTGCTTCTGTACCAAAGACAAATTCCTTATGTCTAATCACTTGGCTAAATAAAGTATTCAGTAATGTTTTATGCAAACGCCCTCATCAATCTGGCTAAGGTGAGCCTGGAAACTAAAAGAATGATTGCAGGAACTGGGTATGGCTAGTCTAGAGAAAAGAAGGACTAGGAGTGACATGATAGCAGTGTTCCACTATTTGAGGGACTGCCACAAGAAAGAGGGGGTCAGCTTATTTTCCAAAGCAGGAGGGAGGCAAGACAAGAAACAATGGATGGAAACTAATTAAGGAGAAACTTCCTAACAGTGAGAACAATTAAACAGTGGAACAGCTTGCTTTCAGAAGTTGTGGGTACTTCATCACTGCAGGTTTTTAAGAAGAGACTGGATAGCCACTTGTCTGAAGTGGTAGAGGGTCTCCTGCTTCAGCAGGAGGTTGGACTAGAAGATTTCCAAGGTCCCTCCAGCTCTATTCTGATTAAAAGTTTAGGCTCTTTGCTATCTAGTGTGGTTCATACTAAGCTAGATCAAGCAAAAAGCCCGCATATTTACAGTGCCGAACAACTCAAGTTCATACATTTGCCTAATTGGTGGGGTCATTGTATTATTAGGTCACTATCTTTACACCCTGAAAATAAAATGAGGTAAATCTCCCTTCCCCCAACATAGAATATTGAAATTCTCAAGGACAAGCCATATAAAATGTAGTAAAATTACATTGTATGAATATCAGTTGTGTGGCTTCATGATTTCTTATCACATGATAGTTTTTAGGAATAGATACAAAAGCAGGTAGCCAAGCAGGAATTTCTTTCCTGAACGATTACACAAAAATATTTAAATATTTATCTTAGTATGATAAAGTATGATATGGCTACAAGGTAGCTAAGAGTGCTATGTTGGCTGGCAATAATCAGTACTGTATTTTATTATTGTAACTATTCATGTTATTTGACTTTTTATTCTTAACCACAATGGGTTTGTTTGACCAACAGCAGTCAGACTTTATTCTTAACACAATGGGTTAGAAAATGAGACTGACTGACTGACTGACTGACAGATGGACTGACGACAGATGGACTGACTAACTAAAATGCTTGTTTTCAGAAAGGTATGGAATCAAGAAAAGCTTGGAGAAGAGCTGTTGATTAATCAGAAATTCAAAAGAAATCCTTTGCTAGTTTGTGCTATAATTAAAACATTTCCTAGGAATATTTGACTTGATTTGTGCTAAGCATTCATATGATATTCATGGATGTGGTGATCATAAGTGATAAAATGCAGCATGGTATTCCTTTCAATGTAAATAAAATGCCAAATGCTACAAGTGTGTATGATAATGTAACCATCTTCAGTTTGATTCTGTTTTGTGTCAGTTACAACCTATTTTTGTGATGTCAAAGCATTTTTAGATATCTTTACTTGAATGCTCAAATTGAAGTCTTTATTTCTCCAGAGTATATCCTTATACCAATATGGCCAAAGAAAGGGAATAACAAAAATAGCAGAAAGCATTCAACCGATTCATGAAACAGAATCCACTGGAAATGCTTACCTGCTTGGAAGAGAAACTAAACTTAATCAGACTTTTATTTCTGACAATAGGGAAAAAATATATGTTTTTGTTTACAAGAAAAAAGCTGAAACACAACTGCTTTAGACTACTGTAACTATATTACTTCTTTTCCATAATGATGGATCATATTCCATATGTTGCACAACACATCCTTTCATTTTCACAAGAAATATGATCCTATTTTATTTTTTGCACCTTGATTATATGTAAAATGCCTGTGTCAAGGGTTTAAAAGCTTTTGTTAAAGAGTGAAAAGATGAAGATACTGGAGCTTCCATGTCATGCCCCTGGTGGAGTCTGACTCCGAGGGATAGGAGGAACAGCTGACAGGGAGTGGAAGTGTGGCTCCGGAGATTGTGGAGGAAGCTGGGGAAGGACAGAGGCCAGCTGTGCAGTCAGAGGAAGACCCAGGCCCATCCCCTCTCCATCTTAGGGCATGCAGGGAGGAGAGGATAAAGGAGAGATATGAATGACGTGGTCTATGGGCGAGGAAAGGGCCTTGACCCTCTTCATGGGCTGCAGCTGTGACAACTGGTTAAAAGGACAGACATGCGTATGGGCCAGTGCTGGAAACAAAGTGTGAAAATATCTCTAGTCTGTCCATTCCTATCTGAGTTTGGCATCCTTCCCAGTGTGTGTTATGATCTCTGGACATCTTCAAGCCCTTATCTTGCCTGGTTCCCTTAATTGCTTCAGTGTGATTTGTGTTGTTTTTGCTATTTATAATTTATAGGCATTTTTAGTTTAAACGGCATTGCCTCCTTTTCATAACTGCTTGTGGGAGAGTTTTTGTCTCCAGTCAAAGATACTTGGAATTGTGAAGCCAAGTTGAAGGAATAAAAGGGGCTTTACCTGTTTTTGTGACTTTTTTTATTTTGCATCCCACCCTGGGTCATCACATTGCAGTTTCCTGTTCCATTGATAGCTTTGCCTTTACCCAGGGCTGCCAACCTTGAGTGATAGTTCGGAGTGAGACACTGTGAGGGAGCGGAGCGACCGAGGGGAGGATGGTGTGGAAGGGGGGTGTCCCCCCTTCCACGGTAGGGAACTTTGACAATTTTACATTTTAAATGGTGCAATCTGATGCATACTTTAGTCATGATTTGGACATATACATACATACATACATGCAAGCAGCACCAATGTACTTGAACCGGATTTGTAAGATATTAATAATGCAGTTCACTGAGCATCTTGGCCGGAAAGGGTCCACATTCTTGGGCCTCTGCCCATCTGCTCCGTCCCTTTGGGCTGCTCCGGCTCTCCTCCTCCTCCAGGGTCCCTGGCTGAGAGGGGCGTCCCAAGTGCCTGGGATCCGGCCCCTCCAGGCTGCCTCTTCAGGGCCACAGAAGCCTCCCTCACATGGCCCCGGGGGTGGAGGGGGCCTTGCCAGGGTTCCCGGCCTTGGAGCTGGGCAGAAACGGCCCTTCCCAGCCCTCTCCCACCCTCTGGGCCTCCCACCTGCGGAGGGGAGGGGGATCCAGGCTGAGTCTTGGACCCACCAGCCTCACAGTCCAGCTGAAAGGTCGGAAAGGGCTAGCCAGGCAGATGGACACACACACACACACACACACAGAATGGGGGGGGGAGGCTGGTGTCCTTCACTCCCCAAACGCCCCCCTCCCAGTCTGTGCATGGGACCCCCAGCAATGCAGCCATCAGCTGCTCCCCTGCAGGGAAGTCCTGGATTGTCTGGGGGAGGAGAGGAGAGGACAGTGGCCACTCCCCCCCCTTTGCTTGGTATTTGTGGGGAGACCCCTCAAGGCGAGATTCCTTCCCAGGGGCTCCCAAAGAGCATCCAAACGTTCCTGGCATCAAGTGGGGAAAGAAGCCTAAAAAGAGAGAAACTCCTGCACCGGCTGCGATTGGGGCTCGGAGGGGACAGGAACCCCCCCTCCTTGCGAGCCCCCCCACCCCGCTCCAGCCTGCCCTCTGGCGGGACCCCCTTCCTAGAGAGGCTCCTCCCTGCCAGACCCTCTTGCAGCCTCTTGGACCCAGGGGAGGCTGGGGGGGGGGCGCATATCTAGGTGCAAAGGGCGGGGGGAGGGACACAATGTACCCGGGAAGAAGCCCTCCCCCCCTCTTCCCCCTCCCTCTCCAGGGACTTCCCATCAGGCTGGGGAGCGAGAGAAGCCGAGGCGCGCAAGAGGCCAGCCACGGCAGCTCCCCTTGCGAGAGGGAGGCCGGAGAGGGACGCGCCTTTGCGCCCCAATCCCAGTGGCCTTGAGACCAGACGGGTGCGGGGAGGGGATGATGGGAGCTCAGCTCTCGAGAAAGGCCCAGGGATGCCCTGTAGTCGTACTTCATGGGGGATAGAGAGTTCGTCTCTCTCATCTCCGCCTGCCAGAGCAGAGTGCAGCGCAAGGGTTAAGCCCAGAGAGTTGTGACATCCTAGAGTGGAAAGGAGCAACCGCTTCCTGCAGCGTGGAATTCTCTCCTCACCCCAGTACAGAAATCAATGTGGGCAACGTCCTCTCGCACATGCTCTGTTTGCCCTCTGAAGCCGCCCAGGATCGGAGGCTTCACTTCTCGAAACTTTGGGCTTGGGCATATCGATATTTGGAATATCAGAGAATGTAGAGATATATTTATTTTTGTTCATTCCATTTTGGGGGTTTAGCGTGAGATTTCGTTTATCAGAGTGAGACAGTCAAAATTGGTTGAATTGCGTGAGTCTCACGCTGATTGCGTGAGAGTTGGCAGCCATGCTTTACCAGTACAGATTTTAAAAATAAGAGCTTAGGTTGAAATTGGGCAACTTTCTTCTTGTCCTAAACAAATAATAATTTAGAAGACTAAAGTCTTTTTGAGAAAGCCTAAATATAAAATATCTAAATATCTATATTTGCTAAATAATTTCCTCATGGACTTTATTCAAAATGTTATATTTAGGATATTTTATACACAAATGTCACTGGTGGTATTTTATCAATTCAGCCTGGTTCTGGCGAGCCAGTAGCAGTGATGAGCAGTGGAGACCAAACCGGTTCTCTCCACTGCTCTGCTGTTGGGCCCACCCGCCTGCCTGGTCTCCCATACTCCCCTTTATCCACTGAATTCGAAGCACAGCTGCTTTGCGTGGCACAGAAGAGTGCCATGCAGCAGCTGCTGAAGCGACTGGGATCGTGAAGGCTTACAGGAGGCAAGTTAGAACACCTCTGCTGTTAAGTTCTGCGCATGGGCGCAAGGAACGGAGACGAGGCAGTGAACAGTGAACTTCAACTCTTTATTAATCATTCTGAACAGAGCAAAACCCTAGGGCAGCAGCAACCCTTTTATAGGGCAGGCTGCTGACCTATTAGCCAATGAGAAACATGGAAGTGTTAAACCCTTGAACCAATGAGACTGGCTCGTTAACAGCCAATCAGATTTCCCAGAACGGACCAATCTGATATCGCTATTATCGGCCAATCAGAAGTGCAGGATTAGAACCCTGCTTTTTCTTTAAGGTTTGTTAAAACTTTATTTAAGCGCTTTTATTAGTTCATTACATCTGCCCTTGTGCAAATTCCTCTGCGCCTGTGCAGACTGCACATTTGGCACGCACATGCACGCAAAGTGTGTGCACGCATGCAAAGCATGTCCACCAAGCCACGCCCACCAAATCGGTGGCAAAAATATTTGAATCCCACTGCTGACACACATGTATGTACTTATAAGGAAATGTTGCATGGAAATTTTGAATGTTTTCCCCTTCAAAAGATTTCAAAATTGATGCAAGATTAAATTGGAAATTAGCATTAACTAGAATAAAATATATAAGTCAAGTTATAAAGAGTTAGCAATAGTTTTACAAAGAAAATGATCAAGTTACTGTTTATGTATCATTTCATCAATACAGGACAGATTTTATATTAAATAAGTATAACAAAGTAACAGAGTTAGAAAAGACTTTAGAGTTCTTTTAATCCAACCTCATGTTCTCGCAGGAAACTCTATACCATTTCAGACAAATGGTTGTCCAATTTCTTCTTAAAAGCTTACGGTGTTGGAGCATTCACAACTTCTGTGAATACCAGGAGGCAGTTTGTGATCAGTTTCATTCAGCATTCAGCATCAGACATACATATACATATCTTTTTTTTGTTTAGAGGATTCAAACCTATAAAAAGGATTCAAACCTTCTGTAAAGAATTGAATTCATGAGCCATTGCATTATATAGTGCTTAAGGTTTAGTGCTGTAAGTCCTCTTACACAGCAATGACATATAATGTAACATCTTTCTCTCTCCCTCCCTCCTCTTTCTCTCTGTCTCCTTAAGGGAATGGGACAAATATACCATTCTGATATATTACTCTCTTGCATGCTACTGATAGCTGGCTTAAGGGTATATGGGAAGGAAATCTTCCTTCACACTTTGCAAACTGGCTAGTAGGCAGTCATATATCCCTTTTCATGTGAAAGGGAAACACATATCAGAAAAATATTTGCTATAGCAGGTTGAGCTGTGGGCAACAGGATCCTTCCATTAATCTCAGGATAAACTAGTTTTCAGTGTAGAAACTTATAATAATTTAACATACCTAATTCATTCTGAATTTCTCTATTGAAGTCATATTGGTATCTACTCAGTGTTTCAAACTAATTCTGTTATGGAATCTGTTGTGAATGCATAAGACTCAATAAAGATAACTTGAGCTTGGGGTAAAGTGCAGGGTTCTGGCCCTGCACTTCTGATTGGCTGTTAACGGCAGGATCAGATTGGCCCCTTCTGGGGAATCCTATTGGCCATTAACGGAGTGTTCCTATTGGTTAAGGGAGCTAGCGCTCCTCGATTGTTATTGGTTAATAGTTATTAAGGTTGCCTATATAAGAAGGGTTATAACTGCCATGGAGTTCGAGCAGTCACTATGTAAATAAAGAGTTGAAGTTCCCCGTTCCAGAGGCTCGTCTCCATTCTTTCTCGCCCATGCTCCAAACTTAACAGAATCAGCAACATTTGGTCTTTTGCTGCCATTCTCAGATTTTTTGTTTGCTGATGGATAGTAATGTTTTAGACGGCAATACTGTGGTCTTAGGTTGTCCACATTATGGTTTACATCTCCATGGACTGAAATATTAGGCTTGATCTAATATATCCAACATCTTCCTTCCATTCTTAACCACTGACTGACAACCTACTTGTTCCAAACTTTCAGAAGGAAATATGAAACTTTTTTTTATTTCTTCCAACATGCAGTGCGCCCCACCAAACACTCCAATTTTCTTCTCTGCTGTTTTGCATAATGGAGGACAGCAGTAAAATCTGTGAATATTGCTTCTTCCTTGACCTTGCCATTCGACTGCATATTTTGCAAACACAAGAAATGTATTGAGATGAGGATATGTGAACACAAGTGAGATTAAGTCCTTAAGCAACATTCACTTGCAAGAGAGAGAAAGAGAGAGACAGAGAAAACCATTCAAAAAAAATTGTCTCCAGATTGGCAAGACTGAATTATCAGAGCTAGGAAAAGTAACTATTTTCTTTCTCCTGTGGTGTGCGGAAGTAATTATGCATTCAAGCCATGCAGTCTACCTGAAGACAGATCTACAAATTCACCTTCATTCCTGAAAGGTGTTGCCTTTATTTTTCCCCTTTCCACCAATCCCTGATTTTTGCAATTATTTTCATGCCAAGTTCTGAAGAATTCAAATGTTTGTGAACCCTCTTATGATATTCTTGTTTACCCTATTAAAATGCTAACGAGTTATGGATTTAGAATACATTTTAACATTCAAAGAGATTAAGTCAAAACTATTAGTTTAGAAATGTATGTAATAAAAGGTTTATACTGCACAACAATAATTATATAAAATGACTATATTTCTGTGTGATTTCTGATATTGGAAAGGTGTATTATTTGTAGACAATTAAGTCTATTCATTTATTTCCAATACATCTGCCAAAAATCAATGATTATAATCAATTTATTTCATAGTGCTTGTATTTTCATATAGCCATATCTTCCATTGAAGGTGCTGCATATGTAGTAGAATTGGCATATTTTCTGGATTAGATTAACCTCTAGGAGTAGTTTAATCCCAATAACAGCATATTTAAGGATGGAAACCTCTAGTCAAGTTTAGCAAAGGCTGACATGGAGAATGACTTGAACCTTATAATGTCTATTACTTAATTCATTAATTGAATCTCAATTCCGCAGCATGACCTACCTGAATAAATGAATGTCCCATTTGGTTTTTGAATTCTCCTTTTGTTTGCTTGCTGATTTGCTTTGTTTCTAGGCTAACTCATCAGCCAACTGTAATAAAATCACCACTTCGTCTCTTAGATGATAAAATAAATGACAGCATTGAGAAGTATACCATTTTAACCTAATTTCATTTAAAATTAGAATTGTGGGTCAAATTCTTGGGGGAGAAGTTAGAGGGTGGAGTTTTGCTTGTTGCCTGAACTTTATCATGAAATCAAAGCAATTTCCTTTAATGATGTCTCTAGGTCACCTTTTCCATGCAATGAATCCCATTCATTGTTCGTGAATGTTTCTTAGACAGTTGTATCTCATTTCTGAACACATTTATCTTTTCTTCCTGAACTAACATGGCATTGAACTCCTATATCCTCATTCAAAGTGTATTATATAGAGGGAAAAACATTGTGCCAGGGACTTGGATATTGCAAGCAATAACATTTGCAGGATGACCTAGATTTGCTCGAATGGCCTGGTGGGGGGGAAATCCATACACGCAAAACAAAGTCAGCAGAAATGTTAAGCTCTTGACTATTTTGAAGTCTAAGTTCACCATTTTTCAACCCTACCTGTTTATGTACTGAAAGCCTAATCCTTATAGGAACCACAGACTGCTGTCAATCTTGAAAGTAAGGAAAGTAGGAGTGTTGTAATGTTAAAAACGTGATTTTGAAGTAATTGAAATATAACTTTAATTAAAATTCTACAGGCAGAAGTAATTGAAAAACAATTGAAATATATGAATGGGGGGGGGAATCATGTTGCATGTTTTGGGAACATTCCAATTTTAAAGCCACTGTTCAGTGTAAATAAGATAGAAGCTTATTTCATTACAGCATAAGCTCTTGGGGGTTTAAAGAGATACATGAAATGTAATTGTGAACTAGCAAGAAAAGGAAAGTGCTATCTTTATATTAATATTGTGCCAAACTTCATCCTCAACTTTTTTAGATGTTTTTTTTTCCATTCTTTCAATGCCCAACACCGCCCCAAATATGGTTTCATTTTTCTTTCATACATCCAGGATGCTTTTCACAGAAATTCTAAAATATAGTTCATCTTATTTGATTGTTGCAAAACAGAGCAGGTGTGTAGTAGATATGGTTTGCACAGTTCTGCAGTCTTCCTAGTTGGCTTAAGGGAAAATTTCTTCCCCGATGATGTTCTCACATCGGATGAATTGAAAGTAGGGTCACCTCCTTAGAACTAATATAGAATGAATGGAGGGTGTCTCTTTATAACTATGATATATGCAAGGCACTTAGCAATAGCAATAGCACTTAGACTTACATACCGTTTTACAGCCCTCTCTAAGTGGTTTACATAGTTAGCAGGAGTGTGATTTTACTGATTCTCTCCGGTTCTATAGAACCCCTTGTTAACTTTCTAAGTAGTTCAGAGAACCAGTAGTTAGAAGCGATCTCCGTTTGTTTTTTTTCCACCCTAATTACATTCTTGGCAGACAGCCTAGACTTCCTGTCTCCAGAACTTGTGAGGTTTGGCTTTCTTAAAGGGGAAGGGTTGTTTTAAGATTTTTACATTGCTGTTGGGAGGAAATACTTGAATAATGAAGCAAAGCTTTTAGTGACAGGGAACCGAAATGAGTGACATTCAGCAAGGCTTTTTGACTCGCGAGAAAGATTGACATTCAAACGTGACTTTACATACCCTTTCTGAGTTTTGGTCCAAACTGGTCTTTGGTGAAAGTTAATTCTGTGCTTGGTGAAGTTTAATCCTGTGTTTATTGATGGGAAAATTTTTCCTATTCAGCTTCAACAAGCAACAGCTACTGTTGTGATTTAATTATTTGTATTGTTTTTGAATTTTTTCTTGCCTCATGGTTTCTTTTTCTATTTGGGGAGGGGGGTCTTCCTCACTGCTTTAATGCTATCTGGCACTGTCCTTTTGGGATATACTTCCAAGAGGCAGGATGCAAGCTTGGTACTGATATTTTTACTGCATTTCTGGGGGGCATGTGACCTTTCCTTAAATCTGGGTGATTTCCTTAGGATATCTTATGAGGTAAGACCAGCTGTTATTTTTAAGTGTTCAAATGGATCTGAGGATTGCTTCTCCTGGGTGAGCTCTTTTTGGAGAGCTTAAATGACTTCTCTGCTAAAAGGTTTCACTTTATGAGCAAGAGTTGGCTGCTTGATAGTTATCACTGCATTTTAACTATTTTCATTCCTCAAGGTGCTCTGGCACCCTGCCTGATTTGTAACTCTGGCTTGCAGGTATTACTTCCCTTCCACCAACTATTTATGTACTATATACAACTATCTATGTAGCTAAGCAGTCCAAATGGTAGGATATTATTAATTCTGTTAAATGAAGGGAGGTGTGTGTGTGTGTGTGTGTGTGTGTATAAGCCATTCTGGCACAGCAGTAGGCTAGCCCCAAATTTAAAACTGAAACGGCTGTGAAAGTCTGACTCACAGATGAACATAATACAGAAGCCTGATGATGGCAGATGAGATTCTGCCAAAATGTTGCTACAACTTTAAAAGCACAACTATAATGACGTGGGAAAATACCTGAACAAAGCTGAATACCATACATACATACATACATACATGCATACATACATATTAGTGATTGAGTTATAATTTTCCAATGTGGCATTTGCACCTACAATCAGAACTATTCTTCAATTAAAAACACAATACTGTCTATACAGGTAGTCCTTGACTTACAACAGTATGTTTAGTGACTGTTCAAACTTAAACTAGCACTGAAAAAAATGACTTGCGATCATTTTTCACACTTATGATTGTTGCAGACTCCCCACAGTCATGTAATCAAGATTCAGATGCTTGGCAACTGACTTATGATGGCCGCAATGTCCCAGAGATACAGTATGTGATCCCCTTTAGTAAAGTCAATGGGGAATTCATATTCTCTTAACAACTGTGTTTGCAATTTAACAACTGCAGTGATTCACTTAACAACTGTGGCAAACAAGGTCATAACCTGGGGCAAAACTCGCTTAACAAATGTCTCACTTAGCAACAGAAATTTCGGGGTCAATTATGGTTGTAAGTTGAGGACTAGCTGTATGTTCTGTTCTGAAAACTGTGTGCATTCCTCAAAAATAGAAGCTGTAAATAACTTTCCCCAAATTCAGTAGTTGGGTCAGAACAATAATCATGCAAAGGCATACTGTATATATCACGTTATTCTCTTTGGGGGTTAAAGAACTTTATGCAAAACATAGGAAAAGAATGTAATAAATGAAAGAAATTAAAAGCAATAAATAGGGGGAAAAGAAATGTAACTCAATCATGTTTACAGCAGCACTGTTTACTGTACCTGCTCATACAGTGAAGAGATACCTTCCTGTTCTTACAAATAGTCCTTGTTTTTATATATATATCCATATATTGTGTTGAATCCCTAGATCTATTCACCTTCTTTTTTGTTTTTATGTATATTATAAATGATAATGATACAATTAATATAATAATTATGAACTATACATAATATTCTATTGTTTGATCAGTCAATTTTTTTTAATTTCCTTACAGAAAAATATGTAGCTTCCATGATTTGCAGAACTATGCAAGTTGTAAATCCTTTTAAATGAATAGAAAAACTCTGCTTTTCCAATATATAATTTTGCATTATTGACACCTGGAAGCCAAAATTGAATGTTATTTCGCTCTTTAAATTTTGAGAAAAAACATTGGCAGGTATTTTGTAGCATAAGCAGTTGAGAATTAGTAAACAACCTATAACAGATTTCTGGACATACTGCTTCTTCTACCTTGACTGATTCCCTTCCTTCCAACTTCATATCCCACAAATAATCACAAATATGCTTTAAAGTGATGGTGGAAAAAACATGATAAGCAGAGGTGGTTTTCAGCAAGTTCTGACCAGTTCTGGAGAACTGGTAGAGGAAATTTTGAGTAGTTTGGAGAACCGGCAAATATCACCTCTGACTGGAGATTTTACAGTATCCTTCCCCTGCCACACCCACCACGCTACATCCTGCAGAACCGGCAGTAAAAATATTTGAATCCCACCACTGATGATAAGGTGTTCTAGCTTCCAGATCTGTTTACTTGGGATAAACTAGATATGAAGTAGTTAATGCTCTATTAACTACAGGTAGTCCTTGACTTATAACAGTTAGCTTAGTGGCCATTCCAAGTTACAATGGCACTGAAAAAAGTGCCATATGCCCATTTTTCACACTTATGACCTTACTAGCATCCCCATGATCATGTGCTCAAAATTCAGATTCTTGGCAGCTGACTCATATTTATGACTGTTGCTGTGTCCCAATATCATTTTGCGACCTTCTGATCAAGCAAAGTCAATGAGGAAGCAAGATTCACTTAATCTTAACTAACTTATCAACTGCAGTGTTTCATTTAACAACTAAGTCTAGAAAGGTCACTTAACAAATGTCTCACTTAGCAACAGAAGTTTTTGGGCTCAATTGTGGTCGTAAGTTGAGGATTGCCTGTACACAAGAATCAGGGTTGTATTTATACATCAGGAAGCCTTGGTATCATATATTAAAGGACTCTCTTGGAAAACAAATCAATAAGATGCTTCCCAAAAGAAAGACGGGACTTATTAGTAAGCAGTTTTGCTTCTAGCAAGGGAGACTTACACACTTACTTATTAATAAATGTAGGCCTTATTTCTCTTCCATTGCAGAGACACACTATTCAAAATTTCAGCAGACCTATGACTAAAATAGCTGGAAC
The DNA here is from genome assembly GCA_033807585.1 of Hydrophis major. Classification (NCBI taxonomy): domain Eukaryota; kingdom Metazoa; phylum Chordata; class Lepidosauria; order Squamata; family Elapidae; genus Hydrophis; species Hydrophis major. Next base: position 170,213,032 of record CM066330.1, read on the forward strand.
AGCACTCTAAAAATATTTAGGTCAGGAAACAGAAGGAAGATGACTCTTTAAGCTACTAAAATACGAATGGAGAGAATGATTCTTGCTTAGTATTTAATGTCACATTAGAGTATTTTCATACTCCCTTCTGAGTCGCCTGTGTATATATGTATTTATCATTTAAAATACTTCTGTGTTGGCTTCCATTAAAAAAAACAACCTCCAAATGGTTCAACCTCAACCATAAACAAAGAGGTTGAAATGATTAATAAAAACATAACATTAAAACATTTTATAAAATGGAAAAATAACAGAAATTAAAATAAACATAAAAATAGTAAAAGAAAAAAGAAGCCAAAAAAAAAAAAAATCACAACAACATTAGCACTTTATTAAAAGGCCTGGGAAAATAAAAATGTCTTTGCCTGTGGCTGAAAAAAATAATAAGACAAGGTGGCAGAATTAAACAGAGGATAAGGCCATTCATTTACGTTAGTAAGATATTAACCGGTGTCCTTTTAAGCTTGACTTTGCTCTGTTCAGACTTCTTCTTCAATGTAGAATGTAGAAAGTAGAATACTTCATTGGCCAAGTGTGATTGGACACACAATGAATTTGTCTTGATGTAAATACTCTCAGTATACATAAAAAAAAGGTACATTTGTTAAGAATCAAGAATCATAACATACAACACTTAATGATAGTCGTAGGGTACAATCAACAATCAAATCATGCTAGGAAACAGTCAATATAAATCGGAAGGATACAAGCAACAAAGTTACAGTTCTACAATCACAAGTGGGAGGGGATGGGTGATAAGGAGTGATGAGAACATTAACAGTAATAGTAATGTACACTTTGTAAATAGTTGAACAGTGTTGAGGGAATTATTTGTTTAGCAGAGTGATGGCTTTCGGGAAAAAACTGTTCTTGTGTCTAGTTGTTCTGGTGTGCAGTGCTCTATTGTGTCGTTTTGAGGGAAGGAGTTGAAAAGTTTATGTCTGGGATGTGAGGGGTCTGTAAATATTTTCACAGCCCTCTTTTTGACTTGTGCTGTATACAGGTCCTCAATTGAAGGCAGGTGGGTAGTAATTGTTTTTTCTGCAGTCCTAATTATCATCTGAAGTCTGTGTCTGTCCTATTGGGTTGCAGAATGAAACCAGACAGTTATAGAAATGCAGATGATAGACTCAATAATTCCTCTGTAGAACTGTATCAGCAGCTCCTTGGGCAGTTTGAGTTTTCTGAGTTGGCACAGAAAGAACATTCTTTGTTGTGCTTTTTTGATGACATTTTTGATGTTAGGTGTCCATTTTAAGTCTTGTGATATGATAGAACTTAGAAATTTGAAGGTCTCTACTGTTGATACTATGTTGTCTAGTATTGTAAGAGGTGGTAGTATGGGAGGGTTTCTTCTAAAGTCTACCACCATTTTTACGGTTTTGAGTGTGTTCAGTTCCAGATTGTTCCGGCAAGTTGTATAGGCAAGTTGTATAACCTCCTGTCTGTATGCATATTCATCATTGTCTTGAATGAGACCAATCACTGTTGTGTCATCAGCAAACTTCAATATTTTAACAGATGGATCATTTGAGATGCAGTCATTGGTATATAGGGAGAAGAGAAGTTGAGATAGCACACAGCCTTGGGGGGGGTCTGTGCTGCTGATTGTACAGGTATCGGATGTGATTCTGCCTAGCTTCACCTGCTGCTTCCTGTCTGTTAGGAAGCTTATGATCCATTTACAAGTGTATTCAGGTACCGTTAGTTGGTTTAATTTACTTAGAAGAGTGTCTGGAATGATGGTATTGAATGCTGAACTGAAGTCAACAAAGAAGACCCTTGCGTAGGTATTTGGAGATTCAAGGTATTGTAGGATGTAATGCAGAGTCATGTTAACAGCATCATCTGTCGATCTATTTGCTCGGTATTCAAACTGCATGGGATCTAACAGCAGATCCGTGATGGTTTTCAGGTGGAACAGCACAAGCCTTTCAAAGATTTTCATAACTACAGATATTAGAGCAACTGGTCTGTAGTCATTCAGTTCCTTGATGGAGGGCTTCTTTGGCACTGGGATAACAGTAGAATGCGATGATGGTAGAATGGATGGGAGAGTGTGTCTAAATGGTTTGCCCCAACCTTTGACCCCTTTCAAATGTTCATTGAAAACCTGACAGAGAGGGGGGAGAAATCATTCCATTATTTTTTTTTCTTTTCCTGTGTCTTCCATGTACTCAGAAAATGCTCTCTGTGCATCTCGTGGAATCCTGTAAATAGCAGTTTAAAAGGTAGAGACCCAACAATCGGCTCCTTTGAATTTTTAAACAAAGAATATTGTCAAAATTATAAAATAAATAGACAATTGAAAGATGACATTTTAAAAAAACAGCATAGATACAATACAAATTAAAACAAATCTAGCTACTGGAAAATGACATAGGGCCATGATGGTGAACCTATGGCACATGTGCCACAGAACTATTTCTGCTGGCATGTGAGCCGCAGGCAAACTTACCTCAATGCACATGCGCATGCCTCATAGTTGATTTTGGATAGGTTGAGGCCTTTTTCGGCCTCCCAGGCTTGAGGAAAGCCTCTGCAGCCTGAAAAATAGGCCTGTTTCATCACTTCCTGTTAATACCTCAAGCCTGGGAGGCTGAAAAAGGCCTCAAACCAGCCAAAAATCAGCTAGGAGGCATAGTGCAGGTAATGGGGTAGGGGATTGCAATGTGCATGTGCAGGGGTGTGGGGGGCATCCATTGCCTTGTGGGTGTTGGCACACGAGTGCTGATGAACTAACGTGCACACAATTTTTGGCACAGGAGCCCAAAAAGGTTAGCCACCACTGACATAAGGCCTAGTTATTTGAGGGAGTTCCTGTCTCCCATAACTTCCACCTGACTAATTGGCATGCTTCAATTTCTTTTGATTAAACAATGTTACTTCTCAAGACCCCCAAAACAACCTTCATCGATAAAACTGCTTCAAGAAAGCTGTTTATTCCCAGTTGACTCCCCATCTGCTGTTATTGAGAAGAATCATGAAGATCTTGCTCTCGGAGTGGTGAAGTAGCCTAGGGGTGGAGCTTTCACCTCACAATCAGGAGGCTGTGAGTTTGATTCTAGGTAGTGGCAGATATTTCTTTCTCTGAGCACAATGAGAAAATATCTGCTGTGAACTCTACATTGGCGACAGGAAGGACATCTGGCCAGTATACACTCAGCTCCATTCAGTTGCCCCAACTCTACTCCAAGGGATTATGGGGTCATTAAAAGATGAAAAAAATTGAAGACCTAGCTCTTCACTAAAGTCTTTGCTATATCACACCAACCATCCTTGATGTTTTACATATATATATGTATATATATATAGATTGGAAGTATCTAGGCAACGTTTCGATGAAGTCTCATTCATCATCTTCAGGCTTGGTCTTCAGCTCTGTGCTTCTCAAGCCTGAAGATGATGAATGAGACTTCATCGAAACGTTGCCTAGATACTTCCAATCTTACGCGGGAGAAAACCCGAATAACCAAAGATCCACATACAAATACCCGCGAGAACCTCAGAATATATATATATATATATATATATATATATATATATATATATATATATATATATATATATATATATATATATATATATATATATATATTACTATTGTGAGATGCCTAGAATTGATGGGCAGTACACAAGTTTATTATTATCATCAACAACATCGTCCCACTGTGAGGTTTTAAGGAACAGTATTTGTAACCCAAACATTATTAGGATCAACCAGTCAGATCAGTGGTATCGCATCATCACAATTTTGTGACATGATGTATCGTAACTTATTGTTTTATGATCCCATTTTAAGTGTCCTAGAAGCTTCAATTCTTTTATCTTTTATTGTTCCCTGGAAGAAATATTTGGTTGATCATTTACCACAAATTGTCACTTTATTATTTCATCTTAATAAAGAATCTTTATTTAGAAAATGTATCCTCGTTCTATGTACCTCTATATTCATGTTTATTTAAATAATAAAAAGTAAGTGATGCATGGTAGCAGGAAATCAAATCTAATTCAATTCTAATACATTATTTAAACAAAACATATTGGATAAGGTGGAAAGACATATTAAAGTGACTGGCTGTGTATAAAGTGAACATAATTTCATGTGTGTGTGTGTTTGCAGCATGTGGGTGGAAATAAAAGTATATTTCAAAAAAAAAAGACATAAGAGTTTATATTTTCAGGTCACTATGTGAACCTCAGAAAGAACAACCTTTTATCTTGTATCATATTATTGTATCACAAAGACATAATGAAGCAGCATTAATGTGAAACAGTTTAAGTCCAAGATATTTGTGGGCTGTAGATATTTTTTCATACCTCCTTCTGACATATGCAATATACTTCCTCAATGGAAGGCAGGCTGGTTGCAATTATTTTTCTGCATACTAACTACCCATTGAAATCTGTACCTGACAGTTTGGTTGCTGTACCAAACCATAGAGTTATAGAGGTACAAATGACAGACTCAGTAATTCTTCTGTAGAACTGTATCAACAGTTCCTGTTGTAGTCTGAGCTTTTTGAGTTGATGTAGGAAGAACATTCTTTGTTGTGCCTTTTTAATGGTGGTTCTAATGTTAGGTGTCCATTTCAAATCCTGGGAGATTATGTAATAAAAAATTTTTAAAGGCTCTATTGTTACTGTGTTGTCTAGTATAGTAAGAGGTGATAAAATAGGGGAGCTCTCCACTCTCATCTCTACAATTTTAAGTAAGTCCAGTTCCCAATTATTCTGGCTGCACCAAAAAACCAGTTTTTCAATTTTCCATCTATATCCAGACTCATCAATGTCTCAAATGAGACCAATGATTGTTGTGTCATCTGCCAAACTTCAGTACTTTAACAGAGAGATGCAGTCAGAGAAAAGAGTAACGGAGAGAGCACACAGCCATGAGGGGCATCTGTGCTAATTGTTTGGATATTCAATATGGTTAACTTCACCAGTTGCATTCTATCTGTAAGAAAGCATACAATCACCTACAAATATGGACAGACACTGCTAGCTAAGTCAATTAAGAGTTAAGAATTTCTGGATGATGGTATTGAATACTGAAATGAAGTCTACAAAAAAACATAGGCCTGGGTCCCTGGGAGTCAAGATGTTGCAAGATGTAGCACAGTGCCATATTGACATCATCATCTGCCAATCTATTTGCACAGTAAGCAAACTGCAACTGGTCTGACAGCAGAACCATGATGATTCTCAAGTGGGTCAGTACCAACCTTTCAAAGGTTTTCATATCTACAGAAGTCAGAGCAACCAGTCTGTAGTCATTCAATTCTTTAATGGAGGGTTTCTTGGGAAATAATAGTAGAGCATATGAAGCAAGGAGGAACATGACATATCTCCAGTGGTTTATTAAAGATGTGGGTGATGATGGAGGTATTCTATTTAAAGTACTAGGTAGTGGTGCAAGTCAAAGTCCTTTCATACACTAGTCATAAGAGCAAGTTACTCCTAAGGATGACTAATTTAGAGACAAATGCAATGATTTAGCAAAAATTGTAATGGGAAATACAACATACTTCTTTTTCTCAAAGTACTAACAATTATCTAAGGATATTAAAGAATTCAGCAGATTGCTTTTTCATACTTGAAAGTTTTTCTACTTCATACAGCTAAGTTTTAGAAGTCAAGGAAATCTCTTTGGCTCGGCATGTCACCTATGATAAATTTCTCCCCAGCATTACACATGATATTTGACACACAATAAAACTTTTCTTGCACATCAAAGTTAAATTGTAAATAATTGCTCTCTCTGCTCTCCTCATAACAGGTTGTTGTCCCCAGCCAAATACACAGGATGTCTTACAATTGTGGTGCTCTGCTATTGTCACAAAGTACTGTGCTCTTGGGATGTGCATTGTCAGCAAGAAACTTCAGATGAATTACATTACTGAATTCAGTTGAGATCTATATTTTTTTTCTATCTAGTAACAATAGGCATGTGTTGAAAAGGTATGATTTACATGGCTAAGAATATATATAAACACACTACTGATGCCAATGTGGACATTTGGAGAAAAATAGTCTAACAAAAAAAAACCAAATAAATTCATGCAATGATTGCTTAAAGAATTTAGATTATAGAACTATCTTTACTATTTTCATATCAATACCTAGTATTACAAAGCATCCCACATTCATGCAAAAGTAATGCAAAATTCAGTTACTAATTCTTGAATATTTGTTCTTGATATACAGTAGTTATATCAAATGAAGAACATATTAATACAAAAACCCACTCTGGAGATAATTTAACCATATGTGTAGTTTTGATAACAGTAAACTTCTTTTAAAAAATACATTAACTTTTTAAAGCTAGTTACTATTGTCACTAATGGGCTAACACATAGATTCGATTCAAATAGCCTGGGGAAAATTGGATATTTGTGAGAAAAGCTGGAAAAATATGCAAAAATTGTCTTTAGCTTGACTACATCTTATTTTGAAAAAGAGAGATGCAGAAAATACTTCAGAAGGATAAAATGAACAAACACAAAGTTTTTCAATCATAACCATTAAAACAGATTTGTGATGACAGAGATTATCCTTCAACCTATGAGCAATTTTCTTTTTGTTCCATTCAATTGTGTTCAATTTTTGGAGACTGCCTGGAAAAGTCCCTGAAGTTTTCTTGACAAGATTTTCAAGAAGTGGTTTGCCATTATCTCCTTTCTCAGGACTGAGAGAAAATGAATAGCCCAAGTTCCCCTGGCTCACTTCATGCCTAAATTGGGATTAGAACTCATGGTCTCCTGTTTTCTAGTCTGATGCCTTGATCTGCAGACTAAACTGACTCTCTCCCCAGGAACATTAAATTCCACCATATTAACTAAGAGAATTCAACTCCACAGAATCAGTCTTATTCACATACCAAAAGATATATTTTTCAATGCAGAAATGTATCATTGAGCCAAAACTTAAAATCCCAGGATAAAGTGAGATCATTCAGAATAGAGATTTATTCCCCAAGATAAAAAGACAATGCTGATTAAAATATAGGGTCTCAATGAAGTTCTAATCACAATTTGTTTCTCTGGAAATCTAAGGAACTACAGGTTGCGGTATCTGCCATTCCGCATCTGATGGGTGGCTCATGAAAGGGAGCGAAGGGAAGAGAAACGACAGGAAGCGAAGTTTCCTCTTGATGAGCGCACCCCGAATGTCTTGGCACACGCTCTTTTATTGTGCTTTTTTACAAGAAAATGATTTAATCAAAAAGCTCAAGTCAAACATGGTAATCTCATCAGGAAGTGCATGTTTACAAAGCTGCATACCGGACAGATTATTTACAGTGTGGATAAACTTATTAACAAAACGTCTAGCTCCTTGTCTCTTGTACGTGCCTTGCAAAGGTCACTGAAGAGACAGAAGTTAATGATTACATGTGAATGATACAATGTTGCAAATGCATGAATGATACATAGTTGCAATGATACATAGTTGCAAACACATGAATGATACATAGTTACAACATCTCCTCTGTTTTTATTATTTATGACGAGTCTTCTTCCTCGTCCGAGAAGACAGGAACCATTTTTCTGAAATGTTCGCCGTCCCCGTCATCTAGGCAAGAGTGCGACCCGTCAGCGTCAGGGTTGTCCAAGGAGCGGTAACTCAGCAATGACATTTTTTCGTCCGGTGTTGAGGATATAACATGAGCTTGCAATAGCACATTAACATCAGCAGAGGATAATTGATTTTTAAAAATTGCAATATTCTATAAAAACAACAAGGTCCTATAATACATATCAATATAATGATTATTAATGATCCTGCCAATGCAGTTAAAAAGGTTGTAAACCATGGCGAAATAGAAAACGAACCCCCCCCCCTGCCATCAGCATAAAGACAACATTCTTCTTTAAGCATAGCACACAATCCCCCTTGTTTTAAAAAATAACAGATCTAAATCTTTACGATTTTGCAAGAGGGGGTATTCCATGGGTACCTGTAGGGATATAAAATCATCAGAGTTATACACACAAGCCATACTTGAATGCAAAATGATTTGGATTTAACAATTTCATCCCCGTGGATACATGCCATGAGACCGGTGGAACAAGTCCAAACAAAATTATTGCCAGGGATAAAATACATTCCTTTCAGGCGTGATGTTAAAGTTCCTCCTGCAGTGGTGTAGATTGCAGGATATCCCCTGGTTGTGTGGGTGCGTCTGCCAAATCGAATTGAAGTGGTGGGTAGAAATCTTCTATGCGAGAAAAATTGGTTGTAGAACTTAAACGAACGCCTTGAAAGTCAGTTATAGTCCAAGCAATATTATCTCTTCTGTGAGGCTTCTGCGGATCGTCATGGACAGTTCTTTTGAAGCGTCGTTTGTTGACAGGATCAGAGTTCGGGTATATAAAGGCATGACAAGTAGGAGAGAGGGCTATGGACAAGTTAGTTGTAGAACATTTACGAGATGAGGAGGGAATTCAATTAGTAGAAAAAGGATAATAATTACAATAATGACAATGAAGATTAATTTGGTAATTCATCAAGGATGTTAGTTGGGGTGGGGAAACCCATAATACAATATAAGGACATTTAGGTCCCCCTATGTTTTAGATTGAATAGAGGAAAAAGATTTTAAGGTTCCTTTCCATAGGAAGAGTAAAGAAGGAACAAAAGAGCGAGTGGTAGAGTGTTCTTTAAACAAAACAGAAGTGACAGAGTGAAAAATACGGGTAGCATTTTCATGACGTACCCACATGGAGCAAGTATAATAGCCTTCTGTTAATGAAATGGTTTTAACACGAATAGTCTTTTGACAGGAAGCATAGGTTTTGTTGAAGTAAGGTAGAAATTGCAAAGAACATATAGGCAAGAATATCAGGAAGAGTTTTAAGATACAGATGTAGCAGAGGAATTCCCATGATAGGGTCTAACCGCCCTACCAGGGATCCAGCAAGTGGTTTTGTCTGGCAGTAAGATCGCAGCGTAGCCTCGTCCCCAAGTGAGAAGCTCAGCGGGACCCTGCCAGGCAGGATCTGGCAATCTGCGATAATATACCAGAGGTCTGTTAGGTGGGGGTGAGGGGGAGGAAAAATGATGAGAAGCAGCAGAAGTGGGAGGAATGCCAGTCAAATTAAGAAAGTTTAAAGTGTAAAGATAAATGTTAAGAGAATTTTGCAATGCTGGGAGGTTCGGGGGTTTTTCCCACAACGAATATCGATCAAGAGCACGTTTCAGAGACAAGTTCGCTCGTTCCACAATAGCCTGCCCCTGGCTGTTGTAGGGAATCCCAAACTTGTGGGTTACATCCCATCTGTTACAGAAGTCCTGGAAAGCAGAACTTGTATAGGCAGGTCCATTGTCTGTTTTGATTTCTTTTGGACGTCCCAGCGAGGCAAAGGTACGAATTGAATGATTGATGACATGTTTTACAGTTTCTCCCCTTTGAGGAGTAGCCAGAATAAACCCTGAATAAGTATCTATGGAAACGTGCAAATATTTCCAAGGGGCAAAAGGTGGATACTGAGTTACATCCATTTGCCAAATTTCACAAGCTTTTAATCCTCTAGGATTTACTCCTATGGGAATGGAATGTCCTTGCTTACTACATGTGGGGCATTGTTGAATAATGGCAGCAGCTTCTGCCTGAGTTAGAGAAAATTGATTTTGTAATGCTTTTTTATTTTGGTGAAAATAATCATGGCTTTCGGCTGCTGTCAGATTACAAATTGATTTACCGGATGCAGCTGCTGCAGCTGCGTCTGCCACCTTGTTTCCCTCCTGTAATATACCAGGAAGAGGTTGATGGCTCCTGATATGTGCAACAAAGAATGGATGCGTACGGCTGTTGATACATTGCTGTAGAGGAAGCAACAACTTTAACAAAGAAACAGATATGCTAGGAGATAAATAGGCTTGATATATATTTTTCAAAATCTGAGAAACATATAAGGAATCTACTATTAAATTAAAAGGAGCTTTTTGAAACTGTTGAAACACAATAAGAGATGCAGCAAGTTCTGCCTGTTGAGCAGAAGATTGCAGAGGGGTAATTTTAGTTTTCCACTCTCCCTCCTGGTACCATGCACAAGCACCATACATTTTCCCCCCATCTGCATAAAGCGTAGGTGCATCTACTAATGGAGATATTGAGAGGGGGGAAATGCCATTCAAAAGGGAGAGTTTTAAGAAAAGTAAACCGTGGGTCAGCTGGTAAATGGCAAGAAATTTGCCCTGGCCACTCTTCTAAAGCGTATTGTAGTTCTTCTGAATTACACCATAGCATTTCCCACGTGGTCAATGAACAAGGAGTGAATATTAAAACAGGCTCACATCCCATGAGTTGTTTACATCTTTGTCGACCTTTAAAGATCAACTGGGAATATGCAGAGGCTTTACTAGTGATTGTGGTCCGTGGGGTGTGAGACAAATGCAGCCATTCTAAAATCAAAACCTGTGTCTGATGAAATTGCATAATGACAGCTGTGGGTCTCTGAACAGTATTTAATAAAGCAATTGATAAAGGACAATTTTCTATAGCTCGATCCACCCATCTAGTAGCCAGTAAATGGGAAATGTCTTTTAATGCCTGCAACTGCTCTTTATTTAGAATGATAACATCGGACGCGGCTTTACCTTGCGTGAGAGCATTAAAGAGAGGAGCTAATGTAGCTGTAGTCAAACCCAAATAAGGACATGCCCAATTTAAGGTTCCCAGGAACTGTTGTAAAATCACAAGTGTTGGTTTTGGGGGAAGTGTTGGGAGGGGAAAGGAAGGAACAGCAGCTGAAGCAAGTAACTTGTGACCTAAATAGGAAAAGGGAGGTTTGGATTGTATTTTTTCTGAGGCTATAATGAGCCGTGCTTTACCTAAAATGGAGGTCAGGCACGGCAGAGTTTTTAATACCGTGCCCTTAGGGCCAGATGCAGATACCAATATATCATCCATGTAATGATAGATTAAAAAATGAGGATATTTGTCCCTGTATGGTTGCAAGGCTAAATCCACAAAAAATTGACACATAGTTGGACTGTTTAACATGCCTTGCAGTAAGACTTTCCATTGATATCGTTTGGTAGGTCTTTGATTATTTAAAGTTGGTACTGTAAAAGCAAATAATTTTCTATCTGACTTGTGTAATGGAATGGAGAAAAAGCAGTCTTTTAAATCGATAATGACAAGGTCATACTCTTGAGGAATTATGTTAGGATTTGGAAGACCACATTGCAAGGGTCCCATTGGAAGGAGGACCGCATTCACAGCCCTTAAATCCTGAAGGAGACGCCAAGCACCGTTTTTCTTTTTGATAACAAAAACTGGGGTATTATATGGACTCAATGAGGGTTCTAGATGACCTCTATCTAATTGTTCTTGAACAAGAGAATGTAAGGCTTCAAGCTTTATAGAAGGGAGAGGCCACTGATCAATCCACACAGGGTTATTGTTAGTCAAATATAAGCGAAGCATGGTTAATGGAGGGTAAGTTGCGCATTAAACTGTGACATAAGGTCTCTTCCCCACAAATTAGTATACAGAGGAATTACAGCTGGTCTAATATAAGCAACACATTGAGACTCAGGGGAATGGGCTTTTACCCAGTTTCTGCTAATGCGAGTCTCCTGGAGTCCCCCCACTCCTCTCACCGCTGGTGCCACATCTGCAGGCCAGGTGTCCAGCCACTCAGCGGTTCGGATGACGGAAATATCCGCTCCAGTATCTAAAAGACCAAGAAAGGATCGACCATTCAATAAGAATGTTACCGTAGGTTTTGGTTGACTAATTGGTCTTTCAATTGCATAGAGTTGCTCTTGTTGTTGGTCTAAGAGCACAATCATTTTTGCCACAACATCCCCCTCATTTATAGTAACTTCTGTATTTGCTAATACGGACAGGCAGACATCAGACAATACAGTGGGGTCATGCAGAAAAGGAGAGGCAAGAATACCTTGTTCAGCTAAATCCCTTACAGGAAAGACTAGCACTGGAATATCGGGGGGCATATGAAAAGGCTGAACAGGGTGCACAAAGAGAAAGTCAGCGATACCAGGGAGATAAGTAACAGTTTCATTAGCAACAAGATCATAAGCGAAAGAAGAAAAGTTGCAAGTTTCAGCAGCCTTTGTTGTGGGGCTGGCTGCCTGCCCCGTTTCTAGTTTCCCTGATTCAAAAAAGGTTTTTGAATGATTGTAGGGTTATTCTGCTGTTCATTTTTTTGGACTCTGCACTGACTAGCCCAGTGATAGCCCCTTTTACATCGAGGGCATGGCATTTTTGGGTGAGCTACCTAGTTTCTTGACATATTTGCTCCCCCACCCGGGGCTCTGCATTGGCTCTTAAAGTGACCTGGCTTGCCGCAATTAAAACAATTACCCATTTTACGAGTATTTTGTTGGGAAATAGGAAGAAGAGAGCCCATGTTCTGCTGCATGCCTTCAGTAATGGCTGTAGCCAGAGTAGACATGGAATGGGATGTGGTTCCTATGATTCGGCAGGCTGTAAGATAATCTGCCAAGGTAACATTTTTCTTATTAATTAATGGTTGCAAAACTTTCTGACAATCAGCGTTTGCATTTTCATAAGCAAGTTTTAAACTTAATTCATTACAAGCCTCCTCATTATCAATTTGTCTCTCTAAGGCTTCTGTGAGACGGTTTATAAAGGAGGAAAAAGGCTCAGAAGGTCCTTGAATAATCTTAGAGAAAGATTTGGGCACGCATCCCGCATTATCAATTTTTCGAGCCGCGGCCAAAGCACAATCCTGTAATATAGGGAAAGCAGCTGCGTCTGTGGCAGTCTGCTGGGCAATGGTAAGCATGGTGCCAGTACCGTTAAGCATATCTAAAGTGACATTTTCTGGCAAGCCTCTAGCGTCTGCGGCTGCGGTACGTTTATGAAATTCTGACTCCCAGACCAAAAATGGTGAAGGCGTGAGGATCATGGCAAATAATGTACGCCAATCAGCATTTATCAAGTCAGCGCCTGGTTGGGTTATTGATCCTAAAAGACCCTGTACATAGTGAGATTGAATACCATTTTCCTTGCAAGCTGCTTTTAAATCCTTAATTATTTTGTACGGCATTGGGGTATACTGAGGAGCTGGGGGATTGCCGGCTTGTATGACCGGATAGAGGGAAGCAGCTGCAAGGGTGTCCTCATCCATTTCCCCTTCATAAAAGGCTTGTTGAATGGCTTTTACAACACCCCCCCCCCACCTCGGGAGGGTGGTGGAGGACACGGGGGCTCTACATTTATGGAAGTGGATTGAATGGAGGGAGGCTCCCGTAATGACTTATGATCATCGGGAGTGGAGGGTTGAAGGATAGAAAAGTTATCATAACTTGGCGGGGGAGATTCAAACACACTCCCTGCTTCTATTTTATAATGGACTTTTAAAACCTCCATAATTTTCCTCCAAGTGACCAAAATGCCAATAGGTGCATGAGGAGGACTATGGAGATGTTCACCAATTTTTTGCCAAATGGAAATTTTTAAGGACCCTTTCTCTGGATAATTGGGACAATGTTGCCACACATAAGCCAATAATGTAGCAATAGGTTTCTTTTTTATAGGCGAGCCCTTTAAATTAGCAGAGTATTTAGAAGAAGAAGCGACTAACTCCCTCAATTCCTTCAGATGCTGCGTCTGTTGTTGAGAAAAGTTTCCACCCATACTTACGAAAGTCGAGACCGTGTTTCAGATCCGATGACGTGCAATTCGCTTCAGGCCTGGCGATGCACAGCTCCCATCGAGCTGATAAGATATGGGCGCGTTGCTGCGTATCCCCCTTAGGGAATCACGTCGGGGTCACCAGAATGCGGTATCTGCCATCCCGCATCTGATGGGCAGCTCATGAAAGGGAGCGAAGGGAAGAGAAACGACAGGAAGCGAAGTTTCCTCTTGATGAGCGCGCCCTGAATGTCTTGGCACACGCTCTTTTATTGTGCTTTTTTACAAGAAAATGATTTAATCAAAAAGCTCAAGTCAAACATGGTAATCTCATCAGGATGTGCATGTTTACAAAGCTGCATACCGGACAGATTATTTACAGTGTGGATAAGCTTATTAACAAAACGTCTTGCTCCTTGTCTCTTGTACGTGCCTTGCAAAGGTCACTGAAGAGACAGAAGTTAATGATTACATGTGAATGATACAATGTTGCAAACACTTGAATGATACACAGTTGCAATGATATATAGTTGCAAACACATGAATGATACATAGTTACAACAACAGGTAATGTCATTGGCAGTTTTGGGACAACAATAATTGTTTGTAGTTTACAATAAATCCATGTTGGAAGGAAAGTCAAAAATATTGAACTGAAATCACAAACAATTCTGTATTCATATCAGAATGTATTTCTGATCAGATCAGTAGTGTTGAAGGTTTTAGCATCTTCAGAGATTATATGTGGAACACGTTCCTTAGTTTTATTAAAGTTCCACTTTGCAATGTCTTAATGAATAGTTGTAACAGAGTCTTTTTTAACCACATTACATTTCTGATCTGAACTGACAGCCAATTTATTTTATGGAAAAGTCTAGAAGAGTAATCTATTATATTTCTGCCTCAATTTCTGAAACTCAGCTCTACACATTTCAGAAAAAAAGATTCAATCCTTCTACATAAATACTCATGTTTTTCATTGCACTTAAGTAATGAAACATAGCACAGATATTCTCCACAGAAAGCTAGTACCTCTGCACTTTTCCTTGTGTCCAAAACAACAACAACAACAAAGATCCAGGTAATTTTGAAGATCAGAGTTTACAAGTTGATAAATGAAAATCTATATTGGTTTGGCATGTATCATTTCCTCATAAAAAGTTAGGGTGCTGGCAAATTTATTCCTATTTTTCAGGAAAGCAAAGCCAAATAAACCCCCATAATTTGTTCCCATATTTGTGTTTGAAAATAACAGCCATCACGATCTGAAAATGGAATTAATAAGGCAGAAGAATAAACATTGGAGATTCTTATATTAATAGTTAAATGTTATCTGTGAGCATCATGAGCAAACAGCAACAAGGAAGCTAGGAAAGCTAAGTTGACTGAGAGTTCCTATACCTATACCAATAAGATTATCCAAGAATATCTGATTCAGTGATATTCTAACATCTCTCCAAATTGGGAATCCGTAGTGAAGATAGGGATGACCAAGCAGGTCTGAATAACTTGCTGGTAATAGTATGGATGAAGTTTCACAATATTAGGAGTGCTCAGATATTCAAGGCATAATTTCAGTAACTAGACTAGTTACTCAGCTAAAGAAGAACAGTTGTTCGCATCCTATTAATAATTATTCCCACATATTCATTTAATGAACATAAAAGATTAATAATGGATAAATTGTTGAGAATTGTAAATCCAACAACTGGTGAGTTGTGTCAGTCTGGTTTTTTTTTTTTTTCAACAGTGAATGAGGAGAATAAAGGGTTATATGAACTATTAATGTACCATTCAATATCTTTTTTGTTTTTCTATGGAAATGACTTTTGGTAACAGAAAAAAAAGTTTAATAATCTAAATCAAGTTTAGAGTTGCTTTTCATTAAAAAATGTAGACACTTACCATCATTTAGGTTTTTCATAGTTGGCATCTTTGTTGTAAGCTTTTCTGTGAATGTGAGAAATATGTGTCAGAAATGTTGCTTTTAGTTCTCCATAGATAATTGGTATGGGGAATTAGTATGCTTGATTTTTTTGTTCCCCAGGGTGCAACCTAACATCTATTTAACTTTTGCTAACAACTCTACTGTGTTTTGTCAATTCCTGGGAACTGTTTTGAAAACATTGAACAGTCTATGACACGATGGATAGATTTTAGACTGTTTTCATATCACACTTGCTTGTTTTGAACAGTGTTGCCTTTGGAGGAAGTAATACATTTTAGAGATCACCAGATCCTATACTTTGGAAATTGTAATTTCTAAGAAAAAAATGTAATTTTTAATTACATAGAGGACACTGGCTTTTTCTTTCTCTGAAAAGGAAAAAGGAAGCAACATTTCTGAAGTAAGCATATTAAAGATACACCCATCAAAATAATATTGGCGAATATTGCTATATTAAATTTACTGTCATGTACTTTGTATTAGGATGTGATAATTGATGGATAGATTGAGAAAGGCACATCCTCATACAAGAATATCACAATTTTTAATATAAAATTATCATATAACCCCTTATGCATACTTTACTGCAGAATTTCTTTTTTTTTTTTTGAAACAAATTTTTATTAATTTTAAAGATAAAACAACACATCATTAACCATTAAATACATAAACACATAAAACCTCTTAACATTGTAAATCCTTACAAGTCAAACAAAACATTATTTTTATACAGTATAATTCCAATTTATCCCAACTCCATATGGACATACAAATATCTTTCAGCAAATTTCTCATTATTTCTCTTTACTCCTATTCAATTTCATTTCTCTTCCATATTTATCCATTTTATAGTCATCATATTCTTTTCTTTCTGGCTTGTTTAAATTATTCTCGTCTAACATTCCTCCAAGGTTTTATTGATTCTTTTTTCCTTTTTTTTTTTTAAAAAAAAAAAACAAATTTTGTTAGTTTTACCATAAGCACAATACACAAACATACAAACACAAAACATAAACAAAACTAAAAGATCTTTTCTGAAGGTTGTCTGTTCCCGGGTTAAAACTCTTTACACAGACACAAATTCAAACATCATATTCAACCCATATCTCCTTCCATATCTTATTATCATTTTCTTTTTTATATATATATATAAAAACCATTTTTATCAGTTTTATAAAAACAATGCACAAAGAATCAAGGCATAGCAGCTTATAAATTCTTTTCTAAGAAAAAATAATAATAATAGACCAATAAGGCATAACATTTCCAGATTATAATATCAATATTTCATATAATATTAACTTCATATCTTGTCCCTACTTCTCTTTTCCATCCAAATTATTTATTAATTAAAATTTTATTGCCTTTTATCAATATACAAAATCCAAAAAAAAAAAAGCATATATATCCTTCCATATCTTATTACCATTTTCAACAACATTCTTTGTCTGTTCTATTTCCAATTATCCATTCATCTTTTTTTTCTTTTACTATACTTCTCCTGTACACCAATTGGAGTAACATCTATAACTCATTACCCTAACTTAGAAATACTACATATAGCAATCTTTCTTGGGATTCTGTTTAAAAAATTCTAAAATTACATAATAAATTTTATATTCTAAATATACATATAAAAACACACTCTTATATACCCTCCAGAATCCCTCTTTTAATCTAAATTAAATTCACCCATTGTCTCTAAATAAACTTTTTTTCTTTAGGTCTTGCTTCCCCCCATTAAGGCTTCTCCTCCCCCCCTTTCTCTCTTGCTTATTCTTCTCCTTGCCCTTTCTACCCCTTTGCTTTTTCTCTTCGCTTTTCTTGCTCCTTTTCCTTTGCTTTCTAACCTTGCCTCCATCTTTTCGCTCATTTTTCTCTCTTTTGGTTGTTTTTATAATTCTTAAAATCCTCTTTTTCTTATCCTTTTTCTCCTCCTCTCCGGAAGGGACCCATTGTTCATCAAAGATGGCTTCTTCTTCCTCTTCTTCCTTGTCCCAGTCCTTCTGCTGCATAATCAACTTTTCAAAAGAACATAACGCCATTTCTAAGAATTGAAACAAAGCGCCCAAAGTATCTTCTTTTTTATATTTTTGATATTCAATCTCTAGTTCATCCACAGACGATGCCATTATGAAAAGGGAAACTTTTTCCAAAACAACCACAAGTATTTTTAATCAAAGACAATCAAAAGCAATTAAAAAAAAGAAAAAAAAGTTCCAAAAGTTAATACTTTTCTTCCTTCTTCTCTTTCTCTTTCTGAATTAATTTTTAATCAAAGAGCTCCAATTACCATATATCTTCTTTTGGGATCCACAAAGACATTCTAGACAATCTCCTCCTTTTTCAGCTTCTGCTCCAATTTTTTTTCTCCCTTCCCACTTGCAATGACAATTTTAAATAATCAAAAATCCATACCTCCAGCAGAGATTTTCCAATTTCTCAAATTTTTCAATGTCCAAAAATCCCTTTGTCTCTTAGCTTCAACTTTCAAAGCAATCCACTTTCAATGTCTAATATATCGAAATATTTCTGCTTTTTCCGTGGGGTGGGAGAGTAAAAAAAAAAAAAAATTCCCTTTAACAGCTTCTCCGCCGCTTTTCGCTCTTCTTAGGGATACAATGTATCCTCCAGCAACAAACAGCTCAATTCCAGGCAATTTAAAAGGTGTTACTTGACCCGGCTCAGACAGAACTTTCACTCTTCACACTTCCTCCAGCACAGTTCTTACCCGGTTGCTGGCTTCTTCGTGGCGGCCATTGCTGACCGCCGCTCCACCGCCTTGGGAAAAAGGGGTTTTCCCGGAGAAGGGGGGGTCTGCGATGCCCCCACCTCCCTATCCGACTCCCCTCTCTCTTCAGCTGTCCCTACAGGGCAGCCATATCCCCCTGACCCATCTGGATCGGGGGTACCTCGACGGCTAGCACAGCAGGAATCGCGAGCTGTCGCGAATTCCTGCTGCCCCGAAGCCACGCAAACCGGAAGTTCCCCTTTACTGCAGAATTTCTTAAAGTATGGTGCAGGGACCTCTTCAAATTCTTACAAATTAGACCAGACAGGAAGCTCAACCAGTAAACTAATTCTATTTTATTCTAATGCTACAGTAACAGAATCTTGAAAGTCTGAAAGTACAATTCTTCTGCCATCAACTTTATAGTCTTGGAGGGTCTAGGACAACTCAATGCAGCCAACTTGCCATGGTCATCTCATTAAGACCAACTAACTGTGGCCAAGTCATCATGAGATATCATGAGATAATTCACCATGGCCAACTCACTATGGGACAATTTGCCAGAGGACAATATTGAAAAAATAGTGGGATAAAATCATTAAAGAAAGGATACCAAAGAAGGGACAAAATGAAATATGAATGACAAAAAATTAAATATTTTTAAAATTATTTTAAATAATTAAATTGAGTTATTTAATTGTCTTGGGGTGAGTTGTCCTACAGTGAGTTGATAGTGGTGAATTGTCCACAACGAGGTAGCCATGGCAAGTTTTCCATAGTGAGGTAGCCATGGAAAGTTGGCTGTGGTGAGTTGTCATTCCTGCCATGGAAAGGGTTGCTTCTGAAATTCTTTCTCCATCCACTTTGACTATTCTCTAGGTAAAATCTCTGCTCCATCTCCCAAGGTCTTTCCAATGTGCCATTACAGTTTCCTTAAGACCCTCTCAGAGTCCACAAAACCAAGATTATTTGTAAGACTTCAAACATGACTAAGAAATCCATATAATGTGTATAATGTGTGTAATGTGTGTGTTGTGTGTGTGTGCGTTTGTTAAACAGTCAATGGTTAATTCATTATTCAAAAAAAGATGAAGCAGGTAATGCAAAACTTATTGAGTTACAATCTGCAATTGGATTCTTTGTACACTATGGCAAACTTTTGTGATCTGTCACCTTGTCACAATTTAAAATATGCCCACCTTTCCAAAGGATTGCTTACCACAGCCTAATGAATAACTTCTGCTAACAAACATCTGTTTAGGTATTAGTTATGCTAATTCATGAAATGCACAATTGCACATATGCCCCCTTTCCTTTAAAGGAAAGAATAGTATTTGTTGATTTGTATTCAAAATAAATTAATATAATTAATCATGGTTAGAATATGACTAAATTCATACATTAAAAACATTAGAATAAAAAACAAAAAAAGAATGAATGATGACTACTTTACTACACACTGGGCAACTTTTGATAGTCTGAAAGAGTCAAAGATATCAAGAGCAACAATCAGTAAGTTATGCTATGCTGCCTTTGTGTGTTGATTATTCCAGCAATACATTCTAGAATAAAATTATCACGCTTTTGGTAGATTTGTCCTTTCTTTGTTCAATAGCAGACTCATAATTTACACCAGTTTATAACAATTTCTGTAATGCAGAAGTTGAAATCAAATCTCAAATGAAACTTTAAGAATTAAGCCAATAAACCCAATATTTTGAGAAGCTTGTCTGAGAACAGAAAATTGAGGGTGTAATTATTTTCTCTTTTAAGCACAAGCTTGAATCAGCCATATTCTCTCAAATTTGTCATTGTAAAAAGTCTGACCACAAAAAATAAGTTATTAATATGTGCTCTTTTGGATAAAACTAAACCCATTCCAAGTTAATCTGCTGTACTGGGAAAAAAGTAATGTCTCTGAAAGAACAAATCCTACATGTAAATAAATTGTTATTTGCAAACTTTTCAAATGCTTCCTTTGCCTCATATGCTAAATGGAAATATGGCTGTTGAGGTACAGATGCCTCTTAAAATTGCTGAAAATCATTAAGATTACCCTGATTTTCTATCAAGTCACAAAATATTTTGTAGACATAAGCATGGGAAGAATAAGTTTCATAAAATTGCAGTTTCTTCCTTCTAAGTTTCATGTAAAGCCATAAATTTTAGACGAACATTGTATAATTAGAACTGTGAACTGACACAATAAAATTACATATTTTGTAAAATCGAAAGAAAGCATCCCAAGCAGAGATGGTATTCAGCAGGTTCTGACCAGTTCTAGAGAACTGGTAGTGGAAAATTTGAGTAGTATGGAGAACCGGCAAATACCACTTCTGACTGGAGATTTTATAGTATCCTTCCCCTGCCATGCCCACCAAACCACATCCACAGAACTGGTAGTAAAAAAAATTGAATCCCACCACTGATCCCAAGGGCTTTTTTTAAAGAGGCAACTGGATTTTTGGGTTTTTTCTTTGAAGAAGTTTTGCTTCTCATCCAAGAAGTTTCTTTAGCTCTGACTGGATGGTGGGGAATAGAAGGATTTATACTCCTTGCAGACAGCTGGACATTTGCATTCTTTTAGCAGGTCATTAAGGTCAACTGGAGTTTTATGTATATCCCAGGTGACCACACCTGGATGACTGAGAATCTCCATAGACACCAAAGAAAGCATACATTTTAAGTATGAGTTAAGTTAGCCTCTAGTCTCCTCTCTATGAAAGTGAAGTACTCACTATAAAATCATGCAAGTGTTTAGTAAATAAATAATATTTTAAAAATAAATCATATTTTAAAAATGGACAAAATTTAAATGTCTAAAAATAAATGAAAGGTTTAAAAATGGGTTCTATTCAATATTAGCCAAGTAACATACTTTATCTAAACTATGACTTATTATTTGTAGATTAATATTTTTGAAGTAATATTTAAAAAAAAGTTAGTTACAGTAAATTATCATTTTAAATGTTTAGTAGATTTTTATTATTAGATGAAAAATGCACATGTTGTATATTAAATGTCAGGGAGCTAAATAGTATTTTTTTAAAAAAATAACAGAAAATACAATTGCACATATTACTCAAAGCCTGAGTTTGACATATGAAGCAATGCTCATAAATGTACTAGCTATAAAAACTTTACAGATACACATCTCACAATATCCTAATTAAATATTTCTTACATTTGTGGTTTTTTGGTTCTTTTTGGTTCTTGGGGCACATGCAGATTCTTGTCTATTGTGTACCAGTATCCTTGACCAGTTGAAGTATTTATTTGCATATATCTAGGATGGGAAAATTTGCATATGGGAGATATTTATGTTTTAAATTGTTAAATGGAAATTAAGCTATCCCTATCCTAGGAAGACCTTACTGTGATTATTAGGAAAGGATTAGTTGGCATGCTTACCTCTCATATTAGGAAGAAAGAGGTACGTAATGGTTAAGATGCTGAACTAGAAATCAGAAATGTATACATTCTAGTCCTTCCTTAAGCATAGAAGCCAGCCTCAGGACAATAATTCTCTCTCACCCCAACCTATCAACCAGGGTCATTGATGGAGGGAAAATAGGAGGAGAGAATATTATGTATACTGCCTTGAATTGGATAAAATAAATGCTATGACAGACAGACAGATAAGAGAGGGGAGGGAGGGAGAGAGAGAGAGAACAAAACAAAGCACAGATCAAGTATTTTTCCCCCAACTGAGAAGGTAAAGATTGAACCTGAAATCTTCTGCATCAGTATCAAACTTCTTCTACTAGAGAATCTGCTTCACCTTGCAGGCTGAAGGTACAATCCTTCCCTCAAAGAATGCCACATTATAGCATGGACCTAGTTGTAGGTAATCATCAAGGTGGTCTTAATAATATTCAACAAACATAGGGCTGAACAAACTGTTTGGAGAAACTTGTTCACTTTATCAAACTCATCCCAGATTACACCACAAGGTTGAGTACTCGGCATGGTAACTAGATCTACCAAGTCAGAAGTCAACTCCTATCAATCAAATACCTTAATAAATATAAGGACACAGGTTTAATGGCCTTATATATGGTGCCATTTGCCCGATAATTCCATTCAACTGTTCTTTCTATTCATAATACATGCTGGCTGACCTCACAAAGTGCACTAAGCCATGTTTTATTTTAATAATGGGTTAGAAAGCTGCAGTGACCATGTTCCACAATATACTAAGCAAAATGAAACCAAACATATTATGTTTATAGTTCTTTTGTAATACAGTGTGTGAATCAATAATGGAATGAGAAAATATGGACAGATCTTAACTGAATTCCAGATGAATCTTCTTTGAAGTGGCCTGTATCCGGGCTGAGATTGGATGTGACTTTGATTATCACACACCGATATTACTGAACCTCCCCATCTACTGGTCTGTCTTTTAAATGTAAGGATGAAAAGCATATGAGAGGGGAAAAAAACTAAGAAATGGCATAGAAAAAGATAAAAATAGTAGCCAAGCATGCTCTCCTCTTTTGTTCCTTTGCTAAAATCCATTCTCTTTTTCCTTTATACAAATCTGTTTTTTAAAGTGTTTCAACATAACACCTTGAAAAAACACAAACATTCAAAAGATAGGTGTTTTATTATTCTGATTGAAATGAAGTATTTTGTATGCATTCCCTTTCTACAATCTTACTGAACTTCCTGATAATAACTTCATTTAAAATATGAGCAATATATTGTCTGTCTCTCCAGGATTCCTGTAATTAGATTTAAATTATCTTTCAGTTAAATTGCATGTTTAAGACAGGGTAGGGTGTTGTAATATCAGTAACACTCATTCTGTGTGAGAAGTGAAAGGTGAAATACTATTATAAGATAGAAAATATATTCCCTCTTAAAGATTTAAGGTAGCAACTAAAATAGTTTGTGTGACAAGTTGATAATAGACTCTAATATAAGGATATTTAATTTACTCCTTTGCAGACTTACCTTTTGTAAATTTTATACTAAATTGATGTCTTCATTACATTTCCTAGAAGACACCTTTCATTCTATGGTCATTAACTAACACATTACAGATTTGTTGGTCTCTGACAAATTATAACAGTGCCAAATTCTACAAATTCCATAGATGGTCCATGGAAACTAATGACTTACTATTCACATCCTACACACTCTTTTAAAAAGTGAGGTATCTAAATCTTTTTGTGTTATCTTGTCATTTAAAAACCCATATACACACATGCACCTTAAAAACATGTTAAAATATAAACATTAACAAAAACCAATTATAAAAAATATAATGAGTAAAGATTACATCAAGTAACAAAAGTGTATTGATGTATCCATACAGGGTTTACGTGAAGAATACTAACGCTTAAATCACATTATAGGTATAGTCCAGTTTGGTCTAGTGGTTAAATCATCAGGCAAGAAACCAGAAATCTGTTAGTTCAAATCTCTCCTTAGCCATGAAAACCAACCATCTCGGGCCAGTCAATCTTTCTCAGCTCGGTTCACTTCATAGGATTGTTGTTGTCATGGGGAAAATAGGAAAAAGAAGGCATGTTGAATATGTTCATTGTCTTGAGATATTATGAAAATAATAAAAGCAGGGTACAAATGAATAAAAGTTTTTATCTAGAAGATGACAAGAACTCATATATTTGATAAATATATAGCTTGCTTTCATTTGAAATGTTATTTTCAAATTATATTTCAAATTATGCAGTGGTTAGAATGCAGAACTGCAGGCTACTTCTGCTGATAGCTGGCTGCCAGCAATTTGACATATTGAATCTCACCAGGCTCAAGGTTGACTTAGTGTTCTATCCTTCCGAAGTGGGTAAAATGAGGAGCCAGATTATTGGGGGCAATATGTGACCCTGTAAAACCACTTAGAGAGGGCTATAAAGCACTTCAAAGTGATATATAAGTCTAAGTGCTATTGCTATTGCTATTTTATCCATTATAATATAGTTTTTCAATAAACTTAAAACAAATGTACTTTAAAATTAACACACTTTTAATTAAAATGAAAAGGAAGGGATCACTGGATGTCATTAATTCATTTGCATGTCTTAAAATTGGGTTAAATAAAATGAGCTGTTGGAAAAATATTTTGTCATGATTTTCATCAAAATCAAAACTGTTTAAATAATCCCATAAAATACCAACTTCAACAATCTTTTTAGTAGAAAAGAACATTTTGAAAATGTATAACTTCCCCCCCTTGATTTTTAATAAGAGTTATCAGAATCTATATTACCCTATTTTCTAAATATTTTTAATTGCAGAAATGTTCTTATTACCCTTGTCACCCTGCAGAATCCTCTTTTTAATTCATCAACCATTATCTCAGAAAAAACAATTTCTTTTCAACATTTTACTATTTCTGTATTTCTTTATTTCATGCACCTGTTTCTTACTAAGTCTCCTCCCTCTCTTTTCCCCATAACTTTTCTCATTCCAATTTATATCCCTCTCTTTCTTAATATCTTCCTTTCCCTTTTTCTGCTGGGTCTTTCTTCCTTTCCTGACTTCACAGGTATTCCCCCTTTTGATTGCCTTCTTAAATTTCAACTTTTTAACCTTCCTTCTTTCCCCACTTCTTTGTAATGTTCTTTGTATTAATTGTCTATTTAAAATGTCTTCTCCTTGAATCAACTCCTCCTCCTCTAAGCTCCTTCTTCTTGTTCTTTATCACCATTTCCATTTTTTCTAACACAGAGCAAAGTGATTCGCCTCTTTCCTGTAGTAATTCTCTCATATTTTTAAGTTCTATTTTTAATTTCCAAAGAGATATCATCATTAAACACTCTTATATTTTATGATCGTTAAAGTCCACACAAAAATACCAACAACTTTTACTTTCCTTCTTTCTTCTTTCAATTTTCTAAAGTTCTCAGTTATTCCAGCCAAGGGTCTATACCAAAAACATCAATCAATCCCACAGTCAGTCTTTCCTTGCTTTTTTCTTTATTCTGGTTCTGCTTTCACTTTCTAAGATTCTTACTTTGTTTCAATATTTCTTTAATGTTATATCCACATAAGTTCATTCAGAAATAGGGTGCTTTCCCTTTTGTTTGAGCTCAAGTTTTTGTCAAAAGGTGGCACTCTTCATTATACAAAGTCTTCACCTTTTCCCCTATTTTTTTATATAGGGATTTTCGAACTCAATATTCCAGCAGAGTCCAGTCTCCAATTTGTAAACTTTATTATTATTATTTTTTGACAATCTTAGGACCAGCTTTATTTTATGCCTGTTTATTCCCAAAATATTTTAGTTCAATTTAATTAAATCTTTAGTTCCAGCTTTTTCCTTTCCTGGTTTGAAGCCCCACAGCTGTCAAAAATATTTTCTTTTTTTTCCCCCTGTCCCTTTGTAATTTCGCCACTTACTTTTCTTTTCTTAAAAATTCCATGTTACCTTAATCCTGGGGTACTTTTGCTTAGTTGTATTGCCCAGTTGTCCCAGTTCAGATGTAATCCACCTCTTTCTTCCCTTCTGCACAAATATTAATGCAGCTGAGTCCTCTTCTTCAGGGTGGCCATTTTAAACCACTGCTGCAGTCATCTTCAGGGGGAAAAAAGACCAAGCCCAGGGGGGGAGATGCAGCTCTCCTCAACCTGGCTTGCGGCTTCCCCTTACTCCACCACCAAGGCAGCTTCAGCCCCTAATCATAATAATCGGGGCTCTCAAACGAAAGAGTACGGACCATAGCCACAGAAAGTTGTGATCTACGGTCTGTCAGCGAGGAGACTTCACTGTGGAATCCAAATGAAAAGATGTAATGATTATTATTGTAACTTCTTAAAAATAATGGTTTATTGGGAATCAAGATGAGGGAATAAAGGTATATTTTAATCATTGAAGTGTCATACTCAAAATAGTAAAAGGGGAGGGGAAAACCCATACTTATTTTTTTTTAGTGTTAAAATTTGTATTAATCTAGAATTTATAAAAAGAATGTGTAATAGAAAGGGATTATGACAGACTAAAGAACCAACTAAATTAATAAATTAATATAGATTATTAAAAGCAAGGAGAGACATTGGTAACTATTATTATTATTATTATTATTATTATTATTATTATTATTATTATTAGGCAAACAAATATTGTTTATTTTTATTTTTAAAATAAATATTAAAGGATTATATTTGAAATAATTGAAATGAAACAAAAAGATGTTTAGATTGAGATTAATGAAGAGGCTAGAATTAATGTGTTTGTTTCTCTCCTTATTGAAAATTTGGAATGGAAAAGGTAATAATAGAATTAAGTATGCATATATGAATGTATAATAGCTGTCATATTTGTATGTAAAGGTGATGACCTGGAAATATGTTTTCCACTAAAAGGAGATTTTTCTTTTTAATGTGGAAATCTGAATAAAATTTGTTAAAAAAAAAAGAAAGAAAGAAACTGTAACTTTTAACTCACAGAACTGTTTTGAAACTAATGTGTGTTTTAATAATCTCATCACAACCTTAGGAATATGCATACTAAATCTACTAGCTCCTATAAATTACACTGCCATGCTCTCCACCCAGCCTACTTTAATCAGAGGGAAATCTTCATATACAGAAATCTGTTAGATCTTTGTTCCCTCCAAAGAAGAACTGGGGAATATAGTTCAAGAGACAGTCATCATCTTTAAATCTTTTTTAATGTTTTCCCCACAAAAGGCAGATAAATAATGATTTCTGTTCCTTGTGTAAAGCTGAAGGCTGTCATGAGAACATTCTAAAACATCATAAGAACACAGTTTGGGCAAGATAGATCTCTAATCCAATGTCTATCTGCTCCTATTTTCTACAACATTCACTCTTTAATGTCTTCATTTCCCCTTCTGCTTCTATTAGTCCTTCTCTTTAAATCTCAGCTTCCGCCTCTGGGTCTGTCCATCTGGACATCTTTGGCTTCCCTTCAGTCTTATAAAATCTTTTAAAGTGAGAATGTAATCGTGACATTCTTATATAACTATTTTTTCCACATATAGATCTCTAGGTTTTGCAGTTGAGATTATGCTTAGAAAAGGCAGACTTTGTGATAACACTTGCATTTTCAAGATGAATCCACAGTTTCAGAGATGAAAACACAGTTTAAAGCACTTTCCAAATAATGTACATTTCTTACTTGGATATCTTTATTTATTTTATGTTTATTTATTTATTTTATTTGTTAATCACTTACAAGATAATAGGTGTAAGTATAAACATGAGTAAGAATACAGGAAATAGGTATGAATAAATGGGGACAATAGGGCAGGGATGGTAGGCACGATTGTGCACTTATGCACACCCCTTACAGACCTCTCAGGAATGGGGTGAGGTCAATACTGGGTAGTTTAAGGTTAAAGGAGTGGGGGTTAGAGGATGTAACAACAGAGTCAGGTAGTGCATTCCAGGCATTGACCACTCTGTTGTTGAAGTCATACTTTCTGCAATCAAGTTTGGAGCGGTTAACATTGAGTTTGTATCCGTTGCGTGCTCTTGTATTGTTGCGGTTGAAACTGAAATAGTCACTGACTGGTAGGACATTGTAGCAGATAATTTTGTGTACTATGCTTAAGTCCAACCGTAGCAGCGTAGTTCAAGGTTGTCCAAGCCCAAAATTTCAAGGTGATATAGAATATTATGTTGCAAGCAGAGGAGTGTAGTCCTCTTTTGGTAAAATACTTCTGGACTCACTCAATTGTATTAATATCTGATATACAGTGCAGATTCCAGACTGATGAGCTGTATGCGAGTATCGGTCTAGCAAGAGAGAGAGGGAGGGAGGGAGAGAGAGAGAGAGGTTAGATCAGATCTCTCTCTCTCTCTCTCTCTCCCACCAACATCAGCAAGTCACTGTCAGTCAAAATTCATATTAGTGGTGCCCAGGATTTAAAATTATGAGTTTGGTGGTCCCTGAGGTCCAAAAGGTTGGAGACCCCTGCCCTATACCATATCAGACAAATGACTGATAAACTCCAGCAATGAAGCACCTGCAACTTCTGAAAGCAAGCTGTTGCACTGATTACAGGTTGTCCAACTACAATTGAGACTAAAATCACTTTCACTGAGTGAGACAGTTAATATTGCCCCATTTTACCTTTCTTGCTACCGTTGTTAAGTGAATCCCTGCAGTTGATAAGTTAGTAATAATTAAGTGAATCTGACTCCCCATTGAGTTTGCTTGTCAGAAGGTCACAAAGGTGATCACATGATCTTGGGACACAGCAATTGTGCACTGTGCAATTTATATGAGCCAGTTGCCAAGTGTCTGAATTCTGATGACATGATCACGGAGATGCTGCACTGAGATGTTATGTGGAAAATGGTCCACACAACATCCATCACTTTTTTTTCAGTGCCATTGTTTACTAAATGAATTATTGTAAGTCAAGGAATACCTGTTGTTAAGTCCTGGGCATGGGCGCAAGGAATGGAGATGAGACATCGGATGGTGACTTCAACTCTTTATTAACAAGAAAGAATGGAGCAATATATCTGAGCAGCAGTAGCTCTTTTATAGAGCTTGTTGCCGTCAAAACAACCAATGAACTGAGTCTATCGCTTTCACAAGTGTCCAATCAGGGGGTCCTGTTAACAGCCAATCAGACTGGCCAAACCCGACCAATCACGACTCACTATCTATGGGTCAATGAGAAGTGCAAGATTACAAGCCTGCTGTAAGACGAAGCTGTTGAGGGTTGTATCGCTGCATTGGCTTAGTCCATAACACCCCTCCCCCCTTGGTTCCATCTAAGGGGGGGTGACATATTCTCACAAGTAGGCAGGCTGCTTCACCTGTCTGCTTGACCTGTGCTGTTCCACTGGGT
Organism: Hydrophis major; assembly: GCA_033807585.1. Taxonomy (NCBI): domain Eukaryota; kingdom Metazoa; phylum Chordata; class Lepidosauria; order Squamata; family Elapidae; genus Hydrophis; species Hydrophis major. The sequence continues at coordinate 170,242,179 of CM066330.1, forward strand.
TCTGTCCTGGTTCTGGTTCTGGTTCTGGTCCTGGTTCCGGTGGGCTGCTAGCTGGGTTGGATAGCGAAGATTGTGTTCCCGGATTGCTTTCGTCAGCGCTGTTTTCTGAGTTCCCTGGATCTGCTTCCGTCGCGGTGCTGTCATGTGGCGAGGCCGCTCCCTGGCTCGGTTCTCCCTCGGATGGTGAGTATCCCCTGGGCTGTTGGGTTTCGATTTCTTCTTTTTCATCCTCCTCAATGTTCCTTCCCCCCCCCCCCCAGCTAGAGGTTCCGGTGCTAATCTGGAATGGAGTTGGTCTATGTGGCGTTTCCACATCTTACCATCTGCTGTTTGTAGGCAATAGGATCGGGGTCCTGTAAGTTGCATTATTGTCACGGGGACCCACAATGGGTCACCTGAGAAGTTTTTTGAAAACACGAGATCCCCTTCCTGGAATGCCCGACACTTGCTGCTGGATCCCGGGGGTTGTTCTGGCGTGTAGTTTGGGTGGAGGCAATCGAGATGCGAACGAAGTTTCCGGCCCATCAGGAGTTCAGCTGGGGTTTTGTTCGTGGTGCTGTTTGGGGTTATGTGTTGGAGAAGAAGCATTCGGTTTATTTTGTCGTCAATGTCTCCGTGGTCCATTTTGTGCAGGGTCTGTTTTACAAATTGAACCATTTGCTCAGCCCAACCATTGGCCGCAGGGTGAGCTGGTGATGTTAAAGCATGGCGGATGCCCCGATCTTCCAGGTGTTGTTCAAATGGCAGGGCAGTGAATTGGGGGCCATTATCTGAGACGAGGACATCGGGAAGTCCGTGGGTAGCGAATAGTTTATTCAGGTTTTTAGTGACTGCGTCTATGGTGGTGCTTTTCATTTTGTGGACTTCAAGCCAGTTTGAATAGGCATCCACTGTTAGGAGGAAAGTGTGTCCTCTTGTGGGTCCCGCAAAATCGATGTGGTTACGGGACCAAGGACCTAGAGGCGTTTCCCACTGAGTTGGGGGAGTCTTTGGAGGAGCGGAGTGAGTCTCCTGGCATTTACTGCATTTTGCTACCCAAGTCTTTATCTGTTTATCTAAACCAGGCCACCATGCGTAACTCCTGGCTAGTGCCTTCATCCGCACGATGCCTGGATGTCCATCGTGCAGCATTTTTAATACCCTATATTGCAATTTTTTCGGGACTATGACTCTGTCTCCCCATACTATGCAACCTTTCTGGGAGAATAGTTCTGTTTGACAATTCCTAAATGGCTTGAACATGTCATCGGTTGCACTGACAGGCCAACCCTGTTCTACCCAGCTGAGGACTCATGCCAAAACATTTTGTTCTTTTTTGTCTCTAAGGCTATGTCTCGAGCGGTTAGTGGCAGTGATTTGAGGGTTTCAATTTGTAATGCGGTTATGGTTGGAGCAGGGTCCTCTATAATGTCTGGTAGTGGAGAGTGGCTCAAAGCGTCAGTGTGGGGAATGGTTTTCCCCCGGCGATGTTGCAATTGATAATCGTAGGCGGCTAAAAATTCTGACCAATGTGTCATTCTTGGTGATAAGATATGGGGAGTTGGTTTGTTTCCTGCCAAAATACCAAGTAGCGGCTTGTGATCTGTAATTATGGTAAAGGGTCTCCTATATGCATATTCATGGAAGCGTTTAATTGCGGATACAATAGCGAGGGCCTCTTTATCAAGTTGACTATAGTTCCTTTCGGTTTTAGACAAAGTTCTTGAAAAGAACGCAATGGGTGCCTCATTTCCATTTGGTAGGACATGGCTTAAGATGGCTCCTACTCCAAATGGTGAGGCATCACAGGTAACCGTCAAAGGGAGAGTCTCGTTGTATTGCATTAATACAGCATCGGAGGTTAAAAGTTCTTTTATCTCTTTGAATGCTTTCTCTTCACGCCGTCCTCAGACCCAGGAAGCCTTTTTATCGAGAAGTCTATGTAGGGGCTCGGCTACGGTTGCCTTTTGGGACAAGAAGATGTTATAAAAGTTAATGAATCCCAGGAAGGCTTGGAGGCCTGTCTTATTCCTAGGTCTCGGGGCTTTTTTGATTGCGGTTAGTTTTTTTTCGGTGGGATGGATTCCTTGTCTGTCAAGAAGGTATCCCAGGAACTCCACTCTCTCCGTACAAAGTTGACACTTGTCTCGTTTTACCTTTAGACCCGCGTCTTTGAATTTCTGCAGGACTTTTCTGAGTCGTTGTACTAATAACTCTTTAGTGGGGGCAGCTATTAGGACGTTGTCAAAATAAGGCACGACGCCTTTTATGCTTTGTAATAGTCTCTCCATTAAACTTTGGAAAATGCCCGGCGCCACGCTTACTCCGAATTGGAGTCTATTGCACTTAAAAGCGCCTCTATGTGTAACTATTGTCTGTGCTTCTGCAGTTGCTGCATCTGCAGGGAGTTGCTGGTATGCCTGAGCTAAGTCCAATTTCGCAAATATTTTTCCGCCACCCAGGAAATGAAGAAGGTGTTGAACCACCGGTACTGGATAAGCACTCTGTTGAAGAGCATGATTTAGGATGGCCCAATAGTCCCCACAAATTCTTAATGAACCATCTGGCTTCATGGGCGTTACTGTCGGGGTTTCCCAGCGGGCATGGTCAATCGGTTCCAATACGCCCTGGGCTATCAGCTTATCTAGCTGCTCGTCGATCTTCGGTTTTAAGGCAAAAGGTACTCGACAGGGCTTAAGCCGAATGGGAGCTCCATCAGCGCTGAGATTAAACGATATAGGGGTCCCCTTGTACTTGCCTAATGTTCCTGTGAACACGTCCTGGAATTCCTGGATGAGAGTCTCTTCCCAATCGTCGTTTCTGGTATGGTGTATGCCAGCTAATTCAATTCCAAGTGGAGCGAACCACTGTAACCCTAACAAGCTGGGTCGGTCACGATCGACGACAATCAGGGGAAGCGTTGCTGTGCGGTTCTTAAAGGATACTTGGACATTGCTGGAACCGACAACTGGGATTCTGTTTCCCTGGTAGTCTTTCAGAATGATTCTCTGCATGCTGAGGTCCTGGCAGCAAATGGCAGGGATCAGCTGTTTGAGGGTTTTCCAGGATACCATCGATAGGGACGATCCCAAATCGACTTCCATCACGCACGGTCGATTCTCAATAGTAACTCTTACGCGGATCTTTCTTGCATCGAACGATGAAGCATGGCCAATGATTATGGTTTGGTGGGCCTCTTCTCATCTCGTTGAAGAGATAAGTGCTTGATTTCTGTAGTAGTAGTGGTTGTTCCATTGGTGGTTCAGACGGTCCCGGTTCTCAGGAGGTTTGCCTATCTCCTGACGGAGGTTGTTCTCCCTTTGGTTGGGACTGGACTCTCGTCTGCTTCTGCAGACCTTCACAATGTGGCCTTTTTTTCCGCAGTTACGGCAGATTGCATCGAGGAATTTGCAGTCCGATCGCGGATGGTTTGCCCCGCAACCAGCACATTGGTGCGGATGTCTCTGGTTCCTTTGCTCTCATCCTGAGTGGAGCCGGTTGACCTCCTCTTCATCACTGTTTGAGGATGACTCGAGGTCTTCATTGTGGGTAGTGGTAGCGTGCTTCTCAGTGGCGAGTGGGATCTCTTTGGTGAGTTGGCGAAGTGGTGCGTTCACTCGATGCATTCGAGCGGCTGACTTCCTGGTTGCTTCTGCGGCAGTAGCAGCAGTGATGACATCTGTAAGGCTGATGTCGCCTTTCGCCATCAGCTTACTTTGCACGTGTGTTGCATTTAAACCCAGAACTATATGGTCTCTTAGGGCTTCCTCTAAGTTTGCAAAACCACAAAGGCCTCCTAGGTTCCAGAGGTTGGCTACGAAATTTCCAACACTCTTGTCCTTCCATTGGTCCCTCTGGTAAAATTCGTGTCTTCGTATCAGTGTAGGTACTGCAGGTACGTAATGGGCCCGGAGGATTGGAGCGAGGGTGTCCCAATCCATGGTCTCCACTTCCGCCGGTTTCGCTAATGCTTTAGCCATTTTGAAAACGGCGGGGCCGCAATGAGTCAGGAACACCGCTCATTTCTTGCCAGGTGTAGCATCTTTTAAATTGTTGGTCTCCAGGAACATCTGGAAGTGATCTATATACGAGTCCCAGTCTTCGGTTGCTGGGTCGAATGGAGCGGGTGGTATGGCGCCGCTGGTCATCTTGCTGTCTGTTGCATGCGCTCTTTCGCCACGTGCTCTGTCTTATTCGATTTGTTCTAGTCAGCTCTATCGTCTCTGTATTCCATCCTGGGCATGGGCGCAAGGAATGGAGATGAGACATCGGATGGTGACTTCAACTCTTTATTAACAAGAAAGAATGGAGCAATATATCTGAACAGCAGTAGCTCTTTTATAGAGCTTGCTGCCATCAAAACAACCAATGAACTGAGTCTATCGCTTTCACAAGCATCCAATCAGGGGGTCCCATTAACAGCTAATCAGACTGGCCAAACCCGACCAATCACGACTCGCTATCTATGGGCCAATGAGAAGTGCAGGATTACAAGCCTGCTGTAAGACGAAGCTGTTGAGGGTTGTATCGCTGTGTTGGCTTAGTCCATAACACCTGTAATTACTCATATTTGGCATGTTGGTGGGTCTATTATGGGAGGAGCTCAAAAAATGTTGAAGGTCTGGAGATCTTTGCAATACCTTCAGCTGGAGAGCATTTCTCTGAGGACAAGAAAGAGTGGTGGGTTTTTTAGGGGGGAGAGGAGGAACAGCTACTTAATTAATATTTTCTGCTCTAGAATAGAAAAGGATAGGGAAAACTTGGTGCTCTTGTGGTGTCACATATTTAACAGATAACAGATAGTCAGAGCTGGAGGGACCTTGTAGGTCATCTAACCCCTCCACCCAAGGTACTTTGTACCTTTCAATTTTGCAACAATCAAAGAGGAATTAATTTCATAGAATTCACAGAATAACAGAGTTAGAAGGGATCTTGGAGGTCATCTAGTCCAACCCCCAGCTCGAGCAGAAGAGTCTATTCCAAATATTAGCCTCTACCTAGGATTGAACTCACAGCCTCCTGATTGTGAGGTGAGAGCTCCACCTCTAATTTCTTTGGTTCCAAGAAGAAAAAGTGGTGGGAATTTCTTGGTGTTGCTGTTGCATAGAGTACATATTCAGAGTGTCAAGAATACCAAATCTATTTACAACTACGGCATACATAGGAAGCACATGAGGAAGGACATGATTATGACATCTTATCAACCTTCTCTGTAATTCCAAGGGTAGAAAGAAACCTTTGCTTTCCACATTCACCAGTAGATGATGATATACCTGCCAAAATTCACCGTGACTGTTTTGTTTTTGGTGATTGTTATTATGTTCATCTATTTAAGATTCTTCAGACATGGGAATAACTAAGAAAAATAACTACAAAATACATCTACTTCAAGATTTTTCTTAACATACACAACTTGAAAATTTAAGCATTTGTATTGTACTTCCATAAAAAGAGTCTGCATGAAAAGTTATTAGGCTTAAGATTTTGTAATATTCTATTTAATTAGCTACAATGACAAATTAAACACATTGTCCAAAATTAATACAGTAGTCACGTCTAACTAACATTCTCAAGGTAACCTGAATTTAAACAATCATAAGAAAAAGAAACCTTGGATATTCTCTTTCACTAAATGTACTTTTCTTTTACTTTTTGTTTCATTTTTCTTTGCAATCAAACTGGGAATTCAACATTCTTCCCTGCATGCTCAATCTGTCCTTCTGTATCCTTCAAATGCAAAATTATGATTCACATCAGAAAAGGACTCTGATTAATCAGTAGATCATATGTTTTATTCAAGAACGGTGTTCTCTGTATTCTATCAGAGCAAATTAATAACAAAAAGTCCAATCTAGACTATGAAGAAGAGTTTAGCAGCTTGGTGTTATATTATTCCTAGATTTGATAGAAAACCTTTCCTCAGATGTATCAATCCTGTAAAGATTTTTTTACTACTCTTCCAGTTTGTAATCATTTTGCTTCCTAGTGATAGGATTTCAGAGAAATCTTTTGAAACACTGTATTTCTAAACTTTATCAAGTAGCTTCTTTGTTGTGTTACAAAAGCCTTGTTTTGATATATTTGTAACTTGAAAAGCCTTGATGAAGGGCAAGCAAAACTATTTTAAAAATCAATTTGAAAATCTAATTGTTTTTTTGTTATCCAAACTGTTAATTATTAATTGTCCAAACTGAGTCTGGATGAAAAATATATATTGTAATCGTGAAAATATAGGCTTTAGAGAAGAGCACGGAAGTGTTTGACAAGTCCATTCAGGAGATTTTAAAGGCTGCCTGGAATTCTTATTTATTTCTTTATTTATTCAATTTTTATAGCCATCCATTTCAGCTGACTGGATGCCCTACAATTCTCCCCTCCACCTCAAAAAAATTACAATATATTATCCAATTACCTGGGATAGAGAGCAGTGTGGCGGCCTAGAGGTGGAACTCTCGCCTCACAATCAGGAAGCTATGAGTTTGATCCTAGGTAATGGCAGATATTTCTCTCTCTGGACAAAATGAGTAATTGTCTGCTATGAATTCCACATAGGCATCAGGAAGGCCATCTGGCCAGTAAATGTTCAAGCTCCATTCAGTCACTGATTCACCCCGATGCAAGGGATTACAGGGTCATCAAAAGAACAAAAAATCCAGTTACTGGGGTAGGTATACAAATTATCAAACAAAATTAAATTCTTCAATTCCTTTAAGAGAGCATATTGAACTCACATATCACGCTAACATCACAAAGTGAATATATTCATTTCAGCAGCATCTTTATTCCAAGTCTTTCCAGAAAATTGTAATGGATGGAGGGTTTGAGCTAATTTTTCATGTATCTTCAGAACATAAAAGTCAAAGAAAGCACTTCCACATCTGACAGCTATTACTCACTAATGTCAAATGACTGTCTTCTTTAATATTGAAGTTAAACTCTTGTAAAAAAAAAAATCAATCTTTTTTTTTCCTGCCAGCAAATATTAGTGGTGCAAAGGTAAAGAACAATAACCAAAATGAACATGGCATTGGCCAGTTAATAACTCAGGGAAAAAACGAATGTGACATACATCTCTTTAATTAGCATTACCAAAGCATTTGGGTTTGATTGCAAAAATGTGACCAGCTTCATTACTATTTTTTTTTAAAAAGGGAAATTATGAGTAGCTAAGGCATAAACTAGCTATAGCACAGTTTGTACGTGTGCATGTACATGCATATAATATGTAACTCTGAAGTGGTTTGAACAAGACCTAATTAGTACCCCAATGACCAACATGGTTGAAATCAGCTAAAGCAGTGTTTCTGAAGAAACTACAAAAGGAACTTTTAAGTCAAGCAAGGGTTCTTCATTTATTTATTACTATAATACTTGGAACATTTATAAAACAGAAACTTTAATAGAAATGAAATATTGAATGCACTGTTCATAACTGCAATTGAAAAGAAATGTGTTTGGCTTTGATTTCCTATGATTTTTGATGTTGAATAAGGTATTATCCAAATCCTTAAATGGTGCTGAATTCCTGATGGTCAAAGAATGCTTAGGTTTTTATTCCCTAGTACTTCAGATCTGTAGCATGTATTAGCACTTTCATTGTTTTATTTTGCTGTAAAAGGCAGAACTTGTGTATTATAATGCCAAAAATAATAAGAACATTTGTACTGGGATATTCTTTTTTTTTTTTTTTGTAAATTTTATTTGAGTTTTTACAAAGAAAAAAAAATACAAAGAAAACATCTTTTTTGAAAGTAGTGTAATCCCGGGTTACATTTCTTCGTACAGACACAAATTCAACTTCATGCTCATTTTTATGTTCTATTCCATATCTTATTACTTATTACATTTTCTGCATAGCTTCTCCCTTCTTTTAATTTTCTCAATTTTATTTTAATTATCTCATCTCAATTCAAATCATTATATTATATTTTTTGTCTATCCTGTTTCAATTATCTATTATCTTTTCTCATTAAACAAAATTTCTCCTGTAGTTACTGATTGGAGTATGATGCCTTTATATCTTTTAAGTTTATCCATTTAACTCTTATTTAGGCTTCAATATATATACTAAAGTTATAACATTCAATATAATACATAACTTCCATTCGGATTCTGCTTGGTAAATTCCTAAAATATATACTATATTCTTTAAAAAAGAAAAAATATATAAATGTATGTAATTAAAACAACACATTCCATTCCAATTCAGTTCTATCATTAATATTAATATTCATTAAAATCTTAACTTCTTTAACATTTTCAATTAAATATCATACTTCTATGGGAACAATTATAAGCTTTCCATAATTAATTCCCCCCCTCTTCAGTTATATATTATAAAACATCAACTAATTAAAATGTTCCCGTTCCTTCCTAATTCAATTTTTTCATTTATTTTATTTCACTGATTTTATTAACAAACATTTCACTAAATTACACTATTTTATCAAACATTTTAATCATACATTGTTTCCAATTTTCTAAAGTTATTTCTATTACTAATATAACAATACAATCTTATGTACCTTTACAGAATCCCTTTTTCAGTTAGATTTTCACCCATTGTCTCTAAATAGGTCCTGTTTCTCTATATCTTGTTCCGGTCCTTTGCAACTTCTTTTCCTTTCCTTCTTCCCTCTCTTCTTTTCTCTCCCCTTTTTACCCCCTTGTCTCTCTACTTCTATTTCTCTCTTCTGTATTCCCCTTTTCTGTTGCTTTCCAGTATTATACTTATTTTTTGAATTATTTTTCTTTTCTTTGGTTGTTTTGTTAAGTCTTAAATTCTCCATTCTCTTTCCCCCCTTTCCTTTTTCTTCCCCACATAAAATTACTTGTTCATTAAAGATGGCTTCTTCTTTGTCACAATCTTCTTGTTTTGCAGACGTTTCTTGTTGTTTTTCATAGTTCCAAATCTTGATTTCTAAGAATTGAAAAATGAAGCCAAAAGAACCCTTCCCTTCTCGTGCATCTTCATTGTACTTTTTAAGTTCCATTTTCAATTCATCCAGAAGTAGTGCCATTGTATAAATTTTTAAACAACCACCTGATTAATTTTAGTCATTCAAAGGTAATAACCAAGAATCCAAAGATCACCAAATAATCCAAATACATGCAAACTGTTTCTTTTTGCTCTTTTTTTTCACTTTCTCTTCCTGGGGTTACTGTTTAGTTACAAAGTTTCAGTTAAAATGTATCTTTTAGGAGTCTTGTTGAAGTTTTACTGTAGATTCTTTTTCATTCCAGGCAGTCTCCTCCCTTCCGGTTTGAAGTCTCTTCGATGACAGACATATCATGTGCAGTTTCGGTCTGGGCTCACCGCTGGAGCACCCCGAGCCAGCTGGTTTCGGGGCTAAGCCACTCCATAGAGGTGGTGAAGAGGGGGGAGACTGCCAGCAGGGTTGAGGAGAGCTGCATCTCTCCTCCTTAGCTGGCCATTACTCCCTTTTCCGAAGGCAGTTGCAATGGTGGTCAGAAATGGCCACCTCAAAGAAGAACTTGACTGGAAAAGAATGTGCAGGAGGAAGATAAGAAGTGAAAGTTTTGGCTGACTGGGTTAAATTGTAAAAGCAACAACTAAGGTATCCTGGAATTTAAACTTACAAAAAAATAACATTGCTCCCAAAGAAGAGTAGGAAGCAGCGAAGGAAAGTGAAAAGGGAAACGTTTGAGTTTTTTTTCTTCTCTCTCCTTCCCTATACTGACAACTAAGAGACTTAAATAAGAAATTGGAAAAATCCGCTTTGACATCAACAGGCAATTTAGATGAAAATAAAACAAAATGTCAAAGGGATAATAAAGATTTCTGGACACTATTTTTGTTTTTTTTTCATAAGCAGGAAGGGAGAGAAAAAGAATAAGGGTAGGATCTGGATATTCATTTTCTAAAGCTTTGCCAATAATAAATTACATTTAAGCTGTGTGAGCTTGAGAGCATGTTACTCATCTTTTTTAACCTATATGATATATTTCATATATGCCTCCAAAAGGAAACTATCAGGCAATAGAAGCCAGCTGGCAGGTTTGCACCACTAACGCCAATCCAGCAGTTTTAAAAAAAAAAAAAAAATAAATACAGAGTTTAATCTTTGGCCACCTTTCAGTTAAGACAATATAGGACAAAGAGATGGATTTTAAGTCTTAAATGAAGCTATTAGACAGGTTTTAAAAATACTCATATTTCCTGACATTCTCTGCAGAGCTATAGTGAAGGACAGTGCATTATGCTGCCAATAATATCACTCTTGTCACAGACAATTATGTTATTAATGGTGAAATGTGTCACCTTTGGAGCATTTTGTAAGAAGCTAGGGCTTCAATTTTTTTCTAGTATCTAAACAGAATCACCAACATGATCACCAACATCCTATGACAGATATCACCAACAGATATGGGAGGGGGGAGGAGGAGGAGGAGGAGAAGGAGGAGAATCCAAAATCTCACTCCTGGCCCATGGTTGTTTTCCTTGAAGATTTTGAACAGGTTTGAACAAGTTTAAACATGCTGAAACAAAATAAACATAAAGGTACTCTTCTTTTAGTGACTGTCCCATTTAACAACCATTTGCAGTCATGAAGGTGATGAAAAAGTAACTTTACAACCAATCTTTACCTTTGTGACTTTTGTAAGGCTTGTGAATCAAAAGAAGATGATAATCACAGTAGTTGTTCACTTAGTGACCTCTTCATACACACAGCAACATGGATTGACTATGTTTACCAGGAAGGAAAGGTGGGTGTGGAATGTTGCAAATCTACCAATTGAACTTGAAGAAATAAGGTCATTGGTAGACTATCTGAAGGACAGTAAAGAAGATGCATTAAGGCTGGTATACCAGGAAGGTTTATTAAATACTGAAGAGATCAAACTGACTTACAAGACTGAATAAAGAATAGAAAAGGAACACAGCAAGGCAAAGAATTACATGGCAAATATTCCCCCCAAAACTAGCAGGCAGAGCACTTAATAAGACCTGACAATGGCTAAAAGCAGGAAAGTTGGATAAAGAAACAAAGAGGTGAATTTTGACTTAACAAGACCAAACCTTAAGAACAAATGCATATAAAGCCAAAATTGAGAAGACAGAAATAGACTGCAAATGCAGTCTCTGTAATGAGACTGAAGAAACACAAGATCACCTAGTTAGCTGCTGCAAAATTTCAAACAATGAAAAGCAGCAACAAAGGTGTATTAGAATACTGTATCTGCAAGAAATATCATTTGCCTGCAAGAGAACTGATGGGATTACAAAGTAATAGAAAATTTACAAAAGCTAAAATGTTCCTGAACTTTATAATTTAAATAGACAAGAATTCAACATACCATACCCCAAACCTGACAACTGTTGACAAGATGAAAAGTCTGGATCATCAGCATTGCAATATTTGGAGAAGCAGAAGAGAATAATAATATTTGGAGAAAACCACAAAATAGAAAGGCCTACAAATAAAATGACTATGGCAAAAGAAAGCAAAGAGAATACCGATAATACTAGGCACATTGGATGCAATCCTAAAACACTTGAAGAACAACATTGACAAAATCTGTTAGCCTATTGCAAATGCTGTTCCTTTGCTGCTGCAGCTTACATCCTGCAACAATAGCCTTAATTTTATTAAACACCAGCATTTGTCTATATCAGGACCTTGGTAAGGACTCAATAGGTAGACAAAAAGGCCAAATTCAGTCTAAACATCTGGCTGATGATGTGACCAACCAAATTAATGATCCCCTCCAATCTCATACTCGCTGTACAATTATTTCCATTTTTGAAGTTGCCAAGTTTGAGAAACATTATTTAGCAATACCTTTTTAATACAGATGAAGGTTTCTTCTGGCTTTGGTAAAACTGGAGAAGATGGAACCATGAGCACAGGACCTTCATGCAATTCTAGGTGGTGCATCTCTTATGACTAAAGGGAGGAGCCAGGTATAGTGACCTGTGCCTATTGGTATTGGTTGACTTCTGTAATGTGCTCTACATGGGGTTGCCTTCAAATGCCACTTAGAAGCTGAAGTTGGTTAAAAAAATTGCAATGGCCACCTGTTGCTTTAAATATATTACAGCTATTTTTATTGGCCAGTAATAGCTTTTCCACTGCAATTCAGTGTTTTGAAGTCTCTTCTCATTGCATCATTGAACAATCTTCCTTTTTTCCTTTGATTTTATTTTCTTTGTGGCATTTAAATATGCTTTTAGCAAAAGACTAGCTTGGGTTGTGTTGTTGCGGGAGATCAGAAAAGCTGCATTAGGACAACCTCTTCCATTTATAACAAAGGGAAAATAAGCTTGAAACCAATTGCAGCAACAAAAATTATCAACATCCTGCTGTGCTGTGTTGTGCTTATTTTCAATAACCTTTTCACAGAGAGCTTTCACTCAGAACTGGTGAAAGTAGCCCAACTCCCAGTTAATTTACTTAGTTAGTCTGTGCCTGGCACACCTATTCATGCCTCTGGTACTTATAGAGGTCTAGTAAATGTCCTTGACATTTGGGGATTGGAAGAAAGAAGAAAAACTCTTTTTATTTGATTTCCCTTTCTTTGCTTCATTCTTTTTTTTTGTGATAGCATTAAAACTAAAAGCTGTACAAATTTGCCACAAGGGAGGAAGGAAAGAAGGAAGGAAGGAAGCTCTTTTCAGTATTTAAGGATATGCTTTCAAGCTCCAAGTGCATTCAAGACATGGCCTGTGGACCACACCACAAGCCAGGCAAACACCTGGGCACAAACAGATCCCCCCTGATACCTCCAGCTCAAACACACCCCAACCAGGCACCCAGATGAAACCCAGCTTCCTAACGAATGATAGCCGTCCATTTACCCGAAGCCAAGCTGCACTAAAGGCCTCCAATAAAGTAACACAATGTTGCCAGCCAATCAAGATACAAAAAGAGCCCTCCCCCCCCAAAAAAAAACAGACAGAAGATACTAGTAGCAGAACACAGCAAACTCCGACCAATAAACACAGACCAAGACTCTCAACCAATCAGGAGGAAGAAAAAACCATTCTGACACAGCAATAGGCTGCCCCAAATTTAAATCTGAAACCACTGTAAAAGTCTGACTCACAAACACCATACAGAAGCCTGATGATGGCAGATGAGATTCTGCTGAAACGTTGCTACAACTTTAAAAGCACCACGTGGGAAAATACCCGAACAAAGCTGAATGCCAGACATGTAAGTACCCGCGAAAACTTAAGAAAACATATATATATATATTTTATATATATATATATATATATATATAAAATCTATCTATCTATTATCTATCTATCTCTATATATCTATATCTATATCTATATATTTTTTTATTTTTTATTTTGATTTGTCAATCGCTTACAAGATAATAGGTATAAGTATATACATCGTTATGAATACATGAAATGGGTACATATAAGAAAAATAAAAGAAACAATAGGACAGGGACAGTAGGCACGTTGGTGCACTTAAGCATGCCCCCTACAGACCTCTTATGAAAGGGTTGAGGTCAATAGTAGAAAGTCTAAGGTTCAAGTTTTGGGGGTTTGGGGAAGAAATCAGAGAGTCGGGTAGAGTATTCCAGATATTGACCACTCTGTTGATGAAGTCGTATTTCCTGCAATCAAGTTTGGTGCGGTTAATCTTGAGTTTGTATCAATTGTGTGCTCTTGTATTGTAATGGTTGAAGCTGAAGTATTCATTGACAGGTAAGTCATTGCAATGTATGATTTTATATACCATACTTAGATCAGACCGAAGATGGCATAATTCAAAGTTTTCTAGGTTTACAATTTCAAGTCTGGTGGCATAAGGTATTCTACAATGAGTAGAGGAGTGGAGAACTCTTCTTGTGAAATATTTCTGGACTTTCTCAACTGTGCTAAATCAGATGCGTAATGTGGGTTCCAGACTGATGAGCTGTATTCAAATATTGGTCTAGCAAATGTTTTGTATGCTCCAGTTAGTAGTGTGATATTACCAGAGAAAAAGCTACATAGGATTAAGTTAACAACTCTTAATGCCTTTTTGGCTATGTAGTTACAGTGGGTCCTTTACAGAGCTCCAGTTCCAGGGTCCAAGGTCCTTTACAGAGCTTGAATCATCAACAATAGTCTTGACTATTCAGCTTGTATTTTATTTTTTGATTTTTTTTGCCAATATGTAAGACAGAGCATTTATTTGTTGAGATTTGAAGTTGCCATTTGTTTGACCAATCTGATACCAGTCACTATCTTTTTGAAGGCTAGCAGTATTGTCTGTGATATTGAACAGCTTTACATCATCAGCGAAGAGAATACAGTTGCTCTTAATATGATCACAAAGCTCATTTACGTAGAGTATGAAGAGAGTTGGTCCTAGAACACTGCCTTGGGGGACACTACCAAGCTGTCTGTCTGTCTGTTTGTCTGTTTGTCTGTCTGTCTGTCTGTTTGTCTATCTATCTATCTATCTATCTATCTATCTATCTATCTATCTATCTATCTATCCACACATTTTGTTTGTGGTGTTGTCAAAAACCTTGACAGCTAAACAATTCATTATTGGGAGTGTAGATTCTTTTTCGGCTGTCGCTTACAACAGAGGAGAGGCCTTCCTTTCACGTGTTGAATCTGACACCATATTGATTATGCAAATAGCCTTTGTGAGTGCCTAAGGCATATATTACTTACCTTCTTATTTCAGCTGTTTAGAAAGTAGCTTGAGCTGCAAACTGTTTTTATTTTGGTAAATTGTATTCCACTAAGTCATCTATTTTCCTAACCACCATCCTGATCTTAGAAGCCAATATCATTGCTATCCTTATTTTACTAAGCTCAAGTTGCCTTTCACTCTTGGGAACTTTATCCCCCATTTCTCTTTATCTATGAAGAAAGATGCAATAAATATTCTAAGTGGAATGAGTGAGCCTTCAGTTCAATTCTAGTCTGAATAGAAGCACCTGCTTTTTTTTTATCATTTAAACACTTTTCCTACAATTGCTTTTCTGCAGTGTTTCAATTTTATTTTAACCTTATTCTTGGCCGCCATCCATTTTTATGGATTTCGGCATGATTGTGCAAATCATCTTTCAGTTCTTTCTGAGTTTCATTATAGCACAATTTTATGTATAATTTTCTCATAATTAAGTTCCACTGTGCTCTGACATGAGAGGCTGTTGGCTTCCTTAATGCAAGTCTGCTCATGTTCACTTAAAAGTGTGGAAACTGTTCTCAGTTTATAACAGTCTGATCAATACCATACCCAGATTGCACTAGAGAGGAAAAAGTGTTATTACACTTATGCATTCTTCAGAATGTACTACCCATTCCTCTGTTGGAAGAAATATCCTTCTGGGTTCAGTTCCAAGTGGGGAAAAGGATATTGGAAACATGGAGGCTGTTTGGAAAGATGGTTTAATGGTGGACAGAACCACATGGCTTGGAGCTCCAAAGTGAAAAGGACGATCACATGCTTCAAGATGTTGGGTGAAGGAAAATAAGGGCTGATATGCTGAGAGTGTCTGGGTTTTATACCCTCTGTTGGGATTTGAATTTGAGCTTGTATTCTGATTAGTTGTCAGACTCCCAACTTGTATTTGAGCTTGTATTCTGATTGGTTGTCAGACTCCCAACTTGTATTTGAGCTTGTATTCTGATTGGTTGTCAGACTCCCAACTTGTATTTGAGCTTGTATTCTGATTAGTTGTCAGACTCCCAACTTGTATTTGAGCTTGTATTCTGATTGGTTGTCAGACTCCCAAGGAGCCAACTCTGTAGGCTGTCCTGAGTCCCAGGTTTGATTGAGCCTTGCTGGATGATGATGTAATGAAAGGGCTTTGGGCAATTCCTATTATAGCTCTACTTAGAGTAGACCTTTGTTATGTAAAATAGACTGACCCAGGCCAGAGTGATGGTCCATTAGCAAAGGTGGGGAGGCTGAGTTTCTGCCACTTTGAGTTTTGCTTTTTTTTTAGGGGAAATATTCTGCCTTTTTAATATTTCCTAGGATATTTCATTTTTCAAGAAGAGGAGTGGGTGCTAACTTCCTACAATAGCATAGAGCACTTATTAGAACAGGACTCGCTGAAGGAGGAGGGTCTTTACTAAAAAGGTTTCTACACCCATTTCTCCAGAACAGCATTTCTCAACCTTGGCAACTTGAAGATTTGTGGACTTCAGTTCCCCAAAATGGGGAAATGTAGGAGTTGAAGTTCACCCATCCTAGAGTTGGCAAGGTTTAGAAATACCATTCTACACTAATTCACTAATTACTCTATATTCTTACTCCTTACTTTTCTGTTGATTTATATTCTATAAAGCTTGAAACTTAAAAAAAAAAAAAAACTTGGTTTGTTTTTTCGTTTATATTAAAAGTAGTGTCAGTCTTTTGTGGTTTTTGTAAACTGACCATACCATGTCATATGATGTAGGAAAAGGTGAGGCAGAGCCTGTGGGTCAAGTCAAGAGAAGAATCAGCCTGGAATTGTTACGTTGTCACAACTGATCCAAATCCAGCCCCTTTGGAATTCCATTAACTTGTGCCAATTTAGTGCTGATGGTTAATTGACTTGTGTATAGATAGATATGGGCTCCCAAAGATACTTTTTTCAGGGGGCAACTGGACTTTCTTATTTGTCTTTGAAGACATTTCACTTCTCATCCAAGAAGCTTCTTCAGACCTGGATGACTGAGAATCTCCACAGACAGCTTAACTGGAAGTTAATGTATGATTCTGATCCTTTGTTCCTGACACATCGAATAAAATAGAATAGAATAACATAATTGGAAGGGACTTGGAGGTCTTCTAGTCCAACCCCTGCTCAGGGAGGAAACCTTATTCCATTTCAGACAAATGTTTGTCCAATCTCTTCTTAAAAACCTCCAGGGTTGGAGTATTCACAACTTCTGGAGGCAAGTTGTTCCACTCATTAATTGTTATAGAATAGAATAGAATTCTTTATTGGTCAAGTGTGGTTGGACACAGAAGGAATTTGTCTTGGTGTAAATACTCTCAATGTACATGAAAGAAAAGATACATTTGTCAAGAATCATGAGGTACAACACTTATGATAATCATAGGGTACAATAAGCAATCAAATCATACTAGGCATCATTTTGAGGGAAGGAGTTGAAACAGTTTATGTCCAGGATATGAGGGGTCTGTAAATATTTACCGTAAATAGCCCTTTTTTTTACTTGTGCAGGTCCTCAATTGAAGGCAGGTTGGTTGTAATTGTTTTTTTCTGCAGTCCTATTATCTTCTGAAGTCTGTGTCTGTTATTCTAACTGTCAGGAAATTTCTTCTCAATCATCTTAGACTGGTTTCTAGTTCACCCCTGGAACTATGAGGAAAGCGGACTACGGAGAAACTTTCAGAAAGCAGAATAAAAAACAACTTTTAGCAACACAGTCAAAGGAGTGATGGTAGGGAGTAACAAAACAACTGTTAACAGAAGTTAAACAGTAGGAGATGTATAACAAATAGCACAAATAGCACACAGACCAAAAAAAAAAATGGGGAAGAACAACTAGGAGAATCTAAGCAACAGGGGACATAACAGCAAAAGGCAAGCAGAAGCTAGGAGAACAAGAACCGGGAGAAGTTAAACAGTGAAGAGATTTCAAAAGATGCAAATCAGAGTTAAACCCAATGGGCCATCACCAAAAATACCAACAAGGGAAGGAAAATAGGATCATGGGAAAAATCAAAATAGGCTTTTCAAGAACATAGCATTTCTTCACAGCTGGGTTAGGATAAAGATACATCTTTGTAAAACAACCACTGGGACTGGAGCTGAAGGACTCCTTATTTCACTAGGGTTTTTTTTTTAAAAAAAACCCTTTAGAATACCAGTGTAGCAAGACAATGCAGTAAAAATCCTTTCCTTTGAGCTCTAATATTTTATTCTTGTTCTAAATCAGGGATGGGGAATATTAGCCGACCATTCTTCCTCATCTGATCTGAGAGGCTCAATTAGGCCCCTTCTAAAATCCTCGCCTTTTCCTTCTCATCTTTCCCAGGCTCTTCCATACTGCCAGATTACTCCAGTAGAGCCAGCAACCTTTTTGTAGGACAGGAAGGAACAACACCCTATGCTGACCCCCTGCAAATGTGTTTTTCTTGCTTCCATCACTCAAATGCTACTGTCCAGTTTGTCCGATATACTTCACATCAGGGGTGGGATTCTACCAATTCTGTCCACCTATGTCGAACCAGTAGTTCTGCACAGCAGCAGACAGAGAGCATACATAGAACTGGTTCTATGTCTGTTGCTGTTTTGGCTCACCCGCCCATCTGCCCGGGCTCTTATCTGAACTTTATTTCTTGCTTTTCAACTGCACCTACTTTGGGCAACGCAGCTGCAGTTGAAAAAGCAGGAAAAAAATGTGCTTTTTCAACTGCTGTGCACCCACACACAGCCCTGTTCAGCTGTCCAGGCTGCTAGCTGACGATGATATACATGTGCGCACAGCCATGCTGTCTGGAGAATTTTGGGAGTTGAAGTCCATGTGCCTAAAAGTTATCAAGATTGAGAAACACTGGGAACTTCCGGTTTGTCGGCTTTGCCAACGGCAGGGTTTCGCGATCCTGCGTGATCCCTGCCGCGCTAGCCGTTTTGGTGCCTCCGATCCGGATAGGTTTGGAGGCTAAGGCTGCCTTGCAGAGGCAGCTGAAGATAGGGGGAGCTGGTGAGGGGTTTGGGGGTGTTGCAGACCCCCTCCCCAGCCGGCAAAACCCCCTTTTCTCAAGGCGGTTGAGCGGTCTGTAATGGCCACCACAAAGAAGCCGGCAGCTGGGTAAGACTGAGCAGGAGGAAGGGGGAGAAAGTTTACAAAAGAAAGTTTTTTGGCTGATCCAGGACTTTAAGAGGCATTTAATCCTGAGAACTATGACTTTTTGAAAAATACTTTGTTTCCAGAAGAGGATTTTAAGCAGCAAAATTGAGGTGCTGAAAGGAAAGTTTAATCTATGGAATTAATCTATGGATTCCATATATGGAATCAACAAATGGCCATTGAGAAACCTGTTGTTTTTTATAAAAGGTAAAAACTTGGCTTCTTGTTATAAGTGGGAAGGGAGAGGACAAAAAAACATATTAAGATCTTGCTGGAGGAGATGCCTTGAAGATCTTGAGACTAGAAATTGATTGTAATAAGGCTGTAAAATACAGATTGGGCTTTTTTTCTTTTCCCTTTTACTGATACCATCCCAGGAAGTGAAAGCGAGAACTTTGTGTGTTGTTTGGACTGATTGATGTCTCTGGGACTTTGAGGAATTGTTTTAACTTTTGAAACATTTTGGTTGCTCTAAGAAGAACAAATAATGGCTTTATCTGATGATGAACTTAGAAAGAAATATCAAGAAAGTAAGGACGCTGTGAAAGAAGCTTTCCTTTCTTTAGAAATGTCGCTTGCTATTTATCAGCAAACAACAACAGATGGAGGAAATAGAAGGAGAAGAAGAAAAAGAAGAAGAAGACGCCATCTTCAGTGAATCTAAAAAATTAATTAAGAGAGAAAGGAGAAAGAAAGGAAGGAAAATGAAGGACTTAAGACTTAAAAAAACACTTAAGAAAGGGAAAAATAAGATGCAAAACCAACTTAATGTTACTGAGCAAAAGAAAAAAGGAATACAACAGAGAGGGAAAGCTAAAAAGGTGGAGGTTAGTAGAGGGGGGGGGGGTAAAAAGGCCAGGGGGAATAAGAAAGGAAGGGAAAAGAAGATTCTGCAAGGTACATAAGATGGTACTAAGCATTAGAAATAGAAAACTAGAATGTTATAAGAATTAATAAAAGATTAAAATATTGAAATGTTTAGTAATGACAGATTTTAAAATTTAATAAAATTGCAGCACTTGTTTTTTGAAATAGACAATCGGAATGTAATAAGATTTAATATTTAGATTTATTATCTAATTATATTAATTATTATGAATTTATTATTTTTTCTCTTTAAAGGTTAGTAGGTAGAATGTACTAAGCAGAATCAGATTGGGTATCAGGCGTTATTTTAAATATTAATTTAGGGGGAGGATAGAAAGGCATCATACTCTGATCAGTGATTTCAGGAGAAATTCTTTTATTTTTCTTGCTATAGGGAATGAGATAAATGGATAATTTGGAAAGAATGGACAAAAAATACAAATACAATGATTTAAATTAAAATGAATTAAATAAAATAGAAATAAGAAGAATGAAAAGCGGGGAGAAGTTATATAGAAGATATAGAATGGTAAATAAGATAGGTAATGGTATATAAGATGAGCACAAATTTAATTGAAGTCCATACAAAGAGAGGTAAGTTGGGGCCAAACTACTTTCTTAAAAGAAGTTTTATATTTTTGTGTTTTGTGTATCTATGTTTTGTTTGAGAATTAATAAAACCTCGGAGGAATGTTGGATGAGAATAATGGTAATCAAGTCAGAGAGGAATGAAGAAGATGACTATAAATTCGATAAATTTAGAAAATAATAATAGTAACAATGAAATTGAATATGAAAAGAGAAATAATGAGAAATTTGTTAAGAGATATCTATATGTTTATATTGAAATGGTGTAAAACAGAATTATGTTGCATAAATTAATATTCTACTTGACTTATAAAGGGGGGGGGTAAAAAGGCCAGGGGGGATAAGAAAGGAAGGGAAAAGGGAGGGAAAAAGATGGGAAAAAAGGATTTTTTGTATTTAATGGTTAATTTGGTTTGTTTGTCTTTAAAATCAATAAAATTTGTTCCAAAATTTGTTCCAAAAAATTTGTTCCAAAAAAAAAAAAAGATTGAGAAACACTGCTCTAGCCCAATCCTGCACTTTGAATGGTTACTTCACAGAGGCTGGAATGGCCCTTCAACATATTTTTCTGAATAATATCAGCTGCAACTTCTCTTTCTGGCTAATATAATGAGGAAACACATGGTTGAGAAGCAGCAAATCCAGGGTTTCAAACCTGACACAAAATGGTGTCTTTAGTTACTGTTTATTTTCTTGAGATATATTTCTAAGCCCACTAGTGCAAATGATTGGGAAAGTGTTGAAATACTGCACTGGTGGACTTATTAAAAAACAAAACAAAAACACAAGAAAAGAAGGGTAGCTATGGGAGCAAAAAACGGGGAGGGTGACTTCAAAAACATTCATGTTGCTTTCTAAGTAAGAGACATTCTGCATATCAGACAAGTGTAATAATCACAATAAATGGAAAATCAGGGGCAATGCAATAAAGGGGTATTATTTTAAAGCTAGTTGCCCTTCCTGTATATACATTTTAACTTTATATTTAACTCTAATTTCATGGGTGCATATTTTAATATACATCTTTTGCAGAGAGAGAAAAAGAGAGAATATATGCCTATTGCGACTTGCTCACAGAGCAAAACAATTGATGACTGTTTTTCTAAACAGAAAATTAAGAAACCACGGGAGAAAGAAATTGTTCAGACATGATGTACTGCATTTTGACTACCTTAAAAGTCCCACCAAATTATCTCGATCCAAACAGGATTTTCTTAACAGGATTTAAACACAGGTCAGGAGCAACTTAAAGGAGCAGTGTAGACATGTCCCTCGTCTGTACATTCTTCTTTCAAGTGCAGGGAAAAGCTGAAAGCTATATTTCTCTCCCTATGCATATGCCTGAAATAATACCCAGTTGAACTGAATAACCAAATAATAAACTAAACTAAAACAAGAAAAGATGAGATAAAAGAAGATAAAATAAGGATAACAGAATAAGATAGGTTTAATTTTTCAAACATTTAGGCAGCTATACATTACAACACAAAAGGCCAAATTTTCTGATATCTAGGTCCACATATTGGAGATCCCCCCCCCAAAAAAAAAAACTGATTAGGAAGTGCCACTGCATTAAATAATTTAATTATATTTGAAAAATTACAAAAGAGCAATTAACTTGATCCATTAACTAGTTTTATTTTCAAACTTACCAAAATAAATCTTCCATGAAAAACAATTTGGCTGTCACTGGGACCGTATGTTTTCTGCTAATTCCATATGAATGAAGTCCGTTATGAAAAACTGCCTCATCTATATGTCAGTAACAATTTGGGTGTGATGACCCAGAGCATGGCACAAAGGCAACACAGTCAGATAATCAATAGGAGTCCCTTTATTAGCTCCAACTTTGCTTCCAGTGTCCTGTTTACCTTTTGGGCAGGAGAAAAACTCTCCCAGAAACAGCCTTTGGGCTGCAGAGAATCAAGTCCAAAACATGTTTATAAAAACCTGTAACTATAAGTCCAATCAAGGCAAGATGAGGTAATTCGTCTGGCAGGGCAAAAGAAGGAATTCCAGATGTGAAAGAATGACAGTAATTCAACACAGTTGGGAGGATGCCAGGAACAAAGATAACCACAGTCAACACAAGATAAATTCATGTTTGTTCCCATCAGATGTTGCACTCAGCTTGCATCTCTTTTATAATTTTATTCCCAGGTGTGGCTAATGAAGGAAATTAGGACCCTTTCCTCCCATGTAAACCATGCAACCCACATTGCTCTCTTCTCCGTTCCTCCCTGCATGCCCTAGGATGAAGAGAGGGTAGGTCTGGGTCTTCCTCTGAATGCCTTGTTCTACCTCTTCCCTGCTCTGCCCAATGGACTTTGCCCTTCCACAGTTTCCTCCAAAGCCAAAGGAGCCATACTTCCACTCCCTGTCAGATGTTCATCTTCCTCCTCGGATTCAGATTCCGACAGGGGCATGACAGTAGGTGTCTTCCTCTAAAACTGAATGGCTAGAGCGCTGTCTATAAATACAGCACAAGTGCATTTTCACTGATCCTATTCTGTCAGCATCATAAAAGAATCTATTACTTGGCCAACTTAGATGAATGTCCCTGCTTTGTACCTGCTATTTTTTGAGGGCAAATGTGTGTTGTACCATTGTGGTTCTTCTTGGAAAAGTCAAAAAGCCCTATAAGCTTACACCATCTATCCATTCCTCTTCACTACTTTGTTTGTTGTCGTGCGGAAACAGAAAACTAAGAACAAGTGAACATAGAACTTGCCATCCAAAGCTATAGAAAGTTGGTGGCCAATCTGTCTCACTTTTCCAGAGCTATGACGCTTACAGGTAACTTAAAAATCCTTTCCCAATGCTGTAGTGGCGTGAGCTCTCAGAAGGAGAAACAAATCAAATTAGCCCATCACAGGGTTAGAGATGTAAAAAGACAGCAATCGTGGGTTTCTTTCATGACAAATTGCTGTAATCTTTCCAAGGAGACTCCACTGTGGCACAGAAGGCAATAATGAATGGAATCTGCTGCTGTCTATCATTCTTCATTACACATGTTCATAAAAATCAGCATACCGTTTGAGAAAGCTACGTAAGCTGAAACCATACGCTAGGGCCAAGCTGCATTTAAATAAAACACATATAAAGGAAATTGTACAGAGAATACTGCATATTGAGAGTAGTAATATAATGCATGGGAGGGGGGATAAGTACATTGGAGGAAAACACATTAGCCATCTGTAAAATAGCAGCTGTGGATTTTTCCAGTGCAAGTGTTCTCCTTTTTAAAAAAGAATCTATTGAGAAATCAGACAGTATCTAAAAGCAAGGAAGTACATACAGAACTAATATAGACCAGATTTCTACTGATCCATTCACTATACTTGGTGCGGTTGTAGCCTCCCTGTATCTTTGGATAGTTAATAATGCTTGGTGATTCCTGTAATGAGTACTAGCCATTATTTCTGATCTTGTGGAACCAAGTTTTTTTTTAACTAAATTGTAGTCAGAGTCTATCAAAGCCTATCACTTATGGGTACAATAAGGACTTCAGTCTATTATTTGAAAATTTTTGAGTGGGAAATAAACTTCTTAATAATATTTCTCTCCAAAGAAAGAAAATGCAGGAAGATAAATCAGAACAATTATTTGCATGAATGCTAATGTATTAGAAGATCCTCCTTATTTCATTTTCTCTGCAGACATTTTCAGAAGAATTTACTGGTTGGAGCAACAGGAATGTCTGATACATTTCAGATGATCTACTAGGTGATCTATTTTTTAAAAAAATCTTTCTTTGCAGGAAGGCTTCCTTCCTTCCTTCCTTCCTTCCTTCCTTCCTTCCTTCCTTCCTTCCTTCCTTCCTTCCTTCCTTTTGTAATCAATAGCATAAACATAAGGAAAGCAATAGGGACAATTGTTCTAGGGACAAGAGGGACAGGAAGTTTCCTGGGTTCTTCTTTACCTTCAACAAAGCCTGATAAGACTTTTATTGCTGGACTTCAAAAGTGTGGATGATAATTAGATGGCATCAAAATATCAATGTTTTTTTTTTCTTAAGTATCTCATGGTCATTTGGATTTTTGCAACAAGTTATCATTGTTCAAGGGCAGGGACCAACAGATTCTGTAGTGCAGTGTTTCCCAACCTTGGCAACTTTAAAATGTGTGAACTTCAACTTCCAAAGTGCCTGAGTTGGAGCCCATATATCTTAAAGCTGCCAAAGTTGGGAAATACTGGCTAGTAAAATAGCAATATGGAAGAAATAAAGAAGGAAGCCACTAAGAAAAGGAGGAAGTCACTGAGAAATAGGCGCTCAGTGCTAAAGCACTTCATTCTCTACTGTCAATCTTGACTGTTAATATCTCCCAGAAACAAGCAACGGCAGGATGCTGCAAGTCAGGACCTTGCATTGAAGCAGCCCGGGGGGCATGTAGCCACCTCCCTCCAGCCCACCTCCAGTGGAGGTTTTTAAAATAATTCACTTTACCTTCGAAGGCAAAGGGAAGGCGGCGACAGGAGCACCTGAAGCCAAGTGTCTCCTCAGGGCTCCAGTTGCAGGGAGGAGCCCTGACTGGCTGCACGTGGCTGCGCCAAACGCCGCGGCGTTACTGTAACGCCATGGCAGCAAGGGAGAAGGGAAAGCAACAGTGGCGGAAGGTCTCTCGATATGAAGTGCTCCACCAATGCAGGCAGCACCATATCCGGGCATGCAACTTCCTAACGGCAAGCCCCCCCCCCCATTTCACATGTTTAATATGGGCCTTAATTTGGGGGCAGGGGCTTAATTTGATTTTATGCCAATAAATCATGCTGGAGCTTCCTATTGGTGGAGGCCGTATTATTGGAGAAATACGGTAGATACACAATGAAATAGATTTTAACATAATTCAAAGTTACTAGGATTATCGCATTTTGTTACATAAAAGTTAAATATAAAAGTACAATGTGGCTATTCTATTGACAGGCTGTTTTCTCAACAAGTTCTTAAAATTGGTTTTCAGTTTTTAACTGTATACTTTAAGTGAGGAAATTCAAATTTTATCTCCAATCTTGCACATAGAAATGTGCTTTTGACATGTGCAGTTTGTGGGGGTGTTATTTAAATCATGAATTTAAGAAATTTAAGAAGACTATTAACATCAGGCACATAATATCAGCCCTTGACTAGATACAAGGAGCATATCTGGATTGCAAGATCTGGAAACTAATATATACGTATGTATGTATGTATGTATGTGTGTGTGTGTGTGTGTGTGTGTATGCATGTATTTGGTGTGTCTTTGTTGCCATCTTTCAATCAAGGTTTATAGCAATTCTGCATTACATTATTACAGCTCCATTCATTCATGATACCTTTCTAACTTTTAGGCATTTTCCTTTGAGAACCTCAATTATCAATGTTTATTGCTTTTATACCTCTTATTGATTTAATCTGAATCAATAAGACAACTAATTTATTATTCTTTTCAATTGCTGTTCCACAATTGATAAGCTGCTGCTATAAGATTTTTAATTTCTTTTTGTTTTTATCACAATCATTTTTATGTATGTGTTGGGAGCAGTAGCATTCAGCAATAATGGTCTTATACTGAAATTGTTTGCCATTAAGCACCTAGTCTAATACCTAAACTCAGGAAACCTGACCAAAGGATCAATATCACAACCTTTTTCTGTATTGCTATTTTATGGCCCAAATATGATATTTGTAGTAGAAAGGGCATAATGCAGAGTCTTAATCAATTTATGCTGATGGTAGCAAGATGCTGTTTCTGTTAAAACAGTGGCTGACTCAGGGACAACAGAGGAAGAAAATTCACATCTTCCTTATGCATTCTAATTGAGGCCCTCACTAATAAATCTATGAGAAGTAATGATCTTGATGCTGATATGCAGTGTGCTGTCCTGACAGTTTAGAGTTAATGGGATTTGGGATAGTTAGTTAGGAATTGTGAGTTGTCCCCTTAAGGGAATGCATCATGGTAAATGTAGTTAACTATCCTGGGAAATGTAGTCCATCTCATGTGGCCACATCCGTAATCCTGATTGGTTCCTAAATTGACCCTTGTTGGGTTGGAGGAAGCTCCCTCACTCTTGCCTGAACACAGCCTTGTGGTGGCAGCTCTACCCCCTGCCTCTGCGACTATGGGATGAAGTATGGGATAGAAAGATTAACATTATTTACACTACCATTTCAACTATGCAAAGAATTAGACATTAGATACATCTCGACATAACTGTGAGTCACCTTGAGGATACTTAATATAATCCAATAAAAGAAACTTTGTATGGAAGAATTTGTAGAGTTATTCTATCTGTCTTTATATTCAGCAAGTGAATCGTAAGACAGAATATGCAGGAACCTAGCTAAAGGGACTGAAGAATTTTTCAAATATAGAACAAGCTATAGAAGTGGCTCAGACAGACACTCTACCTCCCAACCCTATTCATTGGGCCATAAGAAGGAAAAGGGAGAAGAATATAAACTTTTAAGGCTGCTATTGTAGCCAATGTCAATAAAAGTACCTCCAGCCCTTCTGTAGAGTTTATTTTCTGCTCTGGTCTACTTAATAGGACTGACAAAATCTGGGCTGCCAACGTCTGGATAGATACTGGGTACTATCATCATCATTGGCAGCCTTCAGTCTCAAAAGACTATGGTATCATACTCTGAAAAGAGGTCCTAAAACAGCTTCTAGTGTGGCTAAAAAAGCCAATTCGAGAGTGGCAATCTTTTCCACACTGAGGACAGATACAATCTGTTCCCTTTCCTGTCCCCAGATTTCACTGATTCCGGGACTGCTTCTTTGCCTCAGTCTGCCGAATGAGTGTCTTTTCTAATTGAAGAAGGCCATGCTGCATCTTTAGCCTCCAAGCTGAACAATCAGAGGTCAAGGTTTCCAGCTGTTAATGTCCATTCCCAAGGCCTTTAGATCCCTCTTACAAATATCCTTCTATCACAGCTGTGGGATCCCTCTAGGGTGCTTTTCCTGCAATAATTCTCCATATAGGAGGTCTTTCAGAATCTGCCCATCGGCCATCCTCACGACATGCCCAAGCCAGCGTATCAATAGTGTATAGATGCTAGAAATTCCTCTACAATCATCTTCTGATTATCTGCATCTTGCAAACTATAATGACACTCTTACATTATATATCTATTTGTAAATAGAAACATATATATGTCACTTGAAAAGAAGCACATATTTGGACTTCTGATTTGAGCTTCTTTGGCGACAGATTGAAACCGCATCTCTGCACAGTTTTGATCTGTGCTGGCCACTGGAGCACCCCAAGCTGGCTAGTTTCGGGGCTAAGCCACCTCGTAGAGGTGGGGAAGAAGGGGAAGACTGCCTGCAGGGTTGAGGAGAGCCGCATCTCTTTTCCCCAGCTGGACATTACTCCCTTTTCCGAAGGCGGTTGTAGCGGTGGTCAGAAATGGCCACCACAAAGAAGAATTCGACAGAAAAGAATGTGCAAGAGGAAGATAAGAAGAGAAAGTTTTGGTTGACCGGGTCAAACAGCAAAAGCAACAAATAAGGTACCCTGGAATTGAAACTATTAAAAAAAAACCAATAACATTGATCCCTAAGAAGATTTCTAAGCTGCGAAGGAGAGAGAAAAGGGAAAGGATTTGGTCTTTTTTCTCCTCTTCCTATACTGACAGATAAGAGACTTAAGCAAGAAATTGGAAAAAAATCCACTTTGACATTAATAGGCATTTAAAGATGAAAATAAAAAGTCAAAGGGATAATAAAGATTTCTGAATAATTAAAAGCTTTTGAAAACAGGAAAGGGGAGAAAAAGAATAATAGGGCAGGATCTGGAAGGGAGGAGACTGCCTGGAATTAAAAAGAATTTACAGCAAAACCTCAACAAGACTTCCAAAAGATACCTCTTAACTGAAATATTGCAATAAAATAGTAAAATCCCAGGAAGAGAAAGTGAAAAAAGAAATAAGAAGAAACAGCTTGGGACTATTTGGATTACTTGGTGATCTCTGGATTCTTGGTTATTGCATTTGAATGACTAAAATCAATCAGGTGGTTGTTTAAAACTGTTTAAAATGGCTCCACTTTTAGAAGAACTGAAAATTGAACTTAAAAAGTACAAAGAAGATGCACAAGAAGGGAGAGGTTCTTTTGGCTTTGTATTTCAGTTCTTAGAAATAGAGATTTGGAACTATGAGAAACAATAAGAAACGTCTGTAAAACAAGAAGACTGGGACAAAGAAGAAGCCATCTTTAATGAACAAGTAATTTTATGTGGGGAAGAGAAAGGAAAGGGGGGGAAAGAGAATGGAGAATTTAAGACTTAAAAAAACAACCAAAGAAAAGAAAAATAATTCAAAAAATAAGTATAATACTGGAAAGCAACAGAAAAGGGGAATACAGAAGAGAGAATTAGAAGTAGAGAGACAAGGGGGTAAAAAGGGGAGGGAGAAAAAGAGAGGGAAGAAAGAAAGGAAAAGAAGTTATAAAGAACAGAAACAAAATATAGAGAAACAGGGCCTATTTAGAGATAATAGGTGAACATCTAATGGAAAAAGGGATTCCGCAAAGGTACATAAGATAGTATTGTTATATTAGAAATAGAAATAATTTCAGAAAATATGAAAATGTATGATTAAAATATTTGATAAAATAGTTATCACAACTTAGTGGAATGCTTGTCAATAAATGTATATAAGAAATAATATAAGAAATATATAATATATAAGAAATAAATGTAACAAAATGAATATTTAATGATTTACAAAACATGTGAAGAGAAATAAGGGAAAAATTAATTATGGAGATTATATGTGTCTTTAAGGAAGTATGATATTTAATTGAAAAGAAGTGTTAAAGATGTTAAGACTTTAATGATCATTAATGATAGAACTGAATTGGAATGGAATGAGGGTTTATAATTACATATATTTACAATCCTTTTTTAAAAAAGAATATAGTGTGTATTATAAGAATGTACCAAGCAGAATTTGATTGGAAGTTATGTATTATGTATTATATTGAAGGTCATAACCTTAAGGTATATATTAAAGTTTAAATAAGAGTTGAATGGATATAATTAAAAGATATAAAGGTGTCATACTCCACTTAGTAACTATAGGAGAAAATTTGTTTAATGAGAAAAGATAATACGAAATTGAAACAGAACAGACAAAAGTATAAATATAATGATTTGAATTGAGATGAGATAATCAAAATAAAATTGAGAAAATTAAAAGAGGGGAAAAACTATATAGAAAATGTAGAATAGTATAAGATGGGGAATAGAACACAAAAATGAGCATGAAATTGAGTTTGTGTCTGTATAAAGAAGTTCAACCCAGGACCATGCTATTTTCAAAAAAGATGTTTTACTTGTATTTTGTGTGTGTGAAAACCCAAATAAAACTTTATTTAAAAAAGAAGTACATATTTGATTACTGCTCATTTTTATTAAGTATGTTTATCTCATCTCTCAAGTTAAGTAGTTTGAAAGCATTGTCTTCATGGATGGTTTTTGAGTCCACATGCAAACATATACAAATGTGTTTCTTCAACACATCTATAACAGACACATTGACCTTAATGATCTGAGATAGATGGGGGGGGGGGAACAGACTTTAATGGTCACTATAGATATTAAAGAGGGTAACAGCTGGAGTGCACTAAGAGGTGTACACATGTTTAATAACTGAGTTACACAATCAGAGAAGCCAAAAGCACTTAGACTTGCTCTGATTTCCAAGAGAGATCCTGTGAAAGTAAAATGAAGATATAAAAAATGGATTATTGTCTAAGTAGAAGACTGCATCTTGGTGTATTGCCTAGATTTGTACTTCTTGGCAGAACAAAACTATGCCAAAAAAGAAAAAGAGAGAGTGATTAAGAAACGTTGCTCCCTTTCTTCTGCTATTTCTTCTTCCTGACTCTGATAATGTTGAATGAAAGAAAGATACAGCCATAGATGCCTATTTATGTTAATTTTACTAATAGGCCTCTGGTTAATTCAAAGGCACACTGTGATTAAATTCTACAGCCTTGCCTGCCAGTTGACTGGTTTCATCCTTATTCAGACTCCTCAAATGTGAGTAGCCAGATGTTATGCTATTGGTTCAAATTGTCTACTAAGTATTGAATTCATAGACATTCACATTTGAGATATGCAATATAGTGACATTCACCTTAAGAACTATCCAGATTCTGCCCTTCAATGGTTGCAAGTAATGATATTGAGAAATTAAAGAGGAATTTTTCACTTCCAAGGTGGAGAGTGGGTAGAAGTCATGTGAAAATTGCCATGGGGCATGACATAATGTAATATCTGTATCTCTCTGCTCTGATCATTTAGCAAAAGGCATATACCTTTCTGATGGCTTGTGGCTGCATTCTAAGGAGAGGAGGACAACAATCAAATAAGTTTGCAAACTCTTCTGTCTGTTCTACAAGTTAAAGACAAAAGGTGTGCATCATACAATATATTGGCAAACACATCTTTACCATTTAAGTATGCACAGGTGAGGAGGTAAATGATATGATGGAAAAAATGGGGTGGAATCCTTTGCCCTTTTCTAGTTATTTCATATTCTTTTAGTATTGAACTGAGAATTAAATACTTGACTGTGTCATATCCTGTGTTCTGATCCACTATGACTATTCTCCATTTATGACATTTAATATTGGTTTGATTTGAATTCTCTCTGTATGTAATTCTTGGCTTCTCCAACAGTGTCAATATTTCTCTTTCCTCAATAAACTGCTTTTTTCAAGTTATTTAGATTGGGTTTCATTGTTGTTAAATAGGGATTTCTCATTAAAACCTTCTGCACAGATAAGAATGCACAATTGCACAGCTAGTCCTAAGTATTTCAGGATTGGCTCAAATTTTGTTCATTTCTGGATTTTATCTAAGGAGATCCCAAAATACCTTTCTTTTTAATTCCTGAAGTTGGTTTTGGAACAAGTTCACTAATATAGTTAAGAACCACCCATCTGCACAGACTATGGATTGTTTGGAGGTGCCTGACTGATGGCAGCCTATTTTCATTATCTTTTACTGGAAAAACCTTGTAGGAAGAGATATTCCAGAGAGATTTTAAATTACCTTCAATCCTTGGTTGATGATAAAACTCAGAGTAATCTAAAGGGATATTCAATACTTATATAGATTCATCTATATATAACACTATAAAACATGAGCAAAATTAGCCATCCACTGTTATCCTATGTTGAGCACCATGCCATGCTTGAAAATCCAATTTTCTCATAGGTAGTTTTTATTTTTAAAGTGAGTCTCCTTCAGTCAAATATAACACTATAGATGTGTTAAAAATGGCCATTTACCTGCTGCTGTTAAGCAGCCCATGTTGTAGTATTGTAAGGTTTAGAGAACACTACATAAAGGAATTCATTATTAATAGAAGAATAAAGGATCTAACTGAAAATTGCAAAGTGATGAAACATTAAGGGCAGGGGAGAAAAATAAACTACTTTTATCTGATTGCAAAGTGGCAATGTCTTCCACCAACCAGCCCCCTTTAACAAGGCTCTGATGAAAACCCAGACCCTATTTTTTAAACTGAGTTTTGCAGATCCAATTAAAAATTCACCCCTGCAGATCCATTCCCTTGAGCCCATTCTATGGTAGAACAACTGGATGCTGAATGACATTCATGAAGAACGTTAAACTGGATCATAGAAAAGATGTTGGGATTTTTATTTTAAAAATGTGTCCAATAACATTTCAGAGGAAGCCCATTAAAAAAACAAGAACAATAGAATATCTAGAGTTTATGCAGTGTGAAATTTAGTCCTTTTCAAGGTAGAACTGATCTACTTTTCATTTGCTTTTAGATGAAGATTTTTTTTTTTTTTTAAAGAAAGATTAAATCATAAGGGAGTAAGCATAGCATAAAGGGAAAAGTTAGCAAAAGTTAGTGTTGGAAATTTAGTCGTGTTTAGATGGCATCTTTTGAAGACAGAGCTGCATATTGTTGTGAATTAATAAAAGTGCTTAAATAAAGATTATTAAAACCTTTAGAAAAGTGCAGGGTTCTGGCCCTGCACATCTGATTGGCCGATAATAGCGACATCTGATTGGTCCATTCAGGAGAATCTGATTGGCTATTAGCGGGCCTCTTTCATTGGTTAAGGGAACTAACGCTTCCCGTTTCTGGTTATTTGATCAGCAGCTTGCCTATAAAAAGGGCTATTGCTGCCGTAGTTTTTGCTCTGTTCCACAATGTTAAATAAAGAGTTGAAGTTCACTGTTCATCGTCTCGTCTCCACTTCTTGCACCCAAGCGCAGAACATAACACTGACGACGAAGATGGGATTTGGAGACGTCAGAGCTGACTGAGCACTACAGAGCGCTAAACAGAGCACGTGGCTGAAGACGCACCAATGGCTGAACCATGTCTAGCAGCGTCATACCACCCACTCCATTCAACCCGGCACAAGAAGACTGGGACTCATATATGGACCGATTCCAGATGTTTCTGGAGACCAACAACTTGAAGGATGCCACTACCGGAAAGAAGCGAGTGGTATTCCTAACTCACTGCGAGCCGACCGTGTTTAAGATGGCCAAGGCACTAGCCAAACTGGCTGAGGTGAAGTCCATGGACTGGGACGTCCTCGAGCCCCTTCTACGGGCCCACTATGCACCAACTGTACCAACTCTTGTTTGAAGACATGAATTTTATCAGAGAGACCAGCGGAAAGGAGAAAGCGTTGCAGATTTCATTGTGGATCTCCGGAATTTGGGAGGCCTCTGCGGGTTCGCCGACCTTGAAGAGGCCCTGAGAGACCGAATAATTCTGGGATTAGATGCGCCAGCTACACAAAGTAAGCTGTGGGTGAAAGGCGACATTAGCCTTACAGATGCCATCGCTGACGCTACTGCAGCAGAAGCAACCAGGAAGTCGGCTGCACGAATGCGCCGCACCCATGCCCCACTCCGCCAACTCGCCGGCGAAATCTCACCTCACCTGGAAAGACAGGCAGCAACAGCCCACCACGAGGACCCCCAATCGTCATCAGAAAGTGATGAAGAAGAGATCAACCGGCTCCGGTCTGAATGAGACCAACGCCATCAACGTAACCAGAGAGTGCAGTACCAATGCACTGGTTGTGGGGCAAACCACCCATGATCAGACTGCAAATTCCTCGATGCGCTCTGCCATGTGTGCGGGAAAAGAGGTCACATCAAAAGAGTCTGTAGAAGCAAGCAAGGATCTGGCCCACCTCAGAGGGGGACCAACTACCGCCAGCCCACAAGAAGTCGTCCTGTGAATCGGGAATACTTAACCCACCAATGGAACAACCACTCCTACAGAAACAAACCACGAGCCCAGTCAATGAAATGAGAAGAGGCACACCAAACCATTACTATTGGTCATGCCTCATCATTAGACGCCAAGAAGATCAAGGTGAAGGTCGCCATCGAAAACCAGCCCTGCATGATGGAAGTCAATTCAGGATTGTCTCTCTCGATGGTTTCCTGGAAGACCCTTAAACAATTAATCCCCACCGTCCGGCGGCAAGACCACAGATTCCAAAGAATCATACTCAAGAAGTATCAGGGAAATCGAATTCCAGTCGTTGGATCCAGCAAAATCCGTGTCTCATTTAAGAATCGTACTGCATCCCTACCACTAACCGTAGTCGACAGGGATCAGCCTAGTTTGTTAGGCCTCCAATGGTTTGCCCCACTTGGAATTGAAGTAGCCGGCATTCACCGAACCAACAGCGACGACTGGGAAGAGGCCATCGTCCGGGAGTTCCAGGATGTCTTTACAGATAAATTAGGCA
The DNA here is from genome assembly GCA_033807585.1 of Hydrophis major. Classification (NCBI taxonomy): domain Eukaryota; kingdom Metazoa; phylum Chordata; class Lepidosauria; order Squamata; family Elapidae; genus Hydrophis; species Hydrophis major. The sequence continues at coordinate 170,276,166 of CM066330.1, forward strand.
AGTACAAGGGGACCCCGATATCATTTAACCTTAACCCCGAAGTAGCTCCCATCCGCCTTAAGCCTCGTCGAGTTCCATTTGCCCTTAAACCAAAGATTGACGAGCAGCTTGATAAATTAATAGCCCAGGGTGTGTTAGAACAAAACGACCACGCTCCCTGGGAAACCCCAATCATAACACCCATCAAGCCGGATGGATCATTAAGAATTTGTGGGGACTACCGAGCCACCCTGAATCACGCCCTTCAGCAGAGCGCTTACCCGGTACCGGTGGTACAATATCTTCTCCATTCCCTGGGGGGCAGAAAAGTATTCGCTAAATTGAATTTAGCACAAGCATACCAACAACTGCCTGTAGATAAAAAAACGGCAGAGGCACAAACAATCGTTATGCACCGAGGTGCATTTAAATACAACCGACTCCAATTCGGAGTTAGCGTGGCCCCAGGAATCTTTCAGAGCTTGATGGAGAGAATACTACAGGGTATAAAAGGGGTTGTACCTTATTTTGATGACGTTTTAATTGCTGCTCCGACTAGAGAAATACTAAGGGAGCGCCTGAGGTTAGTTCTCCAGAAATTTAAAGACTGGCCTTAAAGTAAAAAAAAATAAGTGTCAACTATGTATGGATAAAATAGAATTTTGGGGGTACTTAATCGATAACAAGGCATTCACCCCACTGATAGCAAGCTAAGGGCAATCAAAAACTCCACAAGGCCCAGAAATAAGACTGATCTCCAAGCTTTCCTAGGCCTTATCAATTTTTACAATGTGTTCCTGCCCCACAAAGTTACCATAGCCGAGCCCCTACATTGTCTGTTGGACAAAAAGGCAACCGGGGTCTGGGGACACCGAGAGGAACACGCGTTCCAACAAGTAAAAAACTTATTGACTTCAGACGCTGCTTTGATGCAGTATAATGAGACTTTGCCTTTAACGATTACATGTGATGCATCACCATTCGGAGTGGGTGCCATTTTGAGCCATATGTTACCAAACGGTAGTGAAGTCCCTATTGCCTACTTTTCAAAAACGCGATCAAAAGCTGAACGTAACTGTAGTCAAATCGATAAAGAGGCTCTTGCTGTCGTTTCTGCTGTTAAACGATTTCATGAATATATTTATGGGCGAGTTTTTACCATAGTTACCGACCACAAACCTTTGCTGGGGATTATAGCGGGGACAAGCCAACCCCTTACATATTATCTCCCAGAATGACTCGCTGGTTGGAATTCTTGGCTGCATAAAATTATAAGCTGCAACCCCGCCTGGGGAAAGCCATCCTCCACACTGATGCACTAAGCCGTGCACCACTTCCAGAAACCATTGATGACCCAGCTCCAACCGTCACAATGCTCCAGATTGAGACACTTCAATCACCACCAATGACAGCTCGAGATATCGCTATCGAAACCAAACACGATCCCATTTTGGTGCGAGTTCTTAGCTGGGTCGAGCGAGCATGGCCATTGGATCAAATCCTTGACAACTTCAGTCCTTTCAAGAATCGACAGATGGAACTGTTTTCCCAGAAAGGCTGCATCATTTGGGGGGATAGAGTCATCATCCCAGAGCGGCTGCAACGAGCGGTATTGAAAACCTTGCATGAAGGCCACCCCGGCATCGTGCACATGAAGGTGCTCGCATGAAGCTACACATGGTGGCCGGGTATTGACAAGCAAATCGAGGCCTGGGTAAAGACTTGTTGCAAATGCCAGGAAGTTAGCAATGCCCCACCGAAAGCAACCCCAACAGAGTGGGAAACACCCAGGGGACCATGGTCCCGTGTTCATATTGACTTTGCGGGACCTACTAAAGGACACACATTCCTAGTAATGGTGGATGCCTACTCAAACTGGCTTGAAATCCATGAAATGAAAAGTACCACAACCGAATCCGTCATCAGGAAATTGAACAGATTATTCGCAACCCATGGACTGCCAGACGTTCTGGTATCCGACAACGGCCCTCAGTTTACCGCGCTTTCTTTTGAACAGTATTTGGCAGACCGTAGTAATCGCCATACGCTAACTTTGCCGGTGCATCCTGCAGCCAATAGAAGAGCTGAGTGCATGGTAACATTTGTCAAAAAGACCCTACATAAAATGGACTACGGCGATATCGAAGATAAGATTAACCGGATACTCTTTCTTCAACACACCACTCCACACAACGTCATCAAAAAGACTCTGGTTGAATTGTTAATGGGACGAAAACTCTGCTCCCACCTTGACTGATTACACCCATCGTACGAACCAGAAAAACCACATGGATCCAGTGGGAAATGCCGCGAATTCCAGATAGGCGACTTAGTCTTCTAAGTTTCTAGCGATCCTTTGTGGGTCGAGGCAACTCTAATCCAAGTCACAGGACCTAGGTCGTACCGAGTAAAAAGTCGCGACAGAAGAATATGGAAGCGCCATATTGATCAGCTGCGTTCAAGGCTGCAACCTGGTTTCTGCGACTCTGGTAACTTCCAAACTGAGGGGGAAGGAGATGCCGAGGAGACCAAGTTCAAAACGGCAGAAAGCACGAGTGGAAGAAGTGAGCATTTGAACTTAATGCATAAAGAAGGATCAGAGAGGGTGGTAGAGTTGCCTCAAAGAGACACCTTGTCAGAGGCAAGCCCACAAAGGCTAGAGGACAACAAGGACATTAGTGGCACCGAGTTTTTAAATGAAGGACCGGAAGCACCCTACTTGCCAGAAAACGTCCCGCTCAAACAAGATTATAAACAAGTACCGGGGAGACAGCGAAAATCTAATAGACAATCTAAACAACCTGCCTACCTCAAAGATTACGTCACTGCACCCATTAAACGGAACCCGGGGGGAAGGGGTGTTGTGAATTAATAAAAGTACTTAAATAAAGATTATTAAAACCTTTAGAAAAGTGCAGGGTTCTGGCCCTGCACTTCTGATTGGCCGATAATAGCAACATCTGATTGGTCCGTTCAGGAGAATCTGATTGGCTATTAGCGGGCCTCTTTCATTGGTTAATGGAACTAACACTTCCCGTTTCTTATTGGTTATTTGATCAGCAACTTGCCTATAAAAAGGCTATTGCTGCCGTAGTTTTTGCTCTGTTCCACAATGTTAAATAAAGAGTTGAAGTTCACTGTTCATCGTCTTGTCTCCACTTCTTGCGCCCATGCGCAGAACATAACACATATAATATCTCCCAGGTGTTTTTTTTTCAAAATCAATTCAACAAAAGGAACAATGGAAACTTTTAATATGTGTAATATTTCTTCAGGAATTCATACATCTGTTTTAAATATATTTTAAAAATAATAAACTGTATTAATCTTACTTTATTGTACTTAATAAGTACTTTACTGTGTACACTACCATCTCATTAGGTCCTTTTGTTCAGCAGAGTGGATTTTTGTTGTTGTTTTGAAAATTTTATTTGGGTTTTCACAAAAACAAAATACAAATAAAACATCTTTTTTGAAAATAGCATGGTCCCAGGTTATCACTTCTTCATACAGACACAAAACTCAATTTCATGCTCATTTTTATATTCTATTCCGTATCTTATTACCATTTTATATTTTCTACATAGTTTTTCCCCTCTTCTAATTTTCTGAACTTTGTTTTAATTATCTCAATTCAAATCATTATATTTATATTTTTGTCTGTCCTGTTACAATTTCACATTATCTTTTCTTGTTAAGCAAATTTTTCCCTTTAGTTACCAATTGGAGTATTGCACCTTTATATCCTTTAATTTTATCCATTCAAGCTCTTATTTAAGCTTCAATGTATAGCTTTAAGATTATATCATTCAATATAATACATAACTTCCAATCAAATTCTGCTTGGTACATTCTTAAGATAGACACTATATTCTTAAAAAGAAATATATATATGTGTGTGTGTGTGTGTGTGTGTGTGTGTGTGTTTTCTTAAGTTTTCACGGGTACTTACATGTATGGCATTCAGCATTGTTTGGGTATTTTCCCACGTCATAGTAGTGGTGCTTTTAAACGTTGTAGCAACGTTTCAGCAGAATCTCATCTGCCATCATCAGGCAACGTTGTTGTAGTTTACACTCAGTAAGACAGATACACTGTGCCAGTTAAATAGTTTTTTATTCCAGCAAGAGTTATAGCATAGTCAAAACAGTCCATATGTCATAAACTAGTTCAGTCCATCCAGGGATTAATCAGTTGCAAAGTCCAGTGTTGAAAAAGAGGTCAGTAAACTTACAAATAACCAGTCCAGTAATATATCTCTTTTGCAGTCAGAGATATGAAGAAAATCAAACCCCTTTTCTTTGTTTCAGCAACAGCAGGGAAAACATGCAGTTATCACCATCAATCTAACATCAATCATTGTCAGCTCTCCAGTAAAAGCCAGCAAACATTGAGCTTTCTTGCTCCCTTTTATGGTGATTTTACAACCGCACCCAAAATACATGTTTTGCAGTTAAAGTGATACTTACACTTAAACTCACTAACATAGTTTATATATTATTTTTACCCAAACTAAGTTAGGTAAGCAATGTTATCCCTAACATTCTCCCCTTTTGGGTAATATAATAATATATATATCTATTTACAATTTCAACCCATAGTTTTCACAATTTTCTTTGTGCTTGACTGCACCTTGGGCTTTTGTAAATCCATCTGCAATGTTTTCATCAGTCATGTAATATTCCAATCTCATTAAACCATTTTTTACAGATTGTCTTACATTCAAATATCTAAGGTCAGTATGTTTAGATCTTGTTTTTACAGCAATATTTGTAGCCAACCGTATGGCTGCTTGATTGTCCTCATAAACTACAATGGCATCTTTAACAGTTACTCCCATATCTAACAACAACTGTTTATACAGAATTAAGTCAGTATATAATAAACATAGACATGAAAATTCTCTCTTCCATTGTGGACATACTTATGTGTTGCTGTCTAATTGACCTCCAACCAATCAGTGTTTTACCTAATAGTATAGCCATACCTGAAGTTGATTTTCTAGTTTTTATATCTGTTGCAAAACTTGCAACAGCATATGCACTTAAAATCAAATCATCTTTTGGTTCCAAATACAATGCATAGTGCATTGTCTTTTTAAGATACCTTAATATATGTTTTAGCGGCTTGCCAGTGTCTTTCATTGGGTTCAGCATTGAATCTTGCCAATTGATTAATGCTATAGGCAATGTCTGACCTTGACCAATTACTTATATATGTTAAACTACCTATTAATGATTGATAAATGGTCTTATCAAATTTTGAACTTTGAGCATCAGTATGGCAAAATTCCTGACTCATTGGAGTTTTTGCCGGCTTACAAAGTTCCATTTTATACATTTTTAGCAATTGGTAAATTTTATCTTCTTGTGATATCTCATATCCACTATTCATTTTGTTTATTGTCAATCCTAGATATGGTCTTATTTCTCCAAATTGCTTTAATTTTATCCTCTTACTTAATAATGATATTATCTCAGTAGCTTCATTATTTGTCTTAGTAATTAAAGCAATATCATCTGTAAACAACAATAATAATGATACCATTCTATTTGTCTCTTTTTTAAATAAACATGGATCAGCTAAACCAGCTTTAAATCCTATATTGTTTAACTCTTTTACAATATATTGGTTCCATTCATAACCAGATTGTTTCAATCCATAGAGACTTTTATTCAGTTTCCAACAGTCATTATTATTATTATCATCCTTTATACCTACTGGTTTTCTTAAATATATAGTGTGCTGCAATGGTGCATGCAGATAGGCAGTTTCTACATCGAAATGATTTATGATATAGTTCTTCTTAGCTGCCCACACTAAAGCTGCTCTCAAGGTTGTTGCCTTTAAATTTGGTGCAAATACCTCATCATAATCACATGCAGTTTGATTAAATCCTTGAGCTACCAACCTAGCCTTATGGGTAACAATCCCATTTTTACCAGTTTTTAACTTAAATATCCATTTGCAGCCAATGGACTTTTCACCTGGAGGTAATTTGGCATTTTCATAAACTTTCATTTCCTTTAATGAATTTAATTCTTTCTCCATTGCTCTACGCTAATTTTGTTGTTCCTTTGCAGGATACATTCTAAGTTCTTCAACAGTAGCTGGAACTTTACTAACTTGGCAAACTATACTTGCTTGATTCCTGTAAGGTGGTCTGGTTACATGTGTAGTACCTCTAGGTATTACAGGGCTTACAGGTGGACTTTCATGTTCTACCTGTTCCTGATTATCTATTTTCTCCTGTTCTGGTATTTCTTCCTGTTCTGGTCCTATATGCTCTTCCTGTACTTCCTCTTTAATTGTACTCTTCTTATTACTGATTTATTCTTTTGGTCTTTTGTAGGTTTCTATAATTACTTCCTTACTTGAATCTTGTTCCAGTTTTTCCCATCCTACATATTCTAGGAATTTGGCACCAGCACTACAGAAAACTCTAGATGTACCTTTTCCCCAGAACCTGTATGATTTGTGATTAGATTCATAACCTACAAAGAATAACTTTTTAGCCCTATGTTGCCCCTTATGTCTCAGTTGTGTAGGAATATGCACCCATGCTGGTGCTCCAAATGTGTGTATGTAGCTTAGGTCAGGTTTTCTACCATGCCACAGTGTGAATGGTAATTCACCTGTTGTTGAGTTAACAACATTATTCAATATATGATTACCACACATTATTGCTTCTCCCCACAAATTTTCAGGTAATCCTGAATCTGACAGCATAGTACGAGCCATTGCTTGAATTGTTTGGCCTCGTCTTTCTTTAAAGGCATTATGTTGTGGCCTATATGGTGCAGACTTTTTATGTCCAACACCTGCCATCTTCAGTTTATTTTGGAATTTATTGTTTATAAATTCCGTACCATTATCAGTGATAAGAGTTACTAATTTCCTTTTAGTTTTTCTTTCTGCAAATTTAAGCCAATTAAAGAAATTTTGATATGTTTCCGTTTTGCTCTTCATTAGATAACAGAAACCATATCTGGAATAATGGTCCATTATACTTAGTATATAATGAGCACCTCCCACACTTGGTTTTTTAGGACCTATAATATCAGCAAATACAACCTCTAGAGGCTCCTTTGTTTTAAATCCATTAACTCTATTTGCTGGTATTTCCTTGCTTTTTTCTTGACTACACGTATTGCAGTGCAAATACTTACTGCAAGGCTTCAGTTTTATACTCTTAGATAGTTCTATCGTTTGTTTAAGCATTTTAAAATTTATATGCCCTAAACGTCTGTGTAACAAATGTATGCACTTATTATGAGGTTTAACATTATTATAAACTGTGTTAGCTACCTCTGAATCATTATCATTTAGCACATACAATTCACCTCTTAAAGTTGCAGTCACTTTTTTACCTTCTTTTTCAATTATGCAATTGTCACCCCTAAAGGTAATTACATAACTTAGTTTAACCAAAACTCTAACTGAAAGCAAATTAAACTAAAGTTGTGGTACATATAACATTTTTACATTTTCTCTTATGCAAGAACAATATGATATACCCTGACCTTAGCTTTCAGTTTCCATCCATTAGCTAACGATATCTGCTGTGAACTTGTGGACATCTTAATAAATCTTTTCTTATCTTTTGTTATGCAGTGCGATGCTCCACTATCTACAACCCATAAATTACTATTCACAGTTTCATTGCTATACATGGCTAAGCATTTTTTATCCTTTTGATGCCTTTTATCTTTCTGGCTGGCATTTTGGCTTTTTGCTTTCTTGCAGAATCTTGCCAAATGTCCTTTTCCTCCACAATTAAAACATTTTCTAATTGTATAGGCTGACGAAGATATTTTCTCTTCTTCACATTTTGGTTGTTCCCTTCTGAGTTGATCCCTTTCAAGCCTTCTCCTGGCTTCTTCAATTAATCTACCAGTAATGTCAGTTAATGTGAGGTTATCTTTTGGCAGAACCTCAAGTGAACTTACGTAGTCATCGTAACTATTATCTAAAGAAGATAAAATTATATAAACTTGGTGTAATTCAGTGAAGATAAGTTCTTTTTCATGCAGTTCCTGAAAAATTCTCTTCATTATGTTTATATGACTCAGCATATCTCCATTCTTTTGAAGATGTGTTCTGAACAGCTGTCTCAAACATAAATCTTCTTTAAATTCTCCCAACATTTGGCAGCTGTTTCTTCTCCACATACATGTACAAGCTGCTCATCACAGAGTGTGAGTCCTATTATACAGAGAGCTTGCTCATTCTTCAGTTGATATTCTTGTATTTTCTGGGCATCATCCTCATCCTCCAGATCCCATGCATCTACTTCTGGTGGGTTTTGAATTATACTCCACAAACCTCTGCATAGAAGTAGGCTGCATTTCATAGACCATGAAACATAGTTTGTTCCATCCAGTTTGGATATTAGAGACAAACTTTGTAAATTGACTTGTGCCATCTTTATCTGGATATTAAAACTATAATTAATAAAAACACAGCTGTCTGTTTACAGTATTGTGTAACTACACAAACTCTCACTTTAATCTAAGCCTGTTATATCCTGGTTAGTCTGACTGTGCACCTGGGCCCATAACCAGTGTTAGGGATACACACCCTAGCAGAATGTGCAACGGCAGTCTAGCAGGCAGGCAAATGATGTGAGATAAACGTTATTGTAGTTCACACTCAGTAAGACAGAAACACTGTGCCAGTTAAATAGTTTTTTATTCCAGCAAGAGTTATAGCATTGTCAAACAGTCCATATGTCATAAACTAGTTCAGTCCATCCAGGGATTAATCAGTTGCAAAGTCCAGTGTGGAAAAAGAGGTCAGTAAACTTACAAATAATCAGTCCAGCAATATATCTCTTTTGCAGTCAGAGATATGAAGAAAATCAAACCCCTTTTCTTCGTTTCAGCAACAGCAGGGAAAACATGCAGTTATCACCATCAATCTAACATCAATCATTGTCAGCTCTCCAGTAAAAGCCAGCAAACAGTGAGCTCTCTTGCTCCCTCTTATGGTGATTTTACAACTGCACCCAAAATACATGTTTTGCAGTTAAAGTGATACTTACACTTAAACTCACTAACATAGTTTATATATTATTTTTACCCAAACTAAATTAGGTAACCAATGTTATCCCTAACAGTAAATAAAACACATTCCATTCCAATTCAATTCTATCCTTAATATGCATTAAAATCTTAACATCTTTAACATTTCTTTTCAATTGAATATCATACTTCCTTGGGAACAATTATAAACTTTCCATAGTTAATTCTTTTTTCCCCATATTTCTCACTTATATTTTTTATAAATCATTACTAATAATTAAAAATGCTCCCTTTTAATTCTCTCAATCATTTAATTCATTTATTTATTAACAAACATCCCACTGCATTACAATAAATATTTTATCCATAATCATATTTTCTAAAGTTATTTCTATTTGTAATATAACAAAGCTATCTTATGTACCTTTGCAGAATCCCTTTTACAATTAAATCTTCACCCATTATCTCTAAACAAACTTATGGTTACAATCCTTATATCTTTTCCCTGTTTCTCCATTTCTTGTTTCTGTCTTTTTCAACTTCTTCTCCTTGCCTTCTTTTCCTTCTCCTTCTCCCTCCCCCTTTTACCCCCTTGTCTTTCTACTTCTAACTCTCTCATCTGTAATCCCCTCTTCTGTTGCTTTCTAATATTATACTTATCTTTCAAATTGTTCTTCTTTTTGGTTTTTTTTCTTCTAAGCTTAAACCTTTCACTTTCTTTCCCCCCTTTTCTCCCCTCCCCACTTAAAATTATTTTATCATCAAAGATGGCATCTTCTTTGTCCCAATCTTCTTGTTCTGCAAGCATTTCTTGTTGCTTCTTATAGTTCCAGATCTCCATTTCTAAGAATTGAAACACGAAGCCAAAAGAACTTCTCCCTTCTTGTGTGTCTTCTTTCCATTTTTTAAAGTTTCATTTTCAGTTCTTCTAAGAGTGATACCATTTAAAAAACTTTTAAACAACTACGCAGTTAATTTTAGTCATCTAGATGCAAAAACGATCCAAATAATCCAAGGCTGTTTCTATTTGCTTCTTTTTTCCACTTTCTCTTCCTGGGGTTGTTACCAAGTTTCCATTAAAATGTATCTTTGAGGAATCTTGTTAAGATTTCACTGTAAATTCCTTTTAATTACAGTTCCATTCCTTAATTCCAGGCAGTCTCCTCCATTTTTCCAGATCCTGCCCTTCTATTCTTTTTTTTTCTCATCTCCAGCTTTTAAAAACTTTTAAATGTCCAGAAATCTTTATTATCCCTTTGACTTTTATTTTCAGTTTAGATGCCTATTAATGTCAAAGTGGATTTTTTTTTTCAGTTTCTTACTTAAGTCTCTTAGCTGTCAGTATAAGGAAGGGAAGAAAAAAAAAACCTAATCCTTTCCCTTCTCTCTCTCCTTTGCAGCTTAAAAATCTTCTTTGGGAACAATGTTGTTAAGTTTAAATTCCAGGGTATCTTATTTGTTGCTTTTGCTGTTTGACCCAGTCAACTAAAACTTTCTCTTCTTATCTTCCTCCTGCACATTCTTTTCTGGTCAAATTCTTCTTTGTGGTGGCCATTTCTGACCACCGCTACAACCGCCTTCGGGAAAGGGAGTAATGGCCAGTTGGGGAGGAGAGATGCGGCTCTCCTCAACCCTGCAGGCAGTCTCCCCCCTCTTCACCACCTCTATGGGGTGGCTTAGCCCCGAAACCAGAAGCTTGGGGCACTCCAGTAGCGAGCAAGGATCGAAGCCTCAGAGAGATGAGGTTTCGGTCTGTCGCCGAAGAAGCTCTAACCAGAAGTCTGTTCAGCAGAGTGTTTTAACAAAGACAGTTTTTAATTCTTTGCGTAAAACAGGTTTGTACGCTCTTGCCTAAAATCTTTTGCCATGCATTCCTGCAAAAATGACAAAGTGCATTATGTAAGCATTCAGATGAGCCAAAAATATATATTCCATTTCTCAATACTCATTTTTTTTAAAAAAAAAATCAAAACAAGTGTATAACACAGTTCTAATTTTCACTCATGCAACAAAATCCTCCTATGTTGAAATGTATATTTCACTACACACAGTAATAGCAGTAAATATTTTATTTAATCTGCTATGCTCTGATGTTTTAACAAATGAGGATCCATGCACTCCATTTGTGTTTCCAGTCAAAATGAAATCAGGGAAAGATGCTTCCAATCAGAAGCTTAAATATGTAATCTTCCCAGACCCTGGAGGCAGAAAACCTGATAAATGTATTGCTGTTACACTACTATAATAATTGTGCTGATAGAAATTTCATAAGTTTGTAAGCCATCCATAATCATTTACCACAGTTATACTTGGTGGATTTCAGCTTGATGCATGCTAACATTATTTACAGAATCCCACTCTAAACTTCGAGCATCAAGAGATTAAAATAGACATGGAAACTATCAGGTTACAGATGTGATGGATGAAAAGCTTCATTAGGATATAGAGGCATCCTTTTACAATTAAAGTAAGCCTATTTTCTTGGGGAAAAAATAAAGGACAAAACTGAAAAAGGGAAAAATCCAAAAGAAATCCATAAGGATGAAAAAAAAAATCATTTGTTTATAATGGCTTTACAAAGGAAAATTAAAGACCAACCATGGAAAATGCTACACAAATGCATGTAATAATTTTAAAAATACCTAAAATGAAACAGTATATGTAGATTTATATTTTAAAAAATTCAAGTACCATATTTGTCACATGAATGGTACTATATACCAAGACAATATACTAGATATCAAAGTTGCCAAGTTTTAAATAAAAAGGTAAAGTACAAAAATTATGATTGATTCTATGAGAAAGAGTGAATTTCCTACCATCAGCATCGCCAGAGATTTGGAATTTTTTCCCAATTATTATTTGGAAATAGTATAGAGTGTCTTTAAAAATAAATAAATCATTCTCCCTATCAAATGCTTATTTTTAAACACACACCCCCCCACAAAAAAAACCCTCTGCTTCAGAGCACCCGGCATGCAGAAAAAACGCCTTCACTATAATGTAGGTTCTTCCACTGATTGCTAAGTGCTGCTTACTTACCTCACTTATATACACACACAAAAAGCCAAAACCTAGATTTATAAATACCTATGCATTTGATTAACTGTGGGAGGTAGAAATCATGACTCACGACTTTGATTATTTTCATCACATAAATCTAACATGAAAAAGAAAACGGCAGCTGGGTGATAAAAAGCATTGATTAGCTGGTGTGTCCAGTAATTGTAGTTGCAGAGTTGTCTACAGTAATTTTCTTTTGGAAAGTGAAGAATATAATTGGGGAGTTGAAGACCAATTTTAAGTCTTCAATGGAATCTATTTCATTCCTACGTTGTTTAACCCTCTTTTGACATGAGTGAAACAAAATCATTTCACTTTTTCAAAGCCAGAATACCTAGGGAAAGAAATTAAAAGGTACTTTTCAGCAAAAATGTTATTCTTTAATGAAAACTTGCCTGCTATATAAATAAAAGTCCTAGATGTTTGGCAAAAAAGGAAAAAGGAATCTCCAGAATGTAATTATTTCTAACATTGGAAAATATTAGAGATAAGAAAGAAACTATTTTAGGCTACTGCATTGCCAAGAAAACAATAAAATTAGCCATATGTTACCTTGGGTTGCAACACTATGGATGACAACAAGATGTCAGCAAAGAATGAAAGTTTTCTGCATCTCTGCTGACATCTAGTTTTCATTCCGTGTTGTTGTTTTGTTTTGTTTTGTTTTGTTTTGAGGTCCAGGTACATATTTTCTTTTCCTGCATGATAACATCAGCAATTAAATATTCCAAAGGCTTTAGCCACATTAGTGTTCTGAAAGATTTTTGATTCTCCCTTAGTAGTATGTGAGTGCTCAATAACATGTAAGTGCCAACAAACTGAAGGATCTTCATCCAGGACTATGTCTTTTTTTTCTTTTGTATTGTCTATGTCTATCTATGTGATTTCTTGATAAAGTACATGACTGGTTTCCCATTACCTTTTCCTATGCAGTATGAAGTGATGTCATTGTCATTGTTCATGAAGTGATAATCTGTTTCCAGCATCTCCCTATATTATTGCTGCCCAATATAGGTGATTAATAAATGAGCCTAAACAACATCTGAGGACAAATAAAAATAATTAAGATTAATTGATTAATCTTGCACAGTGGCATTGCAAAATACTACTTTTTTTGTAAGCTCATGTAAAAAACAGCATGGTTTTGCTATAACTGCTTCAAACATTATCCTGACCTTTTGTTGACCCTGCTCCACCCACCAAAGACACTAAACAAAATCATTAGGAATATTGCACCATATTCTGAAACCTAATATCTAATATCAAAACGCACCAATAGTGTAAGATTTTAAAGATACCTCCAACATAGTAATCCTGCACAGTAGACTGAATCAACTCTGTGAATCAGATTAGACAAGACTTGGCCAAAATCAGTGTTAAATTCCTGGGGCTAGAGTTCTTTTCACTAAGATGCATAGAAACGTAAACTTTATATACATTCTAACAGTCAGTATTACTTTGCTAAAAGTGTTTCAGGATTCGACGTCTGACAAATTATGTTTCTTTTGAAGTCTGACAAATATCAAGATTCATTGGCTTACTAACTTCTCTACTGGTTTAAGATGTACTGATGCTTTATCCTGTGTTGGTATATACATTAAAAAAAAAAAAGCACAAAATAAAGATGGTATCACAGATGGTGTTTTATGAGCTCAATTACCTTGCTTTATTAGAGTGATTGTTTCACTTTATTGAAAGTGAACTTGCCAAGGGTGTAAGGAGGGCTTTCTCCTCTAGTATGAATTGTATGATTGCAACATTAACATTACCTGCATGTTTTATTGTCACTGTTTAAATAGATAGAATGGAAAACAGCTATTCACACTTAATATCTACCCAGTTTAACTCTGAGAATGCCTAGAGAAAGGAATGGTCCAAGGTACCTTTTTATGGCCTGACTATTAGCAATTCCTCTACTAAACCACCTGGGTTTGACCTGCCTCACTCTGTCTTGGTAAAATTGAACCAAATTAGTTGTGATACTGGGGGAAAAAATGCTCTGTATCAGTGAAGATTCCCCTTTACAATTATGGTGCTGATACGCAAACTATTAATGCTAATTTTTTGAGGGCCAGTACTAGTTGTTTCTGGGACATGGTGACTCAGTGGCTAAGACACTGAACTTGTCGATCAGAATGTCAGCAGTTCAGCAGTTTGAATTCCTAGTACTGCATAATGGAGTGAGCTCCTGTTACCTGTCCCAGCTTCTGCTAACCTAGCAGGTGGAAAGCATGCAAAAATGCAAGTAGAAAAATAGGGACCACTTTGGTGGGAAGGTAACAGCACTCTGTGTACCTCTGTCATGTAGTCATGCTGGCCACATGACCATTTAGACTTCTTCAGACAGTGCTAGCTCTTTGGCTTAGAAATGGAGATAAGCACCATGTTAGGATATGTGCAGAGTAATCCTTGTATAAAAAGGATATGCACACGGAAACTGTTTATGAGAACAGTTATGAATAAATATACAGGCACACAGAGTTAAACAAGTGGTATTAATGTTTACTTGAAGAAATAGCACAGTCTAATAAACAGTCCATGTCATACACGTTTTTAACAGTCCAGAAATATCCAGTTATAAAGTCTTACCGGTTTCACGTCTTTTACAGCAGACAAATATCAAACCATAATACAACAGATAAACTTCAATGACAATAGAATATCAAAGTAAACAGGGTTAGTCAGTATCGGTCTGTATTCAGTCAGTATAGGTATAAAGAGAGATCATCAAAAGAAAAGAGAATTAAATCATGATCTATAGCTCCCTCTTATGGCAACTTGTAATGTAATTAACCAATCAGAACACAGCATAATATATTACAGTATATTTCCTTAAAGCTACAAACATATATATTTGTAGTTTATATATTGTCAACCCAACTACGTTATTTACATATACATAATACACTGCTCCAAGAGCTGGAAACTACTAGTACTCATACGTGGGGGAACTTTTACCTTTACTAGTTGTTTGTTCTTCAAGTTATGCCATTAGCAAAACTGGAGATTCATTTATCTGATGGTGGATTGGATTTAAATTTGGATTATTAAATGTACATTCTAATTAACTTGTAGAAGCAATATGTAAGGGTCTACATCTTACCAGCATCCTGAAGCCTGACATTATAGCTGTGCCTTGGAGCTCTGAATCCCTGATAGCTGTGAATCCCTGATCTGCACTTCGAGTCTGGCATTGCAACTTGGCAAGCACCGATCCAGACCAGCGGAGAAGGGAGGGAGGGCTATGGGTGACATTTCACAGCCTCAGAAGTCAACTTTGGAATGTGGGAGGGCTGTGTAGCCTTGGAACTCAGATAATACAGATGGATGTCTTTTTGCAATGTTTGGCTTTAACGCTGTTTGGTTTTAACACAGTGCTGGGCTTGAGGTGAAGAGATCAATGTTATTTAGGATACTAATGGGAGGTAGGGTGAAGGGAGGAACGTAATATTAGCTTAGGCGTGGTGTAATTAGGCATGGGGTGGTGGTGTGGATAACTAGGTAATGGGCAGATTAGGATAGGAGGAGGTAATTGGGCAGGGATGGATAAAACAATGTTGGAAGTTAACTGTTTTCAACGCTGACTTTACATGGACATCCATTGTTATAGCTCTCAGCCACGATTGGGAACACAGCAATAAACTCTTCAATTTCAACTCTACAAGTATGAGTAATATGGTTTATTGATTGAAGTATCCAGTTCTTGGCAGAGATCGACACAACATCTATATGCCTATCAAATGTAATTCTCAGTTTCAAAAGAAATAAATATGAATGATTATAGGGACTCAGTCTAAAATAAAAAGAAGGAAAGGGGAGACTGGTCATCCAGTGACTTTTTTTTTTTTTTTTGTGAGTGAAGGTGGACTGGAATCTGAATCAGTCATTTGAAAACCAGTACAAAACTATAGCTCGAAATATTTTGAAATGCCTTTATGCAATAGTTAGCCATCACTAATTCTTCAATCTGGGATTTGTTATTATCAGTTTTTTCCCATTGTATCCATTTTGTATGAATGTAAGATATGTGCCAAAGGAATTATTTCTGACTCACTTTTAGAGGGAAGAATCATTCCTAAATTTTCTCCTGCCACACTCAGTAGACAATTGACAGATGATGCCAAAAATGTATTGCATATAACAGATCCTTCACACATACTATTTTTCATCCACTTGAATAACATAAGCCATCTGTGCTTTGTGAAACACCTTTAGCTGATGTTCTAAAGTTTAATGCTTGTTAGGCTGAACTTCTGATTGCAAGGCTTCGGCGGCGGCAGGAATCCGCTTCTCTGTGGGTCCCTGCTGCGCTCGCCACTGAGGTACCCCCGATCCAATTGGATTTGGGGGTTGTCGCTGCCCCGAAGAGGCAGCAGAAGACAGAGGAGATTCGGGCAGGGGTCTGGGGATATCGTACCCCCCTTCTCCAGCCGGCTAGACTCCTTTTTCCTGAGGCGGTAAAGCGGCTGTCAGAAATGGCAGCCTCAAAGGAATCTTCAACCAGATAAGACTGTGCAGGAGGAAGTTTTTTAGAAGAAGAAGTTTTCCTGGCTGAACCGGGACATTAAGTTACTTTTAAAACACCCTGGAAACCTGACTTGTGGATTGATACATTTGTTTCCAAAAGACTGTTACAACGGCGAAAGTGCTGAAGGAAAGTTCACTTCCCTTCCTGACGGAGAAAGCAAATGAGCACAGAAAAACCTGCTTCTTTAAGGTAAAAACAAGCTCTTTGTTATAAGTGGGAAGGAGAGGACTAAAAAAAATCTTTAAAAATTTGTTGGAGGAGACGCCTTGAAGATTATAAGACCAGCAACTAACTGTAATACAGCTTTAAAATATATTTGGGATTTTGCCCCAGGAGGAAAAATTGCAAAGAGAAGAAGAGGAAATAATTTTTGTCTGTTTGGATTGTTTGATAACTTTGACATTTGGAAATTACTTTAAGACTAAAAACATCTGGGTTGTTCTTAAAAATTTACAATGGCACTATTTGTGGATGGATTAAAAATGGAATATGAAAAATTAAAAGAAAGAGAACAAAATGGCAAGGATTTTTTGGGAGCTGCCTTCCATTTTTTAGAAATGGCGGTTTCTACGTACCAGCAAATACTTGAGGAAGGAGAAGGAGAAGAAGAAGAAGAAGAGGAAGAGGAAGAAGCCATCTTTAATGGACAAAAAAGTTTGATTAAGAAAGAAAATAGGTAGAGAGGAAGGAAAAATGAGAATTTAAGATTCAATAAAACAACCAAGAAAAAGAAAAATAAGGTGAAAAAAAGGTACAATGTTAGAAAGCAATTGAAAAGAGAACTACAACGGAGAGGGGAAGTTAAAAAGGTGGAGGTTAGGAGGGGGGGCAAAAAGACCAGACTGGAGAAGAAAGGGAGGCAAAAAGGGGGGAAAAAAGCCACAGTCTGAAACAAGATGCCAAAAAGAAAAAAATTTTTAGAGATAAAGGATAAAAGATAGTGTATAATTAAAGAAAGATTCTGCAAGAGTACATAAGATAGTATTGTAGTATTTGCATTTGAAATAGCCTATTGGAATATTATAAGATTTAACAAAATATTAAAATATTAAAATGTTTAATAATAATAGATCTCAATATTTAATAAAATATTAAAGAGAATGTATAAAATGATTAATGCTTAGTTTTTGTTTAATTCGTTATTGTTTTAATGTTATTATAAATTTACTATTTCATCTTCTTATTTTAAAATAATGTATTAATTAAAATTAGAACTAGAATGGAAATTATATATTTAACTATACTATAAGTTTATTATTTTTTTATTTTAAAATGCAACATACAGAATGTACTAAGCAGAATCAGGATGGAAATTATGTATTATTTTAAGTGTTACTTTAGGGGAAAGATAGAAAGGCGTCATACTTTAAAAGTGATTACAGGGGAAACTCTTTGCTAAAGAGAAGAGATAAATGGATGATTGGAAAAGAACAGATAAAAGATACAAGCATAATGATTTTGAAATAAGATGAAATAAACAAAATATAATTAAGAGAGTGAAAAGAAAGGAGAAGTTACATAGAAAATATAGAATGGTCAATAAGATATGAACGGTATATAAGGTGAGCATGAATTTGATTTAGGTCTGTAAAAAAAGATGTAACCCGGGGCTAAGCCACTTTTCAAAAGAAGTTTTATGTTTTATGTTTTGTGTTTTGGTTAGCTATGTTTGATTGTGAATTAATAAAACCTTGGAGGAATAAAACTAAAGGGAGAGAAATTTGGAAAAGGAATGGAAAAATGATAATTAAGGAGGTTTTATTTTTTTATGTCTTGTTTTATGTTTTGTATTTTGGGTGTTTATGTTTGATTGAGAATTAATAAAACTTTGATAGAAAGAAATATAATTGAATAAAAGTGAAGGGAGAAATAATGAGAAACTTGGAAAAGATATATAGGTGTCTAAATGGAAATGTGACAATTTGGAACTATGCTGTATAAATGTCTATATTCGATTGAGAATTAATAAAACCTTGATAGAAAGAAATATAATTGAATAAAAGTGAAGGGAGAAATAATGAGAAATCTGAAAAAGATATATATGTGCTTAAATGGAAATGTGACAATGTGGAACTATGCCTTAAAAATGATGTTCTATTTGCCTTGTTAAAATTTATAAGTAATTTTTAGAAAGGAGGTTTTATGCTTTTATGCCCTATGTTTTGTTTGTCTTAAAAAATTAATAAAATTGGTTTTAATAAAAAAAATAAAGTTTAATGCTTGTTAATGTTTTCGTTTTTATTTCCTACTTATATCAACACACGGCCTGCCAAAAATTATGTTTGGTGGCAGCAACATATTTCCACTGAATAGCTGATTCTGAATTTCTGCAAATAAATGGAGGGGACCAGGAGTGGGATTCTACCAGTTCCCGACGTTATGATTCTGCTCAGTTCGGAGAACTGCAAATCATGCCCCTGGCTAGCCCCGTCCCTTCCCCTCTCGGACACTTGCCTCTGATGAGGCTAAAGATATGTTTCTGGAGCTGCCAGGCTTTAAACCTGGAGCAAGAATCCCTTTCTCTCGTCCCCCCACCCCATCCCATTTGGAAGATACTGAGTTTTGCTGTTGCTGAGGTGTCCTCCATGCTTCCTAAATGAGATAGATCGAGTGGGAAGTGGCTGGTGGGTGTGCGTGTGAATTTAAGTTTTCTTTCTATAACATCCATTCAAAAAACCAAGGAGCAGATATTTAATTCTGCTTCAGTCCAGATTGCTGGGAGAGAAAATCGTTTAAAAGTATTATTTAATTGACTAATTCATTGGCTTCTCCGCACTTCTTGTAGTACTGAGCTTGCCTTTTAAAATCCAGCGCAGAAACCCAAGAGTGCTGGATTTCAAAATAAAAGCCAAGGAGCTCCGTGCTACAAGGAGAAGTTCCAGGAAGCTTTGCTGTAGCTGAACTGGGCTTTAAAGCATTTTAAAGTAGCCTGGAGCAAGTATCTCTTTGGGAGAGGGGGACTTTACTCTTTAAAGCTGTGTCCTTGTGATGAAGGGGCAGTTTATATTACATTGTATAGATTAATCCACCAGTAGAAAATAGGTAACATCCATTTGAGGTCAATCCATGCATTTAGGGAGGAGGAGGAGGAGGAGGCAATATTAAATCAGAGCCTTGATAAAAGGGGCAATCCAGTAGAAGTGTCCAGAAGTGTCCAAGCAGAGTCAGGAGCATGGTAAGTATGGGATCTTATTAAATCAATTCATACAGAGAAACAATGCTCAGTATCTTTAAAGTTGGTAATTCTTTCATGTTATTGACTTGGGACTAATCAAATGATCAGGTCTCATGCTGCCTAGGGGAATTCTGGGAATTGAAGTCCACATGTCTTAAAGTTGCTAAGCTTGAAAAACACGCAGAAGTGCAACTTCTTGTGAGTCTGGGATATTTTCCTGCATTTGGGGAATTAGAAAATTATCCTATGTGCCTGGTACAGAGATGCAGCTGAAATCTAGTTAGATGCTAATTCGGAGGTATAGATACAGATAGTCTTTGACTTACAAGTATTTGTTTAGCCTCCATTTAAAGTTACAACAGCACTGAAAAAACTGACTTATATTCCACCACCACCCCCAACAGACAGAGAGAGGGAGACAGAGGGAGAGAAGGAAAGAGAGAGAAACAGAGAGAGAGACAGAGACGGAGAGGGAGGGAAAGAGAGACGAGAAAGAGGGGGAAGAGAGAGACAAGACACACAGAGAGAGAGGGAGGGAGAAGAGACAAGAAACACAGACTGAGGGAAAGAGAGAGACTAGAGACACATATAGATAGAGGGAAAGATAGATTCTTCCTATTGACAGATTGCCTCTCAGTTAAACAAATTCATATTTTCCAAAGCAAAAAATGTGATATTGGGAGGAAGCTTTTTACAGAAGACAAGAAGGTGGAGGAGAGATGGCACTTTGCTTCATCCATTCATCCATCCATTCACTCATTTAGTCAACAAACATTTTAACCACCAATTTCCCTTACAAAGGGAATCTGGGCCATGTACAATTTAATCAATATATAGCATCATGAAGAGCCATGGTAGCGCAGTGGTTAGAATGTGGTATTGCAAGCTAATTTTGCTGACTCCCAGCAGTTGATTCTCCCTGGTTCAAGGTTGACTCAGCCTTCCATCCTTCCAAGACTGATAAAATGAGGACCCAGGCTGGCAATTGTTTTGACCAAGGCTTATTGAGACACTAACAAACACATGTTAGTCCCAAAATCTTTTTTTATTTATTTCAACAGCTGTGAATTTTAGTCGTTCACAGCCCATAATGAGTCTCAAACAGTTTGTAAATAGTCCCATGGAAGTCTGCCAAGGTCCTTCAGGATAAGTCTGATAAGCACTCACCTTGAAATGCTGCCAACCACTAAATTTCTAACTGGAGCACAAATTCAACATGGAACTTCAGGTTTCAAACTAACCAGTATGAACAAAGTTGCTTCCTGCAAAGATTCCTGTCCCTTTGTTCCTCCTTTATGTCTTATGGGAGGGCCAATCACCTCCAAGCCTTACTCCTGAGTTGCCCCTTTTGTTTTAACTATTCTTGCCTTCTGGCAGCTCTGCACACATGTGCACTGGGAACAGGCTCCGCTTGTTCCTCTGCCTCGCTGTTGTAAGATTCTGGAGGCTCCAGAGTCAGCACATAATTCCCAGATGGCCCTGACCCCATCTCTATATCAATCTCAAGACCCTCGTCCGAGTCCTCCCCAGACTCCCAGACTGGCCCATGTCCCTCCCCACTGTCTGACTATGCTGCCGTTTCTGCAGGCTGCCAGCAGACCACAACAGCAATATCTGAACCTTTAAACTGCTTAGACAGGGCTGTAAAGCACTATGAAGTGGTATATAAGTCTAAGTGCTATTACTATTAAGTAAAATAGCATTTTTCAATATAAAGATGAATTGGAATGTACATGCAAATGGGCATACATATTCCCGTGCACTTTTGAAAAAATCTTTCTGACAAGAAAGATAGGTACAGAATTTAAGTATCAGAAAATTCATAATGTATGAAGCTAACTTTTGATTTTGATTTATTGAATTAAAAACCACACTGCTCCTCAATTTTGTTCTAGAAGCAGTTACAAAATTGCATTGCCCACTATTGCTAATTGCAATGAATGAGCTAAATCATAATAAAGGATACATTTATAATGCAAGCCTCCAAACTTCAGCAATGCTTATTAATATTATCATCCAGGGCAAAAAAATCTCATAATTCTTGCTGCTATGTTTCTGCCATTTTTATAACATTATTTGACTTGCAAGACCTTTGATAGGAAGAAAATATAAAATAAAAGATTACGATTGCTAAGAATATATTTCTGCTTCTTGACCTCGCCTTATATTCTTCTTGTTTGATATTTTTTGGTAGGTGGGGGAGTGCAAACATAGGCTTCCCATAAGAGATACTTCAGCAAGATTAATGGCTTGAAAACAAATTGCCCTGCTATTTCCTTTCATTAGCATTGGACAGATTTAAACCACAGTGCTCCAGTCTTTCAAAAAACCCCAAAAAGAATCTCAAATTTATTTTCAGATCATGTATCTCTAAAACAATGTGCTCATTAAATCAGGAAGTATCTATTACAGATGGTTTGATTTCTTTTCCAATCTCCAATGCCATCAGTTTGTACAAAGATAATGATTTAACTACATCATCCAAAGAGTATTCTTGTAATAACATATTTGCTTAATAGTATCTGTGCAGGCAGCCTGAAAAGCCTGTTGATTTGTTTCTGCTACATCAATCCCTGTGACTTTCAGACATCAAGCTTTGCTGGGTGAGCACAGCATGCAAATAACTGAACAGAATATTCAGGATCATTGGACAGGAGATCTATTGTTTTTGAGGGAACTTTGTTTTTGTGATTTTACCACTGGAAGTATATGGGGCTTCCTTCCCATAAACACTTCCCCATGTCTGTGAAAGCTCATTTAGTCCATGCCTCCAGCAACAACTTTCAATGTTTCTACATGTGTACACACATGCACACGCGCACACACACACACACACAACTCCATTAAATGTCTATATTAAATGTCTACATTAAAAAGTACATTAAGAAAATCCCTTAATGCCAAATTGTCTGTAAAATACATTTTAAGAACTTTTGGATCTATCTCCAGCATTGCTTAGACTAGGGATCTCCTAACTTGGTGACTTTAAGACTTATGGGCCAACTCCCAGAATTTCCCACCCAGCCTAGCTGGCTGGGGAATTCTGGGAGTTGAAGTCCACAAGTCTTAAAGTCACCAATCTTGAGGACCCCTGGCTTAGATTATATAATGACCATTAGATTGTATTTCTGCGCCATTCTGTAATCTTTTTTATTCTTACCAACCAAATAGTAATTGGAAAAAGAAAAAAAAACTACATGAAGTTATCAGAACTTGGCCCTTCAGTATACTAAGTCCAAGGGTGGGATTCTACCAGTTCGCACCTATTTGCTAGAACCAGTGGTTAACATTCTAAGCAGTTTGAAGAACCAGTTCTTAGAAAAAATTACTGGCCTAATCCTGCAAGGCAGGCAGGAAGGAAACATTCTGGTGTTGCTTCCAGAAACTGCCTCTCCGTTAACCCTTATTACATTCTTGGCAGGACGACACTTCCTGTCTCAGGAACGTCTTTGGAGTTTGTTTTTTTTCCCCTCCTTTGCTGGTACTTTGCTTGTGTGGAGTGACCATTCAAAGTTACAATGGCACTGAAAAAAGTGACTTATGACCATTTTTCACACTTACGTCTGTTGCAGCATCCCCACAGTCATGAGAGGCCAGGCGAGGAGATGCATGCCTTGATGTGAGTGATATTGACTTGGCCACACCCAGCCAATAACATGGCCACCAAGCCATGTCCGTCCAGTCATATGATCACCAAGCCACACGCACCACCTAAGCCATGCCCATAGAACCTGTTGTTAAAAATTTGAATCCCATCCCTGACTAAGTCCAGAAACTGAACTGGACTCTGCACAGAAGAATGGTTGCAGGAAATGGGTGTGTCTAGTTTAATGAAAAGAGGGACTAGAGGTGACATAGTAGTAGTGTTCTAATATTTTAGGGGATTCTATAAGGAAGGGGGAGAGTCAACCAAAGCTCCAAAGCACCTGAAGGCAGGACAAGAAACGATGGATGGAAACTAATCAAGAAGAAGAGCAACCTAAAATTAAAGTTAAATTTCCTGACAGGGCAATTAATCAGTGAAATGAATTGCCTCCAGAAATTGTGGGTGCTCAAACACTGGAGACTTTTGAAAAGAGATTGGACAACCACTTGTCTGAAGTGGCATGTGGTTTCCTGCTTGAGAAGGGGATTGGGCTAAAAGACCTTCAGGATCCCTTCCAATTCTGTTATTTTGTCAAGACCAAATTTTCAACAGAGAAAGAAAGAAACAAAAGAAAGACTGAAATTAAAAATGGATTAGAGACCCAACTTAATACTGGCAAGGGGGTGAATCACTAGGGCTTCCTCATGGATGAAGCAGTTCAAGATTGGCTCAGAACATTGGTAACTTCTCCACTCTAATCAATTCTGTCAATTTTGAACAGAATCTGGCAACAGCTATTTTCCTGTTCCTCAGTTGCCACACGAGAGGGAAGAGGGGAAGGAGGTTGGAATGCCTTGCTAGACACAAAAGAGAGCTTTTTTATGAGAACCAAGGTCTTTTTTTACTGGCAATGGATAAGCTGAGGGAAAGAGTGCCTGGAGAATCCTCCAATTGAACTAATTGGCCAACATGACCTGTGACACTTGGGGTTGGGCT
This sequence comes from Hydrophis major, assembly GCA_033807585.1. Lineage (NCBI taxonomy): Eukaryota > Metazoa > Chordata > Lepidosauria > Squamata > Elapidae > Hydrophis > Hydrophis major. The sequence continues at coordinate 170,300,516 of CM066330.1, forward strand.
TATTTCCTATTTTAATTATACTGAAACTACAGGAAATATTTAGATTTGGTTTTCCTTTAAAACAGTGCCAATATGATGTACTCAATAAAGAAGTTCTTTGAGGAGTATTCTAGTCTCAGAGATCGGATCTGGTTCATTAGTTGGAACATTGACAACCATTTTTATTTCCTTCTTGGTCATGTGACCTAAATTGGAATGTAGGCAACAATCTGCTTTATGTTTCCTGATGCACATATGTGATGAAATGTATAGTTACTACTAGTAAATAGCATGGAAGAAATTCCAGAAATCATACTTAGCATGCCTTGTTTACTATGTTTTCTTTTTAAAAAAATCATATTTCTTTAACATATGCGCTGTTTACATCATTCCCCAATTTACAATCCTTAATAAGCACTGTATTCTAATATACAGTAATCAGTATTAAAGCAAAAAAAAAGGGCTGAATCTAAAGTGCAACTTTTTTTCTAAATCTTTTTTCTGTTCAAAATACAGTCCAAACATATATTTTTTCAGTATTCCTACCTATTTCACTTTTAATGTAAATGTAGACCATATTTAGATACAGGTTTTTATCTGAGTTGAAACACCTGGGAGTGTAAAACCTAGCAAACAAGGCCATTCCAGTCATTTTATTCTAGGACATTGTGGATTAGGTCAGATTATTTTGGAATTGCAATAGGTGGCTAGCTGGGAGGTGATTATAAGCAAATGCAGAAAATTGATCTGAAATATTCTGGGGGTCCTGAGAACTGTTGATGTGTTTAGCCATGTAATAAACCATTTGCTCATAATGCCATAAAATTGAACATTTTACTGTTCAAACGATAAACCATTTTTCTGCATTAAGCAACTCAACATTTTGTAAGCCCCTGCTGTGACCTGCCTGTCACTTCTCTTTGCTGTCCAGGTAGCTCCTCAAGGGGAAATGGCAGAAAATAGATTTAGTGTATAAAGACAGTTGAAAGGGCCATTATTACTCTTCCCTTTCTTCCCCCATCACTTCCTTTTGTGCAGTGCCCCTTTGTCAGGCTATGTGAAGCATCCTAGAATGCTCAATACATCTCACTTATTAGGCATATTCAAAGTATTTAGCTAAAGTGCCTGGATTATTTCTTTCTATGAAAAGACTATTTGATTACTAGATTTTGTCTATATTAGGGCATTCCTATATTAACATAGACATTTTGAGTAATAGACCATATTTCACAAAATAAAGCCAGCTTATCAATTACTCCATTAAAAAAAACAACAACTCAGAATGATTATACCTTTATCACTGAAGAGAAGTGGAAATCTAAATAATCACGTGGAAATATTCCAGTCATTTAACCATGAAAATTTCACTTCACAGAAGATCATGTGGGCAGGTTCTAGGACCGTGATGGTGAACCTATGGCACGCAGGCTAATGGTGGCACACAGAGTCACTTGTATGGGCACACGAGCCCCAGCCAAACTTACCTGCATTGCACATGCGTGTGCCTCCCGGCTGATTTTCAGCTGATTTGAGGCCTTTTATGGTCTCCCAGAGGCTCGATGGAACCTTTTGCAGCCTTTGGAGGCCAAAAAACAGGCCTGTTTCACCACTTCCTGTATTTCCGGAAATACCAGAAGTGATGAAACAGGCTATTTTTCAGCTTCCAAAGGCTGCAGAGGCTTCCCTCAAGCCTCTGGGAGGCCAAAAAAGGCCTAAAACAGGCCAGAAATCAGCTGGAAGTCATGCAGTGCAGGTAAGGGGGCGAGGGGAATCACGCGTGCATATGTAGGGGGTTTAGGGGGGGGCATGCACATTGCCCTCTGGCACAGGAGCCCAAAAAGATTCACCACCACTGTTCTAGGATCAACATTTTGTACTGACTTTATATCAGTTTATCTATCCATTCTTCCAATGTAGGTATTTGGATGTTTTTTCACCATTGTGCATATAAGAGACTCACCACTGTTATATATAAAACAAAATTACATGATATATTTCAATTAGTTTGTTTATTAACTGCCCCTTCCACTAACCTCTGGTTTCCATTGCAAATTTATCCTTAAAGTCTTATGATCTGAATATGTAAGCTGGTCCTAATATTTTCTAGCTTTATTGCATTTCATCAAAGATGAAAAAATGCCTTCAAAATGTTTATGTTTCCAACAAATATTTGAAATTCCATTATATATTTTTGATCATTTATCTGGTGTCAAATAGGAGCAATATATCATTATATAAGGTTATAATTCAACAAGAATTTCAAACCTTTCTTTCGCGCATTCTCCTATTGGTCCAATAGTATATTATATCCAAAATATTTTGCCCATTTTGTCATACAGTCTTTCACTAATTCATTCTCTGTTTCCATTTTCAACAAAAGTATATACACCTTAGCAATTATATGACCATCATTTGTACACATTTCTATATTAATTACCATCTTACCATTTTCAAAGTCGTTGTTCTCAAATTTAGATCTTTCCATCAGCTGAGCATTATAAAATAAATGAACTTGCAATTCCAGATTTTCTCTTTTTAACTTAACTTTTTAACTTTCTCCTTAAGAGAAAGACAGAACATCAGCATAAATATAGCACCACCTTCTAGAATCTAGCAGATCAGGAATGTCTTTGGGTTCAAAAGGTAAAGATCCAAAAGTTTTCACAGAGCACAAACATTCTGGAGATGCAACCTGGTTGCAGTCTAATGGAGAATTATAACTATACCACTCACACAAAAGAGGGGAACAATCATTTGAGAGCAAGAAATATTAGGCTTCTCAATGTAATCATTTTTTTGAACAAGGCATTTGATGAGAGCAAACAACAATACTCTCATAATTCAAAATCTATAGTTGTATTTTGAACATAACCCCCAAAGTGTGATACCTACCTTAGGAAACCTCAAATATTGTCAAATTTCAGTTTATGTTTAAAATATCAATGCCATAAAGCTAACAGCAGTTACTAGTATGGACATCTTAATATTATATTGGTGCAATTTTTGGTTCAACAAACACATTCAACACACTGAGCCATAGAATACTGCTGTTCTGTGAAGCTGCCTTTTTATATTTGATCTTTGGCTAATAGCAATGAATAATATGGAAACAACTTTTCTTATTTCAGATGTTCAGTTTATTCTGTTGCCATTACTGGACTGAACTGAGTAACTCACTAGCTCCTTTGCATGACACAACGAAATGGATAGCCATTGGTCTTAGCGAGAAAGAGACCCAGGTGTTGTTAGAGGATATACAATCAGCCATGGCATAATTTCCAGGCAATGAAAGTTTCTGGTTTGAGACACTGTGGGAAGTTGAGCCATTTATCCAGTCAAAAATGATGTCCTGCTGTGAATGCCCATTACCTAGGAAAAATACCAGTTCTACAACACACAACAACAGTGCAGAAATGAAGAGCTCCTGCTACCCTTGTCAGCCAAAATTGGCCAAAATTACCCAGTTAAATAGAATTTTAGCAACAATCAAACAATGAAGGAGTAGAATAAGTAATTGACACTGTCCATTCTGTGTCTTAAATGACACCCGGAACAAGCTTCGGTGTGGTATGGTTAGCTGAGGAGGCTCACCAGAGGTCTATTTTCTGTCTCCGCAGGATGAGGTAGCCAGCTATGAATCAGAAGGTGAAGACATACATAGCAATTTTAGAAGCTGATGCTGACGTGACTGAATTTCACTGCCTACTTAATACCTTTGTCTCTCTAGACTTGAAGTTAGAAGTGGTAGCAGCTGTGCAAGGACCTGATTTTCTTGCCCTTCTATGAAAGCAGGAAAGCTGTCCTAGTCCATTCTTCAAATTGCATGTCAACAATATTTTTTATGTCTTCTCATGAATGAAAGAATAAATGAAAGCTTGGGTGGTTGATTGGTTTAAATAATTAAGAATGGTGTTCTAAAACATATAGATGAAGAATTATATTGATCGAAGTGTTCAGTTCATTACCTGGTAGCAATCTATAAATGATCTCCATCATTAATTTTGAAATTCAGTCTAACATTCCAGGTTCAAAGCTAGATAAGGTTAATAATTTTTGGCTACCTTGGTAACCTTCATAATTATTCAGCAGTCAGACACTGAATTAAACATGAGTTTCATAATGCAATTACATGAAAAGCTATACTTAATAAAGCAAATAATATAAATACAACACAACATAGAACATGAGGACACAGCATAAGAAACTAGTACCCTATATTGTCCTCAAGACTTGGTGCTCTCTCAGCCTGATTCTCAAGTATCTTTCATTTTTTGGTATCATAGTATAATATACAGGTGAAACTCAAAAAATTAGAATATCGTGCAAAAGTTCATTTATTTCAGTAATGCAACTTAAAAGGTGAAACTAATATATAAGATAGACTCATTACATGCAAAGCAAGATAGTTCAAGCCATAATTTGTCATAATTGAGATGATTATGGCTTACAGCTCATGAAAACCCCAAATCCACAATCTCAGAAAATTAGAATATTGTGAAAAAGTACAATATGCTAGGCTCAAAGTGTCCCACTCTAATCATATAATTAAGCCATAACACCTGTAAAGGATTCCTGAGCCTTTAAATGGTTTCTCAGTCTGGTTCAGTAGGAAGCACAATCATGGGCAAGACTGCTGACCTGACAGTTGGGCAGAAAACCATCATTGACACCCTCCATAAGGAGGGAAAGTCTCAAAAGCTAATCACAAAAGAAGTTGGATGTTCCCAAAGTGCTGTGTCAAAGCACATTAATAGAAAGTTATGAGGAAGGGAAAAGTGTGGAAGAAAAAGATGCACAGGCAGCAGGGATGACCACAGCCTGGAGAGGATTGTCAGGAAAAGGCCATTCAAAGGATTGGGGACTTTCACAAGGACTGGACTGAGGCTGGAGTCAGTGCATCAAGAGCCACCACACACAGACGGATCCTGGACATGGGCTTCAAATGTCGTATTTCTCTTGTCAAGCCGCCCCTGAACAACAAAAAACATCAGAAGCTTCTTACCTAGGCTAAAGAAAAATAGAACTGGTCTGTTGCTCAGTGGTCCAAAGTCCTCTTTTCTGATGAGAGCAACTTTTGCATCTCATTTGGAAACCAAGGACCCAGAGTCTAGACGAAGAATGGAGAGGCACACACTGCAAGATGCTTGAAGTCCAATGTGAAGTTTCCACAGTCTGTGTTGATTTGGGGAGCTATATCATCTGCTGGTGTTGGTCCACTGTGCTTCATTAAGACCAGGGTCAACGCAGCCGTCTACTAGGAGATTTTGGAGCACTTCATGCTTCCTTCTGCAAACGAGCTTTATGGGGATGCTGACTTCATTTTCCAGCAGGACTTGGCACCTGCCCACACTGCCAAAAGCACCAAAACCTGGTTCAATGACTGTGGGATTACTATGCTTCATTGGCCAGCAAACTCGCCTGACCTGAACCCATAGAGAATCTATGGGGCATTGCCAAGAGAAAGACAAGAGACATGAGACCGAACAATGCAGAAGAGCTGAAGGCCACTATTGAAGCATCCTGGTCTTTCATAACACCTCAGCAGTACCACAATCTGATAGCTTCCATGCCACATCGCATTGAGGCAGTAATTGCTGCAAAAGAGGCCCAAACCAAGTACTGAGTAAATATGCATGCTTGTACTTTTCAGAAGTCTGATATTGTTCTATGTTCAATAAAACAATCCTTGTTTTATTGATTGCATGTACTATTCTAATTTTCTGAAATTGTGGATTTGGGGTTTTCATGAGCTGTAAATCATAATCATCTCAATTATGACAAATCACAGCTTGAATTATCTTGCTTTGCATGTAATGAATCTATCTCATATATTGGTTTCACCTTTTAAGTTGCATTACTGAAATAAATGAACTTTTGCACAATATTCTAATTTGTCAAGTTTCACCTGATTTAAGACTTGGAGAAAATGAAGAAAAGTAAGAATTAATGTTTACAATTAATGGGTAACCTTCTGTGGACATGGACACTTTCTGTTTTAATCAACCCACATTCTCTTTTGTCTTGCCCAAAGACAATCCATGAGACCTCCACAATGAGCCCTCAATCTAAAAAGAATCTAAAAAGAATTTCTAATGAGACTACAAAAATAGAAATAAACTATTTATTTCAATGTTTCTGAATCAAACCACAAAGCAAAGAGACAAAATATAAACACAACTCTATTGTTCAAAATTCTTGGATAGCTAAAGGAATAAAATATTACCCTCCATTGTGGGTGCAGTTTTCATCGTTTCCATTTCTAAAATGCCAATTTGTTTAGCAGTCATTCACATACTGCTTTAAGGTAAAAATAAGCTCATTGTTATAAGTGGGAAGGAGAGGACTAAAAAAAAAAAATCTTTTAAAACTGGTTGGAGGAGACACTTTGAAGATTATAAGACCAACTAATTGTAATACGGCTTTAAAATATATTTGGGATTTTGCCCCAGGAGGAAAAGTTGCAAAGAGAAGAAGAGGAAATAATTTCTGGCTGTTTGGACTGTTTGATAACTTTGACATTTGCAAATTATCTTAAGACTAAAAATATCTGGGTTGTTTTTAAAAAATTTACAATGGCACCATCTCTGGATCAACTAAAAATGGAATATGAAAAATTAAAAGAAAGAGAATCAAATGGCAAGAATTCATTGGGAGCTGTCTTCCACTTTTTAGAAATGGCAGTTTCTACGTACCAGCAAATACTTGATGAAGAAGGAGAAGGAGAAGACGAAGAAAAGGAAGCCATTTTTAATGGACAAAAAGTTTTGATTAAGAAAGAAAATAAGAAGAGGGGAAGGAAAAATGAGAATTTAAGATTTAATAAAATAACCAAGAAAAAGAAAAATAAGGTGAAAAAAAGGTACAATGTTAGAAAGCAAATGAAAAGAGAATTACAACATAGAAGGGAAGATAAAAGGGGGGAGATTAGGAGAAGGGGGGGCAAAAAGATCAGGCTGGAGAAGAAAGGGAGGGAAAAAGGGGAAAAAAGCCATGGTCTGGAACAAGATATTTTTTTAGAGATAAAGGATGTATAATTTAAGAAAGATTCTGCAAGAGTACATAAGATAGTATTGTAGTATTTTCATTTGAAATAGTCTATTGGAATATTATAAGATTTAACAAAATATTAAAATATTAAAATGTTTTATAATGATAGATTTCGATATTTAACAAAATATCAAAGAGAATGTGTAAAATGATTAATGTTTATTAATACTATTAATAGAATTAGAATTAGAATGGAAATTATATATTTAATTATATTATAAGTTTCTTATTCTTTTTCTTTTCAAAATGCAATATGTAGAATGTACTAAGCAGAATCAGGATAGAAATTAGGTATTTTAAGTGTTATTTTAGGGAAAGGCGTCACACTTTAAAAGTGATTACAGGGGAAATTCTTTTGCTAAAGAGAAGAGATAAATAGATGATTGGAAAAGAACAGATAAAAGATACAAATATAATGATTCTGAAATAAGATGAAATAAACAAAATATAACTAAGAAAGTGAAAAGAAGGGAGAAGTTATATAGAAAATATAGAATGGTTAATAAGATATGAATGGTATATAAGGTGAGCACGAACTTGATTTAGGTCTGTCAAAAAAGATGTAATCCGGGGCTAAGCCACTTTTCAAAAGAAGTTTTATGTTTTATGTTTTATGTTTTGTGTTTTGGTTAGCTATGTTTTGATTGTGAATTAATAAAACCTTGGAAGAATTTAAAAAAAGGGAGAAAAATTTGGAAAAGACATGTATAAATAATAATTAAGAAGGTTTTACCTTTTTATGTTTTGTTTTATGTTCTGTATTTTGTGTGTTTATCCTTGATGGAGAATTAATAAAACCTTGATAGAATGAAATATAATTGGATATAAGTGAAGGGAGAAACAATGAGAAAACTGGAAAAGATATATATGTGTTTAAATGGAAATGTGAATGTGGAACTATGCTTTAAAAAATAATGCCTTATTTGCTTTGTTAAAACTTATAAGTAATTTTTGAGAAAGGAGGTTTTATACTTTGATGTCTTATGTTTTGTTTGTCTTTAAAATCAATAAAATTTGTTTTAAAAAAAAGAAAAGAAAAAATAAATACAAGAAGAGCATGCTATTAACTATGCGTAAATGCAACTAAAATGAAATAAAATCTAATTTTTGCCCTAGTCTCTAGTTTACTGTTAACATTAAGTATTAGGGAAAGACAATAAGATCTGAGATCAGAACCATGGATCAGAAAAGCATTATTATTATTATTATTATTATTTTGAAAGTTTTATTTGGGTTTTCACAAAAATAAAATACAAATAAAACATCTTTTTTGAAAATAGCATGGTCCCAGGTTATCACTTCTTCATACAGACACAAAACTCAATTTCATGCTCATTTTTATATTCTATTCGATATCTTATTACTGATTTATATTTTCTACATGGTTTTTCCCCTCTTTTAATTTTCTCAACTTTATTTTAATTATCTCATCTCAATCAAATCATTATATTTATACTTTTATCTGTCCTGTTTCAATTTCATATTATCTTTTCTTATTAAGCAAATTTTCCCCTGTAGTTACCAATTGGAGTATGACACCTTTATATCTTCTAATTTTATCCATTCAAACTCTTATTTAAGCTTCAGTATATACCTTTAAGAATATAGCATTCAATATAATACATAACTTCCAATTGAATTCTGCTTGGTATATTTTTAAAATACACACTATATTCTTAAAAAGAAAAAAATTATATATATATATGTAAGTAAAGCACACATTCCATTCCAATTCAATTCTATCATTAATATTCATTAACATCTTAACATCTTTAACATTTCTTTTCAATTAAATATCATACTTCCTTGGGAACACTTATAAACTTTCCATAGTTAATTCTTTTTTTTCCATATTTCTCTTATATTTTTATAAATCATTACTAATAATTAAAAATGTTCCCATTTAATTCTCTCAATCATTTTAATTCATTTATTTATTACCAAACATTCAACTACATTACAGTAAATATTTTATCCATAATTTTAAGTACTCTTTAGTGATTAATCATTCAACTAGTAGAGAACCATCCCAAGCCAATCATTTCTTTGTGTTCAGCATCACAAGGAATGTAGCACAAAAATGTGTGCCATAAAAGTAAGGATGTAGAACCAGGGGTGGCAAGAAATCTGCAGGAGCCAATTTTGAGGGCCAATTAAGTGTTGGTCCTAGCTATATCCATTTTTGGGAGTGTGGTAGTAGGCTACTCAAAGATCATCTCAAAATTTTGAGTCCCCCCAAAGTTAAACCTGGAATGTAAAGTTTAATATGATAGAATGGGAACATTATAAATATGTGGATTTCAATCATATTAGCTGTGATGAATTTATTAGATTAATTTAAAGTGAAAGAACAACCCAATTAAGTGTTGGTCCTAGCTATATCCATTTTTGGGAGTGTGCTCTATGGTAGGCCACTCAAAGAGCAGCTCAAAAAGGCAGTGGTTTGGGGGGGGAAAGTTAATATTAATTGGAGTAATTGACCATTCCTTGAATTCTTCTGAAGAAATTTTCTATGGAAGAAGCTTCAGAAAGAAAGAAAGAAAAGTTTTCCTGAGGTTATGAAATGAGGTTATGTTATGTTTTCAGAACATTTTGAATTTTTTAAAAAATGGGTCATATACATGACATTATCTTTTTCCTGCCACAGGCAGGGTTACAACATTAACCTTACCATATAATTATTCTTTTTTGAAGTAACTAAGGACCTATGGGGATTTAGGAGTAGTAGAAATATCTATCACAGTATTTCAATCATACATACATGCCCAGTAGTTAATATCCAATAAAGAAGTGGCATAAATATTCACATTTACATACAACAATATATAATTTGCTAGTTCTCTTTTAGAAAGTGCCTCCTGGGAAGTGTAGATTCTTGGCTGATTTTAGCTATACAGTAGTACCTCAGTTTAACAGGTCATTAGGGATGGGGTGTCTATTAAATCCAATTTAAGATCATTGATGTAATTTATGTCATTTACATAATTACATGATTGCTAGTTTTACATCATTTGCAGCAACTGCTATCATTTGCCTCATGAAAACAGCATCAAGTAACTCCAACAACCTAAAAACATCAGTCTGAAAATTATGCTAATGGATTAAATTAAGCAAATTATGTCAAATGCCCAAGCTGCTTTGGAATTAACATCTTTTTCCCATTATTTAAAAATGAAATGTAAAATAATGTTTTGCCTATCACATCAAAGGTGGGCATAGAGTTAGAAAATCAAGATTGCATTGTAATGAATATAAGATCAAATCAGTTATGTGTGGAGGGACAGGTTTTTTTTTCTGCAGTAGACTAATATTCCTGCCTTTCTGTATGTTTAAGCTTATCAAATGGCAACAAGGAGGTTACCATAACCTTTTACAAGTAGAGGTCCATATTTTTCTTCTTTCTCTTTCTCTCCCCCTCCCCCTCCTCCTCCTCTTCGTCCATCTTTGAGTTAGTGTTGACAAGGCCCTGAAATTTTCTCTCATTGGCTAAGAGAGAGGGACTGGCCTAGGGTCATCCACCTGACTTTGTACCCAAGGCAAAATTAGAACTCATGGTCTCCTGGTTTCCAACTTAATGCCTTAATCCATACACTAAACTGGCTCTCTGCATATCTTCTTATGACATCTATTTAATAAATGTTATATATATTTTTTAAAAAAGTTAAATTTCTTCCACTTTTTTCCTGTATCATCATTTAAGGGACATTCTTGTTTTATCCAATGTTTGTTGGATTTATTTTTTCATACACCTCTCAAGGCTACCATTTCATAGAATAATAGCACTTAGACTTATATACTGCTTCACAGTGCTTCACAGTGTCTCTAAGCAGTTTATAGGGTCAGCATATTGCTTTCCTTGAAAGGATGGAAAGCTGTGTTAACCTTGTGCCTGGTGAGAATCGAACTGCTGAACTGCTGTCAGCCAGCAATCAGCAGACATAGACAGCAGTACTACATTCTAAACACTGTGCCACCATGGCTGTTCTGCATATGCTTTTATTTCTTCCATTTAAAAGCTGAGGTATTGGATATTCGCTAATGTGTGGCAGCAGTTATAGATGAGAATAAACTAAACTGTGTTGCTATCCGTCCTAGCAAAGAATAGATGAGTGAAACTATCCATTGATTTATCCATGTATGTAATTAAGAATTTGTGGGCACAGCAACCAAGTGACAGAATAAGTCCTTCAAAAAGGGTTCAGCAACTGAAACTTGCATATTCCACCAAAGCCAATATTCCCTTCAATTTGTATTTAATACCAATTAGGTACACTTCAGTTCTCTCTGTAAAATGCTGTAGACTAGAGCAGAAGTACAGAGAAGCAGGCCAATAACTTTGGAAACATAACAGACAAGCAAAGAAACTAAGTTCATTTTAAATTATAGCAACTCTTTATGGCCATTACACAGAGCAAATCTGGGGTTATTATTACCAAATGCTAAACAATTTTAAGATTATTCTGTTTATGTAATTGTTGTGAATGCATAAGGTTTAATAAAGAGAACTTGAGCTTGGAGTAAAGTGCAGGGTTCTGGCCCTGCACTTCTGATTGGCTGTTAACGGCAGGATCGGATTGGCCTGTTCTGGAGAATGCGATTGGCCACTAACAGAGAGTTCCTATTGGTTAAGGGAGCTAGCGCTCCTCGATTGTTATTGGTTAATAGTTATTGGGGTTGCCTATATAAGGAGGGTTATAACTGCCATTGAGTTGAGAAGTCACTATGTAAATAAAGAGTTGAAGTTCACCGTTCCAGAGGCTTGTCTCCATTCTTTCTCGCCCATGCTCCAAACATAACACTGGCGACAAAGGTGGGATGTGGAGATGTCTGAACCAACGGAACTAAGAAGAAACACTGAGCACGTGGCTGACGACGCTACACAACGGAACCATGTCCGGCGTCGTCGTACCACCCGCTCCATTCGATCCAGCGCAAGAAGACTGGGAGTCCTACATGGATCGCTTCCAAATGTTCTTAGAAACTAACAACTTAAAGGACACCACAGCCAGGAAGAAACGGGTGGTATTACTAACACATTGCGGTCCAACCGTATTTAAGATGGCTAAAGCACTAGCAAAACCTAGAGAAGTGAAGGCGATGGATTGGGATGACCTCGAACCTCTACTACGAAATCACTACACACCGACCTTGCCTACGCTCATGAGACGGCACGAGTTCTATCAGAGAAGCCAGCGAAAAGGAGAAAGCATAGCCGACTTCACAGCAGATCTCCGAAATCTGGGAGGCCTCTGCAGATTCGCCGATTTGGAAGAGGCACTGAGAGATCGAATAGTTCGGGGTTTAGATGCACCAGGCGTGCAAAGCAAGCTGATGGCGAAAGGCGACATCAGCCTTGCTGACGCCATCACCAATGCTACTGCAGCAGAAGCAACCAGGAAGTTGGCTGCACAACTACGCCGCAACCACGCTCCGGTACACCAACTGACAAGCGACATCTCACCTAGGTCAGAAGGGCAGCTTTCAACGACGCACCACGAGGACCTCTCTTTGTCGTCAGACAGCGACGAAGAAGAAATCCATCGACTGCGGTCTGACCGGGACCACCACCCAAAGCCCCTACACCCTTGCGCTGGCTGTGGAGCCAACCATGCCAGGTCCGAATGCAAATTCCATGATGCGCTCTGCCATGAGTGCGGGAAGAGAGGCCACATCGGACGGGTCTGCCAAAGTTTACAAGGACCCGGCCAAGCCTCAAAAGGGGCTAACTATCGCCAATCGACAGGAAACTCTCCTGTAAGGCAAGAACCAGTAAGGCGCTCCTACAGAAACTGAGCTTTACAGCGAGAAGAGGCTCACCATACTATCACTATCGGTCACGCCTCTGCCTTGGATGCCAGGAAAATCCGAATCACAGTAGCCATTGAGAACCAGCCTTGCCACATGGAAGTCGACTCGGGATCATCCCTCTCGATGGTGTCCTGGAAGAACCTCAAGCAACTCATCCCCACGATTCAGCGCCAAGACCTCCGTTTCTAAAAACTTATTCTTAAGGACTATCAAGGGAATCGAATCCCCGTCATTGGTTCCTGCCGAGTCCGGGTCTCCTTCAAGAAGCACGCAGCGTCCTTACCGCTAACTGTGATCGACAAAGATCGGCCTAGCCTGCTAGGTCTCCAATGGTTCGCGCCACTTGGCATTGAAGTGGCAGGCATAAACCGAATCAGCGGAAGTGACTGAGAGGAGGACCTCATCCATGAATTCAAGGACGTCTTCGCAGAAAGCTTAGGCGAGTACAAGGGGACCCCAATTTCATTCAGCCTTGATCCAAAGATAGCTCCCATCCGCCTTAAGCCCCGTCGAGTTCCGTTTGCCTTAAAGCCGAAAATCGACGAACAACTCGACAAACTAACAGCTCAGGGGGTGCTAGAACCTACCAATCACTCCCCCTGGGAAACCCTAATCATAACACCCATTAAGCCAGACGGGTCGATCCGAATTTGTGGGGACTACCGGGCCACCCTGAACCATGCCCTACAGCAGAATGCATATCCGGTGCCGGTGGTACAGCATCTCCTCCACTCCCTGGGGGGAAGAAAAGTCTTTGCTAAATTAGATTTAGCTCAGGCATATCAGCAACTACCTCTTGATGAAAAGACGGCACAGGCACAAATGATTGTGACGCACCGAGGTGCCTTCAAATGTACCCAGCTCCAATTCGGAGTCAGTGTAGCCCCAGGGATTTTTCAGAGCCTGATGGAGAGGCTACTACAAGGGATTAAAAGTATGGTCCCATACTTTGATGATGTATTAATTGCTGCACCTACAAAAAAAATCTTACGGGATCATTTAAAGTTAGTCCTACAAAAATTCCAAGATGCTGGTCTTAAGGTAAAAAATAATAAATGTAAATTGTGTACAGATAGTGTTGAGTTTTTAGGGTACCTAATTGACAGTCAGGGTATTCACCCTACTGACAGTAAACTAAGAGCAATAAAAAACACTCCCAGGCCTCAGAACAAGGCCGATCTCCAGGCGTTGCTAGGCCTCATCAACTTTTATAATGTATTTCTACCGCATAAAGCAACGGTCGCTGAACCATTACACCGGTTGTTAGACAAGAAAGCAAACTGGTTATGGGGTCATAGAGAAGAACAGGCGTTCTGTAATGTGAAAAAACTACTGACTTCTGACTTTGTACTCATGCAATACAATGAGACTTTGCCGTTAAATATCACATGTGATGCTTCGCCTTTCGGAGTGGGCGCCATTCTGAGCCATGTACTGCCTAATGGTAACGAAGCCCCTGTTGCATATTTTTCAAAGACACTTTCAAAACCTGAGCGAAATTATGGCCAAATCGATAAAGAAGCCCTCGCAATTGTATTGGCCGCTAAAAGATTCCACGAGTACATGTATGGCCGGGCTTTTACTATCGTGACTGACCAAAAATCGTTATTGGGGATAATAGCTGGAGATAAGCCAACTCCCTACCTATTATCCCCCAGGATGACTCGCTGGTCAGAATTCTTGGCTGCTTATAATTATTGGCTGCAATACCTCCCGGGGAAAGCCAATCCCCACGCCGATGCATTGAGCTGAGCACCGCTTCCAGAGTCTCTCGACGATCCTGCACCAATGGTAACCATGTTGCAAATTGAAACACTCAACTTGCCGCCATTGACTGCCTGAGATATTGCGAGAGAAACCAAACGTCACCTCACCTTAGTGCGAGTTCTAAGCTGGATAGAACGCGGATGGCCATTGGACCAATTATCAGATGACTTCACACCATTTAATACTCGACAAACGGAGTTGTCCTCTCAAGAAGGCTGTGTCATCTGGGGCGATAGATTCGTTATCCCAGAACGACTCCTAAAAGCGCTGCTGAGAACCTTGCACGATGGCCATCCCGGTATCATGCGAATGAAAGCCCTCGCATGAAGCTACGCAGGATGGCCGGGCATCGACAAGCAAATCAAAAATTGGGTTAAAGCTTGTCATAAATGCCAGGAAGTGAGCAACGCCCCACCTAAAGCCATCCCTACCGAATGGGAGGCACCACGGGGACCCTGGTCCCGTATTCACTTGGACTTTGCGGGGCCGACCAAAGGCCACACCTTTCTGCTAACCGTCGACGCCTACTCGAATTGGCTCGAGATTCACCACATGATGAACACAACCACTGAAGTGGTTATCAAAAACTTGGAAAGACTATTTGCAACCCACGGATTACCAGATGTCCTGGTATCTGACAACGGGCCCCAATTTACAGCGTTGTCATTCGAGCAGTACCTGGCTGACCGCGGCATCCGACATGCGCTCACCTCGCCTGCGCACCCTGTGACCAATGGCAAAGCAGAGCGCATGGTCCAATTTGTTAAGAAAACCTTGCAGAGGGTAGACTACAATAACATTGACGACAAGATCAATCGAATCCCTTTTCTACAACACATCACACCTCATAGTGTCACCAACAAAACTCCCGCCGAACTGCTAATGGGACAAAAACTCCTCTCCCACCTCGACCGGTTACACCCAGCTTATGAACCGGAAAAACCACTAGGATCCAGCGGCCGCTGTCGTGCATTCCAGGTAGGCAATTTGGTATACGCTAAAAACCTATTGGGCGATCCGCTGTGGGTGGAGGCGACAGTAGTTCATGTAACCGGCCCGAGATCCTACCTTGTACAATGCCTTGACGATAGACTATGGAAACGCCATATCGATCAATTACGATCGTGGTTCCCGTCGGGCATTCCCGAACTCCCTTATGACCAAACTGAGGGGGGGGGGAAGATACGGAAGAAGATGAATTCCAAGTAGAAGAAAACCCGTTCGAAGGGAACGACAGCATAATAGAGACACAGGAATTGGAACCAGAGAGGGAAACAGATGCACCTCAGGGAATTACCGAGAATAATGGCAACGATGAAGAAATGAACTCTGAACCAGAGGTGACCCCGTTGCCAAACAACGATCTACCTCAGCTTGATTGCAGCCAAATGACACAGTGAAAATCAAAAAGGCTAATAAAGCAACTATCCTACCTAAAGGACTATGTAACTGCACCCTGCAAACAGAAGCCAGGGGGAAGGGGTGTTGTGAATGCATAAGGTTTAATAAAGAGAACTTGAGCTTGGAGTAAAGTGCAGGGTTCTGGCCCTGCACTTCTGATTGGCTGTTAACGGCAGGATCGGATTGGCCCGTTCCGGGAAATCCGATTGGCCTCTAACAGAGAGTTCCTATTGGTTAAGGGAGCTAGCGCTCTTCGATTGTTATTGGTTAATAGTTATTGGGGTTGCCTATATAAGGAGGGTTATAATTGCCATTGAGTTGAGAAGTCACTATGTAAATAAAGAGTTGAAGTTCCAGAGGCTTGTCTCCATTCTTTCTCGCCCATGCTCCAAACATAACAGTAATAATTGTATTTGCTATTAATACTTTACTTTGGAGGGTGAAATATAGATTTTTTGATATATTTTTAGCATTTTAACATTATTCCTTGTTTCCATGTGATTCAGGCAAAATTTCATAGCTCATTTCCAAAATAAAGGGGGGAAAACTATTTGGTTTAACCATCCAAATTTTGAAAAGGCTGTTTTGCTGCAAGAAAGTTCAAGGAATATATGCCTTTTTGAAAGATTTCTACCAAACATTGCAGTACTGGCTATGGTTCTTTGGTCAGCAATATGCCTTGTCTGAATACGCAGTAGAAATGTGTAATATTTGGACAAAAGTCACTTCATCAAAGTGAGGAATTTAATAAAATTAGAATGAGCTCATCCCATCTCTTTGCTGCTTTCAGGGCAGAATGAGATATCTCAACAACATACATTTCCTTGGTGAGGTAGCTCAAAGTCTCCCACACTGATCTAAAACAATCTTTTTGTCTAACTAATAAGATCATCAGCTAAAAGAAATGACTATTTTTATGGGTAAAATAAGAATTTAGAATCAATAACAATATTTGTACAAGGAAATAAACAAAAGTAATTTACATTAACCTTAAAATAGCTTAGACAATATATAAATCTAGTCTAGAAAATAACTTTTAAGTATCTTATCATAGTTGGACTTGTTTTAAATTTATCCGTGTGGAATATGTAAAAAATCAGAATGACTTTTGACAAATAACTAAATTCTCTGATTTTGCCAGTGCTCAAAATTCTTCTTAGTCCTTGTTACGTGATTAATTGATGGTTGTCCACCTTTTCTTTCCTTCCTTCCTTTCCTCCTTCCCCTCATCCCTCCCTCCCTTGCTTTTTTCAAGATATCCCTCAAAACATGCTAATATGTTGTGTTTTTCTCTTAATAGTTTGACTGAGTTATGTTAGTAAATACCTCACCCCTTAAGGAAGAGGAGACAGCAAACTAATTAGAAAACCTTTCTGCCTATAATGGGGGGGAAAGCGAGGGAAATGATTGAGGGATTTCAGCTCAGTGTAACTTTTAAAAGAGATGTGTTCTGTCCTTAATTAGCATTCTTGAGATCCCCGCGCTTTGATTGGCCAAAGCGCAGGGCTCTCTGATTGGTCAGGCGAGCCGCGCCGATTGGCTCGCTGAGAATCTCCCGCGATTGGTCCATTCGAATCGTGGGAGATTCAAAGTGGTGCCATTGGCCGCGGCCGCCGCGGCTAAAGGAATAAAAGCCATGGGCTTTTTCCTTTACGCCAGTTCGGTTCCAACTTTCAATAAAAGAGCATGAATTGAAGTCACCGACTCCTGGCATCATTTCGCAGACACAACTCTGGCGACGAAGGTGGGATCCAGACCCTGAACCGAACCACGTGTCCGACGGAAGCCAGACAAACCACCGCGATGGCGAAAATCGCACCCCCCGCACCCTTCAACCCCACCACCGAGGACTGGGAATCGTACTCCGACCGATTCCGCATGTTCCTCGAGTGCAGCGACCTGAAGGACGCCACCGGCCTCATGAAGCGCGCCGTCTTCCTGACCCACTGCAGGACCGAGGTTTTCAAGATGGCCAAGGCGCTTGCCAAACCCGCCGATGTGACCGCGATGGACTGGGACGTCCTCGAGCCAATACTTCAGCGGCACTAAGCTCCAGAGGTACCCATCCTGATCCGACGCAACGAATTCTACCGTCGGGACCAACGGTCGGGTGAGAGCTTCAGCGACTTCGTCGCCGAGCTGCAGCGCCTAGGGGGGCTCTGTGAATTCGACAACCTGAACGACGCCCTGCGAGACCGAATCGTGCTCGGTTTGTGGGACCCCGTCCTCCAGAGCCGGCTGATGGCCAAGGGCAACATCAGCCTAGCAGACACCCTCACCGCAGCCGCAGCCGCCGAAGCAACCCGAACTTCCACCGACCGCATGTGCAGACCAAACTTTGGGGACCGCAGCGGAAACAACAACCCGGCGAGGTCGACCGAGGCCCAACCCGAGACGACCACCCACCAGGGCGACTTCCACTCGGCATCGGGCACTTCAGAGGACGAGGAGGACATCCATCGCCTCCAGACAGGCCGCGACCCACAGAACCGGCGGGGTCGTAAGTCGAGGACCAACTGTGCCGGTTGCGGCGGCGACCACCCCAAGTCGGAATGCCGGTTTTTCGAATCAATCTGCCGGCATTGCGACAAGAAGGGACACATCGCCCGTGTCTGCCGCCTAAAGAAGAATCGCAGCCCGGCACGATGGGACCAGAGCGACCGGAGGAGAGAGAGCACACCACCCCGGACCAGAGATTGCCCCTCGGACAACAGATGGGACCGGAACGGACGATCCCTGTGAGGCGGCGATAACCGGCGAAGAGAGGAGACCCATCAGACGGTCACCATCGGCCACGCCATCACCAATGATGCCCGGAAGGTCCACGTGGAGGTAGGCATTGAGGGCCAGCCATGCAAAATGGAGGTGGACTCCGGGTCCTACCTCTCCATGTTAGCATGGCATGAAATAAAGCGCTTGGTGCCTACCCTCCAAAGGAGGAACCTAGACAGCCAGAGACTCATTGTAAGGGACTACCAGGGAAACCGCATCCCGGTAGTCAGAACCAAACACTTCAACATCACCTATAAAGGGCACACCGAAAGACTTCCCCTGACAATCGTCGACCGCGACCGCCCAAGCCTACTGGGACTGCAATGGTTCGCCCCGCTTGGCATCGCAGTCACGGGAGTCGACCATGTCACCGACGACAGCTGGGAGCAGCAACTGGCCCGGGAATTCCAAGAGGTCTTCGACGGAAACCTAAGCAAGTACCGAGGGCCCCTTATATCGTTCAACCTAGACCCAAACTTCCCCCCAAAACACCTGAAACCAAGGCGGGTGCCATTCGCACTTAAACCCAAGATAGACGAGCAAATTGACAAGCTCGTCAAACAAGGGGTCCTACAGCCAATAGACCACGCCCGGTGGGAGACCCCCATAGTCACCCCGATCAAGCCCGATGGGTCGGTGAGGATCTGTGGGGACTATAAGGCCACCCTAAATGGCGCGCTACAACAAAGCGCCTACCCCGTCCCAGTAGTGCAACACCTACTGCACTCACTGGGAGGGGGCAAGGTTTTCGCCAAGCTCGACCTCACCCAGGCATACCAACAGTTGCCAGTCGACGAGCAAACGGCAAAAGCGCAAACCATAGTCACCCACCTGGGAGCATTCAAATGCAACTGACTCCAATTCGGAGTCAGTGTGGCACCGGGAATATTCCAAAGCCTAATGGAAAGACTATTGCAAGGCATCAAGGGGGTGGTACCTTACTTCAACGACGTCCTAGTGGCGGCAGCCAACCAAGCCAAACTAGAGGGTCGCCTAAGGGAGGTCCTAACCAAATTTAAAGAGACCGGACTAAAAGTCAAGAGGGAGAAATGCCAGCTATGCACAGAACGGGTAGAATTCCTAGGATACCTCCTAGACCGTCACGGCATTCACCCCACAAACCAAAAAATCAAGGCCATCAAAGAAGCCCCCACACCCAAGTCGAAGACGGAACTACAGGCATTCCTGGGGCTACTTAACTTTTACAATGTATTCCTGCCCCAAAAGGCGATGGTGGCGGAGCCCTTGCATAGGCTCCTGGACAAGGCGGCGACCTGGACTTGGGGGAAATGCGAGCAAGCCGCCTTCCAAAGAACAAAGAACCTCCTCACTTCGGACGCCGTCCTTATACAGTATAACGAGACCCTACCTCTGGCCATCACATGCGACGCATCACCCTTCGGCGTCAGTGCTGTCCTCAGCCATACCCTCCCCGACGGAAAAGAAGCACCCATCGCGTTCTTTTCAAGGACCCTCACCAAACTGGAACGGAAATATAGTCAGCTGGACAAAGAGGCTCTGGCTATCGTTGCCGTCGTAAAACGATTCCACGAGTATCTCTACGGCCGGACTTTCACCATCATAACCGACCACAAGCCGCTGCTGGGAATCCTTGCAGGAAACCAGGCCACCCCGAACATTCTGTCTCCCCGAATGACAAGGTGGTCCGAGTTCCTGGCAGCCTACAACTACGGACTCATACACAGACCGGGTAAGACGATCTCCCATGCAGACGCCTTAAGCCGCTCGCCACTACCGGAACCCGACACCGACCCAGCACCCACGATGACCACCCTCAGCATAGAGACTCTACCCAACCTGCCCATAACCGCGTCAGACATTGCCCGAGAGACTAATAAAGACAAACGTCTGGCGCGGGTGTTGCATTGGGTAGAGAAAGGGTGGCCGGAAAGGGACAACGACGAGTCCGTCAAAACGTTCCGAAACCGCCAAACGGAACTCTCACTATTAAAAGGGTGCATACTATGTGGGGATAGGGTGGTCATTCCAGAAAAGCTACAAGGGAAGGTTCTGGAACTGCTACACGAGGGGCATCCTGGCATCGTTAGGACTAAAGCCCTGGCCAGAAGTTACGCTTGGTGGCCAGGGATGGACAAACAAATTGAGGCCTGGGTAGCAAGGTGCCAACGATGCCAGGAAACTAGGCCAAGCCCGCCCACAGCACCCGTCCTAGAGTGGGAAACCCCAAGGGGACCTTGGTCTTGGATTCACATAGACTTCGCTGGGCCCACAAAAGGACACACCTTCCTCATAACAGTTGACGCTTACTCCAACTGGCTGGAGGTAAGCAACATGAAGACGACAACCACGGAGGCCGTGATCAAGGAACTCTGCAAACTCTTTGCAACACACGGCCTCCCAGACGTCATCGTTTCCGACAACAGGCCCCAATTCACCTCACTGGAATTCGAAAAATTCCTTGCGGAAAGGGGCATCCGCCACGCGCTGACAGCACCGGCGCACCCGGCGGTGAACGGTAGGGCGGAACGGATGGTCCAATTCACTAAGAAGACCATCCAGAAAATAGACCACGGGGAGATCCAGGAGAAAATTAACAAACTACTCTTCACCCAACACATAACCCCAAATACCACAACGAATAAGAGCCCAGCCGAACTATTAATGGGCAGGAAACTAAGGTCCCCACTCGACAGGTTACACCCCACGTATAACCCGGAAAAGCCCCCAGACTCAAACAGCAAACACCGAACCTTCGCACCCGGCAACCCCGTATACACAAGAAACTTGACGGGAGACCCACTATGGATACCGGCCGTCATCACACAAATAACAGGCCCACACTCGTACCAGCTACAAACAGCAGACGGACGAGCGTGGAAACGCCACATCGACCAACTGAGGTCGAGGACTACCATTCAAGAGACCGCCGACGCACAAACAGGCGAAACCAACCCCCACAACACAAACCAAGGGAGGAGGGAATACCCAGGGGACCAAAACCAAAGAAGAATAAACCAGCTGTACTTACCGGGAAGCAGCCATCATGACCCCTCGCCAGGAAGAGACAGCCAGGTGAGCTCGACCGACCCGGAAAGACCGAGCGGGAGCGGCGAAACCCGCAGCTCAACCAACCCGGGAGGCCCAGGAGGGAGCTACGGAGAGCAGACCAGCCCGACCGACCAGCCGGTTCCCACGACGGCAGCAGGAGCAGCAGAGATCCCGACTGAACCGGCCGGGATCCAACCTACGACTGAGCTGCGCAGGTCCAGTAGGCTCAGACAGAGCCCCGCCTACCTACGTGACTACGCGACGTAAGGACTGAACCAAGAGGGGAGGGGTTTTCTGTCCTTAATTAGCATTCTTGAGATCCCCGCGCTTTGATTGGCCAAAGCGCGGGGCTCTCTGATTGGTCAGGCGAGCCGCGCCGATTGGCTCGCTGAGAATCTCCCGCGATTGGTCCATTTGAATCGCGGGAGATTCAAAGCGGTGCCATTGGCCGCGGCCGCCATGGCTAAAGGAATAAAAGCCGTGGGCTTTTTCCTTTACGCCAGTTCGGTTCCAACTTTCAATAAAAGAGCATGAATTGAAGTCACCGACTCCTGGCATCATTTCACGGACACAACAAGATGGTTTATGGGCTTTTGACAAAAAAAGCATCCACTGAAGAGAATGTGTATTGATAAAGCCATAATAACAAAGCTTCCAATTTAGTTTCACATTTCTACTATAATAAACAATGAGTGCATCCTGTTGGTATTAGTGATTGCTGAAACAGAAAATATAGCTGCAAATGTAAAATGTCTGAGATACACATGAACAGCTTTCACTTGGGTTGCTTCCTTGTATTTTTGAAAGCCAAACAAGTTCATCAATGCATGTGGTCATATTCATTCTTAAGATCTTTTATTACCCATAAGATATTCTTCATTACCTGTGGCATGAATGAAGGCGTGAATGAAATCATCACAGCACAACCGCAAGTTATTAATGTTTTCACAAAATAGGATAAAATATGCAAATAGAAGTGCCTCTTCTGAAAAGCTAACTTCTGAAATAGACAGAAGTTTCTATGCAAAGTTTCTATTTCAATATATTTTTAATGATCCCATTTGAGTTTATTGCCATTTTTCAATATGTTTTGTTACGCATTGTGTGGCTTCCTTACAGGAGCATGCTACTACACAAAAAGTATTGCAGTTGAATTTGATAACAATTAAACTTTGCAGTTGACTAGATGAACACAAACCAAATCCTTAGATCATTTGTACTTTCCTTTTTGGAAAGTCCTCAAAGCAACCCACTTCCATATTACTACCAAGGCAACTACATCATCAAGACTTCCTTTAGTTGGAATCATCAAGCTCATGGACCAAACTTTTTTAGCATAGATTTCTTCAAACATTTTTTTATTTTATTTTTTTACCAGATTTGTATTGCCGCCTATTCACCATGGTGACTCAAGGTGGCTTACAATATATAAAACCACAATTTAAAACATGAATTACTTGGAGTCTGAGGATCTGATCAGTATACTGTAGATTATATGCATGGATGCATAAGACCATGAATGTCAACCTCACTGTCAAACATCCTCACATATTCCAGGACCATCTTCTTTTTCCCTAACTTTGCATCATTGAGCAAGGTCTGATGGGAGAATTTCATATTTCCATCTGAATAGGAGTAAAACTGTATACAATTGTGCTTTATTAGGTGAATTTCTTGCATTCAAACAGCACAAGTGAAAAACAATTCACTTCATACCTTCACACTCAAGCTAAGAAGTTGAAAGGGGAATTTTGGTTTTAATCAGTACCTAAATCACAGAATATCTCTATGTTATGTTGCTTTTTGTTCAGGTATGATATCTGAATATATCCATACGCAATGAAACATATTTAAATATTAATGACACTATAGTAATCAGTAGTATTTAATACCTAGATCATCATAGTTTGCGGGGGTGGGGGGAGTAAACCTGATTTACAAGAAGAGCCATACTAATAATTAATGCATATTCATTTTTATTAGATTTTGGTGGTATTACAATTGTTATTCTTTTGCTATTGTATTACCATTGATATTACAATTACTATTCTTTAATTACAGATGAATATACCAAGATATTTCCTGACATTCCAAGGCTAGTCATAACATATCTAAATTACATTGTATGGTGTCTTATTGTTATAGCTTTCATCATTTATGATCAGCATATGTTTTTAGTCATTACCTGTCTGAATGGTGTGTTTAGATATTTAAATACGTTTTTTTCATTTAAAAGAAATCAAAGTTTTTAAAATCTTATTGTATTTTCAATTCCTCCCATTTAAACTTTTGCAAGCTTCTGCCAAATATAAACATTTGAGTCCTGAAGGTTTGCTCACAATGCTATATATATTTGATTGGTCTAAAACAAGGCTGTCAAACTCCCGACCTCTAGGGCCAGATACATTATACACTGGTCACGCCCACCTTCAGTTTAGCAAAGGTGAGAAAGTTCCAATACATCATGTGACGACGCCATGATGACGTAAGTTTGACACCCCTGGTCTAATCATGAGATTTATACTTCTTTTTTCAAGGGCCAGCATGTTTCATTTTGGATTGTGAGGCAAAGATAGCAGTTTGCTCATGAAGTAATTTATAGCTTTCCAAGCTATTTGTTTAATTGAATATATCAACCTACCTGCTCTGTATAGATTTACCACATGCTTGAATATGGCTTTAGGCTGTTATGTTTTTGATACTAGCACTATCTGCAATAAATATTTAAGTTATTGTTTTCTTATAATGAAATCTAGTACCAATAACAGTCATAAAAATATGGCATATGCTTCTAGGGTGATAAAAATATTTCATTTTAACAGTGGGCTGTTTGTCTAATCTGTTCAAAGCATTTATTTAATGCTCTAGATTCATTTTCTTTGAAATCCTGGCAAGAACATAAAATGCTATAGCTAATTTTCTTTGTAAATGTAAATTTCAATGTTTGAAAACATTGGCTTGAGATTATTAACCAACTCAGGCAGAAGTAACCATTATTATATTTGTGATAGATAAATATAGATGAATTTTAGAGGAACAACTAAACAAGCATTAGGGGAAGTAAATTAGAAGGACAAGATGAAATTTAAATCTATAAACCTATAAACCAGTTGAGTCAGAGGGGAATTTAACTGCCATACATAAAATCTAATCTGCCACAGATGTAGTGAAGCTGTCTTGGTATTTCTACCTAATAGAAGCACTGAAGAAAGAAGGGATGCTATAAAATGAACGTGCCATAAGATTCAGACACACTGTTGAGCAATTCATCATCACCTAAAAATTACTACAATAAAAAATGTATCAAGCAAGCATAAAGACAAAAAAAAAATTGCAGCCTACCAGAAAAAGTGAATGACTTCCTACAGGAAAGTTGGATTGTTCAAAAAACAAACAAACACTTCTTCATTTGCTAAATGGTTTTGGTTGAATGTAAGCTTTCTACACTTATGATACTCCTTTCTGCTATAGGAGCTGGTTCTTTCAAGGTAGTTCTGCTAGGTTTATTCCTGACGGCGTTATTTATGAGAAGCAATTATGCTTCTGCTTAGCTTTAAGCACACTTTCTGAAACGCTTTCCTGAACATGGAAGGTGGGGGTGGGGGTGGTTTAAAAGTATCTAAGTCCCTCACAAGTATAAGTGTCATTAACTTTCAACGCATTATCAACTTTAAAGTGGGTTAAATGCTGTTTGAAAATTCTCATCTTCATACTTACCTGTATATCTTCGGGCAGAGTTTCCACATTCCATTCAAACTCATCAAAAGTGGGCCAGTAGCTTCAGCAGCCTTTATTTAAACATTATAAAACATCTAATATTGTAATATAGAATTTATAGGAACTGCTAAAAGCTGTGGAGCAGAGATGCAATACAAAGGCTACCAAGAAATAACATATTTTAGAAATCTATCTATCTATTTATCTATCTCTATTTAAAGGTAAAGGTTCCCCTCATACATATGTGCTAGCTGTTTCGGGCTCTGGGGGTCAATGTTCATCTCTGTTACAAAGCTGAAGAGCCAGCACTGTCCAAAGACGTCTCTGTGGTCATGTGGCCAGCATGACTAAATGGTGAACATGCACGGAACACTATTACCTTCTCACCAAAAGTGGCCTCTATTTTTTTACTTGCATTTTTACATGCTTTTAAACTGCTAGATTGGCAGAAGCTGAGACAAGTAACGGGAGCTCACTCCATTATGTGGTGTTATGGATTCGAACCGCTGAACTGCTGACCTTTCTGATCAACAAGCTCAGTGTCTTAACCATTGAGCCACTGCATCCCTCTATCTCTATTTATAATATATTTATTTAATTTGTTAAGTCTACCCAGGTCCACAAAGACTTTGGGTGGCTTATGATTTGTCAAATATATATGTTAAAACCTCAATTAAAACTCTCATGACTATCTGGACAAAAACAAGATGCATCAATATGCAAGGAAGACTCAACAGAGGTTCCAGAGACATTTTAATCCCAGGGCTTTGAACATAAGTCAGATCTTAAGAGACTTTCAGAAACCAGGGAGACTAAGAGCTATGCATATCACTGGAGGGATGATATTTTAAGGCCGGGGCCAGAGAAGATACTTACTTGCCTGACAAGACACCAACTTGTTTACAACACAAACTGAGCTTTCTTGAATTCAGTGGGCTTTTTCCAGATATTTTGACACGATTATTTTTAATAAACTCATTGCAAATATAACATCACTGGAAGCCTGAGAACTGATCAATCTACATGTATACATATTTATCACATCATTCTCTTTTAAGATGACATCAGTATGCAAAGCACAGTAAGCAAAAGATGCTCGAGATAGAAGATACGAAAATCTAATTAAATTTGATTTTAGTCCTATACTTGCCCTCACTATACCTCCTCATACTTTTCTATCTTTGCAAACATCTTTGCATCCTATTCATAATTTGCCTTTTAATCTTTACGATTCTCACCTTTCTTTCTTTTTTTTAGGATCTGAACTTACTTGCTCTTCTCCTTTTTGTCAACCCATTTATTCTTTCTTCATACATTCTCTCTATATATATTCAAACACCCTTCTTTCAAATTTATCATTCAATATTGCATTTACTCAGATCCATTCAATAATTATTCATGCTTAGCATTATCTATACTTTTTTTAGCTATATACACTTCTTAAGTAATCTGCCCCATACACTGAACATACTTTTATATTTCTCCTGGCCAGCAGCGTTCAAAATATTGTGCCTTTGGAGCATATGTGCAATGTTCATGGTACACCTAGAAAATAAGTGCAATTCCACACATTTCTGTGATATTTATAATATTCTTTTAATTTTTAAGCAATATTTAATTTAGGTAGAAGAATTATCTGTCTTTTTACCCTTTTCCATGCAGGATCACCGTCCTCTGCTTAACACTTTTTCTTTCATTCATTTCCCCTTTTATGACCATTTTTCATAAATTTATTCTTGAATTATAAAAAAAAATATCTATCTTCCATTTCAAAATGCCTTCTAATCTTTATATTCTTCATTAATTATTGATCATAGAAAATTAAATTACTAAGTATTCACCCTTTCCATTCATCTTTGGGTCTCCAAATGGCCCAGTTACTTCCTTGACTCATTTTCATTTCTATATTAGATTACCTAACTTTTATGTGCAGATCACATTCATTCAGAATTTTGTGCATTTCCCCCCACAACTCATTCCTGATTCTTTTATTATCATTGTGCATGGAGAGTAACCTGCAAGTTAGAATTGAAGGTAGAATATACCTTCATACAAATCCACAACAATTCTAGTGCCATGATTTCTACTTTTAATAATAATTAAGTATACACTTTCACTTTCATGTATGAATTTATCTCTTTTACTACCGAAATCAGTCTACTTTCAATAAGAACATTTATGTTTTTCTCCTTTCTATGAATTGTATAAACATTGTTAGGTCTGGGTTCCCCATAACCAGTGTTAAGGAGACAAGCTAAACAGAATGTGCAGCGTTAGTCAGATAGGCACACAGATAAATGAGTGAGATATGTTTGTATGTTTATTAACATACAGTAAAAATAACAGATACGCTTGTGCTATCAAAAATATAGTTTATTCCATTTATAGCATAGTCAAAATAACAGTCCATTAGTCAGGTATCATTTAGTCAGTCCATTCAAGGATATTCAGTTAGCAAAGTCCGTGTAGAATATCCTATGTCAGTTCACTTACAAATCAGTCCTTTGTCTCTCTCCCGTTCGAGTAACGCAGTCTTGAGTCCATGCAGTAATTAGGGATTATCAAAGCCAGAGAGAGAGCAAGCTGTCGTCTTGCTTCTTTTAAAGTGCTTTCACAACCACTCCCTTAATTACATTCCCATATTTAAAGTTGCAGACATTTTAACTTATAAACTATGATTACATATTTATTATTTTACCTAAACCAGTTAGGGTAAACAATGTTATCCCTAACATTCTCCCCTTTTAGGTAATAATAATATAACTATTTACACTTTTAAATTATAGTAGTTACAACTCTCTAGAAACTTAATTACTCCTTGAGCTTTTGTTAATTGGTCTGCAATGTTTTCTTCCGTCATGCAGTATTCCAATTTAATTAGCCCATTCTTTACAGATTCTCTAACATTTAAGTATCTTAAATCAGTATGCTTTGATCTAGTTTTTACAGCAATATTAGTAGCTAACTTTATGGCTGCCTGGTTGTCCTCGTACACAATAATGGAATCTTTAACAGTTATACCCATGTCTAATAATAACTGTTTGTACAGAATTAAATCAGTGCATAGTAATGACAGACATGAAAATTCCGCTTCCATCGTGGACAAGCTAATATGCTGTTGTCTGATTGACCTCCACCCTATTAGTGTCTTACCAAATAATATAGCCATCCCAGATGTTGATTTTCTAGTGTTTATGTCAGTTGCAAAACTTGCATCTGCATAGGCACTAAGACTCAAATCACCCTTTGGCTCTATATACAATGCATGGTTCATTGTTCCTTTAAGATATCTTAAAATTCTCTTTAATGATTGCCAATGACATTGATGTGGATCTGAATTAAAACGTGCCAGCTGATTAACACTATAAGCTATATCTGGCCTTGACCAATTGCTTATATATGATAAGCTACCAATCAAAGATTGATATATGGACTTATCAAATTTGGGACTTTGATCATCAGTTTGGCAAACTTCCTGACTCATTGGAGTCTTTGCCGTTTTACAAAGTTCCATTTTATACGTTTTAATTAATTGGCAAATTTTATATTCTTGAGATATCTTAAATCCATTTTTTGTTTTGTTAATTGTCAATCCTAGATACTTTTTAATTTCACCTAAATGCTTTAATTTTATCTTTTTGGCTAATAATGATATAATCTCATTAGCTTCATTATTAGTCTTAGTTATCAAAGCAATATCATCTGTAAATAATAACAATAATGACACCGTTCCATTATTTTCTCTTTTAAACACACATGGATCTGCTAAACCAGATTTAAAACCTATATTGTTTAACTCTTTCACAATATATTGGTTCCACTCAAACCCAGATTGTTTCAACCCGAAAAGACTCTTTTTGAGTTTCCAACAATCACTACTATTTACTTTATTGTCTTCTATAAAAATTGGCTTTTTCAAATATATATTGTGCTGCAATGGTGCATGCAAATAAGCAGTTTCTACATCTAAATGGTTAATGACATAGTTTTTCTTAGCTGCCCACACTAATGCTGCTCTCAAAGATGTTGCCTTAAGACTTGGTGCAAAAACTTCATCGTAATCAGATGCAGTTTGATTAAATCCTTGAGCTACCAACCTAGCTTTATGGGTAACAGTCCCATCATTTCCAGTTTTTACTTTAAATATCCATTTGCACCCAATGGATTTTTCTCCTGGAGGTAATTTAGCATCTTCATATACTTTCATTACCTTTAATGAATTTAGTTCTTTTTCCATTGCCTTTTGCCAATTCTCCTGATCCTTAGCAGGATACATCCTAAGTTCATCTACACTAGTTGGAACTTTAGTTACTTGGCAAACTATACTTGCTTGATACCTATCAGGTGGTCTAGTTACACGTGTAGTACGTCTAGGTATTACAGGACTTACAGGTGGACTTTCATTTATTAACTCTTCTTGATTATCTAACTCTTCCTGATCATCTGTTTCCTCTTGTTCTGGTCCTATTTGCTCTTCATGGACTTCTTCTTTAATTGGACTCTTCTTATAACTAGTCTGTTCTTTCTGCCTTTTGTAGGGTTCAATAATTACTTCATTATTAAAGAGGAGTGGTTCTATACATTAAAGAGGCTATCCCAGCAAAATTGATTTACACAGATGAAGATGGAAGAATATTAATGGTAGAAATAATGGACAATAATATAAAAATACTCTTGATTGCAATTTATGCTCCGAATGATAAACAAGAAGAGTTTTATAAAAAGCTACATATGAAAATAATTGGACTGGACTATGTTAATATAATTATGATGGGAGATTTTAATGGAATTGTGGACAATAAATTGGACTATATAGCAACAACAACAAAGCAAAATAGAAAGGCTCTCCCAAGGTCTTTTTTTAAAATGACAGATGAATTAACTTTAAAAGATATTTGGAGAGAAAGAAATGTTAAAGCTAAACAATATACTTTTTACTCAAATAGACATTTATCATGGTCCAGATTAGATATGATTTGGATCTCAACAGAATTAATATCCAATATTAAAGAAACAAATATTGAAACAAGTACTTGGGCAGATCATAGCCCAATGACAATTAAATGGAAGGGACAAAAAAAAAGATCGAGATGGACATTAAACAATACTATTTTAAAGGAGAAAGATTTTATACAATGGATGGAGAAGGAATTGGCTTTTTTCTTCAGAGAAAATAAAAAAGAAGATACTTCAACGCAAAATGTGTGGGATACAATGAAGGCATATGCCAGAGGTTTGATAATAGATTATACAAGAAAAAAGAATATTAGGAAAAGGCAAGCATTTAAGGCCTTGGAAGATGAGTACAAAATTCTTGAAAAAGAATTGCAGAAAATGCAACAGAAAAAGGATATTAAATTGAAGCTGGATGTAATTAAACATAAAATGGAATTAATAGAGAAAGAAGAACTGGCACAGAAAATCAGAAACTCTAAACAGAATTATTTTGAAGATGCAAATAAACCAGGTAGATGGCTAGCATATAAATTGAGAAAAGAGAAGGAATCAAGAAAAATATTGAAGTTAATAGATGAACAAGGCCAAGTTTGTTATGGGAATAAGGAGAAAAAAGAAATTATTCGAGATTTTTATTGGCAATTATATAAACAAGAGAATATCGATGAAGAAAAAGTCAAACAGTATTTACAGGAAGCTAATTTACCAAAGATACCTAAAGAGACTGAAGAAATGCTAGAAAGCAATATAACAATGATGGAATTAAATGAAGCATTTAAGAGACAAAATAATGGGAAAGCACCGGGTCCAGATGGGCTTCCAGCAGAATTCTATAAAACATTTCAAGAATCATTGAGCATCCAATTGTTAGAAGTTATGAATGAAGTTATGTTAAAAAAGATGATACCTAAAACATGGTCAGAGGCTTATATTACACTTATACCGAAGGAAGAGACTGACCCACTGCAAATTAAGAATTATAGACCTATTTCTTTATTGAACGCAGACTATAAAATCTTTGCTTCAATTTTAGCAGAAAGACTTAAAAAATATCTAAATAATTTTATTCACCCAGATCAAAATGGATTTCTGCCAAAGAGACAAATTAGAGACAATATGAGAGTAATCTTGGACACTTTGGAATACTATGAGGCTCATCCTGAAAAGCAAATGGCTTTGATATTCCTAGATGCTCAAAAAGCATTTGACAACGTGAACTGGAGATTTATGTTATTATTATTGGAGCAGATGGGTTTTGCTAAAAAATTTACTCAAGCAATAGAAGCCATATATAATAAACAGACAGCAAGGGTAATGATGGAGGGGGAACTTACAGATTTCATTAATATAAGGAAAGGTACAAGACAAGGATGCCCCCTATCTCCTTTGCTATTTGTGTTGACCTTGGAAGTGTTGAATAGAAATATTAGGGATGATAAAAGCATAAAAGGAATGAAAATTAAGAAGGAAGAATTCAAGCTACAAGCTTTTGCTGATGATTTAGGTTTTATTTTGGAAGACCCGCTAGAAACAGTCTCTATTGGAAAAGATAGAGACTTATGGAGAGGTGGCTGGTTTGAAAATAAATAAAGATAAAACAAAGATTTTGACAAAGAATATGCTGTTGAGACAGAGAGAAGAACTGGCAGATCTTTTGAAAATTCAAGTTACAAATAAAGTTAAGTATCTGGGGATATATTTGACAACAAGATGTAGCACATTAAAGGAGAATAATTATATTAAACTTAAACAACAGATAACTACAGATTTGAAGAAGTGGGAAAACTTGCAATTGTCATTAATAGGGAGAATTTCAACAATTAAGATGAATATTTTACCTATAATTTTATTTTTGTTTCAAACAATACCAATTAGGCTTGGAAAAGACTATTTTGAAGATTTAAATAAAATTATGTTGAAGTTTATATGGCAAGGTAAAAAAGCAAGAATAAAGCTAAAGCTTTTGCAAGATGCTAGAATTAGAGGAGGTTTTGGCTTGCCTAATTGGGAATTGTATTATCAAGCTGCAAGTTTGATGTGGGTCAAAGAATGGATAACATTAAGGAAACACAGGTTGTTGACATTAGAAGGGCATGATTTGCTGTTGGGTTGGCATGCTTTTTTATGGTATAAGGGAACTAAAACACAGGGTTATTTTAGAAGACATTATGTACGGGAGTCTTTGTGGTTAAATTGGGAGAAGATAAAAAGACAATGTTATTTGAAAATTCCAGTTTGGTTATCGACCATTGAAGCATTTTCCTATCCTATAATTTACAAGAAGGAACAAACAGTTAGATATGGGGAACTTTTGGATGAAAAGGGTGAACTTAAATCGATCCAAAACTTAGAGGAACAAGGTATAAGGATGAATTGGTTTTCATATGCACAAATACATTCAAGGTATGATGAAGATTCTAAAACGGAGGGATTTTATGATAAGCAGACTGATTTAGATAAGATCTTGATGGGTACTGATGAGAAAGTGATTAAAAAATTATATGGTTATTTACTGGGAATGAAATTAGAGGAAGAACAAGTCAAAGAAACTATGATTGTTTGGGGGAAGAATTTTGGATATGGGATTGATTTAGAGAAATG
Source organism: Hydrophis major (assembly GCA_033807585.1). Taxonomy (NCBI): domain Eukaryota; kingdom Metazoa; phylum Chordata; class Lepidosauria; order Squamata; family Elapidae; genus Hydrophis; species Hydrophis major. Next base: position 170,333,594 of record CM066330.1, read on the forward strand.
GCAGAAATTGTGGTCTCAAAATTATAAAATGACAATGTCAACAGCATATAAAGAAAATTTGTATAAGATGTTTTACAGGTGGCACTTTCCTCTGACAAGAATAGCAAGAATGTTCAAGAATAAATCTGAAAAATGCTGGAAATGTCATCAGATACCCGGCTCGTATTACCATATGTGGTGGACTTGTGAGGATGCTAGAAAATATTGGACTATAATTCGCATGTGGTTGGAAAAAATGATAAAGAAACATATAGACTTGAAACCAGAGATCTTTTTATTGGGAATTTTACCTGATATATATAGTAAAGATTTGAAATATCTGATTGTAAATGTATTAACAGCAGCCAGGATTGTATTTGCTAAAAACTGGAAGAATGAGAAAATACCACTACAGGAAGAAATTATTAAGAAAATATTGGAATGTGCTGAAATGAGTAGATTGACATTTGAAATCAGAGAGCAAGAGGATAAACAATTCTATGAAATTTGGGATCTTTTTTATAAATGGCTAGATGATAAAATACGATAATAGAATATTTTAGATAGTAAGAAATATCTTTATCTTGTTATTTTGCTATCACTTTGTTAATCGATATTATATTTATAAAGGTTTTTTTTTTTTTTTAGGATTGATTTGGTATGATTATATGATTAGTTGAATAATTTGGTTAAAGTATTGTTAGCTCATAAAGCATGAATGATTAAAAGTATAGTCTTTTTGTTTAGTGATTATAGGATATATAAGTTTGGATTGATAATATGAGTTGTTATGTAACATAATTGTAACTGGGACTACAAAATGAATGCACAAAAATGATGAACCAACTGACACACTGTATGTAAATATGAGAGGTGTATGTTTTAATGTTTTGTTTGTCTTGTCTGTTTGTAGAAAATTAATAAAAAAAAATTTCAATAATAATAATAATAATTACTTCATTATTCAAATCTTGCTCTAATCTATTCCATCCTACATGTTCTAGGAATTTTGCACTAGAATTGGTGTAAACTCTAGATGTACCTGGTTCCCAGAATCTATAAGATCTATGATTAGATTTATATCCTACAAAAAATAATCTTTTAGCTCTATGCTGTTCTTTTTGTCTAAGTTGTGTAGGGATATGCACCCATGCTGGTGCTCCAAATGTGTGCATGTAACTTAAATCAGGTTTTGTACCATGCCACAGTGTGAATGGTAATTCACCTGTTGTTGAATTAACAATATTATTTAATATATGATTACCACACATTATTGCTTCTCCCCACAAATTGTCAGATAATCCTGAATCAGACATCATAGATCGTGCCATTGACTTTAGTGTTTGACCTCGTCTCTCTATAAAGGCATTATGTTGTGGCCTATATGGTGCAGACTTTTTATGTTGAATACCTAATATTCGAAGTCTATTCTGGAATTTATTATTTGTAAATTCCGTACCATTATCTGTTATAAGAGTTACTAATTTCTTTTTAGTTTTCCTTTCAGCAAATTTTATCCAATTAAATAGATTTTGATACGTTTCAGTTTTGCTCTTCATTAAATAGCAAAACCCATATCTAGAATAGTGGTCAATTATACTTAGTATGTATCGAGCTCCTCCTACATTTGGTTTTTTCGGACCTATTAAATCAGCAAATACTACTTCTAAAGGCTCTTTGGTAGTAAATCCATCAACTCTATTAACCGGTTTGACCTTGGTTTTGCTTTGATTGCAAGCATTACATTGCAAATACTTATTACAAGGTTTCAAACTTATTCCCTTAGATAATTCAACAGTTTTCTTAAGCATTTTTAAATTTAAATGCCCTAGCCATCGGTGTAACAAGTGAATACATTCATCATGAGGTTTCTTATTCTCATAAACCACGTTAGCCACCTCTAAACCATTATCATTTAACACATATAATTCACCTCTTAAAGATGCAGTAATTTTCTTATCTTCTTTCTCAATTATGCAGTTATCTCCCCTAAATGTAACTATATATCCTAGTTTAACCAAAATTCTAACTGAAATTAAATTAAACTTAAGTTGAGGTACATATAACATTTTTACATTCTCTTTTATGAAAGAACAATATGCTATACCTTGACCTTTAGCTTTCAGTTTTTTGCTAATGATATCTGCTGTGTACTCTTGGACATTTTAATAAAATTTCTGTTATCATTTGTTATACAGTGGGATGCTCCACTGTCAACCACCCATAAATTATTTTTTACAGCTCCATTAGTATGCATGGCTAACTCTAAATTTTTCTTTTTCTTTTGATGACTTTTTGTATTCTGGCCAGCATTCTGGAGCTTAGCTTTTTTACAAAATCTTGCCAAATGTCCTTTTCCTCCACAATTAAAACACTTTTTAATTGCGTATGCAGTAGGAGATTCATTATCTTCTTTTTGAGGTTGCTCCCTTCTTAACTGATCTTTATCAAGTCTTCTTCTTGCCTCTTCAATCAATCTGCCAGTTATATCAGTTAAAGTTAAACTTTCCTGAGGCAAAATTTCAAGGGAAGTGACGTAGTTGTCATAACTTTCATCTAGTGAAGATAGAATTATATAGACTTGGTGTAATTCAGAGAAAATAAGCTCTTTCTCGTGCAGTTCTTGAAAAATGCTTTGCATAGTTTTCAAATGACTAAGCATATCGCCATTTGTCTGGAGATGCGTCCTGAAAAGCTTCCGTGTTAGATTTATGCGAGCACCAACGCTATCTCGAACATAAATCCTCTTCAGCTTCTGCCAACACCCAACAGCCGTTTGTTCTCCATGGATATGAACAAGTTGCTGGTCAGTTAAGGTTAATCCTATTATGCAAATAGCTTGTTCATTTTTATGCATAAATTCTTCTATCTTTAGTCTATCTTCATCATCCTCTGGATCCCATTCCTCTACGTTTGGTGGGTTTTCAATTATGTTCCACAGACCTTCTTTTCGTAGAAGCAGACTACATTTCATAGACCATGATACATAGTTTGTTCCATCCAGCTTGGATATAAGGGACAAACTTTGTAGATTGACTTGTGCCATGTTTTCTTATATGGATATAAAACTATAATTAATAAAACACAGCTGTCTGTTTACTGTAATGTATAACAACACAAACTCTCACTTTTTACATAAATCTGTTTTATCCTAGTTAAACTGACTTTGCAGCCTCTGGGCCCATAACCAGTGTTAAGCCTGGGTTCCCCATAACCAGTGTTTAGGAGACAAGCTAAGCAGAATGTGCAGCGTTAGTCAGATAGGCACACAGATAAATGAGTGAGATATGTTTGTATGTTTATTAACATACAGTAAAAATAACAGATACGCTTGTGCTATCAAAAATATAGTTTATTCCATTTATAGCATAGTCAAAATAACAGTCCATTAGTCATGTATCATTTAGTCAGTCCATTCAAGGATATTCAGTTAGCAAAGTCCGTGTAGAATATCCTATGTCAGTTCACTTACAAATCAGTCCTTTGTCTCTCTCCCGTTCGAGTAACGCAGTCTTGAGTCCATGCAGTAATTAGGGATCATCAAAGCCAGAGAGAGAGCAAGCTGTCGTCTTGCTTCTTTTAAAGTGCTTTCACAACCACTCCCTTAATCACATTCCCATATTTAAAGTTGCAGACACTTTAACTTATAAACTATGATTACATATTTATTATTTTACCTAAACCAGTTAGGGTAAACAATGTTATCCCTAACAAACATATCTATTTTTATTTCATTTACATTAGTTATTAATTCATACTCTTTTACCATCTACCATCTTTTACCAAATTACACTCTACCATGTGTCATATTTTTCCTTTTAGATTAGACTAGTTGTATGCCAGTCATATATAGCATTTTCTATTAATGGTTGAGAGAATATTTGTCAGTTTCAACACATTGTTTGCCAATTTATCACAAATACAATTTCAAAGTATGGTCATGTTTTGAGTAGGATCTATAACCTGGAATCTACCTTGAAACGTTGCTTGTCTCTACCAACCATGAGATGCAGGAAGTGTATTGAGATACTCAGTAAAAAAAGTAATCAAACAATTATTTTTCACAAGAAGAATAACAGATGACTAAGTTATATTTTCAGTAAACTGAAAGTCTTTTTCTTTTATACTACATTCTTATTTATGTAGAGACAATGGAGAATTACAGGAAATACATGAGGTTAATCCATTCATCAATCTCTTCTTTGACATATAAAAACTAAAAAAAAATATTAGCGCTTTTATGTAATCTCTGCTATGTGATTACATTTTTTTCTTTGTAGAATTACATTCCTGTTTGGATGTGTCTTGTGAATAATCACTTCAGGATCATTAACTGTGACATGAATAACACACATTTCTAGGCAGACTGATGGCTTTCTAAATCAACATTAACCATGGAAATAATAAATTACAGCACTTCATTAAATTATAAAGCTTGTAAATAACTCAAATGATTCAATTATTTTGCTGCTGCAGTCAAGCCTTTTGCACATCCACCTCCACGTATTCTTATTCTTTTTTTTTCCTGCTATGACCTGATGCCAAACAGCAATACATTACAACAGTTTGTTTTATAACAGCACTGAAAAAAGTGACTTATTTTTCATGCTTATGACCATTGCAGCATTCCCATGGTCATGTTATCATAATTCAGGTGCTTGCCAACTGACCCATAGTTATGACAGTTGCAGTGTTCAGGAATCATGTGGTCACCCTTTGCCACCTTCTGACTATATAGATGTAGTGAAGGGTAGAAATGTATCCCATCCTTACAAATACTGGCAGAAAAAAGGGAGAAAAAAAGGGAGAAAAGCTGCATGCTGACAATTTTTCAAACCTTTTCCCTGAATGATATTCTTCCATTCATTGTCATTTTTTTTTTCCTGCTTGTGAATCTCTTGAATCTATAAATCATAACTAGGCTTCATTAGCATTCTCATGATAGGTAATGTCTATAGTATTCCGGGACACATGAATCAGAAACACACTTCTGATCGTAGATTCATTTAAAACTGAACACTTCATACTTCTTGGAAGCAGAGGTATCTCTTACACACTCCAATGCTATTGAAATCACATGTTCACGCTATATTGAAAATATCAATATAGCGTGAACATATGCATGACCCTTACGATTTGTGTGATGGCCTCATGTTACAAGAGGTGTCATTTGAACCTCCTAACCAATGTCCATATGGCCCATATGGTCCATATCAAACATTTGTCCATGGTGTAATTGCTATCAAAAATCATTTCCCTATGTTGAATAGATCATGTCAAAGCAAGAGGGATTGACTTTCCTGTCCTATCCAATTAGATCTCATTAGTAGCATCTCTCTCTCTGAAAGCCAGGTACTTCCCTCCATTCCAATTAGAGATGTGCTGATGCTAAAAAGAAACATAGTTTAAGTTCACATGTAATAAATTTTTTGCCAGAGTGAAGTTGCACAGGGGATTACTCTGACTTTTTTAAAAAAATTATTAAAATAGGAAAGGGATTTATTTCAGCTTTGTTTAATCTTTAAAAGGCTTGATACTCTTTCAGAAGTTCTGGTCTCTTTGCACAGAGGCATCTTTGGTTCTTCAGCACTTCCTGGAATGGCTGCATGGAGAACCAATTTCTTTCTGTCATCTGGTCATTCCAGCAAGTGCTGGAAAAGGACAAAAGCCTTGCTGAACAAGTGCTGCTAAAATTACATAGGGCTTTTAAAATGTTAAAAGAAGCCGGAAAAGATCCTTGGCTAAAATGTATACATTTTCTTTAAAAAAAAAAAAAGTTCATTTCACCAATCTCACTTTTGATTGATTGATAAATTGATTGATTGGCTTCCTGAAAACTAGCTGAATGTCCTTTGAACTAGCTTGAACTTTCCTTGGCATTCACCCAATTATATATCTCTCATCCTTGTGTACTATTCTGGAATCCTTTGTGACAAAAATCTTTCATATTTTTTGATCTGTTTAAGAGGAAGTGCTATTTGCATTTATTCAGAAAAACTCAGATGCTATATACAACAATGGGAATGCTATACAAACTGTGCTCTGGAGCACAGTTATGATCAATCATTGCTCTGAAATTATAATGTCGCCTTCTGTTACTTCATTCTTCATTTTTGGCCAGCAATCATCTGGACTTCTGCTCTAACAGTAAATGTACTTGTGTTTGTTTTTTGCAATTTTGCTTGTAATCCACAGATGATATTCTACAACTAGATCTAAAAGACATTTACAGTTATTAACATTCTGAGCAGCTGGACTCTTAAAAGCTATTACCATTTCTCTCAGAAGTATAAAAATACAAATTTGGATATATTTATAAAGTGAAGAAAGGTTGATGATAACTAGGCCTGTTTTAATGCCTGGGAATCTCAAGCTGATCACAACCAAGTGTTTCTGCTCCAAAATGTTTTGGCAGATTCAGAAATGAAGCCATTCTTGTCTGGATACATAAATGAGAGGCAGCTTGTAAAAGAAAAATCCACAAAGACACAAATATAGTATCAGATAAAGGCTGTAGCCCTAAACACAAGTTATTAGGGAATAAGTATCATTGAACAGCATGGAAATTACTGGCATATAAGCTTCCATAGAAATGTAAACTCCCATAGAAATGTCCTAATCATCATTTTGAAACTGGCAGAGATCATGCCTATTGTTGGTTAATGCAAGAATGACATAATACAAGATAGTATTGTTCTTGTTTAAAAGTTCATATTAGCCAATTGATACAATACAAGTATCTTTCCTTTCTTTTGCAATATTTTAACTATTATTTGAAGGTCATGAAGGAAAAGAAGGATACTAATCTATCTAACAGGCATATCTAACCAGAATGAAAAATAATATCATTTTTGAAATTTATACAATAGTGATAACAAGACATGAAATGGGGAGATGAACCATGAATGCTTAGATCTTGTGCTGTCCCAGCCAGTCTATGGGAATTGGATAGTTACTTAGGAATTATGAGCTTTCCCCTTAAGGGAAGGCATTATGGTAAATGTAGTTAAAGGTATCCTGGGAAATGTAGTCCATGTCACGCGACCACATCTGTAATCCTGATTGATCATTGAATTGACCTTTGGTGGGTTGGGGGAGGTTTTCTTCACTTTTGCCTGAACTCCCTAACTCATGGGAGCCGCTTTCTATCGCTATGAGGTGGGTTAGGAGATAACCATCTTTTACTACAAGGCAGATATACAAAGGATTGGTCATTAAAGAAGAACTTTGTCACAAACGTGAGTTATGGGGACACCTGATGAACCAATGAATGTAATTTGTTATGGACGTCTTGTTGAGTAATCTACCTTCATCTGTACAGCTTCAAATCCACTTCTGTGCAGAAGGCAGAAAAGATTTGGCATTTTCCTTTTCAAACAGAAAGACAGATAGAACAGATCCCATCATGGAAAAATTACAGAAGGTCATGCCCCTGTCAGAGCCTGAATCTGCAGAGCAGGATAGGCTGGAATTGGGGCCAATGGAGGTTGAGGGGCAGCCTAATTGGCTTTGGAGAAACACAGGGAAGAGCAGGACCAGGCAGTCCCTCGTCCCTTGGACTTGAGATGGCTTGCCAGCAGGAACAGCGGCAGGACAACTGAGACAGAGCAGGCAGTGCAGATGAAGAGAGACAGTGCTCAGACAATGAGCAAAGACCACCCACTCCTGATCCCTAAGCACAGACAGTGGAGAGGAGGTGGAAATGGTGCAGACCAACCTGAAGAATTGGGAGGAGAGCACCCTGGCACCTTTTCACAAGGCACACAAGCACTGAAACTTAACGAGATACTGTGGGGAGGGGCATTTGTTGGGAACAAGTACTGAATTTGTGGAGTTTGGTGAGCCATTGCTGACGTCTGGAGTTTGCAGGACTTCTTGCCTTATTCCTTGCTCTGTGAACAATACTTTCTTCCTTAGTCCATGGATTTATTGCCTTGTTCCTTTGCTTTGCTGGACATTGCCATTGTGCTAGCAATGTTTTGGTGGACTCCTTGCAGCCAGCTGCCCTGTGGGGGGGGGAGGAGAGAGAGGGACAGAAAGGAGGGAGGGAGCAGGACAGAGAGAGAGAGAGAGAGAGAGCTCTGGGACTTGCCAGAAATGTGGGAGCGTTTGGGGGAAAGTTGGAGCAATAAAGAGAAGTTTAAAATTATCAGCTGCCTGTGTTGCCTTTGTGCCTGGTCTCAGGTCATCACACAGAAGTAGTGGAGTATTGTCACTGGTATAAAAGAACAGGGTATCTTTAGCAGTATTATCCATCCATATAAATTTCAAAAGAATTAAGAGTTGTTAAAGTTAGGAATCACAGGTGAAGGAAAATTAGAAATTATTGAATGGAACTCTTTTCAGGAAGTGAAAAAAGTGGAAAATACTTGATTAAGCTCTAAAATCTAGCCTAAAATTTCTCCCCAACAAGGTTGGAAATTTTTGGGTTCTGTAGCTGTTTCTGAATTACAAGTACCATCCCTTTCCATTGGTTGCACCACCTGGCATTGCTGGAGTTTTAATTCAGAAATATTTGTAGGGTTATAGGTTTCCATCCTAGTGTAAAGAAGTCTAGGAAGTAAGAATATATTCTGCTGGCTTCAGTTATGAACTGGAAATTTTCTGTATGCTAGGCAAAAATCAAAGTCACTATGCTACTTGTTAGGGATAACATTGTTTTACCCTAACTGGTTTAGGTAAATAATAATATGTAATCATAGTTTGTAAGTTAAAGTGTCTGCAACTTTAACTGTGGGATAGTAATTAAGGGAGTGGTTGTGAAAGCACTTTAAAAGAAGCAAGGCTGCAGCTTGCTATCTCTCTGGCTTTGATGATCCCTGATTACTGCAAGGAAACAAGTCTGCATTGCTCGAACGGGAGAGAAAACAAAGGACTGACTTGTAAGCGAATTGACAGGATATTTCTACACGGACTTTGCTAACTGAATATCCCTGAATGGACTGACTAAATGATACATGACTATTGGACTGTTATTTTGACTATGCTATGAACTCATAATGGAATAAACTATATTTTTGATAGCACAAGCGTATATGTTATTTTTACTGTATGTTAATAAACATACAAGCTTAGCTCACTCATTTATCTGTGTGCCTATCTGACTAACGCTGCACATTCTGTTTAGCTTGTCTCCCTAACCCTGGTTGGGGAAACCAGGCTTAACACTGGTTATGGGCCCAGAGGCTGCAAAGTCAGTTTAACTAGGATAAAACAGATTTATGTAAAAGTGAGAGTTTGTGTTGTTATACATTACAGTAAACAGACAGCTGTGTTTTATTAATTATATTTTTATATCCATATAAGAAAACATGGCACAAGTCAATCTACAAAGTTTGTCCCTTATATCCAAGTTGGATGGAACAAACTATGTATCATGGTCTATGAAATGTAGTCTGCTTTTACGAAGAGAAGGTTTGTGGAACATAATTGAAAATCCACCAAACGTAGAAGAATGGGATCCAGAGGATGAGGAAGATAAACTAAAGATAGAAGAATTTATGCATAAAAATCAACAAGCTATTAGCATTATTGCTTTAACCTTAACTGATAAGCAACTTGTTTATATCCACGGAGAGAAATCAGCTGTTGGGTGTTGGCAGAAGCTGAAGAGGATTTATATTCGAGATAATGTTGGTGCTCACATAAATCTAACACGGAAACTTTTCAGTACACATCTCCATAAGAATGGTGATATGCTGAGTCATTTGAAAACTATGCAAAGCATTTTTCAAGAACTGCACGAGAAAGAGCTTATTTTCTCTGAACTGCACCAAGTCTATATAATTCTATCTTCACTTGACGAAAGCTATGATAACTACGTAACTTCCCTTGAAATATTGCCAAAGGAAAGCCTAACTTTAACTGATATAACTGGCAGATTGATTGAAGAGGCCAGAAGAAGGCTTGAAAGAGATGAGTTAAGGAGGCAGCAACCTCAAAAAGAAGAAAATGAAACTCCTACTGCATACGCAATTAAAAAGTGTTTTAATTGTGGAGGAAAAGGATATTTGGCAAGTTTTTGTAAAAATGCAAAGCACCGGAACGCTGGCCAGAATACTAAAAGTCATCAAAAGAAAAATAAAAATTTAGAGTTAGCCATGTATACTAACGAAGCTGTAAAAAATAATTTATGGGTGGTTGATAGTGGAGCATCTCATTGTATAACTAATGATAACAAACATTTTATTAAAATGTCCAAGAGTACACAGCAGATATCGTTAGCCAATGGCTGGAAACTGAAAGCTAAAGGTCAAGGTATAGCATATTGTTCTTTTATAAAAGAGAATGTAAAAATGTTATATGTACCACAACTTAAGTTTAATTTAATTTCAGTTAGAATTTTGATTAAACTAGGATATGTAGTTACATTTAAAGGAGATAACTGCATAATTGAGAAAGAACATAAGAGAATTACTGCATCTTTAAGAGGTGAATTATATGTGTTAAATGATAATGGTTTAAAAGTGGCTAACACAGTTTATGAAAATAAGAAACCTCATGATGAATGTATTCACTTGTTACATCGAAGGCTAGGGCATTTAAATTTTAAAATGCTTAAGAAAACTGTTGAATTATCTAAGGGAATAAGTTTGAAACCTTGTAATAAGTATTTACAATGTAATGCCTGTAATCAAAGTAAGGCCAGGGTCACACCGGCTAATAGAGTTGATGGATTTACTACCAAAGAGCCTTTAGAAGTAGTATTTGCAGATTTAATACGTCCGAAAAAACCAAGTGTAGGAGGAGCTCGTTACATACTAAGTATAATGGACCATTATTCTAGATATGGGTTTTGCTATTTAATGAAGAGCAAAACTGAAACGTATCAAAATCTCTTTAATTGGATTAAATTTGCAGAAAGGAAAACTAAAAAGAAATTAGTAACTCTTATAACAGATAATGGTACAGAATTTACAAATAATAAATTCCAGAACAGACTAAGAATGTTAGGTATTCAACATAAAAAGTCTGCACCATATAGGCCACAACATAATGCCTTTATAGAGAGAAGAGGCCAAACATTACAATCAATGGCACGAACTATGATGTCTGATTCAGGATTACCTGACAATTTGTGGGGAGAAGCAATAATATGTGGTAATCATATATTAAATAATGTTGTTAATTCAACAACAGGTGAATTACCATTCACACTGTGGCATGGTACAAAACCTGATTTAAGTTACATGCACACATTTGGAGCACCAGCATGGGTGCATATCCCTTCACAACTTAGACACAAAGGACAACATAGAGCTAAAAGATTATATTTTGTAGGATATACATCTAATCATAGATCTTATAGATTCTGGGAACCAGGTACATCTAGAGTTTACACCAGTACTAGTGCTAAATTCCTAGAACATGTAGGATGGAATAGATTAGAGCAAGATTTAAATAATGAAGTAATTATTGAACCCTACAAAAGGCAGAAAGATCAGACTAGTTATAAGAAGAGTCCAATTAAAGAAGAAGTCCAAGAAGAGCAAATAGGACCAGAACAAGAGGAAACAATTGATCAGGAAGAGTTAGATAATCAAGAAGAGTTAATAAATGAAAGTCCACCTGTAAGTCCTGTAATACCTAGACGTACTACACGTGTAACTAGACCACCTGATAGGTATCAAGCAAGTATAGTTTGCCAAGTAACTAAAGTTCCAACTAGTGTAAATGAACTTAGGATGTATCCTGCTAAATGATACATGACTAAATGATACATGACTATTGGACTGTTATTTTGACTATGCTATGAACTCATAATGGAATAAACTATATTTTTGATAGCACAAGCGTATATGTTATTTTTACTGTATGTTAATAAACATACAAGCTTAGCTCACTCATTTATCTGTGTGCCTATCTGACTAACGCTGCACATTCTGTTTAGCTTGTCTCCCTAACCCTGGTTGGGGAAACCAGGCTTAACACTACTTCACCAACAACAACAACCATATAGAAGCTACTAGACATAGGGGTGTCAAATTGGCGGGCCACGGGCTGAATGCATCACACACAGGCCACACCCAGCCCAGCTCCCTAAAGGGAAAAAACATTGTGATATGTCATGTAATGGCAACATGACACGGCAAGTTTGACACCAGTGTATTAGAGTTCCATAAAGTGGAAAGCAAGGAATGTCTAAGGATATTTTCAGTCCTCCAGTTGATGTCTCAAAGGTGCTTTTTCAGGAAGCAACTGGACTTTCTTGTTGTTTCTTTTGAAGACATTTCACTTTTCATCCAAGAAGCTTCTTCAATTCTGACAGGACATTGGAGAGTGGAAGGATCCTGTCAGAGTTGAAGAAGCTTCTTGGATGAGAAGTGAAACATCTTCAAAGAAAAAACAAGAAAGTCCAATTGCTTCCTGAAAAAGTACCTTTGGGACAACTATGACCTGGATGACTGAGAATCTCTACAGACATCCAGGTGATGGTTGTCCCAAAGATCAGCTGCTTCTTGGATAAGAAACAAAACGGTTTCAATGAAGAAAAAAGTTGCCTTTTTGGAAAAAGCACCTTTGTTTATTTCAAAGGTGGTAATTGTATCCATACTGTGATGACCTATAGCGTAACACAAACATAACAAAATCCAAAACATAAATAAATGCTTCCAATGTGGCCCCACTGTTCAATAATACTCAGTTGGAGATAAAACATACTCAAAAATAATCTTCAAAAGAAAGCAATACAGTCCGAATTTAATGAGCAGGTAGAGGTGAAATAAAAAACCAAACAAACTACAATGACTAAATTTCCACAATGGAACAGGAGAAGTATTTACCAAATTCAAGGAGATACCAAGGCACAGTCTGTTGGAAGGATGCCAACCGATATAACTTCAGACCAAAATAAAACACACTTTGCTTCTGACAACCTGTGTTTTAACCGTCTCTCTTATATATCGTCTCCCCAGCTGCAACCAATGAGGAGGATCATGGCTGCCTCCTCTCTCACAAGCCAAATTGTTGCCTTGTCTGTTCCTCCCTGCGTGTCCTAGGATGCAAAAGGGATGGGCCTGGTTCTTCTTCTGACTGCCCAGCCTGCCTCTGCCCTTCCCCAGCCTCCTCTATAACCTCTGGAGCCACACCTCCACTCCCTGTCGGCTGTTCCTCCTCTCTCTCAGAGTCTGATTCTACCAAGGTCATGACACATACATATAAGCATTTCAGGAGAGATCTATCACTTCCAAACTACAGTATTCCCAGTTTCCAACTGGTATTTACATTCTCTGTTCTGAGAGTTAAATCCTCTCCCTTATCATGAAAAAGGCTGTTGCAATTCTACCCACAGACTCTACTGTTCTTATGCTTATGTGTATATGTTACTTATTTCATTTGAATACAAAGCTTTGATTGAAAATTATCATTAAATATTGTTTCTAAACTATTATATTTTTTCTGGGTTAAAATAAAAACCAGATAAGTAGATTTATGCTGTAAACAAACCCAAGAAAGAATTTGGCTAACCTGAGCCATTCAAAAGTTAAAAGTTGAATGAACTTTGCATTGAAGAAATAGATTTTTCTTCAAAATTAATGTACTGAGGATCAAAACAAAGATATAACCCCAAGCAGGCCTTATAGAAAATAAAGTTTTCTTTGGAATGGTGGAACAAACCCAGTACTGTGTCCTACAGCTGATATAAATGTAAATATATATTCACATTGTTGTTATTATTAGCTGTTATATCAGTGTTCAGTAATGATCATGTACTGTTAAAAGGTGAGATTATAATTTTATTGTGTAATTTGCTGCACTGAAAAAGTTGGAAGTCATTGCTTCCATCTCCCTTTTTTTCTTTTCATGATTCCCATTCGTCTTTCTTTTTCCCATTTTTCTCTTTCCTATTGTCTTTATTTTCATTGTATTTTCATTAAGAAAAGCATTCAATAAAAAGTTATTAAAAAAATCACAGTGTAAAAAAGCCAATCTTCCAGAAAGCTTGGGAATTTCTCACATAATTGGCAATGGTCTCTTGTCTTGTTTCTCCATTCCTTGTGTAATGTACTTTGGGAAAGTGTCAAATCAAATTTATAGACAAAGAACATGTTTCCCTTGTTTTGTTTTTAATAAATCTTTCTGCATGTATCTCCTGTACTAAATGGGCATGCACTATTGTAGCACAAAAAAAATAACAACCTATGACATGACATGGAAAGAGAGGAAAAAAGTTTCAGCCAGACTAATATGCACACTTGGCAGTCATTAAAAAGTCATTTTCACATTTGCCTTTAAGAGAAAAGAAAAGAAACTAAATCATTCCTTTGACTTCTCATTATTCCAGAAATGTACAATTTACTCTGTGTTTGTAATTCTTTACTGCAGTAGTTTCGAACAGGATCTAAAATAAACTGCTTTACTTTACCAAGCAGAAAAAGGTACAATGATATCTTGGTATTCATCTGCTCGTTGAATTTGGTACTCGACATGTTTTATTGTGAAAATGTTGTTCTGGTATTCATAGTTTCTTTCTTATTTGGCATAATTCAAAAGGAAGGTGGGGAATAGTCACAGAGGATTGATAGGAAGTCAGCCATGCTGGGAAGTCACTATCATAGGATAAAGACAGATAGAACATTTTTCCAGCCAAAACAAAGGATCAGATGGTAAGTCACCTGGTTTGTTTGGCACTCATAGTTTTCAGTTCCCATCATGCCTGCTAGAATCAATTAGAATAGAATTCTTTATTGTCCAAGTGTGATTGGACACACAAGGAATTTGTCTTGGTGCAAATGCTCTCAATGTACATGAAAGAAAAGATACATTCATCAAGAGTCAAGAATTATAAGGTACAAAACTTAATAATAATCATAGGATACAATAAACAATCGAATCATACTAGGAAATAGTCAATCTAAATCGTAAGGATACAAGCGACAAAGTTACAGTCATGCAGTCACAAAGTTACAGTCATGCAGTCACAAGTGGGAGGGGATGAGTGATAAGGTGTGATGAGAAGATTAATAGTAATAGTAGTGCAAACTTTGAAAATAGTTGGACAATGTTGTGGGAATCTTTTGATTGGCACATTCTGCTCTCTGGCTGTAATACTACAGAAGAACTTTATAACACTTTCTTGCTTGAACTTGAAAGAGTCATTAACCTATATGTTCCATTAGTAACCCCAAAAAACAAAAAAACAATTTACCCAAAATAATAAGAAAACTTCAATCTAAAAAAAAATGGTTTAAAAACAAAACTAAATACGTAGCTAACTTTAAAAACATATACAGCACCTTATGCCGACAGATAAAGGCAGAATGTACCTATTACCACTGCAAGCAAGAGGAAAAACTTTTACGCATAAAATCCACCCGTACCTTCTATAACTTTGTAAACACCAAATTTAAAGACTCAAAAACCATCCCACCCTAAAAGGACCAAATGGGAAAGACTATAGCAATGAAGCCGTTAAGGCAAACCTCTTCAACACGTTCTTCAGTTCAGTCTTTGTAAACAGTAATAGCTCATGCCCCACATTTCCTAATCGTACCACAATTAACTGCAATGATATTGACTTTTACTGAAGATAATGTAGAAAATGCACTATGTCACCTAAAACCATCCTTATCTATTGCCCCTGATGGCTTATGTGCCTACTTCTTAAAAAAGCTTTCCACTGCCATAGCAGAACCCCTAAGCATAATATAAGAGATATCATTCAGAACCAGCTCCTTACCAAACCTATGTTATTTAGCAATGGTCATTCCTATCTTCAAAAAAGGTGACTCCTGCCTGGTTGAAAACTATAGACCAATCTCATTGTGTTGTGTCACATGTAAAGTTATGGAATTAATTATTAATCAATGCATTACCTTCCACCTAGAGTCAAAAAACCTTCTCCAACAAACAATTTGGTTTCAAAAAATTATCCTATAACTTGCAACTTCTACACTGCAAAAACATATGGAATACATTACTTGACTAGGGCAAAGCAATAGATGCAATTACATGCATGCCTCTTAAAAAAGCTCTCCACTGCCATAACAGAATCCCTAAGCATAATACTTCTGCAAAGACTTCAACTCAGTTGTACATGAGAAACTACTAATAAAATTAAAATCTTACGGCATTTCTGGATCCCTTCATAAGTGGATTACTGCCTTCTTGTCAAACAAGCAACAAATAGTAAAAATAGGAAAACCCCTATCAAACCTTGCACCAGTTAACAGCTGTGTCCCCAAAGGGAGCATTCTAAGACCCACACTCTTTACACTCTATATAAGTGACCTTTGTGGTCACCTTATAAGTAACTGTGTCCTCTTCACTGATGATGTAAAACTATTCAACACCACTGACAATTCTACCATCCTTCAAAGCAATCTTGATTATGTGTCTGAATGGTCAAACAGTTGGCAACTCCAAATCTTGACCAACAAATGCTCTGTCCTACACATTGGTAAAAAATAAATTCAGTACACCAAATACAAACTGTGCAGATATGACCTCGTTGATGATCCTCACTCTGTCAAGGACCTTGGAGTTTTCATATCTAAGCACCAGAGCTCACTGCAACAACATTGCAAAAAAGGCTTTAAGAGTTCTAAATCTGATCTCATGAAGCTTCTCCTCTGGTAATACTGATTTGCAAACTAGGACATACATAACCTTTGCTAGACAATACTTGAATACAGCTCTGCTGTCTGGAATCTGCACTGTATATCAGACATTAATACAATTGAGTGAGTCCAGAAGTATTTTACAAGAAGAATGCTGCACTTCTCTATTCACAACAGAAAACTCTACACTACCAGACTTGAGATTCTAGGCTTAGACAACCTTGAACTAAGCCGACTAAGATTGGATTTAAGTATAGTGCATAAAATCATATGTTACAATGTCTTAGCACTTAATGAATATTTCAGCTTTAACCACAACAATACAAGAGCACACAAAAGATATAAACTAAATGTAAACCACTCCAAACTTGATTGCAAGAAGTACAATTTCAGCAACAGAGTGGTCAATGTCTGGTACTCGCTACCTAATTCTGTTGTCACCTGCTCAAGCCCCCACTCCTTTACCCTCAAACTAACCTCTATCAACTCACCCCGTTCCTAAGAGATCTTTAAGGGGCGTACATAAGCGCACTTTCGTGCCTACCATCTCTGTCCTATTGTCCAAAATTATTAGTTCCTATTTCATGTATTTAAACTTATGTTTATTCTTATTTCTATTATAATGTAAGCATTTGATATATATATATGTGTGTGTGTTTAGCAGAGTGATGGCATTCAGGGAAAAACTGTCCTTGGGTCTAGTTGTTCTGGTGTGCTGTGCTATATAGTGTCGTTTTGAGGGTAGCAGTTGAAACAGTTTGTGTCTGGGATGCGAGGGGTCTGTAAATATTTTCACAGCCCTCTTTTTGACTCGTGCACTATACAGGTCTTCAATTGAAGGCAGTTGGGTAGTAATTGTTTTTTCTGCAGTCCTAATTATCCTCTGAAGTCTGTGTCTGTCCTGTTGGGTTGCAGAACCAAACCACACAGTTATAGAGGTGCAGATGACAGACTCAATAATTCCTCTGTAGAACTTAATGTCAAGTAATGTGGTACTGCTATAAAAGTTTGTGAAAAGCTATGTTTTGGGAAATTGAAATTAGGATACCTTTAAGAACATTTCAGTTCAAAAATCTTTGTTTCACTACTAACTCCCCCCTCCTTTTTTTTTTTTTTACACCTGAAGGTAAATATAAGAGTATGGTTCAGTTTAAAGTCATCCTTGAGTTACAACCATTTGTTTAGTGACTGTTCAAAGTTTAGAATGGTGCTGAAAAAAGTGACTTATGACTTGCTTTCACACTTATGACTGTTGGAGCATTCCCATGGTAATGTAATCAAAATTTGAACAGTTAACAATTGGCATGTATTCAGTGCAGGATAAATATTCTTGTAGCCTTCCCCAGATCTGTGCCTTGCAATAATCCTGTCTCTGAGCTCTGCAGGCCATTCTTTTCACCTCATGGTTTAATTCTACTCCAGTATGCATTGCACTGTTCATTTATACAGAAGTGTGTGCCAGAGGTGGTATTCAGCCAGTTCTGACAGATTCTGGAAAACCGGTAGTGGTCATTTTTAGTAGTTCGGAGAACCAGTAAATACCACCTCTGGTTGGTCCCACCCCCATTTTTTGCTGCCTCCCAAGTCCCAGCTGATTGGCTGGGTCTTCTTTTGTTGCCCTGCACAGGAGAACGGAGCTGGAAAACAGGTTAATGGAGTGGATAGGGAATGGGGATTTTATACTATCCTTCCCCTGGAGTGGGGTGGAAATGGAGATTTTGCAGTATATCCTTTCCCTGGACTGGGTAGAAATGGAGATTTTACAGTATCCTTCTCCTGCCACACCCACCGAGCCACACCCACAGAACCGGTAGTAAAAAATTTGAATACCACCACTGGTGTGTGCCTTTCTAAATCATGGCCAATCGATTTAATTTACACAGGTCGACTCCATTTCTCTTGATCCTCTCATTTCTCTTGATCGTTTAGCTCAGGTGCCTCCCATTTCTCTTGATCGTTTCTGGCATGCACCTGAGCTAAATTCCAAGTGTGCAAAAGGTCTGAATATATATGCCAATGTGATATTTCTTTCCTTTTCTTTGTAATAAATTTAAAAAACATTTGTAAACTTCTGTTTTCACGTTGCCATTATGGGGTGCTGAGTGTAGATTAATGAGAAAAAAATGAATTTCAACAACTGTAGAATCAGGCTGCAGTATAACAAAATTGACAAAAGTGAAGAGGATGTGAATACTTTCTGAATGCATTGTGTATGTAGTGCTTTTTTTTCTACCATGGGCAGAGATTGAAACTGGCTATGGATCATGTCAGAATGGGGGAAGGAGCTAGAGTTTAACTTATTTTTCCAATGTTCTTTTAGTATATGAGTAGAGTGTAATCTGAACCTCCAATTTTGTCAGCTGACATCATCTAATCTCAAAAAGCTAAACATGGGTAGAACCGATTATTTCAATGGAAGAGCATCAAGAAATGAAAATCCCAAGGTTGATGTTAGATTGAAGGGTTTGAGATTTGTTTTGTTTGTTGTTGTTTTGGCTTTTCACATTCCATAAGAAGGCATTTTGTATTGCTGGCTAGAAAAGACTTTAAACTTATTCTTAATTAGTGTAATCTTAATCACTATTCAATATAATCATCACAGAACTATAAGTTGGCATATTATTCATTTTTTAGATAAGTTATGAAAGGAATGTCAAACTCATGGCCTGAAGGCCGGATACATCATGCACTGTCCACGCCTATACCTGATTTAGCAATGAGGAAAAAAGTCATGATATGTCACTTGATGATGCCGTGATGACATGAGTGTGACACCCCTGAGCTATGATTAAGCCATAATTATGATTACACCATTCAAGATGTCACTTGCTAAACAAATAGGAACAATGGTCATGAAAAAAGAAAAAGAATTCACATGGACAAAATATGTTCATATGGATTTGTGGAAATACTTGCTTGGACAAATGAATAATGAAATGGCTGATAGTTTCTCATTCACATTTCACACTTCTAAAAAAAAAGATTTTATATTCTTTATTCATGTGGATTAGGAATCAATATATACATTTTATTTGAAGTTTGCCTACTTATTTCCCCCCATATCCCTTTTTACCATCAACAAAGTGTGAAGCCTCATCCTAAGATTTCAGACTAATCAACTCTACTGACTAAATTGCAGCTTAATGCTAATAATGTATACTTTGCATACTTCTGCACATGTTTATTTGGTTGATATTTTTTAAAAAAATAGTTAAATTAAAAATTACCACATTTTCTCCTGTGTACTCTAAATGACAGCTTTAAATATCTACAGAATCTCTGCACTCACCTTTGGTTTATTTTTCAAACTAAGCCTTCAAGTATTGAAAGTTCACCTCCAGACCTGCTGATCCAAAATGATAAATGAACTTCTGAATTAAAAGAAGATGCTGCTATTATTTTAACCAGTCTACTTACTCAGGCTGAATCAGGGTGTTATTCAGCTTATTGAAAGAAAGTATTTTGGGGAAACATGTGTTTTCCATTGTAAAATCAAGTTTTAACAATGAACGTAGATAATTACCC
The DNA here is from genome assembly GCA_033807585.1 of Hydrophis major. NCBI lineage: Eukaryota > Metazoa > Chordata > Lepidosauria > Squamata > Elapidae > Hydrophis > Hydrophis major. The sequence goes on from CM066330.1 coordinate 170,353,657, forward strand.
TTTGAACTTTAAACATTTATATGTGTCACATCATGTCAGAGTATTTTCATGGTCAATAAGTTGAAAGGTTATAAAGTTGAAACTGTGTTAGTGGCACAATTCACCAGCAAAAAATTGATTCCTATTGTAATACAATGATTCTTTGCTGCTCTCTCTTGGAAAGAGATGGTAATGACCACAGGCATATATTTCTTTTAATTCTGGAACAGCGATTTCAAACAGCCAAGCTGTTTAAAACAACAACAGCAACAAGAACAGCTGATATTATGGTAAATGTGCTCTGTGTGTGCACTGAAACCTAATCAGATGTTTGAAAATACATCTGCACTTTAGCTTGTTGAATAAAGCTGTTTTCTACTTGAGCCAGTACTGATAAATTCTCTTGATTCAATTTCAAAGGTTTCTTAGATGTTGATCTCCTACTATGACATGTGGTGATATGACCTATCACAGAGTCAAACTTTACGATGATAATGATTAATGAAAAGCAGGAAAGCAAAAGTTTGTACTTGCTTGCTAAATACAAATCAAACACATTTGTATTCCTAATGCAAACACAGCAACTCAGACTTTGTCAGTGAAAATTACATCAAGATATATAATAGTTTAGAAAATTACAATAGATGTCCATCATCTCATTACAATTATAATACTGAGATGAATTTTACTTAGGTATCATTAGGAGAAGGAAGTAAAAATGTAAATCTTAATACGGTTCATTTCAGGCAGAACAGTGAACTTAGATGACTGGAGTCCTTGGTGGAGTCCGCAGTTATGTTTGAATCTGCCATGTTTTATGAGATTAAGGAGTTGTCATTTTGTCTTTTGACTGCTAGTTAGTATTCATACACATACTCTGCTAGTCTTCTATTTGTCCTACATAGTGATTATTATGGTCTTTACACTGTATGTTATAGGTAACTTTCATTTTTTCTTCATGGTGTTTTGGTTTTCTTAAGATGTTTCAGGTGACTTTAGTTGATTTGTATGTTACAATAATGTTATATGGTTGTAATAATCCATTGGTTATTTCTGAGATATTTTTGGTAGTGTTACCCTTCTCATGACTTGTGTTGGTTGTGTTACAGTGGAGTGAATAGAGACAATTTTTTGATAAAAACTTAACCACTGATTCAACTGGAAAACTGAGCCTAGTCCTAGATCAAGCTTAATCCACCTCTAGGAAATTCCTAGAAACTTGACATTTAGACAAACCAATCATTAATAGGCACATAGAAATAAACCGCATTTACACATCATTCAAAAGAAACAATGAAAAGTTAAGAAGGAAACAAAAAGTAGAATACATCCTCTCCAGCAGGTAATTCCCAGGTAAGCAGAGATTAGCACCAGCTAAACAATCAAGCGGAAAACAAGGGAAGGAAAACAGCCCCCACTAACACTAGTGGAACAAATTACTATACATAAACTAGGAGCAAATGCCACACCTCTTCTGAAGAAAAAAAAGAAGTACTAATTCATAAAACATATTGGGATTGATCTATGGGTCCTGGTGTATACCTGAATATTTGCTTCTATTTACTACTTAATAATCAAGAGTTCCATTTTAGCCAATAGTTCAACAGATTCATCCACTGTTTCCATTTTCTAGAGACTAAACAAAAATCTTTGAGCACAACAGGTGCAGACCATTTTGTTATATATTCTATTGCCCATCAAATTCTGTTGTAGTAAAGAAAATCCCTTGCCACAGGTCTAGAAATGCTTAAACTAAACTTGTGGACTCATAGCAAGCCACTTGCATAAGGCTACAGTTCAAAGATGTGGTTTTCAGCAGACATCTATTTTATATATATTTTAAAAATGTAAAATATTTTAGAATAATACAGTGTACCCTATTTTTAAAGAATGTTGAATATTTTACAATTTTATTTTTGAGTGTTGACAAGACATGCACACTTTTGTGTTGTGTGTCAAAGTTCAATAGATAAATACTTCCATTCCCATTTTCACAAAAGTTCTAAAATTATATCCCACCGAAAAATTATTTCTTTGTATTTTGGAACTGTCATGCTTCATACTACTACAAACAGCCTAGGAATGTTGGCATAGTTCTGGAACTTACAGCTTGAAATAATATTTTGAAAGCAAAGGACCACTGCTGGAAGCCACCTCCCGGGCTAGCTGAGCATGCTATGAAAGAACAGGACAGGAGTGCTTCCCACTGTTTCATCAATAAATCCATGGTAATGCAATCCTTTGAAAATCTAACCACCTACAGTTTCTGAAGCCATGGCTTCCCAAGAATCTGTGCTACACCTGCCACACTGGAATATTTCACTTTTTTTAAAAAAATGCCTATGGTAAAACAAGCATCCAAAGAGCTAATCCCTTTTAAGGTATTGTACTGCATCTGTAGAAAGCTTATCTTAGGAAATGAATAATTGCTATGTAATTTTGTTAAAGTTTTCTAACAGGCAATATGATATGATAAAAAGAAGTTAAGACATCTGGATTGGCCAAGCATTATGAAACTAGTCATGTTCTTTTATCACTTCAAGTGTTAGGAGTGTACTAGTGTTAGGATTGCTATATCTGGACTGCCAAACTCCAAATAGCCAATAAATGGCACAAAAGAGATAAAAGTCTGTAGAGATTCTCAGTCACCCAGGTCATGGTTATCCCAAAGGTGCTTTTTCAGGAGGCAACTGGACTTTCTTGTTTTTTCTTCTCATCCAAGAAGCTTCTTGAATGAGAAGCGAAACATCTTCAAAGAAAAACACAAGGAAGTCCAGTTGCCTCCTGAAAAAGCACCTTTGGGATAGGAAAGAGATACAAACCTTTATATTTAAAAGCTTAGGGTGTGTGTGTGTGTGTGTGTGTGTGTGTGTGTGTGTGTACAGGCATTTAAATGTATGCCTCCCAATACACTTCTGCATACCACTACTAATATTTAATTGATGTAGCAATTAATGGTAAACCGTCACAAATATTGCACACTTTGAGAGTGTTTTGATATGGAATAAGTGGGAAAATGCTACTTTGATATTCATGCAGCTTATGACAACTTAAGGCCCAGACAAGATAAGGACATGAGGACAAAGACTGAAATTATTGTTATTAAGATATGATTTTGCAAGTAGGGATAGGACCTAAGATTATCTTTCTCCTATCAATATGCATAACTGTTAGGGATACATCCTAGCAGAATCTGCACGGCAGTCAGGCAGGCAGGCAAAATATTTGAGATAAATGTTTTTGTAGCTTACACTCAGTAAAACAGATACACTGTGCTAGTTAAATAGTTTATTCCAGTAAGAGTTTTAGCATAGTCAAAACAGTCCATATATCATTCACTAGTTCAGTCTGGGATTAATCAGTTGCAAAGTCCAGTGTCGAAAAAGAGGTCAGTAAACTTACAAATATCAGTCCAGTAATAAATCTTCTCACAGTAGAGATATGAAGAAGTTCAAATCTCCTTTCTTCCTTCAGCAGCAGCAGCAGCAAAGAACCATCAATCCATCATTGTCAGCAAGCAATTCAGTAAGCCAGCAATACAGTAAGCTCTCTTGCTCCCTCTTATGGCGGTTTTACAGCTGCACCCAAAATTACATGCTTTGCAGTTAAAGTGACACACACTTTAACTTACAATCATAGTTTATATATATTATTATACCCAATCTAATTTAGGTAGCCTTGTTATTCCTAACAATAACCTTGCAACTTCCAATAAACTTAATTTGGAAGGATCCGTTGTGACCTGATTTCAAAATTAACTCAGAACCTGAGACCTGAAATTTCTGATTTCTGTCCTCCTTTTCCTCCTCCTGCTTTCTTCCTTTAGTGACCATTTTCATACATTCTAAAAATTATGCATGACAATTTTTGTATTTGTGTTTATAACTAAATCAAGACTAGAACTTTCTGAAGAGGTAAATCAGAATAGAATAGATGGATATTTGAACTATTCCAGAAAAATGAAAATCTGTTCCAAATTACCAGGATCAGCTAGCATATGCTTGGGAAAATGTGAAAATTTAGAAATTAAAACAGACAGATGTATGCATCCCTATTTATTACAATCTCATTCTGCTGAAATTGTACAAATATATTTCTTTTATCTGTGAAAATTCATTTCAAATAGCTTTTTTGAGTACTGAAAAGAAAGTTGAAAGTTGAGTTGATGATGATTTTGAGAGTCAGCCTGCACGATTAATAACGTATGGATCATTTCTCTTAAAATACAGATTCATTCAGAGCACAGTGCTTGTTAATTAATCCAGTGCAAAATTCTTCATCAGATAGCTCTCCAGTTGGATTTTTATACCCTGTGAAGCAAGAAATTTTTAGAAAATATCAGCCATACTGTATAATTTTGTTTAATATTTGTTTATCTAACAGAAACTATAGTTATTTGATTTCTACATTCACCTTCATATGGACCTGCTGACTGTCAGCTGTTTTGTTTTACTGTGTACTGTCTTTCCCTGCACTCCGAGATCACCCCATTCTTTGGTGTGAAATATTAGTTTTTGTTGAAAATATAACTCTCTGCATTTTTCCTGTTATCAAAATTGTGTATGCTACCGTGCACAAGTTATATTCTGTCAATATAACTATGTCCGCCTAATATGCAGGAGTAATGAGAGTGGCCTGATTTGACCAGAATAAGAATGTTTAGCCAGATGTATAGTATATTAAAGTGCCAATTTCCAACTTCAAGTTTATGAAAGATACAGGTTAAGGAAAAAATGCCTTTACTTTCTTCTCCTAGCCTTGCCAAAATGTAATACAAAAAGGATAGTGGCTTTTGCTCACAAAATCACTCACATCCATCATGTGAAAAAGGATCTCAAAACTGTTCTTCCCAAGAGTAGGTTTAAGCTACAGTACATCCATATCAAACAGTTCCAAAACTTTGAGGCAATTTACTTTGAAAGTATTTAAACATTTGCACTCATGAAGATGCTTTCTGTTTCCTCATACCTTCACTTCTGGAAAGAGGAGGGTTTTTTTCAAGAACAAGTCCAATTCTGGAATGGAATGGAATGGAGTGTAGTGGAATAGTAGAATAATGAAATAGTGGACAGTGGAATAATGGAATGGAATATGGAAATAGTGGAATAATGAAACTGGAGTAATGGAATGGAATAGTGGAGTAGTAGAATGGAATGGAGAGGAATAGTGGAATGGAATGGAATAGTGAAATAATGGAATAGTAGAACAATGGAACTGGAATGGAGTAGAATGTAGTGGAATAGTGAAACAGCGGAACAGTAGACCATGGAATGGAACAGAATGGAATGGAGGTGAAGAGGAAAGAATTTGTTTAATCAAAAATGTTTTGTGGGTGAAAGTGGCTTCAGGATGATGAAAGGAAAGAAAGATCTAGAAGCACAATAGCATTGAGAGTTCTCTGTTTGAAATTTTATGCTGTTCCAATAATTCAGCTAGAATTTCAAGGGGCTAAGAAGCAGTAGTTTTCATAGGAATATCAATAGTCTTTTTGTGGTAAAAAAAAATATTGATCTCTCAAGATCAACAATTATCTCAGATGCAGCAATCATCTAGATGTAACTGTTCTGCATAAAACCATTTTCTCTTGCCCATACTTGTTAACCAATTCATCCAAAACTAATGGATTATGGTCAAAGAAGGAAGTTCTGCCTCCAAATTTACATGCTAAGATAATAAGGCATACCAGTAAAGGATGGAGGAAATATATAGACAAAATGGGTTTTATATCCTCATCCATCATTCTGAGGACTACCTAATCTTCACAATACTGTTTTATGTCTACGTATATTCATCCATGTTGTATGGCTGTAGTATTATTATAACCTTCTCATCTTTTCTACTATGCCCTCTTATTGGTATCATTATTATGATTATTATTATCCTGTTGCTTTGCATGTACACTGAGAGCTTCTGCACTGGAGACAAATTCCTTGTGTGTCTAATCACATTTGGCCAAATAAAGCATTGTGTTCTGTTCTGTTCTGTTCTAAATTCTGCAAAAAAAATTGCATTCTATGCAATTCCCTATCTTTCACCTTAAAAATTCCTGTTTTGATGGCAACTTTCAGGCTAGGGGAGAAGATTTTAAATTGATTCAAGACTTTCAAGCAATGACTTGTAGTCCTGGAACTTCAGATTAATCGCATCTACTCTGATGGTCATTAGTTACAAAAGTTTATGAGATAAAGGTTTTTAATACCATCTTTTATCAACATCTAGATGCTGCTCCTTAGAGATACCATAGATTACATCGGGAGTCTACATACAAAGATGTAAAACATGTGTTTCAACATATTAAGATGGAGCTCATAATTTCTAGGAAAACATGTCTAACTTTACCATTACATTCAAGCCAATCTCTTAATTTTTCTTTCCCTGAAGGGTTAAATAGTTACTTAAGGGAAAAGGTCAGAAAAGAGTTATCCATGTAAAAGGGAAATGAATAGAGTTTTGCTAACCAGGTTAATTTTGATGTAAATCTAACATTCTGATTTGGGGAAATATTCTGCCTAAAACCACTGTGAAATTTGTGCAACCCAGCTGTTCTGTTACCACAAATGAAATGCGATAGAAATTTGTTATTGAATACCCAAATTGTGCGTCTTAAATTTAATACATTTGAATTTTATTTTATAGGCAGCCTGTAAAATTACCTTCCTGAAGAATTTTCCTCTTTAGACAAGCCTTTGGATATCTCCCAAACCCTGCCCTGGTTTTTATGTAGCTGTTTGGTTTGAACAGGAGCCTGAATTATGCACTCAGCCTCTGCCAATTCAAATGTATCAACTGTAATCCTCATTGCCTATTCACATTGTACTTGAAATAAGGACGGCTCAATTATCCAGCAAGCTTCCGTTCTGAACACTGCTTTCCTTTGCCCCGTATTTTTTTTTTGAAAAGGCTGAATATTTTTTTTTTTTAGTTGCTTTTATGTTTATCATACGGGAATAAAATACAAAGCAATATTCAGTGATTTGCAGTCAGTAATGCTGAAGCTATTTTAGGATTCTATATTGACAAGCTTTTGAGGCTACATTGTTGAATTTCTTCATGAATGCTGCCCTGAAATCAGCATAGCCTGAATAACAGGAAAATTCAAGATGCTAGGAGGCCTTCACAGCAGGAGAGCCGTAAGCAACAACACCATCTTATCAATGAGATGTGGGTTTTAACAGACTGGTTCTCAGCTGCATAGAATAGTGAATGAAAATTCACAGAGCTAAAATGGAGGAAATAAAACAAAACAAAACAGAAAGATACCTTTAGGAAGGGACTCAGTTTAGTAAGGCAGGATCTTTTTCCCCTTCTGCAAATCAAGAGCAATTTAAAGTAATAATGACTGATAGTTTTCAGCAGCTATTCTGACTTTTATCCTATTGCAGGGCACAGTTCTCTCACCTTTGTTTTTTTTTTTTACTTTGATTTCAGAATTCTTTTTTTATAATGTTCATTTTTTTATGATGAAAGCAGCCCTTTCTGAAGCAAACAGATGAAGGGTGCCTCTTAAAGTAGTTCAAAGACACCTTTAACAACTTGGAACAAAGGGAAATTACTGTACAAATCAAGGGATTAGAAGGAAATGTTTTTGTTTTTTTACAGATTTAAAATCAAATATAACAATGGCTGAGGGATGAAAGAAACATGGTTGTTACTGACTTGTTAATCATCTAAGCACATATCCCTCATAATAGGTAGTTTATATTGGTCACAAACAAAAGTGGATCTATTTTGAAAATGAATGAAATCACGGGGCCGTGAAATAATAAGCTATTGCTTCAAATAAAAATCGGAAAAATGATAAATTGTGTTAATTGGCAGAAATTAGACATAACGCAAGATAAACAACATGAGGTAACACAATGGCAAGCACTCTGTGTTGATCTTTCTTAACATTAAGCCAATAGATTTTTATAAGTAGTTCACTTTAGATGTTATTTAAATAAAAAGTGCTTAATGGACTGATTGTGCTATAGCAGGGGTGTCAAACTCACATCATCACGGTGGCGACAGGTAATATATCAGGACTTTTTTCCCCTTCGCTAAACTGGGCATGGGCATGGCCAGCACATGATGCATCTGGCCCGCAGGCCAGGAGTTTGACAGCCCTGTGCTATAATGTTTTTACAAAAAGGGATGTCTAGTGAAAAATTGATTGTTGGAAAAATCACATCGACCTTTCTAAAGGTCACCCTAAGTCTTTATACAAATGGTAAAGGCTCTTTTATGGCTGAGGGCCCTATTTACTCGGAATAAAAATACAGAACACATTAAGCAATGAGTAGGGCTAAAGCCCACACATGTTGAAGTCATTCCCATTTTTCTCAGTCATAAATTCTATTCAGCCAGTTTGGTGCAGTGGTTAAGACTTCAGGCTAGAAACTGAAATATGTTGAATTCTAGTCCAACCTTGGGCCAATTGGATGACAATGGACTGGTCACTCTCTCTCAGCCCTAGAAATGAAGCAATGGCAAGCCAATTCTGAAAAAACTTGCCAAAACCTTGCAGGGCAATCTCCAAGAATTGGACACAATTGAGCAGAAGTAAAATAAATTCATGAAAATCCCTGTATGTGTTTTCATTTTCTTATTTTCACAGCCATATGTTTATGCCAATCCAATTAATGTACAGTTTCAATGATTCCAATCCAATAAATTTGCACTGGTGTTTTAAATTTGGAAAGAAACAAGGTAAAGAAAGCATGCTGGGCTTGGCTTCTGAAATTCCTTCTAATCCCCATTTACCAGCAGTGACTACAAAAGACAGTTTATCTTCTCTATATTTTCTTCTGTGTGACATAGCAATGCAGTGTGTGAATGTGTGCATGCATGTTTTTGCACTCTTTTGCCTCTGCCTTATTTCTATGCAGGAAGCAAAGACAGATTGTGTACATTGTGCCCTGGATCATGTGGCCAGGAAGCGGGGGGGACTCAGAAAAGAAGAATCAGAAACAATCTGGGCCATTTCATAACTTCCTGTCCCATAAGAATCAGTGAAGGGAGAGGACATTACTCTAGGGCACTTCTATGCAAGGTGCTTCTGGGCTTAGTCCTATTTAACATATAGATGAAACAGCTGAGTGAAGTCATTTGTCAGAACTGGGCCATCAGTATGCCAATGACACTCAGTTATACATGTATACCTCTGGCAGACAAATGATGCTTTTAATGTGTTTACCCAGTACCTGGAGGTTGTGAGGGTCTGAATGGAGAGAAAGAGAAGGCAACTCAACCCCAGCAAGACTTTGGATTTTGGCACCTCCTGGATTGTATTTAACTCTTGATAGCTTGGTACACAACTTGGGAATCTTCCTGGACTGACAGCTTCTGCTTGAAGAACAGGTGACAGCCATCTATAGGGAGCTTTGCTCAATTCCATTTCATGTACCAATTGAGTACAGTTTCCTGGACTGTGAGGCTCTGCTCATAATCTCTCATGACTCAGCCACTTTCCAGTTGGACTACTTTGATTTGTTTTACATGAGGTTGCTCTTAAAAATACTTAGAAGTCTCAATTGATCCAGAATTTAGCAGTGTGTATAATTTTGGACATAGTGGGGTTCCCCCATGCTATACTGCTACTTTGCAAGCTACACTGGCTTCCAGAATGCTTCCAAGGTGCTGTTTTCCACTTTTAAAGTGTTGCATGTCACACAACCAAATTGCTTACAGGATCAGCTCTCCCTGTAGATTTTTATCCACCCCATCATCATTGACAGGATCCTTCTCTCTATTAAACAATATTATTTGTTGGGTTATAGGAGACAAACTCTCTCTTCTGAATAACTTGCCTTATGGAACTGCCTCCCCATCAGTGGTGGGATTCAAAAAAATTTTACTACCGGTTCTGTGGGCATAGCTTGCTGGCATGGCAGGGGAAGGATACTGTAAAATTTCCAGTCAGGGGTGGTATTTGCCAGTTCTCTACTCAAAATTTCCACTATTGGTTCTCCAGAACTGGCCAGAACCTGCTGAATACCACCTCTGCATCCCCATGAAATCATCTTGGCCTTTAGAAAGCTGTGTAGATTTGGCTCTTTCACCAGAAACTGATCAGGGATGTTACTTGAGCCCAATAAGTATGTATTTGGGAGTACATTATATTAGGATGCCTTAGTATTATATTACAGTTATTTTGACTTTGTTTTGTACTCTGTGGTTAGAAGGTACTTGTGTGAGTGTGGAGAGGGGGGCAGAGGGGGAAGGGATGGGGAGAGAGAGGGAGGGAGACAGATGGAGGAAGAGAGAGAGGGAGGAAGAGAGAGAGAGAGAGAGTAGATTGTTGTTAGCATTGCCTGAATCTAGAAATTTTTCATGTTTAATTTTTCATGGGGGTTGTTCCATATTAGCAGGCTTGAAACCCTGCATTCCTATTGGTCTGTGTTAACCACTACCTGATTGGTCAGCCTGGGTGTTTATGATTGGCTCGCTAAGAGTCTGCCACGATTGGTTAAAACCAAGCGCGGGAGACTCAAAGCGATGTCATTGGCTGCCAAGCCTTGGCAAGCTCTATAAAAGAGCCACCGCAGGCTGCTATCTTCCTGAGTCTGATCTAACCTATTAATAAAGAGCTGTTGTTACTGAACCCCAGTCTCTCGTCTCTGAAATCCGTCCTTCCGAACCTAACAGGGGTAGCACATCAAGAGTTATGTATGTAGAAGATCAGCTATACTCATTCTTGAAATAAATTATTTCAGAAAATTCAGGTGTATTTTATGTACCTTTTCATAATTTGTACATATTCAAATGAATAAATAATTTGTACATATTGAAATAAATAAATAAATTCCTCTTGCTCCTTTTTTCCCCATCACTAATATTAAAATATCACATTCCCAAGACATTTTTACCTTCCAGACATGCAATCAATTAATGTAATATTCTTGTAATTATGCTGTGGATATATGAATCATAGCAACAGATAACCCCCAACTTTAACCATCTTGCAAGAAAAAAAAAATACAGGACAGCTGAAAGCCGTAGACATAATTGATTGGTACATGAAATTAACAGCCAGAAAAAAAAAATTGGCAAGCAATATACTTTCAATACATTATTCTTCAATATATGACTTTTATTTACTTTTTTTTTTTTTTTGAAAGCTTATCAACATTCTTTTTTTAGCATGCATGTTTAGATTTGGGGACAGGATATATTGTTTACTTTTCTTTCTCTATCCAACTGCACATAAACATCATTTAAACACATGCACCCATGGAATGGGCTTTTTACTATTTAAATTCTGCCATTAGGACTTATTTTGAGGATCCCTTCTGAATGGAGATAAACAGTATAATAAAACAAATGATCCCATAATTCACTTCTTATGGGCAATTTCTAAACTTACTGACAGATGATATGATAAAAGTATCTGTTTATCTGTCTGAATGTTAGAAAGAAAATTTTAAAAATGGAAAATTGGGAAAACTTTAAAAAGAGGTGTCACTCTATGACCATCTGGAAAATAACAAGGGTTTTTTGCTTTTCTTTTTCCTTTTCTGCTCTGATGTGAATATGTTTCCAGATTTTCTATGCACCTGTTCTTATTTAAAACACATTCCTTATTTATCAGAATGATAGAAAGCAAAATTTCAAAATACTCTATTTAACATGATTACAAGAAGGATATTTCTTTACTGCGACGTCGCCTGTTCAGCTTGTCACAGATGACAAACATCTGTTCAAAGTATCTTTAACATAATTAATTATGCACTGAATGATAAATTAAATTTGTTATGAAATTACAGTATTCCATGACAACACAAAGGCAATATTACAATGATGCGTCTAAGAAATTATTCTCATTGAGATAAGTATGAAATAAAATGCTTTTCTCTTAGGACAAAAGAAATTATTTTTACCACTGATTCATTGGTGGATGAAAATAGATTTCTTTTCCCTTCCAAATTTTATAGGAGTTTCATGTTTTGATCAAGTGGTGAGATGCTATCGGTTCAGCCCGGTTCCATAGAAGCAGTAGCTGCGAAGAGTAGATGACACCGAACTGATTCCGTGTTTGGCCCACCCGCCAGCCCGGGCTCTAGGCTGTCCTTTATTCTGTGTTTTCCCTCCTCAGCTGCTTTGCACAGCACAGCTGATGTTGAAAAAGCAGGAAACAAAAGGATTTTCAAACACTGTGCACCCGCACGCAGCACTTGTCAGCAGTCCAGCTGGCACAGCTGATGATTTCTTGCAAACACTGCACACAAGTCTGTTATGATTGTCCGTAGTTTGGAGAACCAGCAAATCGCTCCACTGGTTGGCCCCTCCCTGCCCACTCACTCCTTACCTGGCATGCGAGCCATCCAACTTACCTGGTTTGGTAAGTTGCTATTTTTCCTTTTTTTCGCCACAATCATCAGCTGTTCTGCTCTGCCGGGAGATTTAGATTAACTAGAAAGCAGGAAATCCTTGGATTTCTTGCTTTCTAGCTAATCTAAAAGCAGAGCTGAAACTTCCTTAGGATTGAAGCTTGTACTTTTCAGTGCAGACTCAGGTAGCCAATTGCAGATAGCTCTTTAAATGAATCTGTGATTCTGTGAGCAATTTAATCTGCCTGTCTGCTTTGCCTGCTTTTGGGTAAAAGTTGCTCTTTTTTAAAAAAAATAAAATCAATATTTTCATACATGGCGTGTTGTGAGTTAATTTTGTGAGTTTGCTTGCTAACAAATTTTATGAGTTTGCTTGCAAGCAAATTTTATGTTATAGACTCTAGTAGCCAATTGCAGATAGATAGATCTCGAAGTGAATGTGTAATTCTGTGAGCAACTCAATCTGCCTACCTGCTTTGCCTGTTTTTGGATAAAAGTTGTTCTTTTTTAATGAAAAATATATCATTATTTACATCAATATTTATAATATTTACATACAAGCCATGCCCACCCAGTCACATGACCACCAAGCCACACCCACAAATTAGGCCACACCCACAGAACCAGTTGTTAAGAAATTTGAATCCCACCGCTGGTTTTGATGGTAAGTATTTAGCATATTTACTGGTATTTATTTATTTTTTATTTGATTTATATTGCTGCCTATTCGCCCATGGAAAAATTTCCCCATTGCTCCATAGGGAATATAGATCCTTTAACTCAAAGAAGATAAACAATGGGAGAAAAACAAAAGGAATGGACCATATAATCCATGGACCATTTGGACATAACTTCCAAAGAAGTATGAGTCATGGAGATAGAGATTACTAGATTAACCTCTATTAGGCCTCTGTAGCCCTCATACTGATAACCTTGGTGTGATGTTAGGTATCAACCTCTGTCCTATTTAATAATCTGTAAATATTTTGGATTGTAGCTCTCACTATTCTTTTCCATTTGCTTTACTTTTTAAAACTGTAATCCAAATTATCAGGGTGACCGATTTGAATTTTTATCCCTATGAGGCTTCATCTAGTTAGACAATAGAAGCAGTCAGCAGAATAGCTCAAAAAGAACAAGAGGTCTGACTTCCAGATTTGCTCCATTTTTCATGTTTCTTCAAATCTACATTTAATTTGCTTGTTTGTTAGGTAATTTGCTGGTGGCTCGTTAATAACCAATTTGAGAGTGGCTCGTTAACAGCCAATCAGAAGTGCAGGGATAGAACCCTGCTATTTTCTAAAGCTTTTGATAAACTTTATTTAAGTGTTTTATTAGTTCATAACAGTGACAATCAGCTCTTAAATGGTTCAATGAAGTTAAACTCATAGCCTTAACAGTTTCCATAGTGTTTCTGGCAGCCCTTGATGTTCTTTAATTATCTGAGCTGTTCAATGTTATACCAAATTAAATTTCTGTGTGTTTTCAAGGACAACTCTCTATAGAACACTTTCCAATAACCTTTGTTATGAAGTCACTAGGCCATGAGAGACTGCAAGTAAACTTTTCCTCCTGAAGATGAAGATACAAGAAGAAATTTGTGCAGTGGCCCCTCTGGTTATGGCCTGTTCCTCAGAGGTCCAGGAGGACTTACAAATTGCAGACCAGTTCTCTCTGATGGATCATTATACAATCCATTCAAAACAGACTGTTGCTGGACTCAGTTTTATATTCTCAACCATTCTGCCTTGGTAGGATTAAATTTAAGTCTGTTTATATACACCTTCTTCCTACTTCAACCTCCATAAATTTGCCTTCAAAATAATTCCTCAAGCTCACACGTATTTTTTCATACCCAAGACATTGGGTCTAGCGTCTAAGATATTTGCACTTGAATTAATCTGCCAGTGGTTTCAAATCATCTTCAGAACTTAGTTAGGTAAGCGCTGGTTATGATCATCTCCTCCCAGAGAATGGCTGCCTCTATCTATGATAACTATTAAAATGAAAACATATTTATAAGTAAAGCCCATTCAAAAATGGCCTGATTAAAGCTATCAAGTCTGGATTAAAAATGATTTTTTTTCATGCTTAAATTTAATGTGTAAGTTGAGGTGATTCCACTTCAACATGGAATCAGTTATCCAGAGAAGTGATAGGCTTCTCTTCATTGGATTACCTGGATTCTGATACTGAGCAAAGGATTTGATTTATTGGGTTACAAGTCCCCTGATTATCACTGTATTATTAATAAGGTTGTTCATTGCTTGTGTTTCAATGGAAAAAGATGCTTTACAATTTGCAGGAGTGTGAATAGAGTGTTTGTCTTTGTCTCATTGAAGTAGCAACTCTCTCTATATTCAAGCTTATGGCTGCAGAGGAATCTCCCTCCCCAAATTTCTCTGATAATTTGAAATCAAAACTAACAGAGATGTAAAAGTTCCTGGTGGGCATATGGATAAATTCCAACTTTCAGAATCATCTGACTTAAGATTAATTCAGGAAAGAAAATTCTTAGGATACCTGGATCATCTTTAGAAATAGTTTTTCACATATATGAAGCTTTGATTGGGTAGTTTCAAATTTCTAGTTCTACATGACCCAAACCCTAGTTCCTTTCCAAGGTGAAAATAAAGCAAGAAATATATTAATAATATTGGTATATTAACATAGCATTTTACATATTAATTAATTGTATGGTTAATATTTAAAATAATTGTATGAAATGAACAATCATATCCCCATAAACACTTATTTGGCAATGTTTGGTTTTTAAAAGTAGAAAGGAATCACTTAATTTTTCAGCTCTTGTTTTTCTTTTTCTTATTTTCTTTTCTAAAAAAAAAAAAAAAAAGACAACACAGAAAACATGCTCTGAGAAGATAGGCTATAGTTTAAACCACATTAATGATGTCAAGTGAAAGCTTGGAAGTCCCAATGCAGTGCTTTACTCTTAAATGCAGAAAAGGTGATATTGTTTTATGGATTGCATTGAGGCAAAGCAACTTAAACATCTGGAATTAGTCCACAGTTGCCTTTATGGAATGTTGATTTGACACCTGGGCTGGAATAGTTTCATTTCTTCAAGCTATTAAAGATAATGCTGGGTTTCAGGTTCATAGTTTTTGCTCACTGAACTGTAATGCTGCAAACTCTCTAGTGCATACATAGCCAGAGCAACGTTTCTCTCCTTCAATCCCAAAGCCCTTTCATATCTTCCCAGAAGCCTATTTCCTTGTCACAGGTTTTCTCACTTCAGATGCCTGCGGCATAATGACCCTGAATTTCTCCCTTGCCATCTTTAGAATCAATAACCTTAAAACAATATTACTGGTCCCTTCTGAGTGCAGGTCTGAGCCTGCCATCCATTCAGAGATAAATATATAGAAGAAAAAGCTAGAGAATGCTTCAAAACAAAATGAACCCCTTCATTTGGATTAGACCAAGATTTCTTATTTATCATACTTTTTATGTATACTGGTATCTCTCGCTCTCTCTCTCCCACACATAGAGAGAGAGAAGAAGAAGAAGAAGAAGGAGAAGGAGAAGGAGAAGGAGAAGGAGAAGGAGAAGGAGAAGGAGAAAGAGAGAGGAAGGAAGGAAGGAAGGAAGGAAGGAAGGAAGGAAGGAAGGAAGGAAGGAAGGAAGATGATGAAAAGGAGAATAGAATAGAATAGAATAGAATAGAATAGAATAGAATAGAATAGAATAGAATAATTCTATTATTCTACTCTATCATGCAGGCTGAAATCCTTTAGAAAAAATACAGCTTGCTGTTTTCTGGTGTAAATATCCTGTGCATGTAGGCATGTCACACACACTCTTCCAAGTATGAAAAGGCTACATATTTCTTCCTCATTTCCTTTCATGGATCTCCTCTGATTAGAATATGAATTGAGTCTATTTGTGCACATACAGGAGTATTAACTATAAGTGCTTCTCTTTTCAGATAAATAATTTTCCATGTTACATAAATTTGAACATGTAAGAAGATTCAAGGTTTTGCAAAACTGTCATGCAAAAGGGCAGCCTAATAACAATGATTAATGAGTTATACTAATATCATTCTGAGTCACATTCAAGAATCTATTTCCTAACTGGATAACAGCTGAAATATAATGTGAATTATTTTGTCATTGCATCCCGTGTATATTTTTTGTGAAGGCACAGTTGCTAAGGAAACCACATCATCCTTTTTTCTTTTTTTTTTTTTGTGATTCCAATTCAGACAATTCTCTTTTACTAAAGAGACACTTATCTTTTTATAGAAACAGATACTATGCCATAGGCCAAGGTCTGATCTTCAGAGGTCTTCTGAAGCATTATAGATGACAATGAGCAATCTTGTACTCAGGGGTGGTATTCTACTGGTTTAGTCCAGTTCAGGTGAACCAGTAGCTCTGAGGTCAGCTGTGAGGGAACCAGTTCGCTCTGACAATCAGCTATTGGGCCCACCTGCCCACCCTGGCTCTAGTCTGTGCTTTATATTCTGGTTTTCAAGATCAAGTGATTCACACAGCACAGCAGATTGCCACATGTCAACCTTTCAACACAGAGAGATTGTTGGAGAAGCTCAGTAGCAAACCCTCTGTGTGTGCGCAAAACACACACTCACCAAACCAGTTGTTACACCGGTTGAATCGCACCCCTGCTTGTACTTACTATAACATTATTTCCAAGGTTCTTAATTCTTAATTCTCCATTTTACTTCAAAATACAGTGCTTGTTTTGAAGCCATCACAGGACAGCAGTAATTCATAGCAATCTAACAGAGCCAGAGACCATTCTCCAAATTGTCTCACTCCACACAGTTGGGCCACAAGTTAACTGAGAAAAACGGATTTACAACTGGCAATGTCTAGAGGAATCATACAGCCCTTCATTTATACAATTATAAAAACTAGCTGATATAGTGATAAAATCTGGGGTTTCTGATATGCAAAAGTCAAAGCATGCTTTTGAATACAACTGTAAATGTTTAGATACTTGTGTATGTTTCAGATAATACCAGAGTAGAGATAGCCATTGACAACAGCTAGATTTTCTCAAAGAAGTAATTTGGGCATCTGAAAGCAAGAGCATAGAGTTACATTTCTGTAATGTCATCAAGAAAACTATTTGTTAAGTTTTGAGCATGGACGAGAAAGAATGGAGACAAGCCTCTGAACGGTGAACTTCAGCTCTTTATTTACATTGTGACTTCTGCCTCGATAGCAGTTAAACCCGCCTTATATAGGCAAACCCTGTAACTTTTAACCAATAACAAGCTAGGAGCGCTAGCTCTTATAACCAATAGGAACTCTCTGTTAAGGGCCAATCAGATTCCCCGGAACGGGCCAATCCGGTCCAGCCGCTTAACAGCCAATCAGAAGTGCAGGGCCAGAACCCTGCACTTACTCCAAGCTCCAAATCTTTATGCAAACACAACACCCCTTCCCCCTGGCTTCTTATTTGCAGGGCGCAGTTACATAGTCCCTTAGGTAGGACGGTTTTCTTATTAGTCTCTTTGATTTCCATTGTATCAGCTGGCTGCAATCACGCTGAGGTAGATCGTTGTTTGGCAGTGGGGCTGTTTCTGGTTCAGAGTTCACTTCTACGTCGTTGCCCACATTCTCTGCAATTCCCTGAGGTGCAACTGTTTCTCCCTCCGGCTCCGCTTTCTGAGTCTCTATCAAGCCGTCGTTTCCTTCGAACGGGTTCTCTAGGAATTCATCTTCTTCCAAACCTCCCCCCCTCAGTTTGGTCATAGGGGAGTTGCGGACTGGCCGCTGGAAGCCGCGATCGTAATTAATCGATATGATGTTTCCAAAGTTTATCGTCAAGGCATTGTACAAGGTAGGATCTGGGGCCGGTTACACGTACTACTGTCGCTTCCACCCACAACGGGTCGCCCGATAGGTTTTTAGCATATACCAAGTCTCCTGCCTGGAAGGTATGACAGCGGCTGCTGGATCCTAGTGGTTTCTCCGGTTCGTAAGCTGGGTGCAACCGGTTGAGGTGGGAGCGGAGCTTTCGTCCCATTAGCAGTTCGGCGGGAGTTTTGTTGGTGATGCTATGTGGGGTGATGTGTTGCAAGAAAAGGATTCGATTGACCTTGTCGTCAATGTTGTCGTAGTCTACCTTCTGTAAGGTTTTCTTAACAAATTGGACCATGCGTTCTGCTTTGCCATTGGTCGCAGGGAGCGCATGGCGAATGCCGCGGTCAGCGAGGTACTGCTCGAAAACTAGTGCGGTAAATTGAGGGCCGTTATCGGATACCAGGACGTCTGGTAATCCGTGGGTTGCAAAGAGTCTGTCTAAGGTTTTGAAATGCGCCTCGGAGGTCGTAGTCATCATGCGATGGATCTCGAGCCAATTCAAGTAGGCGTCGATGGTAAGCAGGAAGGTGTGGCCTTTGGTTGGCCCTGTGAAGTCCAAGTGAATTCGGGACCAGGGTCCACATGGTGTCTTCCATTCAGTAGGCATGGCTTTTGGTGGGACGTTGCTGACTTCTTGGCATTTGGGACAAACTTTAACCCACTGTTCGATTTGCTTGTCAATGCCTGGCCACCATGCGTAGCTTCGCGCAAAGGCTTTCATTCACACGATGCCGGGGTGGTCATCGTGCAAGGTTCTCAGCAGCGCTTTCTGGAGTCATTCTGGGAAAACGACTCTATCGCCCCAGATGACACAGCCTTTCTGGGAGAAGAGCTCGGTTTTTCGAGTCTTGAATGGTGTGAAGTCATCTGATAACTGGTCCAATGGCCATCTGCATTCTACCCAGCTTAGGACTCGTGCTAGGGTGGGGTCGCATTTGGTTTCTCTCGTGATATCTCGGGCGGTTAGTGGCAGTGAGTTGAGTGCCTCGATTTGCAACGTGGTTACCGTTGGTGCAGGATCGTTGAGAGTCTCTGGAAGCGGTGCTCGGCTCAATGTGTCAGTGTGGGGAATGGCCTTCCTGGGCGGTATTGCAGCCTATAATTATAAGCAGCTAAGAATTCTGACCATCGGCTCATCCTAGGGGATAATATGTAGGGAGTCGGCTTATCTCCGGCTATTATCCCCAATAATGGTTTGTGGTCAGTCACAATAGTAAAAGCCTGGCCATACATGTATTCATGGAATCTTTTCACAGCTGAGACAATTGCTAGGGCTTCTTTATTGATTTGTCCATAGTTTCGCTCAGTTTTTGAAAGAGTTTTTGAAAAATATGCAACAGGGGCTTCGTTCCCATTAGGCAGTACATGGCTCAAAATGGCGCCTACCCCGAAAGGCGATGCATCACATGTTATAACTAACGGCAAAGTCTCGTTATACTGTATGAGTACAGAGTCAGAAGTGAGCAGTTTTTTAACATTTCGGAACGCCTGTTCTTCACGGTAACCCCACAGCCAACTTGCTTTTTTATCTAACAACCGGTGTAACGGTTCAGCGACCGTTGCTTTGTGTGGCAAAAATACATTATAAAAATTGATGAGGCCTAGGAACACCTGGAGATTGGCCTTGTTTCGTGGCCTGGGAGCGTTTTTTATCGCTTTTAGTTTACTTTCGGTAGGGTGAATGCCCTGGCTATCAATCCGGTACCCTAAAAACTCAACACTGTCAGTACACAATTTACATTTGTTTTTTTTTAACCTTAAAAAACCGGCCTCTTGGAATTTTTTTAGGACTAATTTTACCCGGTCCTGTAAGATTTTTTTTGTAGGGGCTGCAATTAATACATCGTCAAAATAGGGGACCACGCCCTTAATTCTTTGCAATAACCCTTCCATAAGGCTCTGAAAAATCCCTGGGGCTACACTAACTCCGAAATGCAGCTGGGTACATTTAAAGGCAACTCGGTGAGTCACAATAGTTTGGGCCTGTGCCGTTTTTTCATCAACTGGTAATTGCTGATTTCATCTACTGGTGATTGCCTGAGCTAAATGTAATTTAGTGAAGACTTTCCCGCCCCTCAGGGAATGGAGGAGATGCTGCACCACCAGAACTGGATACGCGTTCTGCTGCAGGGCGTGGTTCAAAGTGGCCCGGTAGTCCCCACAAATTCGGATTGACCCGTCTGGCTTAATGGGTGTTACAATTAGGGTTTCCCAAGTGGAGTGATCAATGGGCTCTAACACCCCTGAGCTATCAGTTTGTCGAGTTGTTCATCAATTTTCGATTTTAAGGCAAACGGAACTCGATGGGGCTTTAGACGGATGGGAGCTATTTTTGGATCTAGACTGAATGAAATCGGGGTCCCCTTGTACTCGCCTAAGCTGTCCGCGAAGACGTCCCTGAACTCATAGATAAGGTCTTCCTCCCAGTCACAGCCACCGACTCGGTTTATGCCGGCCACTTCAATGCCGATTGGCGTGAACCATTGGAGGCCCAGTAGGCTAGGCCTATCTCTATCGATGATCGTTAAAGGTAAGTATGCTGTGTGCTTCTTGAAGGAGACTCGGACTCAGCAGGAACCGATGATGGGGATTCGATTCCCTTGGTAGTCCTTGAGGATGAGGCGTTGGGAGCGGAGATCTTGGTGTTGAATTGTGAGGATGAGTTGCTGGAGTGTCTTCCAGGACACCATCGAGAGGGATGATCCGGAGTCGACCTCCATGTGGCAAGGCTGGTTCTCGATGGCTACTGTGACTCGGATTTTCTTAGTGTCCAAGGCTGAGGCGTGACCGATAGTGATAGTATGGTGAGCCTCTTCTCTCTGCAAAGCTTGATTTCTGTAGGAGTGGTATACTGGCTCTTGCCGTACAGGACAGTTTCCTGTCGATTGGCGATAGTTAGCCCCTTTTGAGGCCTGGCTGGGTCCTGGCAAGCTGCGGCAGACCCGTCTGATGTGGCCTCGTTTCCCACACTCATGGCAGAGTGCGTCGTAGAATTTGTATTCGGACCTGGCATGGTTGGCTCCGCAGCCAGCGCAAGGGCGTAAGGGCTTCGGCCGAGGGTCCCGGTCAGACCGCAGTCGATGGACCCCTTCTTTGTCACTGTCTGACGACGAAGAGAGGTCCTCATGGTGCGTTGTCGCAAGCTGCCCTTCTGAACTAGGTGAGATGTCGCTGGCCGGTGGTGGTACTCGGAGCGCGGTTTCGGCGCAGTTGTGCAGCCGACTTCCTGGTTGCTTCTGCTGCAGTAGCATCGGCGATGGCATCGGCAAGGCTGATGTCGCCTTTCGCCATCAGCTTGCTGGTGCATCTAGTCCCAGAACTATGCAATCTCTTAGTGCTTCTTCTAAATCGGCGAATCCGCAGAGGCCTCCCAAATTTCGGAGGTCTGCTATGAAGTCGGCCACGCTTTCTCCCTTCTGCTGGCTCCTCTGATAAAACTCGTGGCGTCTCACGAGTGTAGGCACGGTAGGGGCGTAGTGGTCTCGTAGGATAGGTTCGAGGTTGTTCCAATCCATGGCCTTCACTTCACAGGGTTTGGCTAGTGCTTTAGCCATCTTAAATACGGTTGGACCGCAATGCATTAGGAACACTGCCCGTTTCTTCCCGGCTGTGGCGTCCTTTAAGTTGTTCATCTCTAAGAACATTTGGAAGCGATCCATGTAAGACTCCCAGTCTTCCTGTGCTGGATTGAACAGAGCGGGTGGTATGATGCCGCCGGACATGGTTCCATTGTTTGGCGTCGTCTGTCACGTGCTCGGTGTTCTTCGAAGTTTCGTTGGTTCAGATATCTCCATATCCCACCTTTGTCGCCAGTGTTAAGTTTTGAGCATGGGCGAGAAAGAATGGAGACAAGCCTCTGAACGGTGAACTTCAGCTCTTTATTTACATTGTGACTTCTGCCTCGATAGCAGTTAAACCCGCCTTATAAAGGCAAACCCTGTAACTTTTAAACAATAACGAGCTAGGAGCGCTAGCTCTTGTAACCAATAGGTTGTAATCTCTGTTAAGGGCCAATCAGATTCCCCGGAACGGGCCAATCCGGTCCGGCCACTTAACAGCCAATCAGAAGTGCAGGGCCAGAACCCTGCACTTACTCCAAGCTCACACTTTATTAAATCTTTATGCATGCACAACACTATTATGGCTGTAGAAACCTCTGAGCAAAGTACTCCCTTGAAGCAACATTTGCCATTACGTTCCTTTTTCAGAGTGAATTAATGTGATCACATTGTTTTGCTTTTCTCCTCTTAACAGCTGCACCTCATAATACAGTAGAATAGAATAGAATAGAATAGAATAGAATAGAATAGAATAGAATAGAATAGAATAGAATAGAATAGAGTTCTTTATTGGCCATGTGTGATTGGACACACAAGGAATTTGTCTTGGTGCAAATGCTCTCAGTGTACATAAAAGAAAAGATACATTCATCAAGAGTCAAGAATCATCAGGTACAACACTTAATAATAGTCATAGGGTACAATAAGCAATCAAATCATAGTAGGAAACAGTCAATATAAATCGTAAGGATACAAGCAACAAAGTTACAGTCATACAGTCACAAGTGGGAGGGGATGGGTGATAAGGAGTGATGAGAAGATTAATAGTAATAGTAGTCCAGACTTTGTAAACATTTGGACAGTGTTGAGGGAATTATTTGTTTAGCAGAGTGATGGCATTCAGGAAAAAACTGTCCTTGTGTCTAGTTGTTCTGGTGTGCAGTGCTCTACAGCATCGTATTGAGGGCAGGAGTTGAAACAGTTTATGTCCAGGATGTTAGGGGCCCTCTTTTTGACTCATGCAGCCCTCTTTTTGACTCGGGCAGTATACAGGTCTTCGATGGAAGTCAGCTTGGTAGAAAAAAAAAATGCTGCAGTCCTAAATACTCTATGAAGTCTGTGTATGTCTTGTTGGGTTGCAGAACCAAACTCAGTTCAGCTTCTCACTTCAGGATAATAAGTTATCTGGCCTTTGTTCCAAATTTTTTATTTCAATTTTTTAACCTATATTTTCCATGCCTTGAACTTCCAAGAATCAGAGCCATTACAAGGTACAACTGCTTATTTACAATCTCTACATTCCAGCCTTAGGAAACTCCAGAACTCGAAGGTTCTCCAATCTTTTCATATTACCCCAAGCCATTGTGACAAATCTTGAAATCAGCTTTGGATAGGATAACTGCTGGGAAAGATGCTTTTCCTAGAATTTCTGCCTACGAGGTATAATAAAGGTAACATGAGCCTACCATCTGTCCCCTGACTACTGATTTTTTTGACTTTCACACTAGACATAGCCTCCCTACATTTGACAAGCATTGCTCCTTATGTGTATGACTTCAAAAGGCGACTAATTACAAGTCTTAGTGTAACATAACCACCCAAATTTGTGACTTGGTGGCCATCCTCAATTCTAATTGTTCTGTCCTTAATTTGAATACTTGAAATTCCCGCGCTTTGATTGGCTAAAGCGCGGGGATTTCTGATTGGCCAGGCGAGCCGCGCTGATTGGCCCGATTGAGGTCTCCCGCGATTGGCTCGCTCCAAGAGCGGGAGACTTGAATCGCTGCCATTGGCCGCGGCCGCCGCAGCGAAAAGAATAAAAGCCGCGGGCTTTTTCCTTTTCGCCGGTTCGGTTCACAACTGTTTAATAAAGAGCTTGAAACTTAGTCACCGACTCCTGGCTTCTTTTGCGGACACGACACTGGCGACGAGGATGGGATCCCGACCCTGAACCGAACCCCGTGTCCAACAAGAGCCAGTTTCAACACAGAGATGGCGAAAATCGCACCGCCCGCCCCCTTCAACCCCGCCACCGAGGACTGGGAATCGTTTTCAGACCGTTTCCGCATGTACCTCGAGTGCACCGGAATGAAGGACGCCCCGGGCCCGCTAAAACGCGCCGTCTTCCTCACCCATTGCGGAACCGAGGTCTTCCAGATGGCCAAGGCATTGGCCAAGCCGGCAGACGCAACCGCCATGGACTGGGACGTCCTCGAACCTATCCTGTGGCGCCATTATGCCCCCGAGGTCCCCATCCTGATCCGGTGCAACGAATTTTACCGCCGAGATCAGAAACCAGGCGAAAAACTGAGCGATTTTGTCGCCGAGTTGCGGCGCCTAGGAGGGCTCTGCGAGTTTGAAGGTCTGAACAGCCTCCTAAGAGACCGATTCGTACTCGGCCTATGGGACCCTACACTCCAGAGCCGGCTTATGGCCAAGGGCGACATCAGCCTAGCAGACGCCCTCACCGCAGCCGCAGCCGCAGAAGCAACCCGCACTTCCGCTGACAGCATGTGAAAATCAGACGCGAAGGGCGGAAACAACAACCCGGCAAGGTCGGCCGACCCTAAAAGCAAATCAACTGCACACTACGGAGATTTCCAGTCTACGTCCAGCACGTCGGAAGACGAGGAGGACATACATCGCGTGCAGACGGGTCGCGGCGACCAGCGGAACCGAAGAGGTCATAGGTCGAGGACCAACTGTGCCGGGTGCGGCGGCGACCACCCCAGATCAGAATGCCGATTTTTTGACTCTATCTGTAGGCATTGTGAAAGACGGGGACACATCGCTCGAATTTGCCGCCAAAAGAAGACCCGCAGCCCGCCCAGATGGGAACATCATGACCGAAAGAAGGAAAGCCCCCGCCCAGGACCAGAGATCGCCAATCGGACGGTCGGTGGGACCGAATCCAACGATCTTCAAGAGGCGGCGACGGTCGGCGCAAGGAAGATACCCACCAGACGGTAACCATCGGCCACGCCATCTCCGACGGCGCCAGAAAGGTACACGTAGAAGTCCATATTGAAGGCCAACCATGCAAGATGGAGGTGGACTCCGGGTCCTACCTCTCCATGATTGCATGGCACGAGATAAAACGGCTAGTGCCCACCCTCCATAAGAGGAACATTAATGCCCAAAAAATCATCAAAAAAGACTACCAGGGAAACCGCGTCCCGGTAGTGGGCACCAAGAACTTTAATGTAACCTACAAAGGCCGCACCGAACAACTCCCACTCACAATCGTCGATCGCGACCGCCCAAGCCTGCTGGGCCTATAATGGTTCGCCCCGCTTGACATTGCGCTGACAGGAGTCAACCACGTCGTCGACGACAGCTGGGAACAGCGGCTAGCCCAGGAGTTCCGGGAGGTCTTCGACGGAAGCCTGGGCAAGTACCAGGGGCCCCTTATCTCATTTGACCTAGACCCTAGGGTTCCCCCCAAGCGACTAAAACCTAGGAGGGTACCATTCGCCCTAAAACCAAAAATTGACGAGCAGATCGACAAGCTCGTCAAACAGGGGGTGTTGCAGCCGATAGACCATGCCCGATGGGAGACCCCTATAGTGACCCCAGTCAAGCCAGACGGGTCCGTGAGAATTTGTGGGGACTATAAGGCCACCCTAAATGGCGCATTGCAACAAAGCGCCTACCCCGTCCCAATCGTGCAACACCAACTGCACTCACTGGGAGGGGGCAAGGTCTTTGCCAAGCTCGATCTCGCCCAGGCATATCAGCAGTTGCCGGTCGACGAAAAAACAGCGGAAGCCCAGACCATTGTTACCCATCGGGGGGCATTCAAATGTAACCGGCTCCAATTCGGAGTCAGCGTGGCACCAGGCATCTTTCAGAGCCTGATGGAACGTTTACTGCAGGGCATCAAGGGGGTGGTGCCCTATTTTGATGACGTATTAATGGCGGCGCCAAACGAAGCCGAATTAGAAAACCGACTCAGGGAGGTCTTAACAAAATTTAAAGTAACGGGACTCAAAGTAAAACGAGAAAAATGCCAACTATGCACAGAGCGAGTGGAATTCTTGGGCTACCTTCTAGACCGGCATGGCATTCACCCTACAATTAAAAAAGTGAAAGCCATCAAAGAAGCCCCCACCCCAAGTTCTAAAACGGAACTACAGGCTTTCTTAGGCTTGCTGAATTTTTATAATGTTTTCCTACCCCAAAAGGCTACAGCGGCGGAGCCTCTGCATAGGCTCCTGGATAAGGCGGCAACTTGGACTTGGGGGAGACGAGAGCAAGCCGCCTTCCAAAAAACCAAAGACCTCCTCACCTCCGATGCCGTCCTGATTCAATTCAGCGAAACCTTGCCCTTGGTTGTCACTTGCGACGCATCACCTTTCGGCGTCGGCGCTGTCCTCAGCCATACTCTCCCCAACAAAAGAGAAGCACCCATCGCTTTCTTTTCCAGGACTCTAACTAAACCAGAGCGGAACTATAGCCAGCTGGACAAAGAAGCTTTGGCTATAGTTGCCGCCGTTAAGCGATTCCACGAATACCTTTATGGCCGCCCGTTTACCATCGTGACAGATCACAAGCCGTTACTGGGCATCCTCGCAGGAAACCGAGCCACCCCGAACATTTTATCACCCCGGATGACAAGGTGGTCCGAGTTCCTGGCAGCCTACAGCTACGAACTGTTACACAAGCCAGGTAAGAAAATTTCGCACGCGGACGCTTTAAGCCGCTCGCCTTTACCAGACTCTGATCCTGACCCAGCACCAACAACAAACACCCTTAACATCGAAAATTTGCCCAACCTACCCATTACAGCGTCAGACATTGCCAGGGAAACTATCAAGGACAGGCGTCTGGCGCGAATTTTACATTGGGTGGAAAAAGGTTGGCCTGAAAGGGACAGTGACGAATCCGTTAAGATATTCAGAAACCACCAGACCGAACTTTCACTACTCAAGGGATGTATTTTGTGGGGTGACAGGGTGGTCATCCCGGACAGGTTGCAAGGGAGGGTCTTAGAGATGCTGCACGAAGGGCATCCTGGCATCGTCAGAACTAAAGCCCTGGCCAGGAGTTACGCTTGGTGGCCAGGGATGGACAAGCAGATAGAGGCATGGGTAGCCAAATGCCAACGATGCCAGGAGACCAGACCCAGCCCACCCGCAGCACCCATCCTGGACTGGGAAACACCAAGGGGACCCTGGTCCAGAATCCATTTAGATTTTGCCGGTCCCACGAATGGACATACCTTTCTGATCACAGTTGACGCTTACTCCAACTGGTTGGAGGTAAGCGACATGAAATCCACTACCATGGAGGCCGTTATTAAAGAACTTTGCAAACTCTTTTCCACACACGGCCTCCCAGACGTCGTCGTCTCAGACAACGGGCCCCAGTTTACTTCCCTCGACTTCGAGAGGTTCCTGGCGGAGAGGGGCATCCGCCACGCATTAACAGTACCGGCGCATCCGGTGGCGAACGGTAGGGCGGAACGGATGGTCCAATTTACCAAAAAAACCATCCGGAAAATGGACCACGGGGAGATCAACGACAAAATCAATAAACTCCTCTTTATACAACACATCACCCCGAACACCACTACCAACAAGAGCCCAGCCGAGTTGCTGATGGGTAGGAAGCTGAGGTCCCCGCTCGACAGGTTACACCCAACATATAACCCGGAGCGACCCCCAGACTCCAGTACAAAATACCGGACCTTTGCCCCCGGTGACTTAGTGTACGCAAAAAATCTGACGGGGGACCCCCTATGGATCCCAGCCGTCATCACTCAAATCACAGGTCCACGGTCGTACCAGCTCCAAACCACCGATGGGCGAGCCTGGAAACGACACATAGACCAGCTCAGGTCACGAACTGCAACGGACCTCAACCCCCAAAACACGAACCAAGGGGGGAGGGAATACCCGAATAAACAAACGCAAGAAAAAATAAACCAGCAGTACTTACCGGAACGCAGCCATCGCGATCCCCCACCGGAGAAGAACCACCCGGCCAGCTCAATCGACTCGGAGAAGCCAAGCGGGAGCGGCGAAACCCGTAGCTCAACCAACCCGGAAGGCCCAGGTGGGAGCCACGGAGAAAGAACCGGCCCGATCATCCGGCCGGTTCGCACAGAAGAGGGAGCAGCCAAAAACATGACCGCTCCGGCCGAAATCCAGCTTGCAACTGAATTGCGCAGGTCAAGTAGGACTAGACGGAGCCCCGCCTACCTACGTGACTACGCAACGTGATGGACTATACCAAGAGGGGAGGGGTGTTCTGTCCTTAATTTGAATACTTGAAATCCCCGCGCTTTGATTGGCTAAAGCGCGGGGATTTCTGATTGGCCAGGCGAGCCGCGCTGATTGGCCCGATTGAGGTCTCCCGCGATTGGCTCGCTCCAAGAGCGGGAGACTTGAATTGCTGCCATTGGCCGCGGCCGCCGCAGCGAAAAGGATAAAAGCCGCGGGCTTTTTCCTTTTCGCCGGTTCGGTTCACAACTGTTTAATAAAGAGCTTGAAACTTAGTCACCGACTCCTGGCTTCTTTTGCGGACACGACACTAATGATTTGAAACAATGCCCCTCTGAGGTTACTTATTCTCTTAGTAACTTTATTACAGAGATGCAGATAGATGCCATATATTCTAAGTATTCTATTCTCACTTCGGCAGAATGGACAATATAGCACATAGAAAAGTAATTGTCAAGGTTCTGACTAATGAACCCAATCAAGTCAGCACTCTGAGACAATTAACTTTCTCAAAGAACTGTTTCAATGAGTCCATCATTTTGGCACGCATGAAAGCAAAACCAATTCTAACAATTTCACCTGGTTTTGGTAAAATTAAAGAATACATGTTCCCCTCCCTTCTTGTCACAGGTCACATTGTCCAATTAGGTATTCTGACATCTCCCTGGCCACTCCTTCCAATCTATGGCCAGTACCTGTTGGTATTACCTTGGTTCCCATGGGACAATGTGTTGTGATTGTCTGGGCTGACATTCCAAGTCTCTTTCCTCCCACCATTTTGTGTGACAATCTGAGAAACAAAAAGATGGTTGCAGCAGCCTACATCTGTTTTGAAGTTGACAGTAATGTTTGA
This sequence comes from Hydrophis major, assembly GCA_033807585.1. Classification (NCBI taxonomy): domain Eukaryota; kingdom Metazoa; phylum Chordata; class Lepidosauria; order Squamata; family Elapidae; genus Hydrophis; species Hydrophis major. The sequence goes on from CM066330.1 coordinate 170,382,658, forward strand.
CAATGTTGAAATAATATATTCAGATGGAACAGTCTTGTCTGACTGCATATGAGAAGCAAAAGGTGGCACATATGAAGGGATTGGACAGCCATTTGTTCAGAATAGTATAGGGTCTCCTACTTGATCATGAGGATGGACTAGAAGATCTCCAAAGTCCCTTCCAACTCCAATACTCTGTATTCTATTTATTTTACAGGAACATTGAGGACAATATTTTATTTATTTTTATTCTATTTTATTTGTCAATTGCTTACAAGATAATAGATATAAGTATAAACATAGTTATGAATACATGGATACATATAACAAAAATAAAAGAAACAATAGGACAGGGACGGTAGGCATGTTGGTGCGCTTATGCACGCCCCCTACAGACCTCTTAGGAAAGGGGTGATGTCAATAGTAGACAGTCTAAGGTTAAAGTTTTTTGGGTTTGGGGAAGAAACCACAGAGTCAGGTAGAGTATTCCAGACATTGACCACTCTGTTGCTGACCTTGGCACTGGAGCATAGAGATCGAAGCAGGTAAATAGACAGGAAAAGGGAAAAGTAGCAATGGCTTCCTGTTCTTAGAGGTAATGAAACCAGCTTTGGTGGGGACTGACCTAATGTTGCCCATCGGCTTTCTTCCTAAAAGAGTTAAATATGTAGAGCTTGGTATAGCTGACTGGTCATTCAGAAACCTAAGCTGAATGCAATTTCTTTGAAAGACTTAATACAAAAGAGTAATATTCCATTAGCATAAGAGACAACAGAAGAAAAAATAGAGCTAAGGTTTATGTCTGGCCACCCTGAAGGAGTTGAGTTGAGAAAGTAAATGAAACCCAAAGCCCAATCCAAAAGAGCTAGTTTCCCAATCCAAAAGAGCTGGAAAAAGGGGGGAAAAGAAAAATGTGAAGAGAAAACAAAACAAATGAAAGGTAAGTAAAAACAACATTAAATTCTAAATTCCCTTTCAGTGTACTTGACTGGTAATTGCTTCAAATATATTTATAAGCATTGAAATTGCTTCTAATAACTGTTTTTTACTTCAATTTTCCTCCTTCGAAAACCATGGTGTCTGAGTTTGCCTTGATGTATTATTTCCCTTTACTCTACGTGATTATGTGAATTTATTTTTCGAGCAAAAAAGGGATGATAATAATATTATTGTTTAAAACTTTAATATAGAATTTTAATTATTTCTTAAGATGATACGATGAACCTAGTTCTATACATTTAGTTAACAAAATAATAAGTTTTAAATTTAATAATGGCAAATCCTTTGTTTATTTACTGATATTTTATTCCTTATCCACTCTTTTTCCACTTTTCTTCTTTTCTTTTTTCTTTTATGTATTATTTATTCTGTTCTTTTATTTTTTTAATAATTATTTTTTTAAAAAAATAGCTGTGATTTTATTCAGTGGGGTGAGGAGAATCAACTGACCAGATCAAAGTCCATTGTATCAATCAATCCCTTTCCCCAGGTGTTATCCATCCATGGATCTGAAGCTTCAACAATGCATATTGTCCTAGAATTTCCATGATACCTCCAAATATTTTGGAAGCTCTTGATTCAATTTGTTCTTTCAAAGCAAGTCTCCATTTTCATTCACAAATTTGTTGCAAAGGGCATGATTTAATCAAAGCTTTCTCAAATCAAATCATCCCATGGATGCTCACTAGCATTATGAATTGACTCCTTTGAAATAAGCCACACAAATCTTTCCAAAATAACAAATACTTTTCATTGGAGTTAAACACCTCAACAAGTAAATATCAGTTTTTGCAGTTGATTGAATCTCACCTATTAAAAGTAGGCAGAAAGCTTTAATGGTTTGACTTTACACACTAAAATCAGGCTAGTATCAAGAAACAAATGCTTCCTTTTGATTACATCCTTCTCTTGGGCTTTTGAAAAGATCAACCTGGTTGATAACCTGCTGTAACTTGTTATAAGATTTAGAATCATTCTTTCTTGAAATTTATATCAAGGATTAAACAGAGACTGCCAAATAGAACTACAGTAACTAAGTTTCCAGCATGTGGGAAACTGCATGTTTGTAGTTCAGGAATACTTGCAAATGCTTTGCCTCTACCATGGAAGAGTGTTATCAGAAAATCACAATGTTTCATTATGTTTAATTTAGTTAGTACTTTCTCATCTGGGCCAGCAGTAGCAAGGAAAAGTTGTGATTTCTTTTCATACGTTGAAGATATCTGGATGAGAAAAGAAAAAAAAAACAGGCATGGGATAAAAAAGAAATGAGAAAGCAGGAAAAATGTTGCCTTTTTTGGCATTTTTTCCTTAATTCCTATTAAAATCCACACGAGAGGTGAATTACAGGGTCATGATGCACAAGCATTACAAGTACCCATATTCTTATTTCTGGGCCAATGAAAATAAACATTGACAAAAGCAAATGTATGGAAATTCTCCTCTTTATTCTGAATGTGAAAAAAGAATGAATTCGTTTTAGGGAAATGTGATCTCCTTTTAAACCATTTGTACTAGACAGGAAAGGAAATTCCAATTGCCCAGAAAAATTATTCATTATGAATGATTCTCACATCTTCAGAAGTGTTGTACATATGAAATGAGTTGTTATTATTATTTGTATTTATAAAAAAATGGTTCTCTCTCTCTCTCTCTGTCTCAAAGAGAGACTCATTAGGCTGATCCCACACATAACATAATGGCTGTAATCCACATCTCTTATTTATTTACAGGCATTTCTGAGTTTGTGTGTCTCTGAGTAGACTGCACTGTTTTTCATAGCAGAGTAAATATTTCTTTGCAAAGGAGAGATCCCATCTCCATTTCTCTAGAAGGTGAGGGGGGGATCTAGAAAATGACAAACCACTCAGCGAATTAGACTTTTTGTCAGTCATGTTTATCTTCCTAATTGTTAAAAATACTTCTTCAGTTTTTGGAAGCTTTTGCACATAATCAGAAGAGGAATGTTAAAATGCAAATAGTACAATCTCTTTCCAAGCACAATTTATAGCAGAAAGGAAGCGATGATGTCTTTGCTGTAAGATTATGCCAAGATTTAAAGCATGGTTTGATGAACTTAATTTCCAGTCTTCCCCTTGCTTGGAACTCTCTTGGTAATGACCAGAGTCACTTGACTGTGAAATGGGCAGCACAAACATTTAATTAATAAATAAAATAAATAAACAGGATCCTTCAACAGATTAAAGTCCATAGAGATATTTAGGCTTGAGAAATTTTACCTTTTTAAAAAAATTAATGTGTAGAGTGAAACATTTTTTTTTTATTTGTTTGTTTGTATCTCACCTTTATTATTTTTAGAAATAACTGAAGGCAACAAACATATCCAGCATATCCTCCCATCTTCCTTACAACAACAACCCTGTGAGGTAAATTGGTCTGAGAGAGAGTGATTGACCTAGGGCTACCCAGCTGGCTTTTATGAGTCCCCACTTTCTATCTTGGTGCTTTTAGCACTAGACTGAACTGGCTGTATATTTATGTATATCTTGAAATGTATTTTTATGCGTTCATGTGTTTGTGTACACATGCATTTCAAATTTTCTATTTCTAACAGTGGTATCTATAATAAGATGCGATGACATGTCCATGAAGACATCACACAAATTTTGCAGTGATATTATACTATCTGATGCAAGTACGAATCTTATATCTTTTGCATCATGACACAAGGGTCATCATTTGGCCCTTTTCCTGCCTAAGGATGGCTATTGAGCTCTCATGTTTAATGGGAGCCATGACAAATAAAGTGCATAATAAAATGATTAGAATATGGGTGAATTCAAATTAGAGGGTATTATAATATAGAGTGCCACAAACTGGATAATTTAAGAATACAGTTTACATTAATCAAAATATTTTTATTGTAAAGAACTAAACAGGAAAATATTGTTATTATGAAATTAGACCCCTTATTTTCAATGTCACAACAATAGCACTTCAATCTAAAACCTGAAATACATGATACAAGTACTTATCTTTTTGCTTTAAAAATGAGCCAATAAAATAAATCTAAACCAGTATCACATTTCCTGAAATACAATACATTTCATTTTGAGCCCTCAGAATAAAATATAAAAGAACCCTGCTCCAAAAAAATGTAACCTTGAAACCAAATAAAATTTTTGTTATATTCATTGGAAATAAAGTTATTGTAGAAAGAACAAATTTCATGCATAGATGTGAACATCACTGCTGGTTCTATGCTAAATTACATTTTTCCCCAGTGGATAGAAAATATATCATTTCTGTGACCTGAGCCACAGCTGGTACATTATGGCATTTAAAAAAATAGTTATCAAGAACAGAAGGTATCAGCAATGATTCATTTGCAAAAGGGAACATGACATTAACACTTAAATCCATTGGCTTTCACCTCTTAATATTTTGCTTTTCTTCCTTAGTGCTGTGAACCAGTCACAGTCAAGACGGCTCTGCAATATCCTTATTTCACATATCAAGTTTATTAAATTTATATGCCACTCTCGCTGTCCAGTGTTAAAATGCCACCAAGGCCAGGGCAAGATCTAATCCTTCTTCCAATACCCCTCAGTGAATATTTGAACTTGTTCATTACTTACACCCCTATGGGCCTACAACACAAATGTAGAACGTGAAGCTGCAAGCTACATGTGGCCCAGACACCTTGAGAGAGTCAAAAATATATCAAGAAGGGAAATATGTCCTGGTCACATGAGTGAATCTATATTGCATGGAGGATGAAGAGGAGTAGGTAGGAGGGAAGAATGCTTTCATTGGCTGATAAGGTGAAGAGACATCTTTATGAAATTCAGAATTGTTATTACAGCAGGGAAGATCCAGCTCCATAACTCTTCTCTTCTTGCCTATTCTTAGTTATTGAGGGGCTTGAGGGGTTTGTGTCACAGAGGGTTCTCAGGATTCAGTGAAAGATACAGTGCAACCACTATCTTTTGTTATTTTATGTTGTCTCTACTTTATTAAGAAAAAATATCAAAGCAAGCAAGCAGCTTCAACTAGTTGGGTTTTCCCAGCTAGGCAACTTTAAGCAGAATGTATCTTCCAATGGTGTTATTCCCTTCTTTCATCTAGTCACTTAATAATGCTACTTGACTGGCTTCATGAAATACATTCAGAAAGAAGTTCTTTTCGAATTCAGGATTTCTGCCTAAATTCTATTCCTCTGCACTGCATAGAAAAAAAAATTCCTCTTTATCTTCAGCAGACTTTTTGGGATTGAGTCTTTTTCAATTTCAGATTCCTTCCACCAACTGAGAAACAAAACAAAGGTCCAGAATTTTAATACTGCCCAAGATATTTCTGGTTTATCAACTGCCTTTAATAAATCTAGATCCATCTTAGCTGCAACCATTATACTTCTTCTATTTCAGTTCCTTTCATGGTTCTTCCCAGAATTCCTCTGCTACTGTTAAGGCTGTACCTCAATTGGTGTCAAACTGATGGCCTCACATTGCCATCACTTGACATATGTCATTTCTTCCCTTCACGGAGCTGGGATTGGCATGGCCTGTGCATGATACATCCACCAGTTTGGCACCCCTGCTCTGCTTTGAGTCCCAGCCTAACATTTCAACTTCCTAAGAAAAACTAGAACTCTTAATCTCATATACTGTTGCAAACTAGCTACTGCAAAGCATATGATTAGGTGTTTGTGAGATATGTACACAGTCAGTAAGAAATCATGAGAAATGCAGGTTGTCATTGCTCTACACCTTGTGGAGGATCAATGTGAGAGTTTTGCCTTGAAGCTGGAAAAGTTTTACTTACAGTACATCACGGAATTTCAGGGCCTAATTTGTGAAACTGGACCAATGTAGATGAATGCCAAGGCATTTAACTTTAAAACATTGCCTAGATCTAGAATGAAATTTGGAAAAACATCTTTATTTTCCTATAGCATAGCATGGGGAAAACATAAAGAATAAAAGCATTTAGATTTTGGCAGTGATTGTATTTTATTGAGAATAATTGTTCCAAATTTCAGGCAGAAAGAATGAGGGCTTGAGGATTTGTGTGCATAAAGAATGAAAATGTTCTTTTTAAATATTTTGGAGCTGACTGTTGGAAGTGAGTTATCAAAGCATCTTTTCTGGCAGAAAATGAGTCACTCAGCATGCCAAGTCAACTAACAAATGAAACTTAGCTAGAATTACTCATGAGGAGAGTTTGGTGATAAGAAGTTAGAACCACTTGGACTAAATAGCAAAGGGCCTTTCCAAGATATTTCTAGAAAATGCATTGTGTTTCCTAAATTCAGTCTGATAGGTAAGTTATAAAAATCCAATCCAATAAGTCATTTTATACAAAACAAACCCTATTTTGTGGTGGCAGGAACACCCTTTCTGTTATGAACTAATAAAATGCTTAAATAAAGTTTTATCAAACCTTTAGAAATAGCAGGGGTCTAATCCTGCACTTCTGATTGGCTGATAATAGCAACATCAGATTGGTCCATTCAGGAGAAATTGATTGGCTGTTAATGAGCTACTCTCATTGGTTAAAGGGGTTAACACTCCACGTTTCTCATTGGTTACTAGATCAGCAGCTTGCCTATAAAAAGGCTGCTGCTGCCCTAGGTTTTTGCTCTGTTCAGAATGATTAATAAAGAGTTGAAGTTCACTGTTCACCGTCTCGTCTCCGTTCCTTGCGCCCATGAGCAGAACTTAACACTTTCAAATACTTAAAAGCAATGTTTTTCCAATTTGTGAAGTGTTGAAGTCTTCCCTAGACAGCAAAACTTCATGAAGGCATTGTGCAGCATCAGGAAAAGGGCATCACACAGCTAGTAGCTGCCTCGTGAAGGGCCAAGACTGGATGTTTCTCATTGGCAGTGACAGGAGAAAGACAGATAACATGAGTTGGAGGCAGTAGACACCCTGCCACTCCAGCAATGACAGCCATCCCTGACCAGCTATGCTTGTGAAGGACCAAGCTGGATGAACTTCAGCAGCAGTGTGAGGAACAAGATGGACATGGTCAGCTGATAATGGCAAGGGTTGCACAGCACAAGGTGACCAAAAGAGCAGAAATTGGCAGGGGGAACTTGAAGCTCCCTGTGGGTGTAAATGTGGATGGATTGCCAATCACCTAAATTGTGAATCACCCACTGTGAAGGCACTGCAATGGTCACATCTTCAGGGATCAGGCATGAGTACCATTCATTCAGAACCATTGTTAAGTTTGAAGAGTTAGTGAATAAAACTCATTAAGCAAAGACAACCTGTAGTGTCTTTTAGAAGATTTTTTTTCTGTTAGCTAATTAATTAGCTAAAATGTTTATGGCCAGCCCATTGAAATGCACAAGTAATGAGTATTTGTTGAGTTCAAGCCTAAAAAATATATTATTGCTACCTCTAATACAAGAATTTAGCAACTAGTGGTTAAATCAAAATTGGTGCTAACTGAGGATCAATAGAATTCAAGGGGAAGCTGTACAATGAAGTGACTCAAAACTGATGACCATTCTTAAGTTGACGACTATTTCAGAGGTGGTATTCAGCCAGTTCGCACTGGTTCAGGCAAACCGGTAGCAGCAATTTGGCCTGGGTCACCAAATGGTAGCAACTTCTGGATGGCCATGCCCCCCCACCCGGTCACCCAGCCACCATTCGCTTACTTGCCTGGTAGGGAAAAACATTGAATACTACCACTGGACTATTTGTATATGAAGAGTTTGGAAAAAATAATTGAGGGGCCTAAGATTCAGTTGCAACCAAAACTGTATTTCATTTTGAAGGAATCACCAATTAAATCCTAAAACTGACAATCTGAATTGGCTCAGGATTTGCCCACAGCAAAAGTGCAACAATATTAGAGATGCTTCTTCAGAGATCACTTTGCAGTCAATTAAATAAGCTGCCAATAAAGCAAGATGAAATCCATGTTTATCAATCTTCGCTGAAATTTCCAAAGTGCATTTTCAAGGTTTTGAGCATTAATTCATTCATTATATAAAAATCAATGGTTAGATAGAGTCGATGTTGCATCTGATATTTGAAATGGGACTTATTTACTCTCAAAAAAAATGCTGTTTTTCTACCTCCCTCAATACCATCACACTCTTGGGGAAGGGGAAAGGAAAGTGGTACTTTAAGTGCACAGATCGCAAGTGCTTTATGTGACTGGGAGGAAACAATAAAACCTAGTTTTATCCTTATTCTGCCAATAAATATGACATTCAGCTCTTCAATAACAAAAAGGTTTCTGAGCCTGAACTTTGAGGACCATTTAAAATTCTATAGGACTGTTTGCCTTTTACTACTGAACATCACATATTTCTGCTCCTTCATAGGATATCAAGCAATACCAACTGTTATCAGCCAATAAAGATCCAAATCTTTATCCTTCTTTCCAAATCTATATTCTTCCAACAGTAGATTATAAAATGACTGGGTAACCTTTCAAAATAAATTGACAGAGCCAGAGAATCTGAATACCACAAGTCTGATACTTTCTAGAATGTTGTTTTTGGTATGGCTGAAGGAGGAGAGTCATATAATCAATCAGTTTGGGAGAAATAATTATAATGACACAATGTTTGCTGGCATTTCACAATTTGTTGGTGGCTAATTATTCATTCGGTTCTAATTCAGTTCAAAAACACATCTTAAAACATGAAGAAATAGTATGGTTTGTTTTCCAAGCTTCCCTATAAAAAATGCAGGGGCGAAAAGGAGCAATCCTATTCTTGATGCAATGGATTTTATTTCAGCTCAGATCTTTTGCTTAGAAATTAAGAGGAGGAAAAAAAAAAACCACAGCAGATTCCAGAGAAAATTATAATTTGGGCTTTGATCTTCATGAACACATATCTGTTCTTGGTTTTCTCTACATAAGATATTCATTACTTCCCTATCTTGTAATTTTGTTGGTTGGTCTGGTAATATTCATGTTAGATGAAGGGGGTTTTAAATTCAAAAGTGATTGCATTTTTTTAGCAATTTTGCAAATATAAACAGTTTGCATTTGTCCCATTTTCTCGATTCCCCACCCCCTCACTCCAAACCCTGTGAGAAAAAGACATATGTAAAATATTACGTTAAATTAATATAAAATTGAAGAAAGAGAGTTTTGTGCTATCAATGGGAACTTTGGTTTGGAAGACAGAGGCTGAGACAGTGTTCCTCAACCTTGCTGATTTTAAGATATGTGGACTTCAATTCCCAGAATTCCCCAGCCAGCATGCACTGGAGGTCTTTTCCCTCCCAAATAAACCTCTGGTTCAAAAGACAGGTTTTAGTTTTGTTCAAAAGAAGAAAATGAGGAGTTAAATTGCCTTTCCTGGGACTCTGATAATTTTCAAGCAGGCACAGTTATGCTAAACACCTATATAACTTTCTTATTTATTTATTTGTGTACTCCTTCATTCATTTATTAATTTATTCAGTTAGTTATTTAGTTATTTAGTTTAGTTTAGTTTAGTTAAGTTTGTTAGTTAGTTAGTTAGTTAGTTAGTTAGTTAGTTAGTTAGTTAGTTAGTTAGTTAGTTAGATTGACATTATGACACCAATCTCAACCTGGTGATTCTAGACAACAAACTGCATAAACACGTATATAAGTAAAACTAATATACGGTGATAGGATGATTGAAGTATCTATAAGCAGAAAAAAGAAAATAATTAAACCCACGTAAACAATACAATGGAAACAAAGCTTCTAATCAATTATTTGAAAAAGAAAACAAGCAAAACTCTAAAATGGTATTTTTCAAACTCGGTAACTTGTTAAGTGTAGACTTCAGCTCCCAAAATGTCTGAAAAAGCATGCTGGCTGGGACATATGGAAGTTAAGTCCACATACCTTAAAGTTGCCAATTTTGAAGAAAAAAAATATTTATCTAAACCAACCTTACAGACAAGGTTCAACAGACATCCTGGCTCACTGACTGGGGGCGTGGAGTTTGTCATATTTTCAAGGCCCTATGGAAGGCCAACATTTTTATTTCTAACAGAGACTAGCTAATTTTAGTTCAAAATACTGAAATTAATGTGACTGAGTTGTAGAGGAAAGCACTCATCTGCACATGGTATTCTGTCTCTAGATAGAAACATATATCTGGATATATATGAACCCTGGGTGGATATGATATCTATCATAGCTGGCTCAAGACAATTTATTTCTGTCATATATTGATGAACTTATATTTTTCTTCAAAAAGTTCAAAAATCAACCTACAGTACATTTAGATCATTCTGCAGAGTTCATAGACACGATACATTGTCAGTAAAACTGAAATGTTACCCAGTTAAGATAGCTAAACAAAAATGTTTTTCTTTAGATAAATGTTTCAGATATTCATTTAAATTGTTCACTCTGCAACAATTCATTATTCAGTGGCTAATAGATGTTTTGGCACATTCTATGTGCTTTATCTTAGAATTAAGATAAAAGACAGACTTTCAGTTGTTGAGATTTTTACATCATAATGTGTACACTCTACAGGGTATGTGAAGACTGGTGCTCCAGAGTACAAGTAAAGTTAAACTAGTTGTTCAGTCACTAAGTTGTGCCTGACTCCTCACAATCCCATGGACCACAACATGCCAGGCCCCTTGTCCTCCACTGTTTCCAAGAGTTTTGAATTTTGCCCAAAATTCATGTTCTTTGTCCTGATGATACTATCTAACCATCTCATCCTCTGCTGTGTTATTCTTCCTTTGCCCTCAATCTTTACTATCCCCAGGGCCTTCTCCATTGAGCTCTCTCTTCTCACTTCATGGCCAAAGTTTTTGACCTTCACTTGGAGTATCTGTCCTTTCAAAGAATAATCAGGGTTGATTTTTTTTTCCTCTCCATAAAATAAATCCCAGCATCAAAAGATGCTTTTGTTTTTATTCAAAAGAAGGAAGGAAAGAATTAAACTGCCTTTTCCAGACTTGCTGGGACTTTAATAATTATCCTTGCTAGTTCTCCTCCTTCACAGCAGCTGATGCTGTTCGTATTTGCTAAAAATCCAGTGCATTAGATGCACACAAATCTCCTATAAACAAGTAATTCTGTAGAACTTCAAGTTTCCATAACAAATTGTTAAACCTTTACAGTTGAATGAGGAGCCTGCATGTCTGGTGAGTTGAATTAATCCTTTATGAGCAAGAAAATGGTTCTTTAAAAAAAGAAGAAGTTGATTTTGCATTGATGTCAGCTTGTAGTTTTGAATAGATAAATGGAAAATAATAATTCTAGGGAATAGCTGTCAGAGAAAGGAGCTAAGCTAAAGGACTTGGGAAGAAAAATGGAAAAAACTGGAGGAGGGAGATGGAAACTTTCTCCGGTCAGACAGTTTGGGAAAAACTGACTTTGTTCCATAATACATAAATTATTTGGCAATATAAGAAAATCTATATGTTTTTCCTGTGGTTAGAAAAATGTCTTGAAGACCTGACAGCTGTTTTAATAGCAATGATTTGTATTCTTTATAGGCCTATCAAACTAATGGGACAAAAATGGCTTGAGAACCAAAAACTATTGCCCCTTTCACAACCCCAGATTAAAAATGTGAAAAGCCCAAATTCAAAGCTTTGCAATTAATGCTTGCCAACGAGAACCCTGGCAAGATCCCAAATATTTTCTTGCTGAAACTTTGACTCTTTCCCAAGATTCCTTTGGGAAATTAGATCCAACATCTTCATGGTGAAAGGTACATAGATAAAGAATTTTGAGATCATCTGCCACCATGGACTAAGATATCAGCAATATGCTGATGATACTCAGCTGTATGTCTTGGCCATGGTAACTTAAGTGATGCTCCCTGTCTCAATGTTTGGAGGCTGTTAGGGGCTGGATGGGGAGCAATGGGTTAATATTAAATGCTGGCAAGACCAAGTGGCTCTGGGTTTGGGGTTCATTGGCTCAGGGAGAATTGCCACCTTTGTTCTTGGATGGGGTGGCATATTGCAAACAGAGCTTGTGTATAATCTGAGAGTTCTCCTAGACTCACAACTCCTGCTTGAAGAGCAGGTGGCAGTCATGGCCAGGAGGGCCTTTGCACAACTGTGGGTTGTGCACTAGTTATACCCTTTCCTGGACCAACAATCCCTACTCACAGTCACTCATGCCCTAGTCACTTCCTGGCTTTACTATTGCAACATACTCTACAGGGGCTGCCCTTGAAGAACATCCAAAAGTGTCAGTTGTTGCAAAATGCAGCAGCCGACATGGTTTCCTGCAGACCCGGGTGTGCACATGAATCACATCTACTGTAGGTGCTGTGTTGGCTGTCAGTTTGCTTCCAGGTGCAATTCAAGTTACTGGTTGTCACCTTTAAAGCCCTCATGACTTGGGACAAGGTTATCTGAGAGACCGTCTCTTGCCAACCCATCAGAGTGGGCATAGAATATTGAGACTCTCATATCCTAGGGAGATACACCTAGTGGGAGGCAGAAGAAGGGCCTTTTCCGTGGTGACTCCCTCTCTCTGGAACATCATTCTCTCAGATATTAGAATGGCCTCCACTTTTACACTCTTTTGGGAGGCACTGAAGTCTTAGTTCTTAAATGGTTCATGTGATGTGCTGTCACTGGGGTGGGGGTGGGAGGTGAGGGGTGATTTTATTTTATTATATTAATTTATTTGATTCTTTGGTATTAGTTTTGTTGTTTTAAATGGGTTTTACATTCTGTAAGCTGCCTTGAGTTGCCATGTGCGAATAGGCAACAATATAAATTCAATAAATAAATAAATAATTTTTGTAGACCGTGAAGGCCATTCAGGAATGGAGTGTGCTCTCATCTGGACCCTCCAAAACTCATGTAAAAGGGCTGTGCTTTTGTGTAGTTTCCAGACTTTTCAAAAAGTATGTGAGAACTGGATGTGATTTCACAGGGTTTTCCAAGGCTGAAGAAGCCATGGAAGAGCATTTTCCAAAGTTATCTCAAAAATGAACTGTGACCCAAAGCAGTCTTGGGTACTTCATAGGGGTTAGTCAATAGAAAGAGAAAGAATAGAAAGGCTGCCTGGAGGTAAGTGGTACATGACGGATCCTGGGGAGCATTGGGTTGCAAGGGGCAATTGCATGTGTGCCATGGTGAACAGTTAAAGGCAGCCTTTTGGAGTAGCAGCGATGAAACTAGGACTGAAGTTGTTGCCCAAGCTCTTGTGGTGAGACAGAGAATTGATTCTCTTTTGTTGGTGGGGCATAGCAAGACACACCAGCAGAGTCAAGTTAGACATTTTCTGAATTTTTGACACATCAAGCCCGAAAAGTTCACTGTCATTAGCCTGTGCTGTATGCAATTACTATTGCAATATAGTAAGAGGCAGAATCATGGATTCTTCCCATCATCTTATTGTAGGCTCCTTGTTGCAATGGGCCAACATGACTTTTCTGTTCCTGAGATAAACAGAAAGGTATCATATCTTGCCAGTTGTTGTCCCTTTCTGATTGCCCTTCAATCAGTATTGCATCATGGCCATGAATTTTGAAGGGCCACACTGCTCAAAGTAGAATTTTCTTCTCCCTTTCTTATTTCTTATGCAGGAGTTTTGCCCAAGTTGAAACACTGCATTGATATATAGCACATGTCTTTTCCATTCAACAGAATGCACATTTCTATGTTTTCCCATTGTATATAGAGGTAGAACTTTAGTTCTGTTTTATCTTTCTATTTTCCAGGTTCAACAAAGCTGCAAAAACATGTTTAAAAATAAGAGTATATTATTTTAGAATAGGATATTCAAAGCCTAGTGAAAGGTTTTGACAATACTTAATTTGATATAACACTACAGTGCCCTCTAAAACAGAAAAATTGACCTCACTCAGGGGATTAAATAGATAGTTTCAATGTTCATTTCCCCAAAAGCTATAAATTTCAATGGATACAAAGGCAGAAACAGTGAAAACTCTGCCATTGCCAGTTCCAAGTGTAGCAATGAGAAAGGAGCAGGGTAGGCATCAGACTCTATGTCAAGTTGGCCAACATATTGACATTGCATCATTATGCATCAAACCCAAAACAACACTCAAGATTCAGCTAGGGTGTCAATACTGCAGACCAAATGAAGTAGTGGGCAAAATGCAAAACTTCAGACCCCATTATATGACAGGAATAACAAAAAGAACAACAAAAAGAAGAAAGGCAGAAACAGTGATAATTAGAGTGCCTCAATTCCATTAAGGTTCATTAGGAAGATGAATGATATTCTAGATAAACCCAGGACATCAAAGTTAATCTTCCTATAAATGCTGATTTCCATTATTCCCTATATTCTGTAAAACTGAAATAATATTAAGGAAGACTGATGAGAAAAGAAGAGCTGCTTATCTTGGAAGACACCAAATGGTTTCTCTAGAATTATTTTCTTTGCCAGAAGGATGTACTGAAACCCAAGAACTTACTCAGGCATTAATAACTGGTTTAGGTAAATCATTGGTATTAATTGAAAGCCTGTGTTTGGCTATTGCCTTCCTATTGTTGGAAGAAATATCCTTCTCGGTTCAGTTCCAAGTCGGGAAAAGACATTGGAATCATGGAAGTTGCTTGGAAAGAAGGTTTTCTGATGAACAGGATCACATGCCTTGAAGCTCCTGGGAAAAAAGGGCTTCATGATGTTGGGTGAAGAAAAAAAGGGCCAAAATGCTGAGAGTGCCTGAGTTTTATACCTTCTGTTGGGCCCCACCTTAGTGTTTCCTGTTCCTATGTAAGAAATGTATCTCATTGGCTGTCAGATTCCCAGGGGTCAGGGGTCTTAGCTAACTTTGTAGGCTTTGTAGGCTGTGTCCCAGCCTGTTGAGTGCTGGATGATGTAATATTCCCAGGTGGCAGTGGTGGGATTCAAAACTACCAGCTCTGTGGGCATGGCTTGGTGGGTATGGTGTGGCTTGGTGGGTGTAGCTTGGTGGGCATGGCAGGGGGAGGATGCTGCAAAATCCCATTCCCTCCCCACCCTACTAACCTGCTTTCCAGCTCCATTCACCTGTGCAGGGCAACAAAAGAAGACCCAGCCGATCAGCTGGGACTTGGGAGGCAGAGAATAGATGGGGGTGGGGCCAGTCCATGGGTAGGATTCTACTAGTTCAGACTGGTTCTGTAGAACCGGTTGTTTTGATCATACCCCTGGCTGGCCGTGCCCCTCTCCCTCCACCCCCCCTTCCCACCCAGTCAATCCAACATTGTGTGCATACCTGACATTGCTGACTGTGTTCTCTCCTGCCCAGTCACTCCTTCAGGTGCTTCTTTTCACCACCACCCGATCATCAGCTGTGCTGGGATCCCCCTTGCTGTCTTACTGCTTTGCCCAGGAGAATTCCCTGAGGCCCAGGAGGCAAAAAGTTCTGCACCACCACCCCGTGCTCCATTTTTTTTGCTTTCCTGGGCTCCAGGGAAGCTTCCTGGGAGCAAAAACACCCTCCCAGGAGGCTTCCCTGAGGCCCAGAAGGCAAAACAATGGGGGGGGGGGTTTGCTGAAAAAAAAAAAAAGCCATGCCCACCCAGTCACATGGCCACACCAACTTAGCCACACCCACAGAACTGGTGGTTAAAGAATTTGAATCTCACCTCTGAGCCAGTCAGAGGTGGCATTTGCTGGTTCTCCAAACTACTCAAAATTTCTGCTGCCGGTTCTCCAGAACTGGTCAGAACCTGCTGAATACCCACCTTTGCCATGTGGTGAGATGGGTAGAGGGTTGATCCTACCTTTGTTATGTAGAATAGACCAGCTCAGACCTTAATGGCCCATTGACAAATGTGGGGGGGGGGGCTGAGTTTCTGCCTCTCTGTTCTTCTCTTTTAGGGGAAATATTTTGTCTTTTTTTAAGTATATCCCAAAATATTTCATTTTTCTAGGAGTGGGTGGGTTATAACTTCCTCACAGTCTCTTTTCCACATTTTTTTATATCTATGCATTTGGATTCATTAATTTTAGAAGGAAATTTTCACTATTTTCCCCTCCTACAGGAAAGTTGGCACATTTACACAATTTCTCCTTGTGATTCACGATAGGCAAAAAGTTTGTTCTCTTCTGTTTTTCTAGAGTTGGGCTGAAGAGAGAAGTTCTGAAGATTCCCCACTTTTACAGACCAGAGAGACTTAAGAGGTTCAGCTTGACTGGTAGCAGGTTTAAAAAAAAAAAAAAACTGGGGAAGCCTTGGAAGAGAAGATCTGTCAGGAAGCTTTTAAATTCCCTACTCGTGGGACATGTTTGCTGTTCATGGTATGCCATGAATGATCAACTACCACTGCTAGTATGCTCCCTGAAGCAGAAAGTCTCAATGGGGCACTAAGCCAGCAGGGTTCTAAATGAAAATTTAAATTCACCTTTTGATGGTTACCTGTCTTCTTGCTCAGGTCACAGCAGCTGCAACATTAATTCAACTATTGCTCTTAGAACTGTTTTAGAAGATTTTATTGCAGAGGCTTCCAAACTTGGCAACTTTAAGACTTGTGGACTTCAGCTCCCAGAATTTTCCGGTCACATAGTTGGAGTCTTAAAGTTGCTAATTTTGGGGATCCCTGCTATATTGCATATGATAGTGATTGATATCTGGATTCTTGGTTGAAATTAGAAAATTAGAATGGATTTATTGCTGCTCAGAACATTTTTTTTAGTCAAACCTCCTCCTTCTGCATATTCAGGTGATTATTAGCACCTTTTCAGACTAGCAAATTTTTATTAAATATAAAAGGCATCAGCTTTTATGAACTACAGCTCACCTCATCAGAGGCATGCGGTAGTTAAACTGACGTAGGAAACTTAGCATTTTTAATAAAATTCGTTTGTCTGAAAAGGTGCTCCTAAGCTTTTTCTGATTGTTGCCTACCATAAGCTGATGCAGCACTCCTTATGCATGACGTTTTTATAGTGGGCTTCTCTGAACTACTGCCAGCAAAACTCAAAAGAAAATAGTGCTCTGGCTGACTAGACTGTGACTGGTTTCTTATTTTCACTAAATCCTTTAATATTTTCCACTTCTTTTGATAATATTTTCATATAACAGGAACCAAATATGATACTTCTATTTCAGGATGAAAAGTTAGAGCCAGAAAGAAACGATAGAAGTGTATTTATATTTTTTAAAAATGATCTGATATAATTTAAGCTTTAGAAAATCTAATCCAACATTAATCCAAGCAGGGCTATGCCCGTGGAAGAATGATGATATAGAATTCAATGAAATAATGTCTTTTTTTTTTTTCTTTGTTCATCACAGTTTGGGTCAGCAAAAAAAAAAAGGGGCTGTTTTACACTTCCAGTATGAACTACCATCAAGCTGAGACAATAAGTACAATTCTTTCCTAATTGTTTCACAGATCTCTTTAGCCGAGATCTTATTCTCAGCCTTTGGAATACTTTCCAAAAGTATTTCCAGATGGCCAGTGACTGATCAAGTCTTCTAATTTCAAAACAGAAACAAACAAGAGTTTGAGTGAAATGTTTTCATAATCTTAGTTCCCTATTCTGCGTTGCAAGTCATTCATTCTCACTGGGGAATGGGAATCTGCCCAGTTTGCAGAGATAGAATAGAATAGAGCTGGAAGGGACCTTGGAGGTCTTCTAGTCCAGCCCCCTGCTCAAGTAGGAGAACCTACCATCTCAGCAGAGGTGGGATTCAACTTTTTTTTACCATGAGTTCTGTGGGCATGGCTTGGTGGGTGTGGCAGGGAAGGATACTCTAAAATCTCCAGTCAGAAATGGTATTTGCAGTTCTCCAAACTACTCAAAATTTCCACTACCGGTTCTCCAGAACTGGTCAGAACCTGCTGAATACCATCTCTGCATCTCAGACAAGTGACTGTCCAGACTCTTTTTTAAAACCTCCAGTGATAGAGCACCCACGATTTCTGAAGGCAAGCTTTTCCACTGGTTAATTGTCCTCACTGTCAGAAAGTTTTTCCTTAATTCCTGGTTGCTTCTCTCTTCATTTAGTTTCCAACCTTTATTTTTTGTCCTGCCCTCTGGTGCTTGGGAGAATAATTTGAATCCTTCTTCTTTGTGGCAGCTCCTCAAATACTAAAATACTGCTCTCATGTCAACCCTAATTCTTCTTTTCTTTAGACTAGCCAGACACAAAACCTGCAGCCATTCTTATTTATTTTTATTTTATTTATTTTATTTGTTGAGCATGTAATAGATAACAAATATAAGTATAAACATGATTATTCATACATGAAATGGATAAGAATAAAAGAGAACATTAGGACAGGAATGGTAGGCATATTGGTGCTCTTATGCATGCCCCTTAAAGATCTTTTAGAATGGGGTGAAGTCAAGAGTAGACAGTCTAAGGTTAAAATTTGGGGAGTTTGGGGAAGAAAACCACAGAGTCAGGTAGAGTATTCCAGGCATTGACCACTTTGGTGCTGAAGTCGCATTTCCTGCAATCAAGTTTGGTGCTGATTACCTTGAGTTTGTATCTATTATATGCTCATGTATTGTGGTTGAAGTTGAAGTAGTCACTGACGGGTAGGACATTGCAATGGATAATTTTGTGTACTATGCTTAGGTGAGACTGAAGTTGGCATGGTTCTAAGTTGTCTAAGCCCAACATTTCAAGCCTGATAACATAAGGTATTCTGTTTCAAGTAAAGGAGTGGAGGACTCTTCTTATGAAATATCTCTGGACTCTCTCAATTGTGTTAATGCCCACAATGTGGGCATTAAACAATGTGGGTGCAATGTGGGTTCCAGACAGTTGAGCTGTATTCAAGAATTGGTGTAGAAAATGTTTTGTATACTCTAGTTAGTAGTACAATATTACCAGAGAAAAAGCTATGCAGGATTAGATTTACAATTCTTAGTGCCTTTTTGGCTATGTTGTTACAGTAAACTCTAGCACTTAAATCATAAGAGATGAGTACTCCAAGGTCCTTGACAGAATGGGGGTCATCTACAAGGTCATGTCTATTCAGCTTGTATTTTATTTTCTGATTTTTTTGCCAATATATAAGACAGAGCATTTGTTTGCTGAAATTTGAAGTTGCCACTTGTTTGACCATTCTGACACATAGTCAATGTCTTTTTGAAGGTTAGGTGTATTGTCAGTGGTGTTGAAAAGAAAATGGGGTTTGATAGGGCAGTTACATGGTTTAGTCTCCAGGCCTTTGATCATCTTAGTTGCTCTTCTCTGAACTTTTTTCAAGTCTCAATATCTTTTTAAGTAGTATGGTGACCAAAATTGGTTGTAGTATTCCAAGTGTGGTCTGAATGTCTCCAACAGCTTTATCTTTGTCCTTCAGTTTTGTATTGAAAAACAAATCCTTTTCTTCTCTAAACAAAACGACCTCATGGAAACATATTTCCTGGCATTACAGTCTTGGATGACTACTCTTTCCAACCCATGCCAGTCTGTTGTTATCCTGGGAAACTAGGCGCTGAGAAACAGAGTGAGTCAGGTTCCTTCCCATGAAATGTGAACCATGAAAGAAAAATGTTTCTATAGTATTATTTGCGGCTGCTACAAAGCATGGTAGCTATTTGTAGAACTGAAGCATGAGAAAGAGGGATCAAGCTTATAGCAAGGGAGTCATAATACAATGATTGCCATTGTATTTTGTGAACCTCTGTTCTGAGCCCAATTCAAACTGGCCTGTTTAGATATGGGACTATCTAGTTGGTTTTCCCAAATATGATGATTTTTCTATCTTGTCTCTTAGAAGATATACTGTGTATGTCTTCAGCACCAGAATTCTCCATTGGCTGTGTGTTATATGTAGGGAAAAAGAGAAAGGAACACACACACATACACATACACACACACACACACACACAATGTGACTCTATAGTCACCAGTTCTCTCATCTCACAAAGCATATCCATAGGACTGGGCATCAGCTGAAGAAAAGCAAAGTGGGGTAAAGCAGTTTCTCATCTGCCAGTTTCCTGTACAGGTAGTCCTCAACTTATGACCACAATTGGACTCAACATTTCTATTGCTAAGCAAAACAGTTGTTAAATGAGTTTTGCCCCATTTTATTATCTTTTTGTCACCATTGCAGTTTTTACATTAGTAACATGGTTGTTAAGGTTGTTAATGGCTCCCCCATTGACCTTGCTGGTCAGAAAATTGCTAAAGATGATCACATCCCCTCATTACACTACAACTGTCATAAATATGAGCCAGTTGCCAAATGGCCAAATTTTGATCACATGACCATAGGGCTGCTGAATGGTCATAAGTGTAAAAACAGTCAAAAGTGACTTTGATCAGTGCCCTTGTAACTTCAAATGAACTGTAATAAGTTGAGGACTACCTGTAAAACTGCATCCTGGGGATCAGAGGGTACACTGTGCACATGTCCAGGTGTTTTCTGTAAGGTAGTTGAATGTGTATCTCAATACTGTTCTAAATGTATGGAATTTTCTAAAACCTGCATGTCACTTTACTTTTTTTAAAAAAAATATCAGGATTAATTTAAAACCTGGCATTGTTATAGTCAGATATCAACATTTTTGTCCAGATGAATATTTCAAAACAGCATGCCATCAATTAGATCTTTTTTTTTTAAAGTAACAATTACATTCATAAGAAGGTTTTTTCCAACCCTTTTATCTGAAAATGACAGTATTCATTTGAAAAAGAATTATTCTGTACATTGCATATGTGACTAATCATTTGCATGGTAATTACACTTTGTATTGGAAGCTGTTACTGAGATTCATTTAACAGGAGAAAGTGAAAAGTTAATTAGAACATACATAAAGGTTTTGGTAGCTGGAATCAGGGGCATACATTGTAACCAATTGGCTGTTGCCCAGTATTGGGAGGAAATCCCAAATGAAAATATTGTATTACACTCCAAGTTACCATAGAGAATATATTGTGGAAAACAAAATCGTAAGTGTGTTCTTTCAGGAGCCATTTTACCACAATAGCTTTTGAGACTGTTGTGTTCTTTCCATGTGAACTATAGGGATAGTGAGATTGTTCTATTTTAATTTTTAAAAATAAATAAATAGATAGATGCCATCGGAAATCAAAATCATTAGGTAATTTTAGCAGGCAACTTGAGATAACATTATGGCTTATAAAATTTCAATAAAAACGTGGATAGGTCATTGCACTTCAAAAAGAACCTACAAAGGGAATTAGCAAAATAAGCATGTGAGACAAAGGAAGATTTGTTAAGGTACTAGAAAAAAAAAAACATTAAGGGCTCAAAAAAAAGAATCACAAAATGGAAAAGAAGCATATTTCAATATGTCAATTTCACCAAACCTAGCATAGGATAGCAACATCTAATTTCTTATAGAGTCTTAGTGAAATTGTCCTATCTGTCACTTTGCTGTAGCTTGCAATAAATTACATATTATTGTGTAACCAGATTCTGCAGGCCGAAAATAGCTCTATTCAGGTATTCAGCTAAATGCATGGAAGACCTCAAGTAGCACATTGTGTTGGTTCCACACACACCTTTATTTTCTGAATCCCTCCCTGCGTCGTTTGAGGATCTGAATGACAACTGTTCTTAAATTGACATGAGTGTATACAGATAGTACAACTTTTTATTTGGTACTCTTATTTATTTATTTGTTTGTTTATTTGTTTTGTCAAAACTTACAATACAATAGAAATAGGAATAAACATGTTTAAATATAAGAAATGGGAACTAATAATAAGGGATAATAGGACAGGGACGGTAGGCACGATTGTGCCTTATGCACACCCCTTTAGACCTCTTAGGAATGGAGTGAGGTCAATAGAAGTTAGTTTGAGGAGTAGGGGTTTGAGAAGGTGACAACAGAATCAGGTTGTGACATTGACCACTCTGTTGCTGAAATCATACTTCCTACAATCAAGTTTTTTTTTTTTGAAACAAATTTTTATTGATTTTAAAGATAAAACAACACATCATTAACTATTAAATACATAAACACATAAAACCTCTTAACATTGTAAATCCTTACAAGTCAAACAAAACATTATTTTTATACAGCATAATTCCAATTTATCCCATCTCCATATGGACACACAAACATCTTTCAGCAAATTTCTCATTTTTTCTCTTTACTCCTATTCAATTTCATTTCTCTTCCATATTTATCCATTTTATAGTCATCATATTCTTTTCTTTCTGGCTTGTATAAATTATTCTCATCTAACATTCCTCCAAGGTTTTATTGATTCTTTCCTTTTTTTTTTTTTATAAAAAACAAATTTTGTTAGTTTTACCATAAGCACAATACACAAACATACAAACACAAAACATAAACAAAACTAAAAGATCTTTTCTGAAGGTTGTCTGTTCCCGGGTTAAAACTCTTTACACAGACAGAAATTCAAACATCATATTCAACCCATATCTCCTTCCAAATCTTATTATCATTTTCTTTTTTATATATATATATAAAAACCATTTTTATCAGTTTTATAAAAACAATGCACAAAGAATCAAGGCATAGCAGCTTATAAATTCTTTTCTAAGAAAAAATAATAATAATAGACCAATAAGACATAACATTTCCAAATTATAATATCAATATTTCATATAATATTAACTTCATATCTTGTCCCTACTTCTCTTTTCCATCCAAATTATTTATTAATTAAAATTTTAGTGCCTTTTATCAATATACAAAATCCAAAAAAAAAAAAAAAGCATATATATCCTTCCATATCTTATTACCATTTTCAACAACATTCTTTGTCTGTTCTATTTCCAATTATCCATTCATCTTTTTTTTCTTTTACTGTACTTCTCCTGTACACCAATTGGAGTAACATCTATAACTCATTACCCTAACTTAGAAATACTACATATAGCAATCTTTCTTGGGATTCTGTTTAAAAAAAATTCTAAAATTACATAATAAATTTTATATTCTAAATATACATATAAAAACACACTCTTATATACCCTCCAGAATCCCTCTTTTAATCTAAATTAAATTCACCCATTGTCTCTAAATAAACTTTTTTTCCTTAGGTCTTGCTTCCCCCGATTAAGGCTTCTCCTCCCCCCCTTTCTCTCTTGCTTATTCTTCTCCTTGCCCTTTCTACCCTTTTGCTTTTTCTCTTCGCTTTTCTTGCTCCTTTTCCTTTGCTTTCTAACCTTGCCTTCATCTTTTCGCTCATTTTTCTCTCTTTTGGTTGTTTTTATAATTCTTAAAATCCCCTTTTTCTTATCCTTTTTCTCCTCCTCTCCAGAAGGGACCCATTGTTCATCAAAGATGGCTTCTTCTTCCTCTTCTTCCTTTTCCCAGTCCTTCTGCTGCGTAATCAACTTTTCAAAGGAACATAACGCCATTTCTAAAAATTGAAACAAAGCGCCCAAAGTATCTTCTTTTTTATATTTTTGATATTCAATCTCTAGTTCATCCACAGACGATGCCATTATGAAAAGGGAAACTTTTTCCAAAACAACCACAAGAATTTTTAATCAAAGACAATCAAAAGCAATTAAAAAAAAGAAAAAAAGTTCCAAAAGTTAATACTTTTCTTCCTTCTTCTCTTTCTCTTTCTGAATTAATTTTTAATCAAAGAGGTCCAATTACCATATATCTTCTTTTGGGATCCACAAAGACGTTCTAATCAATCTCCTCCTTTTTCAGCTTCTGCTCCAATTTTTTTTTTCTCCCTTCCCACTTGCAATGAGAATTTTAATAATCAAAAATCCATACCTCCAGCAGAGATTTTCCAATTTCTCACATTTTTCAATGTCCAAAAATCCCTTTGTCTCTTATCTTAGCTTTCAAAACAATCCACTTTCAATGTCTAATATATCCAAATATTTCTGCTTTTTCCGTGGGGTGGGAGAGTAAAAAAAAAAAAAAAAAATTCCCTTTAACAGCTTCTCCGCCGCTTTTCGCTCTTCTTAGGGATACAATGTATCCTCCAGCAACAAACAGCTCAATTCCAGGCAATTTAAAAGGTGTTACTTGACCCGGCTCAGACAGAACTTTCACTCTTCACACTTCCTCCAGCACAGTTCTTACCCGGTTGCTGGCTTCTTCGTGGCGGCCATTGCTGACCGCCGCTCCACCGCCTTGGGAAAAAGGGGTTTTCCCAGAGAAAGGGGGGGTCTGCGATGCCCCCACCTCCCTTTCCGACTCCCCTCTATCTTCAGCTGTCCCTACAGGGCAGCCATATCCCCCTGACCCATCTGGATCGGGGGTACCTCGATGGCTAGCACAGCAGGAATCGCGAGCTGTCGCGAATTCCTGCTGCCCCGAAGCCACGCAAACCGGAAGTTTTCCATACTTCCTACAATCAAGTTTGAAGTGGTTTACATTTGACTACATCTGAGCTACATGAAAAACTGTGCTGAGTTTGAGAAAATATGATATACAGGGAATAGGAACAGAGCAGAATGATGGCTATTTTCTGGTCAATTTGAAGCCCACTGTAAGTTTAGCTGAAGAACCAAAGAACTTTATTATCTTCATAGTGTCATGTTCTGGAACTTTATAAGACTATGGAGACTGCAGATAATAGGGTACAAGTCTTAGACCAATGCCCTATTCTAAGGACTCAGGGCAGCCAAGAAGCTGACCTCCAATACCTTTGTCCTGAAGGCACAATTGATTTCCTTAGTGTGGTGGTCTCCCATGGAAAGAATGAGACACAGAGGCTGGTGTACTCGGGATGGGAGCCTAGAGCAAATTCTAGTGCTCCCTTTTATTGAAAAATTCGTACATAGTAAGCATTCACATTGTGGATTACAATAATTAGATATAGCACACAAAACTGTTTACAATTGTCTGAGCTGCTTAATTGTTTCTGGTTTTTGTTTTTAATTTCCTTGCTTATCTCAGTGACCCTTAGGCAGACATGTATGTATAAGGTCTTAGACTAATCATTACCCAATACTGAAGTCAAAGTTTATTCCCACATTTCCCCTGTTTTAGTTTTTTGATGATTGCGGATGCCTCGGTAGCTTTTCGCCATCTGCAACAACAGTTCTCCTTCCGTAGGCTTCACCCGACACATTCCTAAAAGTCCAGGGAGACATTGGATACAACAGCATACACAAAGAGAAAGTATAAAAAGCAATATCACTTCAACAATTAGGTGACGAATCCATGAATCATCCGGCAACCAGGACCAAAGTGCAGACCACACGTCCAGTCCCTCGTCCTCCGATTGTAATGGATTCTCACTCAGGGTTTGTTCCATATGCTGTATAGTAGCTGTAATGTTTGGAGAATAATCAGAGATATACATGCAACAATGTGTATGAATCACAGCGCAAACTCCCCCTTGCGCAGCCAAAATAGTGTCCACCGCATATCTGGTTTGCAGGACAAAGTCAAGGATTTTTCCTTGTTCTTCTTCAAGCAGCTTTAGCGTTTTAATGGTGTCTTTAAACATAGTAACTGTCCAATTGTTTAAACGATGCAAATCTCTATAGTTCATCATGACTCCTAAAGGAGGAATAACTCCCCTTGATATCTGTGTCCAGTAGTCATGATTCAAAACAGAGTTTACTTCCGTTGTGGAACGCGCATTGCGGATATGAGCAGTCCCCAAAGATTTTAAAATGACATGAGATGGGATTACTTTACCAATGGTGCAGACTCCTTTCCATCGTGCTGGCATGCGATCATAGACCATCCATCCACACAGCAACCATAGATTTGCTCCCAGGAGATGACCAACCGTATTTGGTTCAGCATAGATTAATCTTACAAAAGATTCCATTAACATAGCCAAATAAGTGGACGGTGGTGCGTATTTCCCATTTGCACATTTGGGCAGCTGGTTTTCTATCATGATGGGACAACATGTGGCAGGGATAATTGGACACCCATTTTCATTGATCAAAGATATGATATCAAATTTAGAAATATTATGTACAAAGTAAGTGAGATTTTTAGTTTTCATGTCATCCGGATAAACCCGACTTCCATTGCCAATAACAATTGTTTTGTTGCAAAATGGATATGTTCCCAAGTAAGTCATATTCTCTACTGTCTCATTGTGAGTCCAGCAGATTCCCGCCACCTCTTGGATTCGGCTTCCAAGATGCAATGTATTTATGTTACTTTTAGTCCAACTGTTAGACCACATCCCTGAACAACCATAGCATTGTCCCTTATAGCAGTCACCTTCGGCCAAAGGTACTGCAACCATTGGAAGCCCTGATGTTTTGTGAGTTGGCACGTGCATACATACCCAACAATCAGTTTTATTATGAAGGTTTGCTAGCTTCCCCATGTCCTGGATCAATGTGTTTCTTTTCCATTCCCCCAAATCCATCCCCTTGCCCCTTTGGCTGATGATAAGGATGCACACAGCGAGCAGGAACCCAAACAACTGTCCCCTCATCTTCAACAGCAGCGTATCAGCAGGACAGGTCCTTTCCACGTTGGATCTGGTAGTCTCTTATACCAAACTTTTGGTCTTGGCGTACCTGCAGAAGGGGAGGAAGCAAAATGCCTACAACCCCCCCCCCCCCCCAGGGACACGGCACTGGGCTTTAAAATGGTCAGGCTTTCCACAATTAAAACAATTCCCTGTAGGTTTCATCCCTTTTTGCAATGCCATAGCCAAAGTCTCCATGTTGTAAGCCTGAGAACCCACCACTGCACATGCTTTTAACAGATCAGCCAGAGTAACCTCACCTCTAGCCACCAAGGGCTGCAAGATACGCTTGCAGTCAGCGTTTGCATTTTCAACTGCCAATTTCAGCAAAAGTTCTTTTGCAGCTTCCTCATTAGAGATTTGCCTGGTAATAGCCAATTGTAGCCTTTCCATAAAATCATTATAAGACTCAGATGCTGTTTGCTTAATTTGAGAAAAAGACCATGCTGGGGTTCCCACATCCTGAATGCGGGACAACGCCCCAAGGACAGCTGCCATAACCACTGGAAATACGTGATCAGGCAAATTAGCAGCTTGATCTGCAATGGATTCAAACAAGCCTGCCCCATAGATTTGGTCTGGTGTATACAGCCCCCCCGAATTCCTTCCCCTAGTGACAGCCTCCCTTTGGTATTCTGAGTCAAAGACCACATACTGAGTAGAGCTCAATATCATTCTCATTAAATCTTTCCAGTCACTAGGAATCATGCGTGAGGTAGCAAAACTTGTCAGAAGCCCCTTTGTAAAAGGACTTTGAATACCATAATCTTTTACTGCTTTTTTAATTTCCCTAAGAACTGCTAAAGGAATCAGAACCCATTCAGTCTGCAGATTGCCTTGAGCATCCACTTGCCTATTGACTGGAAACAAATTCATCTGGGTAATCTCATCAGACTCTAACTTCCCCTCATTGAAAGTCTGATGCATCATGGCTTGAACTTTTCCCATTTTTGATTGGATCTTATCATCCACTGGAGTAGGCATTGTTGGAAATGATAAAGCACACTCCAGTTTTGGAGAAGGCGGGTGCAATACAATTCCTTTATAAGGAAGAGGTTCTACTAAAGTTTTTAAAAGAGGTTGTTGCTGGGTCTCTAAAGCAGTCATAACAATCTTCCAAAATATCAAAATTTCAGCTGTTGCCCATGGCTCTTCATGAAGGATAGTTCCAATTCTCCTCCATGTGTCTAACTTTAAAGAGCCTTTCTCTGGATACCAGGGACATTGCCGCCAGATCTCTTGCAGCAGCTCTCTCACATTATCTTTTGAAAGAACTATTTGCTCCCCCCCAGAGGGTTTAAAGATAAAGAAATTTGTCCTTATTAACTTCAGCAGCTCACTAACATGCCGTTCCTGTAGCTGAGAGAGTTTTCCCCCCATGCTCCCTGAATAATCCTATTGTCCAGCAATAGTTAAGTACGTACTTTACCTATTCCAGGCGAGGAAACATGGAGGTCCGGACACGTACCACCTGCAGTGGATCACATCGGGGTCACCACTTGTGGTGGTCTCCCATGGAAAGAATGAGACACAGAGGCTGGTGTACTCGGGATGGGAGCCTAGAGCAAATTCTAGTGCCCCCTTTTATTGAGAAATTCGTACATAGTAAGCATTCACATTGTGGATTACAATAATTAGATATAGCACACAAAATTGTTTACAATTGTCTGAGCTGCTTAATTGTTTCTGGTGTTTGTTTTTAATTTCCTTGCTTATCTCAGTGACCCTTAGGCAGACATGTATGTATAAGGTCTTAGACTAATCATTACCCAATACTGAAGTCAAAGTTTATTCCCACACTTAGCCTAAGCTCAGAGATAAAAGCTATTAGCCTGGTTTAGGATTTCTTGGAGGTACGCTTGACTTACTATTATTAGTCTATCTGGGAGTTTCTTACCTGAATCACTTTTAACTGTCAATTGTCTAATTCTGTATTTTTTGTTATCCTCGGTATTGTTTTATTCTAATTTGACCTCAAAATCTTCTCCTTTGTAGTTACTGTGACCAGGTAATGATCTTGAATTATCTTACCTTGTGTTTCCCATGGTTTCTAAATACAGTTTCTTGACTTGACTTTGGTGCATTTGCCTCATTCCAATCATGTCACACTGTTTGAGCAGTACATTCTGGAGGATACTCAACAGTGACCAAAGCACATGCAGACATACATGTTCATACAGCTATACTGTACAGAGAAATAGCAGAAGGCTAACAGAGATGGAAGGAAAGACCGACAGAGGGGGGGAAGGAGAGAAAGAACATTGCTGAGTTTGTTTTGCATGTCTCAGAAACATCTTGCTGCTTTTTTTTTTGGCAATTACCATATGCCTCCAGGTATTTATCTTTCTATTGTCACAGAGATGGAAAAAATGAATTTGGATTTTACTTTGTTATATTTTTTTTCTACAAATTGTACGCTATTAGATCTTACCTTGAATTATAGCTTTATCTACAGTACTATAAGCTGACATAAGCTGACATAAGAGTTTATTTGTCATTACACTCGCAAGCGGGTGCAACGAAATGAGGTGCTCCTCCACAAGTAAAAACTGGACAAACACCACTAAAAGAAAAAAAATTATAAGTGAGTATCCCTGCCCCAGGCAGGACTATACAATGTTAATATCCTGAAATTCTTATTAGTAGCAACTAATTAACCTTCTATGCACATTTACTTGTAAGAGATGCACAGCAATGCTAATTTTCTAATAAATGATAGGTATGAAGTTTTAATAGTAATCACATTATAATAGAGAATCAAACAAAAGCCAAAACTGTGTTCCTTTCTCAAGTGTATGTATGCTCACCCAATACCCACTAGAAATAGAAGACAATTTTATTTGGTCTAATTTTTTACACAGACCCAATTCATTGTTTCTAAGATTTACATGCAAACCAGAACTCACTCCAATGCTAAAATCTCACCTTCCAGAAACTACATAGGCAACTAATAACTAAAAAATATTAATTTATTGGAGTTATGTATACCTGTACACATACATTTTATAACTGTAATACACCCAGAGTTCCCCTGTGGTGTTCTTATACTCTTATTTTATAAAAAGTGTATCATTTTATATAATATAAAAGTAACCTTTTATATCTTTATAACCTTTTATAATAAAAGGTGTATCATTATACTATAAATATATAAACATCAATAAGAAAACTCCTGGCACTTTCAGGAGCCTGACATGCACAAAAGCACTTTCTGGACTATAGCTTCACATTACCCCAATGTTTATGGGAAACATCAGATCTTTACTTTTTTTTCAAAAGGCTAGATATATAGGGGACCAAATGGCAGGAGCAGCTACCAAGAAGCACTCTGCCTTGGTCCCACTAGATGTCAACATTTAAGGCCAAGGACCTGGACCATATACTCCTCTATCAAACCTAGTAAAATGCAAAGAGGTATTTTTATGAAAAAGTATGCTCAAAAATTATTCTCAAGAAATCCATCCGCATGACAACCAAATATGGTCATAGGAGGAAATGTCATGAAAATTTATTCCATGTTGATTTTCTTTCTTCCCCCAGTTTAAGAAGGAATACAAAAAATAGAATAAAATAATCTCCAGCCGAAAAATGAGACTCTAAAAGAAGGAAACAAATGATTAAATACACTTCAACCTAATTTAATAGAAATTAACCTGATTTGCAAGGTATATGGATTTCTGCATTATTGTCAAGTATGTAAACTTTCCACGTCACACATTAATTTCAGTCGAACCTTAGTCACTGTTTGGCATGGGTGAGTGTTTATAACTTTGGACTACATCACTTCTTCTGCTCCTACCAAGCAGTCCAGCTGTGGTACCTGGGCTTAGTCTTATGGTATAGCATAGAATTATAGAATAGATTTTCTAGTCCAACAGGTTCAGGCAGGAAACCTTATATTGAAACAATATTGTCTTAAAAACTTCCAGTGTTGGAGCATTCACAACTTCTGGAGGCAAGTTATTCTACTGATTAATTGTAATTCTAATAATTCTGTCAGGAAATTTCTTCTCAGTTTTAGGTTGCTTCTCTCCTTGCTTAGTTTCCATCCATTGATTCTTGTCCTGCCTTCAGGTGCTTTGGGGAATAGCTTGACTTCCTCTTCTTTGTGGCAACCCCTTAGATATTGGAACACTGCTATCATGTCACCCCTAATCCTTCTTTTCATTAAACTAGATATACCCAATTCCAGCAACCGTTCTTTATATGTTTTAGCCTCCAGTCCCCTAATCATCCTTGTTGCTCTTCTCTGCACTCTTTCTAGAATCTCAACATCTTTTTTACATTGTGGTGACCAAAACTAGATGCAGTATTCCAAGTGTGGCCTTACCAAGCCGTTATAAAGTGGTATTAACACTTCATGTGATCTTGATTCTATCCCTCTGTTAATGCAGCCTAGAAATGATCTGAAATGAGTTTAAGTTGGTAACTCTTAAGGAAGTGGACAGGATTCTCAACAACAGTGGTTCAACAGCCTTTTCTTCAGCACTCTTTAAATATCTTTTGTGACCATAGACCATGGCCACAGACCCCCAAGACTTAAAATTTCAATCATAACATTTTTTCAAGCATTCATGGACCCCTGTGACAACATTATAACACCTAGGGGTCCGTGGACCACAGGTTGAGAATCATTGCTCAACATTATTAGTTTGGCCATCTGTTTCTTAGACTTGGCTTCTGCTTGGTTATTTAAGATATCTTAAATATTATCTATGTGGGTGGTTTGGGTTTCAGTATAATCAGTGTGCTGATGATGCGCAATTATACCTATCAATCCTAGATTAGCCAAGTAAGTCAACTGGACCAAAGATTATTCCATCTTTAACTGTGGATGGGATTGCACTTCCTTAGTCAATCTGGGGTCTTTCCTAGACTCATTACTATTGCTTCAAGAGCAAGGAAAATTTTGGCTAGGAAAACCTTTATAGAACTCTATCAGGTGTGCCAGTTTTACCCTTTCCTAGATTTGGAAATCCTTCAGACAGTCATTCTTCACCTCACATCTTGACTATTACAATGTACCCTTCATAGGGCTGCCCTTAAAAACTACTTGTAAGCTTTAAATTATCCAGATGCATCAGCAGGGGTGGTGATGGTCATGTGCACACTCCAGTTTGGGGAGCTGCAGTGGTTACCAGTGCATTTCCAGGTAGGACTTGAGGTGCTGGTTAGCACTAAAAAATCCTATGTGACATACAGCCTAATTATCTGAGGGGCTGCTTATTTCCCATGGTGTTTGCCTGGCTGGAACAAGGTGGCATGCTCTGTATCATTCCTATTAGACAATGCCATCTATTGGAACCCAGGAATTGTGTCTTCTCCATTGTGACACCTGTCTCTGGAATGAAGTTCCTCCTGATGGTGTCCCCCCCAAAAATCATCTAGCTGCTGTCCCAAGTTAGGTGCCCTGTTGGATTTATTTGGGATGGAGGTATTTGTTAACCTGACCATTCAGAATCTCCTGAGAAGGGGGAATCAGATTATAGACCACTATAAATGTAATTCTTTCAGTATGAAATAACACCAAATGTGTTATTCAGAGCATTAATTTACAGTTCATCTTTTTCTCCTCCTTTCCCAGGTAGGAGGTAGCACATATGAGACTTGATCAGTCCTTTTAATGTCCCATAGGCAAAGATGGAGAGAAGTACAATATCCAAATGGAAATTTTCCATTGCAATTATTTCCTTTTATGATTCACAACAGTTATATTTGGTCAGCTCCCGAATTCATATATTATTTTGGTCTAGTAATAATCCACATTCTGTATGATATTTTACGATATGCTACTGCGAAAGTAAAGCCATTTTGTTCCCAAATATCTTTGCTCCCTAACCTTTCAGGCACAAACTAGTGTATTGTAGTTGGAACTTCTCCATATTTAAATTTATCTTGCATCTATGGCAAATGTATTTCTTCCCTCCCTGCCACCACATATTCTTTATATATTCATGTTAATAGGTATTCCACTAAACTAGTCTGTAGGCACATGCTTGCAATATCTTCCAGCGGAGAACATCGTTTCAATAAAATAAATTTAACCCCAGCATAAAAAAAACAACAACTCACAACCAATTAGCATCAGTTACTGGAATTAAACAAGGATATGGAGATACATATAAATATAAGGAAAAACGTGTCTGGCTCTGGCTCTATTCCTGGTGACTGGGTCTCAGCAACAATACAAAAATAGGCTTCCATAGGTTTCTCTCATAGGTTTCTTCAGCCTGATGGTTTTGCATTTCAGGTTCAGCCACCTAGCTAAGAAATAGGCATGTTCTTATTCAAAATTGGAATAGATTACCTCATTCAAAAACAAAAACGTATCATATTCGGCTCCACGTTTGATCACAATGCATCATTTTCAAACTCCAATTTGGCTTTAGGCCTACTTTCCAGCTGTATTTGCTTTGTATACATTTGAAGAATGAAAATCTGCAACCCAATCTAAAAATATTGTAGCTATCCTCTGACTTCACACCCCATATTTGGAATGGGTAGAACTGTATCATAAGATAGCTTTGTAATGTTAGAAAACCAGGTTGAGGTTTGGTCATTGGTTTACATGGGGAATTTATAAATTAGAGAAAAGTATTCCTTGTTCCACCACCTCCTTCCACCACCCACCTGAAAGGGGTACTTATCAGAAAGTTTTACATGGCTTGCGTTTTCCAGCTACCACTCCTGTGACTTTTTTTTTCCTTGGAAGACCAGATTATCTCAGAAATATTAAAACTTTTCAGTATCTGAAGTCCCGGCAGAGGCCTGATAATATGTGAAGAATGTATTATTCGCCATTCATTCAGAATGCAATTCAGCAAAACAAATGTGTAGGATGAGAATGTGAAATGTTATGTAAAACTGTCAAAATAGTGATATCACTTATAATGATAATAATACTTTATTGTCATATTGTCTTATTATATACTGCTTTTTAGCTGAGAGTAGCATATACATGGAGAATTTAGAATTCTGGCACTGATAGCTAGAGTTGGAGTTAAAAATAAAACTTTGGAAGGAGACAGTAGGAAATCAACTCAATCAAGAGAACACAACCTATTGTCCAAAGCAACTGAAGGCAGGCCAAGAAGCAATGGAATGAAACTAATCAAGGAGAGATGCCACCAAGACATAAGGAGAAAATTCCTGACAGTTAGAACAATTAATCAGTAGAATGAGTTGCCTCCAGAAGTGGTGAATGCTCTAACACCGGAGATTTTTAAGAAGAGATTGGACAGACATTTTTCTGAAATGGTACAAGGTTTCCTGCCTAACCAGAGGGTGGGACCTCCGAAGTCCCTTCTAACTCTGTTATTCTGTTATCTTCTGTGCTACAGAGAAAACTACATGACACCAGAAGTTGTAGTTCCCAGGAGCTGAGCACAGCTCAAGAGTTTCTTTAGCTTTAGGCAGCTAAGACATTACAGTCGAATGAAAATAGGCAGACTTGTCTGGTTAGATCTGTTTTCCATACTACTAAAACCAAGATCCATTAAGTAGAGCCAGATATAAAAAGGAAGATGATGACAATGGTCAAAGAGCAGGATAGTTCTGAGTGTGCTCAGAGCCTTGTGTTTTGTTTCTAATATCATAAATGTATAGTGCTCACAGTCCATTTATCCAAAACTCTGTTCTTCAGGGCAAACTCCATGATACATAAAATACATATTCTGCGGCAGTGTCTAGTTTTTTTTTCTTATTGACTGGAAATGCAGTATAGACTGTGTTCAATGGGAGAAGAAGCCTGATCCATGCCATGAATACAAAGTTTATGATATATGATACCAAATGGAAGGCTTTTTTTCATAATTCCATGTGAATATTAGAAATGTATTTATTTCCAAACAAGGTGGTTAAGAAACAAAAAACAGGTAAATTTGTCCTTCTCTATGCATTCTGAAAAAAAAAATAGAAAAGTAATATGTGTTTTGTTTAAGTGTTTTCATTTCAGCAGCAGAGGTGGTAGGTTCTGCAGGTTCTGACCAGTTCTGGAAAACCGGTAGTGGAAATTTTGAGTAGTTCAGAGAACTGGAAAATACCACCTCTGACTGGCCCCACCCCCAGGTATTCTCTGCCTCCCGAATCCCAGCTCTTTTGTTGCCCTGCACAGGAGAAGCAAGCTGGAAAGCAGGTTAATCGTGTGGGGTGGGAATGGGATTTTGCAGTAACCTTCCCCTGCCATGCCCACCAAGACACGGCCACAGAACCGGTAGTAAAAAAAATTTGAATCCCACCACTGGTATCCTTCCCCTGCCACACCCACCAAGCCATGCCTACAGAACCAGTAGTAAAAAAAATTGAATCCTACCACTGTTCAGCAGCATGTTAAAGTGGAAGATCTTTTTTTATTATTATTATTAAACAAATAGTAGAAACACTTACTGATCTTTTGCAAATCACTTTGATATCAAATTCTCACTTCTCCTTAAAGAGTCCAATCTATGTTCTATATGCATCTACATTTAAGAAGGAAATACAGAAAAATCAGGATCTCTCTTATAGCTTAAGAATCATAGTAGATTTGTATAGAGATGGTATTCCGCAGGTTCTGACCAGTTCTGGAGAACCAGTAGTGGAAATTTTGAATAGTTCAGAAAACCGGCAAATCCCACCTCTGACTGGAGATTTTACAGTATCCTTCCCCTGCCACACCCACCAAGCCACACCCACCAAGCCACGCCCACAGAACTGGTAGTAACAAAATTTGAATCCCACCACTGGATTTGTATCTATCCTGAAACAATGTAAGAACCTTTGTACAATGGCATCCTATACTTCTGCTTACAGCTACGAAAATACTAATGGCTAGTTTAATTTGTTGCTTGATCTAATTGCAGATTTGCAGCTTGATCTAATTGAGCTTATTTCTCTTTCAGGAGTCAATCTGGATTGGTCACTGGGACCAGAGTTTTGTTTTCCAAGCTTTTGTTGAGAGCCTATCTTCAGGGAACTTCTCTCGAGCAAAGTGTGTGCTGTTGTGTGTGTGATATTTATATGGTGCATGTTGTATGTGGCTTTTTAAATGTTGATTGGGGTGTGCTGATGGCTGGCTATTAAGTCATTGGCTGTTGTTTGTTTGTGCTGCCCAGCCCTCATCTTCTAAGTACTTGATTAGCTGGTGGTAACTCAGCACTCCTATTGACTGACAAGGGACCCTTTTCCCAGGCTTCAATCACTTCCCGGCTGTTTTTGTGTCTGCTTATCCAATGACCTTAGTAGCTGCAAAATTTAATGCATTTCATTTAGGATAATACTAAGTAGTTTCAAGATGCTTTCAATTTCAAAGCTACAGGGAAGTTGGCTAATTCAGTTCCTAGAATTGAAACAGCTTTTGTGAATTCCTCCTGGATCTTGTTCTGAGTTGAAGCCACTTCTGGGTAACCACCAACACAGGAGATGTACGCCAAAATAGAGATTTGGATCTGGAATCTGATAGTTATATGAATAGTGTTAAGTCTGGAGCATGGGTGTGAATGATGGAGATGAGCAGGTAGAACAGTGAACTTCAAACTCTTTATTTACATATTGTGACAGCTCAAAACTGGAGGCCTGCTATAGCCTTCCTTATATAGGCAACTTATTAACTATTCAACCAATAGCAAACCTGGAGCGCTAGCTCCATTAACCAATGGGAATAGCCTGTTAATGGCCAATCAGATGCTCCTGAATGGACCAATCCGATCCTGCCATTAACATCCAATCAGAAGTGCAGGGCCAGAACCCTGCACTTGACTTCAAGCTCAAGATAACTTTATTGGTATTATTCATTCACAACACCCCTTTGCCCCGGCGTCTGCCCACGGGGCACGATTACATAATCCTTCAGGTAGGATGGCTGTTTTATTAGTCTTTTTGATTTTCGCAAAGTGCCTGGCGGTTGGCTGCATTTCTGCTGAGGTAGATCATTGTTTAACGGTAGGAGTGCCTCTGGTTCCGAGTTCGCATTCCCGTCGTCACCAATATCACTGGCCACTCCCTGAGGTGAAATCACTCCAGTCCCTGGTTCCTGTTCCTGCGTTTCAGTTCCATTATCAGTCTCTACGAAAAGGTTTCCCTCTAATTGTAATTCACTTTCCTTTGTATCTCCTCCCCCCTCAGTTTGGTCATAAGGGAGTTCGGAAGTGCGAGATGGTAGCCGCGATTGTAGTTAATCTATGTGGCACTTCCAAAGTCTGTTGTCAGGGCACTGAACGAGGTATGATCTTGGGCCGGTTACACGGATTACAGTCGCCTCTACCCACAGCGGATCACCCGATAAGTTTTTAGCGAATATTAAATCACCTATCTGGAAGGTACCACATTGGCTGCTGGATCCGAGTGGCTTTTCCGGTTCGTAGGTTGGGTGTAACCGATCGAGGTGGGAGCAGAGCTTTCGCAGCTTGGCAGGAGTTTTGTTGGTGACGCTGTGAGGTATGATGTGCTGCGGGAAAAGGATCCGGTTGATTTTCTCGTCGATGTTGTCATAGCCTATCTTTTGGAGAGTCTTTTTGATGAATTGTACCATGCGCTCAGCCCTACCGTTGGCAGCAGGGTGCACAGGCGAAGTGAGCGCCTGTCGAATACCGCGGTCAGCCAGGTACTGCTCAAAAGACAGCGTGGTAAATTGGGGCCCATTGTCGGATACCAGAACGTCTGGTAATCCGTGGGTTGCAAACAGTCTTTCCAGTCTTTTGATGACCGCATCAGTGGTCGTGTTGCTCATTCGGTGAATCTTGAGCCAATTCGAGTAGGGGTCGATGGTTAGCAAAAACATGTGGCCTTTGGTCGGCCCAGCAAAGTCCAGATGGATGCGGGACCAGGGTCCCCGCAGCATCTCCCATTCGGTTGGGGTTGCCTTTGGTGGAGCGTTGCTTACTTCTTGGCATCTCTTGCAAGTTTTAACCCACAATTCAATTTGTATGTCGATGCCTGGCCACCACGCGTAGCTTCGTGCGAGGCCCTTCATGCGCACGATGCCAGGGTGGCCATCGTGCAAGGTTCTTAGCAATGTCTGTTGGAGTCGTTCTGGGATAATGACGCTATCGCCCCAGATGATGCAGCCTTCTGCGAGAACAACTCTGTTTGATGACTTTTGAATGGTGCAAAGTCGTCTGATACTTGGTACTTGGTCCAATGGCCATCCGCGTTCAACCCATGTGAGGACTCGCGCCAAGATGGGGTCACGTTTTGTTTCTCTCGCGATGTCACGGGCAGTTTATGGCAGCCTGTGGAGTGTCTCGATCTGCAATGCTGTCATCGTTGGTGCAGGATCATTGATAGTTTCAGGGAGCGGTGTATGGCTCAGCGCGTCGGCATGGGGAATGGCTTTACCGGGACGATATTGTAGCCGATAATTGTAGACAGCCAAGAATTCTGACTAGCGGGTCATTCTGGGAGAAAGTATGTAGGGAGTTGGCTTGTCCCCAGCGATGATCCCCAGCAATGGTTTGTGGTCATTTACAATGGTGAAAAACTGGCCGTACATGTACTCATGAAATCTTTTAACAGCTGATACAATCGCCAGGGCTTCTTTCTCAATCTGGCTGTAATTTCGCTCGGTTTTCGAGAGCGTCTTTGAGAAGTAAGCAACAGGGGCTTCGTTACCGTTAGGTAACACATGGCTCAAAATGGCACCCACTCCAAAGGGCGATGCATCACATGTAATGTTTATTGGCAAAGTCTCATTGTACTGCATTAGAATGGCGTCCGAAGTCAGTAGTTTTTTCACATTACGGAACGCCTGCTCTTCTTTGTGACCCCATACCCAAATTGCTTTTTTATCAAATAGACAATGTAAAGGTTCAGTGACAGTCGCCTTGTGCAGCAAGAATACATTATAGAAATTGATGAGGCCTAAGAATGCCTGGAGGTCGGTCTTGTTCTGCGGTCTGGGAGCCTTTTTTATTGCTCTCAATTTGCTATTGGTAGGGTGAATACCCTGACTGTCAATTAAGTACCCTAAGAATTCAACACGATCAGTACACAGTTTGCACTTATTTTTTTTGACATTCAGGCCTGCTTCCTGGAATTTTCATAATACCAATCTTAAACGCTCCCATAAGATTTTTGGAGTGGAGGAAGCAATGAGCACATCGTCAAAATAGGGGACAACGCCCTTGATCCCCTGCAATAGTCTCTCCATTAGGCTCTGAAAGATCCCTGGAGCTATACTGACTCCGAATTGGAGCCGCGTGCACTTAAAGGCACCTCGGTGTGTTACGATAGTCTGTGCCTGTGCCGTTTTTTCGTCAACCGGCAGTTGCTGATAAGCCTGAGCTAAGTCTAGTTTAGCGAAGACTTTTCCGCCCCCCAGGGAATGGAGGAGGTGTTGTACCACTGGCACTGGATATGGGTTCTGTTGCAAGGCGTGGTTTAGGGTGGCTCGGTAGTCCCCACAAATTCTAATTGAGCCATCCGGCTTAATTGGTGTCACAATCAGCGTTTCCCATGGGGAGTGGTCAGTTGGCTTTAAGACTCCCTGGGCAATCAACTTATCAAGCTGCTCGTCGATTTTTGGTTTTAGAGCGAACGGAACTCAACGAGGCTTAAGGCGGATGGGAGCTATCTTTGGATTAAGGCTAAAGGATATCGGGGTCCCCTTGTACTCGCCTAGTTTTTCCTCGAAAACATCCCTGAATTCGTGGGCGAGGTCTTCCTCCCAGTCATTGCTGCCAATTCGATTAATGCCTGTCACTTCAATGCCGAGTGGTGAGAACCATTGCAGGCCTAACAGACTAGGCTGGTCCTTATCAATTACCGTCAGGGGTAAGTAGGCAGTGCAGTTCTTGAATGCAACCTGGACTTGACTGGATCCTGCGACTGGAATTCGATTCCCTTGGTAGTCCTTTAACACGAATTGAAAGGTCTTGGTGCCGGATAGTGGGGATGAGTTGCTTGAGGGTCTTCCATGAGACCATTGAAAGAGACGATACTGATTCAACTTCCATTTGGCAAGGCCGATTTTCAATGTTCACGTTGACTCTAATTTTCTTAGCGTCTAGCGAAGAGGCATGGCCAATAGTGAGTGTTTGGTGGGCCTCTTCCCGTCTCGCTAGATGACTCACGGGTCGGTTTCTGTAGGAGTGGTTTCTCGCCTTACAGGGTAATTCCCTGTCGATTGGCGGAGATTGGTTTCTTTCGAGGTCTGGCTGGGTCCAAGGAGGCTTCGGCAGACCCGTCTGATGTGGCCTCATTTCCTGCACTCGTGGCAGAGTGTGTCGTGGAATTTGCAATCAGAGCAGTAATGGTTGGCCCTGCAGCCAGCGCATGGTTGCTGGGACCTCGGGTATTGGTCCCGATCGGACCAAAGGTGATGGACCTCTTCTTCAACGCTGTCTGATGACGAAGAGAGGTCCTCATAATGGGCCGCCTTCAGCTGCCCTTCTGCGTTAAGTGAAACTTCGCCGGCCAGTGGGTGTGGTGGAGCATGATTTCGGCGTAGTTGGGCAGCCGACTTCTTGGTCACCTCCGCTGCTGTAGCTTCAGCTATGGCGTCTTTAAGGGTGATGTCGCCCTTTGCCATTATTTTGCTCTGTACGTTTAGAGCGTCTAGCCCGAGGACTACTCGGTCTCTCAAGGCCTCTTCTAGGTCGGTGAAATCGCAAAGGCCTCCCAAGTTCCGGAGGTCTGCAACGAAATCGGTGACGCTTTCTCCTTTCCGCTGGTTCCTTTGATAGAACTCGTGTCGTCTCACGAGCGTTGGAACGGTTGGTGCATAGTGGGCCCTTAGCAACGGTTCAAGAACGTCCTAGTCCATGGCCTTCACTTCAGCTGTTTTCGCTAATGGCTTGGCCATTTTGAATACCGTCGGGCCGCAGTGCGTTAGGAATACCGCCCGTTTCTTCCCGGTTGTGGCATCCTTCAAATTATTCATTTCCAAAAACATTTGAAAAAGATCCATGTAGGACTCCCAGTCCTCTTGAGCTGGATCGAACGGAGCGGGTGGTACTACGCCGCCGGACATGGTTCCGCCATTGTGCGCTTCAGCCACATGCTTAGTTGCCTTAGTTGGCTCGGATGTCATCCAATCCCATCCTCGTTGCCAGTGTTAAGTCTGGAGCATGGGTGCGAATGATGGAGATGAGCCAGTAGAACAGTGAACTTCAAACTCTTTATTTACATATTGTGACAGCTCAAAACTGGAGGGCTGCTATAGCCTTCCATATATAGACAACTTATTAACTATTCAACCAATAGCAAACCTGGAGCGCAAGCTCCGTTAACCAATGGGAATGGCCTGTTAATGGCTAATCAGATGCTCCTGAACGGACCAATCCGATCCTGCCATTAACAGCCAATCAGAAGTGCAGGGCCAGCACCCTGCACTTGACTTCAAGCTCAAGATAACTTTATTGGTATTATTCATTCACAACAAATACAATAAACTATCAGGCTTCCTTTGTAAAGTTAGCTAGGTAGTAAAACTTGCTAAACTAAGGCCCAATTAAAGGCAAGCTTCCCACTAAAGCAAACTAAAGCACCTTTAAATCAGAATTTAAAAATGATTAAATTAAATGATTAAAATAAGATTATGTCTGATGAATTGTTTATGTTTTATACTTATCTTTTTGAGTATGGCAATCAGCAAGCAGACACCTCTCTTTAAAGTAAAATCAGTTGCCAAAAAGTGTCTCAGCCAAGATATTTCTATCAGCAATTTATCTACTTGCCTCATTTTCTGTACACAAAATTAGCCCAGTGACGAATGTCTGTTTTAAGGAAGATAGGAAGCCAAACACTTCAGACAAAATTCTCACCGAGTTGTAACAAGTTTATAAATGAACTTGGGTGTCATAGTTTCAGAACACAAGATGATTGTAATTCAGCATTTACAGAAATTAAACTTTCAGAATGTTGCTGTTTCAAACAAAACATCTTGGCTTCACTTAGATTGTCTGGAAAAATCTATGCAAATAAAATCAATCCTTCCTTTTACAAACTCAGTTGGGTTAACAAGGAAAAGGACTTGGATACATTTGCAAATAATGGATGTAAAATTCGAAAATCCTATATTTCCCCAAAGGCAAATATCACTACGAATGCAATCTGTGTGACTTTATTGTCATTCACATACTATTGTCTTCTGACAAGGATTTGTTTTTTCCAATGAAGCAGATTTTTTTTTCATACAGTTAAAATCATTGAGATCTGGATGACTATCACCATATGCAGATTACATAAAAATCCAACATTTATGCTAATTGCATGCAAATCCTTTAAATGTACTCTTTTTTTGCACAGATTTCCCTAATGGCCATTTTATATAAGTACCATCTGCTCTAATACTCTCTCTCTTCATACCAACTTTGCCAAACAGAAAACTAAGCTTTTTAGCCATTTTTCATAACAGCCACCTCTTCTGAATTCAGCTTTCTCGCCTAAACAAATATTTTGCAAACAATGGTGTAATTCAAGTTTGCAATCACATGCAACCACAAAACTTTGGGTGTCGTATTAAAGTATTTGGAAAGTGTTATGGAATATCAGCAGAGGCACACCCATGTTTCCTCTGATAACAGTGCACTGCCTGCCAACAGTTTTTCACTGCCCTTTACACAAACATACGCACACATACAATGAGCCCTCTCTACAAAGCAAACCCTTGGATTGACCTTTATTCTTACTGCCAGAGAGCTGTGGGAAAGAATAAGGGATAGTGAGAGATGGAGAATCAGAATGCATCCTTAGAAGTAATAGAGTAGGAGAGCAGGGAGATAGAGATAGGAAGGATATGGGAAGTGTGTTTGTGTGAGAGGAAAAAAGAGGGAGGGGGGATTATAGCAGAATAATAAAGTTGGAAGAGACCTTGGAGGTCTTTTAGTCCAATCCCCTTCTCAGGCAGGAAACCCTATATGTCAGACAAAAGGTTGTCCAATCTCTTCTTAAAAACCTCCAGGATTAGAGCATCCACAACTTCTGGAGGCAAGTTGTTCCACAGGTTAATTGTACTAACTGTCAGGAAAGTTCTACTTAGTTCTAGGTTTGATCTTTCCTTGATTAGTTTCCATCCATGACTTCTTGTCCTCTCTTCTTTGCTTTGGAGACTAGATTGACCCCCTCTTCCTTGGGACACTAAGTGAGATTATTTAAACACAAATCCACTGGCATTTTTAGAGTGTACTTTGAAGTGCCAATAAACTACTCTATTTCTAAAATGTTCAGCAATTGGCATATTTTATTGGATTATTTATTGGATTATTTTAAAAATAAAAAATAAAAGTTTTGTTTGTTCTATTTTGTTCGTATTTCTAACTATAACTGTATTACGTCTATATTCACCTGAAACAACATAAAGGCAGTTTATCTTATTATTCACTTATTCCCAGTGAAATACTTTTCTCTCTGAAAAAGAGACCAGTCTCCCCTTCACTCTCCCTTTTCTTCATGGAGAATAAAAGAAAATAAAAGGTACTGATATGAGGATTTTTTGTGATAAAACTCATATTTAGTACCTGCCTGAAGAATACCGATTCTTTTCTCCGAATCCCTACTCAGTTTCCTTTAGTATCTAAAGATCATTTCAATCAGGTGGTTAGCAAGAGAAGTTAAAGGGGGAGATTCTACAGAGCTGATTTTAAGTTTTAAACTTTAGTCAAGAGCAGGGGTGGAATTCTATCTGGTCGGACCAATTCTATAGAACTGGTTGTTATGATTCTGCACAGTTTGGAGAACTGGCAAATCACACCACTTGCTGGCCCTTCCCCGCCC
This sequence comes from Hydrophis major, assembly GCA_033807585.1. Classification (NCBI taxonomy): domain Eukaryota; kingdom Metazoa; phylum Chordata; class Lepidosauria; order Squamata; family Elapidae; genus Hydrophis; species Hydrophis major. The sequence goes on from CM066330.1 coordinate 170,425,577, forward strand.
ACTCACTCCTTACCTGGCATACATGCCATCAAACTTCCCTGCCTTTGGTAAGTTGCAATTTTTCCTTTTTTCCCTGACCATCAGCTGTTGCGCTGTGCCAGGAGATTTAGATTAGCTAGAAAGCAGGAAATCATTGGATTTCTTCCTTTCTACCTAATCCAAAAGCAGAGCTGAACCTTCCTTAGTACTGAAGCTTCTATTTTTCAGTGCAGATTCAGGTAGCAGATTGCAGAAAGGTAGATCTGTGAGTGAATCTGTGATTCTGTGAGCAACTCTGTCTGCCTATCTGCTTTGCCTGATTTTGGGTAAAAGTTGCTTTTTATAAAAAATCAATATTTACATAAATATTTATAATATTTACATACAAGCCATGCCCAGCCAGTCACATGACCACCAAGCCACGCCCACAAATTTGGCCACACCCACAGACCAGTTGTGAAGAAATTTGAGTCCTACCCTTGGTCTATTGGCTATTGGTGGACTCTATTACATTAATCTCAAATGGATGGAAAGATTGGGATAGCCAAACAAAGCAAACATTCTGAAGTGGGAGTCCTTATACAAGGCCAGCAGTTTCACCTTGCAAACTTTCTATATGGATTTGTGTTGCTACACGAGAGTCCATCACATGGTGCTTTATCCTCCCATTGAGCTCCCATTGAGATCCAAAGTTAGTTCAGTGATCTAGCATAGGTAAACATAGATTTTTATGCTCCTACAAAGTTAACCAATGTATCATACTGGTTTATACTGAAATTGGCAGTGGAGATTTAACATAAGTGTAACAGTAAGTGTTCATGAAAGTAAATAATAGTTTTTATAATCTACCATAAAGAGACTGTAGGTTCTTTGGAGAAACAGTGCCTTGGGGTCTGAAATAGGGAGAAGGGAAGAGCAATATTTAAGGCTTTCCCAAAATAACTCTCCTTTTCTTCTACTGCAGCTTTGTAACACGAAGTGTTACTCTCGCCAAGGGTGGAGTTTTCCAGTTCAAACTGATTACTGATGTCTGGCTGTAAAAAGTAATATATTACAGAAATAAGCAGGGAGCGAGTACAGACTGTACATTCCAAGGATAGTTGTTTAATTGTTTGGTGTCCTCCAGGAAGTCAACATCATGGCTGCCAACTCTCATGCAATCAGCGTGAGACTCACGCAATTCAACCAATTTTGACTGTCTCACTCTGATAAACAAAATCTCACGCTAAACCCCCAAAATCATGGAATGTACAAAAATATCCCTACATTCTCTGATTATATTCCGAATATTCCCCTTAGCTTAGGAGAAGGATGAGCTCCCAGCGCCGCCCCGCCCTGCCCAGCCACCCCGCCCTGCCCAGCCACCCCACCGCGCCTCTTTTCCCGCCTTAATCCTTCTGCCGGCGTCCCGTAACTGTGCATGATGCTGATCATTAGCAAATCGCTTCAGGAAAGCGAAGAGCAAGAGGCTTCTTCCCGCCCGGGGCGCTCGCAGCCACTTTGCCCCGCCCTCTCCCTCTCTGCAATGTCCTCCGGGACAAGCCAGCTGCCCTTTTCAAAGAAGGACACGAGGGGGCTGGCAAAGCCTCTTTTGCAGGCAACAGCCTCGGCCAGTAATAACCCTGGTAAGCAAAGCTGAATTGTCCGCTGCCAGAGATGTAATCCTGTCAGTCCTCCAACCTTTCTATTTTGCAAAAAAGCTGCCCAGCCCCTTTATAGATCAGCCTGGCGCGCTTCTCGCCTTGCTGGTTTGGGAAGACTCTTTTGGATCAGCTAAAAGAGAGCATAAGGCGTATAAAGGGTGGAATAATAATTATAATAATAATAAAATTTAAAATAATAATAATTTTATTCAGAGTTGTGTTGGATCTCTTTTTTTTGGGGGGGAGGGGTTGTCCCATTCTTTCTTGGTGTTCTTTCTGTCCTTTTTGCTTTTTTAAGTGGTCTTTCTCCCCTGGGTCAGAAATCCAGCCAGAGAAAATAAAGAAACATCTTTGGTGCTTAAATGGAAGCCACTCCATAATGGCTTTGTTTCAGAAGAAGGAATCACTTTTTCCTCTTTCTCCTTTGAGTTTAAATCCTAGGTCTCCATGCACCAGATCGACAGGACTGTACTACATTATTATCATATTTTCAAACCCTTAGATAAGGACTCAATAAGGACTTTTTTTGATGCCAGTAGGCTTCTCAGCCCCAAATTGGGATAGCCCTGACTCAACTAGAACATATTCTAATCTTAACACAATTTACCATCCAAAGAGCAGTAAGACCATTAAGTTCAGAATCTAAACTTACCCAATAAATATTGTACGGCCGCACAGCAGGCCGCCACACCAGAAACCCGCTAAATTATTAGAGTTGACAGTTCATCTGTGATGAAGTGTAGTATTTAACCTGTGGCATTCAACTACTATTCCAGAGTTTCCTTGTGAATCAAGAGCTGCACTTGCTGTATTTTTTAGTCTCTACCAGGGCTTTGTTTTGGTTCTATAGCTTCTATGATGAAAGCTAGGGCCAAGCTTCAGAATACAGTAGATGAGTTTTACAGTTAACAATATGTATATTTATATGAAGCACTCATTATTCGATTAAATGTTTAGTTTATACATGTCTGAAATTATGAACCCCTATTTCAGTCAACAAGTTAGTATATAATTAAAGACTGAGACTATAGCATTTGATATTGGCATGTAGTATGGTATTTGATACAGAAAGAAGAATACCCATTGATGTATTTGCATTATCTCTGTAGTTGTTTCGGGTTTTTTGTCTTTTTGTTGCACATTGAATTCATCCTATAGTGGTCTATAGTACATCACTAAGCTAATAAAGTCAGTTGAGGTAGAATACTGCAGTTACAAGTCAGGAACTTCAATTATTCATGGTCAGTGAACTGCATTATTAATATCTTACAAATCCGGTTCAAGTACATTGGTGCTGCTTGCATGTATGTATGTATGTATATGTCCAAATCATGACTAAAGTATGCATCAGATTGCACCATTTAAAATGTAAAATTGTCAAAGCTCCCTACCATGGAAGGGGGGACACCCCCCTTCCACACCATCCCCCCCTCGGTCGCTCCGCTCCCTCGCAGTGTCTCACTCCGAACTATCACTCAAGGTTGGCAGCCCTGCAACATAGCCTTCATTTCTGATATGTTTCAATAGGCCATTTTCCAAAGCTGCTTAGAAGTCAGTCAGTAACTGATTTAGCATAACAATAAAATTTATACCTTCCTGGGATCATACAGCAAGAAAGCCAGAATTTGTTTATCACAGCAAATAAATGTCAAATAGTGTGCGTATTATCAAGCCTGTATTCCATTTTCCAAATAATACACCGATGCCCTCCCCTTCCCCCATGTTTTTTTAACCAGTCCTGATCAGAATTTACTGGGTGAATCCAAAAACAAAAAAGCCAACCCACACACGTTGATAAAATCATGTGTCATGACAACCCCAACAAATATATGCCCCAAACAATAAATTAATTTGGAATAAAAGCACGGAAGAATAAAACTGCTTTTATTTTAGTCAGTTTTTAAAATATCAAGAGACAGTCTGCTGCATAAAAGTAAAGCCACAACAATAAAGGTCTCTAACTTTCCTAGTTTCTGCAGCTTCACATGGAACTGAGACTATGAGAGATGGTGCCCATGATAGTGTGGCATGAAAGACTACAGATTCCTAGATGATAGGAATCTAAATAATCCATATTTTCTAGCACCACCACCTTCTCAACAGTGTAGCCTTCCCTATGTGCATGTTGGAGATTGGAAGATTGAAGTTATCAAAAGCAGTCAGATAAAAGAGGACTATTTTATGAGAAGCCACACCATTGCTTCCTGCAAAACAGGTGACATTACTTCTTCCCTCAAAGGAATGTGGATGACTTTCCTCATTCATCCATTCCCAATCAATCTGGATATCCAAGAGAGCCAGAAGAGCCAAATGTCCAGTCCACACATAGCAGCAGTTATACTACAGAGAATTTTAACCACTTCTTTGGCCTACATACAGTAAACGCTTTAAAAATTCAGTTAATAACTCAAGATCCTGCCTTGTTCTTTCTTGTACACTTGCCCATCTGGTAATCAATGCAGAGAAGATACAAGTGCTTTTATCCTCCAAGGAGCCTGCTAAATATTTAGGGCCTATTAACCATATTCAGTTCTTAGATATTCTGGAATTTGGCCTGTTATGCTGTTGTAATCAGAACACAGCCTGGCCAATTTTCAGGGCTTAGAACTGTTGTGTATGTACCATAGTTAATAAAGTATGAGCTTGAGGTCAAGTGCAGGGTTTTGGCCCTGCACTTCTGATTGGCTGTTAGGCGGCCAGATCGGATTGGTTAGTTCTTAGGAATCCGATTGGCCCTTAACAGAGGATTATTATTGGTTGAAAGAACTACCGTTCATAGCTCGCTATTGGACAATTCTCACAAGGGTTGCCTATATAAGGCAGAGTTCACTGTTGTTGTTTTAAGAAGTCACTATGCAATAAAGAGCTGAAAGTTCACATTCAGAGGCTGTCTCCATTTACTCCGACCCATGTCCAAGTACTTAACACTGGCGACGAGGATGGGATGTGGAGACGTCTGAACCCAAGAAGCCAGGAAGCAATACCGAGCACGTGATAAGACAACGCCAACAACGGAACCATGTCCGGCGGCATCGTACCACCCACTCCATTTGATCCAAACCAAGAGGATTGGGAATCCTACATGGATCGCTTCTAAATGTTTCTCGAGATGAATAACTTGAAGGACGCCACACCAGCAAAGAAGCGGGCACTGTTCCTGACGCATTGCGGCCCAGCTGTATTTAAGATGGCTAAAGCACTCACCAAACCTTGAGAAGTGAAAGCCATGAGCTGGGATGACCTCGAACCCATCCTGAGAGACTATTACATGCCAACCGTGCCTACACTCGTGAGACGCCACGAGTTTTATCAGAGAAACCAACGAAAGGGAGAGAGCGTAGCCGATTTTGTGGCGGACCTCCGAAATTTAGGGGGCCTCTGCGGGTTCGCCGATTTAGAAGAAGCACTAAGAGATCGAGTAATTCTGGGATTAGATGCGCTAGGCGTGCAAAGCAAGCTGATGGCAAAAGGTGACATCAGCCTTGCTGATGCTATCGCCGAAGCCACGGCTGCGGAGGTGACCAAAAAGTCAGCTGCACAATTACGGTGAAGCTGCACTCCAGCAACACCACCAACTGGCGAAATCTTACCCAACTCAGAAGGGCAGCTCTCAACAACACACCACGAGGACCTCTCTTCGTCATCAGACAGCGATGAAGAAGGGGTCCATTGACTGCGGTCTGACCAGGACCCTCGCCCTAAGCCCTTACGCCCTTGAGCTGGCTGTGGAGCAAACCATGCCAGGGCCGAATGCAAATTCCGTGACACACTCTGCCATGAGTGCGGGAAATGAGGCCACATCAGCCGGGTCTGCCGCAGCTTACCAGGACCCAGCCAGGCCTCAAGAGGGGCCAACTATCACCAATCGACAGGAAACCGTCCTGTAAGGCGAGAGCCAGTAAACCACTCCAACAGAAATCGAGCTTTGCAAAAAGAAGAGGCTCACCATACTATCACTATAGGTCACGCCTCAGTTTTGGACACTAAGAAAATTCGAGTCACGGTAGCCATCGAGAACCAGCCTTGCCACATGGAGGTCGACTCGGGATCGTCCCTCTCGATGGTGTCTTGGAAGACACTCAAGCAACTTATCCCCACAATCCAATGCCAAGACCTCCAATTTCAACACCTCATCCTCAAGGACTACCAAGGAAATTGAATCCCCGTTGTCGGGTCCTGCCGAGTCCGAGTCTCCTTCAAAAAGCATACAGCGTACTTACCTCTAATGATCATTGATAGAGATAGGCCTAGTCTATTAGGCCTCCAATGGTTCGCGCCACTAGGCATTGAAGTGGCCGGCGTGAACTGAATCGGTGGTTGTGCGTGGGAAGAAGACCTTATTTCTGAGTTCAGCGATGTCTTCGTGGACCGTTTAGGCGAGTATAAGGGGACCCCAATCTCATTTAGTCTAGATCAAAAAGTAGCCCCATTCGCTTGAAGCCCCGTCGAGTTCCATTCGCTCTTAAAGCAAAGATCGACAAACAACTCGACAAGCTAATTGCTCAAGGGGTGTTGAAGCCCATCGATCACTCTCCATGGGAAACCCCTATTGTAACACCCATTAAACCAGACGGGTCAATCCGAATTTGTGGGGACTACCGGGCCACTTTAAACCACGCCCTACAGCAGAATGCGTATCCAGTTCCAGTGGTGCAGCATCTCCTTCATTCCTTGGGGGGCGGAAAGGTTTTCGCTAAATTAGATTTAGCTCAAGCTTATCAACAACTACCAGTGGATTAAAAGACGGCCCAAGCCCAAACAATTGTAACGCACAGAGGTGCCTTTAAATGTACCCGATTGCAATTTGGGGTTAGTGTAGCCCCGGGGATATTCCAAAGCCTCATGGAAAGGTTGTTACAGGAAATCAAGGGCATGGTTCCATATTTTGATGACGTATTAATTGCAGCCCCTACCAAAAAATTCTTGCAGGATCATTTGAAATGTATTCTTAAAAAATTCCAAGAGGCAGGACTTAAGGTGAAAAAAAATAAATGTCACTTATATACTGACAGTGTTGAGTTTCTAGGGTATCGGATTGATAGCCAGGGCATTCATCCTACCGAAAGTAAATTAAAGGCTATAAAAAACGCTCCCAGGCCACGAAACAAGGCCGATCTCCAGGCGTTCTTAGGCCTCATTAATTTCTATAATGTATTTTTACCGCACAAGGCGACTGTTGCTGAACCGTTACACCGGTTATTAGATAAAAAAGCATTGTGGGTATGGGGTTACCGGGAAGAACAAGCGTTCCAGAATGTTAAAAAACTTCTCACATCTGACTCTGTACTTAGGGAGTATAACGAGACTTTACCATTAGTTATAACCTGCGATGCATCGCCCTTTGGGATGGGCGCCATTTGAGTCATGTACTGCCTAATGGGAATGAAGCCCCTGTTGCATACTTTTCAAAGACTCTTTCACAAGCAGAGCAGAACTATGGACAAATTGATAAAGAAGCTCTCGCAATCGTTTCAGTTGTAAAGAAATTTCATGAATATGTGTATGGAAGGACATTTACCATTATAACTGACCAAAAACCGTTGCTAGGGATAATAGCCGGGGACAAGCCAACCCCCTACATATTATCCCCTAGAATGACCTGATGGTCAGAATTCCTAGCTGCTTATAATTATCGCCTGCAATATCGCCCAGGGAAAGCCATTCCCCACGCCGATGCATTAAGCCGAACACCGCTTCCAGAAACTCTCGACGATCCGGCACCAACAGCAACCATGTTGCAGATCGAAACACTCAACTCGCCACCTACAACCGCCCGAGACATCGCGAGAGAAACCAAACGAGACCACACCCTAGCTCAAGTCCTAGGCTGGGTAGAACACGGATGGCCATTGGACCAAGTCCCAGATGACTTCGTGCCATTTAAAGCAAGACAGACTGAACTTTTTTCCCAAAAAGGCTGTGTCATCTGGGACGATAGAGTCATTGTCCAAGAACGACTCCGGAAGACACTGCTACAAATTCTGCACGAGGGCCACCCCGGCATCGTGCGGATGAAAGCGCTTGCACGAAGCTACGCATGGTGGCCGGGCATAGACCGGCAAATCGAGCAGTGAGTCAAAGTGTGTACCAATTGCCAACAAGCCAGCAACACCCCACCAAAAGCCATGCCTACTGAATGGGAGACGCCACGTGGACCCTGGTCCAGAATCCACCTGGATTTCGCAGGGCCAACCAAAGGATATACCTTCCTGCTGACGCATACTCCAATTGGTTAGAAATTCATCGTATGATGGCCACAACTTCTGAGGCAGTGATTAAGATCCTAAATAGACTCTTTGCAACCCACAGATTGCCTGACATCCTGGTGTCCGATAACGGGCCACACTTCACGGCATTAATGTTCGAGCAGTACCTCACTGACCGCGGCATCCGCCATGCGCTCACCTCACCTGTTCACCCTGCAACCAATGGCCGAGCGGAACGCATGGTCCAATTTGTTAAAAAGACTTTGCAAAAAATGGACTATGACAATATTGATGACAAGGTCAACCAAATTCTCTTTTTGCAACACATAACTCCACATAGCGTTACCGGCAGAACTCCCACCGAACTACTGATGGGACGAAGACTCCATTCCCACCTCGACCGGTTGCACCCTGCTTACGAACCGGAAAAGCCAACAGGATCCAGTGGCCGCTATCGCACCTTCCAGGTAGGAGACCACGTTTATGCACGAAACTTATCAGGCGATCCTTTATGGTTAGAGGCAACGGTAGTACGAGTGACCGGACCCAAATCCTACGTAGTGAAATGCTGTGACAATAGATTGTGGAAATGGCATATCGACCAATTACGGTCACGACTCACAATGGCCAGTCAACAACTCCCCCATGACCAAACCGAGGGGGGGGGAGGTACAGAAGAAGATGACGTTCCAGGGAACCTTCTCGAAGGGAGCGACGAATTAAGTGAGACTCAGGAAATGGAGCAGGAAGGAGAATTGTTTGCACCGCAAGAAATTGCACCTGAGCAAGAAGCAGATCCACTGCCAAACAACAATCTACCTCAACAGGATTGCAATCAACCAGTCCAACGAAAATCCGAAAGACTTAAAAGACAACCGTCCTATTTAAAGGACTATATAACTACACTGTAATCAAGAAGCCAGGGGGAAGGGATGTTGTGTATGTACCATAGTTAATAAAGTATGAGCTTGAGGTAAAGTGCAGGGTTCTGGCCCTGCACTTCTGATTGGCTGTTAGGCGGCCAGATCGGATTGGTTAGTTCTGGGGAATCCGATTGGCCCTTAACAGAGGATTATTATTGGTTAAAAGAGCTAGCGTTCATAGCTTGCTATTGGACAATTCTCACAAGGGTTGCCTATATAAGGCAGAGTTCACTGTTGTTGTTTTAAGAAGTCACTATGCAATAAAGAGCTGAAAGTTCACATTCAGAGGCTGTCTCCATTTACTCCGACCCATGTCCAAGTACTTAACAAGAACTAAAATATTTGCTTAGTAAATTATATTTTTAAAGCTATTGTGTAAGGCAAAAAAGTTGGTTGCTGGATATGTTACAGTTGTATATGTGTTTGTGTGTGTTTTATTTTTTTTAGGAAAGATTAGGTTTTCTGCACAATTTCTACTTGCAAAATTATTTATAGAACTGTGGGTGTGAAAGAGATAGGAAATAAAACATACGAATAACATACAAATTGGAAATTTATTTTAAAATAATAGGTAGCTGTAATTAAATAGTTGGAAGGTTTGTTGATTAAAGAAAATAATTGCCAAATAACACCGGTTATGGAAAAAGCACAGGTATGCCCATATGCAAAGAACAGAAAAAGCTTTATTTTATCATCACTATAATTTACTTTTGGGAAAACTGGAGAGAGATTCTACTTATCTAGTTGCTATGTTATGAAGAATTCATTGCCATTTTCAGTTTATCTCCCTCGATTCCCCCCCCCCTTTTCAATATAATGTTCATTTAATGAGGGAAAGGAAAACATTCCCTCGTTTAAAAACATTTGAACAATATCTCATTGGACACGAGGCTATGAGTGATGTAAACTGAGACAGAACTTTTTAAAAGGTAGAAAAGCTTCTGGTAATAAAGCAAATCAAACAGAGAAGTAAAGAAGAATAGTTAAATGATAATGGTGTAGTACAGTTTAGTTACTTTACAAAACTCTTTTTGGTGTTTAGAGAAAAAGCTGTTTGGAATGGTGCCAATTTCTCTTTAACTAATAAAGCAATTTTCCTTTCCAATTCTCCATGCAATTTTTGTTCACATTCCTTCCCATCAAAGCTAAATTGTTTCTTTCCACCTATTTTCCACACAGACTTATATTTACAGAACAAATAACAATAGAATTCAAACAGCCTTTCAACAGAGCAGATTAGTTTCATCTCAGGCAAAATAATGTAAATTTAAGTATTTCCTCCCTGTCGCATGACTGCTACCTCAAAATTGCTCTGAACTGTTTTCTTAGTTCTCCAGAAGTGCTGTTAGAACACTTATGTCTCCAGTGTTGTGATAACACTTATATCACACTCCTTCTCCATGACCTTCTGGTAGAATGAGAAACTTCAATTCTTTTTATTATCTTCCATCCTCCATTTTTATTTCTCCGAAGTTCTGTTGACTTAGGCTTATTTTTACTTTTATTCACTGCCTTTTTGTTTGTGCAGATGCCTTCAAGAAAATTCCTGGCAACTACCTGGACATGTTCCTTTAATTTTCTTGGAAGTGGTTTGCCATTGCCTCCTTCTTAGGGGAGTAAGAGAGTGGCTGGCTCAAAGCAGGGGTGGGATTCAAAAATTTTAACAACCAGTTCTGTGGGTATGGCTTAGGCGGTGGGCATGGCTTGGTGGTCATGTTATTGGCTGGGTGTGGCCAACTCAATATCACTCACATTGAGGCACGCATCTCCTCGCCTGGTCTCTCGTGACTGTGGGGATGCTGCAACAGTCGAAAGTGTGCAAAGGGGTCATAAGTCACTTTTTTCAGTGCCATTGTAACTTTGAATGGTCACTCCACACAAGCAAAGTACCAGCAAAGGAGGGGGAAAAAAACTCCAGAGACATTCCTGACACAGGAAGTCTAGTCCTGCCAAGAATGTAATAAGGGTTAACGGAGAGGCAGTTTCCGTAAGCAACACCAGAATGTTTCCTTCCTGCCTTCCTTACAGGATTAGGCGAGTAATTTCTTCTAACAACCGGTTCCCTGAAGTGCCTAGAATGTTAACAACCAGTTCTAGTGAATAGGTGCGAATCTGTAGAATCCTAGCCCTGGCTCAAAGTCATCCAACATAACTCTTCTGATTTAAACAGCTATAAATTTAAAATAGTAGTTAAAGACCTTCACTTGTGTACACTTCTACAAGTACTCCAAATACTACTACATAACATTTTAGAAGTCATGAACTGGCAGAAGATAGCTGGCCTGGGTTTGTGAGATAGATAAAGCTTTGGTCATTGTGTTTTGCTTGCTTAAGTCCCTTCTTAATTCCTCTGGATGCCCTTATATTTAACTACTTTTAAAATCCTGTATAATAAATCACTATTACACTTGAAATAAAAACAACCTTGACTACGTTTGGATATAATCCTGAAATATGGTTATTGTGACAAAGATCTCATTAACACTGCCAAAATGTGATGGCACAGTCAGTTAAGATAGGGGAAAAACCTGATTTCACTAATGCCTTAGCACTTACATTCTAGGATTTAAGTTCGAGGGTTTTTTTTAATACAGTCATTAAAAACAAACCCATAAATGCCTTCAGTAAGATTTTAAAAGAAGCAACAGCCACAGCAAATAGCGGATTGCCCGACCTATAACTGGACCTTCAAGGAAGGCTATACAAAGAAAATTGCTTCAGTTTCTGAATTATCTTGTCTCTCTCTTTCAGACTGAATAACTGATTCCATGTGTCTGAACAACTGCATCCAAGGTTTCTTTAAAATACAAAATATTTTTAAAGCCAGTGTATATGAACAATTTTGGTAATTGTCAGGCAGTTGTATTTTTATGATGGAGAAAACTGAACTTTATTTTTTAAAGGCATGGAAGGTGGTGTAATCTTATTTCCATAATATAGTCATTTGTTGTGCGAAGCTGGATGCTCTAGAGAATAATAATATGGTTTTTTTGAAAAAAAAATGTCAATAATATTATCAAGGTTGGAGAAGCCATAGCAATAAATATATTCCCTTTCTTATCAACCTGGAAGAGGAATATTTGTTTTATGCTGCAACCTGAGCAATAATTGAAAGAAGAAGAGAGGTAGAGAAAGATTGCTAATGCCTTCTAAATATTAAATGGCCCACTTTTAAATTACAGCATGTCACTTCAACAAAGTATTTGACTGCCGTGCCATTTAGTCTGCAAAGAAATAACATCTCTAAAGCATCAAATAGAAACTGGCATTTAAGATTTTCTCTTTTACATACCAAGACCATTTGTTAGAGATGTGGTATGTTTTTGATCTTTCTTGATCTGAAAATCTAAAGTTTTGTATGAAAGGGAAATTCTTCAAAATAGTCTATCAACCACACATCGTTTTCCCTGAATATAATGACAGATCTCCAAAAACTTATATTTCACAAAGGATTCTCTTTTTGATCACAAATCAGGAACAGGGACAGGGTGTTTTCAGCATATAAATAATTTTTTTTTTTTATAGTGAAGCATAGTTTAAATATTTGTTAAGATGCCATATGATTTGGGCCTAACTTTTCTATGTGTAATAATCCTGCTGTGAATTAGGCCACCATTTTATTATGTGAATGCTTGTGCTCCTGACTGCAGATGTATATGTGGGTGGGTGGGTGGGTGGATGGATACAGACACATGTTGCAATTGCTACAGTTGTTACAGTTCTTGAAGGAGAACTGACAACTGACAAAGTTTTGGAAGTTTGGCTCAAGACTCAAGATTTAAATGGGGGTAACTGCCAGAATCCTGACAGCTAGCCAACTCTGAGACACATAATTCATTGTCACCCTTGACTCTGGTATCATAATTCATATTCTCCAACCAGTTCTGTGGGCGTGGCTTAGGTGGCGGGCATGGCTTGGTGGTCATATGACTGGGTGGACATGGCTTGGTGGTCATGTTATTGGCTGGATGTGGCCAACTCAATATCACTCACATCGAGGCACGCATCTCCTCTCCTGGCCTCTCATGACTGTGGGAATACTGCAACAGTCGTAAGTGTGAAAAAGGGTCATAAGTCACTTTTTTCAGTGCCATTGTAACTTTGAATGGTCACTCCACATAAGTAAAGTACCAGAAAAGGAAAATGGCTTCTTCTTTGTCCCGCCCTTCTTGCTCTTGAAGCTTTTCCTTTTGCTTTTCATAGTTCAGGATCTCCATTTCAAAAAATCCAAATATGAAGCCAAAGGATCTTTCTCCCCTTTCTGCATCTTCTTTCTGTTTTGTAAGACTTATCTTCAATTCCTCCAGGACTGACGGCATTTTAAACACTTTTGAACAACCACCCAATTGACTTTAAGTAAAAACAGAAAAAGAAAGAAAAAACCAATGCCAAAAACTTTTTTTTTAAAATCACCAAATGATCCCAGACTGTTCCTTCTTGTTTCTTTCCTTTACTTTTCCTTTCCGTGGGTTACTGTATCTTTTAATAAGATTTCAGTTACAATGTATCCTCGGGAGTCTTTTCAAAATTTTACTGTTAATCCTCTTTATTTTTCCAGGTTGCACTCCATTTTTCCAATATTCCAAGTCCCACACTTTTGCCTCCACTCTTCTCCTTTTTAGGGCTTTAAAATGATCAAGAAAAAATCTTTATTTTCTTTTTGACACTTAAATTTCAGCTTAAGGTTGCCTATTAGTGTCAAAATAGATTAATATAAATTTCTTTCCATACCATTTGTAATTGTCAAGATAAAGGTTTAAAAAGGGTTTTTAACCCCCTTTTCTCTCTCTTTCACCACTTAAAGATCTTCTTTCCTCTAGGTACTTTTAGATTCAGGGTACCTTGCTTAGATTTCTCTGTTGTTTAGCCTGGTCTGTCCTGCTTTCCTCTTTGTCTTTTTCCTGCACAATCTTATCCAGTCGGGTTCTTCTTTGAGGTGGCCATTTCTGACCACCACTGCAACCGCCTTCGGGGAAGGGAGTTTAAACCAGCCAAGGAGGAGAGATGCGGCTCCCCTCCACTTGGCTAACAATCTCCCCCCTCTTCACCACCTTTATGGAGTGGCTTCAGCCCCAAATCCAAAGGATCAGGGCACTCCAGCAGTGAGCACAGATCGAAACCGCTCACGATCATGGATTTCGGTCTATCACTGAAGAAACCCAAACCGGAAGTACGGTCATCAGAGCATTGTTGAATATACTGTTGGATTATGTTTTTGTTTTCCAGGATATTGTTATATTGTTGTTTTGGTTATTTTTATTTTGAGTCTTGTTAGCTGCTCAGAATTCGTTGGGATTATGAACACGGGTATGTGTATATATATAAATAATAAAAGATCAGACTATAATCTTATGTATCATATTATCCAAATATATCATGGGAATATTGCTTGAGTAACCAAAAACCAGTTATTAGTTTGGCAATTATTTCAATTTAATCAGTATGACAAGCAGTCTCTATGATGCAGTTTTCATGACTTGAGACCAAATGCAGATTAAATTAGAGTTCAATTGTGCTAGGATCTTCAAGGATGATAGAATTAATCTTAATGCTTAATTTTATTAAAGTGTTTCTCAGTTCTTGAAGAAGGAAAAATTGATCCGCAAGATAGTCTTATTGAGCTGCATACTCTCTTTGTTATTATCTATGGATAGCAAATGGTGTTATTGTTTTTTCCCCCTGCTTTTGAGTATCTCTTCAGACTTTGGGGAGTCTGAGATAAGTGCTAAATACAAGGACCAGTAATCTGAACCAATTCAAATGACCTGGAGGTTAAAAATATGACCAGAAAATACTGAATAAGTGGAACTAGGTAAATGAAACAGTTCCAGAGTGGTTGTTGTTAACATTTTTAAATAGTCAAGACAAGAAGCCCAAAGCAGGATTACTATCTCTCTTTTTATTGTAAGCCAGTAGAATCCTATTAGCAGAATGTTGGAAGCCTCCAAATAATTCTCCCCTCATTTTTTTTACTCTATAGGAAAACCAAGGAGGGTCCCGTTTGCAATGTTTCCCATATCCCTTCTCCTTCTTGGGCTGAGGTATCTTTTATATGCCCAAGGTCCAGCCTTTGACTTTGCCTCATCTCCCAAGGTTATTTCCACACACCATCACAGGTTGTTGAAACTAAGCAGTCCTTCCAAAAATCCAGACTGCAAGGGACTCTTGCACGAAGGTGCCTTATTATCTGGTTTATCTGCCAGCACTGTGTATCTCCCCCAATTTCTATCCTAACAAGAAGCATCTGTAAAAAACAAATTCCAAGCTGTTTATGTGATTGCTTCATTGCTGATGTTTAAATGTCTCACAAACAGATGTATGTTTTTCATTTGAGAAGGCATACATCTGTTACATAGTGTTCTCTTTAAAAATCCTAAATTCTCCTGGAAGGACTTATTAAATTATGCACAAAGGGAAGAGTTTAACTCAGCAGTACACATATTTGCAAGCAGAAAAACCATAATAAGACAGAAGACAGAAGTTGTGGCAGAATGTGTTTACTCAGCAAATTCATATATTTATTAAAAAGAAAAAAGAAAAGAAAAGTGGGTAATATTTCTGATAAAAGGGAAAGAAAATGTGGCAAAACTTCTTAGATATTTCTGTTATTTCTAAGGAATTGCATATGAAATATTTCCAAACCTAGCAGGCATGAAATCAATTATATTATAAAGCAAACTTCATATAAGATTTAGTAAAATAGGAAATCCTGTATATAGATTCCATAATCAATCATGGAGAATTATGGTATTGTATATTTATTATACCATATTGAATAGATTAAATATTTCTTGGCAAGTTATTTTTTGTACATTATATAATGTTATCCTATACCATGAATTTTACATGGTGAAAATGTTACAGTACTTTAGGGGAGGCTCTTTAAATGATATGACTAAAAGCTTTCATTTTTTAATTATAAAGTCCCCATTAATAATTGTTTTATATGCATTATGCATAAACACATGGCATAAATTAGTAGATTTGTGATACAAAATGAAACATGCTGAAATAATTATAATATGTTAATATTTGAAAGAATAGATTTCGAAGAGAGAGAAGACTGTTCAAAAATGTCCAAATTTCTTGACCAAAGTTCACTCTAGGAGGACATTAAGAATTTTAATGATCTGGTATTATATAGCCTTATAAACAGTTCATTGAAATAAATTTGAAAGAGGCTTCTAAGAAGAATGGACCCATTGATGCGCTAGACTATAAAGTTTATTAGAAAGATGTCACTTTAACAGTGATGTCTAAATTACAGTTCATGTATTGGAAAGGCAATACATGAAGAATAGTTGGATATATATATGTATGTATATTATGTATATGTATGTATATATATAGTATGTATATTAGTCTGAGAGCAATGATGGGATAAATAAACTAAGAGTCCAAACTATTTCTATATACATAAACTATTTCTATGTACATAAAAGATTTTTTTTAATTCATCTTTTTCATTGTAGTTCTATATATATCTTCATCTTATTCTCCCACTTGGAAAATGCTTAAACATGTTCAGAGAAACAGATCCAGCTATTAATGAATTAGTATTGCTGAAAAATGATTTGTGTCCTCCTTCTTAAGTTTCTCCTTAATATTGCTGCTTCAAATATATAGTTCCATTTCCCCCCACGATTCTCTGATTCTAAAAGTGCCTACATTTTTTTCTTTTTAAAGAAATGGTTAGAAGGAACAAGGATGCTCTTTAGGCAGCTTTAGAAAATCACAGCTTCAGCTCAAAAGTCACCCAAATTGATCCAAAGCAATTTAGTTCTTGTTTCAGTTTTCATCCAAAGCAAGCTCTTAGCCCCAGTAATAAATCACTAACATTAAGGATTTTACTCAAACATTTCCTTCCATTGAGAATACTATACTAAAGGTATACAAAGGACCTGGGTTAAAGATTCAGATTCTTAAACCTTGATATGCAACTTTTATCTACAAATAAGTAACAGTGAAATACTTTGCACGGTCAACCATATTCATTTTCAAAAATCTGTGCACCATGAAATTAAAGTGTGTTATTATTGCTAGCTGAAAAGCTACGTTAATTAAGCAAAGGACAACTTAATGAACGGCTCTTTTCTGATGGACACTGATTATTAAAGTTTACTTCAGCTTTCCAGGGTTGATATGATCTGTATCACTGAAGAAACTACGACTATCCTACTGTGAAAATAAATAGTGTCCTCCAACAGAAAAAATCAGGCAAAACTCTGTTGCCACTGGTCCTGCCTTGCCAGTTTGAAAACATGTCCTTGACATCATGGCTCTCTTTGTTATCTTTTCTTTAACAGAAAGTAAGCTGAAGAGATTGTTCCCAAGAAAAATCCAGTTATTTTACATCTGTATCACAAATAAAATCTGATGGATTGTTGGAACACCTGCTACGTATTTTCTCTCATATAATTTAATTAATTACAGGCAACTAGAAAATAACAATATGAAGACTAAAGCAGCCAAACTGTCACTTGGTGTCTACAAAAAAGGAAAGAAAGGAGGAAGGAAGGAAGGAAGGAAGGAAGGAAGGAAGGAAGGAAGGAAGGAAGGAAGGAAGGAAGGAAGGAAGGAAGGAAGGAAAGAAAGAAAGAATCAGAAATGGTATCACAACAGGCCACATTTTCTTATTATGTTTTTGCTGCTTTCTATAGAAAAAATGATATATGTCATCTAACAGGCCTTTACAATAAATTTTGACAGGTGACTCCCAGGGAGTTCAGTGCAGGAGAACTGATCCAAAATATATGTGATAAAAATGTACAATATAAAATAATTGGAAATACCTTAAGGACCCTTATCACTTTTGAAGATCACCATAGCGATTGTAAAAGTGAAGAGGAAAAAACAATATTTGGCATGGGGGAAGTTTTTAGAGGTGCCTGCTTGTAAGGAAAAGGTAATAAGCAAAATGGACAGCATCTCTGGTAAAAATATAGCTTCATTTCTCAGGTTACCATGTTATTCTTTACTATTCTATTCTCTTAAACCTCCTGGTATTTCTTACTTTTGTCAGGACAAGTTCAACTGTTAACTGTCTCCAAATCATTCAGTTTCAAGTATTTTCCTACAGCAACGACAATAGAACCCCAGCAGTACAAAAAATACCAAAAGAATTTATGTTTTTATAACTTCTCTTCTCTCTCTAAATCAAATTTGTTTGAACTTGTATACCAAATAAAAATGGACACTATGTTTATAAGCCAGTCAAATAACAACCCTTTTAAAAATTAAAGAAGAATAGGAACATCTTTTGCTAAGTGACACTAAAAATATAGAAACTAGGGACTGTAGGTAGCAAGGTCTCAAAATACCTCTGATTATTCTTGAGAAAGAAAGGCATGCAGGATTACAGATAAATAGTCACACAAGGGCCAACCAGACCCGCAGCCCAGAAGGTATTCCCCATTGCCATCAGCGTATAGCCGCCATCTGCTTATCAACTTCATAATCAAAAACCAACTTCAAGACAACAATGACAGCAAAAGAACAGCACCTTCCCAACAGGCCATCCTATTACCAGCAAATACCCTGGAAGCAACCCCCACAGAGATAAAACCTTATCAGCTGAGTCAATAATCCGCCATCAACAAAGCAGCAATTATTTGCAAAACAGCATGTGTTCCCATCCAAGCATGCAGAAAGCATGCAAGGCAGAAGATATATATAATCCCTGCCAACCAATGAGCTCATTTCTTCAAAGCCACTGTACTGATGATGTTATCTAATAGGGAAAATTGAAATAAGGCTCCTTTATGTCTTTCAATAAAGAGTTGGTCTGTTGCAAATTTCTCTAGTTCTGTTTTTTTTTTTTTCAGATGTCCAGGTAAGTGTTCAATTTTGCTAGTTGTGCCAATGAGTTGTCAATGATTTAATTGCTTATAAGGATGTATGTCTTTAGCAAAGCAAGAGATTTATGGATATGTGGTGTTGTCCCCTTATCTCCTTCCTCGTTTCCCAATAAAATATTGAATCAGCTTAAGTTAAACATGCAATAAAAAAAAAGGCCTCCCCCCCCCAAAAAAAAAGATTATTTTGCTTCCTTATGTGGACAACCACAGAGATAACCTTGGAGAAACTATATAGCAACAGTTATACAAAAGTATTTTAAGTTGGAGAAACAAAGAAAGCATTTGGAGGGGGAGAAAACCTCCTCAGATTTCTCCACGGTAACTCCCTCGAGTATAAGAGGAAAAGGATGGAAAAGTGGCTGTCACTTTTTTGTTATTGCAGACTTTATCAATAAAGTCAAACCACAGTCATTCCTGAGGATGTTTCCTGGTATGGCCAACTTCAGGGTGATGCCTTATCAGTCATAGACTGGGGCCTGTGGTGACTCACATGGTAAGATGCTGGGCCTGTGCACCACTGAGGTTGGCGACTCAATTAAACTACGTAGGAACAAGAATGGTGCCTCCCCAGATTGCCTCACCCAGAAAAAAATCCTTTCACAGAGGCAGGCAGCTACCTCAGTGATCCCTGGCTAATATGTGCCATATTCTAAAAACAATATTTTAAAAAGTCATAGACCAATACTTCAAATTTTCTGGGATCTTTGCTAATATATACACATCCTCTTCATGTGCAGGTAGTCCTCTGCTTACAACCACAATTGAGCCCAGAATTTATGTTGAGAAATTTGTTAAGTGACTTTCGCCCCATTTTTCAACTATTCTTGCCATACTTGTTAAGTGAATCACTGTAATTATTAAATTAGAAACATTGTGTCAAGATTGAACCACTTTGCTTCTTTCAAACCTTAATGTTTTTCAACTTGCCAATGAACTGGTGGGGTGGGATAAAGTAGGAGCAAATAGAATGCTGAGAATATGTGTGTGGACTGTGAGGGTTTGGCATCCATCAAGGTCACTACTGCAGGTACTTGAAAAAGAGATGGAATGTTTCCATAACAAAAGGATGTCTCATAATTGGACAATGATCACCTAGGGGTGGGGAGAAGAGGAAGATATTGTTTAACTAGGCAAGCATTTGCGTGGGAAAACCAGAGCTGGTTTTGTTTCTTCAGTAGCAAAATGGAGTATCCAATAAAGTTTTACTTTTGGGAATTCAAAGCTCCAGAGATTGTATCCTTATTTTGGTTTCACTAGTTGTACAGTTGACAAATGGCTGTTAAGTGAATCTGATTTTCCATTGACTTTATTTGTCAGAAGTCACAAAAGATGATCTCATGACCACAGGACAGTGCAACCACCATAAATATGAATCAGTTGTCAAACATCCAAATGTAAATCACATGACCATGGGGATGCTGGAATGGTCATAAGCACCAAAAATGATCATAAGTCACTTTTTTCAGTGCTGTTGTAACTTTGAACAGTCACTAAACAAACTGTTGTAAGACGAGGACTACCTGTATGAACAATATTCAATATCAAACGTATTCAATCTTGACATTCTTGCTGTTGTTTTTGAACAAAAGAAACCAACAACTCAATGTACCAAATCAAATTTAGAATTAATGAATTAATTCCTGGATCCTCTTCAATTGTCAGATTTTTTTTTTCCAACCAAGTTCAAACAACTCCAATGATACAACATGCCAACCCACAACTACGTATTTGGCTAGCACTATCAAAACCTCCAGAGATATCCTATGATACAGTAGGTAGAATTCTGAACTACTGTGCCATCACAAAAATTGGGCATTGAATTTCAATTCCACTTATGAAATAATCTGAAAAAATTTGGTCTAGCTTCCAAGCTCTTGAGCTGAAGATAATACAAAAATTATGAGCTAAAACCATGAGAATTGTGGGAGAATGATGGCAATTAATTGGATCCAGCTCATTAGTTGATTCGATTCAGTATTATGAAAAGTAGAAGCAGATCTGCAAGATTTCAGACCACTTGTTTTCAATCATAGCTGTAAAGGCCAGAGTGAAACCTGCAATGTGCAGCACATGTTACTTAATTCTTTTCTATCTTCCATCAATAGAAATATATGAAACTTATATGAAAAGGAGATGCAGAAGACATCTCCTTTTCATATAAAATTTCTGCTTGTAGAAAATGCAACCATCCATATCCAAATATTTTTCTTCTTATGTGCCAGAGCTTGCCTAAAAAAATCTGTGAAGTTTCTTCAACAAATCAAAATACTGTTTAATGCCATCTAGTGCTATTTATAGAACTTCACAAGCTTCTGCCAAACAATGCAATTACAATTAAAAGGATAATGTTTTATTAACAATTAAGAGACACATTTAAAGTGCATGTCTGTGCCATATTAATTCACTTACTGACAATTTACATCTGATTCCAGTTACAATACAGCACAACTGCAACAACAGCATGCATGGGAACATAAGTATTGAAATTGTCAATTCATCTAAAAAAGTAAAAGTTCACACACATACATAATTTTGGATAAGGTTGGTTTTATTTCCACAGATTAATCAAGATCAAGGTAAAACCAATTTGGGACTTACATATCAGCTGTCTAAACTGATATGATAATTTGATCATATCAATAAGCAAGGGGAAGTGAGGTAATTAAAACTAGAGAATCAAGAGCATCAAGAAGTTTGCAGATTGATTGATTGATTGATTGATCAAAGAAATGTATAGAGCCATCCAATTTATATATTGTTGACTCCAGGTGCCTTACAAAATTTTAAAAAATCCACTATATGATAAAAAGCCATAAAAATCCTCCCCATCCACTGTGGCAGCAACAACACAATCAAATCAACCACTTTATCATCATTTAATAAACTCTTGAATCAACTTGATATTTCATTATTGATTTCTTGCCATGTGAAAAAGAATCATAAGAATCATAAATTACCTACATTAATATATGAAACAGCACAAATTTGACTGTCAAATGGCATGAAAAAAACAACAACAACCAATCCTTTCCACTCTACCAATATAGGTCCACATTAACACATAGATGACACATTGAGTCATCTATGTGTTAATAAAACTTCCCAATTTATAGCACAGATGATATTGTACCCTTGACGATTGGTAATACTTTGGAGACTTTGTATAACATTTTCTTTGAACCATGAAGACATAATATGTAGCAGTTTGAGAATGCACAGACCACTGCACATATCTGCCCAGTCAGTGCTGGCCAAATGACTTTTTATTAAGGAAATTCCAAGGCAAAAAAAAAAAAAAAAAGACTGCTAATGCCAAAGATTTCATTTTTAATTGGGGGAGGGAGGAAAATAGATACAAATTTGCAACATGTTGAACATATCAAAAATATATTAGACACGCAATTGTTCTCTAATAAAAATTGAATGAGTATAAAGTTGCTGGGGCACAAACATCTGTCACTCATGCAGATATCATCCTGAATAAATCCATCTAACTAAACTCATTTTCCTTCTCGATTGTATTGGAATTGCTTACGGCATGACAATTTGAATGACAGACATCCAACCTGGAATGCCGGAATGCATGCTTATGTTTTGTTTGCCGGCATTGTCCTTTCAGAGATGTAAATTTTTAAATATCCTTTATTGAGAACAGGAAATATCTGGCCCAAGGTTGTTACCTTGCAATGCAAAGTCATATTATTATGGTCTTGCGGCTTTCATAAAAAATTTACTAAGTTTTTCAACTGACTTTTGAGTTTGCTAATGAAAAGGACATGAATAATTTAAAAGGGAAGTGTGTAAGCGCATATTTGAACTCTGCCTCACTACTTCAGTATGAGAGACAGCACCCAAGACACAGTTTAATGTAATCCCAAGAACTTTTGATTCAGGCCATCAAAGCATTTCATGAAATGTCCCATATAAAAGGTCAATATTGTCTCTGTCTTGCTGAATTATAGTTGGATTTCAGGGAAGAAAGTGACTTTAATGAAGGTGATTTAATTTCTGGACCTATATTATCTGTAATTAAAATTAGCTTAGGCTTATTTTAAAAAATCATTTTAAAATCAGCTGCAACTCTGCTTTTAAAGCATTGCTTATCATGTCCATCAAAAACAAATACCTTTATTGGGGAAATGGGGAACAAATCACTACTTAACAAACCACGTAGATAGTGGAAGATGTATCAACCTATATCTAGTCTACCTCTGATATTGGCGTGAAGCTGAATATGAGAAGTATATTTGAAGAATTATAAATTAAGGCTGTTGAAAGAAAAAGCCAAAGAAAGCAGAGATATGGAAGTGGCAACCAAAATAAGGGAGTCAGACAAGGGATGACATGATACAATGGCAATCTACTATCTAAATGGCTGCCACAACCTATTCTCCAAAGCAGCTGATGGCAGAAAAAGAAGCAATGGTTGTAAAATAATCAAGGAGAGAAGCATTCTAGAATTTAGGAGAAATTGTCTAATATTGAGAACATTTAACCAATAGAACTACCTGCTTTCAGAAGTTATTGGTGCTCCATCACTAGAGACTTTTAAGAAGACAGTGGACAGAAATGGTGCAGGGGAGTTTGGACTAGAAGATTTGCCCTTGGAGGTTGTGGGAGCAACATCACTTGACACTTTCAAGAAGAGATTAGACTCCCAGAAATGATGTAGGGCCTCCTGCTTGGTTGGACTAGATGACCTACAAGGTCCCTTCCAACTCTGATTATCTGTTATCTGACTTCCAAGGTCCCTATCAACACTATGATTAAGTTGAGATGAGATCAGAAACGCCACAAATCTATGCCCATACTGGGAATGTACCAAATTTTTCAGCTGCTCCTTTAAGAAGGTAAGAAAAAGTTATTCATTTTTAATGTAATTGAAGATTTTAACTATCCATTCTAACCTATTTTTTTCTGAAGGGACAGTATCACTGTTTTCTAAAATGCATGTACAGTAGTACAGAAACGGTCCCTTATAACCATCAGTCCCCTTTTGAGATTACAGCTAATTCTGAGCAACCCCGATTGACTTCAGCCACTTAAGTTGTTAATGAAAATGATGGTGTCCTTACTATTTTACTTCAATTTTCCTTTCTTTTTCCTACTTCTTTCAGCTGACCTGAGATTCTTTCTTTTTTAGGACATCTTGGTACAATATAGGGTAAATAAACAATTGAAAGTACAAAAAAAAAAACAGAGTGACATTGTAAAGGTCATAAGTTGAACTGGTTGCTAAGTCAGTTTTTTAACACTGTTGTAACAGTTACTTAACAAGGCAGTTGCTAAGCAAGGACCACCTATATGCTGAATCAATCTTTGTAAATCTTCTTTAGTGCTTTTTCAAAATCACTTTTGGTGTTTTTGCTTCAGTGTTAAGATCAAAAAATTTTTTAAAAAACCATTAAACCCATTAAAACTATTTCAACATGAATTTTATTTCAAATTCAATCATAATTTCCCTTAAATGGCTATTCTGATATGTTCTAGATTGTAGGCAGCAGTTTTATAGCATGCAGGCACATGCAACATTTGATCAATAAGTATATTTGCATTCCCATGGATTAATCTCCAGCATGTGTCTTGAATAATTTCAGGCAGGAATTTGCAAATATCAAAGACCTCAAGAATGCCTACTACAACTCTTTGCTGACTTTAACTAACAGACGGATATCTAGTGGTGTATCTGTGTTAAATTCAAAAGTCATTATATACATGGCACCTTTGGAGTTTGAATGTTTGTTTTAATTCTCTTTTAAAAAGAAAAAAAGCCAGAAAACAAAGATATACAGGAGAAAAGCTGCATTAAGTATATGTCACTCAGATTTAATTGCTGGCAGGTTTGGCAAAAATAAGTAAATGGCTCTCTAATTGTTTCAATCGTTCCCTCTTTTCCTATTCTCTAAGCTTTTCAATGAAATGTTTAAATAAAAATGTTGTCTTCATTGACTGGGCTTGTTTTGGTTGACTTTTGATATCTAGATTTTATTTTATTCATTTATTAAATTTATATTTATATTTATATTTCCATTACTCCATTCACTAAGATGTTGATTTCAAAAGATTTAACTGAATCCAGTTTGCTTTAATTAGATCTTTTAAAAATATCCTTGGCTTTTCTTTTTTAGATACATAGCCTTCTCTATTTTTTTTTCTACACACACACACACAAACACAAACACACACACGTTCTCTGAATGTTGAGAAAAAGAAATAAAATGGAATTTTGAGAATAAGACAATTAAGAAAAAAATGTCTTAAAACTTAATGATTAACTTTGGTTTGATAAATATTTGTCAAGTAAATATTCAAGGGATATTATTTTGGTCAAAATTCCTGTGAAATGTAGTACTTATTTTTCTTATTGAATCAAAGATGCAATACAGATTATTGAGTCCACTTCCTTATAGACATACAAATCTGCTATTTTGGATGGAATCTCCTTTCCTAGAGACCATCCAATAAAAGTAGAATCTACTAATTCCCAACATAGTCAGACAGAAACAGGATACTTAACATGCCCACTAAAAACAGTTTTCATTTTGAGAAATCACAGAATTTAATTGTTTAAAAAGGAACACACTCTAGTGTATATAGTGGCCTATATACACACTTATTATGTTAATCCCTTTCAGGGTATTTCAAACTTACCGAAAGAGTAAAGAGAAACAGTGAGCCAGAGAAATGAGAAAGGAAAAAGAATCCGACAAATTTAGTTTAAATCAACATTTTTCTATCCTTGCAAACGCTCCTTGTGTCTTTTATTTATTTATTCATTATATTTATATGCCACCCATCTTGCCTAGAAGTGATGGTAGGCAGCTTACAATCAAAAACCACTACATAAAATACTAAAGAATTAAAATGATACATATTAACAAGAGAATTGAGTTGAAACTGACAACAAGGGAAGAATGGGAGATGCACATTAATTCCTTAGTGCAATAAACCTATAGATAGAAACATTGTATTGAATTAGCAAGTATCAAACAAGTTTTGTCAAATAAAGTCCTTTAATGGAATTTACACATGAATATTTATGTAATTCATGCAATTCATAATTTTATGAATGAATTGTGAAAAATAAGTAATTTAAGGAGAAGCAAGGAGATATTAAAGAAACATATTTCAAAAAGGGGAGAAACTTAACACACAGGATGACCTTGGACCTAATCATTTTTTCTCTATCAGTCCAACCTCACCAGGTTGTTTTTTGGGGGACAAATTGGAGAAAGATAGATCAAGAAATAGTTTTTTTCTAGAAGAAATTATGATTTTTTAAAAAATTGTGCCATTTTTTGTCTCTCTACCATCATTTGGGTACCTGTTGAATAGATCAACTTTGAGTGTGCAAAATATTTATTTCCAGCTTGGCTAATTCTTCACATCTTCTTGATTTGACTTTGCTTGTTCTTATTCTTTCCTCTTCTCCCCTTTTTACCTCTCTCGTCTTTTATGCCCCTTCCCTTCTATAGGCTGTAATTATTTGCTGATCTATCTGAGGAGGCAGTTATATCTGACTTCGTATAAACTTTTTGGAAAGATTAATTTTGATTAATTTTTGGCTCTTGAATTTCTGAACATAACCTATCTAAAAGCACAAAGTAGACTAGAATATGGATCTATAAGTGAGGGGAATTGAATGAAAGCAGTGAAAAGGTAGAAAAATGAAGAACTGAACCAATAAATTCAAGAGGGTTTGAAAGGACCAATCTTGTAAAGGTATCCCTCCAATATCTCTGTTAGGTTTGATAAAAGTTGGATAGGAGAGAGAGGGGGCAGCTTGCTAATGTGAGAGCCAAGATGGCTCTCACTGACTGTAATTTTTAGAGCCACAGAATGATGGGTGGATCCTTAAGACCTCAATGAAGACTCTGCAAGAGATTTTTAGTGGCATTTGAATGCCCAGTATTGATCTATTAACTATATTTGAATGGAAGGGAAAAGGTGATTAAGCAGACCATAATTTTTTATACTGTCTTAAGCTCCTGAATGTGAGTCTTATACTTATAATAATCATTACTAACGTCCACGTTCATTTTTATATTCTTAATTAAATAGCTCAGTTGATAAAAAATGATGCTGTTCGAACCACACTTTTAAATTGTGTGAATACAACTGCAAGGCCAATTGCAATTGCAGCCCCCAAAACCCTGAGTTATTTGCAATCTGATTTTATGAATGGCTTGAATAGCAGGAGTATCTTAGTGGTAGACACAAAAAAGACTCTGACTGTAAAAGTCCACCTCAACAAGCAAGTTCTAATATAAATCCTCTTTTTCTCTTTCATGTTCTTTTATACATTTTCCTTTAGTGCAATACTGAATAAGTCCTATATAGTGCTCTTTCTCCTGAATATATGTCACAGCCAGCTCGTTATTTGAAAATCATCATAATTTGAACATTGCTTAGCCTGACATTTTATTCAGAGTTTAACCCCGTTCCCAGATATATAAAGTTGCTTTGTTACTAAATATGTTATCAGTTCTTCTAAATATTTCCATTACTGCGTGCTCTAAGATGTTAATTTAAAAAATTTTAACTGAATCCAGTTTGCTTTAATTAGATCTTTTAAAAAGTTCCTTGTTTTTCTTTTTTAGATACATAGCCTAAGTCAGTGTGTGTGTGTGTGTGTGTGTGTGTGTGTTGTGCGTGCTTTGGATTGATAAATATATGTCAAGTATATATTCAGGGGCTATTATTTTGGTCAAAATTCTGGTGAAATATAGTATTTATTTTGATTATTGATTCAAAAGTTGTGTGACAGATTACTGTGTCCACCTTTTTTATAAACACAGAATCTGGTATTTTGATGGAATTATCTTTTTTCCAGACCTTCCAATAAAAGTAGAACCTACGAATTTCCAAATAGTCAAACACAAACAGGATACTTAACATTTTCACTGAAAATGGTTTCTGCTTAGAGAAAAATACAGAATTGAATTATTTAAAAGCGATCACACTCAAGTGGTTCCACTAATGCCTATATACACACCCAATATGTTAATCCCTTTCAGGGTAAGTGAACACAAAGATCAGAGAGGAAATTTAAAAAAAACACAATGAGCCAGAGATATGAGATAACAAAAGGAATCCACTAAATTTAGTTTAAAATCAATATTTTGTTTTCTATATCTTCTATCATTGCAAACCCTCTTTTGCTTTTACTATGTCTGCACATTGCTTTATGCATTGCCTTTTGTCTTTAAGGATCAATATTATGTGCTACACAAATATAACCTAAATTGTAGAAAAACACTGAACAAGTTAGAATAAGCAGGAATTGAAAAATATATCTATTTGTAGTAAAGTAGCTGGGCTTTCCAGCATTTTCTTATGCCTAAACAGCTTTATACAGAATGTAGTCACCATCTTAGAATTTACAGCTCTTCATGGGGAAACATGGTCATTTTGAATGAACTATTAATTCAAATACTTCAAACATGCCCCAAATTAAAACCCAGATATTTCTCCCAAGAACGAAGCTTCACCATTGCTTAAAGGTGACTCCTTGAAAAAGATGCTGGTAAGACTTTTGAAAGGACTGTTAACTCCCTTACTTAAATCGTCAAGTAATGTGCTTTCCTCATTCTTATCTTTAAACCTCAAAGTCATCAGAATGTTGTTTCTAGCTGTTATTTCCAATGTGAATACATGAAGGAGGTACTAAATTCAAGGAAAGAAATCATATTAATAGTATTTAATTAATTTGATCAAATTAGTTTTTAACTTTGCCCTAGCTGGCCATTGTACTTATTTATTCATTTATTTATTTAGGTTAGGGTTTTCAATATCCTAGAATAGTTCAGGGCCTATAAAGGTGTCTTCTGTCATCTTTCATCTGTTGCCATAGCTTAGATGCCATACTGTTCCTCTAAGAAGGAATAGACATAATGTTATTCATACAAATTTGGGAGCAGGCAGATGGTGAAACTTTTCACCACTCAAAAGCTCCATTTTGAGGAAACACAGCTAGGGAAAATATATCTAGGTACAATGATACAGTATTGGTCAACAGTACATTTTTAAAGGTTGGAAAACATTTTAAAAAACATTTACAATTGCTTATGGGTGAATGTAATATGATTTTTTGACTCCCTTTCTTCCTACTGTGATTTCCAAATCAGATGTGTGGATTTTAACTCCCAGAATTTTCCAGCCAGCATGTTGGCTGGGGAATTTGTGACATTAAAGTCTGTACAATTTAAAGTTGCCAAGTTTGAAAAAAATAAAAAGACTATTTTAGTCATTTTATCCTAATTGTTACAACAGGATAATCTGTAAAACACTTGCCTTTGTCACTCAACTGTGGCTGGTTTGAAGCCCAAAAGGAGGTTGTTTTAGGTTGCATGAATTTATTTTATTACTTCTTAATTTCTTGCCCCAAATCAGGCAATTCCATCATTTCCAATTATTTAAGATAGAAAGTTTTCATCCCCAGAATTTAGAGTGTTTAGAGAGTTGCTAAAATCTAGGGCTGTTGGGTGAAAGCCTTCCGCTTTTGATGCTTAAAACATGAATTTAAATGCATGTGTGATTGTATAGATAATAAAAATATTTGTACATTCCAGAAGAGCTGGACACAGGAAGAAAAGTAATAGAAAATTGCTTTCCTAGTACAGAAAGGTGAGAGAACATAGTAAGAAGTTATTGTAAAATGAGAGGATATGATAGACTTCATTTTATAGCAAATATTTTCCAAGCAGTTGCGAAAATACCTCAACCAGATTAGAGTCAAGATGGCATGAATACGAGATAGCAGCAGTTTAAAAATAAGGGATGAGATCCCCTAATGAAGTGGTTCTTAAACTGTGATTCCTGGGGAAGGGGGGTGTTATGTCATCACAGGGGGTCCATGAAGGCTTGAAGAAATGTCATAATTTAAATCTTGATTTAAGATGTGGGGATCCGTGGCTATAGCCACAAAAACTATTTAAAGGAGGTTCGTGTTGAAGAAAAGGTTAAGAACCATTGGTCAAATGAGGTCTGTGGACTTCAAGAGACTGATGGGGAGTTTTATATTATTAACCAAATATTGGAGGTCTGTCCTATCTTAAATTACATAAAATCAAAACAAGGTTATTTTGAGGTTCTTTTTCATGCTTGCTTTTATCTCAAGACTGTGTAATTACTTTTCCATGTAACTCCTTAATGGTCCCTTCCTTCCTTCACAGTTCTCTTATATCTTCCCCAAGGTCAGCTCTAAATTCTTTTACACTTTCTCCATATAGGAACAACAGACTAAGATACAATATATTTCAAAATTATAGCATATATATTCCACCTCCTCTTCCCATGACAAAACAGCTGCAGAAGTAGCTGTTTTTGTAAAAAAAATTTCAGCTGTCTGCAACTGAGTTGCCTCACATTTCACTATTCTTAATTTGATAACAAATTTGATGATCTCTAGGTGCCATACCCAAAGCATTTGAGGTTGTACATTGAAGTCTCAGATTGTGCAACTTTTAGTTAGCCTAGAATTCATAAGAAGGGACTAAGCAAGAGAGAGTGAAGCCAGATGAACATCAGAAGAAGAAGAAATAATGCAGGATGTCATAGATTCAGGCACGGGTAGAATGAATGGAGACAGTCTTAGTCGGTGACTTTCAACTCTTTATTGCATAGTGACTTCTTACTTGTATAACAACAACTCTACTTATATAGGTAATGCTAATGTTAAATAACCAATAGGAGCTTGTGAAATGCTAGCTCCAGTACCAATAAGAGTCCTTCGTTAAGGGCCAATCAGATTCTCAGAACCCGACCAATCCGATCTAGCCGCTTAACACCCAATCAGAAGTGCAGGGCCAGAACCCTGCACTTTACCTCAAGCTTGCCTTTATTCAACTATTTACATACATAACACCCCTTCCCCCTGGCTTCACAATTAGTTTGTGACTATGTAGTCCTTTAAATAGGACGGTTGTCTCTTGGGTCTGTCAGATTTTCTTTGGACTCGCTGCGTGCAGTCCCGTTGAGGTAGGGTGTTGTTTTGTAGTGGCTCAGCTTCTTGTTCTGGAGCGTACGATTCTTCTTCCTGCTCCATTTCCGGGATTTCACTTGATTCATCACTTTCCTGGAACAGGTTTCCTGGCATATCGTCATATTCTCTTCCTTCCCCCCCCCTCAGTTTGGTCGTTGGGAAGGTGTTGGTTAGCAGTTATAAATCGTGACCGTAATTGGTCAATATGTCTTTTCCATAGTCTCTCATCTATACATTTTACAATATAGGATCTGGGCCCAGTCTCACGTATTATCATTGCTTCAATCCAAACTGGGTCGCCCGATAAATTCCTTGCATAAACGGGGTCGCCTACCTGGAAGGTACGGTAGCGCCCGCTGGATCCTGGAGGCTTCTCTGGCTCGTAAGCAGGGTGCAGTCGGTCGAGGCGGAAATGGAGTTTTCGCCCCATGAGAAGTTCAGCGGGAGTTCTGCCAGTTTCGCTGTGCGGAGTGATGTGTTGTAGAAGTAGAATGCGGTTTATTTTTTCGTCAAGATTATCATAGTCCATCTTTTGTAAAGTCTTTTTTACAAATTGTACCATGCGTTCCGCTCGGCCGTTGGTAGCAGGATGCGCCGGCGAGGTGAGCGCATGGCGGATGCCGTTGTAAGCAAGGTACTGTTCAAACATTAGCGCTGTAAACTGTGGTCCGTTATCGGACACTAGGACGTCCGGCAATCCATGAGTTGCAAAGAGTCTATTGAGGACTTTAATTACTGCCTCGGAGGTTGTATTGGCCATCCGATGAATTTCAAACCAATTAGAGTATGCATCAACAGTCAACAGCAATGTCTGTCCTTTGATCGGCCCTGCGAAATCCAGGTGGATTCTGGACCAGGGTCCACGTGGCGTCTCCCATTCGGTCGGTGCAGCTTTTGGCGGTGCGTTGCTGGTTTGTTGGCACTTGGTACAGGCCTTGACCCATTGCTCGATGTGTCGGTCCATGCCTGGCCACCACGCGTAGCTCCGTGCGAGAGCCTTCATTCGTACGATCCCGGGATGTCCTTCATGCAGGATTTGTAACAGCGTTTTTTGGAGTCGTTCTGGGATGACGACTCTATCGCCCCAGATAACGCAGCCTTTTTGAGAAAAAAGTTCAGTTTATCTTGTTTTAAATGGCGCGAAGTCATCTGGGATCTGGTCCAATGGCCATCCACGCTCTACCCAGCCTAGAACTCGTGCTAGGGTGTGGTCTCGTCTGGTCTCCCTCGCGATATCTCGAGCGGTCATAGGAGGCGAGTTGAGCGTTTCAATTTGTAACACCGATACTGTTGGTGCCGGATCGTCGAGGGTCTCTGGTAGCGGTGCTCTGCTGAGTGCGTTGGCATGGGGAATGTCTTTCCCCGGTTGATGTAACAATCGATAATTATAAGCAGCTAGAAACTCTGACCAGCGAGTCATTCTTGGGGACAATATATAGGGAGTTGGTTTGTCCCCAGCGATTATCCCCAATAAAGGTTTGTGGTTGGTTACAATTGTAAATGTCCTTCCATATACATACTCATGGAATTTTTTAACGGCTGACACAATTGCAAGAGCCTCCTTAACTATTTGTCCATAGTTACGTTCTGCCTGGGATAGAGTCTTCGAAAAGTATGCAACGGGAGCCTCATTTCCATTAGGTAGCACATGGCTCAAAATAGCGCCCACCCCAAACGGTGAGGCATCACAAGTTATAACCAAGGGTAATGTTTCATTATATTGCATAAGTACAGAATCAGATGTAAGTAAATCTTTTACATTTCTAAACGCTTTTTCTTCTCGATAACCCCAAACCCATAATGCTTTCTTATCTAATAACCGGTGTAATGGTTCAGCCACAGTCGCCTTATGCGGTAAAAATACATTGTAGAAATTGATAAGGCCTAAAAATGCTTGAAGATCAGTTTTGTTACGAGGTCTGAGAGCATTCCTAATTGCCCTTAATTTACTCTCAGTTGGGTGAATACCCTGACTACCAATGCGATAACTTAGAAATTCAACACTTTCGGTATACAGATAACATTTATCCTTTTTACTTTCAATCCCGCTTCTTGGAATTTTTTAAGCACACATTTTAAACGATTCTGTAGAATTTTTTTACTAGGAGCTGCAATCAATACATCATCAAAATACAGAACCACGACCTTGATTCCCTGTAACAATCGTTCCATTAAACTTTGGAATATTCCCGGGGCCACACTCACCCCGAACTGCAATCGGGTACATTTAAAAGCACCTCTGTGCGTTACTATTGTTTGGGCTTGGGCTGTTTTATCGTCCACGGGCAATTGTTGATAGGCTTGAGCTAAATCTAGCTTAGCGAAAACCTTTCCACCTCCCAGGGAATGAAGGAGGTGCTGCACCACCGGCATTGGATACGCGTTCTGTTGGAGGATGTGGTTTAGAGTGGCCCGGTAGTCCCCACAGATTCAGATTGACCCATCTGGTTTCATGGGAGTTACAATAAGAGTTTCCCATGGGGAGTGATCAATGGGTTGCAGTGCCCCTTGTTTAATTAGTTTGTCAAGTTGTTCATCTATCTTGGCCTTAAGGGCGAACGGAACTCGACGGGGCTTTAAACGGATCGGGGTGACCTTAGGGTCGAGGCTGAACGAAATTGGGGTCCCCTTATACTTGCCCAGACGGTCTGCGAAGACATCGCTGAATTCGGACATAAGATCCTCCTCCCACTCGCAATCACCGACTTGGTTCACGCCGGCTAACTCGATGCCGAGTGGCGCAAACCATTGGAGGCCCAACAAACTAGGCCTGTCCCTATCGATGATCGTTAGAGGTAAGTAGGCCGTATGCTTTTTAAACGAGACGCGGACTCGACAAGACCCGACCACAGGGATCCGATTCCCTTGGTAATCTTTAAGGATAAGGCGTTGCATTCGAAGGTATGGCGTTGGATGGTAGGAATGAGTTGCTTTAATGTTTTCCACGACACCATCGAGAGGGACGATCCCGAGTCGACCTCCATGTGGCAGGGTTGGTTCTCTATGGCTACTGTAACTCGAATCTTCTTAGCGTCCAGGGCCGAGACGTGACCTATAGTGATAGTATGGTGAGCCTCTTCTTTCTGCAATGCTCGATATCTGTAGGAGTGGTTTGCTGGGTCTCACCTTACAGGACGGTTTCCTGCCGATTGGTGAAAGTTGGTTCCCTTTGAGGCCGGGCTTGGTCCCGGTAAACTGCGACAGACTCGACCGATGTGGCCTCGTTTCCCGCACTCGTGGCAGAGTGCGTTGCAGAATTTGCAGTCTACCCTGGGATGGTTTGCCCCGCAGCCAGCGCAAGGGCGTGAGGTTTTAGGACGAGGGTCCCGGTTGGAATGCAGTCGATGGACCCCTTCTTCGTCGCTGTCTGATGACGAAGAGAGGTCCTCGTGGTGCGTCGTAACGAGCTGCTCTTCCGACTTGGATAAAAGGTCGCCAGTCGGTGGGGTCGTTGGGTTTCGGCTTCGCCCTAGTTGCGCCGCAGACTTTTTGGTCGCCTCAACAACAGTGGCTTCAGTGATGGCGTCAGCAAGGCCGATGTCGCCCTTCGCCATCAGCTTGCTCTGCATGCCTGGTGCATCTAATCCCAGAATTAGGCGGTCTCTCAATGCTTCATCTAAGTCTGCGAACCCGCAGAGGCCTCCCAAGTGTCAGAGGTCTGCCACGAAGTCAGCCACGCTTTCTCCTTTTCGTTGGCTTCGTTGATAGAACTCGTGGCGTCTCACGAGTGTGGGTACGGTTGGCACGTAATGGTCTCTCAGGAGAGGTTCGAGGTCGTCCCAGCTTATTGCTTTCACTTCTCGAGGCTTTGCAAGGGCTTTAGCCATTTTAAAGACAGCCGAGCCGCAGTATGTCAGGAACAGCGCCCGCTTCTTGGCTGGTGTGGCGTCCTTCAGGTTGTTCGTTTCAAGGAACATCTGAAAGCGATCCATGTAGGATTCCCAATCCTCTTGGGATGGATCGTACGGAGCGGGTGAAACGATGCCGCCGGACATGGCTTCCGTTGGTGGCGCCGTTTTTTCACGTGCTCTGTTTTTCTTCCAAGTTCCTTAAGATCAGATGTCTCCAAATCCCACCTTCGTCGCCAGTGTTATAGATTCAGGCATGGGTAGAATGAATGGAGACAGTCTTAGTTGGTGACTTTCAACTCTTTATTGCATAGTGACTTCGAACTTGTATAACAACAACTCTACTTATATAGGTAATGCTAATGTTAAATAACCAATAGGAGCTTGTGAAATGCTAGCTCCAGTACCAATAAGAGTCCTTCGTTAAGGGCCAATCAGATTCTCAGAACCCGACCAATCCGATCTAGCCGCTTAACACCCAATCAGAAGTGCAGGGCCAGAACCCTGCACTTTACCTCAAGCTTGCCTTTATTCAACTATTTACATACATAACACAGGAGACTCTTATTTCTGGCTAAAAATAATTTCAGCAAATTTATACAGACAACCTGCTGGGGTAAAAGCCTATAGTTGCTAAGAGACAACGCCTACTTGATGGCACATAATCCATCAACAGAACGTGATTGCTTTCAAAAACCTCCAAAATTTGGAATCTATCTTAATCTGTAAACTTAGTCAGACCTATCTTATGACATCGCCCATCTGATAAGGAAGACTTTCATTTTCTCATTTTTGCAAACTTTGCCTTGTTATCAGATGATAATTTAATTGTATTTTGGAGTTACAAGATTAATAATGATAAACTCACCTTTCATATTTGTGGGCAGTATTAATACATTTTATTCAGGAACTTACTTTATTCAAGTAGATCTAGTGCTTAATTTGAAAACCCTATTGTCTCTGAAAATATATCTTGGGGTGCAAGGATAGTAGATCCATGATGAGGCTGGGAATGTAACCTGTAGGGACTTTGTTTCAGAAGTTACTTACTCATGAGTTTAGAGCATATGTTTCAACAATGACCTGTTGAAACTAGTAAAATGTAGTGGAAAATATACTAAAAAAAACACCCGTTTAAGCTCCAGAATAACTTTTCAAGAGGGGAACATTATAATTTTACTTCAAGATTAGACTAAGAGGGTTAATTTATGAATAACTCTGCAATTTATTCTTGTTCTCCATAATGTTGGACCTTAGGGCTTGATGTAATAGAATGTGATTTAGAGTCCTAAATGTGCTAATTTTATCATTCAGGTATCCTGTGGAGAGACTATGTTCAAGCCAGCTGTCTAGGGAATTAAATGGTGCTGATTGTGTTGAGAAAAATGCTTAGATTGCTTGAGGCTAAAATTGTTACAGAATTTAAACTAATGTGATTTGGCCCGATTTAATTCAAAGCAGAGTATATAAGCAGTCCCAAAGGGGACTACTAAGGATTTGTTTCTCCTCAACACACTCACATACACACAGTAAAACTTCACATAATATTTCGTATTTCAACTTCACATAATATTTTTAAAGCTACATTTTGATAGAAATGTAATCAGATCCTCAATAAAATTGCTTTTGGTATTACTTATGTTATTTCTATCAGTCTGGCCTACTGCTTTTCCTTTCTATGTAAAGTATTAATTTGTACCTTCCATAGTCACACAAGCATACATACCAAATATTTCCAGGAAGGATATTGTATTTGACCCTGGGCATATGGAAAAGGGGGAAGAATTGTACTTGCCAGACATGCTATTAAAATTTTATTACATTTATTCTAAGTGGGGATTCCAATGAGAGGCAAAGATAAACAGCTCAGGAAGCTCCTAAGAGTGCAGTTTGTAAAGTATATATACCATAAGAAAAGTACATACTAAAAATAGTGATAGTGGTTAAAACCACTTAAGATATATTTCTCTGATATATTCAATATCCCTTTAAGACACCGCCATGTCTTAAAATCAACAGGAATTAAAGAAGTTTTAATTTGCTGTCTATATTTTGGCATACTAATCTAGTCTCCAACAAAAATGAATAAAAATGTGTAGTATTCTATGTGTTAACTGCTGTGTTAACTGACAGTAATACATTTATATGCCAAAAAGTCAAGAATGTTTAGGGAGAAAAGATTCACCAACTGTATTTACCTGAAGGAAAGAAGAAAGGATTTTCTTGAGCAGAAAATAGGTGGCTTAACCATTTTATTTTATTTATTTTTGAAATGTTATTGCTCCCACCTTCCCTATAAGGTGACTGGGATGCTAATCATTTTGTCAATAAACATACTTTATTTTTATAACTATTAAAATCTTTCTCATTTTCTGGAACTGCTTGTTCTGCTTGCTTCCCTTCTTCTAAGAACTTGTTTAAATAAACATGAATTATTTCAATTATTATACTTTTTATATATAATTATGTGGGATGGAAATTGGCCTTAACCTTAACCTTGCCATATAATCCTCCACTCTTCTCCAGCAGTTGGCCAAGCAGCTGCCTCTTTCCACAAAACACAATAGTAACTGCAAATAAATAAATTTTCTATGGAAATGACAATAAAAATTGAGCTTTTTAATTACAACTCTGTCTTTTCGCTCAGGATGTGTAAAAAAGGGTGATTATACACGTCAAGTTTCTGAACTTGATATCATGGCTTTCAGATAAACAGATAGATAGATAGATAGATAGATAGATAGATAGATAGATAGATAGATAGATAGATAGATAGATATGTATGGTATTCAGCTTTGTTCAGGTATTTTCCCATGTCATTATAGTTGTGCTTTTAAAGTTGTAGCAACGTTTCGGCAGAATCTCATCTGCCATCATCAGGCTTCTGTATTGTGTTTGAACAGACGAACACAATACAGAAGCCTGATGATGGCAGATGAGATTCTGCCGAAACGTTGCTACAACTTTAAAAGCATAACTATAATGATGTGGGAAAATACCCGAACAAAGCTGAATACCATACATGTAAGTACCCGCGGAAACTTAAGAAAACATAAATAGATATGATATAGATAGATGATAGATGATAGATAGGTAGATAGATGATAGATAGATAGATAGATAGATAGATAGATAGATAGATAGATAGATAGATAGATAGATAGATAGATAGATGTTGCATAGTTGGAAAGTGTAATGTACCCGTGTGCATGGATGTATGTGTATATTTGAGAATAAGAATAAGTATCCATACCTATGTGAGTACTTACTCTTTTTGTAGAAATAGTTTAGGATAACTTTTGTATGTTTTGAAAAAAAATTTAAAAGTCCATCAAACTCTTGTGGCAATACAAAATACTTATGTGTCATTTAAATGTCATTTTTCATTAGTACCTTCCACTGTTCAATTTATAAATAATAAATTTGTTCAATTTAGGCATTCCCATAACTTGCTTAAGATGGTTGTTCAATTAACCTAATTTCTGATTTCATCTCCAGCCTGGACTTATAAGGAATGCTAAGGTGAATCACACAGATACACTTGATAGAAGATTATGAGAAATCTTGTTGCTTAATTGACCTCCTTAAGCAATTTATCCTACCTTTGGAGTGGTTAAGGTTTTTTTTAAGAGAAAGATTTACTGATATGCCTGGGGTGAACTTACACTATAACAACCCAGGTGAATGCATAGGAAGATAGAGTTTTAACTATGTATAAATAAATAGCTTTTTCTCCAACTGCAGAGACAATATCAAAGCAAATGCAAAATCAGTCAGTAGTAATTTCCATTGAAAATATTATGTTCTTCTAGGAGCAAAAACACTGACAGAAATTTAATTAAAAAGATTTGAAGTACACAATCTTTTGGCAAACACACGTACATATTGCGCCCTTTTTTTTTTAACTGTAGCTAATATTTCTCTGGAAGACTTTGCTGATAATCCAGATAATATCCAGTTGCAATTGAATAAGCTGGTGATTGAAACTGGATCTTTCTATCTGTAAATTCAAAGAACATTGTGAAAGAAATGTAATATTATTTCTTTCAGTCTGTTCCGATCTTAATTTGTGCCCACTTGGAGACAGTAACAGATCTGATCATGTAACAGGGAAATTGACAGATTTATTTATATATTTATTAAATACAGTTATATATTTCAGCAGCTTCTGATACCAGGGATTGTATTGTTTGAATGGCCACCTGCCTAGCTCTTCCTGGTGATATAAGGACTCTGTTCTTATTTGCCTAAACTCTCTCGGAAAATGGTAATGGAGGATTTTTATTATTATTATTTTTGCTCTATCCATTAAATATATCTTATGAGTTGCCTCAAATCACCCATTCTGGTTTTCCATTTGAAACTGTTGGAGAATATCATCTTGTATGCAGATGATATTTTATTTATGTCATGGGAGACTATGAAAGTCCTGGATATATACTTGGGGTGCTTTTGGAATAGTTAAGGTATAAGATCAAAATGTTTATCCAGATGAGGCAGAAATGCTTTTGGGGAGAAGGAAACTGACGTTCAGAGTAGATGGATTCTATTAGCATTTGGCAAAGTAAAAATGGCTTTTCTATGTGTTTGTATTTATCATTGTCTTAGCAACAGCTAATTTTTATTACTGATTTCAGTTAACATGGGAACGAAATTAATCCAAAAGAGAATTATGTCTATGTTTTGCATCCATTGGATTACAAAACAGGATTTATATGGAGCTATCTTAGAAGGTGAGGAGTAAGCTTCAGACATTACATAATGAATCTTCCTAACTGAGGGGAAAAACATTTATCAATCACTTTCATTCACTTGGAA
This sequence comes from Hydrophis major, assembly GCA_033807585.1. Taxonomy (NCBI): domain Eukaryota; kingdom Metazoa; phylum Chordata; class Lepidosauria; order Squamata; family Elapidae; genus Hydrophis; species Hydrophis major. The sequence continues at coordinate 170,464,834 of CM066330.1, forward strand.
TGGGAAAGTAGAAAAAGGCAGGTCAGACTGTGATTTATACAAATTGTTTTGATCAAAGGGAGCACTAATGTCAGCAGTGCTGGATTCTGATTGTACAGGTTTTAGTGCTATTCTAAGATTGTCTCATAGCTCAGAGACCAAGAGAAGTGAAACAGACAATGCTCAAGTACCATGACAAAATATGTACATATTACAATAGCCAACAGCTGTTGAGCTGATTTCTATTTCTATGGGATCACCTGATTATGATACTAACAAAATGATTGGAGGAGACACCCTAGCTTAAAACTGCCCCAACATGCATGAAATGTTTTTTAGAGAAATGTTAACATTTTTCTGTTAAAAAGAAAATACTTTCAGAACAGCTAAGAATAAGTTTAAATTGTCCCAGGTTTGGGCGGGGTATGACATGAAGGCAGTAACATATGAGCAGGTCAGTAAAAGAGCCTGTTGTGGCATGTTCATCCTGTATTTGGGAGAAATCCCTTAGATTTAAACTAGTTTTTTTGATTGTGTAAGAGAAAGAGGAAGAGAAGAAAAAGTGATGAAGAAAGAATGGGATGATGGGAATGATGATGGCTAAGTAAAAATAATGCAATGTTGCGGTCATACAATCCATCAATCTCTCTCTCTCTCTCTCTGCGTGTGTGTATGTGTGCCATGTTATTCCTGAGCAGATCAGATCCTCATTTAAGCTTTTGAGTTTTATAAGTTGACTCCCAGGAGCCATAAAGCAGTGGTAGGATTCAAAAAAATTTACTATTGGTTTTGTGGGCGTGGCTTGGTGGGCATGGCTTTGCTTGGTAGGTGTGGCTTGGTGGGCATGGCAGGGGACAGATACTGCAAAATCTCTATTCCCTCCCCACTCCAGGGGGAAGGTTACTGCAAAATCCCATTCCCTCCCCACCCTACTAACCTGCCTTCTAGTCCGTTCTCCTGTGCAAGGCAACAAAAGAAGACCCAGCTAATCAGCTGGGACTCAGGAGGTAGAGAATAGATGGGGGTGGGCCCAGTCAGAGGTGATATTTGTTGGTTCTCCAAACTACTCAAAATTTCCGTTAGTGGTTATCCAGAACTGGTCAGAACCTGATGAATACCACCTCTGCTATATAAAGCGCATAAAATTCTATAGTTGGCTTTGCCACACTTGGTTTGATAGGTCTGAGGTTATCTTCCATGTATCTAGGCAACTCAACCAAATTCCTTCCCCATGAAATTGGCACTGTTCTGTGGAATCTCTGTTCTTTATTTAAGCACAATGATTGTTTTAAAATCCCTAGAGTGGTGTCTCGGTGCTAAGAAAGGAATCATTTCCCAGGCACAGGGGAAAGAGGTAGTGATTTAGCACACCCCTGAACTCTCTATATTTGAAATATAGGAGAATAAGGTTTAAATCTAAAATGAGAGATATTCTGCAATAAGGAATCTCCTTCTCTTATTCCTTCACTGTACAGCTTCTTTTAGGTTTCAAAAGACAAAAAGCATGTGTTATACTCATTGATATACACAGGATAGGCAATATATTATTTTTATGGGCCCAAAATACAGGAGACCATAATTTCAGATACCTCACAAAGCTTAATGATGCTGCCCAAACACGTCCTTACATGCATCAGTAAAATAGAGTTTCCTGACAATGGAACTGTCGCTTCATTTAACAAAGATAGCATGGCTAAGCACAAATTCTTTGTCTTCTTATCTCTCTACAGAAATATTCTGCATTTTATGAGAATGGACAAATACCTCTGGCATAGTCCCAAACAATTTTTAGGTATCATTTTTTAACTTTTCACTACAAACACACACACACACACACACCATTTCATGGAAAATAACTTGTGTTTGTTTTTTTTGAATCAAACATTGAGAAATTATCAGACGGGGGTTTGGAATCTAGCGATTATATTTATTTATGAGGTGCCTGTACTTGGCTATTAGAATTAACCCTCTGTCACTATACAATCAACTCTATTAGATTCCTGACTTTCTACCCTTCAGTAAAATCCCAAGGGAAGCCATTGTGTAGAAGCCACTTTTCTCTCTGAGAGAAAGCAGAGTCACATAAGAAAGGTAAATGTGATATAAACATATGTGACAGATTCAACATCAGTTCTGACAGCCTGTACTTTCTTGGAATGGCATAGAGAAAACTGTAAGCCATCACCAAAAGAAAATTCATCATCATTGTGAGAAGGAGATTGAAAAACAAAGGCAACTTTTAAGAAAGTAGGGGGAAAACATCAGCATAGTATTCGTTGTGCAAATTGCCTTTGCAACCAAAGGCAACTTATAATTTGGAAGGGAAGTATATTAAGAAAGAGAACTCCCAGGATTTAATTTACTTCTTTCCAGGGGTGGCAACTAAAATGGCATTATCAGAAATCTGAATTATGTTAGGAAATAAATACAAACATTAGCAGCATTCTTTTTTGGCAAAAATTAACCAACAGATTAATAATATTTATCAACTTCCAAAACTAAAAGCTTAAGGAGTTATTTTTCTTTAATCAGATCCTAGTTACCAATAAAAGTCTACTTTCTATAGACTGTATGCATATATGAATTAATATACAGTATGTTGATTATGATGATTATGATGATTATGTTTTAGAGTATGCACAGCATGAAGGAGTGGATTCAGTTTAAAGGAAATTTGATCAAATCATATATTTCAATTAAGTCTTCTAATCCAGTGGCCCCCAACCTTTTTTGTGCTGCGGCCCGGTACTGGCATCACAAAATCATCCGTGTCCCGGTACTGGCATCAGCACGCCTGGTAAGGTGAGCCGAGTGACCGGCTAGCCAGCCGTCCCCCACTTCTCCCCGGCACCTTCAACTCCTCCTTTATTCCTGTGTCGATGGGCTTCGTGACGGCTTCGGGATGGTCACTCGGCTTGCCTTGCCTTGCGTGCTGAAAGAATCCTTGCACCTTAGTTTTGTTCGAAGCCGCCCCCTCTTCGATGAAACTAAGGCGCGAGGATTCTTTCAGCACCCAAACACCGCTTTCTACCCACAAAAGCTCACTGGAAGCACTTTTTCATCAAAACAAGATGGCGGCGCCCAGCAAATCGGCGGCCCAGTAGAAATTGTTCCATGGACCAGTACCGGTCCAGGGACCCCTGTTCTAATCCATATTCGGCACTGAATGAAAGCAAGTTTTTTTCAAAACCTTCAGAATGAAATGACTAAAGAGCAAATTTAGAAATAATGGAGAAAGATGATGAATAGAAGTCAAGATTGTAGTATACTAAGTATACTTTCTTTCTTAAGTACACTAATGAATACTTAAGAAAGAAATCTTCATCTGGAGTTGCTTATTGTCTATGGACAAGACTCCAGAGGTGAAGCAAAAAACTGAGAATTCCAACACATATTGAATTTTCAGTGACTTTACAACCTTGGATTATGTTGCTATGATATGTTGTTTTTTATTTCTTTAAGCCTTACAAAGCTGACATGTTAGGTTTTGATAGTGAAGCTCTTAAAAGGAAGAGATATTGCTAATCAGTAGGCTGTGCTAGGAGTACGCATCTATCAATTTGTGCCACTGGAACTATTTGAGAAAATCGTTCTGTTGAAGATACCCTCATCTAAGTTGTATCTAAAATGGAGGTCATAAAAACTGCCTGCAACTTTAACTCCATTACCTCATTATGTAAGAAATGATGTGTTAATTCTACTATTTTGGGCCAATGATACCATTCTTTCCTTTAAGACTTACCTTTTGTGGTCTATAAGAAACAGGGAAAAAAGCATAATATTGGATTTTTCATTTTTTAAAAAACTAGTTTTCGATCTTTAAATCACTTTGAGCTTTTATAAAAATGACATTGTAGTTCATCTTTTAGTTCAAGAAAATCATGTGGGCAGTACTATGAGATAGATATTTTTCATCCATATCATGTTTTGGACAACATGGACAACATTTGGCTTTTGAGACATTACAATTGAGACATTACAAATTACAATTTTTGAACATAAGGAGTCTGTCTGTCCCCTTGCTGTTGTTTTAAAAAGTAGTGCTAAAAGACTGGTGCATCACTGCATTAATTTCACATGTACCTAATGCTTTTAAAATATCTATGCTGAAACTCTGGAAGTGGGTATCCTAAGTTTCAAAATCTGAATATTTAGGCCAAATGTAGTGTTAGGCTTATCCTTGGATATGTGATTAGAGGCAATTATGAGATGAAATACTATTAAAAAGTTGGAAACAATCCTGGCTACATTGACTATGAAAATGAAACAGTTGGAATGGAAAGTTATTATTTCTATTCCTTAAAATGTGGTTACATTTCCCAAATGACAAATGTTATACACTGATTTTCTCCTGGTTGTCCAGGTGGCATTTCACCAAAGTAGATTGTAGTTTCTTCTTCTGGACAAGCATTTGGACCTGGTCATTTGTGTTTTATTTTATTAAGTTCAAGTTTTATTAAGTTTTGTGATAATTAAATAATGTAGTCTTTGAAAATAAAATATTATTTTTACACAAAGCAGCTCACCATCAACAATATATATAGAACATAATCATCACCTTTTCAGTAACTACCTTGTCCAGTTTAAGTTCTTTTGACTAAAAGGTTCCACCTCAGATATGGATAAGTGCTACCATTTTAGAACTGAGAGTGATGAAGTACTGTGGGAATTATACAAGACCATACTTTGAAGACCTCTGTCATGGGCTTGTCATAGCTTGGTAAGTTAGAAAAATATGGGATAGACAGTATCACCACCAGATGGATTTGTAACTGGCTGACAAACCATACTCAACAAATAGTTTTTAATGGTACTATAGCTACATGGAGGGAAGTAAGCAGTGGGGTGTCACAAGGTTCCATCTTAGGAACTCTTCAAAATCTTCATAAATGAATTAGATGAGGGAATAGAAGAGGAACTCATCAAATATATCAAATTTGCAGACTCTAAGCTGGTAGGAATAGTCAATATCCCAGAAGAGAAGCTCAGGATCCAAAAATATCTTGACAGATTTGAACAACAGCCCTGTCATGGCCAGCAAGTTCTCACTCCGGTCCGCTGTTTAAGCGGGAACTGGGAAAGTCCCCGATTGGCTGAACCATTTGACAGCTCTGGTGTAAAAGGAGCTGTCAAATGGAATCAGCTATCTCTCTCTCAGCTGCTGCTGCGAGCCGCAGCTAGCCACAACTGAGTTACAAGTTAACAATAAAGCCGGTTAGAGCTTTATACTGCCTCCACCTCTCCACACCAAACTTAAAACTGGCGACAAGGATGCTGATAAACTGAGGCAATTCCTGAGACAAAAAAAAGAGCACCACACAGCTGAAGTCAGTTCAAAAAAAGCTGTCACTGGACCTCTTTGATTAAAAATTAATTTAGAAAGAGAAAGAGAAGAAGGAAGAAAAGTATTAACTTTTGGAACTTTTTTCTTTTTTTTAATTGCTTTTGATTGTCCTGGATTAAAAATACTTGTGGTTGTTTTGGAAAAAGTTTTCCCTTTTCATAATGGCATTGTCTGTGGATGAACTAGAGATTGACTATCAAAAATATAAAAAAGAAGATACTTTGGGCGCTTTGTTCCAATTCTTAGAAATGGCGTTATGTTCTGTTGAAAAGTTGATTACGCAGCAGAAGGACTGGGACAAGGAAGAAGAGGAAGAAGAAGCCATCTTTGATGAACAATGGGTTCCTTCCGGAGAGGAGGAGAAAAAGGATAAGAAAAAGGGGTTTTTAAGAATTATAAAAACAACCAAAAGAGAGAAAAATGAGCGAAAAGATGGAGGCAAGGTTAGAAAGCAAAGGAAAAGGAGCAAGAAAAGCGAAGAGAAAAAGCAAAGGGGTAGAAAGGGCAAGGAGAAGAATAAGCAAGAGAGAAAAGGGGGGAGGAGAAGCCTTAATGGGGGGAAGCAAGATTTAAAAAAAAAAAGTTTATTTAGAGACAATGGGTGAATTTAATTTAGATTAAAAGAGGGATTCTGGAGGGTATATAAGAGTGTGTTTTTATATGTATATTTAGAATAAAAAATTTATTATGTAATTTTAGAATCTTTTAAACAGAATCCCAAGAAAGATTTATATGTAGTATTTTTAAGTTAGGTAATGAGTTATAGATGTAACTCCAATTGTTGTACAGGAGAAGTATAGTAAAAGAAAAAAGATGAATGGATGTTTGGAAATAGAACAGACAAAGAATGTTGTTGAAAATGGTAATAATGGAAGGATATATATGCTTTTCTTTTGATTTTGTATATTGATAAAAGGCAATAAAATTTTAATTGATAAATAATTTGGATGGAAAAGAGAAGTAGGGACAAGATATGAAGTTAATATTATATGAAATATTAATATTATAATCTTGAAATGTTATGTTTTATTGGTCTATCATTATTATTTTTTTTTAGAAAAGAATTTATAAGCTGTTATGCCTTGATTTTGTGTGCATTGTTTTTAGAAAACTGATAAAAATGGTTTTTATATACATATATAAAAAAAAAAATGATAATAAGATATGGAAGGAGATTTAGGTTGAATATGATGTTTGAATTTGTGTCTGTGTAAAGAGTTTTAACCCGGGAACAGACAACCTTCAGAAAAGATCTTTTAGTTTTGTCTATGTTTTATGTTTTGTGTTTGTATGTTTGTGTATTATGCTTATGATAAAACTAACAAAATTTGTTTTTTATTAAAAAAAAAAAAAGGAAAAAAGAATCAATAAAACCTTGGAGGAATGTTAGATGAGAATAATTTAAACAAGCCAGAAAGAAAAGAATATGATGACTATAAAATGGATAAATATGGAAGAGAAATGAAATTGAATAGGAGTAAAGAGAAATAATGAGAAATTTGATGAAAGATATTTGTGTGTCCATATGGGGATGGGATAAATTGGAATTATGCTGTATAAAAATATTGTTTTGTTTGACTTGTAAGGACTTACAATATTAAGAGGTTTTATGTGTTTATGTATTTACTGGTTAATGATGTGTTGTTTTATCTTTAAAATTAATAAAAATTTGTTTCAAAAAAAAAAAAAAGAGCTGTCACTAGAGCAGTCACTATCGAACAAAAAGATGGCAGCACCGCCAAATTTTTCACCCTTTCGGCCAACCTCCGAGATGTGGACATTGTATATCAATAGGTTCAAGTGCGTCATGGATGCTGCAAACCTTTCTGACATCCCTCCTAACAGGAAGAAATCATATTTCCTAAGCTTCTGCGGGACCACCATTTTCAACACTGCCACCATGCTTCTGGCTCCTCAGACAGTCATGGCTGTCCCCTGGGAAGAACTACAAGAGGTGCTCGGTAACCACTATGCCCCAAAGCCATTGCATATCGCCTGCTGCTATGCATTCAGGAGAAGAAGCCAAGCAGAAGGGGAGTCCGTAAGTGAATACATGGAGGCTCTTCGTTCAGCCACCCTGCAATGCAGTTTCTGAGATCATCTAGACGATATACTGCTGGACCAGCTCATCTGCAGGTCAGAGACCTTCGACTTCAATGACGGCTGCTGACTAATGGCGACCTCACCTTGAAGCAAGCCACTGAAGAAGCCCAAGATGCTAAACTATCCAATTTATCCGCAGCCGAAATACAAAAACCAAGCAGTCTCCCTGGGCTAAAACCCAAAACTGCGGTCCACTATGAAGACATCTATGGCAAAAATGATGACTTCAAAGAGGAAGAAGCAATCAATCGCCTCCAAACACCCCAGCCAATGCAGAGAAAAAGTTTTCCTGCTGACAGGAAACAACTTACACCACAGCTGATTTGCCTCAGCTGTGGAGAAAGCCATCTTAGAGCCACTTGCCATTTCTGAAATGCTGTCTGCCTAAAGTGCCAGAGGAAAGGCCACATAGCTAGAATTTGCCAGGCACCTAAAACCACAATCCTGCCAACTCAACGTTTCAGACAACCTAGAAACCTCAAATCCAAAGAGGAATGCTATGCCATCAACAAATCATTCCCAAGAGCTGAGTCACTAACTTATTCTTTTAATGTTAATAAAATTAATGTTAATCTTCTCTTAGAAGGCAACCCCTGTCATATGGAGGAGACACTGGATCATCTCTATCCTTCATCTCATGGAAGACGCTACACAACCTGCTACCAGGCTTCCACAAGGATCAGCTGAGCCCCTGTAATCTGACACTGAAAGACTACCAAGGTCAATCCATCCCTGTCCTCGGAAAAGGCAAGTTCCATATTCAATACAACAATTTTCAGGGTCACCTTCCACTAGTTATCATAACTGGGGACTTACCTACCTTACTGGGATTGGACTGGTAACTGGAGTACATGCTATTATCCCCACACACACACAATGTGTAGAAACTTCTTGCTGACTATTCAGAAGTTTTGAATGACAAAATGGGCTGCTACAATGGCACTCCTATTTCCCTTAACTTAAATCCTAATGTTGCGCCTATATGCCTCAAACCTCACAGAGTGCCATTGGCATTATGGGCTAAGGTGGATGTCCAGCTTGACAAATTGATTTCGCAAGGGGTTTTGGAACCAATTGACTTTTCTAAATGGGAAACTCCCATTGTAATTCCTTTAAAAAAGATGGCTCCATAAGAATTTGTTTGGATTACAAGTCCACGATAAACAAGGGTCTCCAACCAGACACTTATCCTGTCCCTATCATTCAGCACCTGCTCCATTTCCTGGGAAAAAGCTTCATTTTTACCAAGCTGGATATGACTCAAGCATACCAGCAATTCCCAGTGGACAATGAGACTGCTGAGGCCCAAACAATCATTACACATAGGGGCGCTTTATACAATATCCAGGGTGTCATTCCATATTTCGATGACATCCTCATTGCTGCTGACAACCCACAGGACCATTTGCACAGATTACAAAAAGTTTTCCAGTGTTTTAAACAGGCTGGACTAAAATTGAACAGGAAAAAAATGCGGTTTCACAGATATCTTTCTTTGGATATCATATTGACCACATGGGGATTCACCTATAGAATCCAAAATATGGGCCATCCAGGAGGCCCCGGTTCCTCAGAACAAGACTGAGTTGCAAGCTTTTTTAGGACTTCTAAATTTCTACAGCTTCTTCCTGCCCCACAAGGCCACTTTAGCAGAACCATTGCACAGGCTATTAGACTCTAAGACACAGTGGCATTGGGGATCCAAGAAACTGGCATCTTTCTCTGCAGTGAAATCCCTCCTCACCTCAACCAAGGTCCTTATTCAGTTTAGCAATGCTCTTCCCTTATCCTAGTTTGCGATGCTTCCGCTTATGGAATTGGGGCAGTCCTAGGTCATAAGTTACCTAATGGCCAGGAAGCCCCCATAGCTTATTTTTCTAGGACTCTCTCAAAGGCTGAGTGCAACTACAGCCAAATAGATAAAGAGACATTGGCTGCTGTGGCCTCAGTCAAAAGGTTCCATGAATGCCTCTATGGACACCAATTTGAGCTTATCACGGACCACCAGCCTTTGTTAGGCATCCTGGCAGGGACAAGCCCAATCCACAAATCCTCTCCCTAGAATGACCCGATGGACAATCTTCTTAGCCACTTCCAGCTATAAGTTGACTTATAGGCCTGGCAAGGATGTAGCTGATGCTGATGCCCTTAGCAGGTGCCCTTTGCCCCTTCTGGCTGCTGATCCTGCCCCTTCTGCCTCTGTGTTCCTGTTGGAAGATCTGCGTTTCCCTCTGTCAGCTGATTACATCACCTATACCACCAGCAGAGATGTACAACTGTCTCAAGTCATGGACTGGGTACGAAGCGGGTGGCCCAGGGGAGCCACTACAATAGAATTCCACCCTTTTAAAACACAGCAAACCAAACTGAGCATGCTAAAAGGGTGTTTATTGTGGGGTCCCCAAGTAATTATTCCCAAACTACGAAGATCACGCATTATTGAAGTTCTGCATGAGGGTCACCCAGGGATCAACCGGATGAAGGCTCTGGCCAGGAGCTATGTGTGGTGGCCGGGTCTGGATGAGGCAGTCACCAATAAAGTGCAGAATTGCTCCATCTGCCAGATATCCAGGCCTGCACCCACCAGCTACCTCTTCAGGGGAATGGGAAGATACCAAAATACCATGTGTTATGTGTGGAGCATTGGTGCGAAGAATGGAGACGAGCCAGTGAAATAGTGAACTTCAAAACTCTTTATTAACATGGTGTGACAGCTCAAACTGGATGGCTGCTATAGCCTTCCTTATATAGGCAACTTATTAAATATTCAACCAATGGCAACCTGGGAGCACTATCTCCGTTAACCAATGAGAACGGCTTGCTAATGGCCAATCAGATTCTCCTGAACGGACCAATCTGATCTCGCCATTTAACAGCCAATCAGAAGTGCAGGGCCAGAACCCTGCACTTGACTTCAAGCTCAAAATAACTTTATTAAACATTTATTCATTCACAACACCATGGTCTAGAGTACATGTAGACCTAGCAGGTCCCATGCAAGGGAAAAACTTCCTAATTGTGGTAGATGCGTTTTCAAAGTGGGTAGAGCTAGTTCTCCTCCAATCAACTACTTCAGATGCTGTAAGCAGAGCTTTAGACAAGATTTTCGCTTCCCATGTGTACCCTGACACCCTGGTTTCTGATAACGGGCCCCAATTCACCTCATCCCCTTTTGAATTGTTCCTGGCCCAAAGGGGAATCAGACATGCCCTAGTTTCCCTGTTTTATCCAGCCTCTAATGGCCTTGCAGAATGAGCTGTAAAATCTGCAAAAGATTCCCTGGGAAGGATGACAGAAGGGGACTGGTCTAGCAGGGTAGCCTGGTACCTACTTACCCAACACACCATCCCAAGCGCAGCCACCAACCTCTCCCCTGCTGAACTATTAATGGGAAGGAGACTCCAGACAACCCTAGACAGGCTGCACCCTAATTATGCCCCCAGGGCACTCCTCAACTCATCTAGCAAAACAAGGGAATTTAGACCTGAGGACCTGGTCTACTCCCGGAATTATGCAGGTAATCCATTATGGTTGCCTGGGTGGGTTGAGCAAAAAACAGGCCCCAAATCCTACAGGGTGAAGTTGTCAGATGGACGGTTATGGCGCCTACATGTGGACCAACTAAGAAGCTGTTGGAGTGCCCCAACAGGTCCAGCCCAGAGGGAAACTGAGGCCATGGACTATGAATGGGGCAAAACCAAGGCCCATAGCCAACCGACTCCCGACCATTGATCTCTCACAGAAGACCTACCTGGGGAAGCCACGACACCAACCAGAGACCGCTCGCCAGCATTCGGAGAGGTTCCAGCAACACCAGAAGACTTTTCATGGCCAGCCAAGAATGTCTGGAGAAGAGAGCTGACACCACCCCAAGGGGAGAATGCCAGCCCAGCAGCAAGTCCTTCCACATCGCAGCCTCCGGCAGAACTAAGGCACTCAGAGCGAGTGAGGCATCATCCCGCCCATCTGAGCGATTACGCTTGCGCAGATCCAGGGGAAAGGAGTATTATGGCCAGCAAGTCCTCACTCCAGTCTGCTATTTAAGCTCAAGCCGGGAAAGTCCCTGATTGGCTGAACCGTTTGACAGCTCCAGTATAAAAGGAGCTGTCAAGTGGAATCAGCTGTCTGTCTCTCTTTATCTCAGCTGCTGCTGCGAGCCGCTGCTAGCTGCAGCTGAGTTAGAAGTTAACAATAAAGCAGGTTAGAGCTTTATACTGCCTCCGCCTCTTCTTCTAAGTGCATCAAACTTAAAAGGCCCTATTCAACAAAATAAAATTTAATGTAGAGAAAAGCAAGGTTTTACACTTAGGCAGAAAAAACCAAAGGTACAAGTACAAGATTAAGCAAAATTTGGCTCAACAACAGTAACTGTGAGAGGGACCTTGCAATCCTAGTGGATAAACACTTAAATATTAGCCAGCATTATGCAGCAGCAGCCAAGAAAACTAATACAATCCTTGCTTGTATAAACAGAGGCATAGAATCAAAATTACATAAAATGTTAGTACCACTTTATAAAGCCTTAGTAAGGCCATCTAGAATACTGCATCCAGTTTTCATCATCACATCACATCACATTATAAAAAAGATGTTGAGATTTTGGACAAGTGCAAAGAAGAGCACCTAAGATGATTAAAGGCTTGCAAATTAAAATATATGAAGAACTTTGGGTTTGGCTAATGTAGAGAAAAGAAGGACTAGGGGTGATATGACAGCAGTATTCCAGTATTTGTGGGGCTGCCACAAAGAATAGCAGGTCAACTTATTTTCCAAAGCACCAGAAGGCATATAAGAAACAATGAATGGAAACTAATTAAGGAGAGAAGTAACCTGGAATTAAGGAGAGCTTCCTAACGGTTAGGAAAATTAAGCAGTAAAACAGCTTTCCATAAGAAGTTGTGGGTGCTTCATCACTGGAGGTTTTTAAGAAGAGACGGGACAGTATTTTGTCTGAAATAGTACAGGATCTCCTGCTTGAGCAGGGAGTTGGACTACTAAAAGATTTCCCAGGTCCCTTTCAGTTCTATTCTGATTGATTGATAATTGATTGATTGATATTTAATCTTGTATAGGTTCTTTGCATACATCCCCTCTTTTGTGCTGGATGTGTTCTGCTATCTGTTTTTAATGCTTCAAAGAAAGAGCATAGAACATTGGAATTGCATACATATTATTTGCTCTTAAATTTATTTCTAGCTTCTGTTTCAATATTTCATGAAAAAGACAGTTAACATCATTATAAAGTAAAATGTGGGGAAGGAAGGGAGTTGCTTGCTGAATTCTGACCCATGAGCTCATCAGAACATGATTTGTGTTATGTTACCCTCACAGTGATCAGAATATAACTTCAGCCAAGGGATTTTAATGAAGAAATCTATATTACAGGATCTCTGTACAGTGAGGATCTGCATGCTGTTTTCATGGCCATGCCTAAAGTTATTAATATCTGGAAGCAATTACAGCTATATGCAATGGTGTCTATGGAAGATTATATCCTTTATTATCTTCTTCTTTGTTTCTTTATTTGGCCTTCTTTTTCTGATGAAAAATGAAAACAATTAATTATTAAAAACTCTATAAGGGGCATCAAAATGTGTATGGTGTTCCATTTCATTTTTTTAATCAAACTGATAAAACACTGTATGCAACCAGATAGCTGTGAAAAGTTGATAAAACTATTTAAGAATCCTAAACTTTATCTGTTCAGAAGTCCTACAGAGTTTAGTGAGACATATTCTGAGACCTGTCCACAGTAACCTACATGTAGGCCTCCTTTTATTTCACAGGATTGTCCTCTGAGTAAATAAACATAGGATTGCACTGCACGTATCAAAATAACCTGTGTGACCTCATTCAGTGGGAAAGGCCAGTACAGCTTAAAAAAAAAAAAAAAAAAAAAAAACAGCTTAAGAAAGACCAGGTAATAAAATAGACAAGAAAAAAAAGAGTAATATAAAAACTGGAAAACTCATTGAGAGATACCAATGTCAATGTCACAGATAGCAAGGGGAACATTAAAAGAGACTAAGCAAAATTATAAAATACACTGTTCTTTAGATTGTTTGGGTGACTCTTGATTGATACTGACATTTTCTGAAACCAAAGCATATCAAGTAATATTATATCAATAAATAAGAGTCTTTTGATTCATTGACACAGTATTCTAAGGTATAATATAATTCCATTTTACATTGGTTCGACACAATTTGTACTATCAACAACCAATTTTTAAATTATTTCAGTTATTTTTTATTTGTTTTTTCATTATATTGCCTTCTAATTTTTAGGTTTGCTTATACTATACATTTGCCTTAATATTTTGTCCATAGTTATTGTGTCGTATCTATGTTTGAAAACTCAGAAATTCTTGAAATCTGAATCATAATTTATTTCTTATGCATAGTAAAGCTAAAATCACATTTGAAAAGATTGTAAAAAAATCAACAACTAGCAGATGATCTGAATGTGTTTTACTGCAGGTTTGAAAGGAAACTACAGCCACCTATCTCCACAACACCCATCTCAAACACACCAACAACAGTGGCCCCAATCCATTGGGTTCACAACCTCTGGTGATCACAAAAAAAGAAGTGCAAGATCTATTACACAGACAGGAAAAGCATCAGGGCCAGACAAGGTAATTCCCTCTTGCATAAAAGTCTGTTGGCTCACAATTGACCCACATCTTCACCCGAATCTTCAATAGATCACTAGAGATGGGCGATGTTCCTTCTTGCTTCAAATACTCTACTATCATCCCAGTGCCAAAGAAGCCCTCCATCAGGGAACTGAATGACTACAGACCAGTTGCTCTAACAACTGTGGTTATGAAAATCTTTAAAAGGCTAGTGCTGTCCCACCTGAAAACCATCACGGATCTGCTGTTAGATCCCATGCAGTTTGCATACCGAGCAAATAGACTGACAGATGATGCTTTTAATATGGCTCTGCATTATATCCTACAATACCTTGAATCTCCAAATACCTACGCAAGGGTCTTCTTTGTTGACTTCAGTTCAGCATTCAATACCATAATTCCAGACCTTCTTCTAACTAAATTAAACCAACTAGCGGTACTTGAACACACTTGTAAGTGGATCTAGCTTCCTAACAGATGGGAAGCAGCAGGTGAAGCTAGGCAAAATCACCTATGATACCTGTACAATTAGCACAGCCTCCCCCCAAGGTTGTGTGCTTTCTCCACTTCTCTTCTCCCTATATACCAATGACTGATCTCAAATGATCCATCTGTTAAAATACTGAAGTTTGCTGATTGTTAAGTCCTGGGCATGGGCGCAAAGAACGGAGACGAGACATCGAACGGTGACTTCAACTCTTTATTTAACAGGAAAGAACAAAGCAAAATACTCTTTTATGGCTGCCGTCAAACAACCAATGAACTGAGTCTACCGATTTCACAAGCGTCCAATCAGGAGGTCCCGTTAACAGCCAATCAGACTAGCCAAAAATGACCAATCATGATTCGCTATCTTCGGACCAATGAGAAGTGCAGGATTACAAACCTGCTGCAAGACGAAGCTGTTGAGGGTTGTATTGCTGTGTTGGCTTAATCCATAACACCCCTCCCCCCTTGGTTCCGTCTGAGGGGTGGGGTGACGTATTCTCGCAAGTAGGAAGGTTGCTTCACCTGTCTGCTCGACCTGCGCGGTTCCACCGGGTTCTGTCCAGGTTCTGGTTCCGGTGGGCTGCTAGCTGGGTTGGATGGCGAAGATTGTGGTCCCGGGCTGCTTTCCCTGCTTACGTCAGCGCTGTCTTCCGGGTTCCCTGGATCCGCTTCCATCGCGGTGCTTTCACGTGGCAAGGCCGCTCCCTGGCTTCGTTGGCTTAGTCCATAACACTGATGACACAACAGTGATTGGTTTCATTCGAGACAGCAACGAATCTGCATACAGACAGGAGGTTGTACAACTTGCCTAGTGGTGTAACCAGAACAATTTGGAACTGAACACCCTCATACAGGATGGTAGACTTTAGAAGAAACCCTCCCATACTACCACCTCTTACAATACTAGACAACACAGTATTAACAGTACAGACCTTCACATTTCTAGGGTCTATGACCTAAAATGGACACTTAACATCAAAAATGTCATCAAAAAAGCACAACAAAGAATGTTCTTTCTGCACCAACTGAGAAAACTGCCCAAGGAACTGCTGATATAGTTCTACAAAGGAATTATTGGGTCTATCATCTGCGCCTCTATAACTGTCTGGTTTGGTTCTGCAACCCAATAGGACAGACACAGACTTCAAAGGATAATTAGGACTACAGAAAAAACAATTACTACCAACCTGTCTTCAAACGAGGACATGTATACTGCATGAGTCAGAAAGAGGGCTGTGAAAATATTTACAGACCCCTCACATCCCTGACACAAACTGTTTCAACTCCTTCCCTCAAAACAATGCTATAGAGCTCTGCACACCAGAACTAGACACAAGAACAATTTTTTCACTCTGCTAAACAAATAATTCCCTCGACACTGTTCAACTATTTACAAAATCTGCACTATTACTATTAACTTTCTCATCACTCCTTATCACCCATCCTCTCCCACTTGTGACTGTATGACTGTAACTTTGTCGCTTGTATCCTTACGATTTATATTGACTGTTTCCTAGTATGATTTGATTGCTTATTATACCCTATGACTATCATTAAGTGTTGTACTTTATGATTCTTGACTCTTGATGAATGTATCTTTTCTTTTATGTATACTGAGAGCATTTGCACCAAGACAAATTCCTTGTGTGTCCAATCACACTTGGCCAATATAGAATTCTATCTTCTATCTACCATTCTATCTATATCTAAAGACATTATATCAACAAGTTTCAAATGCAGCACTTTAATTTTTGCTTAAAGGAACTACATCACACTAAGAATGAATAAAGAAAAGCATTTTTTATTAAGGACTAAACAATAAATTGACTAGAGGGAAAATGAAGTACTAAAAAGCAAAAATAGACTTCTGCTGTGCAATATTAATGTTGCTAGATATTCAGCTTCCTAATTCCATGTTTATTCAGAAGTAAGCATCAAAGAATTCAGTGTTTATTCATAGGTACTATATGTACGACAAAGTCAGACAAGCAAATAAAGTTAATTAAGAGACAGGGGGCCTTTTAAAAGAAACACTTTCAAACTGACTCTTCAAATTATCTAAGGAACCAAAAAAAATGAGGGCTATTAAAATTTTGAAGCAACTCAAATCAGATGTGTGTTTTTTTAAATAAACAATATAATAGATGATAGATAATAGAAAGAAAGAAAAAAAGATGATAGATAGACAGATAGATAGATAGATAGATAGATAGATAGATAGATAGATAGATAGATAGATAGATAGATAATGGATGGATAGACAATTGTGTATGTTGTGTTTGTGTGTGTGTGTTAAGATAATTTTTCTTACAAGTTTTAAAAAGAACATAAAAACTAATTCAAACTTTAATAAGAATTAAAACTATATAATAAAATATAAATAAAAAAGGCAGTATTATTCAAAATCAAGAATGTATGACAAAAAGATATCTGAGAAAAAATAAAGCCAGTTGAGAGAAAGGTTAATAGGGCTGAGATGATCCTGAGACAGTGTAAAGAAAATTACTAATTTATTCTGATATCTTAATAGAGAGTCAATAACAAAGGAAATTTTCCAAAACCATTAGTTCTGAAACAGTCTTTAAAAATGCGGGTGCTTTTGAATATTGCTACAAATAATTGTCAAAATATGTGATATTTTCAGTATCTCTCTAAAAATTATTTTCCAGCAAGTATTTCTGAAATCTTCACCAATTGCAAAAAAATTATGAAAAAAAATACATGAGTATTTCTACATCTTTTGAGTATTGCGAGAAAGCAGTATGATGTAAATTCACATCAAAGGAAAACTATTATTCACATTTCAAAGTACAATAAGTGCATAGCTTGCCTTTTATAGGAACTGCAACAAAAACAGTTATGTTGCTTTCTCAATCTGTTGATTATATGATGAGTTGCATTACATTTCCTATAATTAGAATTTATGAAATGTACAGTCCCATAGAACCAGAGAGTACCAGAAGACTTCTTTAAATTTCAGAAATAAGCAACTTCCCTTATTGTCAGAGATGCATTCAAAATGTGTAGTTTCCAAGGACATTTTTTGAACTTTATATAAAGTAGAATAGGATTGGTGAGATACTTTTCAAATATTTGAATTGTATGTTATTACAGTATTTCCTTTTTGTGATTTTCTTTTCTTTCTCATTTAAAATTTATATATTGACTATTTTCCAGTTTATTGCAAATTCAGAATGTCTTTGTTCTGCGCAATGCATCTATTTCTATCTCTCTCTCTATTAAAAAAGATAATTTCCTCTGTAGATGCTTACTTGGTGGGCAATAGTTGTTAACTCTGGGAACTTTTTAAATTCTTCTTCCTTCTTTTTTATCTCACCCAAATATGGTTTTTTAAATTTTAAGTCATTTTAAGTTTACTGTTACAAATGAAAATGTCCTCTTATAAAATTTTTCTGGCATCCTAAGCAGTTCCTATTTCTATACTTTTGTTAAGATTACTAAAACAAAATATTTTAACTTCATTTTGCAGTCCTTCACTATTTTTTTCTTCCTCAATAATATATCATTTAATCTTTGTATGAAAGATCCATTTGTCCTTTTAAAAATTAAATTTACTGGGTTGTGGTCTGAGAAAATCCTTGGTAATATCTTCCCTTTATGAACATTAGCCAAAGGTTTAGAGATCCAAATCATATCTACTCTTAAAAAGATCTATGACTTTCTGAAAAATAAGTATAATCTTTTGGGTCACCATTTTATATAATGGCTATTATAAAGACTAAAACAGGAATGGCACCAGGTCCAGATGGTCTGCCAGCCTCTTACTATAAATGTTTTGAAGATGAACTTTTACAGCCTTTACAACAAACAATTAATATTATTTTACAGAATGATTCTTGACAGCTGGAAAGAAGCCAGTGTAGTATTAATACCTAAAGAGGACCAAGACTTGACTTTAACAAGAAATTATTGACCAATATCTTTATCAAATAATGAGTATAAATTGGTTTGCAATGATTTTGGCTGAAAGGTTGAAAATAATTTTATTCGTGAAGATCAATGTGAGTTTTTAACCTAACAGACAGTTATGATATATATTACAAATGTATTGGATATTCTGGAGTATTTGAAGCAACACAATGAAAAGCAAGGTACGTTGATCTTCTTGTAGGCAGAAGACTTTTGGTAATTTGAATTGGATTATCTTGTTTAGATTACTGAATTTTCAAGATAATTGTATTAAGTGGGTAAGATCAATTTACATATCAGAGAAAGCATTAATAATTGTTACGGGAGAATTAACAAAACCCTCTGAGATTCAACAAAGGGATAAGGATGCCTGTTGTTATCTCTCTTGTTCATTGTAGTTCTTCAGGTACTGAATAGAAATGTAAGCTGCAACAAGTGAATCATGGGAGTAAAGATTAAATTAAACTTATACATTTAGCATATTTGCTTTTGGTACCTGGTACTAGTTTTGGATGATCTGTTAAAGGCAGTAGAAAAATTAATGGAAAAATTAAAGGACTTTGATGTGCCAATAGGTTTAAGATCAATAATAAGAAAACAGAGATATTAGTTAAAAAAAAAAAAGACAATAGAGGATCAAATAGAACTGATGGAGAAAACTGGTTTTAAGATTGAGAAATTCTAGTTTCTGCATTTCTGACACAAGATTGAGAAAAGGCATCATTGTAACAAATATGAATTGCATGTTATTTCAAAATAATTATTATAAGACATAGAATGAATTTAAGAAGGATGTTTTAGGGTGCAAGAAATTGTTACTGTCACTGGGAGAGAGAAGCTGCTTTGATGATCTGCATCATACTTGGTGGAAAGAAAGATTCTGAATGTATGTATAACTTCCTGAAGGGAAAATCAGGAGCAACTTCATGTACATGTATTGATGTTTTCTGTTCTTTTACTTTTTGTTCCCTTTTTGTCCCTTCTTTTTTCTTTTCACTTTTACTATATATTTTTCTTTGAGTGTTTTTGTTATTACATATGTTAAATCTATTAATAAAAATTATCTTAAAAAATAAATTTTAAAACTACCATGGTACAAATCCTAATAAATGTACAGTTCTGTTATGGATGCAAAATACAACTCTGCTTTCCCCAATATCTTCATCCATCAAGAAAAAATAATCCTAAACAATTGGGACATGAAAATGTGCTGTGTTTAATCTGAATGCCCTCCATATTCATCTTCCTTATAGCTAAATATGCAGTCTGTACTGAATTCTCCACATCCTGTGACCAAAATCCAACATTAACAGTTTCCAAATGTCTGCACAACCCAGAAAGTCAGACATAAAAGAATAAAAATTTGTAATCCGGGCGTAATCATCTACTAAAAGATAGTTCTCTGACAGTCCAGGCAGAGGAGTAATGAACAAGTTCATCATCACTAGGTAGATACAGCTCGTAAAAGCAAAAGTGCAGTGACATTTCAAGCCTGATTTGAGAATAACTGTCTCTATTCATGGATGTTTGACTCTAATGAGACATGTCCCAAATATCCATGAAATAAGAAAGTAGGGAAACTCAGATGCGAATGAGGACTGGCAATTTAAAACTGATGCCAAGAGGTATTTATTTATTTGTGTCTATATTTCTATTTTAATTCTTTTTTTTTAAAACAAATTTTATTAATTTTACAGAGAACACAATAAAACATAAACAAAACTAAAAGATCCTTTCTGAAGGTCTGATCCCGGGTTGAAACTCTTCACACAGACACAAATTCAAACATCATATTCACTTTATATATCCTTCCATATCTTATTATCATTTTCTTTTATATATATATATATAAACCATTTTTATCAATTTTATATAAACAATGCACAAGGCATAACAGCTTATAAGTTCTTTTCTAAGAAAAAATAATAAAAGAAGAAAACCAATAGAACATAACAATTCCAAATTATAGTATCAATACTTTGTCCATTTAACTTCATATCTTATCCCAACTTCTCCTTTTCATCCAAATTATTTCTTATTAATTAAAAATTTTTTTTGCCTTTTTTCAATATACAACATCCAAAAAAAAAAAGCATAACAAAACCTTTATATATCCTTTCATATCTTATTACCATTTTCAATAATATTCTTTGTCTGTTCTATTTCCAACTATTCATTGAACTTTTTTCTTTTATTATAGTTCTCCTATACACCAATTGGAGTAACGTCTATAACTCATTACCCTAACTTAAAAGTACTTCATATAACAATTTTTCTTGGGATTCTGTTTAAAAGATTCTAAAATTACACAATGAATTTTATACTCTAAATACACATATAAAAAACACAATCTTATGTACCCTCCAGAATCCCTCTTTTATCCTAAATTAAATTCACCCATTGTCTCTGAATAAACTTTTTTTCTTTAGATCTTGCTTTCCCCCATTGAGGCTTCTCCTCCCCCCCTTTCTCTCTTGCTTATTCTTCTCCTTGCCCTTTTTACCCCTTTGCCTTTCCTCCTCCCTTTTCTTACTCCCTTTCTTTTGCTTTCTAACCTTGCCTCCACCTTTCCGCTCATTTTTCTCTTCTTTGGTTGTTTTTATAATTCTTAAAATCCCCTTTTTCTTATCCTCCTCCCCGGAAAGAACCCATTGTTCATCAAAGATGGCTTCTTCTTCTTCCTCTTCTTCTTTGTCCCAGTCCTTCTGCTGCTAGTCAACTTTTCATAAGTACATAACGCCATTTCTAAGAATTGAAACAAAGTGCCCAAAGTATCTTCTTTTTTATATTTTTGATATTCAATCTTTAGTTCATCCACAAGCGATGCCATTATGAAAAAAGAAACTTTTCCCAAAACAACCACGAATATTTTTAATCAAGAATAATTCAAAAAAAAATTCCAAAAATTAATACTTTTCTTCCTTCTTCTCTTTCTCTTTCTGGGGTTAATGTTTAATCAAAGAGGTCCAATTACCATATACCTTTCTTTGGGATTCTAGGCAATCTCCTCCTTTTTCAGCTTCTGCTCCAATTTTTTTTCCTCTCCCTTCCCACTTGTAATATCAATTTTAAATAATCAGAAATCCATACCTCCAACAAGGGTTTTCCAATTTCTTAAGTTTTTCAATGTCCCAAAACCCTTTTGTCCCTTAGCTTCAACTCTCAAAACAATTCACTTTCAATGTCCAATATGTCCAAACATATCTGCTGTTTCCATGGGGTGGGAGAGTGAAGAAAAAAAAAAAAGTTCCCTTTAACAGCTTCTCCGCCGCTTTCGATCTTCTTAGGGATACAATGTATCCTCCAGCAATTCAAACAGCTTAGTTCCAACCAATTTGAAAGATGTTACTTCACCCGGCTCAGACAGCACTTTCACTCTTCTTACTTCCTCCAGCGCAATCTTACCCGGTTGCTGGCTTCTTCGTGGCGGCCATTGCTGACTGCCGCTCCACCGCCTTGGGAAAAAGGGGTTTTTCCGGAGGAGGAGGGGGTCTGCGACACCCCCAACCCCCTGTCCGACTCCCCTCTCTCTTCAGCGTCCCTACAGGGCAGCCATATCCCCCTGACCCATCTGGATTGGGGGTACCTCAGCGGCTAGCACAGCAGGAATCACGAGCTGTCGTGAATTCCTGCTGCCCCAAAGCCACACGAAACCAGAACCTCAATATTTCTATTTTAATTCTTGAAAGAAAGTTACAGATGTATTGAATATACTCCATTCAATATAGTCAGGTGATATGATGACACCATTTCATTTGGTAAATGTACTGAACATAGGTGAGGCTATGTTTGCTCTGGGAATGAGATTTTTTTTTACCTCATTTGGATAGCCATAAGAGATGTGGTTTTATCTGGAAAAAATATGCAAAGGGCAGTTATGGGACTCCACTTTGCAAGCAACACACAATTAGTATTTTTTTCAGGATAATGGAAAAATATGGAAGAATATAGCAAATGAGGAATTGATCTTTGCACAGTTTTCTCCACTGAACTATTTAATGTTAGAAGATGTGTAAGCATTTTCTCTCAAAAGCGAATGTAACAGGAATAGTTTTAATGCAAGCTGTTCAGAGCAGGGACATTAAATTAATATTATGATTTCACAATGAAAAGCTTTTCACTGCAGTGCAATTTAGTGCTTGTTTGTTCATGTTCTATTTAAGAAACATTTTTCAAGAATTGTTCTGATGGGGAACAGCAACTGTATATATCCCTAGATGTAAAGTTCCATCTAAAAGAAAACACTTAGCATATTTAATGTAGGTGATTAAAATCACTATATCATTTCACTAGTAAATTTCCAGTGTGATGTGAATCAAGACCTGCTAGTGTTACTTGTTTTATTTTCATCTCCTATATATTTACTTCTCTTTTTGATTGAGATTTATTTGTTAGGTTAAAGGGCAGGAAAGAAAGTGGAGTAATGACCCGAAGAAATGTTGGTTATCTTCAGAAGCATAAGAAACATAAAAGAAACTATATGTTATAGAAAGAATCAGAATAGATAATGGATAATGAAGGAGAATGTGTCATAGAGTCCAGTGACATGTTGAACAAAAGAGGAAGGAAAATAAAAGAATTTATCATTATTGGGTGTACACATTTTTTCTAACAAAATAAAGGTCATTCTTCAGGGCTCCCATCTATCTACCCAGAATCTTTTATCTCTTTCTCTTTCCTATAATTGAGACTGGGAGGGAGAGAGGGAACACAAACTCTTTCAACTTGGAGAAGCTGCAAATGACCAGCAAGTGGATGGGAAACACATAACAACCTCTCTCATAATTAACATAACTAAATCCATGGACAGAAGTCTCTAAAACTTATGGCTTGCCATCAATTTCTTGAATTTTGCCATGGTATGAGCCATATAGATCCACATGAATCTATTAAGTGACCAGGACATGTGTGAGTCCTAAAGTTACATAATGAAAAGAAATAATTATTCAAACAGTTAAAGGTTTGGATATTATTATTCAGCCTGTTTTATATAAAATAAATGTGACATATATTTGCTGCAATAGATGTAATTGCAGCAAAGAGCTTAGATACAGTGTACATTCAGTTCAGATTGAGGTAAAATATGGACTACAGGTCTATGATTAAAATGCCATATGATCTGGAGCAGCGCAGGGTCAGCATCCTTTGCCATGTTTGGTTTTCTGCTGGCCATAGAGTGTCCTAGGCAAGGGGTCTCCAAATTTGGCAGACTTATGGACTTCAACTCTCAGAATTCCCCAACCAGCATGGAGGATTCATCTAGGTGGTAGAAAACTACACACATCCTTTCTCCAACCTAGGATCACCTAACCAAACAATTGTAGTGGAATAAGTAAAATTTCATCAATACACATATAACACCCATCAGTAGAAAGTTTCAAATACAAAGTTGAATTGCTGTGAAAAGCTAACTGATTAGATCACATATGAGCTACAGTTATCATGTAATAGAACTTATGATATAGAGACAGAACAAATTATGAAATTTAGTTCTGCCCATTCTTCATTCTCTTCCTCCTGACAGCAGATTAGCCCTCTTTTTCCAAACTCTCAGAATCTTTGGATCAGAAAGCTACATCAGTGAAAGCATATTACAGCATCTTTTGATGGTTTCCACCAAGCTTCATTAAAAAAAACCATTCAAAGTTAGAAAAAGTTTTAGTGAACTTAATTTTCTAGGACTTATTATAATGCCATATAGAAATTTCAAGTAATGATAACCATACTTCACAGGCCACAAAGCTTGAAATAGTAGCAACTGCCTTATATTCTATTTATAAGCTCTACAGTATCATTCTCCTTTTTTAGGAGTTTGAGAATTCTCTCTAAGTATGATAATAATTTGGGTTGCCATACTGAGTTAAAGTGTCCACTTGGTCCCAAGAGTTTCCAAGTATCTGAGATGAATATAATTCACAATTTACTATATGTTAAAAACAACAATCCCATTAATGCCTCTTTGGGAAATAATAATTAACAAGGAAGCAGAAATGGAATACGATAGAAGAAAATAGGACGATAAAGGAATAACCAACTTTTTTCCAGAGATTATCTATCTATCCATCCATCCATCTATAATGTGAAATATAATATTTATATGTTTGTGTTTGTGTATGCGCCCGTGTGTGTGTCTATTTTCAATCTTTAATCTTAAAAAAAGAAACCAAACATATTGTAAGGCATCCAGAAAGTATTCATGATATCAATCAATCTGAGACATTTTCTCTCCAATGGATTTATTTAAAACAGATCTGGTATGTCTAAAGCAATTTCCCAAAGTGAAATTATTTTCATGCATACACAGAATCCACCTTCTCTCCTCCCTTCTCTCCTCCCACTTCTAAACTTCACAAATCATGAGAATCAATTAATTGCAACTGGAATTTCTTAATACAACATACAGAATAACCTTGAACTTTTCAATTCCTCCAACCCCCTTCTAATAAAATGTGGCAGCTGAATTTCAAAGCTGACAGGCATGCCCCCACCCTTGAAAACTCCTCCTCCTAAAAGAAAAGGAAAAAGAACAGATACAGGGGTTAATACATTGTCCTTAACCTCCTCTCCTCCCCCCACGAGGACCCTTCAGTTTGTGGGGAAAATCCTCATGGAATTGGTTAACCAATTGATCAGCATGAACATCCCAACTCTTTACCCAACTAGCATCTGAGAGGGGGTATCCTTTCCATAAGACCAAATATTGCAATCAGCCACGATGTAATCTAGAATTGAGAATTTTTTGAATCTCATAATGTGTTTCCCCATGTACCATTAACGGTTTAGGGGGAGCGATTGGCAGTAGTCTTATCATTGATGTAGTAGCTGCTTTTAGTAAACTACAATGGAACACCAGATGAATTTTCCCCAATAGTTGAGGAATACTTAATTGGACAGTGACCGGATTGATCATCTTTGAAATTGGGAATGGACCCAAGAATTTTGGACCCAGCTTCTTACTGGACAGTTTCAACCTAAGATACTTGGTTGACAAATATACTTTGTCCACTACTTTAAAAGGCGGTTGAAGGGATCTATGTTTATCCACCTGTTTTTTATACTTTTTTGCAGCTTCAGTCAAAGCTTTTTTTGTATCTTACCACCCTTTCTTTAATGAGTTCATCCATTCTGTTAGGGACATGGATGAGGGAGGTTGTCTAGGTAACTCTGGCATCGGGACAAAATCCATTCCAGTGTTGATTTGGAATGGAGTTAATCTGGTGTTGCTATGTACTGCATTATTGTAAGTAACCTCTGCAAAAGATAATAACTCAGCCCAATTTTCTTGTTGATAATTTACATAGCATCTAATGTATTGTTCCATCATGGCGTGAGCCCTCTCCACTGCTCTGTTACAAGCAGGATGGAAAGCTGAGGATAACCCTTGAGAGGAACCAATGGATTTCAGAAATTCCTTCCAAAATTTGGCAGTAAATTGTACCCCTCTGTCTGATATTATTCTATGAGGTACTCCATGTAGTCTATAGATATCTTTCACAAACAGCTTTGCAAGTTTTTTTACAGATGAAAGTCATTAGCTATAAAATGGGCCTGTTTAGAGAATAAGTCAATTATAGTCCAAATGATTGTATTCCCTTCACTCTTAGGTAATTCAACAATCAAGTCCATTGCAATTTCTACCCAAGATTTGGTTGATTCAGCAACTTGTTGCAGGAGGCCAGGGTTTTTTCCAGTTGTGTGTTTCATTGTGGCACAAGTTGAGCAACTTTTTACATAGTCCTCGACATCAGGTTTCATTTTTGGCCCGTCTTCTCAGTAAATGTAGGGTTTTAGGAATCTAAAGTAGCGGGAGTTGTGGTTATGCTTTAGTACCAGTGGTCTTAGGGTTGTGGATACATAAAGCTCAGTCCCTTTCCAAGCTAGTCCATCATTCATTGTCAATTTGGTTTGATGATCCAGGAACCGAGAATCAGTCAATCGGGCCATTTTCAATTCCTCAGTCAGCTTATCTTCCAGGCATTTGGGGTTGCAGTTGGCTTGGGCTCGAGTGGTCACTTGGGCTGCCGATTGAGCTTCTGAAATTAAGCCTTGTACCATTTCCTCTTGGTGGCTGTCAAACTGAGGTTTTCTGGACAGAGCGTCCACAGTACGTTTTTCCCTCCAGGAATATATTTAATGTTGAAGTTGAATTGCATGAAATATTGGGCCCAGTGGACTTGTTTGGGTGCTAATCTCCTAAGGGTCTTTAGAGCCTCAAGATTCTTATGGTCAGTCCATACCTCAAAGGCCTCTGGTGCTCCTTCTAGAAAATGCCTCCAAGTCAATAAAGTACAGTGAATGCTTCTTTCCCCCAGACCTCCCACCTTCGCTCTGTGTCTGTCAGCTTTTTTGACACATAAGCGCAAGGCATCAGTCAGCCTTGAGAGTCTTTTTGCAGCAAAATGGCTGACACCGCTACATCACTTGCATCCGTTTGGACAATAAAAGGCTTGGTCGCATCTGGGTGCTGGAGGATGGGCTCAGCTGCAAAGAGGTGTTTTATGGTCTCAAAAGCTTTCTGACAGTCCATAGTCCAAGCCAGAGGTTGACTTGACTTTAGTTTGGTGGGTGACGGGCCCATTTTTAATAGCTCTGTCAACGGGAAGGCAACTTCAGCAAAGGACAGAATGAATTGTCTATAGAAGTTGACAAACCCCAACTTCAAAAAACTTTGAAGTTGTTTTCGGGTTTTGGGCTTGCCAATCCAGCATCGCTTTCACATTTCTGGGGTCCATTTCAATCCCCAGGTTAAATATTTGGCAGCCTAAGTTATCCAGTAACTCTTTGTGGAATTCACATTTTGAGAGTTTCATCTATAATTTGGTTGCTAGAAGTTTTTCTAGAACTTGTTGGACCAATTGAACATGTTCTTCCATGGTTTCACTGAAGATAAGGATGTCACCCAGGTACATGAAGAAACCTCCTCCCAATAAAGGTGCAGATGTAGCACCTCATTGATGAGCTGCATAAACACTGCAGGAGCCCCCTGATGTCCAAAAGGTATGACTTTGAATTGGAAGCTACCCAGAGGGCAGTTAAAAGCAGTTTTCCACTCATCACCCTCTTTGATGCGGACCCAGTAGTAAGCTTCCCTGAGATCTGGCTGGGTGAATATCTTGCCCTTCGACAGGTGGTCCAATAAGTCATTCATAATGGGGAGAGGATATATGTTTTTGATGCATATGCCGTTCACTCCTCTAAAGTCAACACATAATATCAACTCCCCATCTTTCTTCTCCTTGAACAACATTGGGGCAGCTAATCTTGATTTGGCAGGCTCAATAAAACCTCGTTCCAAATTTCCGTCAATGTATTTCCTTAATTCAGTCATTTCAGCAGACGTCATGGAATACATGTTTGGTTTTGGTAATTTTGCCCCAGGGTCTAATTCTATGGCACAATCAGTGGCTGGATGGGGAGGTAAAACATTACACTCTTCTTTACTGAATGCTTCAGCTAAGTCTTTGTATTGGTCAGGTACCTGGGGGTTATCTGGGAGAAGATGGGATGCCATGGATGCTGGCTCAGGCTCTGGATTCAAGCTGACTGGTGGCTTTGTAGTGGGTGGAAGAGGGGGCAATGGGCCTGGTCCAATGAAGATTTGATCATCGGGGCCCATTTGTCTAGCCAAGCAAGTCCCAGTATGATTGATTCCAACATCTTGGGGCCACTATGAAGCGTATGAGTTCACAATGGGGCCCTAATTCCATCTTGATCAATTCTGTCATTTGAGTGGCTGGGCCCCCCCAATTAAGGTTCCATCCACTTGCTCAAATCTGATTGAGCATTTTAGTGGGTTAGTCTTTATGTCCAATTGTTCAATGATGGGGAGTCCAATAAGACATCTAGAACACCCAGTATCAATGACAACTTCTAACTCCCCAACCTCCCCTGTGTTTGGTACCACTAACTTGTCCTTGACTGTAAAAGGTATGATGGTATCATTCACCATTGGGTCATCTCGGGGATATAATGTTGGTCTGGTGGTCTGTTGCTCCAATCTGCACAGAGGGGGCTTTCCCAGCTGTGTTTGGTGAACCCACCCCTGCCCCTATCTTCCTTGATTCTTCTGATCTCTAACAGCTGGGTTAGACTTTGACTGTGGAGCTTGTGGTACAGGAGCAGGGGCCAGAAAGTCTGCTGCTCTATGGCCAGCTTGGCCACATCGGGAACATTTCAGTACCCTGGTGGGTCAGGTACAAACAGTTTCAGCTGGTCCAGTCAGTGGTCTCCTACCCACAATTCTCTTAGGCAAGGCTGCTGGAAGGGGTTTCCTATGTGGGTTGATGCTGCGATCTAAGCTGAGGGAGGTGGCATACCACAATTGTAAGGTCTCTGGGATTCCCTTAATTTCAAAGGCCTTCTTTACTTCTGGATCAATGGCGTTTTTAAAATAGTGCAAAGTCATTCTTTCAGGCCAATCCATGAGGTGGCTTGCGACCCTTCTAAAGTCCCAAATAAATTTTGACAAGGGTCACTTGCCTTGCCTCATTTCCATTAATTTCTCTTCATTCTACCCTGTCTGGATTTTCAAATCTGAGTCTTAATGATTGAATAAATCCGTTTACATCATGTAATTTGGGGGCTTGTTCGTTGTGTAGTTGGGCCACCCAGTCTGAAGCATCCCCTTTGTTCATCCCATTTGTTATGGCCATAACCAAATCATGCTCTGTGGCTTATTGATCTCCAAATTGTTCTATATGGGATCGGATTTGAGTGAGAAAGTAATTGAAATATTCATGGCAGCCATGGAATATGGCCTTAAAGGGTATTTGGTCCAGCCTGGGTCATGGTTGCAGAGGTGGCACATGCCAGGCCCCTGCAGGTTGTACTGGAATGAAAGGAATAAGCCAGGTGGCATACGTAGGCTGGGGAGGCCCCCTGAATCCTGGCTGGGTGGTGCCTCTCTGGAATGTGGCCTCGCTGCCGGTTGGGGCTGCATTTGTTGTTGCTAGGAGGAAGATGGGTGTGGGTTGGTTTCCTGGTCAGGTGGAGGGGAAGTGGCTGCTGTCTGCTGTCTGGGCAACCCTGCTTCAGATCAGGGCTATGTTGGTGCTGGCTGCCATTGGCATTGAATCCACCCCTGGCCTGGATAAAATCAACACCCTGGAGGGATACTCTCTCCAGGGGGCAAAATTCCTTCTGGAAAATGAGGGGATTGCCTCTGGCACTGCAACACTGTTAGTTGATGTGTCTTTCTGGCTTCCTCCAACTGGCATCTGTATAGTCTCCTCCCTCCAATTTGACAGAATAGCAATATGCCTCGGGCTTGAGAAAGATTTCTCTTCAAACAGCTGGGTTACATCTGAGTTATAACAATTTCTCGAGTTGAAATGCTTTGGTACAGCTCCCAAATCTCTTTCTTCCACTGTCATCTCCTCCAAACAAGGGCTGGCAGATCCAGTTAATGCTCCGGAGGGAGGGCTCCCACACGCTTCCCCCTTCACATCTCCAACTTCAGCTGATTGTTGATCTTTCTCCATCTCTGGGAAAAGAACTCTGGGGTATCATCCAAGCCCCTTCAAAAAATAAAAGTGCACTTTGGGAAATAAATGTAAGGCATCCAGAAAGTATCCATGATATCAATCACTCTGAGACATATTTTTCTCCAATTGGTTTATTTTGAAACAGATCTGATATGTCTAAAGCAATTTCCCAAAGTGAAATTATTTTCACGCATTACACAGAATCCACCTTCTCTCCTCCCACTTCTATACTTCATAAATCACAAAAACCAATTAACTGCAACTGGAATTTCTTAATACAACATACAGAATAACCTTGAACTTTTCAATTCCTCCAACCCCCTTCTAATAAAATGTGGCAGCTGAATTTCAAAGCTGACACATATATTCTTACATATTAATACATTTTATGAATGAATAAGCAACAATATAAGATCCTATATTTGATAGGAAATATTGTCTTTTACAAAACAGATAGATTACATATTTCTGGCAATTCCTTGAAATCTGAAATAATATCACTTTTCCAATTTCTTAACATAATTCTTCACCCTTCCCCATGATCAATACAACCACAATTCCTGATAAACAGGCAAATTTCAAAGCTTTGTTGTATGTCAATATTTTATTAACATTTTAAAAAGTTCCCATAAATCTATTAATCTGCATTAATATTCTATTCTCAAAAAGATACTAAATGATCACATGACAATATCATGTGCCTCATTAGCCCCTAAAATTTCTTACACTTCATTTACTTATGTTTCTTAAACGGCACTAAAAATCTTATGCCCATCCTTTGAAATACATTATTTAGGAAGCGTAATATACTTTAAACATATTTTTTTTAATAAAGCAACCTTAATGTCAAACCTGTGTATACCATTTTAACATTTTTAAGGACCAGAATCTATTGCTGTGGCTTTATTAGGAATTCTAGTTCTTTCGTCCATGCCCCAGGATTGTATAAATTAAAAATATTGCTGAGTTTCTGATAGAGACATTTTATAGGTTTTATCTGAATAAAGGAGTCCATTATGTAAGGAAGCAACTCTGATGCCTTTGAGGCAGCCAAACCTCAAAGAATGTGTTTCAGCTGAAGATACATCTGTGGTTCCAGACCAAATACTACTGAATTAAAAGGAGATTTTCTGGGATATGTATGGTTTATAAAGTTGTAAAACAAACAAACTTATTGTATGCGCACATATACTAAAGATATTTTTCCTAGCAAGTTTTAGGTTGTAGTGTTAGACTTCCAATATTGGTCATCACGAATGGGCATTATGACTGTGGCTCAATAGCTAATTTAGGAGACATGCTCATTTAGAAATTAGAAAGCCTATTTCTGGATACTTGTTTATGCTTTCAAGAGCTCAGAATCTTCTTCATTTAACCTGCAGTTGAATGAAGTAGTTAAATGATTTCTTCTTCAAGCACTTCATAAATCATCAATAGTTGGGAATTGGGAATGATCTGTAGTGCAAACCTAGCCTGAAGACATAATCATCAGTGTAACTTACTCCCTATTAAATAGAGCACAGGTGTCAAATTCAAGGCTCATAGGCCAGATCTGGCTGTGGAGTGCTTACATCTGGCCCACAGGGCCACCCTAGAAACAGTGAAGGAACATCCTGTGGTGCTTTTACCAGTAAAAATGGAGTTCAGAAGGTACGTGCATGGCCTTCCCAAGGTCCATTTTGGCTGTGACAGCTTCCTGCAGTCCTCTGCCAGTGAAAATGGAGCTTAGGGATGCTGCACGTGGCCCATTTTCACTGGCAGAAGGGTGTGAAGGCTGTTGTGGGGCTTGTGCATGGCCCAAGCTCCATTTTCATTGGCAGAGGACTGCAGGAGGCCATTGTAGTCAAAAACAGAGCCTGGGAGAGGTGCGCGCAGTCCCCCCGAGCTCCATTTTTGCTGGCAGAGTGCTAGGGCCTCTGCCACAAGTGACTTCAAGCTGGCCATGCCCAACCTGGTCATGGCCACCCCAGTCCCCTGGGTTCAAACACAAACAGCGTGATGCATCTCTCAATGAAATCGAGTTTTACACCCCTGAAATAGAATAAAAGCAAAAGACTTGTGTGAAGATCAGACATAGCAGATCCATATATAAACAAATATAAAAATGACGCTTCTGAAAATTGATTGTTTTTTCAGTTTCTACAGTTATATAGCAATAGTCCATGGTTTTTAAAAATGACTTTCATTACCACTGCAATAAACCATTTTTTCTCTGTCATCCTTTCAAACAAGTGCCTTTAAAAAAAGATAGAAAAAAGGAAATTTCTAATAGTTTGGGAGGCTTACATTATTTTACCTGGGCAATTGATTTCTATTATTGTCTATATATCTATTTTGAAAGTTATCAAGAAAAATAAGAATTCAAGCAAACCCTTGGATTTTTTTTAACAAATTGTACAACCAATGTAATATTTCCTTAGCTCGTGAGATGAACTTGAATGCTAAGCAGTGGAATTCTGTCATATCAGCCAGTTCAGAATGTCACAACAGTCAGCAATATTGTTTCTAATAAAATGAAATTAACCCAGAAAATCTGTCTTGGTAAAATGCTATTTTTTATTATTATTAAAAAAAAATTTAATTGAAAATGAAACAAACACAAGCCTGAAAATATAAAATGAGCAAAATTCTCAATCCATTTTTGGTTAGATTTTACCTTATAGAAATAATATAGACTTCCATTCTACTGCTTTTCCTTCTTTAGAAAATAAGAAAGGTAAAAACATTTTCTCGGGATTTAACTAACTGTAATTCCATGTTTATGTCTTGCAGGAAAAGACTCTCATATAATCTCTCTTCAGAAAAAAATTCTTTATATATTTTTATCATAAGATAGAAAAGACAAGAATATTACAGTACATGAAAATAACTTGAATGTTTTGTGGCTTTAAAGCTCTTCATCCTTATCTATAAATAAAAGAATACACAACTTCATTGTGATGGACTAATTTGTTGACCATTAATAACTTGAAAATTCATTGGACTCTCATTTTCTCTTCCACAGAGAAAGGTAGATTGAAGCTAGTTTTGATAATTATTAAAAATATTCCTATGTTGAAATTTGCTGTATGCTTGTTGGTAAGGTTGACATAACTGGTAAATCCAAATCTATTCATGTTCCTGTCACTATATCCAAGTTTTAGAGGTTAAAATGCTTAAAGTTTCATGATAGGAAATTTTTATTATCTTGCCATGCTCCAGTCTCTAGTAAATATTTCAAGGATAACCAAATCAATAAATTCAATGAAGGTGAAAATAAAGATCATCTAAACTCCTGCAGTGGAGTTTAGTGGAGATACATAAGGTTAATTTAAACTTCACTCCTCCTGAACAGGAAGTACAAAGCAGGTACACTTGTGTTTTTACACAAAATGCAATGTCTAAAAAATGTATTGTCGAACTAACAAAATGTACTTCTTCACATAGTCTAGTCAATATGGAATCAGAGCGTTCTCTCTCTGTATATGTAGTAGGAAAATTATGAAATATATATATATTAATGAAGCTACAATAATTTAATTCAAAAGGAATTCATTCTGATTAACATATTCGTATTATATTTAAATGATCTGGGGTGGATATACAAAATCCTATCAAAAATGCACAGCTAAAAATAAATAATACCAGTATAAATTGGACTGATTTGTAAGAGTGACATTATAATTCCCACTGTAAGTGATCAGTTGTTTATTTGTTGCTTCAGGATATGCAATAAACCCCTTTTTATATTCCCCAGACATTTTGATAATCCACATTAGAAAAAATGTGAAATACAAATGACAATATTCTCCACATATATGGAATATCCATATAGAGAGCCATTTTCGAATTTTACAGCCTCGTGTGCTGCCCTAGTGAATAATTTTATCAACCATTGCTTGGGGGCATTTGATTGGCAAATGATTTCCAATTTAGTTAGCACATTACACACACAATTTCATTCTGTGTCAGAACAAATAACAAAAACAAAACAAAACACATTCTTCTGAGTCTGAAAGCATCCCAAACTTGCACTATTTGTAAGACAGATATTACCTACTATTGCTCCAGGAACAAAAACCGAACAAATGCTGAATATGACAAGTGCCATTTGCTTTTGAATGATTGATCTGGAAATGGTTGGAAAGATTAGGTTTTCTGTGACTGATGTCCCAGCATTATTCTGCTTGTTAAAATGCAGAGGTGGAACTATTATAGGGTAAGTGCTTATGTTATTTGACCCAATATGTTTCAGTTCTTAGGGCAATCTGCACAGGACACTTGGGCTGTTATTTGTGATTCACAGCTGGAAAAGCAATTGATTTATTTGTAATATATCCATGACTTTCACCACAGGCCATTCTAGCAAAACTGAAGCATCTGTGAATCAAACTGTTCCCCAGCTGTTCATTCACTACCTGTGGATTCTTCTAGCATAAAATTCCTATTAATAGTGATGGCTACACTGCATTCTCCATTGAGCTCATATCACATTCTTCCTGTCCCACTACAGTTAAAATGCATTAATTCAAAACTAAAACAAAAGTGTTGATTCTTCTAGTCAAATGTTCTTGCCAGATTTTCATAGCGTTTTCTCCACATTTCAGTTGAAGACTTTTCTTTTGTATATATGCTTTTTTTTTTTTTCCCCACAAAACACAATCACATTACAGGCAGAAACACCCAGGGTGGTTTTCTACACAAAGCACTGGAAAATTTTCCATTGTAAAAAAGGGAGGGGGGGAGATTTCAGTTCCAAATGCATGTTACGTCAGTGCTTATCTTCAGACAGCAATAACATTGCCCCAGGAAACTCAACAAATAACAATATTAATAATATATATGCTTTTAAACATGTATCCATATTTAAGGTTTATTTTAAAAAAAAAAAAAAACCTCTCATTGATATTAATTTAAACCATGGTGGTTATTTCTGCAAGCAATAAATTACAGTTTAAAACCATTTTCTAAAAGTTACACAATGGCTTCTGCTAAAAGAGATGAAAAATGAGGAAAAGTTATAAAATTTTTAAAAGAGGTGGACTATGGTGTTGATATATTGTGCACATTTCTCTATAATTGTTTCTCACTTCTTAGCATCCATGTTTTTCTTATAGTGCCTTAAATGATTAAACAATTCATTGACATTTATTAACTATGCACAAAGCTAGCTAAAATTATATTTAAATCAAGTTCCACAGAAATACATAACTGTTTACTACAAATGTCAACCTGTATTTTACATATTTCTCTCAATACCTCAGTTTGGGCTGATCGTAATATACATATTTGTGCGTGTGTGTGAGGAAGGAATATAATTTAGCATATAGAGTTATATCCTACTGATTTTATTTAAGAGTATTCCTGTTCAGTGCAAAGGCTACAAATGATCACTTTGTTAATATTACTATTGATAAATATGAACCTATTATTAAGACTGCTCTTAGTAAAATTATTATTATGGGGTTATAGTAACAAAATCTTGCAAGTCTTTTTTTTATTTTTATTAAACAAAAAGAAAACATTTAAAAACAGTAAATGTGGTGTAATCATCTTGACATATCGATTTGTCATATATAACTTTTTGGGATGGCAAATAATACATATTTACATACTATATGCATTTATATATTCCAACAATTCTCTATATTCCTGATCTATGATCCTTATCTCATTTTAGTTTTGATTTTTTTTTATAACAAACTTTATTAATTTTTTTAACACACACAAACAAAACATAGGATGTAGTAACATAAAATATCTTTTCTAGAAGAAACAAATAAACCATCTTATTTAAAAAGAAGATAATTCCAAATTATCACACTTCTATATATATATTTATCTTATCTAATCAACTTCATATCTTTTCAAAACTTTATTACTCCCTTTTGTTCTATTTAGTCATATTTCTTCTGTCTTAAAAATATATACTCATTGAATATATTTTCATTAGTATTCTTCCACATCCTGTCAGACTTAAACAAACATTACACAAAACATAAATACATAAAACTACCCCGATTTAACTCTTTTTATACAGACATCAATCAAAATTTATACTCACTTAATATACTATCTCATATCTTATTTAACATTCTCTATTTTCCATATATTTTCTCTCTCCTACTCATTTTTTTAATTCTATTTTATTTATTCCATCTCAATTAAATAATTATATTTGCATCTTTGGTCCGTTTTCTTTCAATCACCGACTTATCCTTTCTATCTAATACAATATTTCTCCTGTAAACCCAGATTAAAGTATGACAACTTTTTATCTTCCCCCTAAATAACACTTAAAATAGTGCATATTCTGTGCTGATTAAAATCCGTGCTGATTCTGCTCCGTACATTCAAAGTATTACATTTCAAAATAGTAAAACAAACAAATAATATTGAGTTTAATAAGTAATAATAAAAATTTTAGTTTTTATTTTAAGTCCTTCCTTTTTCCCAACCAATGGTAAAATTTATCCCTTACTTTATAATATTCAGTTTCGTCTTTATTTTTTAATTCCAATGTTAGTTTATCCATTTCTGCACATGTCCGCATCTTTTTAATTATCTCCGCTTCATCTGGAATTTCTTTAAATTTCCAGTTTTAAGCATAGACAATAGATATTCTTGCAGCTGTAATCGTGTGTATTATTACATATGTCATTTCTTTATTGTAACTCTCTATACTGATTCCCAATAAAAAGAGTTCCAGTTTATATATGTTTGATTTCACCCATTTCCTCTAACCAACTCTGAATTTTATGCCAAAAATCCTGGGCTTTCCTACAAGTCCACCAAATATGATAATATGATCCATTTTCCTGGAAGCATTTCCAACAAATAGGAGATAAATTTGGATACATTTTAGCTAATTTTATTGGAGGGATGTGCCACCTATAAAACTTTGTATAAATTTTCTTTATACTATGTGGCCAATGTTATTTTTTTACTTCTTTCCCACAGAATTTGCTATTTGTCCAGATTAATACCATGTCCAATATCCTTTGCTCACACCAACATCATTTGTTTTACTTGTTCCTCCTCTAATTTATATTCCAATAGAACACTATAAATTTTCCTTATCAATTTATCATCTGTTCCCAGTAGTATTTCATCTAATTTCATTTTTTGTCTGCTAATTCCCTGATCTTTCATATCTTTTCTGTATCATGACTGGATTTGTAGGTAAGCCCACCATTCCAAATCCACTCCTTGTTCTTTCAGTTCTTGCCTTGATTTCAATTCTCCTGTCTCATTTAGAATATCTTCATATGAAATAATTTTTCCTCAGCGAAGCAAATTTGGATGCATTAAGGCTTCCAGTGTGGATAACCATATTGGTGTGTGTGTGTGCGTGTGTGTGTGTGTTTGTATATATGTTTTCTTAAGTTTTCGCGGGTACTTACATGTATGGCATTCAGTTTTGTTCAGGTATTTTCCCACATCATTGTAGTTGTGCTTTTAAAGTTGTAGTAACGTTTCGGCAGAATCTCATCTGCCATCATCAGGCTTCTGTATGAACACTATACAGATGAACACTATAGAGAAGCCTGATGATGGCAGATAAGATTCTGCTGAAACGTTGCTACAACTTTAAAAGCACAACTACAATGACGTGGGAAAATACCCGAACAAAGCTGAATGGCATATATATATATATATATATATATATATATATATATATATATATATATATATATATATATATATATATATATATATATCTTTGGTTATTCGGGTTTTCTCCCGCGTAAGATTGGAAGTATCTAGGCAACGTTTCGATGAAGTCTCATTCATCATCTTCAGGCTTGATCTTCAGCTCTGTGCTTCTCAGAGTGATGTGAGCTTGCAGCTGCTTCTTCCTTTTAACTGCTCCTGGGGGTGTGACTTGATTGGCTGGGGGCTTGGCTGTGTTCTGATTGGATGGGGGGGTGTTCTCATTGGTTGGGGGTTTTGGCTGTGTTCTGATTGGTTGGGGGGTTGGCTGTGTTCTGATTGGCTGGAGGCGTGTTCTGTTCAGGTGGGGGCTTGATTGTGCTCAGGTTAGTCTTAGTTGCTGGAAGGTTTGAGCTGGTGAGCTGTGATCTTGCTGTTTGGCTTCGAGTTCGTGGTCGTGCTGCATCTTCATGGTGGGGGTCAGTTCGCTTCATGTATGGCTCAGAGGGGTTTGAGGTGGGTAGTGATGCAGCTGCAGTGCAGCTTCTGGTCTGTGGTCGTGTTTCATCTTCTGTGTGGGTGTGAGTCTGCTTTCTACGTGGAAGTGTGGTGGTGGCATCTTGTGTGGCTATTAGGGGTGTGGGTCTGGTGTCATTCTTCATGTTAGGTACGCGTCTGTTCATGAGGGCGGGTTTCCAAATGGCTGGTAGGCGGGAGGCATCATCTCGTTTATTCATGCTGTGTGGGCGTTTTTCTATCTCTATGGCTTCTCTGATGATTCTGCTGCTGAAGTGTTCGGTTTTGGCGATAGTTCTGGTATTTTTAAAGTCAATCTCATGTCCTGTGGCTTTGAGGTGTTGGACCAGGGAAGAGGTCGGTTCTTCCTTTTTGATTGAGTTCTTATGTTCTTCAATGCGTGCACCTATTCTTCTGTTAGTCTGTCCAATGTATGTGGTGGGGCAGGCAGTGCAAGGGATTTCGTATACTCCTTGATTTTCTAACTCGATTCTGTCCTTAGGGTTTCTTAGGATGGTGGATATCTTTCTGTTTGTGCAGAATGCTGTCTTAATGTTGTGTTTTTGGAGGATCTTGCTGATTTTATCCGTAGTGCCTTTTATATATGGGAGGAGGGCTTTGCCATTCTCTTGTTCTTTGTCTTGGATTTTGGCTGGGGTTTCTTTTTGGATTAGGTGGGTGATCTTCTTTCTTTGGAATCCATTGGCTGTCAGCACGCCGGTGAGAGTGTGTAGTTCGGTCTCTAGGTGTTGTTCATCGGCTAAGCATTTTGTTCTGGAGATGAGTGTCTCAGCTACGGAATTGATCTGTGCTGGGTGGTGGTGTGAGAGTGCGTGTAGATAGCGGTTAGTATGTGTTTTCTTCTGGTAGATGGTGTGTCCTAGGGAGCCATTGGATTTTTTGTATACCAAGACATCTAGGAAGGGAAGTTGGTTGTTAGCTTCTGTTTCCATGGTGAATTGTATTTTGGGGTGTTACAATTCACCATATATATATATTTTCTGAGGTTCTCGCGGGTATTTGTATTTGGATCTTTGGTTATTCGGGTTTTCTCCCACGGAAGATTGAAAGTATCTAGGCAACGTTTCGATGAAGTCTCATTCATCATCTTCAGGCTTGGTTTTCAGCTCAGTGCTTCTCAGAGTGATGTGAGCTTGCAGCTGCTTCTTCCTTTTAACTGCTAGTGGGGGTGTGACTTGATTGGGTGGGGGCTTGGCTGTGTTCTCATTGGGTGGGGTGTGTTCTCATTGGTTTGGGGTTTGGCTGTGTTCTGATTGGTTGGGAGGTTGGCTGTGTTCTGATTGGCTGGAGGCGTGTTCTGTTCAGTTGGGGGCTTAGTTGTGCTCAGGTTAGTCTTAGTTGCTGGGGGATTTGAGCTGGTGAGCTGTGATCTTGCTGTTTGGCTTCGAGTTCGTGGTCGTGCCGCATCTTCATGGTGGGGGTCAGTTCGCTTCATGTATGGCTCAGAAGGGTTTGAAGTGGGTAGTGATGCAGCTGCAGTGCGGCTTCTGGTCCAGGGTCGTGTCTCATCTTCTGTGTGGGTGTGAGTCTGCTTTCTACATGGAAGTGTGGTGGTGGCATCTTGTATAGCTCTCAGGGGTGTGTGTGTGTGTGTGTGTATGTGTGTGTTATTCAGCTTTGTTCAGGTATTTTCCCATGTCATTGTAGTTGTGCTTTTAAAGTTGCAGCAATGTTTTGGCAGAATCCCATCTGCCATCATCAGGTTTCTGTATTTTGTTTGTCAGATGAACTGATGATGGCAGATGAGATTCTGCCAAAACGTTGCTAGAACTTTAAAAGCACAACTACAATGACATGGGAAAATACCCGAACAAAGCTGACACACACACACACACACACACACACACACATAAATATTCTTAAGTTTTTGCGGGTATTTATATGTATGGTATTCAGCTTTGTTCAGGTATTTTCCCACGTCATTATAGTTGTGCTTTTAAAGTTATAGAACGTTTCGGCAGAATCTCATCTGCCGTATCAGGCTTCTGTATAGTGTTCGTCTGTGAGTCAGACTTTCACAGCCATTTCTGTTTTAAATTTGGTGCTAGAACACTTCCTCACTAGTCCAACAGATGAAAGCACAGGTCATAGCATCGATTTCAATGGCACCGAAACCCTAGCCAATATAGAAAACCCCAGCTACAGAATTATCAGAGAAGCCATAGAGATTGAAAAAAGACCTGAAAGCATGAATAGAAGAGATGACTCCACCAAACTGTCAATTATCTGGAAGCCTGCACTCTCAAACAAAAAATTCTCCACACCACAAGCCAGGCAAATACCTGGGCACAAACAGACTCCCCCTGATACCCCCAGCTCAAGCACACCCCAACCAGGTACCCAGATGAAACCTAGCTTCCTAACAAATAATAGCTGTCCGTTTACTCGGAGCCAAGCTGCACTAAAATCAGAATCAGAATCAGAATCAGAATACCTTTATTGTCACTATCCACGTGTACAATTTGCATCATACGCATACACAGTGAAATTAAGCGACTCGTCCTTCAGTGCAACATACACACCAGAAATATACATAAAATCTCTAAAAAAATTATGATAAAAGAATAAAAAGAATAAAAGAATAAAAGAATAAAAATACCCTACTGTGCCTGTCCCAGTAGGAATTATTGCACATGCCCGCCAACACAACAACAATAGTGATCATATTGCACAAAATTTGTTCACAATTATTTACAGTGTATCTGGCATTCTCCAATACAGGAAACACAATGTTGTCAGTCAATCAAGACAAAAAAAAAAATGCTACAAAACAGACAGAAGATATTAGAAACACCAATCAAGCAGAACACAGCAAACTCCAAGACCAATAAACATAGATGAAGACTCCCAACCAATCAGGATGAAGAAAAAACCATTCTGGCACAGCAGTGGGCTAGCACCAAATTTAAAACAGAAATGGCTGTGAAAGTCTGACTCACAGACGAACACATTCCAGCTTTTTTACTGCATTTTTGTGTTCATCTAGGCGGGTACTTATTCTTCTATTGGTCTGTCCAATGTATGTGGCAGGGCATGATGCACAGGGGACTTCATATATGCCTTGGTTTTCCAGGTCAATTTTATCTTTGGGGTTTCCTAGGATGGCTGCTATTTTTCTGTTTTTTTTTAAGGCAGTCTTATGTGATGCCTGTGTAGTATCTTACTGATTTTGTCTATAGTACCTCTTATGTAGAGCAGGACAGCTGTTCTATAGATCTGTTCATCTTCTATGTCTCCATTATGTCTCAGTGTGTTTTTGTGGATCAAGCTGGTGATTTTGCTTTTGTGGAAGCCGTTAGCTATCAGTACTTTAGTCAGGGTGCATAGTTCAGTCTTTATGTGTGTCTTGTCTGCCAGGAGTTTGGTTCTAGCAATTAGTGTTTTGGCCACGGAGTTTATCTGTGGTGGGTGGTGGTGGGATTGAGGTAGCAGTATTTTTGGTAATTATTTTAGTTTTTTCTTTATTAATTTTTAGCCCCTCAACTTCTCCATATTCTTATAGACTTTCTATAAGTTTTGGTCCCGAATTTTGTGGTTCTTCTAGAATAAAACCTAGATCATCTGCGAAGGCTTGTAGCTTAGACTCTTTCTTTATTTTTAAACCTTTTATTTGTGTTTCTTTTTGAATTGTTCTCGCTAATACTTCTAGGTTTAGAATAAACAAGAGCAGTGATAATGCACATTAGATTAGATTAGATTCCACTTTACTGTCATTGCCAGGAATACAGGCAAAGAAATGTAATTAGCATCCAACCAGAAGTGCAAAACAACAGTAAAATATAAATATATGCATGCAAATATTCAAGGCATCTATGTATGCAAATATGCAAGGCATCCCTGCCTTGTTCCCTTTTGGATTTTACATTTGTTTGTCATTTCCCCGTTAATTAATATTTTTGCTTCCTGATTATTATATATCGCCAAAATCACATTTAAAAATTTCTGCCCAAAATCCATGTAAGTAAGTTGTTGCAAGATAAAATTCCATTTGATGTTGTCAAATGCCTTTTGGGCATCCAGAAACAATAAAACCACTTGATCTCCATTATGTTCTTCATAGTATTCTAAAGTATCCAGGATTATCCTGAGATTATTTTTAAATTGTCTTTGTGGAAGGAAACCATTCTGGTCAGTGTGAATGTGAATGAATTCATTTATATTATTTTTTTTACTCTATCAGCTACAGTGGTGGGATTCAAAAATTTTTTACTACCAATTCTGTGGGCATGGCTTGGTGGGCATGGCAGGGGAAGGATACTGTAAAATCTCCAGTCAGAGGTGGTATTTGCTGGTTCTCAGAACTGCTCAAAATTTCTGCTACCAGTTCTCCAGAACTGGTCAGAACCTGCTGAATACCATCTCTGATCAGCTATTATTATTACAAAAAATTTATAGTCCATATTTAACAAGGATATTGGTCTACAGTTTCTAATATTTGTCTGGTCAGTGTTTTCCTTGGGGATGATTGAAATGGTCGCTTCATTCCATGTTTGTGGAACTATCTTCCAAAACTGCATTAAATATTTTAACTAACCTATTACCTAATATTTCTTTTTAACTCTTATACAACTCAGCTGGAAGCTCATCTAATCCTGATGCCTTATTATTATTTTGTTTATTTATCTCCACAATTACTTCTAATCTAATTTCATCATTTAACATATTTTTATTTTCTTCTGTAATTTTTGGAAACTCTGCTTTCTTTAAGCATCTTATCACACTTTTTTCTATAGGATAATTTTCTTCATTATATAATTTCTCATAAAATCCCTGGGTTATATTTCTTTTTTCTTCTTCTTGACAGCACAACTCCCCGTTCATTTTGTAATTTAGTAATCCATCTCTTTTCTCTCTGTTTTCTCAGTTTGTAGGCCAACCATTTTTCTGGCTTGTTGGCATTCTCAAAAAAGTTTTGTTTTGTTTTGATTTATTTTATGTTTTAATAAGTTAATTTGTAAAAGGTGAAAGATTTATATGATCTGAAGAGAAGCCAGAGTATATGTCAGACTCATGGAGGAGGGCACTGATTTCGCTGATCCCGAAGGAGGATTTGGATCCCCGATATATGCAAAATTATAGGCTGATTTCATTGTTAAATACTGATTACAAAATATTTATTTCTATTATAGCAAGTAGACTAAAAAGAATGTTAAATGAGCATATACATGAAGATCAAAATGAATTTCTCCCGACCAGACAAATCAGGAACAACTTAAGAATAGTACTAGATGTCTTAGAATTTTACGAAGCCCACCCCGAAAAACAAATTGCATTTATGTTTTTAGATGCAGAGAAGGCCTTCGATAATTTAAATTGGCAATTTTTAATCTAAAAAATTTATAATATGAATTTAGGCACCAAATTTGAAAATATTATAACAACCATTTATGATACACAACAGGCTAATATTATAATAAACAGGGAATATACCCGCCCAATAAAAATAGAAAAAGGAGTCAGAGATGATTATTCAAAAAATTTCAAGTTGTGCAGAAATGGACAAATTAACTTTGGCATTAAAAAATAAAGACACTTCAATATACTACAACAGCTGGAACTGCTGGTACAAATGCATAGACCAAAGATAGACTTCACACTAAAAGGCAAAAGAGAATAGGATAGATCCATAGTAGTGATACATAGATATATGTAAGGATTAGGTGTGTGTATATGGCATAAAATAAGGATAAAAAAGAGGTCTTAGAAACTGTGAAAGATGAGAATGTTTTTAATTGTTTTCTATTTTTTTCTTTCTATTTTCTTCTTCCTTTCTTCTTTTTCTCTCTTTCATTTATGTATGTGTTGTTGGTTTACTTTAATTGTAAAATCAATAAAACTTATTTTTTTAAAAATAAGTCAATTTGTCCATTTATTTTTGAGGTTCTTCTTGCAGTTTCATCTCCAAACTTCTGTATTCTCCTTTTAATGTTCTCTGTTGTTGCTTTTTTTCTTTATTTTCCCATATATGCTATGACCACCCGTCTCATATATGCTTTCACTGTATCTCAGGTATTTTGTGGGAATGTATCCTCCTCCTTATTTTCTTTTTTAAAAACCTCAATTCCTTCACCATTCCTTTTCTTTTAAGATTGATCTCTGCATCATCCATCTTGGGGTTGTTGTTTTTTGAACCTTTCCATCTAAATCTCATATAACCATGGTCTGCCCATAGATTCGTCTCTATTTCAATTTCTGAAATGATCACTTTGTTAATATTACTATAAATGTGAGCCTATTATTCAGACTGCTCTTAGTGCAATTATTATTATGGGATTATAGTAACAAAATCTTGCAAGTCTTGAATGCACTTTCTTCTTCCCTCCATTTATCCTCATGTGGACTCTCAAGGGTCTTGTCTGAGATATTTTCTCAGGTTGCAGTGTTGTCCCAGACTCAGACTTCTTTTATCTGACTATAGTTTTGGTAGTAACTCTTCCCCCTTTTTCCTCAAGATTATTCTTTTTGTCTGTTTCAACACATGCCTTAATTATTGGCCAACTATCTGTGAATGCAATAAGAACAGAAAAATAATTATGTTTTACAGACACCATGAGATAATCATTCATCAAAGCTTTGACCTTTTCTTCTTTCAAAACACTATTGTTGTTTTTCAAGCAAGGCTTTGGGGTCTCATTAGCCATAATCTCCCTGAGTGCCTCTGAAAATTCCAGGATCCTTGCACAGAAAGTCTGTATAATGCAATCCAATCTAAAGT
Organism: Hydrophis major; assembly: GCA_033807585.1. Classification (NCBI taxonomy): domain Eukaryota; kingdom Metazoa; phylum Chordata; class Lepidosauria; order Squamata; family Elapidae; genus Hydrophis; species Hydrophis major. The sequence continues at coordinate 170,509,683 of CM066330.1, forward strand.
CATCATCATTCCCTTGTTTCAGGAAGGAACTAAGGCCTCAGTCAAAGCAATATGCAGTAATAGACTATAAGCATAGAGTAAGATTCTAGTGGTACTCTTTTTTTTTTTCATTCCTCCATGGACCCTGGCTGAATGTTATGTCATTCTCACTGAGGCTTAAAGTAGGAACTCTAAAAACACCTATTTCCTGACCAACACTGGACCAGCATGGTAAATTACCACCCATAATCTTAAAAAGAGGACTTTTGAGCTGAATATGGGTGTCCTTGTGGGTATAGAAAGAGATAGAGGTGCAAATGTGGTGTGATCAATTATCATTTCAAAAAATAAAATTAAGAGAAGTAATTGGAAGTGCAATTTTCGAGCTCTCTTTGGTGAAAATGAGAACTTGACTATACTTCTTGAGAAACATAGTTTCTTGATAGTGACATTTAATTGGGTCAAGAAGGTGTAATTTGTTACAGTCAAATCAAAAAGAAAACAATTGAAAAGACAGCCTACCCCAAAGTTCTATGTTTCATACAAAACATAATCAATCCTTTACAGAATTTAGCCAACTCTATGCAACCACTCATATTAAAGGAACATTTAATCACAGTCAATTGCCCTATTTGTCCATTTAGCTTTCCAAGAAAAAGAGCTAAACCAAATGAGTAGTTACAAAAAAAATAACTCAATTATTTTTTGCCATGTTTCTTTGAAGGATATATGGTTCTACTGTATGTTTTTGAAGAACCTTTTTTTCTGTTTTGATTCCCTATCATTGATAAGAGCTGATTCAAATGGGGAAAAAATCTGTAGATTTCCAAGAGAGATTGACAATTTCAGGATGTTCTTCCTGGTGTGTAATTGTCTTTTGTTTTCTAATCATCTTTAAAACTGTGAACACTCCCAAAAACATTTTGAACATCAAAATAGTTTGAAATATTCATAATGAACAGTGAAATTGATGATGCTCATTACCAAAGTTTCAAGGAGATTCCTTTAATAAACTTTAATTTATTTATATTAGTCAATTTTGTATTGTTTCAAAATTCTTACATGAGATTGTGTTAATTAGTCATCTGTAAAATATTCATTAAAATTGCTTCTTTAAAAAAATATTTCAAATTTACAATTCTAATCTTCTAACTAAAACAAATGCCACAGGGAAGAGGAACTATGTTAATTCTCATGAACCTTTTAAAAAGAGAAGATTGCAAAATAAAGGTTAATGTTATAAAATGTTTGTATGCTGTTTCGACAGTGATAGAATACAAGTACCATGCTGTTTTATTGTCAAGAAAATGAAAAAAGCCCAAAAATCCATTAGGACTGTTGAAAACACTTTAGGAAGATTTGTGATTTCCCCCTTATGTTGAGTAGATGTAGTAAACTTCAAAAGGAATCAATTGTCAGTTTTGTGAGATAGTCAACAAGAAGCATACCAAGAAGCACTGCCAGTAGCTTTGACTTTATTGTCAAGTTACATTAACATAATCTTACAAGCCTGAAAGTACATCCACCCCCCAATGTTTACAATCCAGGGGAAAGGATCTTCTGAGACATTTGTAGACCCACAATGCTTCTATGGCAGAGGTAGTATTCAGCTGGTTCGGACCGGTTCTGGAATACTGGTAGCACAAATTTTGATCAGTTCAGAGAACCGGCATATACCACCTCTGGTTAGCCCTGCCCACCTGCCCCTGCCATTACCTCTCCTATATTCCCTTGTTTTTTAGCTTAGCTGATTCACATAGCAGAGCAGATTGCTGCACCTCAGCTGAGCTAAAAAAACCAGCTCAGCTTACCAGTGTTGACAGAGGTTGGTCTTTGAGCCCTGCAAGCATGCACAAAGCATGCATGCATAGAACCGTGCATAGTACCCCAGAAAAAAATTGGAAACCCATCACTGTTCTTCGGCCTAAGCTGCCTCTTACCTGACCATTGTCAGATAAGTCTGAGACTCTTCCTCTGTCTTTCAAGGCTATTTCCACATACCATTATTTATAGCATTTCATAGAAAATGAATATTAATAGATTATGAAATAAATATTAAAACGAATTTCCTCATAGTACATCCATTAGGCTACCTTATAAAATTGTATGATGCTGCTCAACAGAGATGTTCAATAGGCGTTGGTTGGTCATCTTCCTGTAAATCGTTTTCCAGAAGGGACTTGAAGATTCTGTAAGGTCTTGCAAGTCTTGCAGAAGATCTCTTCTAATTCTATGTTTGTCAGGCAAGCTCTATATTCCTGTATATACAGGGGAAGAATAGTCCTTTCTTCAATTTTGCAGATTAAATCAGTGAGAATCCCAAATATAGGGATATTGGTTAGTGCAAATGCAAAATAAATAATAAAATGAAATAATAGCAAGCTAAAAGCCTGATTAGAAAAGACCTATTAATCACTATTTCTAGATTGCACATCTTCTTCCAAGTGGGCAAGAATTATCTTTTAATGGTCAAAGGTCATTTTAATATGTTACTGTTGTCTTCAGAGGCTTTCATGTAGCACTCTTACAGTGTGAAAAGGACCTAAAATATATATTAACAGCCTCAGTGCTGTATTATTTTCAAGCTAGTCACCAAACTTAATTTATGTTCATCATTGGGATACCTATATTTTACAGTAACAAAGTGTCACATACATTTATAAAAATACGTGGGGAGACAATTCCATCTTGTTACTGCTCCCGGCAAAGAAAAAGAACAGGAAAAATGATTGTTTACATTATTTATGCCAATATTGTTTGAAAAAAATATTTGGAATCAGGGCATTGTCTGGCAAAATAATACAAAAATTATGGACTATTTTCGTCTCATTTAGATGATGTGTTTGCTACCTTTATGGTCGTGTAGCTGCAATAAAACATTTTTTAACTTTTTGTTTTCTTTTGTTAGTAAGAATGACATGGACCCAACAGCAGCAGATGTTACTTATTCTTTTCCTATGAATAACTAGAAAATAGTTCTAGTAAAAAAGAAAAGGGGTATGCCAACATTACTATTTGTTTTATTTATTTAGATTTGTCAATTGCTTACAAGATAATAGTTTTAAGAATAAACATAGTTATGAATACATGAAATGGATACATATAAGAAAAATAAAAGAAACAATAGGACAGGGACTGTAGGCACGTTGGTGAGCTTATGCACGCCCCCCACAGAACTCTTAGGAAAGGGGTGAGGTCAAGAGTAGACAGTCTAAGGTTAACGTTTTTGGGGTTTGGGGAAGAAACCACATAGTCAGGTAGAGTATTCCAGACATTGACCACTCTGTTGCTGAAGTCGTATTTCCTGCAATGAATCTGTATCTATTGTGTGCTCTTGTATCGTTATAGTTGAAGCTGAAGTATTCATTGACAGGTAGGACATTGCAATGTATAATTTTATATACTACACTTAGATCGGACTGAAGATTGTGTAATTCTAGGTTTTCTAGGTCTAGAATTTCAAATATGGTGGCATAAGGTATTCTGCAATGAGTAGAGGAGTGGAGAACTCTTCTTGTGAAATATTAATATAAATTAACTAGATAATTCATATGACTAATTTGGAAATATGCATACACATATGGATACATATACATGTATTTTTTTTTTTACAACCCTGTCATCCTTTGCTTCAGAGTGGAATTGGGATGACTGAATAAAGCTAAGCATTTACTGGCTGAATGCCCTTCCTGACACCTATGTGGAGTTCGCAGCAGACATTATCTCTTTGCACCCTGATAGAGAAACATATGCTTTTATCTAGGATTGAATCTTAACCTTTTGAATGGGAGGTGAGTGTCTTCACCTCTAGACCACCATGCCGATCACATATTGTCAGTATATAAGAAATTATGAACTGGGGTAGCCATAACAACAAGTCAGCCATTGGGAACTGTTTGGTAATTAAGAAACAGCACCTGTTGCGAACCATAGGAGATTGCTCAGAGCCTGGGCATGGCTTGGCTTACTGGTCTCTATATAACAGTTAGTTTATCCTTGAATCTTAGCTTCTGTGATTATGACTTCTGTATTCTGAGTTCTGGTTCTGATTTCTGCTGCATGGGTATTATATACATGCATCATATTGTATATAATTGTATGTAAAGACATTTCTTCTATAAATGAATACTGCTGAATTATTTACTTGTGTGCTGGTTGGATTGCTACAAACTCAAACACATACATATATCTTACCCTCACACACAAAAGATATACTTATTCTTAGTTATAAAAGGGTAGCAAATCTCATTTCAAAGAAGTAGAGTTATTATTAGAGCTGCCAGAAAATGGGAGGTATATTAGACAAAATTTGTTTTAAGCAACTAAATTGTATGGTACTCTTTTTTTTTTTTCATTCCTCCAGACATTCTTGACATTAATATAATCAGTGATATTTTTCTGTTCCAGTCTAACTAGAATATAGGAACTGATGTTACAGGGTCTTAATCTAATTGCTTGAGACATCTTATCTGGCTTCTATTAGTATATCAAATTCCAGTATTGTAACTTAAGGTCATATTACATATTACATTAAAGACAAGGATAATGGTGTTCCATTTTTTTACTCAGGTATGAGGAGCAAGATCCCAATCCAAGTAATGTAGGGATAAAAATAGACAAATTAATATCATTATCATTCCAAAGGATATAGACATCTACAATTTAATAGCACAATACAGGATGTGCACATAGAAGTTCTTGTTCCAGGGCTAGAAAAAGCTAACCCAGAAGGATTAGAGAATTGTTTCCAATAATAGCAAGAGACCTATGAAAATAATTGAATCAGTGGTTCATTTCTATTGAGGTTGAAGCAAAACATCTCCATGAAGTACATTTCATTTTTCATCAAAAGTGGTTCCTGTATATTGAGCAACTGCCATCTAAAAGAATAAGGTAATCAGAACTGATTAGGCTCCTCTCCCCATTCTGTAGAACTGAAATGACTTGGGTCCATTAACTGTTCCACTGAATCAAGACAAAGTAATGTATCTCCATTGATCCAAGAACCCTATTGATTTGACGGCACTCATCAGAGGCCCAATTAATAACCATCTGTTGTCTAGTCTGGTAAAAAAAACCTCTACAAGCAAACAACCAAATTCGGAGAGCACCAAGGGCTCCATCTGTTCCCCTTTATTTAAGCCTTTTTTCATCTTTGCATGAATGGCTTTGTCCAGTGGACATGCCAGAAGATGGACAAACAGCAGTGAGAATCCCAACATTACTATTGCCCTTTGGAAGGGTACAAAAAGAAAGCAGGAAGAGACCATTTAGAATATCATGCTAATGATTGAAACAATAGGCAGAGCAATTGTGATAATATGAGTACAAATGTTACTGCTTACTTGTTTATCACAACTCATTTCATTTACAGAGGACATATTATGTAGCTCACTACAATAGCAATGTTAAAATACAGATTAATAAAAATGTCCCTTAACATCCTTAACACTGAAATTCATTTCCATATGGTAAAGGTAAAGTTTCCCCTCACATATATGTGCTAGTTGTTTCCAGCTCTAGGGAGTGGTGCTCATCTCCATTACAAAGCTGAAGAGCCAGTGCTATCCAAAGATGTCTCTGTGGTCATGTGGCCGGCATGACTAAAAGTGCATGGAACACTGTTACCTTCCCACCAAAGTGGTCCCTATTTTTCTACTTGCATTTTACATGCTTTCGAACTGCTAGGTTGGCAGAAGCTGGGACAAGTAACAGAAGCTCACTACATTACACAGTGCTAGGGAGTTGAACCGCTGAACTGCTGACCTTTCTAATTGACAAGCTCAGTGTCTTATCCACTGAGCTACCATGTCCCTCAAATTCCATATACTTGTATGAAATTAAATCTCTCCTACATTGTGAGTGTTCTTTTTGAGTTTAAAGATACTCAGGTTCTTGCTAAATTTTGTAATATAACCAAATATGTCCCTAGTCTGTAGTAAATATAGCTGCTGGTTAATGTGTAAGCATAGTGTAAGAAAAGAGGCTATCATTATTTGAGATAGTTATCCTGTAACAGTGCAAAACAATTTATCTAATTGTTGTACTAAGTTGCCATAAGTTCAGGCACCCACTTTCAATTAACAAGTGTGTACTATTAAGACATCTCCATGCAATTTCCATCAATCTCACTTTCTAAAGAAAACAAGAACAATTCAATATTATTCATATTATGTGTATGGTCATGTAACTGGGGAGGGAAATCCTAAGGCATTAAGTCAAAAGAAAAACTAGTCACAAATAAATGTTTTATATCGGATTTTTATTTTTCTGATTCATGTTGCACAGAATTGGGTACATACTTAATTTATAATTTAAGATTAGCACTATTTTCTATATTTTTATGGTAATGTTTCTAAATCTTGGTGACTTTAAGATGATTGGACCAAAACTCTTAGGATTCCTCAGCCAGCCATTTTGGCTGAAGAATTCTGAGTTGAAGTCCAGACATCTTAAAGTCACTAAGGTTGAGAAATACTTGTTTATGGTCACACGACTGAGCCATAAATGACAACATGTTCTCTAAGATTTCACCCTTGTGTTTCTGTTCTGATCTGCTAAGTTGAACTGTCCTCTTTCTAATTCTTTTATGACTCCTTCTTCATTTCTTCTAATGTTGTGTCAAGAAGTCTTCAGGCATATGGTCTCCTTCAGTGGAAACTGCCACAAATCATGTTTTTGATTCCTTTGATTGTTATCTTCCTCCTTTCCTCCCTTTTAATCCTATCTCATCAGTAGTTTCTCCCACTGCCTTACCTTTCATTGGCATTTTATTCATTCTCTTTTGGCCTCTGTTGTTGTAACTATGTATCATTGCAACTATGTATCATTCATGTGTTTGCAACATTGTATCGTTCACGTGTAATCATTAACTTCTGTCTCTTCAGTGACCTTTGCAAGGCACGTACAAGGGACAAGGAGCTAGACAGTTGTTAATAAGATTATCCACACTGTAAATAATCTGTCCGGTATGCAGCTTTGTAAACATGCACATCCTGATGAGATTACCATGTTTGACTTGAGCTTTGATTAAATCATTTTCTTGTAAAAAAGCACAATTAAAGAGTGTGTGCCAAGACATTCGGGGCGCGCTCATCAAGAGGAAACCTCGCTTCCTGTCGTTTCTCTTCCCTTCACTCCCTATCATGAGCCGCCCATCAGATGCGGGATGGCAGATACCGCATTCTGGTGACCCCGACGTGATTCCCTAAGGGGGATACGTTGCGACGCGCCCATATCTTATCAGCTCGATGGGAGCTGTGCATCGCCAGGCCTGAAGCAAATTGCACATCATCGGATCTGAAACACGGTCTCGACTTTCGTAAGTATGGGTGGAAACTTTTCTCAACAACAGACGCAGCATCTGAAGGAATTGAGGGAGTTAGTCGCTTCTTCTAAATATTCTGCTAATTTAAAGGGCTCGCCTGTAAAAAAGAAACCTATTGCTACATTATTGGCTTATGTGTGGCAACATTGTCCCAATTATTCAGAGGAAGGGTCCTTAAAAATTTCCACTTGGCAAAAAATTGGTGAACATCTCCATAGTCCTCCTCATGTACCTATTGGCATTTTGGTCACTTGGAGGAAAATTATGGAGGCTTTAAAAGTCCATTATAAAATAGAAGCAGGGAGTGTGCTTGAATCTCCCCCACCAAGTTATGATAACTTCAATTTTCCCTAACTCAGGCAGAAGCTGCTGCCATTATTCAACAATGCCCCACATATAGTAAGCAAGGACATTCCATTCCCATAGGAGTAAATCCTAGAGGATTAAAAGCTTGTGAAATTTGGCAAAAGGATGTAACTCAGTATCCACCTTTTGCCCCTTGGAAATATTTGCACGTTTCCATAGATACATATTCAGGGTTTATTCTGGCTACTCCTCAAAGGGGAGAAACTGTAAAACATGTCATCAATCATTCAATTCGTACCTTTGCCTCGCTGGGACGTCCAAAAGAAATCAAAACCGACAATGGACCTGCCTATACAAGTTCTGCTTTCCAGGACTTCTGTAACAGATGGGATGTAACCCACAAGTTTGGGATTCCCTACAACAGCCAGGGGCAGGCTATTGTGGAACGAGCGAACTTATCTCTGAAACGTGCTCTTGATTGATATTCGTTGCGGGAAAAACCCCCGAACCTCCCAGCATTGCAAAATTCTCTTAATATTTGTCTTTACACTTTAAACTTTCTTAATCTGACTGGCATTCCTCCCACTTCTACTGCTTCACGTCATTTTTCCTCCCCCTCACCCCCGCCTAACAGACCTCTGGTATATTATTGCAGATTGCCAGATCCTGCCTGGCAGGGTCCCGCTGAGCTTCTCACTTGGGGACGAGGCTACGCTGCAATCTTACTGCCAGACAAAACCACTTGCTGGATCCCTGGTCGGGCAGTAAGACCCTATCATGGGAATTCCTCTGCTACATCTGTATCTTAAAACTTTTCCTGATATTCTTGCCTATATCTTCTTTGCAATTTCTACCTTACTTCAACAAAACCTATGCTTCCTGTCAAAAGACTATTCGTGTTAAAACCATTTCATTAACAGAAGGCTATTATACTTGCTCCATGTGGGTACATCATGAAAATGCTACCCGTAGTTTTCACTCTGTCACTTCTGTTTTGTTTAAAGAACACTCTACCACTCGCTCTTTTGTTCCTTCTTTACTCTTCCTATGGAAAGGAACCTTAAAATCTTTTCCTCTATTCAATCTAAATTTAGGGGGAACTAGATGTCCTTCTATTGTATTATGGGTTTCCCCACCCCAACTAACATCCTTGATGAATTACCAAATTAATCTTTATTGTCATTATTGTAATTATTATCCTTTTTCTACTAATTGCATTCCCTCCTCATTTCGCAAATGTTCTACAACTAACTTGTCCATAGCCTCTCTCCTGCTTGTGATGTTTTTTTTTTTTGAAGCAAATTTTTATTAATTTTAAAGATAAAACAACACATCATTAACCATTAAATACATAAATACATAAAACCTCTTAACATTATAAATCCTTACAAGTCGAATAAAACATTATTTTTATACAACATAATTCCAATTTATCCCATCTCCATATGGACACACAAATATCTTTCAGCAAATTTCTCATTATTTCTCTTTACTCCTATTCAATTTCATTTCTCTTCCATATTTATCCATTTTATAGTCCTCATATTCATTTCTTTCTGGCTTGTTTAAATTATTCTCATCTAACATTCCTCCAAGGTTTTATTGATTCTTTTTTCCTTTTTTTTATAAAAAACAAATTTTGTTAGTTTTACCAAAAACTTCGGGGCAGCAGGAATTCGCGACAGCTCGCGATTCCTGCTGTGCTAGCCGTCGAGGTACCCCCGATCCAGATGGGTCAGGGGGATATGGCTGCCCTGTAGGGACAGCTGAAGAGAGAGGGGAGTCGGATAGGGAGGTGGGGGTGTCGCAGACCCCCCCCTTCTCCGGAAAAACCCCTTTTTCCCAAGGCAGTGGAGCGGCGGTCAGCAATGGCCGCCACGAAGAAGCCAGCAACCGGGTAAGATTGTGCTGGAGGACGTGTGAAGAGTGAAAGTTCTGTCTGAGCCGGGTCAAGTAACATCTTTTAAATTGCCTGGAATTGAGCTGTTTGAATTGCTGGAGGATACATTGTATCCCTAAGAAGAGCGAAAAGCGGCGGAGAAGCTGTTAAAGGGAACTTTTTTTTTTTTTCTTTACTCTCCCATCCCATGGAAACAGCAGAAATATTTGGATATATTGGACATTGAAAGTGGATTGCTTTGAAAGTTGAAGCTAAGAGACAAAAGGATTTTTGGACATTGAAAAATTTAAGAAATTGGAAAACCCTTGTTGGAGGTATGGATTTCTGATTATTTAAAATTGACATTGCAAGTGGGAAGGGAGAAAAAAAATTGGAGCAGAAGCTGAAAAAGGAGGAGATTGCCTAGAATCCCAAAGGAAGATATATGGTAATTGGACCTCTTTGATTAAAAATTAACCCCAGAAAGAGAAAGAGAAGAAGGAAGAAAAGTATTAACTTTTGGAACTTTTTTTTTTTTTAATTGCTTTTGATTGTCTTTGATTAAAAATACTTGTGGTTGTTTTGGAAAAAGTTTCCCTTTTCATAATGGCATCGTTTGTGGATGAACTAGAGATTGAATATCAAAAATATAAAAAAGAAGATACTTTGGGCGCTTTGTTTCAATTCTTAGAAATGGCGTTATGTACTTGTGAAAGGTTGATTACGCAGCAGAAGGACTGGGACAAGGAAGAAGAGGAAGAAGAAGCCATCTTTGATGAACAATGGGTCCCTTCCGGAGAGGAGGAGAAAAAGGATAAGAAAAAGGGGATTTTAAGAATTATAAAAACAACCAAAAGAGAGAAAAATGAGCGAAAAGATGGAGGCAAGGTTAGAAAGCAAAGGAAAAGGAGCAAGAAAAGCGAAGAGAAAAAGCAAAGGGGTAAAAAGGGCAAGGAGAAGAATAAGCAAGAGAGAAAGGGGGGGAGGAGAAGCCTTAACGGGGGGAAGCAAGACCTAAAGAAAAAAAGTTTATTTAGAGACAATGGGTGAATTTAATTTAGATTAAAAGAGGGATTCTGGAGGGTACATAGGTTTGTGATACGTGTATTTAGAATATAAAATTTATTATGTAATCTTAGAATCTTTTAAACAGAATCCCAAGAAAAATTGCTATACGTAGTATTTTTAAGTTAGGGTAATGAGTTATAGATGTTACTCCAATTGGTGTACAGGAGAAGTATAGTAAAAGAAAAAAGAAAGATAAATGGATAATTGGAAATAGAACAGACAAAGAATGTTGTTGAAAATGGTAATAAGATATGGAAGGATATATATGCTTTTTTTTGGATTTTGTATATTGATAAAAGGCAATAAAATTTTGATTAATAAGAAATAATTTGGATGGAAAGGAGAAGTAGGGATAAGATATGAAGTTAATACTATATGAAGTATTGATATTATAATTTGGAAATGTTATGCCTTATTGGTCTTTTATTATTATTTTTTCCTAGAAAAGAATTTATAAGCTGTTATGCCTTGATTCTTTGTGCATTGTTTTTATAAAACTGATAAAAATGGTTTTTATATATATATATATATATATATATATATAAAAAGAAAATGATAATAAGTTATGGAAGGATATATGGGATGAATATGATGTTTGAATTTGTGTCTGTGTGAAGAGTTTTAACCCGGGAACAGACAACCTTCAGAAAAGATCTTTTAGTTTTGTTTATGTTTTGTGTTTTGTATGTTTGTGTATTGTGTTTTTGGTAAAACTGCTTGTGATGTTTTTATATACCCGAACTTTGATCCTGTCAACAAACGACGCTTCAAAAGAACTGTCCATGACAATCTGCAGAAGCCTCATAGAAGATATAATATTGCTTGGACTATAACTGACTTTCAAGGAGTTCGTTTAAGTTCTACAATCAATTTTTCTTGCATAGAAGACTTCTACCCACCACTTCAATTCGATTTGGCAGACGCACCCACACAACCAGGGGATATTCTGCAATCTACACCACTTCAGGAGGAACTTTAACATCATGCCTGAAAGGAATGTATTTTATCCCTGGCAATAATTTTGTTTGGACTTGTTCCACCGGTCTCACGGCATGTATCCACGGGGATGAAATTGTTAAATCCAAATCATTTTGCATTCAAGTATGGCTTGTGTGTATAACTCTGATGATTTTATATCCCTACAGGTACCCATGGAGTACCCCCTTTTGCAAAATCGTAAAGATTTAGATCTTTTATTTTTTTTTAAAAAAAAGGGGGATTGTGTGCTATGCTTAAAGAAGAATGTTGTCTTTATGCTGATGGCGGGGGGGGGGTTCATTTTCTATTTCGCCATGGTTTACAACCTTTTTAACTGCATTGGCAGGATCATTAATAATCATTATATTGATATGTATTATAGGACCTTCTGGTTTTTATAGAATATTGCAAATTTTGAAAAATCAATTATCCTCCATAACTGCTGATGTTAATGTGCTATTGCAAGCTCATGTTATATCCTCAACACCGGACGAAAAAATGTCATTGCTGAGTTACCGCTCCTTGGACAACCCTGACGCTGATGGGTCGCACTCTTGCCTAGATGACGGGGACAGCGAACATTTCAGAAAAATGGTTCCTGTCTTCTCGGACGAGGAAGAAGACTCATCATAAATAATAAAAACAGAGGAGATGTTATAACTATGTATCATTGCAACTATGTATCATTGCAACTATGTATCATTCATGTGTTTGCAACATTGTATCATTCACGTGTAATCATTAACTTCTGTCTCTTCAGTGACCTTTGCAAGGCACGTACAAGGGACAAGGAGCTAGACGGTTGTTAATAAGCTTATCCACATTGTAAATAATCTGTCCGGTATGCAGCTTTGTAAACATGCAAATCCTGATGAGATTACCATGTTTGACTTGAGCTTTGATTAAATCATTTTCTTGTAAAAAAGCACAATAAAAGAGCGTGTGCCAAGACATTCGGGGCGCGCTCATCAAGAGGAAACCTCGCTTCCTGTCGTTTCTCTTCCCTTCGCTCCCTATCATGAGCCGCCCATCAGATGCGGGATGGCAGATACCGCATTCTGTTATTCTCTTTTATCTTCCACAGTGTCTCTCCAGGTTTTTCTCCTCTGTCCCTTTGCTTCTGATCTGTTCTCTTTCCACAATCAGTTTGATTGGCACTACATCTTCATAAAATATGAATGGTTTTATCTGACAACAGAGACAGCAAAAAAAATATCATACTGTTGATGGGTATAAAAAATATTCTGCATATTGCAGAGGCATGTCTGTGTTTTTGAATGCAGCCTAGATGGAAATGTAGACTGTATCCACACCAAGGTACTGCATGCAACAGAGTTTTATAATGAACCTTACAAATTGGGATTAATATAAAGGTGGTTATTTTGTGATTTACTTTAAACAAGGGTAGAGTAGTAAGTGTAAAATACATACCTTGGAAAAGGTCTGTCCTCCAGAACTCATTATATGGCTAACATATGTAGACTGTGAAACCTTGAGTGACTAGATCAGGAGCAAAGAGTTTGTGAACTGAAATTCATTATTTCTATGTTCAGTTCTTTTAAAAATTGAATGCTGTGTTTTCCTTTTTCCAGACCTTTATCCTCTGCAGCAGCTGATTTCAAAAATATGTCAAAGTGTTGCTAATAATTTTGCTAATGAGAAAGTGGATGCTAGATTCACTTCCACTCTTTTTTAAGTTTACTACTTTAAAAAAAATTTCTTCAGCAAATTAGTTCGAAACTGTGTTGTTGGTTTCCATTTGTACTTTGAGTTTTCTTAGACTATTTCTTTCAATTATGCATACATCAATAGTATTTCTCTCCATTTTGGAGAAGTCAGAATCCTTGCTATACATTCAGGTTTATTGTGTGAAAATTGTGAGATGGGGGATGACCCCTCTTTGTGTAACCATCAATATATTTGAAAAGGTAACTTTCTGTACAATAGTCAGCACAAATTGTTCATTTTTCTTCTAGCAGCAGATGATTACTACCATGTAATTTATTTTTTCCTTTGTTTCCCTTGAGAAATACTTTATAAAAAATCTTCCTTGTCCTTCTTCAATTGCTTCTATCCCCCATTATTAATTTTGAGATAAAATTGTTCTCTGTCGTTCACATACACATAAACAACTAAAATGGGAGAAAGTAGCTCAGTGAAAAATAAAAGTAGTAACTAACTATGAATTGGAACTAGAGTTTCACCTTAAGGTTCAATGGGTTTCTAAGAGGTAAGCAATAAAGTAAGCAACAAAAGAGAAATAAAAACCCTGAGCTCTTCCAATAGCGTTGTTTAGAATACATAGAATCCTACTGGTTAATACAAAGAATATGACTCCATTTGCACTGGGCTGACCTTTTTCCATTACAGGTAGTCCTCGACTTACAACCAAAATTGGGATCAGAAAGCAGCAAACCATTATCACATGACCATTGGGATACTACAATCAATTATAAAAGCCAATCTGTCACCAAGTGCATGAAATGCAGTCGTGTGAAATCTTGAGCCAAGGGCACAAGAGGCCAGAAATTAAAGTACCTGTTCTAAAGCCATTTCAAATAGTTGTTAAGTGACTAATCAAGTCAAGACTATTTTTATCAAGATTTTGTTAGAGCTTGAAAGTTGTTTACGACAAGCAGCTTATTGTGAATGATGGCTCTACAAATTACTTGCATGCATTGTAAATTTACTAAATTATAATTAAGGGTTACCATCTGAATCTGATTCTCCAAGGGCCAAGTTAGAGCTTTCTATGTTTTGTTGCCATCTAACAAGCATCCAGATTTTTTGCAGTGCAGATATAGTGGCCCTGATATAATGTCATCATTCTTGGAATTGTGATTGCCCTGCTCATGGTGTCCAGCTACCTTCTTCCCCAATATTTCACTTACTTTTTCTTTTTCTTGTAAACTGGCTATCTGATCTTAGTGAGAGGAGCAGAAATTTCAGTTCTGAACATCACCAGAACCATTCTGACAATTTCCATAAACTTGCTTAAGTACCATGATGCATAAGACTATTGATATGACCTAGTTGATAATGTCTATATTCTAAAAAAAAAGTGCTTGGATAAATGACATACTCTTTATAGATAGCTATTATATTAGGCCCAAAGATGCTATTAAAAAGCAGAAAAGGCTAAAATAACTATTTAGCTTTTAGTTTCAATTTTTTTAAAGCCTAAAGTATTTTTTAAAGATTGTCATTTAATTCCAATGGTGTGATAAGGCAATATGAAAAAAAAGGAAGGGACTCTATATGGCTGGAGATAATAAGCCTCCAATATAATTAATAGAAATTAATTTATTACACTTAATGTGATGGAATATCTGTATAAAAAAGGTCCCTCAATGAGAAACTATGTCTTGTTGTAATGTGATCATCTACCTTAACCATGAAGTGCTAGTAAAGATTATATCAGATGGATATGTGAGAGTGATTCTTTAGATCCGTTCTTAATTCTTTATAGCTTTGCTTCAGCTTGTACAGTTCATTGTCATGCTCCAAAAAGCTTTTCCCTGAAATCATGAGTACAGTAGTACCCATGTCCAACATTGGTCAAATATGACTGTTAAGGGTCTTCATTTCCTCAAATATGTGTAGATCATTTTAGAAAGTTCAGAAATGATGGACTCAGTCTCTATTATTCATCCTTGCCATGCTCCACTAAGGCAGATAAATAAGGAACAAAACTAACCATCCTGAAGTTATACAGACTATATGTCATACAATACTCAACAAACAAGAAGCATTCCTAAGTCATCCAGTTAGGTAGAGTCACAGAGAAATGCCTTGCCCTTTGCTCTATTTGATGTAATTTCAGTTGCGGTTGGCTAGATTTTGTACAACTTGCATGATATGGTGTTCACTGTCTCACACATTAACTTTTTAAATGCAGCCCTTCATGTAGTGCACATCGATTTCAGTAAGCACAAAGATATTATTTCACTGCAGTCTGCCCACTAATTCCTGATGAAAAGAGGATACTGGAATTTTTCAACAAGATCAGGGCAATAACGCTCCCTGCTTTTCCATTCTCCTTTTTTCTTGCCCCACATTTCTTTTGGGATGCAAGAGAAGCTATGACTGCCAAAGGAAATTGTTTTCAGAAGTCTGCATTTCAAAACTGATTAAAAATAAATTCTCCATGTCTTACTGAAATTTATTCCATAGTGGGCCTTGATTTCTATCAGCACAAGCAAGAATATTTGGTCCCCAGTTGTTAACTTGATTCACCTCAAACTTACCTCAGCAGAGTTAAAACAAATCATATCAGGTTTTCATTATATTTCATATATTCACTATTCCAGCAAGCTTCATCAGGGACAGATATAATAAAGATACTTTTTCAGACTTTTATTTTTATTTGCTTTCTGGTTTTCTTCTTTTTAACTTTCCTGAATAAATTAGAAAACCTTGGAACAATAATAAAGGAGTCAGCTTTACTTCATAATATTCAGTATTTTGACTCATAGACCAATTGAAAAATGATGAGGCATAATAAAAAAAAAGTGAATTCCACCTGGCCTTTGGGGAATCGATCCTGGTTTTTTTTAGGTACTTGGGAGGAAAATGAAACTTTGCAGAATTTCTACATGCAAATTCATTTCAGATGGCATCTCTTTTGTGGCATCTCTCATATCATTCCATCAATAAATAAGGAAGAAAAGTGAAATTCTATCACATGCATTTTATAAATTTCAATTTAGCTTTCCAATGTCACACCTGCCATAAGTCTGTTATTGGCTGCATTTCAGTCAACAGACATTACCATTTGTTTATTGTACTTGTCTTATTACCTTGTGAGACTTCATTTATGTAACACTTGCAATAAAAGCCCCAACCTTCTATAAATATAATATGCCTAGTGCTTGAAAGGTAGACAGTTGGCATCAAGACCTCTGTGGGAAATATATTGCATCAAGTTAATTAATTGACAAAATTTATACCTTCTACACTTCAACTGACATGTTCTGAGCCTTAAAACCCGACTACTGAGACATTTCATAAAAAAAGGAAAAACAATATTGTTGATAAAAATCCTTTCACAGGTATTTTCTCTTATATGACAAAATAAAAGTAACCAAGGAGCTCTTCCTTTAAAACACATTTCTTTTTGCTCCTTTATTTGCTTCAGAAATTTTGAAAGAAATAAACATAGCTGTCTCTAGTATATTTCTCAAAAGCAAGGAATTCTCAAAATCTAATAGACTTTGTTTTTGTTTTTATGTGTGATTTTAGGAGTGATATCAATTCTGCTGGTATTGTGACAGAAAGTGATGAAATCAAAACTTTATCTGCAGTCCAGTGAAAAATTGAAACAAAGACATATTCTTAATGTCATTGGTGCAAATGGATGCAAACATTTGGCAAAATGGGTGACTTTACAATGGTGCATACAATATTATCACAGATTATTTTTCTCTTGCAGATATATGTGTCTCTTAGTGCATTTGTTATTTAATTTTGTAGATAGAGAGATAATATATGATTGATAGACAGACAGACAGACAGACAGACGTTTGAAGCCATTCTTATCCAATTTCCAAAGGGATCATTGAATGTATGTCAGTAGAATCATGTTCCTTAAAGTTTTACAAATATGCAAGACACTAAGAATAGACAAGAGTTTTCATTTGCTTGCTTTTGTTCTGAATATTCATATCAAGGGATTGCAACTTTGTAATTAACTCTTCATCCAGTTTGTGATTTACATACAAAATTAAATATAGTTTATTCATCTACTGCAGTAAACCCAGTGTCATGAATCTTTTTTTTTTTTACAGTTATTATACAGTCTATCAAACCTCTAAAGGCCAATAGCTGTTGTGCTCAAGGACAGAACATCCATTATAAGAGAGCTCCCAAGTCACAGTTTTAAGAAGCCTGATAGGTGAGGCATTATATTGGATGTTGTATTCCAAGTGTGGCCTTACCAAGGCATTATAAAGTGGTATTAACACTTCCTGTGATCTTGATTCTATCCCACTGTTTATGCAGCCTAGAACTGTGTTGGCTTTTTTGGCAGCTGCGACACACTGCTGGCTCATATTTAAATGATTGTCCATTAGGACTCCAAGATCCTTCTCACAGTTACCACTATTGAGCAAGGTACCACATATACTGTACCTGTGCATTTTGTTTTTCTTGCCTAAATGTAAAACCTTACCATTTTCACCTTACTTTCAATTGCTTTTAGAAGGCCAGGATCGTTGGAGCAAGGATCATTGTCACATGTTAGGCTCAAAAACAAAGAATTCTAACCAAATGTGTAAAACATTATGGACAATCAGCATCTTAATTTGGGAATATGATAGAAAAGGTCAACTCAGAAATAAACAGTATTTGTCCAACAACCTATTCAAAGGAACTGCATGTATTCATGTATGGTTTTTTGTTTTTTGTTTTCAAAAGAAAAACAAGTCAGATTGGGAGCATAATTAGTGGTAAAACTGACAGTCCAGACTAAACAAATTTCAGCTGAAACATTCTCTCCTGGTTTTAGGCTTATATACCAAAGTTATGCTGCAATGTCCAAGAGTCCAAAGTTCTCCGATGAGGCTTCACCATATCAATATTGGAAATATTTTTTTTTTACCAATATCAAACTAAGACTAAATAAGGACTTTAGTTTCTAAAGTCTAATGTTAGAACTATTTATATACTAGACACACTATTTCATTTCATTAATATAAAATTTTACAATCAGTATCAATAATTAAGTATATCTTGGAGTCCGTTCAGTTTGCCACAGTTGCTCATTCCTACAAAACTCCAATACTATCTGGCAATTCTCAAAGTGTACCTTGCCACTCCCATCACCACCTTTTCGGAAAAGCATTTCTCCACAAAAAAATGATGTATTTATTTTTTTGGAAAACTATAAGAAATAAGATTTTCCAGACACCCTTGGAAATAGAAAGAATATTCTACAATATTATCCTGGATATTATAGCTGTTTCTTCAGGGAAATTTGTTTTGATTTTCTATTTCTTATTTTTTATTGTAATGTATTATTTTTATTCTATGGGAATGTTTTTTTAAAAAAGAAATCTTGATTGATAAATCCATGCTCCACATTGAATTCCAATTTGTTTGTTAACCTTCTCAGTATCAGTCTCATGAGCTAAACAATGGACTGGACATATATTGACAAAACTTAAAGAAAGAGGAAGTTGGAGGAAGTTTTATGACCAATGAAACATATTTCATTTAAGACAATTATTTTCTTCACTCAGAAATGTGAAACTTTCTCCTCTTATAGGTCTGAAGAAGCTTTCCCAAAGACATAAAAACACTAATTTATAGTATACATAATATACCATCCCCAACTCATTTAATAAGTATGAAATTGATGGATGACAAGAAGATAAATAGTAAAATGAGTAGTTTTGACACCCCCCTTTATTTGATGGAGTGGGACTAACACAATAATCATATTAATATAAGATTCCATGTGAATTATTGTTCCACAAAAAATGTAGGTTTAATGTTTACGGTTGACACATTTTATTCTCAAAATAGTTTCTTCAGCACTTACATAAAGAACTAATCAACATCTGATCTATAACCATTTAAATTGCACAAGCTTAAGTATGAAAGCAATTTTCTGGTAGTTTAAACTTGTAGAGATTCCAGACACATTAATATGGCCACTGCCATTGGTTTTCTCCCTTTTAAATTGACCATCCCAAACCACCGTATGGCAATGATCTTGGCTGTGTCAAAGGTCTAACCATAGTTTATATTCATAGTGAATGATCCAGACAATCAAATACCATAATGCAGTATATCTAGGTGTGGGAAAACCATCCAACAAATATTGACTTTTGTCTGTGTATGAATTGAATTAATCTGATCAAAAATCAGTTTCTATTAGAATCAATTGAAAAATCCATTGCAATTAAAGGAATATGTATTGACTGTATCAATTCATGTGTGAATGAGTTGTTCCTCTGGAATGACATTTAAAACTGACTTATATAATAACTAAAGATTATTTTCTCCCTCTCCTTCCCCTATTATATGAATCACTGAGGAAAATGCACTACATATCAATTTTTGAGATAAGATTGCACTACGATTTATGCCAAATGACTAAAATACAGAATGTGAACAAAGTATATCTGGCATTAAATTCAATAAGTCATTGTTAAAAAAAATAATTTGTGGTCACATAGGCACACATTTCATCTATTCCGATGTCAGTTATGTGAGTCAATCAGAAACAGGATAAGATATAAATTTTATCCATTCTATTGACAAGGACAGTGAAGGGAACAGGAAATGGAACAAAATAAGTCTATTTATATGACAACCTAAGACTATAATCATATGGTCCCATTCAAATCCTACAGAAATTGGCCATGAAAAGCATCATAAACAAGACGCATCATTTAAAACTATACTGTACCCATCAACCTTTCCAGTTTCTCTGTAGCACAGAAAAATAAAAACTGTGAAGAAAAATTAAAGGTTATCTCAGACCTTTTAACTTGCTCTGGAACTATTGTTTATAAGCTAAATGTGCCATAAACTGTTTTTATCCAGGAAGGAAGGGAGGGAGGGAGGGAGGGAGGGAGGGAGGGAGGGAGGGAGGGAGGAAGGAAGGAAGGATTACAAATTTTTAAGATGTTCTTAGATGCTTTTATGTAGATTGGCATAATAGGAATGATGAATACTTGTCAAATATCACTTCACAGAATTGCTGCCTTGGTCTTGTTAATTCATTAACTGAGCTTCCACACAGATACAACATAGCACAGACTTCTTATTACTCAAATGAAAGCAATGTCCCATTTTGATCAGTATGGTGAAAAATGTCAAGAAGGTGGCTGTAGCTCTTCAATCGTAGCCTATCTATGGTTTGTGTGTGTGTGTGTGTTTGTGTGTGTGTATGCACAAGACTCATGCATAAAAACAGTCTTGGAGTTACTGAGAATGAGTTAAATTTCTAATTTTTCTTATAATAAATAAATAATAAAAAACCCCGAGGAACTTGAATTGTACCATCATGTCACTATATTAACTTTTTATAATCAGATCCTGCTGATACACCTGCCACTAGCACCCTCAAATCCAGTATTGACCTACAATTATGGATTTATTATTCTTTTCTAAGAACATTTACTAAAGCATTAAAGGTCCAAAGTCTTTATTATTTTTAGAGGGAAAAAATAAAATTGGAAAATGGTATTTTGCTTTGTGGCCTTCCATCTTTATATTTCTTTTTAGATTAAATTAAACATATTATTATTTTATATTTTATTATTAACAATACTATTGTAAAAATTGCCATAAAGGCAGAAGAAAGCTAACTGTGGGAACTTTAGTCCAATAAACATCATGTCTTCAAGATTGTATGAAATCTCTTAATCCTTGTTTAAATAGCTATGCCAGAAAGTAAATAAAAAAGAAAAGAAAAATAAACATTCTGTCCAATGATAGTTGTTCAGATGAATAAATGACCTTGCATGCATAACACTGAAGCAAAGCCTACTATTTATTTCACAATCCTTATTCATATGAATTATGTGAATATAAAGAGACACAGTTTGTTATAGTGGCTAAAGTACTGGTCTAGGAACCAGGAAACATGAGTTCTAGGCCTGCTTTAGGAATGAAAATCGGCTGGGTGACTTTGGCCAGTCACTCTCTCTCAAGTCAATTCACCTCACAAGGTAGGTTGTTGTGGGGAAAATAAAAGAAGGAAGAAATATTATGTGTGTTCACCACCTGGAGTTACAAATATAATAAACAAATAAATAATAACTAACAATGTGTTTGAAGTAGACATAAAAAAAAGTCAAGATAGTGGCTGTTATGAACTAATAAAACGCTTAAATAAAGTTTTATCAAACCTTTAAGAATAGCAGGGTTCTAATCCTGCACTTCTGATTGGCCGATAATAGCGAGATCGGATTGGTCCGTTCAGGAGAATCTGATTGGCTGTTAATGAGCCACTCTCATTGGTTAAAGGGGTTAACACTCCACGTTTCTCATTGGTTACTAGATCAGCAGCTTGCCTATAAAAAGGCTGCTGCTGCCCTAGGTTTTTGTTCTGTTCAGAATGATTAATAAAGAGTTGAAGTTCACTGTTCACTGTCTCGTTTCCATTCCTTGCACCCATGCGCAGAACTTAACAGTGGCCACAACTGTATAATTAAAACCCCACCCTTCCTGTAAGTGAATTGAGTATTTCTGTGTGATTCTGACTGAGACAATATCTGCATTCAACATTCATAAATGCATAAAATAAAATCTATTCAAGAGGGTATAACAGACATGTCAGATTGACTTCTTTATAATGAATACATACCTATACAATTACCTGAGAGTAAGTACCTCTGCACACAGTGAGACTTATTTTCAAATAAATATGTATGTAGTATAAATATTGTAGTCCTAGTTTAATTTTCTGCCTTGGGGTTCATATAATGATTGTTGTTTATTTTTGGTGTCTTCTTTCTTATTAATTTTTAATCTTAATGTTTAAATATTAAATATTCAATGTGTTGATGTTGGTTATTGTTTATTTCTCTTGCCTTGTCATAATTTGATTATGTATTTTTTAATTATGCATTTTGATTTTGTTGTTCACCATCCTGAACATTTGGTTGGAAACATGCATCAAAATAAACAATAATGTAAGACGAATGGCACCTAATTCCTTCAGCTTTTCTCTTTCTTGAGGCTGAATTCCTTTAAAGGCTATAATCTTATGCTGCAAAGCTGATTGCATCAAACTTTTGTGTGATGTTTTTTGAGTCACATCTGCCTGAGTAAAGAATACTCTGTCCAAATGTATTCTCCTTCTTCCTTCAAAACCTTTTTCCTCATGAGAGGCTCAAGTTTCTGATTCATTTTCAGGGTATTTTTAGAATTTATTTTGGTGGCATTTTTAAGCTCACCTTTGTTGAGAGACGGTTGATTGAGGAAGGTTGTTGTTTTTCCTACTTCATATCTCTCCATAGTTCAGCGGATCCTTGATTGCCCCTACTTCCTGATCTGAAAAAAGCCACAGCAGAGAGATTATTGCATGTCCATTTCCCTTGGGCTTTATGATAAGTACAGAAAGCCAGGAATGCTGCAAGCTGATTGTAAATAAGAAATAGAAAGCTGCAACCAAGATAAGCACAAGATCTCCACATTTTACAAATGAGAAACCTTCTCCTTTGAAAGCATGTTTGAAAGCAATTTGTTTCCTATCAGCCTATACAAAAATGGCTGGATATGCAAAAGAAAATGAGCAGCTCAACAGACCTATGGATGCAGCTGATCTTACAGTTGTATAAAAGGCCTCAAGACTTAAACACAGATAATTTAGATGTATGCCTATTTTGGATGCTTATTAAGAGGGACAAACCCTCTTGTTGTATAACAGCAGCCCAGGTTTTAAAGTTGGAAAACTCCAACTTTAAATTGCTCTTAAAATATTGCTTCTACATAATTCTTAGGTCTGCCTGACATTTACTCTGTTTTGCTATTTAGAAATGTACTGAGTTTTGCAAAAAAAAAAAAAAAGTATTAAAATCATAATGTTTTTCTTTTGTAGATGCTGGCTTAATTTTTTTTAAAAAATCTCCTACTTGAACTTCTAGGAGGTTTTACAATGTGAATTATGGAGTCTGAAACCTGGAGGCTTTCCTAGAAATGGTAGCAGGCACAACCATCTGAAACCATGGAAAAACCTACCTTTGCTTAAGAGGCCACAGTTATGTAGTTCACAGGGACAAAGGTAAATATTACTGACACTGCCTCACCTACATGAGAGAATGATGAGGTAAATTATGTTTTTAGAAAGAAAAGACAATATGGTGGGTTTTTCCCTCCCAGAAAACCATGTATTTTGAGCAGGCAGCAATAAAACACAAAGGAATCCAAAAGCACAAATACAGAGGCCTTTTGGATAGTTCACTGAAAACATCAGCTCAATATGCTGCAGAGGTCAAGAAGGCAAATGGAATGTGACAGACTATTAGGGAAGAAAAATTACAGACGATCTAACAGCACTGTAAAATTTGCAGCTGTGCAAACTGCAGATTCTGCCTTGAGATGGGTTAGGAAATAGCTAAAAGTTTGACAGTCCCACCAAGGAAAAGGCCACCGATCCTTGCAACAGATCACAGCCAAGTACAAAAGGGTAGGACCCCTCTCACCAAAATAAACAAATAAACCAGCAGGATTAAATAACATAGCTTGGGTGATCTTGTGTGAGAAATCATCCTTCTGTCAAAAGCTCATTGCACATGGAATATAACAATATATTTTGAAGGGAAGATGCCTTAAATAAAAAGCCTCAGGGGTGAGAATTGTCTGGCCTAACGTAGAGTCAATCCTGATTAATATACAGGAGGCTCCCAGAGCTGTAGAAGACCATACAGACAGTTTCTGTCCTTTTGTCCAGAAAATTGCACAACTATGAATCACAATCCCAATAGTCTTAAGGCAAACAGCTACAGTATGCTGATCCATATTTATTGAATGTCTTTTATGCATGTGGTTAGGAATGCAAAAATACATAATATATTAACCATCCTGTTCCCATACTGAGGCAGATTTACAAGAAAATTATAATGTATATTTAGTTCCAACCAGTTTTATCACTTCCTGGAACCAACCTTTAGTAAAAACTAAAGGAGTCTTAATTGGCCACTGAGACACAAAGAAGGGGTCACAAAAGAATAGCTCCTTCCCCCAAATAAAGAAGATATGGCAACGAAACTTGAGGAGGTGAAGGTCAATAACATTACTGTTTGCAAGATGTAGGCAAGGGAACAAAGAATCAAAATGGCACCTGTAATGATTCCATGCCCAATTTTATATGTGGCATATGTTTTTACACATGTCATGTGTCCAATGTTACAGAATGGGAAAGTTTTTATTTGTCTGGTCACAACTGCCATCTGGACTTTTTTGACACTTCCCCCCACAACAAATCCTTCTAATTGTTCTGTCCTCAGCCAAAAACACCTTACATTTAAGTTTAAGTTTACATATATGCAATATTCCATAACATATGAAGCCTTTCCTATATCAGCCCATAATTTATGTAACAGTTGCAATAAATTGCTCAAGAAAGATTTTTAATGCAATTTACCCAGCTTCTATACTTTGACATTTTCCTTATGCAGACTTTTTAAATGCAAATGTTACTGCATATAATTTCCACTAGCACACTTTCTCTCTGGCACTTTTTTTTTTTTACAGATTATTGATTGAGAAATGGCAAACACTAGTCAATTTTGTTTGACACTAGAATTTGTGTCACTGTGAAGTTTGAATGCAGACTTTTAAATTTACTGCTGGCCGAAGTGATGATTAGAATGTCTTTTACATATTTAACAAAATGCAAATTTAGCATTTTTGTGCTTATTTGCTCTATTTGATTATAGAGAAGAGCTTAATATTTTCTGATTTTTCACTCAGGAAGAGTCATAAGAAAACCTTGATAATACCTTGATTTTGAAAGCATGTTTTTCTCCTGTACTCTATCTCAGGTGTCACTTGACTCTTTATCCCCATATACTGGTAGATATGATCACTAAATCCAGGTGGTTTTATCTCCCAAATGTCTCTAAAATCTTCCATTTCCTCTTCATTCTCACCACAGAAATATAAAACTTGTCAAGTCCATCATCCTGTTCATCCTTGATTATTGCAACCTCATTTTCTTCAGGTTCCTGCTGATACCCTCAACATTCAGGTTTGCCACTAATCTGTTGTGAAAATAATCCTCCATTAAGATAGTGCTGTGACATTCCTAAACTGTCATCTCTGCAAGTTCTCTGTTGCCTGCTACATCTGATGTAAGCTTCTTGTATTATCCTTAATAGTCTTATGAGCTGACTCCTTTCCTGCTCCTGTCTGCTTTTCAGCTTTCATTCCTGCCTTCTTGGCTCATCTAAGCTCCCCATCAAACTCCTTCTTTTTCCCTCCTTTCCACCTCTGAACTTTTTATGTGGTTTTCTTTCTTCTTCTTCTTCTTCTTTTTTGTCAGTCTTATAAATGATGGTGAAATACAGCTGAAAAATATGACAAGGGAAATGGAGTGAAGAATTCTAATTATCCAAGATGGCAACAAATTAGAGCCAGCAAATGAATTTGTGCACCTTAATAACATATTTACTAAAATGACAAAACGGATGGGGATGTGGAAATATGGGTGGAAATTTAGTAAATTAAAGAAAGGGTGGGATCTGTTGCAAGTATGCATGTTAACTAAAAGAGAAATTGAATAGGTGTAGAGACATGCTTCTTCCTGCTTTGTTACATGAAGTGAGACTTGTTATAGATGAAAAAACCTCAGGAACACAACTTTCTCTTCATAGCACACACTATAAACCGAATCAAGCAGAGATTAATTTAAGACCTTCTTCCTGCATGATAGGGACCGATTATGCCAATGTTTATTCAATGCAGTTCTTGTGAACATAAAGTCAGAACCTTCCCCATCTTGATTTCTGGTCTTTGTCTATCTGTTTTTGATTTTTTTTGTGGGAACATTGAAAATGGGAAAATCTCATTGACAGGCATTAATACTGCTGCTGCAGCAATAGCTGGATTTTGCTTTAATATCATTTTCTGCTCAATACCTGAAGAGTGATATCCTGAAAATCTTTGCTTCCTTTCTGGCCAAATTCTGATTGGCTATTAATGTTTGCAATGAATTATTTTGCCTTTTGTGCAAAAGTGTCCATTACATTCTGGTGACTTTAATAATAAGAACAATCACCCAAGTCCTTTTCCATTTAAAGTGTAAAATTGGAAGGTTGGATATTTCTTGTGCTTAGAAAAGTCCCATTACATCTACATAAATAGTTGCTAAAAATGCATCTAAGGAAGTACCTCAATATATTCGGAAATATTCTCAAGCAAAAACATATAAATGTATAATCCTTTCTCTGAATTATAGAACACATTTTTAAAGATAACAAGCAGTGAAAAAGGACAAGTTTCAGAGGAATCAGTCCATTGGATAAATGTGCAAATAACAATACCTCTTCACCCAGAAAGTGATTGATAGCTTGATGTAACTTTTTCGTGTAAAACTGGACAAGCTGAAGAAGGTTGCTCATAAACAGTTTAGAGTCTAGTTATTTATAAATCCCTTGTAAAATGAAATACTGTCCAGACAGAAACAGTAAGATGGGAAAAGAACCCCATCAGTCTCAGTCCTACTGGGAGTGAATTGGGGAATCCATTTTCACTGGAATTTATGGCAGGAGGCTACTCACTACTAGCACAAAGATTTTAAAGCTTTAAAAGTTGGAAGAACCCATGGGTCTTTTTTTGATCTTAAAAAATATATATTGGCTCCCATTGTATAGTTTAGTGAATTTTTCCTAACATCACCAGACTAGAAAATTATCCTATCCTATTACATGGTTTTATATGTCTGGCATTTATTTCATTCAGTCATTGTCTAGGCAAGGTAGGTATCAAAAAATAGAGTTATAGAACATCTGTGAGATCATTAGATTCTTCTGTCTATATTTTGTCAGCCTTTCTGCTGTTATTTATTGCTATTGGTACTTGTGTACACTATCCCTAAATGAAAAAAAACATAATAGGAGAATGATAGGCAACAGGAAAAAAAATGTTTTCCTTTCTGTAGAGTTATTTTGTGGAGAAGCACAAGGATGGAGTAAGATGGAGCAAGGATGGTGTATAGCCCTCCCCAAAAGGGAAAAGATCCTACTCCATGAGCAACACAAAAGTGATGGTTGACACTTCTGTGAGACCAAGAACTTCTGGATTTAATTTCTTTTGAAGAGTTTGTTCAAAATAAAACGGGAGGCAGCTTAAGAGTACAGAGTAAGATTTCCCACAGTTTTTATGTTTAGCTTAAATTACACCCAATTGCCTATTTTGGGAGAAAGAGCCATCTGCCTTCACACAGAAGGCCTGGAGTCACTTCATTATTAATATTATATAGTGTTTTCAGATAAACACTGAAATACTTTCTCAAGAAATCTTGAGCACTAAATCTTATTTGTAATCAAGCTTCCATTCAATCAAAGCCTTGGAAGATGATACCATAACAGAAATGAGGAGGTGTTCCTTATGTAGAGAATGACATTTCAGTACATCATGTTGGAAGAGGTTTATGTCAACCTTCCAAAGAAGTCACACAGAGCATAGATTCTAGCAGGAAATAACACATCAGAGATAAATAAATGCATTTTTTTTCACCATTCTTTGTTTGGTCTAACAAAATTCTTGTTTCCCACTTCCCTGCTTCATAGTATAATTTCTTTTATTGATCCTTTTATTCCTTAATTATTGTGATGTCACCTCCTTTAGAGTTTTTACTTATATCTCCCTGCATAGGTTTCCCTTCTGACTCCGAAATTCTTTGCTGCACATTCAGTTTCCTGCCTACTTCCTTCCAGAGCTTTACATCTTTGTTTTCTACACAAAGGAAATCTTAGTGGATTTCCTGTACCTCCTTCTTATACTGCTGCTCTTAAAGTGATAAAAATTTATATAGCAGCTGGGATATTTTGGATACTGAAGGAAAGCCATCAACAAGACAGAAGCCGTCAGACTTCACAAACTTTTGAGATACTAGAGTTTTGATATGCTCAATTGCCTTCAACAAAGAGAGATAATAAGCGAGAACTTGGTTTTCCCCTTTTACCTTTGATCTGTTCTCCATAGCCTTCCAAGGCCATATTTGGTTTACAAACTTCTTCCACAGCTTTTAATATCTCAGCGTCTGTACTTACCTTCCATGCTGATCTTGACATTCCCATCTTTTCTGTTAGCTTTTATATATAACTCTTCCCTTTTATCTCACAACTTGTAATTCACCATTTGACCCTACCTTGCCCTTTCCTTAAAAGATCTGGAAGAGCATATCTAAGGATACATGTCATCGTAAGATCAATAACTTTGCAAGGATTTTGTCTTCTGTTGGCATGTGTGGATATTGGGTGCATGACCATACAACAAACAACAAGATTCCTTCATTTGTAACGATGGAACTTGAAACTGGACACTTTATAGAAGCACCATCCATGAAGCTTCTCTTCATTTTAGGTAGGTGATTTCCTGTTCTAAATAAAGATTAAGACTAAATTAGAGTTAGAAAAGAAACAAGGTTCTTTTAACAATTCAGAAATCCCTTTAGGGTAGTTGCTACATTTGACAAGTGCAACAGATATTTATCATCTGTAAGAAATGGCATGCAAGAATCTTTAAGGATTCATTATCATTGAACCTGGAGAAATTGTATTGTAATAAAATACAGCCAAAGATTTATTTGTTTATAAATGGCCAGATATGTTTTTTTTTAAATGTGTTCTTTGCATGAGAGAATATTAATAATGTATAATAATGCCACAGAGGATATGAACCAGTTCAATGTTAAATTTACACAGTTATTTAATCATAACCTTTAAAATATATCTATTATTGTAGTTCTGGTCATCCTTATTCAAGAAAGTAGCTTCTGATTTTCATGAAGCAATTGATCTTAGACTTGTATATTAGGACTGTGATCCAGAAAAGCAGTATATAGGTGAATAAGTTCTCTCCTGTACAAATTGGTTTTACCAAAGCACTTCTTGATCATTAGGCAATAGTTTTTTTAAAAAAAAAAAACTGGGAGTAAATCCTACTGTATGTGATTTTGACTGCTTCTAATCAGACTGTTCATCTGTTTATTCTTTTTTTTTCTTTATATTAATACCCACAAGCAAACATGTGCATATATTTGTATTTGTAAGTGTGGGGAGATGTGTGTATATTGTATATGTATAAATACACATACACATATACACACATGTATATATAAAATAAAGGAAAGAATTTTTATGATAGCATGGAAAAAACAGCAACATCAAATATGACAGAGACAATAAAATATTCCTAACAAAAATATTTTCAAATGCTTACTTGGACATATAACTATTTCTAAGCAGAGCTTTTAAAAGTTTAGTCATGTGAATGTAATTCTGCATTTGGGAATAGGATGCCTCAGGTTCATACTAGTAAGTCCCAAACTTATTAAAATATACAGCTAGTTTTAAAATTCAACATGTGGTTTTACTCTTAACATCACCAGTTTTGTGTTGCTTTTCATTCCCTATAGTGTTTCTTGCCACCCTGCTGGATAATTGCTATAGCCTCCAGAACTGTACCAACCCATGTCACAAGCATGCAAAATGTGAAGTTCGCAATGGAATCCATGGCTGTTACTGTAGCCCAGGATTCACCGGACCTGGCATAGATGCAGATGACAATAGTGGTTGCTATGGTGAGACACTAGCTTTTTTTGATAACTTATTCTCCTTTTGACTGCTTTGTAATTACATCAATGAGGATATGGGACAACTCTAAATGTATGAGGATATGGGACAACTCTAAATGTAGATGTATGAAGGTTGTATGGGCAATATTGGACCCTTCTGCAAGTCATTGGGCAGAAATGCTTTGAATCCTGCCCAAGCGGAAGCACAACAGTTATCCGTTTTTAAAGGAGACTTTTTAGAGTTCCATGAAAAGCTTGGGGGGGGGGGAGGATACTGTTGTTTCAGGGATTAATTCACTGGAATCAGTAGTGTATTAACCATTAAGCAGACTAAGCACGTGCTTAGGGCACCAGGCCCAAAAGGGGCACCACAAAAACATTTATGTAGCCTAAGTTTGGCTTCGTTTGTACAGTATGTACAAAGGAAGGGGGGGCACTGGTGCCCTAAGCACTGACAAATCAGTGTCAGTGCTTAGGGCACCAGTGAGCCTTAATCTGCCACTGACTAGAATTAAAGAATCTCTTAAAGCAACAGCATCCATTCTTTTCAGGCTCACTCAGAAGCACAAACTTGTAAAGCATGCTGGGGTAGGGGGGAGACAGGGGTCCTGTTGGGTGCTGTGTTCCTACAAAATCTAAAACATTTTTTCTAGATCATTTTCAGAATGTGAACCGCTGTATCATGTAGTTTGTTTCTGAAATTATGCATTGCTTACAGCTTGTGCAACTGCCCAGGCTAGTACATACAATTCAGGCAGTGTGTTGTGATGCCATTATGGCTCATGAGAAACAAGCATTAGCAGTATTAAGGTTTTCCAAACTGTGAATGGCCCATGTAACGCTGAGCACAATTGATTGTTAGTTGGATGAAAAATCCAATGGCAATAAAATTATACTTTATAATGCCGGTTTTCTGGAAATTAAATCCTGTTTGTTCAACTGTCACCTGCAAAGTTCTTACTCACTGTCACTTTACTTTGAAGTAACTTTCAGAAGAGAGCTACCGGAGACAGAACCACTGGAGGATAATTATTTGTTGTTTCCTTTCTAAGTTTTAGGTGCTAATGGAAGTGATTCTGAGTTTTAATAAATGTTTAAGCTATCAGTCCTAGGCATGTTTATTGTCAAATGATTCCCAAACTATTCCGTAAAGTTCTCCTTACTGAATAAGCTTTTACAGGATAGCAATATCGGCCTATGATTCTGTGAACATTTTCAACGTGACATTATTACAGCTATTAAATTGCCAACATAAAAACACATATTAAATATTTATATTTATGCATATTGTAAGCACAGATAACAAATATAGAAAATAATCTGTTGCAAATACAACAGATGGCATATTAATGGTCATTCTCATGATTATATTCATGACACCTTCTACCAAATTGTAATAAACGTTGTTTTATGCTGTTTCTCAAGATATTGAGTACAGTAACATATTGCATTTTTGCTGTCTCAGCAAATTGTTTTGAAGTTTATGATTCAATCCTCACGTCCATTAAGAGAAAACCAGATTTAATTTTAAACTCCCAAAATGCCCAGGAATGTGGTGGGATATACAAAGATGCAGCTTTTCAAGAGTACCCCAAAACAGCATGCAGACTTTCTGATTATGTTTTATACATTTTTATACTTTTTATTATCATATCCTTCCCAAGGATCTAGGATAATAAATGTACCATTGTAATATTAATTAAAATAGAATTATAATAAATAATATTATTTTCATAGCACAGTCAGCCAGATTTTCTGATTGGATTTGGCATTTTTATCCACTTATTGAGTTCTTCCCAAGGACCTGGCATAGAGAGATGTTGATGTTTTATTGTGTTAGATATCTGTTTTTCTTATTTTCTTTTAGTTGGCTTCCTTGAATATTTTGTGCTGGAATGCAAAAAAGGAAAAAAAGCAGTATTTTAACTAAACACCTCGCAGCAAAGAAATATTATGCTTGAGAACTAGATAATAGAGCATTTTAAAATTAAAAGAAAAATGTTTTTTGAAGGCAGTAACAGTTTGGGGTTAATATTTTCTGTCTTCTAAGAACATATCTACAATCTTGTTGTAATTGGATAAGATCTTAGAAGGATTAAAAGACATTCAGGATAATAATTAGCTTGAAGCTAAAATATGGAACAATGCTTTGACTTGATGATATGTTAGATACTGTGGTCTGTGCCTTCCCCCCGTTCCATTTTTCATAGAGAGGGCTTTTACTGATTAGAGATAAATGCTGGCTTCATTTTAATTGATAATCTTTGTTAGCAGTTATTCTTCTATCAACACAGATTCATTTTCGTGCACTCACAGGAATCTCAGTTCCTCAAATAGCACCCACAGTGAAAGCCTATTAGTTATATAGGTGTTAAAATTTACTGTTACTGTTATTAGCATCAATTTAACAATTTTGCACCTGTTCAGTAATAGCTAGTTTTTAATGATATTGTTAATGATGTTATTTAAATACTCATTTTTCCACTCTATTTCTGGCACTTTTTTATTGGAATAATCAAAGAAGCCACAGGAGCTATTGCTTACAAAAATAAAATTCAACCTTTGGAAAAAAAAATATGATGGTTAAGAAAAGATCAAAGTTATCAATTTAACTTCTTCTAAGCTTATTCAATCATAAATCTAATTCTTAACTGTTGGAAAAAGCTGGAAACTTGCAGCTTTAGTAATGCTTCAGTTCTCCTTAAGTGGAATGAAGTGGCTGGGAGCCAATCTTTGTTATTTATGCTTCACCTTCCAGGATTCATTGCTTATCAGATTATGAACTGACTGTTAACAATCAAATTGTTAATTAACTATTAAGAGCAGCATGTTTCCATCACCTCTCTCTTTTGCAGAAAACATCTGCCAATAGCTTTGGGAACTTCTTCAGTAACTCTTGATCCAATCTAGAACTACAATCTGTTTTCTCATGGCAGTGACAGGAAGTGGCTTGAGTACCATATAACTTTTATTATTCTTCAGGCAAGTGGACTCTAAAAATTAAGAAGTTAAATTGCTGCCAAATCTCTAGGGCTTCTGAAATAACTCTTAAAATCTTTCTCCATGCCCCAGAATGTGAATCCTGAGAATGTTCACATATATATAGTCAGATATATAGTCATATCTTCAACAAGAATACATGCATGCATCAGTATGTGCACTCTCTTTCATAAAATACACATGAATGCATAATCTAGCATCTCAAAAACATTCAAATGCAAGTAGATAAATAGGTACCACTTTGGTGGGAAGGTAATGGTGCTCTGTGACATCATGCTGACCACATGACCACAGAAATGTCTTTGGACAATGCTGGCTCAATGGCCTTGAAAAAGAGTTGAACAATGCCCTCAGCAACAACTAGTGGAGTAAAATCCACAGATATAGAGGTATAAGACAAGTATAAAGGACATTTTTTTATAAATAAGATTTTGACATTAACCAAGGAAATCATTCTAGAAAGCTAACACAAAGAAAAGTAGGCAAAAGAAGCTTGATCTTTTTGATATTAATAATATTTGCTGCAATATATCTCTGGTTTCAGCACATTTCTTCAATATTTAGGTTTGTGAAGTGAGAGGCTATATAAATATGGTAAATAAATAAATTCTTTCTTTTCAGTACAAATATACAATTTGCATATGCAATTAGGATACCTAGTTTCAAGGACATAGGCTGAACTGTCGTATTATCTCAAACACCAGCATACTCAGTTCTTAATATTTTTGATCAAGAGCTAAAGAAAAGTTACCAGATCTGAAAGCAAAGCAATTCTCACACATGATGCCAATATCTTTATTGTGTAGGTCTGATGCATTGCATTGTCTGTGTGTTTCATAATGTATGCTAAATGTTGTGACATTGGTTCTTTTAAAAGATATCCTGAGTTGTAGATTACTTCTAACGTAAATACAATTGATTTGTATTTGGGAAGAGAGATACTATAGCTTTTCAGAGCCATAACTACATATGAATTAAAGTAGACTTGACTACACTATTCTTAATATCTAGGAAAGCTGCTTCTATTTTTCAGGGAAAATTGATTTGTTTTGTAAGAATAAAAATTGTGATCCATATTTGCAAAATAATATTGTGCTATTGTGTCTCTACATTGCCTGTTTTCTGGGCTCAATTGAACAAATAACTTTGTTCATTGTCCTGATATATTTTAGAAAGTTAAAAAAAATACTATGATTCAACTACTAGTTGAATATTCTGCACTGTGCTATTCCTAGAGAAAATTGGCAGTTGGCCGGGAAAAAGATAGGGAATCGTAAAACAGTAAAGCTACAAAACAGACTATATGTCAACTCTTTTTATCTCTAGAGAAGGAAAAGGATGGGGAAAATTCCAAACTATGCATTTCATTTATCTTCTTTGTCACCCATATGTATCCAACAGTATCTGAATTGTTTTTAGACAGGGATTATACATAGCACCAATTCTATTTTTCTGCTATTTTCTGCAAAGATAGCTCCCATCCGCCTTAAGCCTCGTTGAGTTCCGTTCGCTCTAAAACCGAAAACCGACAAGCAGCTTGATAAGTTGATTGCCCAGGGAGTCTTAAAGCCAACTGATCACTCCCCATGGGAAATGCCGATTGTGACACCAATTAAGCCGGATGGCTCAATTAGAATTTGAGCCACCCGAAACCACACCTTGCAACAGAACACCCATATCCGGTGCCGGTGGTACAACATCTCCTCCATTCCCTGGGGGGCGGAAAAGTCTTCGCTAAACTAGACTTAGCTCAGGCTTATCAGCAACTGCTGGTTGATGGAAAAACGGCACAGGCACAGACTATCGTAACACACCGAGGTGCCTTTAAGTGCACGCGGCTCCAATTCAGAGTCAGTGTAGCTCCAGGGATCTTTCAGAACCTAATGGGGAGACTATTGCAGGGGATCAAGGGCGCTGTCCCCTATTTTGATGATGTGCTCATTGCTGCTCCCACTCCAAAAATCTTACGGGAGCGTTGAAGACTGGTATTACGAAAATTCCAGGAAGCAGGCCTGGAAGTCAAAAAAAATAAGTGCAAACTGTATACCGATTGTGTTGAATTCTTAGGGTACTTAATTGACAGTCAGGGTATTCACCCTACTGATAGCAAATTGAGAGCAATAAAAAACGCTCCCAGACCACAGAACAAGACCGACTTCCAGGCATTCTTAGGCCTCATCAATTTCTATAATGTATTCTTGCTGCACAAGGCAACTGTCACTGAACCTTTATATCGTCTATTAGATAAAAAAGCAATTTGGGTATGGGATCATAATGTGACCCCATAATGTAAAAAAACTACTGACTTCGGATGCCGTATTAATGCAGTACAATGAGACTTTGCCAATAAACATTACATGTGATGCATTGCCCTTTGGAGTGGGCACCATTTTGAGCCATGTGTTACCTAACGGTAACGAAGCCCCTGTTGCTTACTTCTCAAAGACGCTCTTGAAAACCGAGCGAAATTACAGCCAGATCGATAAAGAAGCCCTGGGGATTGTATCAGCTGTTAAAAGATTTCATGAGTACATGTACAGCCGGGTTTTCATCATTGTAACTGACCACAAACCATTGCTGGGTATCATCGCTGGGGACAAGCCAACTCCCTACATACTTTCTCCCAGAATGACCCGCTGGTCAGAATTCTTGGCTGCCTACAATTATTGGCTACAATATCGTCCCAGTAAAGCCATTCCCCACGCCGACGCGCTGAGCCGTACACCGCTCCTTGAAACTATCAACGATCCTGCACCAACGATGACAGCATTGCAGATTGAGACACTCCACACGCTGCCATTAACTGCCCGTGACATCACGAGAGAAACAAAACACGACCCCATCTTGGCGCGAGTCCTCACATGGGTGGAACGTGGATGGCCATTGGACCAGGTATCAGACGACTTTGCACCATTCAAAAGTTGACAAATAGAGTTGTTTTCTCAAAAGGGCTGCATCATCTGGGGCGATAGAGTCGTTATTCCAGAACGACTCCAACAGACACTGCTAAGAACCTTGCACGATGGCCACCCTGGCATCGTGCGCATGAAGGGCCTCGCATGAAGCTACGCATGGTGGCCAGGCATCGACAGACAAATCGAATTGTGGGTTAAAACTTGCAAGAGATGCCAAGAAGTAAGCAACGCTCCACCAAAGGCAACCCTAACCGAATGGGAGATGCCGCGGGAACCCTGGTCCCGCATCCATCTGGACTTTGCTGGGACAACCAAAGGCCACACGTTTTTGCTAACCGTCAATGCCTACTCAAATTGGCTCGAGATTCACCGAATGAGCAACACGACCACTGATGCGGTCATCAAAAGACTGGAAAGACTTTTTGCAACCTACGGATTACTAGACATTCTGGTATCCGACAATGAGCCCCAATTTACCGCGCTGTCTTTTGAGCAGTACCTGGCTGACCGCGGTATTCGATATGCGCTCACTTCGCCTGCACACCCTGCTGCCAACGGTAGAGCTGAGCGCATGGTACAATTCATCAAAAAGTCCCTCCAAAAGATAGACTACGACAACATCGACGAGAAAATCAACCGGATCCTTTTCCTGCAACACATCACACCTCACAGCGTCACCAACAAAACTCCCGACGAGCTGCTAATGGGAGGAAAGCTCCGCTCCCACCTCGATCGGTTACACCCAGCCTACGAACCGGAAAAGCCACTCGGATCCAGCGGCCGATGCCGTACCTTCCAGGTAGGCAATTTAGTATTCGCTAAAAACTTATCGGGCGATCCGCTGAGGGTAGAGGCGACCGTAATCCGCTTAACCAGCCCAAGATCATACCTAGTTCAGTGCCCTGACGACAGACTTTGGAAGCGCCACATAGATCAACTACGATCGCGGCTACCGTCTCGCACTTCCGAACTCCCTTATGACCAAACCGAGGGGAAAGCGAATTACAATTAGAGGGAAACCTTTTCGAAGAGACTGATAATGAAACGCAGGAACAGGAACCAGGGACCGGAGTGAGTTCACCTCAGGGAGTGGCCAGTGATATTGGTGACGATGGGAACACGAACTCGGAACCAGAGGCACCCCTACCGTTAAACAACGATCTACCTCAGCAGAAGTGCAGCCAACTGCCAGGCACTTTGTGAAAATCGAAAAGACTAATAAAACAGCCGTCCTACCTGAAGGACTATGTAACCGCGCCCCATGGCAGAAGCCGGGGGAAAGGGGTGTTGTGAATGAATAATACCAATAAAGTTATCTTGAGCTTGAAGTCAAGTGCAGGGTTCTGGCCCTGCACTTCTGATTGGCTGTTAATGGCAGGATAGGATTGGTCCGTTCAGGAGCATCTGATTGGCCATTAACAGGCCAATCCCATTGGTTAACGGAGCTAGCGCTCCAGGTTTGCTATTGGTTGAATAGTTAATAAGTTGCCTATATAAGGAAGGTTATAGCAGCCCTCCAGTCTGAGCTGTCACAATATGTAAATAAAAAGTTTGAAGTTCACTGTTCTACCGGCTCGTCTCCATCATTCGCACCCATGCTCCAGACTTAACAATTTCTCTTTTAGTTTTGTTTTTAGCTTGCTTTGCTAGACCTCTGCCAGTGAAACGGAGCCTGGAGGGCCACATGCAATCCCTGGGCCCTGTTCTTGGCCACATCAACCTCCTGCAGGTCTCTGACAATGAAAATGGAGCTCATGGGACCACCCTGTTTTCTCTCAAGCTCCATTTTCACTGGTAGAGTCCTGCATAAGGCCATTGCAGCCAAAAAACGTGCAGCCCTCCCAAGTTCTGTTTTCACTGGCAGAGGCACCATGGTCCAGTCCTTTGCTATTTCCAGGGCAGCTGCACAGACCAGATCTAAGCACCTGTGGGCTGGATGCAGCCCACGGACCTTGAGTTTGGCACCCCAGTTCTGGAAAAAAAATGACTTATGAAATAGCTCCCAACATATTATTTGCTATGATATTTCTAGCATGAGAAATATGCAGGCTGAATATCTTAGTTAAATATGCCTTAGCCTCAGGTTACAGTCTGGTTCTGGCAAAGTCTGGCCTGAGGCATTGTACATCAAACTGGCAAGTGCAACTAGATGATCAAATGTCCACCCCTTTATATTATGTGTTCCCACCTACATGTAAAAAGGACAAAGCTTTGATCAACCTGATTGTACCCACTGTTTTGATGTCATTGATCCATTCCTTCAGACACCGCAGCCCATATCCCTCCCAATCCTTCTTTGTTGCACCAAAAGACTCTTAAACTTTCTAACATACAAGTCTGCCAAATAAGAGAAGGCAGCAATCAATTCATTCATCTACTTGAATATTTCCTCTTACCCATAATTAATCCTTTACAAATGCAAAGTGAAATTTGGTGCAAGATGTGTTTTGCTAGTATGGTTGCTATGTAAATTGTATTTCAACTTATCTGAGTAGCCTCAGGTGTAGTAAAATAAGATATTAACATCAAACTTCATTTTTAAAAATTTGATGTAACAGTATAAATTAGCCCTTTCTATTACAACAAACCTATCTAATTAATAAAACCCAAAATCAAAGTTTCATTTTTTTTTCCACCTCAAATACAAAGTCCAGAAGCAGTTTCCAAGTAGAAACTAAAGTAATTGCATTTTTTTCCTTAATCAAAGCAGTCGGTGTAGCCATCTTTGCTAATTCCATCAATTTTTGCAGCCATTCATCCATTGTGTTCTTCCATTTTTGTACTTAAGGTAATATTGCTGCCATCAATATATATAACATCAAAGTTCAATTTTTTCCAAGTTTTTTCCCATTAAACCCACAAGAGAAGTTTCTGGTTTTATCTTGATATTCACTTTTAAAATCTTCTGTGTTAGGATGTGATTCCTAGTCCAATATTTATTTGCTTTGTCACCTGTCCACCATAAGTGATAAAAGGTCCCTTTTTTACTTTTGCATTTCCAACATACATTTGAAATCTTTTGCTTTAGATGCTTGAAGTATTGGAACAGTTTCATGCCAGGTTGGCATCCTATTCCAACTGGGGATCTGATGCTGTATGAATTCATACAATATTGCTCTTTACCAAACAAAGAGGTTGCAAGATATTCCACTTCTGTTCTCCAGGCATAACTTATAGCTCAAAGGAAATATACATGATTTAAGGCAACCTTCTTCCCTAAAAGGAGCCCCTGTTAAACTAAGTGAGACTTATTTCCAAGCAAACATGTTGAGGATTGTACAACATCATATATTTCCTCTTTTGTCAACTTTCTCATTAAACCTTCTCATGCCAGTCAGACTTCTTATGCTTCTCCATTGAGATTTGCAGTTGCAGAGTGAGAGTGGAAAGCAAAAATGTGTTTTACAGAATGTCTAAATTATAATTACATGATTCAGTAAAACGCTCAAATATTAATAGTAACGGTTCTTTTATAGCATCTTCATCTATCACTCCTGTGCAGTGCAGCTTCAGCACCTTACAATAAATAAAATAATATATAGTGAAGCCACAATAAAAAATGTTTGAAAGCAATGAAAAAGGGGAATGTAGTTGGGAGTTTTGAAAAGATAAAACTACACTGAGAATAAACTCTAAAAACAATTGATTGAGACACTTTTGAAAGGGGAGAAGGAAGGATGGATGATTGCAAAGTAGAAATATAATGTTTCAACGTAAGGCTGGATCATAGTGACAGACTCCCCAAAGAGCAGGCAATTATAAGGAATTCAGAAAGAATGCATTTATTTACAGCAATAAATGCATTCATAAAAGCTGAAGCAATATCACTCTCAAGTCCCTAGGTGGTAAACAATAGCTTGATTGTTCAAAGCTGCCATAAAGCTGAATCATATTATTTTTCATAGGTGATGAAAGTTGGTTTTGATTGAAACTGCATTTTTGTTTTGTTTTTGTTATTTTTAAATCCACTGTACCAGATTTTGAATGGAAATAGCTAGCAACTTAAAAACCCATCACATAGATTCACTGTATTTATTTGGTCATGATGAAAAAGTAACTTTTCCTCATTAGGGTTGATAGGGTGCATTGCCTATACATCCATGAGTATAGGCTACAAGGTGTCATTAAAATAATTTGTTAATACTGATCATTGCATGAAAATACTGGTATTTTCAGTCTTCCGTATGAACTTCGCTTAGAAATCTGGTTAGAAAAAGGAAACCGAATATGATGGATTGCTGGTTTAAGCCAACAATTCCCTTCTTATGCTCCTCTGTTGGAAATCAGGGGAGAATTGGCAAAGACAGCATGGAATGAAAATGCTTCATTTAAGAGGTCTTTTATGGTCCCATCTTCAATGTATGAATTTTTTTTTTATTATTTAACAGTTTGACCCGACCTTGTTGATTCAGTTATACAATTCAGGATCGATGCAATGCCTTCTATATAGGGTGCACTTGACATACAGCTGATCCAGAATGTAGCAGCTTAAAGTAAGTTAGTTTATTTAAAGTTAGTTGATTTTTTAAAATTGATTGATTGGGGACCCTTCAAGTTAATATTGACTTCTGGCAACTGCCAGCACAAGTCCCTATAGTTTGCTTAACAAAATTTCAGAAGCAGTTTGCCATTGCCTGATTCCTAGGATAGAGTGACAGTCACCCAATTGGCTTTGTGCCTAAGATGGGACCTGAACTCACAGTCTCCCAGTGGATGGCTTGATCAATACATCAATTCTCATTAGTTGCTTTACTCATGTAATATGAATAAATCTTAGTTATTACTAAGCACCTGGTATAAGTCATTCAAAATGCTGGTTGTCTCTCTTGAACTTGCTAATGACTAAGGGGTTAAGTATCTTATGGGACAACCTCTTCCAGAGGTTCTGTCCACCTAATCTGAAAAAGGCTCCCTTTATGTCTTCACATCAGAAATTGACATCTGCAGAATTTGTACAGTATCCTGCATGTTGCTAAGTTTGCTAGGCTAAATTTAGTTTAGACCAGTAGTCCATTAACTGAATTAAAGGGCACCAGATTTTAATTAGAAGGTGCTCAGAAGCTAGAGATTGGATTATTATAGTTTGGATTAGTGTTTTGTTTCACTGTTAACAGTCATGTTAAAAATACAGAATTCATCATTAATGCTAGTGTTAAAAGCACAGTAAAAAATTAAAAGCACTTTGTTTTGCTAGAATATGAGTAAACCCAAAAAATGTCTTTATTGTCTGAAGAGTAGGTTCTTCTGTGATAAACTTGTAGTAACATCAAAGTGTTTTCCAGACAATTGTAGGTAGAACCTGCAGAACAATAGAATTTCAATATGTTATATTTTAAGTAAATTCTGAACATGCATTTATATTATTAAGATTATTATGTACTTTGCATATCTCTGTGTTTTTATCATTGACATTGATTATGCTTTTGTAATTTACTCTTCATGAGATTGTCATCATACAATCTGTTGTAATCATTATGTTTTTATTTGGGTCAATCTCCTTTTCCTGAAGTGCATGTGAACAGAATTAGAAAGATATGATTACTTTTGCCTAGAATTAGTTTTCATTTGTTCTGATCAAATAAATCTATTTATTGATTGTGTAATTACTATATTTAATGGAGCAATTTGAATCCTGCTTTCCTGTTCTGTAATAGATGAGGTATTTAAAATGTTTTATCTTCAGATAATTAAATTGGAAGTGGTTTTCTTCTTGGTTATCGTTTTCAGATTTGGTAAGAGATCCAAGTGAGTTTAATGCTACAACATGCCTTCGTATGTATGTTGAAATAACATAAAGGTAAAGGTTTCCCTCACACATATGTGCTAGTCATTTCTGGCTCTAGGGGGCATCTCTGTTACAAAGCTGAAGAACCAGTACTGTCTGAAGACATCTCCATGGTCATATAGTCAGCATGACTAAACACCAAAGGCTCACAGAACGCGGTTACCTTCCCATCAAAGTAGTCCCTATTTTTTGACTTGCATTTTTACATGCTTTCGAACTGCTAGGTTCACTGAAGCTGGGACAAGTAAAAGAAGCTCATTCCATTACGCAGTGCGAGGGATTCGAACTTCCAAACTGCTGACCTTTCTGATCAACAAGCTCAGCATCTTATTCACTGAGACACTACGTCCCTATGAAATAGCATAGTGACCCTTTAAGGTCATCTTATGAAGAGTTCTATTGAAATTGCAGTGTTGGAGGGGCATGGTCAAAACTTTAATGGATAAATAATAATAATTGTTTTTATTCCTCTCCCGGATTTCTGACTTACTCAAGGAATTATCCTTTCCTATCTACTCTAATAAAAGCAGCATTTGGAAGAAGCATATTTTCACTCACTTTTCCTAGCATTTGTTTGCTTATTTGTTATCATTCTTTAATGTATCTTTTTAATCTGACCATTATTATCTCAATCATATCTTCCATGTTAAGATGATGTTGTATTTCTGTTAAGACTGCCAATCAGTACCTGTTCATTAACTGTGTTGCGGAAATAGGATCTGAGCAGAACATACTTCGCACTTGATGACGATTGCTACACCTAATGTTAAGATACTTGGTAGATTTAAATTATTTAGCTAGGATTATAGGCTATAATGTCCTCTCTTTGGACAACTCCCCTGCTGCTGTGCTACCAGCAGCAGCAGCTTTATCTTCGATGTAAGTGATTGGCAAATGTTTTCCTCCAAGTAGGTAGATCTTATAAGACCTGTGATTGCTGGCCTGCAATGGTAACTGGACAATATGGCCGCAGGGTTAAACTTTAAACAATGCATGGAAATGGAAGAGAAACCTATTGTCATAATCTGAATTCCTCTTGTATAGACCTGTGATTTATATCAGAGACATAGCTTTGTTGTGACAAATGGCAATATATCACCCCTTAAAATACATGGTATTTTACCATGTATTTTATGTGCCCACCAAAAATTAAAGTT
Source organism: Hydrophis major (assembly GCA_033807585.1). Taxonomy (NCBI): domain Eukaryota; kingdom Metazoa; phylum Chordata; class Lepidosauria; order Squamata; family Elapidae; genus Hydrophis; species Hydrophis major. The sequence continues at coordinate 170,552,333 of CM066330.1, forward strand.
AGGACCTATTAGTCACTGAGGCTAAGGGAAAACTAAATTTGGGTTCATTTATGTTGCCTTTACGTTTAAAAAAACCCAACCATACTCTATCATATATACCATTTAAAAGTGTTTAAGTATCTTGTTTTTAAGGATCATCTAGAAATGTGTATTTATGGAGATAAATGCATAATCAATCTTTGAAGAGTATATGACAACAACCTAGAAGATCGTTTAGATCATCTACAAATATATAAATTTAAACTCAGAGAAAACAATACATACAGAACAACATTCTCTAACATAAACAGAATGAGATCTCAGGTCCTTTTGTTATGATTTAATGCTGGACATTTATTATCAAGACACCAAACTCTTGCTTTTGCAAGAAAAAAACAAAACTTTTTGAAAGTCCCCCCCCCACCCCCTTATATAAATGGTTATTTTCTTTCAAACATTTGTATCCAATCTTTGTATATTTTAGAGGCAGCTGTGTAATGGGTGCTGCAATTTAGAAAAATAGCTTGGGTGAATATGTGAAGGTCTGATGCTTTATTCATAATGAAAACTATTCACATGGGCAGCCATCTAAACAAGTTATTTTAAGAATCGGCATAAGCTCTTGCAGTGACTAGCATATTTCTTGATTTAATACATATTTCTTATATAGACATTCTTGATTTCTTGGAAAGAAATTGTGACTTATGCAAGGAAAAAATGATTCTAACTGCAGAGCACATTGTCCTGTACCCAAAATAAAAATACAACATTTTTAAATAAAAATACAACATTTTTAAATAAAAATACAACATTTTTAAATAAAAATACAACATTTTTAAATAAAAATACAACATTTTTAAATAGTAAAAAGTTTACACTGGCTATGTTATATCCTCTATTTTTTTTAAAAAAAGTATGAAACGCTAGTTGGCATTTATAAAGAGAGAAAAAAACAATATGAAATATATTAATGTATATTATTTAACTTAACCCTACAGCCTTTTTGGTGTAGCAGTCACGGTACCTAGTTAGAAAGCAGGAGACCATAAATTCTAATCCCACCTTATGCATAAAGCCAGCCTGGAAAGGAGACAAGGGTGATTGTCAAGAAAGCTGCAAGAACTTGTCAGTCACCAGGACTCAACGCTAACACAAAGGCGCACACGCACACACACAGAGAGAGAGAGAGAGAGAGAGAGAGAGAGAGTTAATTGTAGTTCTTACCCATTTATCTGCACCTGCAACAGTAGTGATTAGACTTATAATGAATAAATGAAAATCTACTTATGCTGCATTGTATTTCCTATCAGCAACTCCTAACTTTGGGACTATCTATTCACTGTATTATTTACAATGGCTCTGGAAAATTTTAATTGAAATATAGATAATACTAATACAACACTAATGTTATTAAGTCTGTTTCTCCTTATCTGTTGTTCTTTTTTTTCTCTCTCTCTCTCTCCTTTTCATTTTTTCTCTCTCTCTCTCTCCTTTTGTTGACTCTTTTATCTGCTTTTGCAAGTTAATTGTTTTTGAGGCTTGTTGATGTTTAAGAAATGGCCATTGGACTATATTTTTGGAAGTTGAACCCAGTAGCACTTGTTCTTGTTTTGATCTGGGTGCAGAGATTGACTGGAAGAGGACATATTTATTGACATTAAACCTTTAAGGGCTAATATTAAGATGTTAAAGGAATTTGCTGATGGTCTGGATGAATAGATCTAATCTTTTTTAAAAAAAACCTGGAGAACTTATTTTCAAGGAAAATTTATAAAGAATTAAGGAAACTAAAGAACAGAGATATAGGGTGATCTGGATTCAAAAGGTAAATGGTAATTCAAGAAGCACTTAGAGATAAATGTAGTACTTGTGAGAAGTATGGGAAGCTTTTGTAAGATGGGTGGCCATATAAATTTGATAAAGACGCAAATAAATATAGAGAGGGCCTATTCAGCTGGTCACCCTTGTTCTGGTCCAAAGGGAGCTTGGTTCCCCCCACTTTCCCCAGCCCTCCCATGCACTTTGGTCTCGGCCTTCCCTGCAGCCTAGACCAGACCACTTCTAATGATGTCACTATCTTGGTGTGTTCCTTGGTTTTATAATGAGTTTTGAGAGATGAAACACTAGAAGCAATGCTTAAAACATTGTTGGAGAAAGACAAAAAGTGTCATGACTTCAGAAACAGCTCCAAGACATAGGGTGATCCTATGTCACTGGCCCCTGTGACTTAGCAGCCACTAAATGAAACACTTACACTATTTCAGATCTCTCCTAAACCAGCAGTCTTTATCCAATGGTGTGCCAAGAAGCAGAGCAAATCCCCTCAGCCTAAGAATCCTGTACCTCATCAAAATAAGTGCCTCATTATTTTGTCCAACATGCTGATTCTGCAAGCAAGACTAGTGTTTCATTACACACAATGAAACACAATTACACAATGAAACATTGGCAACATCTGAGGAAGGAAACCCTTAGCTCTGTGTTTGTGGTAGGGAGAGAATTTAAACTGTGAAGGGACTGCCTTCTATTGCTGGAAGCATCTTTGGCATCTGGTTTTGTGTTTTGTTTATTCTTATGTCTAAACTTCTGCTATGTTTTTGTCCTTGGTGTGTTTCCTGCCCAGAATTCTGACTGCTTCCTCGGTACTTTTCAAGATATTGTAGGTTTCTGATTATGGACTATCTGACTTGGATTATGGTTTCCCCTCAGCCTCTAAAAAAATTGCACATTCTTCCTCCCACTTCCCAGTTCTTCTTCTTTTGCCCCTCTACCTGTCTGCTGCATCTCACCAGATAAACTTTCTGATGCATAGACAAGCTTTGCTACACACATTCGGCTCCAGTTACTCTACTCCAACTATCCATAACCACATTTTTGTCTCCTTGCTGCATTTTTTTTAAATTTTATTGGTTTTTAAAAACAAATATAAAAAAACAAAACAAAAAACCATCAAGCTATCTTCCATATGTGTACAAACAGTGTGCTGGTTGGTTTACAAATTGTTTTGTGCTTCCATTTCGTAGTCTTCAATTACAATTACATTGCATGTAATCTCATATTTTCAATCAAAAATTAAATACCTTAGTATCATTATTAATCAATCATTTGACTATACTTTTATTCATTCATGTTTTACAAGATAATGATAATTTACTTAGTTTATTTTATAATAGTTCATACTATCATCCCAAATCTATCCTAAAATCATTTTGTAGATATAATAAGAAGGAAGTACAACTTTGTTAAGTTTTGTGCATGGGTGCAAGGATGGAGACGAGCCAGTGAAACAGTGAACTTCAACTCTTTATTTACATGTGAAAACAGCTCAGCCTCATGGCCAAGAAGGGCCCCTTTATATAGGCAAGTCTTAACTTATTTAACCAATGAAAACACAGGGAGCGCTAGCTCCATTAACCAATGGGAGAGGCTCGTTAATAGCCAATCAGATTCTCCTGAACAGACCAATCCGATGTCGCTATTATCAGCCAATCAGAAGTGCAGGGCCAGAACCCTGCACTTTGCTTCAAGCTCTTAATGATCTTTATTTAGCATTTATTGATTCACAACATCCCTTCCCCCTGGATTCCGTTTAAGGGGTGTGATCATGTAGTCTTTGAGGTAGGGAGGTTGTTTCGATTGTCTATTAGATTTTCATTGTCCTCCCGGTATTTGGCTACAAACTTGTTGGGGTAGGACGTTATCTGGTGAAAAGGGTGCCTCCCGTTCCGCATTCAAATTTTCGTAGTCGCTACTGCTCTCGGCATCTCTTTGAGGCGAGGCCGCCCCCATTCCGGGTTCATCACGTGCTGCCTCTGAGCAGTCATTACTACCGCTTAAACTTTTTGCCGCTTCGAATTCAGCTTCCTCGCTTTCTCCTCCACCCTCGGTTTGGAAATCAGGGGGCTCGGAGATCCCCAACGGTAGCCTTGAACGCAGCTGATCAATATGGCGCTTCCAAATTATATTGTCACAACATTTCACGTGGTACGATCTAGGGCCAGTTACTTGTACTATAGTTGCCTCGACTCACAATGAATCGCCCGAAAAGTTCCTAGCGAAAACCAAATCACCTACCTGGAAATAGCGACATTTCCCGCTAGAACTGTGTGGTTTTTCAGGTTCATATGATGGGTGTAGATGGTCGAGATGGGAGCGGAGCTTCCGTCCCATCAATAACTCGGCGGGAGTTTTATTGGTGATGCTGTGCGGAGTGATATGATGCAAAAGAGTATCCGGTTGATCTTGTCTTCTATATCGCCATAGTCCATCTTATGCAAGGTTTTCTTGACGAATTGTACCATGCGCTTGGCCCTTCCGTTGGCCGCAGGATGTGCCGGCAAAGTCAGCGCATGTCGAATACCGCGGTCCGCCAGGTACTGTTTGAAGGACAGCGTGGTAAATTGAGGCCCGTTGTCGGATACTAGAACATCTGGTAATCCATGTGTTGCAAAGAGTCTGTCCAGTTTCATGATGACTGCTTAGGTTGTTGTATTCCTCATTTCATGGATTTCAAGCCAGTTCGAGTAGGCATCCACCATCAGTAAGAATGTGTGTCCCTTGGTAGGACCCGCAAAGTCCAACTGAATGCGGGACCATGGTTCCCTCGGTGTTTCCCATTCAGTTGGGGTTGCTTTCGGCGGGGCGTTGCTTACTTCCTGGCATTTGTGACAGGATTTTACCCATGTCTCTATCTGCTTGTCAATACCTGGCTACCACGCGTAGCTTCGTGCGAGGGCTTTCATACGCACAATGCTGGGGTGGCCATCATGCAAGGTCCTTAGTATCGCTGGTTGCAACCGCTCTGGGATGACAACTCTATCACCCCAGATAATGCAGCCCTTTTGAGAAAATAGTTCCATTTGCCGATTTTTGAATGGGGTGTAGTCATCAGGTATTTGGTTCAACGGCCATCCCCACTCGACCCAACTGAGGACTCGTGCTAAAATGGGGTCGTGTTTCGTTTCCATTGCAATATCTCGGGCCATTAATGGCGGCGTTCGAAGTATCTTGATCTGCAGCATTGTGACCATCGGAGCAGGGTCATCAATGGTCTCTGGAAGAGGTGCATGGCTCAATGCGTCAGCATGGGGAATGGCCTTCCCCGGGCGATGTTGCAACTTCTAATTGTATGCCGCCAAGAATTCTGACCAGAGGGTCATTCTGGGAGATAATATATATGGTGTTGGCTTATCTCCCGCGATTATTCCTAGCAAAGGTTTGTGGTCAGTCACTATGGTAAATGCTCGGCCATACACATATTCATGAAATCTCTTAACCGTGGATACTATAGCAAGGGCCTCCTTATCAATTTGACTGCAGTTGTGTTCTGTTTTTGATAACGTCTTTGAGAAATAAGCAACAGGGGCTTCATTACTGTTTGGCAAAACGTGGCTTAAAATGGTGCCCACCCCAAATGGGGATGCATCACACGTGATCATGAAAGGCAAAGTCTCGTTATACTGCATTAGAACAGCATCAGCAGTCAATAAATTTTTTACATGTCGAAACGCCTGTTCTTCTCTATGTCCCCATACCCAGGTTGCTTTTTTGTCCAATAAACGATGTAGGGGCTCAGCTACAGTTGCTTTGTGAGGCAGGAAAATGTTATAAAAATTGATAAGGCCTAGAAAACCTGGAGGTCGGCCTTGTTCCGGGGTTTTGGGGTGTTCTTGATTGCCCTGAGTTTGTTATCGGTGGGGTGAATGCCTTGACTATCAATTAAATATCACAAAAATTCTACGTGATCCGTACATAAATAACACTTCTTCTTTTTAACTTTGAAACCGGAGTCTTTAAATCTCTGGAGAACCAACCTCAGGCGTTCCTTTCGTATTTTCTGAGTTGGGGCTGCGATTAACACATCATCAAAATATGGAACAACACCTTTTATCCCTTGTAATAGCCTCTCCATCAAGCTTTGAAAGATTCCCGGGGCTACGCTCACTCCGAACTGGAGTCGGTTACATTTAAATGCACCTCTGTGCGTAACGATTGTTTGGGCCTCTGCCGTTTTTTTGTCAACAGGCAGTTGTTGGTATGCCTGGGCTAAGTCTAGTTTAGCGAAGATTTTTCCGCCCCTGAGGGAATGGAGGAGGTTGCACCACCGGTACCGGGTAAGCGTTTTGTTGGAGGTCGTGGTTCAGGGTGGCTCGGTAGTCCCCACAAATTCTTATTGATCCAGCTGGCTTGATGGGTGTTACGATTGGGGTTTCCCAGGGAAAGTGATCGGTTGGTTCTAACACTCCCTGAGCTATTAATTTATCAAGCTGCTTGTCAATCTTTGGTTTAAGGGCAAATGGAACTCGACGAGGCTTAAGGCGGATGGGAGCTATTTCGGGATTGAGGTTAAACGATATCGGGGTCCCCTTGTACTCGCCTAATTTTTCTGCGAAGACGTCCTGGAATTCGTGGATGAGGTCTTCTTCCCAATCGCTGCTGTAGGTTCAGCTACTTCAATTCTAAGTGGAGCGAACCATTGGAGGCCTAACAAACTAGGCCGATCCTTGTCGATTACAGTCAGGGATAGAAATGCTGTACGGTTCTTAAACGATACCCGTACTCGGCTGAATCCAACAACCGGAATTAGATTTCCTTGATAGTCCTTAAGTATGAGCCTTTGGAACCGGAGGTCTTGCCTACGGGTAGTGGAGATGAGCTGCTTGAGGGTCTTCCAGGAAACCATCAAGAGAGACGATCCTGAATCGACTTCCATCAGGCAGGGCTGGTTTTCGATGGCCACTTTCACTTGGATCTTTTTGGCGTCCAGAGATGAAGCATGACCGATCGTGATCGTTTGGTGAGCCTTTTCTCGCTTCGTTGGGTGGTTTAGGGTTTTGTTTCTGTAGGAGTGATTGTTTCATTGGTGATTCATGGGTTCTCGCTTCACAGGACAACTTCCCATCGGTTGGCGATAGTTAGCCCCCTTGAGGGCTGGCTGGGTCCTGGCTTGCTTCTACAGACCCGACCTATATGGCCTCTTTTCCCACACACATGGCAGAGCGCGTCGAGGAATTTGCATTCTGACCAGGGGTGGCTTGCTCCACACCCGGCGCATTGGTACTGTGATTTCTGGTGTTGGTCCCGTTCGGACCGAAGTTGATGGACCTCTTCCTCATCGCTTTCTGATGACAATTCGAGGTCCTCATGGTGGGCTGTCTCTAGCTGTCCCTCTGACTGAGGTGAAATGTCACAGGCTTGTTGGCAAACCGGTGTGTATGTGCAGCGCATTTGGGTGTTTCCTGGTTGCTTCTGCTGCAGTAGCTTCAGCTATGACGTCTTTAATTTACTCGCCATTAATTTATTCTGAGTGCCTGGTGCATCTAATCCCAGAACTATTCGGTCTCTTAGGGCTTCTTCTAAGTGGTAAACTCGCATAGGCCTCCCAGATTCCAGAGATCCGCGATGAAATCAGCAATGCTTTCGCCCTTCCGCTGACTTCTCTGATAGAATTCATGCCTTCTCATGAGCGTTGGCATGGTCGGTGCGTAGTGAGCCCTCAGTAGTGGTTCGAGGACATGCAAGTCCATAGACTTCACTTCTGCCGGTTTTGCTAGTGCCTTGGCCCTCTTGAATACAGTTGGCACGCAATGAGTTAGGAATACTGCTCATTTCTTTCCAGTAGTGGCATCCTTCAAATTGTTGGTTTCCAGAAACATCTGGAAGCGATCCATATATGAGTCCCAGTCTTCTTGTGCCGGGTCGAATGGAGCGGGTGGTATGACGCTGCCGGACATGGTTCCGCCGTTGGTGCGTTCAGCCACATGCTCGGTTATGGTTCTTCGTTGTTCAGTAAGCTCGAATGTCTCCACATCCCACCTTCGTCACCAGTGTTAAGTTCTGTGCATGGGTGCAAGGATGGAGACGAGCCAGTGAAACAGTGAACTTCAACTCTTTATTTACATGTGAAAACAGCTCAGCCTCATGGCCACGATGGGCCCCTTTATATAGGCAACTCTTAACTTATTTAACCAATGAAAAAACAGGGAGCGCTAGCTCCATTAACCAATGGGTGAGGCTCGTTAATAGCCAATCAGATTCTCCTAAACGGACCAATCCGATGTCGCTATTATCGGCCAATCAGAAGTGCAGGGCCAGAACCCTGCACTTTGCTTCAAGCTCCTAATGATCTTTATTAAGCATTTATTGATTCACAACAATCTTTATATATTTATTATTTTCTAAAAATCTACATATTTCATTACTGTATTTTATTGTCTAACCATTGATAGAAAAGATCCCAAATTTCATAAAATTGTTTATCCTCTTGTTCTCTAATTTCAAATGTCAATCTACTCATTTCAGCACATTCCAATATTTTCTTAATGATTTCCTCCTGTGATGGTATTTTCTCATTTTTCCAGTTTTTAGCAAATACAATCCTAGCCACTGTTAATACATTTACAATTAAATATTTCAATTCCTTACTGTATATTTCAGGTAAAATTCCCAATAAAAATATCTCTGGTTTCAAGTCTATATGTTTTTTGTCATTTTTTTCCAACCACATGTGGATTTTAGTCCATTATTTTTTTGCATCTGCACAAGTCCACCACATATGGTAATATGAGCCAGGTGTCTGATGACATTTCCAACATTTTTCGGATTTATCCTTGAACATTCTTGCTATTCTTGTCGGGGGAAATGCCACCTGTAAAACATCTTATACAAACTTTCTTTATATGCTGTTGACATTGTCATTTTATAATTTTGAGACCACAATTTTTGCCATTTCTCTAAATCGATCCCATATCCAAAATTCTTCCCCCAAGCAATCATAATTTCTTTAACTTGTTCTTCTTCTAATTTAATTTCTAATAAATATCCATTCAGTTTTTTAATCACCTTTTCATCAGTACCTGTCAAAATCTTATCTAAATCAGTCAATTTATCATAGAAACCTTCCATTTTAGAATCTTTATCATACCTTGAATATATTTGTGCATATGAAAACCAATTCATCTTTATACTTTGTTCCTCTAGCTTTTGTATAGATTTGAGCTCACCCTTTTCATTCAATATTTCACCATATCTAACTGTTTGTTCCTTTTTGTATATTATAGAATAAGAAAATGCTTCAATAGTTGATAACCAGACTGGAATTTTCAAATAACATTGTCTTTTAATCTTCTCCCAGTTTAACCACAGAGACTCCCGTATATAATGTCTTCTAAAGTACCCCTGTGTTTTAGTTCCTTTATACCATAAAAAAGCATGCCACCCCAACAACAAATCATGTCCTTCTAATGTCAACAATCTAGTATTTCTTAGTGTTATCCATTCCTTAACCCACATCAGATTTGTAGCTTGGTAGTACAAATCCCAATTAGGCAAACCAAATCCTCCTCTAATTCTAGCATCTTGCAAAAGTTTTAACTTTATTCTTGCTTTCTTACCTTGCCATATATATTTCAACACAATTTTATTTAAATCTTCAAAATAATCTTTTCCAAGCCCAATTGGAATTGTTTGAAACAAATATAAAATTCTGGGTAATATATTCATCTTGATTGTTGAAATTTTCCCTATTAGTGACAGTTGTAAATTTTCCCATTTCGCCAGATCTAGCACTATCTGCTGGTTAAGTTTGATATAATTCTCTTTTAATGTGCTACATCTTGCTGTCAAATGTATCCCCAAATACTTGACCTTGTTCATGACTTGAATTTTCAATAGGTCTGCCAGTTCTTCTTTTTGTCTTAATAGCATATTCTTTGTCAAGATCTTTGTCTTATCTTTATTTATTTTCAAACCAGCCACCTTTCCATATGTCTCTGTCTTTTCTATCAATTTTGATGCTGTTTCTAAAGGGTCTTCTAAGATGAAAACCAGACCATCTGCAAATGCTTGCAGCTTAAATTCTTCCTTTTTGATTTTCATTCCTTTTATATTCTTTTCATCTCTAATATTTCTATTTAGCACTTCCAAAGTTAACACAAACAACAAAGGTGATAGTGGGCACCCTTGTCTTGTTCCTTTTCTTATATTGATTGTCTGTCAGTTCTCCCTCTATCATTACCTTTGCCATTTGTTTATAGTATATAGCTTCTATTGCTTGAATAAATTTTCTAGCAAAACCCATCTGTTCCAACAGTAATAACATGAATTTCCAATTCACATTATCAAATGCCTTCTGTGCATCTAGAAATATCAGAGCCATTTGTTTTTCAGGATGTGCCTCGTAGTATTCCAAGGTGTCCAAGATTACTCTCATATTGTCTTTAATTTGTCTCTTTGGCAGAAATCCATTTTGATCAGGATGAATAAAATTATTTAAATATTTTCTAAGTCTTTCTGCCAATATTGAAGCAAAAAGTTTATAATCTGCATTGAGTAGAAAAATGGGTCTATAGTTCTTAATTTGTAATGGATCGGCCTCCTTTTTTGGAATAAGTGTAATATAGGCTTCTGACCATGATTTAGGTATCTTCTTCTTTAACATAACTTCATTCATAACTTCTAGCAATGGAAGATTCAATTATTCTTGTAATGTTTTGTAAAATTCTGCCAGAAGTCCATCTGGGTCTGGTGCCTTTCCATTATTTTGCTTCTTGAATGCTTCAGTTAACTCCATCATAGTTATATTGCTTTCTAACATTGTTTCAATCTCTTTAGGTATCTGAGGTAAATTAGCATTCTGTAAGTACTGCTTAATTCTTTCCTCATCAATATTCTCTTGCATATATAATTTCCCATAGAAGTCTCAAATGATTTCCTTCTTCTCTTTACTACCATAGCAAACTTGGCCTTGGTCATCTATTAATTGCAATATTTTCCTTGATTCTTTCTCCTTTCTCAATTTGTATGCTAACCATCTACCTGGTTTGTTTGCGTCTTCAAAGTAGTTCTGTTTAGCACTTCTAATTTTCTGTGCTAATTCTTCTTTTTCTATTTGACCCATTTTATGTTTAATTATATCCATTTTTAGCTTGATGTCCTTTTTCTGTGGCATTTTCTGTAGCTCTTTTTCAAGTCTTTTATACTCATCCTCTAAGGCCTTAGAGGCTAGTCTTTTCATAGTATTCCTTTTCCTTGTATAGTCTATTATCAAGCCTCTAACATATGCCTTCATTGTATCTCATACATTCTGAATTGATGTATCTTCTTTTTTGTTTTCTCTAAAGAAAAAAGCCAATTCTTTCTCCATCCACTGTGTGAAGTCTTTTTCCTTTAATATAGTATTATTTAATGTCCATCTAGATCTTCTTTTTTCTCCTTTCCATTTAATTGTCATTGGATTGTGATCTGCCCAAGTACTTGTTTCAATATTTATTTTTTGAATATTAGTTATTAATTCTGTTGACATCCATATCATATCTATTCTGGACCATGATGTGTCTATTTGAATAGAAGGTGCATTGTTTAGTTTTAGCATTTCTTTCTCTCCATGTATCTTTTAAGTTTATTTTATCCACCATTTTAAAAAAAAGATTTAGGGAGAGTCTTTCTGTTTTGCTTTATTGTTTTCTGTGCTTGTATAGTCCAATTTATTGTCTACAATTCCATTAAAATCTCCCATAATAACTATATTAGCATAGTCCAGTTCAATTATTTTCATATGTAATTTTTTGTAGAATTCTTCTTGTTTGTCATTCGGAGCATAGATTGCAATCAGGAGTGTTTTCATATTATTGTCCATTATTTCCACCATTAGTATTCTTCCATCATCATCAGTATAAATCAATTTTGCTGGGGTGATCTCTTTAATATATAAAACCACTCCTCTTTCTTTCATTGTGTCCAGTAAGTAAATATTTTCCCTAATTTTGGCTGTATCAACAATTGTTCATATTGTTTTTTAATATGTACTTCTTGAAGACAAATTATATCAAATTTTAATTTCTCTAATTTATGAAAGGTTTTCCTTCTTTTAACGGCTGAATTAAGTCCATTTATATTAATTGTAATCAATATTTTCTCTTCCATGATTATATTTTGTAGTTAAGTTGAGCAGCTCTCGTAGATCTTAGTTCACGTTGTTCTTTGGCTTCCACCTTTCCACCAACTGCACCTTCTCCTTTTTCAGTCACCATTTGGCAGTCCTCTTGGAATTCAATTAGTGAGATCTCTTTTTCTGCCTTTTCCTCTTTCCCTCCAAAAAATTCTGTATAAAATAATTCCTCTTTCTCAATTGAGTCAATTCTATGTCTCTGTTCTTGCCATGTGAACATTAAGCCTTCTGGAATCAGCCATCTATAATTCACCTTTTTTTTAAAGAAGCATTTTAGTCAGGAATCGGTATTCTCGTCTCATCTCTCTCACTCTTCTGGGTATTTGTTTCAAGACCACAATCTCCTTGTCTTTATATTTCAATGTTTTCTCTTTTGCCACTTGCAATATTTCTCTTTTAATGGCTTTCTTTTTAAATCTAATGTGAACTTCTCTTGGTAAGCTATTTCTCATTGCATATCTTGTGAAAACTCGATAAACCTCATCTATTCCATCCATCATCTTCTCTTGAATTATTTACAAAGCTTCAGCCAGTATTTCTATCATTATCTCAGCTAAGTTTTGTCCTTTTTCTTCTTCTACATTTTGGAATCTAAGATAGAATTCTGATCTATCCATCTCCCATCTCAACATACCACTTTTATCTTGTTCAACCATTAATCTATTATCAATATCTCCAATCTTCTTGTCTCTTTGTTTATCTTCTTCAGTTTTTTGGAATCTCTCATCATACTTCAACATCATTTGTTGGATGTTCTCCACTTTTTCATTGGTTTTCCCTGTCCTTTGTTCAATGTTCTCTGTTCTTTGTTCAATGTTCTCTGTTCTTTGTTCAATGTTCTCTATTCTCTTTTCAATATTCTCTGATCTTGCTTGAATATTTTGAATTCCTTGCATAATCATCGAGTCACTTTTTCTTGTTCTTTTTCTTGCTTTAACATTGTCTGTATTGAACGTTGTCCTCCAGATAGTGGAGAGGAAGAAGTAAAAGTTGAAGAACTAGGAGCTGTAAATTTCCTACTCATTTTAAGCAATTAAAAATCTTCAGGTTCTTCTAAACGTTAATCCAATTGTGAAGTAACCAATTATAGTTCAAAAATAAAAATAATAGAAAAAAGAAGCCTGATAATAATGATTTTTAAAAAAAGAAAAAAAGGGGGGAGGACAAAATTTCTTCAGGTTCTTGTATCCAATCAATGAGAAAAAGGCTTAAAAAGGGGGGGGGAATTCTTCAGGTTCTTCAACACCTTAATCCAATTGAAAGGTCTCAAATAGGAAAGAGTGCATAAGAATAAACCAGAAAGGTAGATGAAGCAACAAAAATACCAGGAAAGGAAAAAAAGGCTGTTCCCTTAAAAAAAAAAACACATTAAAACTTAAAGGCTTTCCCTTTAAAATAAAAAGCAAACATAGAGATTGGACTTCCAAATAAAAATAGAAAAACAAAGACAAGTTCCAACAAAGCCAAAAACCCAAATAGTTATTACAAAAAAAAAAAAAAAGATAAAATGAAATACAATAAAACTGGTGAGGAGGGATAGCACAACTTAGAAAAAGTAAAAAGAGCACACTGCACTTTGTTTAATTATCCAAGGCTCTTATTATAGCTCTCTTCTCCAAAAATTTATCACCTTTTTTTCCCCTCGATTTCAACACCAGACTCCAGCTGTTGATAGAAACCCTGAAGAACACCTGCAATAATACTCTCCTATGCACTTCCCTCTATCTTATCAAATGACAATGTCCCTGAAAAATAGTCTCAGTTCTTTCTTTCTCAGCTTTGTCTGGTCACAGGGAAATAGAATATTTTCAAGCCTCTAGCTGGCAGTGTTACAAAGTTTCTTTGCTCTCACTTTCCCCCTCCTTTTCCAAGCGAGATATAATAAGAATTAATTAAAAAAAAAGAAAAAATAGTTTTTAAAAAGAGATAACTAAAGGGAGCCTCTAGCCTAAAATATTACAAAATCAAAAAGGAGAAAAAAAATAGATGTAAATGAAAAAAAAACAAAAAACAGTCCAGTTTCAAAATACAAGATCATGTATAGAAAATCCAGCAATGAGAAAAAAAAAACATTACTTTGACATTCCTGTTTAAAATCGCCGTTTAATCACTTCTGTCAAAACTTTTACAGATTCTTTCTTTTCCTTAGGGTGTCCTTTCAGATCTTAGAATAAAGAAAAAGTTCTCACCAAACCGGCACACTCTCTCTTTCTGTTCTCTTCCGTTTCTGAGCTGTTCCAACTTCAGCAGCTTTAATGGCTGCCTCTTTGCTGCTGGCAAGAAGAGCTTCTCCTGGATCTACCAGGGACTTTGTGATATCCCTGGGATCAACAGGATGCGCTCTTCACTTTCACCATCTCTTTGGGATGGTTTGGATCCAATAGGACTGTCCAGGAGCAAACATATCAGCAGTGATCTCAGACCTCCAAGATCGCATGCCTTATCGTCGCAACGCCAACTCCGCCCTCTCCTTGCTGCATTTTGACCAAACTTCCTCCACAGTGTGTTTTCTACTACCCGGAATCTCTGAAAGTCTTGCCTCCTCTCCAAGTTCCCATACTGCACCCATCCAGTTGCATGGGTGTTTTCTCCCTTTGCTGAAGCCAGGACACAAAAAAGCCAAATCTGATACAATGTGAGAAGAGCCCATATTTTGTCCTACATCATGATGATTATTTCTTCTCCCTGATTGTGTTTGATTCTGATTTTCCCTGATTACATCTGAGGAAGTAGACAAAGTCCTTTTATTTGTTAGTTCATTGACCTTTTTGTTAGTTCTTGGCCTATGCTTGCTTATTAAAGCAGCTTGGGAAATAACCACAGGATAGGTTCATGTGGCTTTGGGCTCTTTGAAAAATGGGGTGATCACACCAGCCTTGAAGGAGGGGATGGTATGCCCCTTCCTCAGGTGGTCATTACTGGACTCTTCCCTGTTGGAAAATCATTGGTAAGGATTAAGGAACAGATGATTGAATGACAACTACAGAGGATCTTGAAGGAAATGGATGGTCTGGACTCATTTCAATCTAGCTTTAGGCCAGGATAGATTAGAGGCAGCACTTGTGGCACTTGCTGATGACTTTTGGTGGAGCTTGGATGGAGGTGATACATCCATTCAAGTTCTTCATCTCTCAGTGGCATTAGAAACTATCAACTACTTTTTCCTTCTGGTATGGCTAGTGGGATGCACTATAGTCTAATTGTTCTCCTCCTTCCTAGGTAATCTTCCTGGTCAGTGTTGGAGGGGAAGAGATTGCACCTCTGAGCATAACACACATACCCTTTCCTGATCAGAATCAACATGAATTCACTGGTGAGGTCATCCACCAATTTGGGGTTGTGGTATCAATATGTTGATAATATCCAGCTTTATATCTCCACCATCTCCTGAGTACCCCAGGTAAAGCAGTCAGTGTACTGATCCAATGCCTGGAGGCTGTTTGGTTCTGGATGGGGCAGAACAGGCTTCGATTCATGACTAATGGCCATGACGATTTAGGTCAGAGCTGTCAACATCCTTGGCCTTGCATAGGACTGCATTTCCACAATCAAAACTGGTGCACAAGTCCTTCTGGACTCACAGGTACTGCTTAGCAAGCAGGCGTCAGTTATGGCCGGGTTTATCTTATGTGCCTTTGCCCAGGTTAATCTTGTTTCCTTAATCATGAGGCCCATGATATGGGTTAAAGTGTATGGAATGTTTATTGGACTTGCATATTTTGGGTAGGATAACAAATATTCCAAATATGCAAACTGTCTTGATAGTTTGGAATAATGGCTGAAAATGACTAAACAAATGCAACGTTCTTCACCTGGGAAAAAGTGCAGATACAGAATGGGAAAACCTGGCTTAGAAAATTTCTTGGAATAATAATTTACTGCAAACAATGCAATATATGGTGGCTACAGAAAAAAAAAGTACTAAATTACAGATTGTTTCAACAGAAATGTAATTTTTAAACCATGGAATGTAATTGAAATATTGTTTGATTCCTACTTCAATGTTTTTATTCAGTTTTGGGTCCCTCATTTGAAAAATGTAAATGCTCTGAGTGAGTTCATAGGGCAATAAGGATGATCAGAGCATTGGTTACTATGAAAAGAAATGAAAGGAATGTTTAAGGTTTAGCCTTAAGAAGATAAAACCGAAGATCATATAATAGCCCACTTCAAATACCTGCAAGGAGGTCAGCATTTGTTCTGTATCAAGCAGTGTGTAGGTTACAAAATAATGGTTATAAATGACAAAAAAAAAGATTCTGATTAAATATTTTAAAACTAAATAAGTAAGACCCATGAGAAAAGAAGGGTGGCAAGCTCCTCCTTACTGAATATTATCAAATGGAGCTATGGTAGCTATCAAATAGAAATGCTTTAATTTGTATTATGGCACTGTGTGAAGGCTTCAGTTTAGTGACCTAGAGGCCCTTTTCCAAATCTATGATTCTCTATCCAATCTACTGATAGAGATAATTGAGGCAGAACAAAGACTAAACATAGTCAAGTTTATCTGTCAAAAGTCAAAAATAAGACATTAATCATTCCAAGATTTCTTTCTGTATTTTTTATTCTATATTATTAATCTTGGAGTCAATAATGTTACAGCTGAAGGAGAAATAGGTGTCCAGTGCTCTGGGTTTTTTTAATCAGCATTTTTAGAAGCCTTATGTCTAGCTGCTTTCCTCTATAAACATTATCTCCAAATTTAATTCCAAAAATAACTCAAGAACAATTTTCTATACTTTTTGGTTGATCTTCTTTCTTATGCATGGTTGAGGGGTTCTAGAAACAATTGAATGAGCAGTTCAGTGCTTTTTTTTAATGTCCAATCAATGCAATACTTAATCAATGCACAGAAGTGCTTATGTACACTGAAATCAAGTTGGGGGCAAATGAAAATTGCATCATTATGTCAATAATAATGTTGTTGATAAAATAACAGCTTGTACTGCTTGATAACAGCTTCCAAAGAGCAATCATCCACCCCCAGTATTTGAAGGAAAATTTTGTTAGGGAGAATTCTGTAAAGATCGCTATTACAATCCAAAAACTATCTACTTTATCTTTTTGTTAGTGTCATGTATCTTGCAATAAGAAGCACTGTCTACTTAGAAGATTAAAAATCTAATGCTTTAATGACCGAAAACCAAATATTTATTCTCTATTAAGAGAAATATAGTGTAGGCATTTAACAGAACATTTGGTCAGTGGCACGATACCAATCCTGCAACAGTGTAAGGTGTAAGCAATTGACATTGCACACACACACAAAACTTATTTCCATAGCAAAAAGACTGAAGGTTGCAGATCAAATATTCAAAAAATTATTGACAGTTATATTCAGAGAGGGAAATTTCTCAAAGTTCGTAAGATTTTTTTTTTACTCCTATTTAAGTAGCAAGAGAAACTGAAGCCTAGCTAACTGTTTTTCTACAGTATTCATTTTTGAACAGTTTTTATACAAGTTACATAATCTGCAGTGTTTAATTTCCAAGATTTGCTATGATGCTTGATTCTGAGGAAAACACCAAACTCCTAAAAGAGACCTTGGATCCATATTTTATAAAAACCTAACCATATGACTTATACTAGTTTTGAAGTAAATGAAGGATCTTGAAATATGGTTTTGAAAAAAGATATAAAGTGAGTTGGTGTCTTTGTGGGCCAGTGGCTGCTCCAGATGGAAGAAATGCAGGCTGTGAAATTTATTTACACAGCTGCATGATGTAGAGGAAAGGATCATTAGCTGAACATCTAGTACATCTTTTCATGTAAACAGGTAGTTGGCTCATGCTCCCTTGTGTTTACAATATATGCAAGGAGTTCTACATTGGATGGGTGTTTGTGTAGACAATGTGCATTCTTAAAAACATATGATTCATCATTGTATTTGGAGTGTTGGAAATTTAAATAAATGTCTACATAAGACCTGCATATAACTTGTGACTCATTTAACGGTATGTAGCCTGCCACATAGATATCAAGTGCAGACATATATACTCTCTTGTGCACATAGGCAAACACACATGTTGTTTAACAGCCAATCAGAAAAAAGCATAGGATAGTTCCATCGAACACTAATGGCTCTGAAGATTCAGGGTTATTTCTGGATTGGGAACTACATGCTTCAACAGCATAGAGCAACATTAAATATTGCCTTTTGGATAGCTGACTATCTTCTATGGAATTATCTCCGCACCAGCAATATACAATTGATACCAATAAAGGACGATATTTCTAGCTGACATTGACATAAGGGGTCCTTGGTGCCCTCTTGCTTGTTTTCTTTCAGATGTTTCATTACCCAAAGTAGGTAACATCATCAGTGCTAGCACCAAGGACCCCTCATATATAATTGTGCTCAACTCTATTCCCTTAGCAAAGTGGTTATGAATGGCTTTCCCCCCCAGAACTTTAGGTCCAGTTAAGAGAAATTCCCTCCCCGTTGCTTTAATTATCCTGTTTAGTTTGTCATATATATTGAAGATAACGATAATGATGATTGGTTATATTTCATCAATGTTTATTGTTGGGTGTGTGCCTCTACAATGAAATTTGATAATAGTCTTCATGTACAGGTACTCCTCAACTTACAATCATTCATTTAGTTACTATTCAAAGTTACAACAGCACTGAAAAAAGTAACTTGTGACAATTTCTCACACTTATGGCTGTTGCAGCATCCCAATAGTCACATAATCAAAATTCAGATTCTTGGCAACTGGTTCATATCTATGGTTGCAGTATCCTGGGGTCAATGTGGTCAACCTTTTGACAAGCAAAGTCAATGCAGAAGCCACTGTGTCAACTTGTCCTCTGCTATTGCTGTTCAACAAAATTCTTTTAAAGAGAAAGGAAAGCATCTAAATGCCTTTGCTGCTAGTGGTAAAGCTTTGTTGTCCCAGAAAATTCAATAATTATATCAGTAGATAATATCCTCCTTATTGAGGAGATTTAGGAAATTGCAAGGACATTAGATTATTGTGGTGCTTAACATCAGCAGAGGGAGAAGAAAAGCATTGCTACTGACTTTATTGGTTATAATACATATGAAGCTATTTTTCTTATTTTGAGGACAATACTAAGCAGCTTGTATCACCATTGTTTCTGATGTTCACTGTTTGGTGGCTAAAACATAAATAATGTGAAATTGATAACATACTATTAAAACACAGTTTTATAATGGCATGTAATTTTTTTTTCAGGCCATAAATCCCAACACAATTCAACTATACTAAGAGGCATCATAAATTAAAACACCTAAAAATGCCTCCTTCATTGTATAATTACTATTAACATATTAAGCATCTTATCTGCATCTTAAACACATTTTATCATTTAGAATATAAATTTATTTAATTAAAGCCGGTGATGAAGCACCTTTAATCCATAGTTTTATGCCTCTAAAACACTTATAAAAAGTTAGTGCCAGAGATCATTTTTAAACATGTTGTAAAAGAGAGGGAGAGAAGAGAAATAGATCTTTACCTGAGTGTGTGTGTGTGTATGTGTGTATAAGTGCGCACATGCACACACACACACACACAAATCATTCTATTTATCTCTGGGATAAACATGACAAAAAGATTCATCATTTTTTATTCATGCAGAATCAAGCACTGGAAGGGGTTACTTGATTTTAATCAAGCCATTTATGCTGAAATATATGACAGATTATAGGTTTGCAAACCTACATGCTAATGTTTACATCCTTAAATTATCAGTTCCAAATATCTTTATTCTTTGTGCAGGTCTTTTTAGAGTCTGAACTGCATGGAGAATCATACTCTGACAAAGAAAATAAATGCAAGAAGCAATTGTGGGGTATGATAGGGGTTATCCAAAGAATCAAGATGTTGATCCCAGCAATACAATCAAGCTTCTGCCCCTTTTGTACTTGTATCAATTTTGCAAAGTTTTACAAAGGGGGCAGGGCTTCAATTACATTGTCAGAGCAATCAATCAATCATCCATGTAACCATTCATTTGTTCATATATTTGCAAACTTGATAAGCCTGCCTAATTCTAGGCAGATGTAACTCTGGGCAACTCACAAAAGAAAGGAAATTGAAGCCAACAAACCCCCAAAAGTGTACATATCATGACAATCAAGTAAACATATAATGAGCATGGGGCCTGTATTTAGTTCTACAGACTAAGGGTAAGGAGAAAGGTGAAAACCAGAGCAAGATCAACCACACCTTTATATCTCCTAAATTGACATTGTTTTAAGGAAGGGACCTGGAATGTGTCTTTCCTACTGGAGCACATGGGGCAAGCAGATATTCCCAGCTGTAGGCAATTCCACAAATAGTGATAGCACTACCAGTAGCACTTAGACTTATATACATCTTCATAGTGCTTTATAGCCCTCTCTAAGTGGTTTACAGAATCAGCCTATTGTCCCCAGCAATCTGGGTCCTCATTTTACCAACCTCAGAAGGATGGAAGACTGAGCCAACTTTCAGCCAATAAGAATCAAACTAGTTGCAGTCAGCAGAATTAGCCTGCAATACTGCATTCTAACCATTGCACCACCACAGCTCTTATAACGCAGTCTTATGCCACGTCTTTATAAGTGATAACCAACACCTTAAAAGCAGATGGCTTTTGAGATCTCACAGAGAGAACCAAAAAGCTTATTTTTTGCATAATTATACTAAAAGGAATTTAACCTAAAGTCATTTATTGGAACCCCTTCCTGTAGTTTGTAATACTTAGTACAAATTATAATGATTGCTAAAAATTATATTCTGGGTTTTTTTAAAAGGTTATGATACTAGTGAGTCAAGATTGAATCTTAGTGTCTATATGGACTTAAACACATACTTGGCAATTGTGCTGCAGTAATTGTTAATGTCTTCTTCAAAGCTGTTGGGGTTTTTTTCTGTTTCCTAGTCTAGCCTATTTGTCCTTTACAGATCCTGCTACCATCCCAAACAAGTGTTAACCAACCCTGAATCCACTCAGTACTTGACACGTACACCCTGGCTGAGAAGACAAAGAAAAGGAAGTTTAAATTATTCAATATTTGTAATCATGCATTTGCATGAGAAGAATTGAAAAGAAGGTTGGGTTGTAATCACTTTTACTTCAGGAACATAAAGCAGTGTATATTTCAGTCCTTCTTTCTCTTATCTTTCCACCCCAACAAAGTTCACCCATTGAAGTTTCATGGAGAATGAACTTGAACCAAGATCTTCTCAATCCTAGTTATTACACTGTACTGACAGTCATTCAACTCCAAAACTCTGAGTTGAAATGCAGTCATAGACCTCATCCTGTTTGTGTCTGGGCCAAGAAAGACAAGCAGGCAGTACAAACCTCATCATAACATTTCATGATGCATCAAGATTTGTGACATTGATTGACATCCCTTAATAGAATTGCCTTGCCTTCCAGGTGCCAACATTGGTATGACAGCAGTAATTGTTCCCAGTCACTGCATATGTAAAAAAAAATGCATTGCATATAAACTAATTTCAGTTATTACAGGTTTGAAAATAGTCACTCAGCAGGCTCCATCCATCTCTGATCCCCCTGAAGTTGAGCCTTATTTTCTGGTTTCTTTCTCTGTTTATAAATATGCATGTAAAAACTCAGTACCAATATGGTGCAGTGATACATCTTGTCCCTAATATGTTAGGGTTAGGATGACCTAGGATTAATGTTATCTTTAGCCATGTAGGAGAAGAGCTATTAGTCTATGTTAATGTTAGTCTATGGTAACAGGCACAAAAAAATCAGTAAATCTGGATACTACCAGATCCTTTTTTATTTTTTTTCTTACTGTCATTCATGAAAATTTACTGGGTAACATTAGGCCACTCACCCTCTCTCTTTGCAAAATATTTCAAATGTTGGTTAGATAAAATGAAGAGAGATCACACATTTTGAGTTCCTGCAGAAAAAAATGAAATATAATTTTAACAGCACAAAATACAAGGGAATAAAGACCTACTCATATATCTTGAGGGGTCTGAGAGATTGGGTTCATTTTAATTTGGCAGACTTCAGTGAGTCATTCAAGACATGGCTATAAAATATGCATTTGGAACAAGTTTATCATGGATACTGGTGAGACTAAGTTCCATCTTCATTATCTGGTTAAAATTGTTACAGGGTATGTGTGCAGTAACATTATTCCAGCTGTCTTCCTGGATTTTCAATTTTTCAAGAAAGAGGAAATCTTTTTTTAAAGAGCTATGTGGAAAATCATGCAGAGAACATTCTTATACTCACTGTGAGGTAAATTTGTCTCTGCCTTGGAAAAGTCTCAATTAAAGATCTTGAGATAAGTGATATATTTTACTGTGAAATTTTAGAAGCACTTATCCAATGTTCTCTAGGCCACAGTACAGAAGTCAGTTTTTTAAAAAAAATCAAGTCTGGTCAACTGGCATGGTAGATACTGATAACCTCCCCTTCTAGTATTATTCAGACCTGACCCTATTTAATGTTCCAAGATCAGCCAAGGTTAGCTAAATTCATTATGGCCAGTTTTAAATGACATTCTCTACTTTGGCAGAAAACCCTTGAACACTTACCAGCAATATGCTCTGAAATTTAAAGCAGCATTTGTAGGCACAAATGCTCTGGATACGCCGCCACCCTCCTCAGTTTGCTACAGTGCCTCCTCTGAGGAAATGTTGTACTTCAGAATAAGACATATTGTGAAAAAGGGCCAGATGATAAGGAAATTCCCAGTTTCAGGTAGCAGAAATTTAGTTTGTGCTAAGTGTTTCACTGATCAAGTAGTAAAGTGATGTGTAATCAAGAATTTACACAATTATAGGAGAATTGGAATTAGCAAATAACAAATAAAATTAGCCCAATAGCAAACACAATGGGGATGCTTTGGAAATGTTTGTGCCAAATGATGACTGCTCATAATGTATGGAATTACTTATGTTGCTCCCTACAGTTACATTGTGAAAATCCAGTGGTTGCCATCACTGAGGGCATACTGAGATGGCTGCATATCCACATAATATATGATTCTACAAGTTATGATTGGGGCAGAAATCATTTATCACAACAAGCCCATTTCTAGCATTATCTTTTGGCTAAATGCAATGACGGTTCCATGAGAATAATGGAATAACTGTTTAGAATGAGGAGTGAGGTGATACAGGCAACTGGAGATGCAAGGCAAAATAAAAAATACAGCTCTTGCCTGCACTTACTTGGTGTAGAATTTATCAGCTATGATGTACTACAAACTTACTGTGATAATATTAACATCAAGATATAAGTATCTAAAGAAAACTTACCATACTGCAGCCCATTTCTATTGCCAAAGAATTGTTGCAAGATAGAGTTGAAATAGAAGGCTAGAGGGTATGTATGTAGTATCTACATTTCTTTTTGGCTATCCAGCATGTTAAATCTTTTTCCAACCATTCTTTCCAAGGGTTGAAAACCATACAGTAAACAGGAAGCTTATCTGATGTGTGGGCTGTTTTGATTCTAGAAACAGTAGAATAGAGATTTAAAAATACATTAAAGCCACAATAAGGTTTTTTGTCATGTTGACCGGGCAAAAGAGACAAAATGGAAAACAAAATGGAAATTGGATCTTAAAAAAGCAATTATTTCTCCAATCAGCATTGGTAATGCTATATAATTAAGAGATGTCTTCAAATACCTACTAATATGACATGTTTTAACACTTTTGATTGTGTATGGATAGGTAGAGGTAGAGATACAGGAACAGAAGAGAGGGGGTAGATGATGGAGAGACAGAGAGAGAGAGAGAAGTACTGATATTTGAATAGCTCTATAGAAATTTTCAAGAGCTTTTCACTTTTAAACTAAGTCCTCACTAAAAAAAGAAACATAAATCTCCTAAGGTTTAGTCTAGTTCTATAGCTATATACCAAACTGAATGCCTGAAAAAGATTTATGAACTCATAGTATATGAAGCATGACCTAGTCACAAATACAGAGCATAGATATGGAGAACCTCTATTATGGAAGGGCAGTCAATTTTTATATTTTGGTTTTTTAAAGTCAACTGAGAATTGGAAAGAAACCATAAGCTTGGTTGCCTGCACATATGCAAGCAATCTAATTGTAAGCTTGCTAGCACACTCCTCTTTAGATAAGCATCTCACCCATCTCTCAGCAGATAGAAACATTTTTCAAGTACTTAGATGACAGGTAAGCTGCCTGGGAAAACCAAGGGAAATCATCAAAACCATAAGAAAGCAAAAGTTGTAATATTTTGGTCATGAGATGCGACACCCAGAAAAATACTTGTCTATTTCACTTAATTCTCCAAGGAAAGATTGAAGGCAAATGAAATCCAGGCAGAAGAAGAACATCATAGCTTCAAAATCTAAGGGACTGGTTTGGACAAAACTCAACATCACTTTTTTGTGCAGCTGTCAATAAAAATAGCATTGCCAACATGATCGCCAATGTCTGATGATGGATATGGAAGGAGGAGGAGGAGGAGGAGGAGGAGGGGGAGGGGGAGGAGGGGGAGGGGGAGGAGGAGGAGGAGGAGGAGGTCACTTCCCACCACACAAAGAATTCCAGGTTGTAGATTACACTGGGAATATTTATTTATTTATTTATTTGTCAAACATGTAAAGATAACAAGTCTCAGTATGAACATAAACATGAACAAAGGAAGTAAATACAGATAAATGAGGACAGTAAGAGAGGAATGGAAGGCATGCTGGTGCACTATGCACACTCCCTTTAAGGACCTCTTAAGAATGGGGTGAGGTCCATGGTAGACAGTTTGAGATTGAAGCTGTGAGGGGTTGAGGCTCTAACAGAGTTGGGTAAGGTGTTCCAGGCATTGACCACTCTGTTGCTGAAGTCATATTTTCTGCAATCAAGTTTGGAGTGGTTTACCTTGAGTTTGTATCAGTTATTTGCCTGTGTATTATTGTGATTGAAGTTGAAGAAGTCATTGACAGGCAAGATGTTATAGCAGACAATTTGTGAACTATGCTTAGATCGGACCACAGGCAGTGAAGTTCCAGATTGCCCAAGCCCAAAATTTCAAGCCTGGAGGCATAGGGAATAATATTGTGAGTAGAGGAGTGGAGTACTCCATACCTGTGAACCCTTTCAATTGTGTTAATGTCCGATATACAGTGTGGGTTCCAGGCAGACAAGATGTATTCAAGAATTGGTCTGGCAAAGGTTTTGTATGCCTAGTCAGAAATTCAATGTTACAGAAGAAGAAACTTTTCAAAATAAGGTTAACAACTCTTAATGCCTTTTTGGCAATGCTGTTACAATGAGCTCTGGGGCTTAGATTGTTTGAGATGAGTAGTCCTAGGTCCTTGACAGAATGAGGGTTGTCTACGAGATCCTTTCCACCCAACTTGTATTTGGTGCTCTGATTTTTATTACCAATGTATAGGACAGAGCATTTATTAGCTGAAATTTGGAGTTGCCAATGATGTGACCATATTGACACATAGTCAAGGTCACTTTGTAGGGCAGCAGCATTGTCAGTGGTGTTAAATCATTGTACATCATCAACAAAGAGGACGCAGCTGTTCTTAATATGATCATATAGGTCATTGATGTAAAGCAGAAAGAGTGTGGGAACTTTCTTTTTTCTTTGTTGAATCAGACCTAGGTTCTGTTTGGTTGTTGTCAATGTTGTTGCCATTTTTCATATGTCTTCACTTCTATGATTTTTAAAAATATCATACTGACTTTATTAGAAAACCTCATATTAAAAAGATGTAAGCATCACAGAGATACAGAAATGACAAAGCTACTGTTTTATATGTTTGCTAATTTTCAATATTTCATTCAAATATTAGCATTCAAAAAATAGGCACAAAGTTATACATGTTGGGTTCTAACAAGGAACCAGGTTTTCATGGAACAACTAATGCATACAATTATATTTAAGGAAGACAACCATAGTATAAAATATTAAAACTATACTTAACATATTAAATCATATTAGGTAGTATTTATCTTGTGTACTCTTCCAGTTTCTGAAGACTTTCATATTTATTTATTTTATTTTTATTTATTTATTTTTGTCAATTGCTTACAAGATAATAGGTATAAGTAAAAACATAGTTATGAATACATGGATGCATATAAGAAAGAAAAAAAATAAACAATAGGACAGGGATGGTTGGTACATTTATGCACGCTCCCTATAAACCTCTTAGGAAAGGGGTGAGGTCAATAGTAAACAGCCTAAGGTTAAAGTTTTTGGGGCTTGGGGAAGAAACCACAGAGTCAGCTAGAGTATTCCAGACATTGACCACTCTGTTGCTGAAGCTGTATTTCCTGCAATAAAGTTTGGTACCTTGAGTTTGTATCTATTGTTCACTCTTGTGTTGTTATGGTTGAAGCTGAAGTATTCATTGACAGGTAGGACATTGCAATGTTTGATTTTATATACTATACTTAGATCGGACCAAAGATGGCATAGTTCTAGGTTTTCTAGGTCTAGAACTTCGAATCTGGTGGTGTAAGGTATTCTGCAATGAGTAGAGGAGTGCAGAACTCTTCTTGTGAAATATTTCTGGACTTTCTCAAATGAGTTAATATCAGATTCATGATGTGGGTTCCAGACTGATGAGCTGTATTCAAGTATTGGTCTAGCAAATGTTTTGTATGCTCTAGTTATTAGTGTAATATTACCAGAGAAAAAGCAATGTAAGATTAGGTTAACAACTCTTAACACCTTTTTGGCTATGTAGTTACAGTGGGCTCTAGCACTTAGATAATTAGAGATGAGTCCTCCAAGATCCTTGACAGAGTTTGGATCATCAACAAGGTCTTGACTATTCAGCCTGTATTTTATTTTCTGATATATATTTTTTTGCCAATATGTAAGACAGAGCATTTATTTGTTGAGATTTGAAGTTGCCATTTGTTTGACCATTCTGATACATAGTCAAGATCTTTTTGAAGGGTAACAGTATTGTCTGTGGTGTTGAATAGCTTTACATCATCAGCAAAGAAAACACAGTTGCTCTTGACATGATCATAGAGGTCATTTATGTAGAGCATGAAAAGAGTTGGTCCTAGAACACTGCCTTGGGGGACACCACTGTTGGCAGGTACAGAATTTGATAGGACGCTCCCAATTTTGACCATTTGTTGTCTGTTTGACAAGAATGCTTCTATCCAGTTATGCAGGTGCCCAGAGATACCATAAGATTTTAGTTGTAGGAGTAGTTTCTCGTGTACCACTGAATCAAAGGCTTTACAGAAGTCTATATAGATTGCATCTATTGCTTTGCCCTGATTGAGTTGTGTAGTCCATATGTTTTTGCAGTGTAAGAGTTGCAGATTACATGATAGTTTTTTCTTGAAACCAAATTGTTTATTAGAGAGTAGGTTGTTTGTTTCTAAGTGGAGGATGATGGATTGGTTAATAATTGTTTCCATGACAGGTGATGCAGCATAAAGAGATTGGTCTGCAATTTTCAACAAGGCTGGGATCTCCCTTTTTGAAGATGGGGATGACCGTGGCTTGTGACCATAGTTTTGGCAAGGAGCTGGTCCTGAAAGATTTTTCAAAGATTATGCTTAGAGGCTCGGCTATGGTAGTGGATAGCTTTTTAAAGAAATAGGCACATATTCCATCCGGTCCAATAGATTGAGATGGTTTTCGATTGCATAGTGTTTTTTCAACATTGTCTTTTGTAAAATTTATACGTATTAAATCATTGTAGTTGTCTGTGCTTCGACTAGGAAATACTGGGCATGATCCATTGCTGTTTACCAATCCTGAGCCAAAGAATGTGTTAAAGAGGTTGGCTTTAATAGTGTTGTTATAGCAGTCTTTACCATTAGATCCTTTCAGGGGCTGGATTGACCTTGAGTCTTTTAGTTTTTGTTATTTAGTTTAGTTTTAATTTCTAAATACCAACCTTTAAAATAATGGCAGTGATGAATATTTTGCATACCACAAATTTTTCCAACATATACAGTATATTGAAAATATTGCTTTAACTAAGATTTAAACAATAATTCCAACCAGTCTGTTCACATTGTACTCTGGGAAAAATTCTTTTCTAGCCTCACCCACAATAACCTATTCTTCTGATAATATAATTAAAGAAGTGTTATCTGTTTTGAAAGAAGAAAAAGAAGAATTTCCTCCTTTAAGAAAAGATAACAAATAAAGAAATTTCCTTCAATGGTGTCATATCCACCCGCTGGAAAGAGCCTACAGTGATTAAATAAGCCACCTTGTTTATATTATCATGAAAAGCTTGCTGTCAGATAGTAACTTGCAACAATTTCATATTGCAAAAGTTTACTTTCTCTTAGTGTCATAGCCGTATTCTTGCCATTGTTTAACTCTATGTTTTCATAATTCCTGCACCATAAGAAAATGTGAGTTAAACCTGAAACTTTGCACTGTCTCATTGTGAGTCTTTTCATTGTTTTTATAAATTATACTGCTTCCTCAAGTGATTCATAGGTTCCAGTTCTTTCAAGGACATTATGTTATTTTCTATCTAAAGAAAAAGCAGTAAAAGTATGATACAAGTTTCTTTTAAGAACGCTGTAAGAATTTTCAGACATTATATACAGATACAATATAATTATTCTGGATGACTTCTTTAAAATTAAGGTAAAGACTAGTTTGGTTCTACCTTTACAAGGCAGCCAATATTATTATGCTGTCATCTACTTATTTTGCATCTCTTTGCATCTTGGAATGTAGATGAACAAAAGCTCAAGTTATAGACCTAAGAAAAAATATTGACATATAATGAGGTGGTTTATAATATTCATTTCATGAAAAAGAGGGACATGTTTTAGAATTATGTTTTCTGAAGATTCACTGTTTTCCTTTGTCCATTGGGAAAGGATGCAAGCAATACTATAGTTAGTATGATATAATTTGGTCCACAATAATTTCCAATTAAGTGGTGCATGGCTCTGGTCCAGTAACATAAAAGAGCATATTTCGTCCCCCATTTTTTTTGTCCAAGTGGGGTCAAAAGACTAAAAGTCCGTGTAGAATATCCAATGTCAGTTCACTTACAATAAATCAGTCCTTTCTCTCTCCCTTTCCAGTAGGAGAAAAACGCAGTCTTGAATCCATCCAGTAATTAGGGATCATAAAGCCAGAGAGAGCAAACTGCCATTGTCTTGCTTCTTTTATGGTGCTATTACAACCACTCCCTTAATTACATTCCTACAGTTAAAGTTGCAGACACTTTAACTAACAAACCATGATAACATATTTATTATTTTACCTAAACCAGTTAGGGTAAACTGACCAAAAATCTCCATAGACATTTTTCTTGGTAAGGTTTTCCAGAAGTGGTTTGCCATTTGACTCCCCTGTAGAGCTTAAAGAAAGTGACTGAACCTAAGATTTTCATCTGGCTTTGTGACTAAGGTGGACCTTAAAGCTCATGGTCTTTCAGTTTGTAGTCAGATGCCTTAACCTCTGCATCAAATGAGCTTTCCTTGCATCTGTACCTAAAGTTAATTAATTATAGGGAAATCACAATTTTTCCTAACCAAGGGCCAAACCAACTGAACATAATGGACGAGTAGATATTTCACTGATAAAATATTTCTATATTATTGTTGATCAAAACAGAATGCAAGATAATTTCAGAAAAATAACAGAAGTGTTTTGATCAACAGTTTCCAGAGCATTTTTGCCTTTGTTTGAAAAATCATTTGTGATAGGAAGTAACATTGTACAGGATATGATATCTTTTGTGAACTTTGTACAAGTTGTTCTTTTTGGTAAGAAGTCACTGCCACACATAGAAAAAGATTATAGATTCTTACATTTCCTGCTAACTGCTACATGTGACATAGAAAAAAAGTTCTAATTGTTAACTTTAGAATTCAAGCTCCAAAATGAGATGAAGTAAAGTGATGTGGAAATGTTTCTGTTATATTTGTAATCCAGATCGGTTTGCTGGCACTTGAAAGTCTATTTGAGATTATAATTGTGGTGATCCTTGAGAGATGAATATCTATTTGTGAATGTAAGTCTGGTACCTTTGATCCTGAAGTAGGACACTGAACGCTGCTATCTTTGCAATCAGAAGAAGTAGGTGGTCTCAGAAAGAATGCATATGGAATCATTTAATCTGACTCTAATTTAAAAGCATACAGACTAAGAGAAGGAGGAAAGTATATCAAAGGCATTTCCAACTGGACAAATTAATTTTTGCAAATGACCCATTTGTTTCCTATTACCTGAAGTAAAACTAATAATTCTCACTATCTCGCCCAAACAAACTAGTTTATAGCCTTTTACCCAAGCATTCTTTTTGACATCTGACCAAATGTATTCTCTATTGTATATAGTAAAGTTATTTTTTCCAAGATTTATTTACTTTTTATGTAATAGCAAATTATTCTGCTAAGCATTCAGTTTCTTCCTCAAGTAATTTTTATTGAGGTTTTTTTTTCTTAAAACTTTGCATATTCCTTATGTTACAAGGAAGAACTGGGGAGACAAATTAAGGCATCAAAATTTAAATTCTGCCAACATCTTTTCAAAATGGAAGCACTGAAATGGGGAAATGTAATCAAACACAGACTTAGTAGAGAAGCAGAACATATATGACAAAAAGTCATACAACTATCCTGGCCATTTAGTATACTATCACATGCATAAGTCTATATATGTATATAATCATATATTTATCTTGAGATTTTTGCACACTAAAAATATCTGTCTGTTATCACCTAACATGTTTAGATCAGATGAAAGCCTTGCACGATATACTAAGCGAATTGTTAACTTTGGTTAAGATTTTGTGGCTTAGATATCATTCGTGTTTACTTTAATTTTTAGGATATTGTGCAAATTCATAAATTGGGTTGAGTTAGTAACCATGTTGACCTTGTTGTGTGAATTCAACAAGCACCATCATTTCTGAAGAGTCAAAAATAACATGACTGTTCTATTTCTTAGGAAATGTTTTAATAACTTCCTTTAACATAAGATTCCAAACATAGATAACCCAGACAAGAACCCAAAACCTGGGTGATAAGCTATAATAATAGACTAAGAACATTAACAGAATAGATCTTCAGGAGGAAAATGGAAGGAATTTTAAATCTTTTAAGACATAAAATCCTTTAAAGTTTTTGCTTTAGTTTTGATTAATTTCAGTTTGTTTTGCTGAAAATTCTAGCTTATGGTTAACCTTAAATAAAACTGTTTTACTAATAGTAGTATATAATCTTAATGAGTAATTGGCACATAAGAATAAGTCTATAATATCTATCCATCTGTCTAGCATGTATACTGCAAAATCAAGAAAATGAAATTTAATTTATTGATAAGTAGTTTTTGTTTACCTACAACAGGGGTGTCAAACTCGATTTCATTGAGGGCCACATCAGGGTTGTGTTTCACCTCAGGGGCTGGGGTGGGCATGACCAGCTTGACATCACTCATGTTGGGGGTGCATGTGGAGGCCCGAACTCCATTTTTGGCTGCAACAGCCTTCTGTAACCCTCTGCCGATAAAATTGGAATTTGCAAGGGCCATGCATGCCCCCCCACAAACTCTGTTTTTGCTGGCAGAGGCACCATGGGATGGTCCTTTGCTATTTCCAGGGCAGTCTCGTGGGCCAGAACCAAGCGCTCCATGGGCCGGATCTGACCCATGGGCCTTGAGTTTGACACCCCTGACCAGGCTGGTTCTTTTTGAACAAGATGTAGTTTCCATTACTTTTAACTTTTTGAGTAACTAAGAATCCTAGCCTATTTTTCCCCTTTTACACATTAAAAAGATTCCTGATACACTAATAGCAACATTTCAAGAGTGGAACCATTATTCTATCACTTCCTGGATTAGCCAGGTTAACCCTGCAAAACTATATCATCACATAGCCATTTTCAAAACTGCAAAAATGAGCCTTCTATTTTTCAAAATGCTTGGAGCTGCTGCAACTATATTGACCATTTGAAAGTATTTTAAAAAATTGCAGGTATTTTCTGAAGTTTTGAAGTTAGTTCACTGTCTATCCATTTCTGGCATATGTTCCTTTAATAAAAGTAATAGATTAGAAATTTGCCAGATCTTGTCCAAAAAATAATGTATAATACATAATAGGGGTTCACCTAGATTGCTAATCTTTAACCAGATGGTTTCTACAATTCTACATCTTGAGGTATAACACATATATATGAATCATAAAAATTATTGCATATAGTAAAACAATATGGAAATGGTCTCTGTTAATCTCCACAACTTCCAAAATGTTCCTCACTTTTTTGAGCTCTTAAGAATAGTTCCTCAATTTTTGAAGTTTACTAAACTCACTAGTGTTAGTTGGAAAACTGCACAACCACATACTTTATTCAGTGATATTAGAGGTTATTAGGGAAAGTACAATTGGGAACTTGATTTTGTTTCTGTATAACTAGAGCAGTAGCTGAAGGGGTAATATATTCTAGATTGCCCGCTACATAAAGACCTCTCGCTAGCTAAATTCAGCAAGGTGAATATCGCTGGGATTTGTTTTATAGGAAGATTTCATTTTCTTGTTTTGGAGGGGTAAAGTGAGCAACTTCAACCACTGCTTCCCTTTGGGGATTACGCTACAGAAAACAGCTCCGATATCCCCAGAGAGCAGAGAAGCAGAGAGC
This sequence comes from Hydrophis major, assembly GCA_033807585.1. NCBI lineage: Eukaryota > Metazoa > Chordata > Lepidosauria > Squamata > Elapidae > Hydrophis > Hydrophis major. The sequence goes on from CM066330.1 coordinate 170,584,851, forward strand.
GACTGTCAAAAAAATAGAGCTGGATGCCATGAATCAATGTGTTCCCCAGCCACCTTTGCTCCATTCACTTCCCAACCAGGGCTGTCCAGTTTTGTGCAGTGACAGCCCCTCAGCAGCCACCAGCGTGAAGCTGTCAAATTCACCCCAGACAGGTTTTGATCACAGGGGAGCCTATATCCAGGTTATTCTGGAGAGAAAGAGGTGAAATATTTCGTGCCTTACAATCTTTCTGATACTAGCGAGGAGTTGGTGGGGGGGAGAACTACATCCTTAAGTTCAGAAACTTTTGAGCAAAGTCTGTCAAAAAGTATTTGTGTCAAAGTGCCATTGAAGAGAATGAGGGCTGTAAGAGAAACATGGATATTTATTAGCAGGTGGCTAATTATTTAGGTATGAGATGGTTGGCAAGTAGAAGGTCTCTTTGAAGATAACTTCAGGGACAATTTAACATAAAATTATAACAATGTCAAGTCTAATAGATCAGTCCAATGCATCCCTATAATGGCTAATTTCAAAACTGTTGACACCTGCTTATCCAACCTCATTATCCTGTCTATACTACCTGCATCCTCCATATACTACTTCATTGTTCTGCCTTAATTTCCACACACATATCACATTCTAATTGCTCTGTGTGTTAATTTCTATCTCAACAAGAAACAGAATGTATATTTCCAGACTGCCATCCTCATAATAGCTACTACGGGAAATTTCTGGTGATGGTATGAAGATACTAAATTGTTGAGAATGAGAATTCATGCTACCCCTTATAATCTGGAGATTATTCACGTCTAGCTTTGCTAGTTTGTCTCACTTATGTTTAGTATTATAAGAGATAGTTGAAACTATATTTTGAATAAAACAGTAAATATATACTGTTTTCTTGTAAAATTGCCATGAAGAATAATCCAGGGTCCACTAAAATTCATGGTAATTTTTTCCTTGTTATTTTAGAAGCATGAGAACAGATGTAAATATTCAGATGATACAGCTTTAAAATAATTGCAAGTGTGTTATGTTGTTATGAAAAAGATTGATAATAGATGTATCCATTTTTATTGAATATTAAGTATATACTGTCAGCAGACATGTTTGCCAGAGACAGAAATATATGCATAAGTATTCCATAAATTGTGTTGCTTTATCATGTTATCATTTCTAAACATACTTATGAGGGAAAAGATCTACCATGTTCATCTCAGTCAGTATTATGTATAAAATTACAAATATGCAATGTAGGACTATCGTGCTTATTTAAAGACTGTCCCATAGAGTGTGCATTCTCCTATTTAGAAAGTAGTAGCAGAAATAATTGCATTGTTCCTGGTAAATTAATGTTGTACAAAGGTACCTTTCATTTATGTTGGCTGAAAACAAGTTAAAAAGGAAAATCTGGATTGCCGTTTTCCTGAGCTGAGTTAGTGAAAGTAAATCCCCAAAAACTCTGATTAAGATGTGGCAAACTCTTCCAAATCTTGAAGATCAGAGTCAGTTTGACACTTAATTAATCCCTTGGCTTTTGTTGAATCTTGTCTGTTTATATTCTTGAAATCATTAAGTTATAGCTTTTCATATTCTGCCAGTTATCTTTCTTGGGTTTGAATTAAGCAAAGTTCTGTAACTGAATTACTACTGATTTCTGCTCTAGTTGTAGCTACAACTCTAGGGAAGTAATCTTCAGATAATCTCGTAGAAATCTATTACATTCCTGAAGAGATTCTGAATCTGGTCAGCAGCACTTCCACTTAATAATATAGGCAGTATGGAATTATTGAACAAGGCCAGCATATTACTTTATAATCTACACACAACATGATCTAATCAACAGCCCTAATGTGTCTCTCAAACCCCTCTTCTTTCTCCCATAGTGGGTATGTTTCCTGTAAAAGAACCAAGGCTGAAATACTTTTAATACAGAAAAAATTATTTTACTATGAGCCACAGTGAATTTGCTAATCTCAGATATTGTTGTTTTTGGAGTAAACAAATTAATATAGCTTTCCCGATGGAATATGCAACTGTACTATATTCCACAATATCAGATATGACTCACTCAATGTCATTCAACAGCTGATGGTGTGACTGGTAATTAGATATCAAGATGCCATGTGAAGAACATTTATTGCCCTCAATTTTTCCTATTTGTGTTGGTTCAATGCTAACATCCGCCAGAAAGTTACCTTTTATTATTTAAGCTATTATTATTAACAATGGTGAGGATTCAATCCATTATCCATGGCTATCAAAGGAAAAAAAATACATCAATGCTTAGGCGTACATTGCTATAAGTGCTCTGAGATTTCTCAAATGTCAAAAAGAATTATTTCCTGTGAGCCTTTGTCTGTTTTTTTTTTTTCAATGAAGAGAGTCATTCATTGTACATATTAGGATTTGGAAAAGCTTTGAACGGATGCTTCAATTTATTGAAGCTTTGATCAAGTCACTCCATCAAAGGAGATTTATGAAATGGTGTGGGGACCTGCTTGGGAGCAACAGATCAAAACAGGTGGCTTCAAAGCATATTGTAGCCTCTGGAAACACACTACAGATTTCCTTACATTTCTATTGCTTGTGTGATGGACAGTGTTGTATCTTTATTTCAATGAGGATGGAGGTTGAGTGACATTTTGAGATGTTTGACACTGATATGAATAGCCAGTCAAGGAGTTTCATCTTACAAACCTGGGAGGTTGCTTTGTTTGTTTGTTTGTTTGTTGAGATGGCAAAAGTACCATTATTTAGGGTTTCATATTTTTCACAGCTCTCAGCTTCTTTAATGTGGCCAGTCATAAATTGTATCTTTGCCCTTCCTACTTGAGTCTTACTCATTGGTATTGCTGCTGAAAAAACATGTATTTATTATAATGAGCTCAAGGCTACCTGTGCAAGGCTATACATCCCTGGGTCAAACCAAACAAGCTTTCTCAAGTTACATTTAAGTTTATATACTTTATGCCAGTGGTTGCCAACCAGTGGGCTGGGGACCATGAGTGGTCTGCAAGAAAATTTTGGTGGTCCACAGAGAAATGTCACCCCCAAAGCACTCCCCAAAGCAATTAATCCAGGCTGCACGGGAACACAAGGCTGTGCTGCCCAAATGGCCTGCAGGAACACAAGGCTTGCGTTGCTTGCATTGCAAAGAACACGAGGCAGTGAGGGGAGGGGAGAAAGGGTAGAGCGGGGAGATCTTGCCCCACCCCCCCATGCACCTCACCTAACAACCAGGCTGCTTCTTTCTGCTTCTTTCTTCTTCTGCTTTTGGCTTCAGGCAAGTTAAGTAGCAAAAGTCTTTATCTCCCCCAAACTCCACCAGAAATGAGTCTTTGGTACCCTGCAAGGCATGTGCCAGTGTGACAAGTCTCACAAAGACTCATTTCTGGTGGAGTTTGGGGAGAGAGAAAAAGACTTCTGCTGCTTCTGCTGCTTTCCTTGTATGAAGCCAAAAGTCTCTCTCTGTCCCCTTGAGAATGGAGCTGGAGACAGTATCCTGCGATCCCAAATAAAGAATGATCAATCAGTAAGAAAATGGGATGGGGAATTTTCCTGCAGACTTTTTGGGGGATTTTCCCAGGGTCTTTGGTCTGCGGGATTTAAAATTATAAGTTTGATGGTCCCTGAGGTCCAAAAGGTTGGCAACCCCTGTTTTAAGACACTCAACTGTGAATGAATTGGCACACAGGATAAAACACAAAAGCATAGCCCAAGCATTATTCTTTTATTAACAAGGACAAGAAAATAGTACTGTTTCTTGAGACAACTGCTTTCACTTTATTTTGTCTGTCCTTATATAGCAATGTGTTCCACTGTACCAGCCTGTTCTTCTGAATTTTACCAACTAGTCACAACTCTGGCATAATCACATTCTTCCAATGATGAGTGTTTTTTTTCCCCAAGAGAGGCCAGTCTTGCAGCCAACAACTACTAACATCAAAACATCCCTACACATAAGAGCAAATCATTCATTCCTCAGTATATTGCCAAGCCTGATAGCACAAAAAAATGTTAAAAAATAAGGGATTGCTTTAAAACTGTTTTTAAAAGTTTTAAATTTTAAATTGAATTACTTTGTGCTTTGACATGCTTTCCTAATCCTGTTCTGTCTGTCTTAAAAGATGTAAAATTGTTAAAAAAAAATAATGCGTTGATGTTCTTAAAGATATTCACCAAAACCTGGCAAGATAATATCCTCTAAACCAGAGCTGTCAAACTCCCAGACCATGGGCCAGATGCATCACACGCAGGCCATGTTCAGGCCCAGTTTAGCAAAGGGTGGAAAAGTCCTGATACATCATGTGATACCACTGTGACAATGTGAGTTTGACACCCACTCTAAACAGTCTACTATTCCTGGTTATTCTCTCCTATTTTGACCAAAAAAAAGGAAGCCACTGACTGTATTCATCTTGAGGCTTCCTCATGATAACACAGAGACTAATGTTTTTCTAATTAAATCTCAAACCACAAAGCAGCTTGAGAATCAAATGGGTTTGCTCTCCAATCACAGACTTAAATTGAATCGTGTCCTTATCAAATCTCAACTATCCAATTCTAATTGTATCAGAGTTGAGTTGCAAGGGTCTCATGTACATTCATGTTCATGTGGAGGCGCACTTGAAATTCTTAAAGATTTCCAGCACAGTATCAGTGCAAACTGTGCAGAACTGCACTGAGCATATATATCATTGGCAAATCAATATCTTCTTATCACTTAGCAGGCAAACTTTTTTTCTTCAGTTCTTTTCAGTGTTTCCTTTTTAAAATAAATCTTGAGTTATTCTCAAAAAGTTCTCAGTGCTTGAAGAGTATCCTTGACAGAAGTCATTTGGCTGTGCATAATTAAGCTAGCTAGTAATGCAGTCATGGAGTATATGCTTGGTTGCCTTCAAAGGTATCCTTTCTAACCAAGATGAGAAAAACAAGCTTGTTTACAAAGGTTACACATTTTTCACAGTTTACAAAGGTTACACAGTTGCTATTTCCCTTGAACTATGCAGCGTTCAATAGCATAGTAAATTATAATAAAAAGTTAAAAGATAAATTTCAACCCTTAGGTCCCAAAACTGATTTATTGTGTCCTGTTTCTTTGATTTATTAAAAACATGCTGATGATTAATATACTCTACACAAAATATATAAGAGTATTATAACCTAGATATTCACAATCCACAGGTATGTTCTTCATTCTCAATAATATTTTTATTTGGAGCACCCTTGTTAAATGTCAACCAGGATTGTCAATATCGTTAACTTTGATTCCTAATGGCTTAGGAACTTAATGGTTAAATCAACAGCCCTGCAACTTTCATATAACTTGACTAGGGCTATTCCAATATGTAGCTTTTATATTTTCCATATTGAATTTGCCCCACAGGTATACTTTTTAGCCTCATCAAATAGTTTCTGATATAGGAGTCAGATGGAAATAAAAGTGCAATAAAAAAAATGTAAAATTCAGCCTGGAAAAGTATTCAATGTATTATTTGGGGATAGAAGTGGGAGGCTGTATGTTACCGTAATTATTTTCTAACTATCTAAGGAAGCCCTGACTCTTACTAGAAAATAAATTGAAAGCTATAATACCATCACAGTTTCCCCAGAACCGATTCCCCTGTTTTAAATATACAGACACTGGATATTGGAGTAAGTTTATCTAATCTCTTATTGCTGCAGATTCTCTCTGAAAGCAAATTAATTCCACCAGAAATTTAGTTAGCCTGTATAACTAAAGAAAAGGTAGCCTTGAAAGTCGGCAATAAAGAGTTTGTTGTTTCTTTTGTTAAAATAGGAAGAGATATCCTTTGTTGGAAAGGACTTTGGGCACTGGAGAGGATCTACTGTGTATGGATCCATTAAAAATTTTTACAAGGACCTACCTAGCTATGTGGATTGCTGCAAACACTATGATAAAATTAATAAGCAAAACCTGTAAAGATTTTTGTAGGGACTACAACGTGCTTTTTGAAAACATTCCTTGCCTCATTTGAGGGTTGAAGCATTTATTTATTCATCATGAATAAAATTTATATAGCCACCCTATCTCACCAACTGTGCCTCTGAGCAGTGTACAACAATCTAATAACAATAAATACAAAATCAGGCAATTTAAACATATAAAATCAAGCATAAATTAAAAATTATAAAAAAGCTAACCCTTGGTAAAGGGAATATATGAATGGGTACATAGCTCCAGGAATCCTAGAACTGGTTACATAACCCTGTCTTGAGGGACTTCTGGAATATCAAAAGGAATGGAGTAAACTTAATTTCAGGAGGAAGAATGTGTCAGGCCAAGCCTAAGCATGGCATAGAATAACCCAGAGTCTTGCCAGACTAAACTGACATTACCCTCAGCCTAATGATTTATCCTGGGAGATTCTAGGGAGTGGCTATCATAACACTCTTCTTCTGTCTTCTGTCCAGTTAGGGGATATGTTGTCTCTTGTCTCATTCCTCTCCTTGGAATGAGTTCCCTCCTTCCCAGGAAACTGCCACTTCACTGAAGTTCATCAGAATACCTTGCCCTTTATAGATATAATCATCAGAGAATGTTCCACAAGGCAGGTGCCAGAGCAGAGAATATGTCTCCAGGGACCCACCAAATGTAGGTCCATAGCTGATGGTTCCCACAGTAAAAGCAAATTTTTTTTTGCACTGTACCACATTTCAGCCCATGGAAAAAAAACACGTGATGGAAATACTTGGCTTGCATTTAAAAGGAAAAAGGATGGAATATAATATATAAAGCAACTGTGTTGTCCTGGAATATATTCTCCTATTCTGTTGGGGGGGGGGGTGTCCGCCTAGTTGAGAATTCTAACATAATGTTTTTCCCAAAAAATTGCAGTTTATGTTTGTCTTCTACAATCTATGCCTTCTATGCCTTCTATGCCTTCTATGCCTTCTATGTAGAAGATTGTCTTCTACAATCTATGCCTCAATCTATGCCTTGCTGTTTGATAAGCCTCTCATATCAAGTACACTTTCAATCACTACAAGAGATGCATTTTGTATAGGTTACAAAAAAAAACCCAATTCTCTAGCATACATAAATGAAGAAAACATTACACATTATATGTGTACTGTAGTGCTCCCAGATCTGTAAGAATAATAGAAATATTGTTGACTGATTGTTCCATGGGCAAGAGTATGAATTGAACTAACTCAAATGGGAATGATAAATACTGTAAAGAAATAAAACCCCAAAAGTACCTCAGGGTCTAATCAACAATGTTGGGACATGACAGAACTGGGGCTATCAGAGGAATCCCAAAGGTGCTTTTTCCAAAAGGCATTTTTTGAAAGACAAAAGGACTTTCTTGGTTTTTCTTTAAAAACTTTTTTGCTTCTCATCCAAGAAGCTTCTTCAGTTCATGGTTGTCCCAAAGGTGGAAAAAGCACCTTTGAGTCAACCATCACCTGGAAGGTTGAGAATCTTCATCGACATCAGAGAAAACATTTTCTTTTTCCATATAACCCTTTTCCATGTGTAACCTACCCAATGTTTATATTTTTTAGTTTTACAGTTAGGGATATTTGTTTGATTGTGATCCAGATGAGAAGCTACAATACTGTGGTCTTCCCAATGGAGAATAACATTCCTTAGAGCGTGGCAATTTCCCATTATGAAATGCTTCTGCCAGGAATTAAAGACCTATTTATTTAATTGGGCATTCAACCATATGAAAATGTTAGCAATGAAGATTTATGGCTATTGCCTTTTTACTAGTGTGTATTGTTGAACAATTTTATGTAAACATTTTTGGGATTTAGGATGAAAATGATCCATGGTATCAGGGAAACGTCATTATACTCAGGAATACCTTGAGATTTGTAGAAGTATCCAAAATATTTCAAAAAGAATTTTAAAGTGCATATATACAAAAACACTCTCATGTCCCCAAGTAAAATATTCTGCTGACAATTATAGGCACCGATTAACAAATGTTGAAATAGAAAAGCAAACAAGAAGTGAAAAAATATATTGGGCAGTCAGTACATTTTCCTATGTACGTTTTATGTAATATAGTATGTAAGATGCTAGAGAAGGAAAACAGAATAGATTACAAACTGAAATGCCAGAGTAGGATCAAAATCTATCAGGAGTCAAGAAACAGTCTATCTAGCAATGGATATACCAATTCAGTGAACTCACTTATCAGTTGCTTGAATTGTATATAAATGTCACATATTCAGGAATGCCCTCTTTTTTCTTCAAAATGTTCACCTAATTTATGTCTTACTCTTGGTAAGGTCCTTTACCTTACACAGATGTAATCCTATCACATTCCTCTTAGACAAACTATTTTAAGGATTTTGAGGTTATGACTTAAGTGTCACGTCAATAGTTCTGAGTTGATTGACTATGAATTTAGGAAAAGCTCTATTATTTTTAAGGCTAAGTCTTGCAGTTCATAAAAATGGAAAAATCTGTGGATCTCTATCATTGTATAAACATGGTATTGTTTATCGTTGGGCCAGAGATGTTCTCTTCTTCATTCTAGAAATACCATGTTTCATTTTTCACATTTATTACCCTGCTGTATTTAATGGAAAAATCTGAACTCTCTGATGACAAACAGATGGCAGAGTCAACATTAACAGTTTTTCAACATTCTATTCACATTCTACTTACATTCAAATAAATATCAGGAATTCCTTGCAGATTAGTTAGCACTTCCTGAAGGTCAATAAGCTGAATGGTTTGTGCCATAGGGATACCATGGATCACACAGAACCTTATCCCCAGGCCCATTATTGTATGAGAATCTCTTTCTCTCTCTCCTCCACCCCACTCCCAAATGCATGAGTAAGTTAGCAGAGTATTATAGGCTTCAGTCCTGGAAACTAAGTTCCATAGTATTTTATCAACTTAAATATGTAAAACAATAATGTATATGTATATAACACAAAGACACTCATGCACACCAGGCATGGACATAATATACAGGCAGACATACACTCACACAAAGACAAAGACATCCAATTTAAAACTAGTGAATTTAAGATTTTTTAAGATCAATTTTAAAATTTAGAATCTACTGAGTGCATTTAAAAAAGAAGCAAAAGGAAGTTATTGTCATAGCTGTATGCCAGAAACAAATGTTTACTATTCCTGATCACGACTATTTGCCTATAGAATATATGTGAGTGTGTGTACATGCGTGCACATGCGTGCAAACCCAGACTCATACATACACACACAAACACACACACACACACCCCTCAGGTATCTAAGTAAAAGTATGAAATCCATTATTTGAGGAGGCAGCTCTTGAATCATTTGATACCTGGATTTATTTTAAAGTTTTTATCAGCAGAAAAAAAGTCAATACCACTTGAAAAGTCTCAGAAAATTTAAAAGTTTTCATTTTGGAAGGAATGAAATCATTTTAACAGAGAGCAAATAATTTTGTTTATTTACAGATGATAATGAATGTGCAAATGCCACACAACTTTGTGGAGAAAAGGCAAACTGTACAAACACTATGGGAAGCTACTTCTGCATGTGCAAACATGGATACAAATCTAGTAATGGCAATGCAAGCTTTGTAACCAATGATGGTACTTCATGTAGAGGTAAGATCCCAAGAGATTCCCTGTTCATTTACTGATGTTTTATTTCATAAACATTATGTCCCTTTCTGCCTTTTCTGCTAATTCTGTTCCTTAAAATGTTCTGATAGATAAATTATAACAAAAATATTTTTAAAAAGACCCTAGCATTATTATACTAAGTGAATTTAATATATTTTAGCTCTATATAATTTTATATGTATCATTTTGGGATAATTTAATACATAATGGTTTACCTATAAGGTAAAAGTTTCCCTGTCAGTCATGTCCGATTCTAGGGCACAGTGCTCATCTCTGTTTCTTAGCCAAGGGAGCCGGTGTTGTCTGAAGACAATTTCTGTGTACCTGTGGCCAGCATGACTTTATATCAAAGGGGCACAGAACTCTGTTTTCTCACCTGAGTGATATCTATTAAACTACTTGCATTTGCATGCTTTCAAACTGCTAGGTGGGCTGAAACTGTCAAGTAACAGGAGCTCATCCGTTGCACAGAGCTTGGGTTTCAAACATGGCCTTTCAACTCTACAGTTGACAACCACAGCATCTTTAACTGTATTTAAAGTATGTAATTATTTACTTAAATACTAAGTAAAATATTAAGTGCTTCTTACAAGCCCTTAATATTTTACATGGCATTTAACTTAAATCTTGAAGAGATTTATTTTCCATTAGGGGAAGGAATGTGATACTATCCTTCTACTTTTCCAGTCCAGGAAAAAATAAATCAATATATTTTGGGGACAAGTATAAAATCCCTGTGTTGATATTATCTTGAGATAATATCAACAAAGAGATTTTATACTTGCCCCAAAATAAACTGATTTATTATTTTTAGGTCTGTAAAAGTCCTAAAAAAAGTATTTCCCCAAGTGAAATAAATTTCTGTGCAGTTATATGTTTTTTACTGTATTCACTGAAGCATGGGGGATTAAAAATTTGATTCCCTAAATATTTTAATGTTAGGACAATTACATTCTCTCTCTCTCTCTCTCTCTCTCCCTCCCTCCCTCCCTCCCTCCCTCCCTCTTTCTCTCTCTCTCTCTGTGTATGAAACCAGTCTAAAAAGTGAGTCCTTCAAGCTCTGCATCAGCCATGAAAAACCAACTGGGTGATTTTGGCCCGGTCACTCTCTTAGCCCAACCCACCTCACAGGGTAGTTGTTGTGGAGAAAATAGGAAGAGGACAATTGGATGTGTTTGCCACCTTGAGTTATTTGTAAAATAAGAAAGGTGGAATACAAATAAATACATAAAATATTATTGTAGAATTGGTAAAAAACTCTAGTTTCTATAACCAATTTTTGAACTGAAGTATCTCAAATGAGCTAATTTACAGGATGCATCCAGAATCTATGAACCATTCCTCCTGAGTCAAGGAAATTACAGAAAATTTGGCTGCTTTAGCACTGCTTGATTGCTGCTGTTGATGATGCTCCTGCTGCAATTACATGCTACATATTTTTAACGGGGAGAAAGGAAGGAAGGAAGGAAGGAAGGAAGGAATATAGCATTCTCTCTCTCTCTCTTTCTCTTCCTTGCTCACTCACTTTCTCTCACTCTCACGCTCACTCTTTGAGCACCTGTGTAGTTCAATACATGAAAAATCTAATTTATCCTATTATCATGAGAAAAAGTTAACATTTCCAGTTTCTCAGAAGTTTGTTAAAATGAGGCTTATATAAGCTTCACTTTTATTAAACCAAACTTCATGAATAAAACTAAACATAAACACTTATCCACATGATGATGTACTGCTTTCTCCAACATAATATTATCCAAATGTTCTAAGATGCTACATGGCAGAGTCCTAAGGACTCCCGTGCTAATTTAACTTTTTAAGGAGTTTTTTCAGGAGTTCTCAATGTTGGAATGTTCTCACTTGAGGAAAAAAAAGATAGGAGGTTTTTCTATACCTATCCATTCATCTGAATTCAGGTCACACATTCTTTTCCATTAACAATTAAAATAGAGGTGATGATAAACTTTATATTACAATGTGCTATTATAATTGTTGATTATTTAAGTGATGTGCAGCCACATTTTATCAACTCCCAAAAGCTTACAGCAATTTAAAATGCAGCAACAGTAAAATGTCCACAGTAAAGTACAATATAAAACAATTTAGCATGATAAAGGCAGCACAAATCTCAAGTTCAGCCTCAAGCCTTCCCTAAGCAATTCAGTTTGCTAACAAACTTATGCAAGGCTTCTACAAATGACATCAATTGTGTTCCCAAAGAGAAGTTGTTCTAAATTACTAGAGCCTCATTGAAAAATAGTTCTTTTTGACCTCAATGCTCCTTGGTTCCCATGGGATAGCACAAATGGTTTAATGCTGACATATACATATAGGTAGTCCTCAACTTATGATCAAATTAATGAGACATTTGTTAAGTGAATTTTGTCCCATTTTACAATCTTTATTGTCACCATTGTTAAGGGAACTGCAGTTGTTTTATCTGCCATCCCTATTGACTTTGCATGTCAGAAGGTCGCAAAAGGTAACCATCATAAAGATAAGTCAGTTGCCAAGCATTTGAATTTTGATCAAAAAAATTTATTACTGGTTCTGTGGGCATGGCTTGATGGGTGTGGTGTGGCTTGGTGGGTGTGGCTTGGTGGCCATATGCAAATCTCCATTCCCTCTCCACCCTACTAACCTGCTTTCCAGCTCCGTTCCCCTTTGCAGGGCAACCAGAGAAGACCCAGCCAATCAGCTGGAACTCAAGAGGGGTGGGGCCAGTCAGAGGTGGTATTTGCCGGGTCTCCGAACTACTCAAAATTTCTGCTACCGGTTCTCCAGAGCTGGTCAGAACCTGCTGAATGCCACCTCTGCTGCAATAGTCATAAGTGCAAAAAATAGTCACATGTAATTTTTTTCAGTGCTGTTGTAACTTTAAATGGTCACTAAATGAACTGTTGTAAGTTGAGTTGTACCTGTATTAAGATTAATATCAATTCATATTTAAATATATTTAATATAAACCAATATTAATGCCATTAAAGCTAAAACTAGTAAACATTTGGAAGGGATGAGTTTTCTATGCTGTAATGGAGCTTTAATTATCTATATGAAACTATACACCAACTGATAAGTAATAAAAAAAATTCAGTAGATTAATTTGAACTGCATTTCTGAAGATAATCAGAAATAATCACAGATCTATTAAATCTATTCTGGAATAATGCAACCAAATTTTTCCCGGGAAGTATAATGTCTTTGACCAGTCTAGCACAAGTGTACACAGAATTACAAAGTAATTGAGGTGTATGTGTATTTTTAATTGTTAATAAATCCATACCATGTTATCCAATTGTATTATTAGAAAAGCCTCACTTGCATTGTCCATCCACAATAAATTCTTGAACTGCATTTTGAGTTTTTAAAATAATCTTAAATGATACCTGGAAAAATCCTTATAAATGATTTACATTCATAATTAACCTCTGTCATTTGCACTGATAATGTTGAGCCATGGTAAATTATTCATGTCAAACTCTGCATAGTGTTTATTATGTTTTAGAGGGAAAATGCTGCTAATATTAATGTATGCATTAATTTTTAATATTCTATTTATAACTGCCATTTTAAACCTGACTGCTTTGCAGTATATTATTTTGTCAATCACATAAAAAAAAAAAAAAATCACTGTAGCCTGGTTTAAGTCCATCCCTGGAGAAGCAGCTATACAATTTTATGGGATGTATTTAGGACACAGCCTCCTATATGCAACTAATAGAAAGGAAAAACAATTTTGATAATGAGATTGGTCCCTAGCTGATCTCCGCAACCATGATGAAAATGGAAAAACTTGCAATTGGTCTTTTGTGTAACTTTATGTCTGTCTACACAGACAGACATAAACTTACACAAAAGACCAATTGCAATTATATACTTGATAAACTTGATTTTTTTTTTTACATGCACCATATACATTCTAGTAAAACAGTTCACCTTGATGAAAGTTTCCATATCTACAATTGTTATTCTATATGGAAACTTGTTTTAGCAATCGTTGAAGTAAAAATAATGTAAACCAATTGGAGAAATAGGACATTCTATGTAGCATAAGAAATGGGCTAACTTTGTACTCTACATTATATACAGCATCATAGAAATGATTAAGCATGGGAAAAACATTTGGTAGAATTTAGAGTTATTGTCCCAAATAAATGAAGACCAAGGGACACATAATAGCAGTGTTCCAATATGTGAGGGGCTACCACAGCAAGAAAGGGGTCAAGCTATTTTCCAAAGTGCCCAAAGGCCAGACCAGGAATAATGGATGGAAATTGATCAAGGAAAGATTCAACCGAGAAATAAGGATAAATTTTATGACAGTGAGAACAAGATCAAGCGAGGTACTAACACCACTCTATAAAGCCTTAGTAAGACCACACCTAGAGTACTGCATCCAGTTTTGTTCACACATTATAAAAAGGATGTTCAGACTCTAGAAAAAGTGCAGAGAAGAGCAACCAGGATGATTAGAGGACTGGAAGCTAAGGCATACAAAAACAGTTGCAAGAACTTGGCTTGGCTACTCTAGTAAAGAGAAGGACCAGGGGAGACATGATCGCAGTCTTCCAATATTTGAGGGGCTGCCACAGAGAGGAAGGGGTTAAGCTATTTTCTAAAGAGCCTGTAGGCCAGACAAGGAATAATGGATGGAAGCTGAACAAGGAGATATTTAACCTGGAAATAAGGAGAAACTTTCTGACACTGAGAACAATCAACGAATGGAACAGCTTGCCCTTGGACGTTGTGGGAACGCCATCACTTGAGACTTTCAAGAAGAGATTGGACTGCCATCTGTCAGAAATGGTATAGGGTCTCCTGCTTGGGTGGGGGTTGTATTAGATGATCTACAAGGTCCCTTCCAATTCTGTCATTCTGTCAATATGTTAATGTAAGCTGCCTTGAATGTTGAAAGAAATGACATTAAATAAACAGATAATTATGACCCAGTGACACTTCTGTACTTTAGTAAAGAGTAGAAGAAATCACCGTGTCAAGTCTGGGTGGTGGGTCTCAAGGAGAGACAAGACTCGTAGTAATGAACAACAGCTCTTTATTAAGCAACCAGATATGAGACTAAAACCCTAGCTGCGGCAGCTCTTTTTATAGAGCTGGCTGCGGCTAGGCAGCCTATGACAGACGTTTGAGCTTGCCGTACTTGGTTTCACCCAATCACAGCAGCCCTTATGCAAACCAATCAGGATTGCTTTATATTGTCCAATCACGGCCCAGCTCTTCTGGACCAATAAGAATGCAGGCCTACAAGCCTGCTAGTATGGAACACCCCTCCCCTCTTGGTTCCATCCAAGGGGAGGGGTAAGGTAGTCTCGTAAGTAGGCGGGTCTTCGTACCTGCCAACAAGACTTGCACAGTTCACAATGTCTCTGTTCGCCATCGGGTTCGGACGGGCTCCGCGTCTCTCTTAAGCTACTCGATGGAACTGCCTGGAAGGGTGAGCCAGTCCTGTAGCTGCGACTCCCACCTGGTGATTTTGGGTCAGTTGAGTCATTTGCTCTGTTGCTCCCGCCTGGGTTCTCTGGGCTGGTAGAGCTTGTCCGGCTGCTGCTTCCAGGCAAAGTACCCTTCTGGCTGGTAAGTATGGTTGGTTTTTATTTAATATGTGTGTGGGGTGTTCTGCTTGCGCAGGTGTCAGTTCTTCTTCTGAACCTGAGGTTTCCCCCCCTCTGATTCCTTGGTTAGAGTCTATGAGGGGGAAAGTAGGCAGCCTGGATCTTAGCTGGTCAATATGACGTTCCCACGATCTCCCATCGGTGGTCTCGAGCCAGTAGGAGTGGAGGCCTGTGATTTGGGTGATTTTTGCAGGGAGCCAAAGTGGG
Organism: Hydrophis major; assembly: GCA_033807585.1. NCBI lineage: Eukaryota > Metazoa > Chordata > Lepidosauria > Squamata > Elapidae > Hydrophis > Hydrophis major. The sequence goes on from CM066330.1 coordinate 170,600,279, forward strand.
TCCCCCGTAAAGTTTTTGGCAAAAACAGTGTCTCCTACCTTGAAGGTGCGGTGCTTGCTGCTGGAGCCAAGTGGTTTTTCAGGGGTGTAAGCAGGGTGCAGGTGGTCCAGAGGTGACCTGAGTCTTCTGCCCATTAGCAGTTCTGCTGAGCTCTTGTTGGTAGTGGTGTTCAGTGTGATGTGTTGTAGGAGAAGCATCTTGGAAACTTTCTCATGGATGTTGCCATGTTCCATTTTTTGAAGAGTTTTTTTTTGTAAATTGAACCATGCATTCAGCTCTACCATTCGCTGCTGGGTGAGCTGGCGATGTCAATGCGTGTCGGATACCACAGTCTGCCAAGTATTGTTCAAAAGCCAAGGCAGTAAATTGTGGGCCATTGTCAGATACTATCACATCTGGCAGACCATGCATGGCGAGAAGTTTATTTAATTTCTTGATGACAGCTTCTGTGGTGGTTGTCTTCATTTTGCTCACTTCAAGCCAATTCAAATAAGCGTCAACAGTGATTAAGGAGGTATGCCCCTTGGTCGACCCTGCGAAGTCAATATGGATGTGCGACCAAGGGCCCCTGGGTGTCTCCCATTCTAATGGTGGGGCTTTCGGGGGAGCCGAGCAAGTCTCTTGGCATCTGTTACAAGCGGCGACCCAGGTTTTGCTTGTCCATGCCTGGCCACCAAGCATAGCTCCTGGCTAGGGCTTTTTTTACAATACCAAGGTGCCTGTCATGCAGCAAGTCTAAAACTTTTTTCTGTAGTGTCTCTGGTATTACTACCCGGTCTCCCCACAAAACGCAACCTCTTTGCAAAAAGAGTTCAGTTTGCCGGTTTTTATACAGTTTAAAAAGTTCGTTTGGCTCGTTTTCTGGCCATCCACTCTCCACCCAGCTGAGAACTCGCGCCAAGCGTTTGTCCTTTCTAGTTTTGTGGGCGATGTCTTGCGCGGTTACTGGTGGCATGAGTATCGTTTCAATTTGCAAAATTGGTAATGTGGGGGCTGGGTCATCTTGCAAATCTGGCAAGGGGGAGTGGCTTAATGCATCAGCGTGTGAGATAGTCTTGCCTGGGAGATGTATCAATTGGTAATTATAAGCAGCAAGAAATTCAGACCATCTTGTCATTCTAGGTGACAGGATGTGTGGAGTGGGTTTCTTATCCACCAAGATGCCAAGTAGGGGCTTATGGTCTGTAATAATGGAAAATGTCCTACCATAAGTGTATTTATGGAATCTCTTTACTGCGGAAACGGTGGCAAGGGCTTCTTTGTCCAGCTGGCTGTTGTTCCTCTCTGGCTTGGACAAGGTTCTGGAAAAGAATGCAACGGGAGGTTCTGTTCTATTCAGCAAAATGTGGCTCAGGATGGCACCAACTCTGAAAGGTGATGCGTCGCAAGTGACAGTCAGTGGTAGTGTTTCATTATATTGAATGAGGACTGCGTCTGAAGTCAAAAGGTTTTTTATTTGCTGAAATGCGTGCTCTTCTCGCCGTCCCCATATCCAGGAAGCCTTTTTATCAAGGAGTCTATGCAGGGGTTCCGCGACAGTTGCTTTCTGGGGTAGGAAAATGTTATAGAAAGGAAAGCTTGGAGGTCCATTTTGTTTTTTGGTCTGGGGGCATCTTTGATGCCTTTTAATTTTTTGTCAGTAGGGTGAATTCCTTGTTTGTCAAGGAGGTATCCAAGAAATTCAACCTTTTCAGTACATAATTGGCACTTTTTCTTTTTTACTTTGAGGCCAGCGTCTTTGAATTTCTGTAGGACCTCCCTCAGTCATTTTTCCAACTGTTTTTTAGTAGGGGCTGCTACTAAAATGTCATCGAAATAGGGCACGACTCCTTTAATTCCCTGCAGCAATCTCTCCATTAGGCTTTGAAAAAACCCCGGGGCGACGCTGACCCCAAATTGGAGCCGGTTACATTTGAATGCCCCTCTATGTGTCACGATTGTTTGGGCTTCGGCAGTTTCAGCATCGACCAGTAGTTGTTGATCAGCTTGTGCCAGGTTGAGCTTTGCAAAGATTCTGCCACCTCCCAGTGAGTGTAGGAGGTGCTGGACTACTGGCACAGGGTTGGCACTTTGCTGCAGGGCATTGTTGAGGTCTTGTAGTCTCCACAAATTCTCCTTGTAGTCTCCACAAATTCTCAGGGAACCATCTGGCTTGATGGGGGTGACAATTGGTGTTTCCCATCGGGAATGATCGATAGGTTCTAATACACCTTGTGCTATGAGCTTATTTAATTGATCGTCTATCTTAGGCTTGAGTGCAAATGGCACTCAGCGCAGTTTGAGGCGGATGGGAGCGATGTCAGGGCTAAGATTAAAGGAGATTGGGGACCCCTTGTACTTGCCTAAGGTGTCATCGAAGACCTCTTGGAAGTCCTGAATGAGTGCTGCCTCCCAGTCTTCATCTTCTGTGTGGCTGATGCCTGCCATTTCGATTCCCAGCCTGCCATTTCGATTCCCAGTGCGAACAATTGCAACCCGAGTAGGCTGGGTCGGTCTTTATCAATGATTGTGAGTGGTAGGATGGAGGTGTGGTCTTTGAAGGAGACTTTAAAATGTTCAGTGCCAGCGACCAGAATGCGGTTACATTGATAGTCTCTCAATATTAGTGTCTGGTCACTTAGCTCTTGGTGGCGTATGCTGGGAATTAGTCATTTTATGGTCTTCCAGGAGACCATAGAGAGGGAGGAGCCAGAGTCGACTTCCATGGTGCAAGGTTGATTCTTGATGGTGACCTCCACACATATCTTTCGTGCGTCTATCGATGAAGTGTGGCCAATGATGACTGTTTGGTGTGTTTCTTCCCTTCGTGGTGCATTGATGAATCTCTTGGGTCGGCTGTCTCGGCTCCATCGGCTGTCATTTGGGTGGTCCCGGTTTATGGTAGGAGTGCCCTCAATTCTTCTTGGGCTGTTTCCCCAGCGTCGGGGGCTGGAGTTTTGTTTGTTGTGGCATACTTTGGCAATATGACCTCGTTTTTCGCAAAAATGGCAAACAGCGTCCAAGAACTTGCATTCGGAATGCGGGTGATTTCCTCCGCAGCCGGCACATTGGTACCCTGACTTATGACCACGCCGGTCTCGCCACTCGCATTCCAATTGAAGCCTGTGGATTTCTTCCTCTTCACTGTCAGAAGGGGATTCGATGTCGCCGTAGTGGGTGGATGCTGTGTGTTTTTCTGATGTAGTTGTCATCTTGCTGGTGGATTGGCGGTTGGTTCCGATTGAACGCCGCATTCATGCCACTGACTTATGGGTGGCTTCAGCTGTGGTGGCTTCGGCTACAGCGTCGGTGAGGGAGATGCCTCCTTTTGCCATCAACCTGCTTTGGAGTGTTGGGTCTTTCAGGCCAAGGATGACTCGGTCGTGCATGACCTCATCTAGATTAGCGAATCCGCACAAGCCTCCTAGGTCCCTTGGGTCAGCTACAAACTCACCGATGCTCTCACCCTCGCGCTGGTCATGCTGGTAAAAGTCATACCTTCTGATAAGGATCGGTACAGCCAGAGCATAGTAGTTCCGTAGGATGGGAGCTAGGTTGTCCCAATCCATGATCTTGACATCAGCAGGCTTCACGAGAGCCTTGGCCATTTTAAAAATGGTGGGTCCTCAGTGTGTCAGAAAAACTGCTTGCTTCTTGCTGCCAGTGGTGTCTTTCAGGTTGTTTGATTCCAAGAACATTCGGAAACAATCGATGTAGGACTCCCAGTCCTCGCTGGCTGGATTGAACAGTGCGGGTGGTATGGCGTTGCTGGCCATCTTGCTGGTAGTCTTCACGCTGTCTGTCACGTGCTGGTCAGCACTGTTGTCTCAGTATCCCATCCTCGTCACCAATGTCAAGTCTGGGCGGTGGGTCCCAAGGAGAGACAAGACTCGTAATAGTGAACAACAGCTCTTTATTAAGCAACCAGATACTGAGACTAAAACCCTAGCCGTGGCAGCTCTTTTTATAGAGCTGGCTGCGGCTAGGCAGCCTATGACAGACGTTTGAGCTTGCCGCACTTGGTTTCACCCAATCACGGCAGCCCTTATGCGAACCAATCAGGATTGCTTTATATTGTCCAATCACAGCCCAGCTCTTCCAGACCAATAGGAATGCAGGCCTACAAGTCTGCTAGTATGGAACATACCATAAGATAATTGGGAAGTTATTTCAGAAAACGTCAAAGGCTTTAAATAGATGCAGAAGTTCACAGCCATGACAGCTTAACCATATCAATTGTTGTTTTTAATCAAGACTTCTCATCATTGATTGTAGCCCTGATAATCTTTAGATGATATTCAAGAATCATATTCCAATTTTCAAAATGTTGTGTTTAATATATCTAATAAACAACAATCAGAGACAATTCACCAGGAAATATGAATGTGGTTCCCAGCTATAAAGGTAATAGAAAATACTTTATATCTTCCAGCATTAATACATTTTAGCGATTAACCCAAAGCAGGTGAAAAAGTGTATACTAAGGTCTTCAATTGTTTGTAAAAAAGACAAATAAATTATATAAATCAGCATTAGCTGTTGTTCAATTGTTCAAATTGCAGGTTGTTATGGATAACCATATTAATTTATCTTTTTTACAATTAAACCTCACATTTTTCAATACTTCTCAACATTGGGAGGTTTGCAGCTTCTAAAGCAGAAAGAGAGAGATCTCGGAGCTTTAGATGGCTGTCAAAATCTTTAGGCAGAACACTGAGAAATCTCTAAAAGTTGTTACCAAATCTAGTTAGTTATTGAATTTATATCTCACTTCAATCTCTTGGCAATTTACAGTTTACGGATGAAGGAAATGAGCCCATAGTATGATAAAAAAATAAACTCAACAATCACATAGCAATAAAAAAATAAAAGATGTGCTGTAAGTCAGAAGTGTCAAACACACAACCTGCAAAATGCCTGCTGACCACAACACTCACAAGTGTGGCCCAAACCAAATTAAAATGGAATGGGGAAATGTTTAATTGAATTTTAAAAATTATAATAAAATATGTTGTGACTTGAAAGGATCGATCCTGCTGTGAGTTTTGATTCTGATGACTGTGAGGATGAAAGGCTGGAACCTGCTGAGAATTTGGAGTCTGAATTGTTAGAAGACACTGATGTGAGCCAGGGGGATGAGAGGTTATCACACAGACATTCTTCGCCTGAACCCTCGACCTCATTCATGCCTGCAGTTGAGCCACAAGATGAGTCAGAGGAGTCGAGCGAGGAAGCTGACAGATCGTGGCTAGATGCCAGAACAAGAAGGAGGCTGAAACGTCAAGCTGTATGGAGGCATCAGGCCAGACGATGATTTAGGGAGATTGACACACCCATCTAGGTGGTTCACGGAGACAAACTCAGTTAGAAGGGAGGGCGAGCCAATAATTAGTAATTAGCACATTGCCTCAAGGATTATAAAAGGACACAGCTGTGTGGGGGAAGTTTGTCAGGAACAAAGTGATTGATTACGTACAGAGGTTTTCGGCAGAGGCTCGGAGCTTTGAGAATTTGTGCCAGAACTGTTGTGACAAACAGGGCGTGTGGAATATAATCTTGTAAGACTCCTTTCTATTGGATTTGAGTTTTGGGGCGGCTGCCTTTGGTTTGGTTTTGTTGGAACTTTGAAGGGGGAGCCATAACAGAAATGTATAATTGTTGTGACCATACATCCTTTATTATAAAGGGCAATCCTTTATCCAAAAGTTATCCTTTAGATTTATTTTTAACAATGTGCTTTTAACCTTTATTCTGGTTATTTCACTTTTACTGAACAAATGGTACCCTTAATTCAGTTTTTCACAATCATGTGAAAAATATGGAACTGAATTTTCCATTTAAAATACATTTATATAAACTGTTTTAGATGTTTTTTGTACAATTGCAAATGCATTTTGTATAGTTTTTCTTGATTTTGTTCTTGAATTTTCTTCCACAAAGCTAAGTTATAAACATAAACAATCTTTTATTTATCCTTTTTTAGGTTTATCCATTTTTTCCAAGAAAATATGATCACCATACACTTAATCTTACATTTTAAAATTTGGTAATTATTTGAATTAAATAATATAAATAGCCTATTGTCTTGTAAATGAAAAATAAAATAGACTCAGTTTGCATTTCATAAGACTATACATTTAGCACTTAGCAATAGTACTTAGACTTATATACTACTTAACAGTGCTCTACAGTCCTCTCTAAGTAGTTTCAGAGATAGCATATTACCCCCAATAGTTTGGATCTTCATTTTACCAACCTCAGAAGAATGAACGGCTGAATCAATCTTTAGCTGGTGAGACTCAAATTGCCAAACTGCTGGCAGCTGGCAGTCAGCAGAAGTAGCCTGCCGTACTGTATTCAAATCACTGCACCACTATGGCTCTTTGTCTATTACATATCTATGAACCAATATTTCATTTTTATACAGATACACATTGCATGGATCCCTGGTACAATGTATTAAAACCAAAAGAAGTCATCAGGATAATAATCTCAAATAATGCAGGCACAATTTTACACTAAAAGCATAGCATTAATTAAATTACTCCATCTGAAACACAACCATAGGCAAACCAATTACAGTGCTTAACCAAGGCCCTTCAGAACAACTTTATTTTAGTTGCTTTTCTGAAAGAGAGGATTGATGTTCTATTGTCAAGTGGATTTGTAATTTCAGCCGACATAATAGAAGTTTCAGATTCAGGTATAATAAATTAAATGTGTGCTCATTATTGCTCTTTGCTCATGGGGTTTGTAGAAAATCCGTTGTTGGTCTATATTTCAAGCTTTATCCTTGAGCTAATAATAATCCAATTGAATTAGTGTATGTTAGAAACTGTTTTCCCTTGATGCCTTCGATAAAATGAACATGCAGGCAGGGAATCCAGTCATAGTATAGGCCTCCCTCAAATCCACTGTGATTTTCTTTAATGCCTGCCTGGAGCCTCTGTGTAACCAGGGGCTGTTGTTTTTTTTACCAGAAATTTGTAATCTAGATCATCACGGTTGCCCATTTCATTGAAATATTTCCATACTTATATCAGAACTCCATGAAAATATGTGACTTCCATTCCCCAATGGGTGCTCATTCACTACGGATATGAAAACAGATTTACTATATAACACACAGGAAGAAAGTGTCACAAACATATTGGGATTTTTCTTTCTTTCATTGAATAGCTGAATCCAAACTTTCATAATTAATCTCTATGCGTTTATTTAAGATTTCCTCCCCATCTTCTTTTCCCTGTCATGTTTTCATTCCATCTTATTCTAACCTATTCTAGCTTTTCCTTGTGCAATCCATTTCCTGGTTCATCTTTTCACAATTCAGGTTCAAAATATCAAAGAAACAGTGGCTGTTTCTTTGATAATTTGAGTTCTCCGTGTTTGTGATTAACTCATCATCTACATATTTCAATATCTACTGTACCTGAACAGATGCTGAATCTTCTGGAACTCGTTAGATCCTTCTTATGTAAAAGGACAAACTCACAGTTTTATGTATCTCTGAGATTATCCTTTGATCATAATTTAGTCTTTAGTCCTAATTCCTTGGTTTCACTCCTACGGGTGGATGCAATTCATCTGCACATCTTTTACTAAGATTTATTATTCTCAGTTTATTATGTTTAGTATATTCAGGTAGCCCTCGACGTATGACCATACTTGAGCCCGATTTTTCTGTTGTTAAGTGAGACATTTGTTAACCAAATTTGCCCCATTGTTAACTTTTCTTGCCTCTGTTGTTAAGTAAATCACCAATTTGAACATTTAGTAACATGGCTGTAAAGTGAATCTGGCTTCCCCATTGACTTTGCTTGTCAGAGGGTCACAAAAAAGGATAATATGACCTTGGGACACTACAACCAGTTACCAAGCTACTTTGAATTTTGATCACATGATCATGGGATGCTGCAAAGGTTGTAACTATGAAAAAAAATGGTCATAAGTCACTTTTTTCAGTGCTGTTGTAACTTTATATGGTCACTAAATGAACTGTTGTAAGTTGAGGACTACCTGTAGATTGTGGAATATTTCTCTTTCCTCTGACAGTATTTCTATGGCAAACATTTCTATGGTAACATATCCCCTAACAGTAACAAGGGCTTTTCTGATACAAATGCTCTTTGGAATCCATTATTAGTTAGTTAGTTAGTTAGTTAGTTAGTGAATATCCCACTTGTATTATTTTGATAAATAATTTATCAACCAATAGGCTTGTTTTTCAACTGGATAGACGTTGGATAGCAAGACTATAGATGTTTATTGAACATTGGTATTGCAGGAGGCTCCTGAAAGTATTGTGGATTGCCAAGAAAATAAACAAATAGACTATTGAACAAATCAATCTAGAGTTCTCACTCACAACATATCTGACCGGGCTCTAATCATGCTAGTTTGGACACTTCATATAAACTCCCAGATCTTTGGAGAAGACTTTACTCTGGGTGAAGGTGAAAGAAAACAAAAGAAATTAAAAAGAAAGGAAAGGAAAGGAAAGGAAAGGAAAGGAAAGGAAAGGAAAGGAAAGGAAAGGAAAGGAAAGGTAAGGAGGAAGAAGGAGAGGAAGAGAAAGAGAGAAGGGAAGGGAAGGGAAGAGAAGAGAAGAGAAGAGAAGAGAAGAGAAGAGAAGAGAAGGGAAGGGTGTTAAGCCTGTGTTCCCCAACCAGGATTAAGGAGACAAGCTAAACAGAATGTGCAACGTTAGTCAAATAGGTACACAGATAAATGAGTGAGATAAGTTTGTGTGTTTGTTAACATACAGTAAAAATAACAGATATGCTTGTGCTATCAACATATAGTTTATTCCATTTAGAGTTTATAGCATAGTCAAAATAACAGTCCATTAGTCATGTATCATTTTAGTCAGTCCATTCAAGGATATTAGCAAAGTCCATGTAGAATATCCAATGTCAGTTCACTTACAATAAATCAGTCCTTTCTCTCTCCCTTTCCAGTAGGAGAAAAACACAGTCTTGAATCCATCCAGTAATTAGGGATCAAAAAGCCAGAGAGAGCAAGCTGCAGTGCCTTGCTTCTTTTGTGGTGCTTTTTCCAACCACTCCTTTAATTACATTCCTACAGTTAAAGTTGCAGACACTTTAACTAACAAACCATGATAACATATTTATTATTTTACCTAAACCAGTTCCCTGTCTGATTCAGGATTACCTGACAATTTATGGGGAGAAGCAATAATGTGTGGTAATCATATATTAAATAATGTTGTTAATTCAACAACAGGTGAATTACCATTCACACTGTGGCATGGTACAAAACCTGATTTAAGTTACATGCACACATTTGGAGCACCAGGATGGGTGCATATCCTTTCACAACAGACAAAAAGGACAGCACAGAGCTAAAAGATTATTTTTTTTAGGATATGAATCTAATCACAGATTTTATAGATTCTGGGAACCAGGTACAACTAGAGTTTACACCAGTACTAGTGCTAAATTCCTAGAACATGTAGGATGGAATAGATTAGAGCAAGATTTAAATAATGAAGTAATTATTGAACCCTACAAAAGACAAAAAGATCAGACAAGTTATAAGAAGAGTCCAATTGAAGAAGAAGTCCATGAAGAGCAAATAGGACCAGAACAAGAGGAAACAGATGATCAGGAAGAGTTAGATAATCAAGAACAGTTAATAAAGGAAAGTCCACCTATAAGTCCTGTAATACCTAGACGTACTACATGTGTAACTAGACCACCTGATAGGTATCAAGCAAGTATAGTTTGCCAAGTAACTAAAGTTCCAACTAGTGTAGATGAACTTAATATGTATGCTGCTAAGGATCAGGAGAATTGGCAAAAGGCAATGGAAAAAGAACTAAATTCATTAAAGGTAATGAAAGTATATGAAGATGCCAAATTACCTCCAGGAGAAAAATCCATTGGGTGCAAATGGATATTTAAAGTAAAAACTGGAAATGATGAGACTGTTACCCATAAAGCTAGGTTGGTAGCTCAAGGATTTAATCAAACTGCATCTGATTACGATGAAGTTTTTGCACCAAGTCTTAAAGCAACATCTTTGAGAGTAGCTTTAGTGTGGGCAGCTAAGAAAAACTATGTCATTAACCATTTAGATGTAGAAACTGCTTATTTGCATGCACCATTGCAGCACACTATTTTTTGAATTTTTGAATTTTTTATATTATTTGAAAAAGCCAGTTGTTATAAAAGACAATAAAGTAAATAGTAATGATTGTTGGAAACTCAGAAAGAGTCTTTACGGGTTGAAACAATCTGGCTTTGAGTGGAACCAATATATTGTGAAAGAATTAAACAATATAGGTTTTAAATCTGGTTTAGCAGATACATGTGTGTTTAAAAGAGAAAATAATGGAATGGTGTCATTATTGTTATTATTTACAGATGATATTTCTTTGATAACTGAGACTAATAATGAAGCTAATGAGATTATATCATTATTAGCCAAAAAGATAAAATTAAAACATTTAGGTGAAATTAAAAGGTATCTAGGATTGACAATTAACAAAACAAAAAATGGATTTAAGATATCTCAAGAAGATAAAATTTGCCAATTAATTAAAACATATAAAATGGAACTTTGTAAACCTGCAAAGACTCCAATGAGTCAGGAAGTTTGCCAAACTGTTGCTCAAAGTCCCAAATTTGATAAGTCCATATATCAATTTTTGATTGGTAGCTTATCATATATAAACAATTGGTCAAGGCTAGATATAGCTTATTGCGTTAATCAGCTGGCATGTTTTAATTCAGATCCACATCAATGTCATTGGCAATCATTAAAGAGAATTTTAAGAAGGAACAATGAACCATGCATTGTATATAGAACCAAAGGGTGATTTGAGTCTTAGTGCCTATGCAGATGCAAGTTTTGCAACTGACATAAACACTAGAAAATCAACATCTGGGATGGCTATATTATTTGGTAAGACACTAATAGGGTGGAGGTCAATCAGACAACAGCATATCAGCTTGTCCACGATGGAAGCGGAATTTTCATGTCTGTCATTACTCTGCACTGATTTAATTTTGTACAAACAGTTATTATTAGACATAGGTGTAACTGTTAAAGATTCCATTATTGTGTACGAGGACAACCAGGCAGCCATAAAGTTAGCTACTAATATTGCTGTAAAAACTAGATCAAAGCATACTGATTTAAGATACTTAAATGTTAGAGAATCTGTAAAGAATGGGCTAATAAAATTGGAATACTGCATGACAGAAGAAAACATTGCAGACCAATTTACAAAAGCTCAAGGTGTAATTAAGTTTAAAGAGAGTTGTAACAAATATGATTTAAAGATGTAAATAGTTATATTATTATATTTACCTAAAAGGAGAGAATGTTAGGGATAACATTGTTTACCCTTACTGGTTTAGGTAAAATAATAAATATGTTATCATAGTTTGTTAGTTAAAGTGTCTGCAACTTTAACTGTAGTATTGTAATTAAGGTAATTAGGAAGGGAAGGGAAGGGAAGGGAAGGGGAGGGGAGGGAAGCAAGATAGATAGACTCAGTTAAGCAACAATGTGTGCACCTTTAGATAATCGATGAGACCAGATAAGGAGATAGATCATCAAGGAAATTTATCGAAGTGGTTCTAAGAGTTGAAAACTTGATGGCACAAAACAAATCAATTTTCAGCTAGATCATTGAGTAAAAGTAACTAAACCAAGGTCACCTAATTAGTTTCTGTGCCTAAAGGAGTATTAGAATGTGAGTCTCCCTGCTTTCTGTCCTTCACCTTAAATACTGGTTATATTTATTATATTATATTATATTATATTATATTATATTATATTATATTATATTATATTATATTATATTATATTATATTATATTATATTATATTATATTATATTATATTATATTATATTATATTATATTATATTATATTATATTATATTATATTATATTATATTATATTATATTATATTATATTATATTATATTATATTATATTATATTATATTATATTATATTATATTATATTATATTATATTATTTCCACTCTATATCCAAAAAGCAAAGGGAAAAATATCTTTCATAAGTTATGAAAATTTACCATATAAAAATTGAACAAGATCCACTTGTTACCAGATATTTTAATAGCTTCATTTATAATTCTAATAAAAACAAAGCAGATCACATAAACCTGAAGTTGGTCCACTGTGGCATATATATATATATTTGTCAAGGTGACCTGGTTTGCTCCAAAGAAAAGCATAACATTAAACTGAATGAAAAACTTTTGATCCATTTGAAATGGTAAGGAAAGCTGTCTTACTTATTTCAGATAGTTCAACATGAATAATTCACATTCTTCTATTACAATAATTAATATGCACCAATTTCAAAACATGAAAAGGTATAAATTAATAGTAAGATATCAAATCTTGCAAACCATTATATAATTTCAATGTCAAGAATTCTTACTTTAGAAAAAAGTATAAATGGGAACTTAAAGGTTAAAGAGTAAGCTTAGTTTGTTACTTCTCTGGCTTATAATTTAGTTTAGGGAAAAAACTTTTAATGGAACTTTCAACTGAATTTGAAATATAATATATAATAAAGAATAAAGATATTGTGACTTGTTGTGAAGAGTATTTCATTCATGCAAGAAAATGTGACTCTTAAATGAACTGAAATTAGAGTCCAGTTTACAATTAATAGACAAGTATTTTCCCAACAGGTATGATACACAGTACCATCTCTCTTTCCAAAACTAGGAACTGGTTGCACAATCTTGAACTAGAATTATAATGGCCATGCATGTTTTCTTGCAAGTTGGAGGACGAGATTAATTTTTTAAAATTATTATATTTGTTTAGGATCCACTTTATGCAGAAAGTATGAATATGTTGTTGGCTTGCTATCAAAACTGCAATAAAGTGTTGTTATGTACAAGCTTTTCTTTTTTTACAAAAAAAAAAAAATCAATTTCTCTCATAATATCCAGACATAGATGAGTGCAGTGAACTGGGAACTGGTGCCTGTGGAGATCACGCACAATGTGACAATATGGATGGAGAATACAGCTGCACCTGTAACAAAGGTTATCAACCATCCACAGGAAAATTACAGTTTAAGCCAAATGATGGCACTTCCTGCCAAGGTAAATGATATTAGGGTTTATCTGTTATTATAGAAGTGGGTCTTCTGAGAGGCGCACAAAATGTCTGTTCACTCTTGCTTAGATTAATCACCTGGATATGAAAATGTAGCAATACATGAATCTCTCTCTCTCTCTCTCTCTCTCTCTCTCTCTCTCTCTCTATATATATATATATATATATATATATATATATATATATTCTTAAGTTTTCGCGGGTACTTACATGTCTGGCATTCAGCTTTGTTCGGGTATTTTCCCACGTCATAATAGTGGTGCTTTTAAAGTTGTAGCAACATTTCAGCAGAATCTCATCTGCCATCATCAGGCTTCTGTATATATATCTTTGGTTATTCAGGTTTTCTCCCGCGTAAGATTGGAAGTATCTAGGCAACGTTTCGATGAAGTCTCATTCATCATCTTCAGGCTTGGTCTTCAGCTCTGTGCTTCTCAGAGTGATGTGAGCTTGTAGCTGCTTCTTCCTTTTAACTGCTAGTGGGGGTGTGACTTGATTGGGTGGGGGCTTGGCTGTGTTCTGATTGGGTGGGGGTGTGTTCTCATTGGTTGGGGGTTTGGCTGTGTTCTGATTGGTAGGGGGGTTGGCTGTGTTCTGATTGGCTGGAGGCATGTTCTGTTCAGGTGGGGGCTTGGTTGTGCTCAGGTTAGTCTTAGTTGCTGGGGGATTTGAACTGGTGAGCTGTGATCTTGCTGTTTGGCTTCGAGTTCGTGGACGTGCTGCATCTTCATGGTGGGGATCAGTTCACTTCATGTATGGCTCAGAGGGGTTTGAAGTGGGTGGTGATGCAGCTGCAGTGCGGCTTCTGGTCCATGGTTGTGTCTCATCTTCTGTGTGGGTGTGAATCTGCTTTCTACGTGGAAGTGTGTTGGTGGCATCTTGTGTGGCTCTCAGGGGTGTAGGTCTGGTGTCATTCTTCATGTTAGGTACTCATCTGTTCATGAGGGCGGGTTTCCAAATGGCTGGTAGGCAGGAGGTATCATCTCGTTTATTCATGCTGTGTGGGCGTTTTTCTATCTCTATGGCTTCTCTGATTATTCTGCTGCTGAAGTGTTCGGTTTGGGCGATAGTTCTGGAATTTTTAAAGTCAATCTCATGTCCTGTGGCTTTGAGGTGTTGGACCAGGGAAGAGGTCGGTTCTTCCTTTTTGATTGAGTTCTTATGTTCTTCAATGCGTGCACTTATTCTTCTGTTAGTTTGTCCAATGTATGTGGTGGGGCAGGCAGTGCAAGGGATTTCGTATACTCCTTGATTTTCTAACTCAATTTTGTCCTTAGGGTTTCTTAGGATGGTGGATATCTTTCTGTTTGTGCAGAATGCTGTCTTAATGTTGTGTTTTTGGAGGATCTTGCTGATTTTGTCTGTAGTGCCTTTTCTATATGGGAGGAGGGCTTTGCCATTCTCTTGTTCTCTGTCTTGGATTTTGGTTGGGGTTTCTTTTTGGATTAGGTGGGTGATCTTCTTTCTTTGGAATCCATTGGCTGTCAGCACGCCGGTGAGAGTGTGTAGTTCGGTCTCTAGGTGTTGTTCGTCGGCTAAGCATTTTGTTCTGGAGATGAGTGTCTCAGCTACAGAATTGATCTGTGCTGGGTGGTGGTGTGAGAGTGCGTTTAGATAGCGGTTTGTGTGTGTTTTCTTCTGGTAGATGGTGTGTCCTAGGGAGCCATTGGATTTTTTGTATACCAAGACATCTAGGAAGGGAAGTTGGTTGTTAGCTTCTGTTTCCATGGTGAATTGTATTTTGGGGTATAGGCTGTTGAGGTGTGTGAGGAAGTTGTTCAGTTTTTCTTTCCCGTGTGGCCAGATTATGAAAGTGTCATCTACGTATCTGAGCCAGAGTTTGGGTTTGTGATCATATTTTTCTAGAGCTTGTGTTTCAAAGTATTCCATGTAGAGGTTAGCAATGACAGGTGAGAGGGGTGATCCCATGGGTGCTCCTTCTATTTGTTTGTATTTTTGTCCATTGTAGGTGAAGTATGTATTAGATATAGATCTGACCAACCATTGCCTATCCAATACATACTTCACCTACAACGGACAAAAACTTAAGAATATATATATATATATCTGGCATTCAGCTTTGCTCGGGTATTTTCCCACATCATAATAGTGGCGCTTTTAAAGTTGTAGCAACGTTTCAGAAGAATCTCATCTGCCATCATCAGGCTTCTGTATGGTGTTTGTCTGTGAGTCAGACTTTTACAGTGGTTTCAGATTTAAATTTGGGGCAGCCTATTGCTGTGTCAGAATGGTTTTTTCTTCCTCCTGATTGGTTGAGAGTCTTGGTCTGTGTTTATTGGTCTTGGAGTTTGCTGTGTTCTACTACTAATATCTTCTGTCTGTTTTTTTTTGGGGGGGGGCACATATACACACACACACACACATATATATATATATATATATATATATTCTTAAGTTAAAGATGGCAGATGAGATTCTGCTGAAACATTGCTACAACTTTAAAAGCACAACTACTATGACGTGGGAGAATACCCGAACTAAGCTGAATGTAACACAACTGCCCTCATCTGCAGGAGATCAGATTCCTGCAGTGTTTACATGTGGGTAATCATGCAATTATGCAAATGTCACAAATGATCTCTTTTGCATGATGGTATCATCCAGCAAAGGCTGTAAATTGGTGCACATCATGCATCAAAGTGATTTATTTACACAAATGATGGGAACCACTGTAGGGATGCACTTTCAAATGTAATGCATATTCTTGAATAAAGCCAATACATACACACACATACTCTCCAAGTCAACCTGTTAAAACATGAATCCCCTGTCATTATAAAAGAGAAGTCTGCTTTTCTTCTATATTGTTTCAAGCAATGTACTGTTAAATAGACAAATTACACTGAATAATTTTCAGTAGCCTACTTTTGGCAATTAAGGCTTATATATTTGTCTTTGAGGAGTACTTTACACATTGGCCTTTGTGAAAACATGAAGTCACTGAGGCTTTCTTTCATTGACTGGAAATTGACTAGGTATAATTATCATGTTATGGCATATTAATTACTCTATTTTCTTTTTCATTCCTGCAGCATTACCAACAACAACCTGTGAACTGAACAACTGTATAACTAAAAACCTTAACCAAACTTTAGCTAAAGTAAGTAAGATTTATGTAGGTATATATTTGCCCTCAAATTTTTCTAGATTGGTGAAAATACTTAGCGTATTAGATAGGGACTGGGAAGACCTAGAGTCAAATCCTCAATCTGTCATTAAATGAACTGGATTCTTTTGAGTTTATTGGCATTAGTCTGCAACATTCCATAGGATTGCGATTAAAAGAACATTGTACAGTTCAAAAGTTCTTGAAGAAAAATAGGAACTAAATGTAATGAATAAATAATAGCTATCACAATCTTACAGTATACATTTATTGCCACTTTCATATCCACTTATGATAACATACCAGACACAGTGGCTTATAACCCTCAATTAATTTAATTTAAGACTTTTTATAGGCATCTGATTCATTGACCTAACTGGCAGAATACAGAACTACAGAGTGAAAATATCCTCCAGTGTGTGGCAAGAAGAAGAGGGTTGATTATATGATTTTTGAAGTTGGATTCATTGTCATTTCCTTTAGTTATTTTGATTTTATGAAAGCTGCAAAAACTATATAGTGCCACACCCAGAATAAAAATAAAATGGACTTTCCTCATACAAATCTAGTATTCATTTCTTCTGAAAGTTAGAGAATCTTTTCAAACTTAATTACAACTTTCTTTTCCATATAAAAGTTTGATAAATTGCCAATACACTTGTATTTACAACAAGAGGTTTTATTGATGTTATCTCATGAAATCAGGCTATAATTCAAGCAAGATTAGATATTTTACAAACACCCAATCCATCTTTTAACATTAATGATATTTCCCACACTAAATTTTCTCACAATCCTACCATTCCACAACAAGAGAAACAGAGAAGTAATATATATTTAGGTATCTTTCTTGTTTAAGCATGTGGATTATTTCAGTGATAGTTCAGCCACATATAACAGAAATACCCTGAAATTGGTACATGGAATTGATAATTAGAATTAAATTTATCCTGGAGCAAATATTGATCCAAGGGTAAGAATTGCTGGATATAAATAATCTTTAGATATTGAGAATAACATTATTAGTGCAATGTTGTGAGATTACCTTACTTAGAGATATTTATTACTATGAAAAAATTCATGGCAAGGTCACATTTGAATCCAGGCCTTCTCTGTGCAGACAACATATATTTTATCCACCATACAGTTCCCTCTCTTTCAAGCTCAGCAAAAAAAAAAGAATAGTAGTAGCAACTTTTTAACTATCAATTGAGCATCAGTTACGATTCTTCATTTAAAATGAAGTATTGGATGACATGAATAATGGTTTAAAACTTTCTTTCAGATTAGTGAATTAAAAGATCCTCTGGCTGTATTACAAGAAATCAACAAGAACAGCATAGGGCCCATTAAACCAGTTGAAGTAATTTCTTATGTTGAAATGTTATCTGTACCCCTTTCCTTGCTGAGTATCACAAATTATACCATTTCTGACGAGAAGCTTCGAGATCAAACTCTTAACGTGAGTGAACTGGGATTTAAAGTTTTGGTTACGTACAAGGTATCTTGTTCAGGATACAGCATAGAAAGTTAACACAATATTTTTTTATTAACCCAACAGGAATTTGTTAGTACTGTAAATAATTTTGTTCAGGAAGATAAGAAGGCGGCTTGGGAAGCTGTCCCAGCAGACAACAGAAGAAAAAGCCTCACCAAATTGATTCATGCTGCTGAGGAAACAACAGCCCTCCTATCTCAGAACTTCCCAAAGATGGCAGAAGTAGAAGTTAATGTTAGTGATATGGGTATGCACAAGGAAACAAAAAATATACTGAAGATGGGTTGTTCTTCTTGCTTTCCTTTTTTTTTTTTTTTTGCATTCCTTGCAACAAATTGTTGATGTTAGAACCAGAATCGTGAGTTTGTTCTCAACTGTTGAAATCCAATGGATGTGAGCTATTTATTCTTGGTATTTAGAATTGAATGGGAGGCTATGTAACCTCTTGGCTTTGCACATCTAACCCTGCCACTGATTTTCAGGCATGTATTAGGAAGAAGCTTAGCTAAACCTTTTACCGGAGATGAATGGCTAGGCTGCACTCATTTCTTCTCTAACCTAATTATCAGTCCCATTTCTTAAGATGAACAGCTTCTGGCTTGTGGGTAACATGAAAGCCCTTAACCTCTTTCAAGAAGAGAAATAGCTCCCCAAGCAGCCTATGAATTTGTTTCATTATAGTCTCTTAACACACGAGGAGTATACGGGTAGTCTTTGACTGACAACCACAAATGAGCCCAAAATTTCTGTTGCTAAGTGAAACATTAGTTCAGTGAATTTTACCCCACTTTATGATCTTTTTTTTGCCAAAGCTGTTAGGTGAATCACTGCAGTTGTTAAGGTAGTAATGTGATTGTTAAGTGGATCTGGTTTCCCCATTGACTTTGCTTGTCAGGAAGGTTGCAGAAGCTGATCACATGACTCCAAGGCACTGCAACTGTCATAAATATGAATCAAGTATCTGAATTTTGATCATAGTAATGCTGCAACATTCAGAATTGTGAAAAATGGTCTTGTCACTTTTTTCAGTGCCACTGTAACTTCGAAAGGTCACTAAATGAATGATTGTAAGTTGAGGACTACATGTAGTTCTTTCAATTGGCTAAATGCATGAATCAGAATAGAAAAAGGCCAGAGGTGGTATTCAGTAGGTTCTGACCAGTTCTGGAGAACCGGTAGCAGAAATTTTGAGTAGTTTGGAGAACCGGTAGCAGAAATTTTGAGTAGTTCAGAATACCACTTCTGACTGGCCCTGTCCCCATCTATTCTCTGCCTCCTGATCAGCTGGGTCTTCTTTTGTTACTCTGCACAGGAGAACAGAGCTGGAAAGCAGGTTAGTAGAGTGGGGAGAGAATGGGGATTTTACAGCATCCTTCCCCTGCCACGTCCACCAAGCCACACCCACCAAGCCACACCACACCACCACTCCCACCAAACTACGCTCACAGAACTGGTAGTAAAAGAATTTGAATCCCATCACTGGAAAAGGCCTATTCTTTCCTGACTTTCAAACCATCCATATTCTCCTCATATCATCCCTCAATAGTAGAGGTGGTATTCAGCAGGTTCTGACCAGTTCTGGAGAACCAGTAGTGGAAATTTGGAGTAGTTCGTAAAACTGGCAAATACCACCTCTGACTGGCTCCACCCCCATCTATTCTCTGCCTCCTGAGTCTCAGCTGATTGGCTGGGTCTTCTTTTGTTGCCATGTGCAGGAGAATGGAGCTGGAAAGCAGGTTAGTGCGGTGGGGAGCAGTAGTAGGATTCAAAAAAAAATTACTATCAGTTCTGTAAGCATGGCTTGGTGGGCATGGCATGGCTTGGTGGGTGTGGCTTGGTGAGCATGGCTCAGTGGGCATTGCAGTGGAAGGATACTGTAAAATTTCCATTCCCTCCCCAGTCCTGGGGGAAGGTTACTGCAAAATCCTATTCCCTCCCTACCCCACTAACCTGCTTTCCAGCTCCGTTCTCCTGTGCAGAGCAACAAAAGAAGACCCAGCCGATCAGCTGGGACTCAAGACGCAGAGAATAGATGGGGCAGGGCCAGTCAAAAGTGGTATTTGCTGGTTCTGCAAACTACTTAAAATTTCTGCTACCGGTTCTCCAGAACTGGTCAGAATGTGCTGAATACCACCTGTGGTAGGGAGGGAATGGAATTTTGCTGTATCCTTCCCCTGCAGTGGGGTGGGAATGGAGATTTTACAGTATCTTTCATCTGCCATGCCTACCAAGCCATGCCCACCAAGCCAAGCCATGCCCACCTGGCCACCCACAGGACTGGTAGTAAAAAAATTTGAATCTCACCACTGCTCAACAGTGATAGCAGTGCTCCAGTATCTCAGGGTTGCCATAAAGAAGAGGGAGTCAAGTTATTCTCCCAAGCAATTGAGGGAAGGAAAAGAAGCAATGGGTGGAAACTAATCACTAGGGCCCAGCAGAGATTATACTACATGAGACTTCTCAGAAAACAACTGAATGAAAAACTGCTGGTGACTTTCTACCGCTGCACAATAGAGAATATTTAACTTACTGTACCTCTGTATGGTTTGCCAATTGCATAGTGGCAGATAGGAAAGAACTCCAGAGGGTTAATGTCATTGCCCAGAAGATCATTGGTTGCCCTCTCCCCTCTTTGGAACAGCTTTATAGCTCCCGCTGCCTTAAGAAAGTTCAAAACATTCTCAAAGATCCACCTCATCCTGGCAACTCCTTTTTTTTAACCATTGCCATCTGGCAGACAGTACAGAATAATAAAAACAAGAACAAATAGGCTGAAAAACAGCTTCTACCCCAGGGTAGTAGCTCTTTTGAATTCTGCTGTATAGTGCAGTATTGATGTGGTGTTGCGGGTTTCAGTTCAACGTGTGGCGGGTGAAGGGTGTGTGTTTGTGTTTATTTTCATGGTCATGATGTGCACTGAAGATGGTGTTTGATTTCGTTGTACTTCGTGCAATGAAAATAAACTAAACTAAGCTAAACTAAACTAATCAAGGAGAGAAGCAACAGAGAACTAAGAAGAGGTTTCCTGATAGTTAGAACAATTAATCAGTGGAGCAACTTGCCTTCAGAAGTTGTGAATGTTCCAACACTGGAAGCTTTTACAAAGAGATTGGACCACTATTTTTCTGAAATGGTATAGGATTTCCTGCCTGAGCAGAAGATTGGACTAAAAGACCTCTGTTGTGTATGCATAAAGATTTAATAAAGTGTGAGCTTGGAGTAAGTGCAGGGTTCTGGCCCTGCACTTCTGATTGGCTTTTAAGCGGCCGGACCGGATTGGCCCGTTCCGGGGAATCCGATTGGCCCTTAACAAAGAGTTTCTATTGGTTATAAGAGCTAGCGCTCCTAGCTCGTTATTGGTTAAAAGTTACAGGGTTTGCCTATATAAGGCGGGTTTAACTGCTATAGAAATAATAAGAAGTCACAATGTAAATAAAGAGCTGAAGTTCACCGTTCAGAGGCTTGTCTCCATTCTTTCTCGCCCATGCTCAAAACTTAACACTGGCGACGAGGATGGGATTTGGAGATATCTGAACCAATGAAACTTCGAAGAACACCGAGCACGTGACAGACGACGCCAACAACAGAACCATGTCTGGCAGCATCGTACCACCCGCTCCGTTCGATCCAGCACAGGAAGACTGGGAGTCTTACATGGATCACTTCCAAATGTTCTTAGAGACGAACAACTTAAAGGACGCCACAGCCAGGAAGAAACGGGCGGTGTTCCTAACACATTGCGGTCCAACCGTATTTAAGATGGCTAAAGCACTAGCCAAACCCCGAGAAGTGAAGGCCATGGATTGGGATGACCTCGAACCTATCCTATGAGACCACTACGCCCCGACCATGCCTACGCTCGTGAGATGCCACGAGTTTTATCAGAGGAGCCAGAGAAAGGGAGAAAGCATGGCCGACTTCATAGCAGAAATTTGGGAGGCCTCCCGAAATTTGGGAGGCCTCTGCGGATTTGCCGATTTAGAAGAAGCACTAAGAGATCACATAGTTCTAGGACTAGATGCACCAGGCATCCAAAGCAAGCTGATGGTGAAAGGCGACATCAGCCTTGCCGACACCATCGCCGATGCTACTGCAGCAGAAGCAACCAGGAAGTTGGCTGCACAACTATGCCAAAACCGCGCTCCGGTACCACCACCGGCCAGCGACATCTCACCTAGTTCAGAAGGGCAGCTTGCGACAATGCACCATGAGGACCTCTCTTCATCGTCAGACAGCGACGAAGAAGGGGTCCATCGACTGCGGTCTGACCGGGACCATCACCCGAAGCCCTTACGCCCTTGCGCTGGTTGTGGAGCCAACCACGCCAGGTCCAAATGCAAATTCCGCGACGCACTCTGCCATGAGTGCGGGAAACGAAGCCACATCGGACGGGTCTGCCGCAGCTTGCCAGGATCCAGCCAGGACTCAAAAGAGGCTAACTATCACCAATCGACAGGAAACCATCCTGTACGGCGAGAGCCAGTAAACCACTCCTACAGAAATCGAGCTTTGCAGAGAGAAGAGGCTCACCATACTATCACCATCGGTCACACCTCAGCCTTGTTCACTAAGAAAATCCGAGTCACAGTAGCCATCGAGAACCAGCCTTGACACATGGAGGTTGACTTGGGATCGTCCCTCTCGATGGTGTCCTGGAAGACACTCAAGCAACTCATCCCCACAATTCAACACCAGGATCTCCGCTCCCAATGCCTTATCCTCAAGGACTACCAAGCGAATCGAATCCCCGTCATCGGTTCCTGCCGAGTCCGAGTCTCCTTCAAGAAGCACACAGCATACTTACCTTTAATGGTCATCGATAGAGATAGGCCTAGCCTACTGGGCTTCCAATGGTTCGCGCCACTCGGCATTGAAGTGTCTGGCATAAACCGAGTCAGCGGCGGTGACTGGGAGGAAGACCTTATCTATGAGTTCAGGGACGTCTTCGCGGACAGCTTAGGCGAGTACAAGGGGACCCCGATTTCATTCAGTCTAGATCCAAAAATAGCTCCCATCTGTCTAAAGCCCCGTTGAGTTCCATTTGCCTTAAAATCGAAAATCGACGAACAACTCGACAAACTGATAGTTCAGGGGGTGTTAGAGCCCATCGATCACTTCCCTTGGGAAACCCCAATTGTAACACCCATTAAGCCAGATGGGTCAATCCGAATTTGTGGGGACTACCGGGCCACTTTGAACCACGCCCTGCAGCAGAACACTTATCCAGTTCCGGTGGTGCAGTATCTCCTCCATTCCTTGGGGGGCGGGAAAGTCTTCCCTAATTAGATTTAGCTCAGGCATATCAGCTATTACCAGTAGATGAAAAAACGGCACAGGCCCAAACTATTGTGATGCACCGAGGTGCCTTTAAATGTACCCGGCTGCAATTCAGAGTTAGTGTAGCCCCGGGAATTTTTCAGAGCCTTATGGAAAGGTTATTGCAAGGAATTAAAGGTGTGGTCCCCTATTTTGATGATGTATTAATCGCAGCCCCTACAAAAAAAATCTTACAGGACCGGTCCTAAAAAAATTCCAAGAGGCCAGTCTTAAGGTTAACAAAAACAAATGTAAATTGTGTACTGACAGTGTTGAGTTTTTAGGGTACCTGATTGATAGCCAGGGCATTCACCCTACCGAAAGTAAACTAAAAGCGATAAAAAATGCTCCCAGGCCACGGAACAAGGCCGATCTCCAGGCGTTCCTAGGCCTCATCAATTTTTATAATGTATTTTTGCCGCACAAAGCAACGGTCGCTGAACCGTTACACCGGTTGTTAGATAAAAAAGCAAATTGGCTTTGGGGTTACCGAGAAGAACAGGCGTTCCGAAATGTTAAAAAAAACTGCTCACTTCTGACTCTGTACTCATACAGTATAACGAGACTTTGCCGTTAGTTCTAACATGTGATGCATCGCCTTTCGGGGTAGGCGCTATTTTGAGCCATGTACTGCCTAATGGGAACGAAGCCCCTGTTGCATATTTTTCAAAGACTCTTTCAAAAACTGAGCGAAACTATGGACAAATCGATAAAGAAGCCCTAGCAATTGTCTCACTGTGAAAAGATTCCACGAATACGTGTATGGCCAGGCTTTTACTGTTGTGACTGACCACAAACCATTATTGGGGATAATAGCTGAAGATAAGCCGACTCCCTACATATTATCCCCTAGGATGACCCGATGATCAGAATTCTTAGCTGCTTATAACGATCGGCTGCAATACCACCCGGGGAAAGCCATTCCCCACGCCGACGCATTGAGCCGAGCACTGCTTCCAGAGACTCTCGACGATCCTGCACCAACGGTAACCACGTTGCAAATCGAGGCACTCAACTCGCCGCCACTAACCGCCCGAGATATCATGAAAGAAACCAAACGCGACCACACCCTAGCACGAGTCCTAAGCTGGGTAGAACGCAGATGGCCATTGGACCAGTTATCAGATGACTTCACACCATTCAAGACTTGATAAACCGAGCTCTTCTCCCAGAAAGGCTGTGTCATCTGGGGTGATAGAGTCGTTATCCCAGAACGAATCCAGAAAGCGCTGCTGAGAACCTTGCACGATGGCCACCCCGGCATCGTGCAAATGAAAGCCCTTGTGCAAAGCTACGCATGGTGGCCGGGCATTGACAAGCAAATTGAACAGTGGGTTAAAGCTTGTCCCAAATGCCAAGAAGTCAGCAACGCCCCACCAAAAGCCATGCCTACTGAATGGGACATACCACGTGGACCCTGGTCCCGAATTCACTTGGACTTCGCGGGGCCAACCAAAGGCCACACCTTCTTGCTTACCGTCGACGCCTACTCAAATTGGCTCAAGATCCATCGCATGACAACTACGACCTCCGAGGCGGTTATCAAAACCTTAGACAAACTCTTTGCAACCCACGGATTACCAGACGTCCTGGTACCCGATAACGGCCCTCAATTTACTGCACTAGCGTTCGAGCAGTCCTCGCTGACCACGGCATTTGCCATGCGCTCACCTTGCCTGGGCACCCTGTGACCAATGGCAAAGCAGAATGTATGGTCCAATTTGTGAAGAAAACCTTGCAGAAGGTAGACTACGACAACATTGACGACAAGGTCAATCGAATCCTCTTCTTGCAACACATCACCCCACATAGCGTCACCAACAAAACTCCCACCGAACTGCTAATGGGACGAAAGCTCCACTCCCACCTCGACCGGTTTCACCCAGCTTACGAACCGGAGAAACCACTAGGATCCTGCAGCCGCTGTCATACCTTCCAGGTAGGAGACTTGGTATATGCTAAAAACCTATCGAGCGACCCGTTGTGGGTGGAAGCGACAGTAATACGTTTAACCGGCCCCAGATCCTACCTTGTACAATGCCTTGACGATAAACTTTGGAAACGTCATATCGATCAATTACGATTGTGGCTTCCAGTGGCCAGTCCGCAACTCACCTATGACCAAACTGAGGGGGGGGAGGTACGGAAGAAGATGAATTCCTAGAGAACCCGTTTGAAGGAAACGACGGCTTGATAGAAACTCAGGAAGTGGAGCCGGAGGGAGAAATGGTTGCACCTCAGGAAATTGCAGAGAATGTGGGCAACAACGTAGAAGTGAACTCTGAACCAGAAACAGCCCCACTGCCAAACAACGATCTACCTCAGCGTGATTGTAGCCAGCTGATACAATGGAAATCAAAGAGACTAATAAGACAACCATCCTACCTAAGGGACTATGTAACTGCGCCCTGCAAATAAGAAGCCAGGGGGAAGGGGTGTTCTGTATGCATAAAGATTTAATAAAGTGTGAGCTTAGAGTAAGAGCAGGGTTCTGGCCCTGCACTTCTGATTGGCTGTTAAGGGCCCATTCCGGGGAATCCGATTGGCCCTTAACAGAGAGTTCCTATTGGTTATAAGAGCTAGCGCTCCTAGCTCATTATTGGTTAAAAGTTACAGGGTTTGCCTATATAAGGCAGGTTTAACTGCTATAGAAATAATAAGAAGTCACAATGTAAATAAAGAGCTGAAGTTCACTGTTCAGAGGCTTGTCTCCATTCTTTCTCGCCCATGCTCAAAACTTAACAACCTCCACGGTCCCTTCCAACTCTGTTATTCTATTCTATTCTTTAGGAAAAGGGACAACCTATTTCTTGGGTGCTTGAAAAGCCTTTAATGAGGACCTGCATATCAAAAACCATCATTCTTTAAAAATAAATAACTCAACCAAAATTCTGCATAAGAAGGAATATGAAGCGAAGTAATTCCAACCCACCAGTCAAAAATTTGTTTTGTTTATAACAAAATTGCTCATTGACTTTTCAATTGTTTTACAGGGGATTAAAGCACTGGACTGAAATGTTAAGCTAAAAGATTTCATGTGCTACTTTCTCATTTCTACTCTCCGGATTGAGGATGGGGATGATATTTGGTCTGTTTTTGACAACAAATATCATTATAGTCCAATGCAGTTGAATTGCATGCCTTTATCTTCGCATAAACGCACACTGAATGGATTTCAAAATAAATACTGTCAAAGGTATTGTCTCTTGTGCTTTTAAAGAAATTGGTATTCACTTTCAGAAATGCATTTTTAATAAAGTGGAAGCTCTTCTGAAGGCAGCTTTCGTTATTCTTTACCAAACTTCACTTAATGCAAAGCAAATTAGAGGTTACATTTTTTTCCCCAGGCAAAAAATGAGAAGGTACAAATATGGAATTAAAGGACATCCACCTACCATGAATAATGTGGTCCTAAAGTTTAAAGCACATGAGCAAAATATTAAAGAGCTATAGATTAGTATTGGGGATGAGACAAAAAGGACAAAGAATGAAATATATAGCATGACATCATGTTAATTCATTAATATTATGCATTAATATATGTGCATAATATTAATACTGACATATTAATTGAAGTACCTGAACATTGTGATTCAAGCACATCATAGGATCATTCACATAATTTGATATGCTGTTATTTGGGCACCAATGTATTTTGCTGTGGATTTTAGAGTTTTTTGAAACATTAATAACATTGTGCTCTTTGAATCTGTAATGACTGTAAAGCCCTGTGTATAGGTAGTCCTTGACTTACAACATTTCATTTAGTGCAAGTTTGAAGTTACAGTGACTGAAAAAAAAGTGAATTATGACTGTTTTTCACATTTATGACCGTTGCAGTATCCCCTATGTCACATAATCAAAGTTCATATGCTGGGCAACTGACCATATTTATGATGGTTGCAGTGTCCTGGAGTCATGTGATCAGCTTTTGCAACCTTCTGACAATCAAAGTGTTAAGTCTGGAGCATGGGTGCGAATAATGGAGACGAGCCGGTAGAAACAGTGAACTTCAAACTCTTTATTTACATGGTGTGAAAGCTCAAACTGGAGGGCTGCTATAGCCTTCCTTATATAGGCAACTTATTAACTATTCAACCAATAGCAATCCTGGAGTGCAAGCTCTGTTAACCAATGAGAATGGCCTATTAATGGCCAATCAGATGCTCCTGAATGGACCAATCCGATCCTGCCATTAACAGCCAATCAGAAGTGCAGGGCCAGAACCCTGCACTTGACTTCAAGCTCAAGATAACTTTATTTGGCATTATTCATTCACAACACCCCTTATCCCCGGCTTCTGCCCACGGGGTGCGGTAACATTGTCCTTGAGGTAGGACGGTTGTTTTATCAGTCCTTTTGATTTTCGCAAAGTGCCTGGTGGTTGGCTGCACTTCTGTTGAGGTAGATCGTTGTTTAACAGTAGGGGTGCCTCTGGTTCCAAGTTTGCATTCCCATCATCACCGATATCACTGGCCACTCCCTGAGGTGAACTCACTCCGGTCCCTGGTTCCTGTTCCTACGTTTCAGTTCCATTTTCAGTCCCTTCAAAAAGGTTTTCCTCTAGTTGCAATTCGTTTTCCTCTGTATCTCCCCCCCCCTCAGTTTGGTCATAAGGGAGTTCGGAATTGCGTGACGGTAGCCGCGATCGTAGTTGATCTATGTGGCGCTTCCAAAGTCTATCATCAGGGCACTGAACGAGGTATGATCTTGGGCCGGTTACGCAGATTACGGTCACTTCTACCCACAGGGGATCGCCCAATAGATTTTTAGCGAATACTAAATCGCCTACCTGGAAGGTACGACATCGGCCACTGGATCCGAGTGGCTTTTCTGGTTCGTAGGCTGGGTGTAACCAATCGAGGTGAGAGCGGAGCTTTCGTCCCATTAGCAGCTCGGTGGGAGTTTTGTTGGTGACACTGTGAGGTGTGATGTGCTGTAGGAAAAAGATTCGGTTGATTTTCTCGTTGATGTTGTCGTAGTCTATCTTTTGTAAAATCCTTTTGACGAATTGTACCATGCGCTCAGCCCTACCGTTGGCCGCAGGGTGCACAGGCGAAGTGAGTGCATGTCGGATACCGCGGTCAGCCAGGTACTGTTCAAAAGACAGCGCAGTAAATTGGGGCCCGTTGTCGGATACCAGAACGTCTGGTAATCCGTGGGTTGCAAACAGTCTTTCCAGTCTTTTGATGACCGCTTCGGTGGTCGTATTCCTCATTTGGTGAATCTCGAGCCAATTCGAGTAGGCGTCAATGGTTAGCAAAAACGTGTGGCCTTTGGTCGGCCCAGCAAAGTCCAGATGGATGCGGGACCAGGGTCCCCGCGGCGTCTCCCATTTGGTTGGGGTTGTCTTTGGTGGAGCGTTGCTTACTTCTTGGCATCTCTGGCAAGTTTTTAGCCACGATTCAATTTGTCTGTCGATGCCTGGCCACCACGCGTAGCTTCGTGTGAGGCCCTTCATGCGCACGATGCCAGGGTGGCCATCGTGCAAGGTTCTTAGCAGTGCCTGTTGGAGTCGTTCTGGGATAACAACTCTATCGCCCCAGATGATACAGCCCTTCTGTAAGAACAACTCTGTTTGATGGCTTTTGAATGGTGCAAAGTTGTCTGGTACTTGGTCCAATGGCCATCCGCGTTCCACCCATGTGAGGACTCGTGCTAAGATGGGGTCGCGTTTTGTTTCTCTCACGATGTCACGGGCAGTTAATGGCGGCGTATGGAGTGTCTCGATCTGCAACATTGTCATCGTTGGTACAGGATCGTTGATGGTTTCAGGGAGCGGTGCACAGCTCAACGCGTCGGTGTGGGGAATGGCTTTACCGGGACAATATTGTAGCTGATAATTGTAGGCAGCCAAAAATTCTGACCAGCGGGTCATCCTGGGAGAAAGTATGTAGGGAGTTGGCTTGTCCCCAGCGATGATCCCCAGCAATGGTTTGTGGTCAGTTACAATGGTAAAAGCCCGGCCGTACACGTACTCATGGAATCTTTTAACAGCTGATACAATTGCCAGGGCCTCTTTATCAATCTGGCTGTAATTTCACTTTGTTTTTGAGAGCATTTTTGAAAAGTAAGCAACAGGGGCTTCGCTACCATTAGGTAATACATGGCTCAAAATGGCGCCCACTCCAAAAGGCAATGCATTACATGTGATATTTAACGGTAAAGTCTCATTGTACTGCATTAGTACAGCGTCAGAAGTCAGTAGTTGTTTTACATTATGGAATGCCTGCTCTTCTCTGTGACCCCATACCCAAATTGCTTTTTTATCTAGTAGGCGATGTAAAGGTTCAGCGACAGTTGCCTTGTGTGGCAAGAATACATTATAGAAATTAATGAGGCCTAAGAACGCCTGGAGGTCGGCTTTGTTACAGGGTCTGGGAGCGTTTTTTATTGCTCTCAATTTGCTATCGGTAGGGTGAATACCCTGACTGTCAATTAAGTACCCTAAGAATTCAACACGATCTGTACACAGTTTGCACTTATTTTTTTTGACTTTCAGGCCTGCTTCTTGGAATTTTTGTAAAACCAGTCTTAAACGATTCCATAAAATTTTTGGAGTGGGGGCAGCAATGAGCACATCGTCAAAATAGGGGACAATGCCTTTGATCCCCTGCAATAGTCTCTCCATTAGGCTCTGAAAGATCCCTGGGGCTACACTGACTCCGAATTGAAGCCACATACACTTAAATGCACCTCGGTGTGTTGCGATAGTCTGCGCCTGTGCCGTTTTTTCATCAACCGGCAGTTGCTGATAAGCCTGAGCTAAGTCTAGTTTAGCGAAGACTTTTCCACCCCCCAGGGAATGGAGGAGGTATTGCACTACCGGCACCGGATATGGATTTTGTTGCAGGGCGTGGTTTAGGGTGGCTCGATAGTCCCCACAAATTCTAATGGAGCCGTCTGGCTTAATTGGGGTCACGATTTGTGTTTCCCATGGGGAGTGGTCGGTTGGCTTTAAAACTCCCTGGGCTATCAACTTATCAAGCTGTTCGTCAATTTTTGGCTTTAGAGCGAACGGGACTCGATGAGGCTTAAGGCGGATGGGAGCTATCTTTGGATTAACGCTAAAGAATATCGGGGTCCCCTTGTACTCGCCTAGCTTTTCCGCGAAGACATCCCTGAATTCGTGGGCGAGGTCTTCTTCCCAGTCACTGCTGCCGATTCGGTTAATGCCTGCCACTTCAATGCAGAGTGGTGCGAACCATTGCAGGCCTAACAGGCTAGGCCGGTCCTTGTCAATCACCGTCAGGGGTAAGTACACCATGCGGTTCTTGAATGCAACCCGACTCTACTGGATCTTATGACTGAATCCAGTTCTCCTGGTAGTCCTTTAACATGAGCCATTGGAATTGAAGGTCTTGGCACCGGATAGTGGGGATGAGTTGCTTGAGGGTCTTCCAGGAGACCATTGACAGAGACGACCCCGAGTCAATTTCCATTTGGCAAGGTTGATTTTCGATGTCCACTTTGACCCGAATTTTATTAGCGTCTAGTGAAGAGGCGTGGTCGATAGTGAGTGTTTGGTGGGCCTCTTCCTGTCTCGTTAGGCGATTCACGGGTCGGTTTCTGTAGGAGTGGTTTGTTGGTTCTTGCCTTACAGGGTGATTTCCTGTCGATTGGCAGAGATTGGTACCCTTCGCGGTCTGGCTGGGTCCGAGGAGACTTCTGCAGACCTGTCCGATGTGGCCTCATTTCCCGCACTCGTGGCAGAGCACGTTGTGGAATTTGCAATCAGAGCGGTAATGGTTGGAGCCGCAGCCAGCGCATGGTTGCTGGGACTTCGGGTAATGGTTCCGATTGGACCGCAGGCAATGGACCTCTTCTTCGTCGCTGTCTGATGATGAAGAGAGGTCCTCATGGTGGGTTGTCTGCAGCTGCCCTTCTGCCTTAGGTGAAACTTCGCTGGCCGGTTGGTGTGCTGGAGCGCGATTTTGGCATAGTTGGGCAGCCGACTTCTTGGTCGCCTCCGCTGCTGTAGCTTCAGCTATGGCGTCTTTAAGGGTGATGTCGCCCTTTGCCATTATTTTGCTCTGTACATTTAGAGCGTCTAACCCAAGAACTACTCAGTCTCTCAAAGCCTCCTCTAGGTTGGTGAAATCGCAAAGGCCTCCCATGTTCCGGAAGTCTGCAACGAAATCAGCAACGCTTTCTCCTTTCCGCTGGTTTCTTTTATAGAACTCATGTTGTCTTACGAGCGTTGGAACGGTCGGTGCGTAGTGGGCCCTTAGTAGCGGTTCGAGGACGTCCCAGTCCATGGCCTTCACTTCAGCCAGTTTCGCTAATGCTTTAGCCATTTTGAATACCGTCGGGCCGCAGTGCGTTAGGAATACCGCCTGTTTCTTCCCAGTTGTGGCATGCTTCAGATTATTCGTTTCCAAAAACATTTGAAAACAGTCCATGTAGGACTCCCAGTCCTCTTGAGCTGGATTGAATGGAGCGGGTGGTACTGCGCCGCCGGACATGGTTCCACCGTTGTGCGCTTCAGCCACGTGCTTAGTTGTCTTCATCGTTGGCTCTGATGTCATCCAATCCCACCTTCGTCGCCAGTGTTAAGTCTGCAGCATGGGTGCGAATAATGGAGACGAGCTGGTAGAAACAGTGAACTTCAAACTCTTTATTTACATGGTGTGACAGCTCAAACTGGAGGGCTGCTATAGCCTTCCTTATATAGGCAACTTATTAACTATTCAACCAATAGCAATCCTGGAGCGCTAGCTCCATTAACCAATGAGAATGGCCTGTTAATGGCCAATCAGATGCTCCTGAACGGACCAATCCAATCCTGTCATTAACAGCAAATCAGAAGTGCAGGGCCAGAACCCTGCACTTGACTTCAAGCTCAAGATAACTTTATTTGGCATTATTCATTCACAACACCAAGTGAATGGGGAAATAAAATTTACTTAACAACTGTGTTACTAACTGAATAACTGCAGTGATTTGCTTAACAAATTTGGCAAGAAAAATCGTAAAATGGGGCAAAATTCACTCCACAAGTTCTTGCTTGGGTTCTATTGTGGTTGCATATCAAGAACTGCCTGTAATAATTCTTGCAGAACTTTATACCTGTGTTTTCCCCAAAATAAGATCCGGTCTTATTTTCTTTGGGGTCCCAAAATAGGCACTAGGGCTTAATGTTGGGGAAACACGATTTCAGGGTGATCAACCCAGCTGGATGCCCTGCCCCTCCCAGTGCACATGCCAGAGCTAGCAAGTGTGCAGGCACCCAAGTATCCATCAGCAGCCACAACCTGCTGATCCCTTAGTCAGCTGTGTGAGCGGAAGGCACGGACCAGAAGGCAGGCAATCCCAATGTGTGGAGCTCAGAGACATGAAGCTGCCCACTGCTCTGGCTCACCACTGCTCAGCTTTCCCATGGCCCATGTGTTGCCTGCCTCCCCCCACCTCTGCTTCCACCTGCTGTTTGCACTCAATCCATCTATGCTATGTTGGCTACAGCTGCTGCCACACACGTGCACTCACCTCCTCCTATGCTGGCCACACCAACTCCCTTCACTAGGACTTATCTTTGGCATAGGGCTTATATTAGGTATATGCATAAAAACCCAAGCTGAGGCTTATTTTGGGGGGAGTAGGTGGTATTTTCAGGGAAACACAGTATGTAAGCTAGTCGTCAGTATAATTGCTACTCACAAAGATATTATTCCCCTTTTTTCTTTTTCAGCTGTAAGACTTTATACTTTTGACACAGAGAAGGTGAACCTCATCAACCAAAATACTCAAATGGGAGGAGACAGTATTAAGATCTCTGCAAAGAAAAAGGAAATATCTGCTGCTAAAGGTTAGGAAGATGGTTTGGGCTTGTTGGTACAATAGGTGGATTCAGTGGAAAACCCTCCCTTTTTCTGAGAATCATCAGCACATTGTTCCAGTTGCAGTGTAAGCAAATCCAGTATAAAGTTGAATAGATGAAACAGAAAGTAGAAAACAAATCTAATGCCATGCTGGGATTTTCATTTTTACACTAATAAATTTTCCTAAGGATTTTGTGATCTGTTGCATACATTGAAAATGAGTTTGTGTAAACTACATTTGCCTACAACGAAACCTTTTCCTTAGATTTCAGGGGAGCAATCTTCTGCAAGCAGGAAATTTGTGAAAGTGCATTGCAAGTGAGAAAAACAAGGGCATGCAAAAACAGAGAGGTCTAACAGGAGCCATGCAATCTGAGTCTTTCGGGGCAGATGATGATTATTTGGGATATTTAATATATATCAATATATAAGATACTTTCCGTCCCTTAAATAAGTCATATATTCCCATAAAAATGAAATATAATTTTGCACAAAGTGATAGAGTAGTACATGATCTGGGGTGTATCATGACCTTGGAATCTAACCAAATGACTATAATTGCACAAATGGAAATCATACTATATATGTACACTGGGGGGGATGGTAATATTACTGCCTTATTGGTTTTGTTTTGTTTTTGTTTTACTTGAAATCGATAGTTTAAAAGTTTTCCCCCAGTCGGATGGACCTTCAATTTAGGAGGTCTTGTTAATGCAGTTTACAAAATATTGTTCTTTTAAAATAAATTGGAATGGAGTGGGAGGAATGCCAAAGAAATTAAACCTAAGCTTTACATTTTGACTATGTGACATATCTCTTACATTACATATGATTCATGGACTTGATTGCAGATGAGATTAAAAAAAGGTTCTGCAACCCTTGGTAAACAATTAGAATTCTTATTTTATGTGACCCTGGACAAAATATAGTTAGCTTACAAGCCAGTGTCAAACTCTGATTTCTGAAGTGGGCTTGCTTCCCTAATCACAGCTTGTGGTTCAGAGAAAATGTGGTTAATTGGTAATGGAAGCAAATATTTTTGAATGCCATTCTTGCAGCTCTGCCAAAGTATCAGAGTCTCCTTATGAGTTACATCTGAATCCTTTGTATGAGCCGACTCTGAAATTAGCCTCCTATTGATTGCTCCTTTCTCCATATTGTACACAATATTTAATGTGACTTTCTGTCTCAGCGGGAACACCAAACAAATGCTTTCAGAGCTTAGTGTTGATCACAATAAGGGGAGGCAAGATTCTTGACAAGGTATAAATGCACTTGGATATACTGTATTTAAGTTTAAATAATGAGAAGTAAGGAATTAAAATTACTGGATTTTAAAAACCAGTAATTTAAAGGGGTTTTTTTTATATTTCATAAACATTATGATCACCTTTCTGTCATTACTATTTTCAAGCAAAGTCACTTGTTAGGAAAAGATATTCAGTAGGTCTACATTCAGAATGTTGTCCATTTTATAAGAGCTGTACCGCTTGGAAAATTATTTTAACAGGGGATGTGTGAGGGGGCTAAAAAAAGAGAATGGCAGTCATGACTGTATGATTGACTGTATGAACTTTTTTTTACATTAACCTTTTGGGTAATGCATCCAAAAATGAGGTGGAGATTCACTTGCATAGTTGCAATGGGCAATGTGGACAACCCTTGTCTGGGACTGAAAACTAATCCCCTAACTCCTGGAACCTATAGTGTAATGAGCTAATAAAGGCGTTTAATAAAGTTTTAACAACCTTAAGTAAAAAGCAGGGTTCTAATCCTGCGCTTCTGATTGGCCGATAATAGCGACATCGGATTGGTCCTTTCTGGGACATCTGATTGGCTGTTAACGGGCCAACTCTCATTGGTTCAAGGGTTTAACACTTCCATGTTTTCATTGGCTAATAGGGCAGCAGCCAACCCTATAAAAGGGCTGCTGCTGCCCTCGGTGATTGCTCTGTTCAGTATGCTTAATAAAGAGTTGAAATTCACTGTTCACTGCCTCGTCTCCACTCCTTGCACCCATGCGCAGAACATAACACTGGCGACAAGGATGGGATGCGGAGACATCTGAGCTGATTGAACACTCACAGAGCACCAAACCGAGCACGTGGCTGAAGGCACATCGACAATGGAAAACATGTCCGGCGGCGCCATACCATCCGCTCCATTTGACCCAGCACAAGAAGACTGGAACTCGTACATTGACCAGTTCCAGATGTTTCTGGAGACCAACAACTTGAAGGATGCAACTACGGGGAAAAAGCGAGCAGTGTTCCTGACCCTTGCGGGCCTACCATCTTTAAGATGGCCAAGGCACTAGCAAAACCGGCTGAAGTGAAATCCATGGACTGGGACGTTCTCGCGCCCCTTCTACAGGCCCATTATGCAGCCGCCATACCAACACTTGTCCGAAGACATGAGTTTTATCAGAGGGACCAACGGAAAGGAGAGAGCGTCATAGATTTCATCGCAGACCTCCGGAACCTGGGAGGCCTCTGTGGGTTTACAGACCTCGAAGAAGCTCTGAGAGACTGAATAGTTCTGGGATTAGATGACCAAACGGCGCAGGCAAGATCATGGCCAAAGGGGACATCAATCTTGCCGATGTCATCAAAGACGCTACTGCAGCAGAAGCAACCAGGAAGTCGGCCGCCCGAATGCGCTGCACCAACGCACCGCTCCGTCAACTCGCCAACGATACCTCACCTCGCCGAGAGAGACACACAACAGCGGCCCACCACGAGGACCTCGAATCTCCATCAGAAAGTGATGAAGAGGAGGTCAACCAGCTCCGGTCCGAATGCGACCAACGCAACCCACGGAATTGAAGATTACCGCACCAATACGCAGGTTGTGGGGCAAACCACCCGCGATCAGATTGCAAATTCCTCAACGCGCTCTGCCATTCCTGTAGGAAAAGAGGCCACATCTGGAAGGTCTGTAGAAGCAAGCTGGAAGGAGGCCCTCATCCAGGAATTCCAGGACGTCTTTGCAGACAAACTAGGCGAGTACAAGGGGACCCCAATATCATTTAACCTTAGCCCTGAAGTAGGCCCCATCCGCCTTAAGCCTCATCGGGTACCTTTTGCCCTAAAACCAAAAATCAACGAACAGCTCGATAAATTAATAGCCCAGGGTGTTTTAGAACCAACTGACCATGCCCGTTGGGAAACCCCAATCGTAACACCTATCAAACCAGATGGATCGTTAAGGATTTGTGGGGACTACCGGGTCATCCTCAATCATGCCTTTCAACAGAATGCTTACCCGGTGCCGGTAGTTCCCTGGGGGGCGGAAAAGTCTTCACTAAACTGGATTTAGTGCAGGCATTCCAACAACTGCCTGTAGATAAAAAAAAAACCGCGGAAGCACAGACGATCGTGACGCACCGTGGCACTTTTAAATGCAACCAACTCCAATTCAGAGTGAGCATGGCCCCAGGGATTTTTCAAAGTCTAATGGAGAGACTTTTGCAAGGGATCAAGGGGGTCGTGCCATATTTTGACGACGTTTTAATTGCGGCCCCAAATAGAGAAGTACTAGAGAGGTGTCTTAAAATGGATCTCCAGAAATTTAAAGACTCCGGCCTAAAGGTTAAAAAAAAATAAATGTCAACTGTGTACAGAGAAAGTAGAGTTCCTGGGGCACCTAATCAATAAGCAAGGCATTCACCCCACTAATAGCAAATTAAGAGCAATCAAAAATGCCCCAAGACCCAAGAATAGGACAGACCTCCAAGCTTTCCTGGGGCTCATTAACTTTTACAACATCTTCCTGCCCCAGAAGGCGACCGTAGCTGAGCCCCTACATAGACTTCTCGACAAAAAAGCCACCTGGGTTTGGGGACACTGAGAGGAGCATGCATTCCGACAAGTGAAAAACTTACTAACCTGCGATGCTGTTTTAATGCAGTATAACAAGACTTTACCTTTAACCATTACATGTGACGCCTCACCGTTTGGAGTAGGAGCCATTTTAAGTCATGTGTTACCAAATGATAGAGAAGCCCCTATTGTCTATTTTTCAAGGACCTTATCGAGAGCTGAACGCAACTATAGCCAAATTGACAAAGAGGCTCTTGCTGTTGTATCTGTTGTGAAACGGTTTCATGAATATGTGTATGGATGAGCTTTTACTATTATTACCGATCACAAGCCTTTGCTGGGGATTATAGCAGGAGACAAGCCAACCCCCTATATATTGTCACCTAGAATGATTCGTTGGTCGGAGTTCTTAGCTGCATACAATTATAAATTGCAACACCACCCGGGGAAAGCCATTCCCCATGCTGATGCATTGAGCCGTGCCCCACTTCCGGAAACCGTTGACGACCCAGCTCCAACCCTCACGACACTCCAGATTGAAACACTACATTCACCGCCACTAACAGCCAGAGACATCACTATTGAAACGAAACGAGATCCTGTCCTGGCGCGAGTTCTCGGCTGGGTCGAATGAGGATGGCCAGTAAAACAAACCCCTGACGACTTCACCCCTTTCAGGAACCGGCAAACAGAAATTTCCTCGCAGAAAGGCTGCATCCTATGGGGAGACAGAGTCGTCGCTCCAGAGCGGTTACAATGAGCAGTTTTGAGAGCATTACATGACGGTCACCACGGCATCGTGCGTATGAAAGTGCTCGCACGAAGCTACGCGTGGTGGCTGGGCATCGATAAGCAGATCGAAACCTGGGTGAAGACTTGTCTAAAGTGCCAAGAAGTCAGCAGTGCCCCACCTAGAGCAACTCCAACGGAGTGGGAAACCCCCCAGGGGCCTTGGTCCCACATCCACATTGATTTTGCGGGACCTACTGAGGGACATACATTCCTCCTAACAGTGGATGCCTATTCCAACTGGCTCAAAATCCACAAGATGAAGACTACTACAACCGATTCAGTCATCCGCAAATTAAATAAACTATTCACAACACATGGACTGCCAGATGTTCTAGTCTCTGACAACGGACCCCAGTTCACCGCCCTGGCGTTTGAACAATACTTAGCGGACTGGGGTATCCGCCATGCGCTAACCTCGCCAGCACACCCTGCGGCCAATGGCAGGGCTGAGCGCATTGTCCAATTTGTTAAAAAAAAACTCTCCACAAGATGGACTATGGAGACATTGACGACAAACTAAACAGAATACTCCTACTCCAACACATCACCCCGCACAGCGTCACCAACAAGACTCCAGCTGAATTGTTGATGGGATGCAAGCTCCGCTCCCACCTCGACCTTCTCCACCCATCCTACACACCAGAGAAACCCTGTGGATCTAGCGGAAAATGCCATGAGTTCAAGGTAGGCGACTTCGTCTTCGCTAAGAACCTTTCTGGCGAACCATTATGGGTCGAAGCAACCGTAACCCAAACCACCAGACCCAGATCGTACCACGTGCAAACATTGGATGGAAAGATATGGAAACGCCATATTGATCAGCTTCGCTCTAGATTGCAACCCAGTCCCTGCGACTCCTGTGACTCTCAGACTGAGGGGGGAGGGGATGTCAAGGGAACCAAATTCGAGATGCTGGATGATGAAATCAAAGAATGTCAGCAGCCAGGTGCGTTCATTGAAGAAGAATCAGGGAGGGGTGATGTCTCGCCACAGGGAAACACCTCAACGGAGGCGAGCCCGCAGGAACCGGAAGACAACGATGACAGAATTAGTGGCGCCAAATCGTCCTGTGGGGATGCGGAACCGCCTATGCCAGATAAATCAAAAAACATTTCACCGGAACCAGACTACAGACAGGAACTGGTGGGACAGCGCAAATCTAATAGGCAATTGAAACTACTGGCATATCTACGCAATTACGTTACCGCACCCCTCAAACGGAACCCAGGGAGGAGGGGTGTTATGAACTAATAAAGGCGTTTAATAAAGTTTTAACAACCTTAAGTAAAAAGCAGGGTTCTAATCCTGCGCTTCTGATTGGCCGATAATAGCGACATCGGATTGGTCCTTTCTGGGACATCTGATTGGCTGTTAACGGGCCAACTCTCATTGGTTCAAGAGTTTAACACTTCCATGTTTTCATTGGCTAATAGGGCAGCAGCCAACCCTATAAAAGGGCTGCTGCTTCCCTCAGTGATTGCTCTGTTCAGTATGCTTAATAAAGAGTTGAAGTTCACTGTTCACTGCCTCGTCTCCACTCCTTGCACCCATGCGTAGAACATAACATATAGCCTCTTAAAATGTACAGTTGGAAGATTCACCTTCCAAAAATATGGACAATATTCTTTGATTGAATGTTTTATCATTAAATTTAATTGCTAATACTGGCACAGCCCTTACTGCTTTAAACATTTATGCCTGTTTCTTCAGTCTTTCCATAAGTGTTCTGCAAAATTTCCACTGTTTTGATATTCTTCTTGTCAGAGTTTTATAAAGGTCTTTTGATTGTTGTTTCCGTAGTGTTTTTTAAACATTATTTTACTATTTCTATTTTTTTTAAAAAAAATCAACAATCTTCTAACCACTAAGTATGTTTTGTTTGATGGATAGGCACAGTTGCAGTTGTATTTCTGCGATACGACAACATTGGAGCTCTGCTTTCATTACCACAGAATTTGTCCCTGGCAGAAAATACAGAGGATG
Source organism: Hydrophis major (assembly GCA_033807585.1). NCBI lineage: Eukaryota > Metazoa > Chordata > Lepidosauria > Squamata > Elapidae > Hydrophis > Hydrophis major. The sequence continues at coordinate 170,639,749 of CM066330.1, forward strand.
GAGAAACAGTAGGTTCATCTGTTATAGCTGTTGCAATTAGGTCCACCCCACCTGGACTGTATCCAGCTGAGAAAATAATATTTACTTTAAAACATGTACAGGTAAGATTTCCTTTTAAAACATCTCTCACTTAACACTGTAATTTTTCTATAGTGGGTTGCAAGTGCTGCTTTGGCAATACCCTTATAACTCTGTTGTTTGCCAATATGGCATAATATAATTAGAAGGGAAATTACAACATTGAGTTTAGCACAGCAAGTGCAAGGCAGGGAGTAGGAGTAGGTAGCTACTAAAAAGTGTGACTAGAAACTGACAAAAAGAATGAATGCATGGAAGTCTTATTACACATTTGTCAACAATGTGCAAGTGTAATCCAAGGCTCTTCCATGTTGAAGGCTATATGACTGTTTTTGAAAAAGAAAATAGCACCCAAGAAAAAAATTAATGAAGCACATTTTATAAGTGTAAAACAAAGGTTCATTTATAGAAATTGCACTATAGGAATAAGTAAAGCCTAGATCATTGGTTCCTACCATATACCCGGCAAGAAAAGAAAAAATAATTTCAGATTAGAAATCTCTTAGACAAGTAGTAATAGGTGAAGCAAACCCCTTAACACTCTAGCAGCACCCTACTGCCTCTGGTGATCAGTAGATTACACTGATCTTAGAGGGTCAGTGACAATATGTTTGTACTTCCAACACTTAATTCTGAGCATTTTTCCACTTGAAAAGTGGGAGGCTGTTGCATTCCTTATATTACTTAGCAAAGTACAACAACCACAAAGAATAAAATTTAAAAGGGCATCAAAGTGAATGGTGCCACTGTTTCTTATAGCCGTCAGCAATCACAGTGACAGTTTTACAGAATAGCTATATAATTCCAGATATTTCGTTTTGGATTACTTGCCATTATACAGTGATAGTACATAACAGCTGAGAGTACAGACTGATAAATATGGATTGAAAAGATGAACATTCTAATCCACACATAGCCATTAAACTCCACTACATATTCTTGGAAAGTAAGTGCTTCTTGATTTAGGCATTCTCATGAAGGTCAAAGACCTATTGTGAATTATTTGGAGGAGGTTCAGGGTATAATAACAACAACAACAACAACAACAACAACAACCCATGTGTGAACTTTGGAGGTAGAATGAGGGAGAGGGATGATAGAAGTACATTTTAAAAAAAATAGAGGAATTTTCCATAGATGTTAGAAGTTCAAGGTTGAAAGCAAGTCAAATATATCCAACAGAAAATAAAGTGTGTGTGTGTATGTATATATCTATGTATGTGTGTGTGTGTGCATGCATGCATGCATGTATGTATGTATGTACATACCTTGGCAAAATTAGGGCTACAAGGAGCAAGCAAATAATAATACAGTCATTTTGGATGGCTAAAAATAAAAAAAATGAGACAGCAACCTCTAACAAAAACCTAACTGTGATTCCTTATGGATTTTCCAATTGCATAAAATACAACTAGCATCTTGGTTCAGGCCCTAAGTGTTATGGTTCGCCGGCAGCCTATGCAGACAGCAGCAGAATTTGACAGTGGGGAAGAACGGGGACCAGTCCAGGAGTCTGTGAAGGATTCAGATCAGGGTACTGTGTCCAATGCAGAGATGGGGTCAGGACCATCTGCGAATTATGTGCTGATTCAAGAGCCTCCAGAGTCTGGCAGCAACAAGGCAGAAGAACAAGGGAAACCTGTTCCCAGTGCATGTGTGTGCAGAACTGCTGGAAAACAAGAGCAGCTAAGACAAAAGAGGTGACTTGGGAGTAAGGTTTGGAGGTGATTGCTCCTCCCCTAAGATATAAAGCAAGGTAGAGAAATCTTTGCAAAAAGCAAAGTCGTTTGCTCTGTTCAGATTAAATCTTGAAGCTCTGTGTGGACGTTGTACTTTGGTTGGTTTTTTACAGTTAATTTGGCACTTTAGTTGTTGGCAGCAATTCAAAGGAGACAAAGGTGGGTGCTTATCACAAGGAACTGTTTGGAACTCATTATGGGCTGGGAATGAACATAATTCCCAGTGTTGAAATAAAACAAGAGTTGTTTGGACTAAGTGTGTGCTTAATTATAGTCTCAGGAAGCCTTGGTCAGAATACTAAGTGAAAAGCCGGATCTTCAAGACTTTCCAAATTTCAGGGGTGAGGTTGTTCATTAGAAGAGGTTCACACAATTGTAGGCCATTTATCATTTTTAACACATTTTGTTTCTGCTCCAGACTGTGGGCAAAAAGGATGTTAAATGTGTATTTTGGAATTATTCAGAAGACACGATGGAAGGAAACTGGGCTACAGAAGGGTGTGAGAGGACTAACTCCAATAGCACACATACATCATGCAGTTGTAACCATCTTACTCATTTTGCAGTCTTGATGTCTTCAAATGGCTCGAAAGTTGTAAGTGTTGTTTTTTTTTAATTTAAAGACTATTTTTATTAGTGATTCCTATTTGGGGGTCATAAACCCCATACATGAGAAATATATTTTGCAAACAGATTCATCTCCTTCCCTTACCAGTTCCTTCTTAGGATTAGATATTTCTGTGCCTAGGTTGACCCTGGACATCACATTCTTAGAATCTCTAGATATCCATTGGTACAATTCGGTCCCTTTTCTATCTTACTTTATAGAGTTCACTGTTCATTTTCCATGGTTTATCATGGAACATCTCTTCTTTTTTAAATGGCCAGCTTTTACTTTTTGATACATCTTTATTTGGAAAAAAAATGGACCATTTTATACTGTAAAAAAATCTGAACTTGAAATGACCCTTCCATTTCAAAAGATATTCTCACCTACATTTAGTTGGAAGAAAGGTCCACTGGAAGTGAGAGACCTACACTAGCTATGAGCCCCTGCACTATGTTTCACAGACAATAGAAATTACTACAGTCACATGCCAAAGTTTCAGCATCCCTGGAAAAATTGTATGGATCAATGAAGTCTCTTTGACAGTCTGACTCTGCAATGTGACAAAGAGCATTATATTACCTATAGTTTAGCCTATCCTCCTGCAATCGCTACCTTGTTTTCCAACTGCCCCACTGATTGGTTCTTTGTGAAGTGAAAAAGAATTGACTGCTGCCCAAACTTTTTTTGTTCCTTGCCAAACTTATTCTGTGCAAGAACGATGGGTTTCATTAAACGCTTTTCTACGCATCACTTCTTAGTCTGTGTACTATAACTCAGAAAGCCATTAGAAAGACCCTCATTTGTCCTTCATCATTTTTAATATTCACAGCGTGTGCTCACTCCAGAGGTTTAGAATGAAGAACACACAGAAGTTTCACACTTTTCACACTTTGGAGATGACATTTTAGAAATTAGATTTTGCAGTGCTGACCTAGAGTTATGCTAATAAATTACATGAAAAGTAACTAAACTATGTGTTTCCATTTTCTTCATGTGCATATCCATTTTAGTGCCAACATTCTTCAATTATAACTTTAGAATATCTTTTTTTTTTAATTTATGAATGACACTGGAACATTCAGAAAGATTGTACAAAGATTATTTTGATATTCAGAAAGGGTACAATTGACATTAAAATGAAACCCACGTTAATTTCTCCTTCCTCTCTGCCAGTCACTTTGAATAATTTGAATAATAACAAAAAAGAGAGAGAAAAGTAAGTGAAAGGGAGGGAAGGGAAGGGAATGAGGGAAGGGAATGGAGGAGTGAGGGAGGCAGAGGAGGGGAGGGAAGGAAAGGAAAGGGAAACTATAACCAAGACTGAAATGGATAAACAAGACTAAAAGTAAACATTCTAGGCAAGAGATTTTTATTTATTTGCTGTATTTCTGAAACCAGGGAAAATCCATAAAATAGAGCAGGTGCTCCTGCCTTTTACATGCTATGATACATATATACACATGCAATATAGACAAACTTTGGTCAGGGGGGGGAAACAAAAATAAAGTTTTATTTAAATGTTCAAGTGGACTATCCTTTTTCTTCAATCCCAGGAAGCTAAGGATTATATTCTTACAAGAATCACTCAGCTTGGAATTATTATCTCATTGATTTGCCTCGCCATGTGCATTTTCACGTTTTGGTTCTTCAGCGAAATCCAAAGTACAAGAACAACAATTCATAAAAATCTCTGTTGCAGCCTTTTCCTGGCAGAGTTTATTTTTTTGATTGGAATTAATATGAACACTAATAAGGTGAGTATCATTTCTTAATGCCGAAAATGGTACGTTAAAGGGTGCCCACTTTCAAAGTTGTAGGTCCTAAAATGAGCCTTTGTGAGACTATGTGATGTCGCATGGCTTGTAACAGAATGTCATCACACAGATTGCATCATTTTTGTCATTTATGCAATGATGGCACAGTGTGCATATAATAGACAGTATCTGTGGGGTATCTCCCAGTCTTAAGGTGAATAATATAACCATTATATAATATAACCTTTAATATAACCATACCATTAGGTGAGTTTTAAAATCCTCATCTAACATTTCCAGCCAATTCAGTTCAGTTCAGATGTATAAATTCCACTGAATAATTCTTCTGCCTGTGGACTTCACGGAGAATTGAGACCTTCATTAATAAAAGTGAAGGCAGGCTCTTAATTGTTTAGACTGGCAATGTTCCAATACCAGCAAGAGTTCTGCCAATTTGTTTTATGGGTTGCTTTATTTTTAATCAGTATAGAAAAATGCTGCTTATCCACATTGCTGTAAGGAAAGCAAGAGGAATCTAAATATATCTCCAGGAAGAGAGAAAGCAGGTAGTCCTGGACTTACGACCAGAATTGAGCCCAAAATTTATTTTGCTAAATGAGAAATGTGTTAAGTGGGTTTTGTCCTGTTTAATGGCCTTTCTTGCCCCATTGGTTGAGTGAATTACTGCAGCGGTTAAATTAGTAACACAGTTGTGAAGTGAATCTGGTTTCCCCAATGGCTTTGCTCGTCAGAAGGTCACAAAAGGGGTATCACATGATCCTGGGACACTACAACCATCATCCATGTGAGTCAGTTGTCAAGCATCCAAATGTAAATCACATGAACATGGGGATACTGCAACAGTCATAAGTGTGAAACATGCTCTCAGCCAGCTCAGGATCCAGGGCAATGCGCAGAAATATGTCAGCACTCATGCTTCTGCTGTGCAGTCACATCTTTATTTTAGATCACAACCTGGTAACCGAGAAGAATGATAGTTTGTGCAAAGCTAGCATTGAGAGCTACCGCCTCTCAGTGCATTATAAATCTGCCCCGGCTGCTAACCCAACATCCGCTCATCTCATTATCTAAATTATCCCTTGTGTCAGTTCCCTACTAGCAGTAGCTCTCCACCATCTGCCCAACTCTCGCCCATGCCTGATTCCTTTGTGCCTGTCTCCTATCTGCCTGTTCACATCAGCCCCATTACCCCGTCTCGGCAATTGCCAACAACACCCAACGCAGTCCCTATCCCCCCGCTTCAGGTTTCTCCCCTGCCTGTCTCCTCATGGATGCATCATCTCACCCTGTACCCAGCCTCTTTTCCTCTCTGACCCTTCCCATGTGCCACTTCCTGAGCTGGCGTTCGCAGCTGGCACTGCCTGTTGCCAAACATAGATTAGTTCCTCCGGGTGGTTTTGAAGGCTTGCATGCTGGTCTGCTCTGTTGCCCTCAGGTATGTCAGGCTCCAGAACGGGCTGGGAATACCAGAAGCCTGACAAATGGTTTTTTTTTCAATGCCGTTGTAACTTTGAACAGTCACTAAATGAACTGTTGTATGTCGAGGACTACTTGTACATTAGCCCATAGTTTATCTAGTCCAATGTGTCAGAGTGAATACTTCAGGTTAAAAATTTACATGGGCAAAACAAGCATATATGTTGCTCCAGTTTTCAAATGACATTGATCCAAGTGTTTCCCTATGCAGATTCAGACAATTGATGACAGGTCCTTAATGGTCTTGAGACAAAATGTCAGAAAAACCTGTGCTTCCTCTGTACAGAAAGAAAGTTTTAACCTGCATTGCAATAAATGTACTATTTTATATTAGTCACTTATACTGTACTGGGTTTTTTTTTCCCTTCTAGCTATTCTGTTCCATCACAGCTGGATTGCTTCATTACTTCCTCTTAGCGGCTTTTGCATGGATGTGTATCGAAGGCATTCACTTGTATCTTATAGTTGTTGGAGTAATCTACAATAAAGGATTCTTACACAAGAATTTCTATATTTTTGGCTATGTAAGCCCAGCAGTGGTGGTTGGCATTTCTGCTGCACTGGGATATAAATACTATGGAACAACTGATGTGTAAGTTACTATTTACACCTTGGATATTTCAAAAGTGGTCCAAATACAGTCTGCCAAGATGTGTTAGCGCAACTATGCTTTGGCTATGACATTCTCGTTGTCAATATTTTTAACACATCTAGTCATTTGATACTAACAGCATTGAAATACCATTAACTTTTGACTTCAGTTCTCCTCATTTAAAAATGAGTAGATCTTAATTTAGAGATTTATCCTCAGACACATATCTGACTATGCTTCAGTGTATGGACACTTTATTCCAAAGTTCTGTCTTCTCTGTTGAATTGGATGAAACTCAGTATATCAATTCAAGGGGAAACTGACATCTGTAACCAAGACTAGACAGGATAATCAAGTCTGAAAGTATGCATTTAAGACAAGATGATTTTATTTATTTATTTCTGGAGCAAGAGAAAATCAAATGATCAAATTTAGTGGTCTCATCTATAAAAGCGTCTCCATTCATTTCCCTGGAAGAAAGTAACACTTAACAGCTCTGGTCTGATGTTATATTTTCTGATGTATAAGCAACCTACTCTTCCTCCCCTCCTTCTTTCTCTTCTCTTTTATCCAAGCTACTGCAAAAATAATTTAAATGATATTTCAATATTTAATATTCAATATTTCAAGGAAAAAATATCTCCCTATTATGCATTCCCCTTTTTTTTCCAATTTCCCTTATCTTTTCTTTTATGTACACTGAGAGCATATGCACCAAGACAAATTCCTTGTGTGTCCAATCACACTTGCCCAATAAAATAATTCTATTCTATTCAATTCGAATAAAGTCATTCAGGCATAACTTTATCTGTTTTTTTGTAACCTGCCCAAACAGGATTGGTAACACTCTAATCTGAAGGCAGGCAACAATTAGAACCTAGCAATCGGGCATTGATAAAAAATTGGCCAAATTCTCTCCTTTCAAAAAAGGTTTTTAAAACCTCAAATTTCATTTAAATTGTTCTGAATAGGCACCTACGTCAATCCCAGGGATGGAGAATTCTGGGACATTTTGTATCAACTTTGTTCATTACTAACTGTTCAATGATTCCTTTTTCCTTACTCTAATCCAAACCCTAACCCTTATCTCATCCATCTTTAAGGCAACACTATATCTTCTAACCAGGAACAAGACCAATTCAAGGTGGTCCAATTAGGTGTCAGCAAGGTTCTTTGAGCCATTTATTTGTTTATTAATTTTTTATCCCACCTTTAGTACTTTATAGGTAACTTAAGGAAGTGAACACACCTAATACTCCTTTCTCCTCCTATTTTTTTTCCACAATAACTGTATCAGATGGGTTGGACTGAGAGAGAGTCACTGGCCCAAGGTCAGCCAGCCTGTTTCGTGCCTAAAACAAGACTAGAACTCACAGTCTCCTGGCTTATAGACCAGTACCTAAAACACACACAAAACTGGCTATTGGCATGTCATGTCACTATGGAGGTAACACAATGCTCCTTCTCCAGGTACCTCCCATAGCTTTTCTGCCTTATCATCTCTTTCATCAGTTCTAGAATTTGGAGGATACAGTGATTCTCTCTAAAGCTTTTTCTGGCCTATCCAGTATCTGTCTGCCTGACCAGGGATTCAAACAATGTAAAATGAAACAACATAGCTGTTTCACCTCCCCTTTTAAATGAGTGTACCTTGCTCTGCCAAACAGGTTTGAAGGTATGCTTCTCTCAAACTTCTCTTGACATGAAGCACAACTTTGAAACACTGTACACATCTACAAAAAAAAAAAAAAAATGGGAAGCCCCAGGAACAACAGATTAAATAACTTTGGTCTAGAAATAAGAATACCAAAAAAGTAAGGCTTCGGCTCTCAATACCAGGCCAAGATGGTTTAATCTGTAAATGTAGCTCAAAATATTTCATCCTATTTACCTTACAGATGTTGGCTCAGCACAAAGAATAACTTTATATGGAGTTTTATAGGACCAGCATGTCTAATAATCCTTGTAAGTATGCTTTTCTTCCCATATTTATTTTAAAAAAACAGGAATACATAAAATAGTTACAATAATAAAAGGTGTGTAATCATTACTTACCCATTGATAGGCCATTGGTGAATGCTTAGATATGGCAAAATGAAATATTTTAAAGGCTTTTATATAACTGGCTCTAAAATATATTTACCTCTTTTATGTCTAAGTGCTTTGCCTGTCTCAAAAACATATGTTTGATTAATTAAATATTTCAGTTGGGGATTTATTTCTTTTAACCCAATGGCTGGAGGCAACAAAATTCTCTATAGCAATTCAATTGTGTAAGATGTAGCATCTTTACATGTCAGTTGTATCTTGGCAGAACTCAGCAGGAGAGGTATACAGACACGATGCCAGGAGACAGATAATCTGGTATTTCAAATGCTGAGTGACTTAATCTTTTATCTGTGATCGGTCATCTTTGAAGATTAGGCTGTCATCTTTTTGATTTTTTTTTTTTTCATTCTCGTGTACCCTGCCATCATCAAGGCTATTTTAAACAAAATTGCAACATCAGAGACAAGAACCTGCTATTTCACACAGACAGGCAAGTTGAGAATTGATAGCCTATATTTCAGATGGAAGGAGACTTTTTAATTCCTCTTGGAATTGTTTTCAGACTTGATCTTTTGGAAATATTTGATGCTTCCAAAGTGCCGGGAAGTTAAACACGTAAGTCTTAATTTAGATCAAGTAAGAAATTTTGGACTGTTAGGTCAATGATATAAATAACTCCTGGTCCTCATTTGCTGATAAAATTTTCATTTAAGATATATTTACACGGTTAGCACAAAATACAATAAATCTATTGCCAGGTTGGTGTCAAAAAATGTAAGAATGAAAATAATCTTTTTCATATTATGAAATTGTGGTGAAGCAGATAAAGTGCTTTATCCTTATCTAGACCAATCCAAACTGCACACTTATAATTTCTTCACTTGGGCAGTGTTACATATGTACCAGCAATGACATTTTTTTTCAATTTGGTGCAGTTATAAAGGGGAATTTAACTTTGAGGAAAATCTGCATGAGCTATGGATAACTATTCCAAAGGACCTTATTTAGGCAGAAGCCTTAAAACCATACTACCCCTGCTTTTTCCAGGTGTCCATATGATTCATGACCTGAATAAAAAACAGATCCTATTAATCCCATTGACCAGTGGATTTATATTCAAGCCAAACAAGCCTGCGTATTTTCAGACAAGTCCATGAACAAGTCTATTCTAGCAATACTATCCAAATGCTTACAATTTTGTTCCAATACATTGCATGACCTTTTTCATTTCTAGGTGTGGCTTTTGCTAAGAAGCTATTGAAAAAGAGAGATGTATGCAATATTGGAAAAAATGTGAAAGAAGATTTCAATGAGTCTTAAAACTGATACTTTGTAAGAATTCATTTTTCCCTGTTAAATAAGTTTCAGGTTTTTCTTCACAATTTTCGCAAATAGGCTGCACAGCCCACTGGCATTTGTAAGGCACTGTTCTTGTGTACAGCCATCTTTTAAAGAAAAACACATTTTCTTAGTTGCAGTTTTGCTGTTTGTTGGAGAATAGAATTAATCTGTCTGGTTTACCAACATAACTAATCTATCTGACTTTTCAATGTGGCATTGCTGTCTTCAGCATTGGAATGGTAGAAAAATATTGCTCTGCTAATACAATATTCCACAACCAGGAAGAACATTAACAAATATAGAAACAATCTTAGGAACAGTGATATCTGTGAATACTTGATCTAGAGAAAACACTCACATTAATTTGATATGACCTCTCTACTAACTTTGAGCTGCAAGTTAATGTAAAGAAGGTAATAATTTCATAAACATTTCTAGTTAGGTCATCCATGCCTAAAGGGGAATATGATTTTTTTCCATTGAGAGGAATATGTCCATCGTGTAATCAGAATAGTTTTTTAAAAAAAATATTTCCTTTTACATAAGAAGATGACAATATAGCACAGGGATGTAACTGTTGAGAAACATCCTGATTTTTATTAGGATGGTAAAATGAATCATTTAATACTTGGAATACATAATGTTTTAAATATCCTTTGGGGGGGAGGCTGTTGCTAGGCTTTTTCAGATATTTCTTTATAAGTAAAGGGGTAAAGGATGAGAGATAATTAATGAGTTAGAGCAAATCATAATATGCTTTGGAAGTTTCATATACTTTATTAAGATTATAGCGACCCTGCAGATTTATAAGGCTTATTTACAATATCACACTTTGTTTTAAGCAGATGAATCATTTTTAATATTACAGATCTGGTTTTAAAAAGAGATTCACTTCAACATTCATCAGTATACACTTGTTTCCTTCCAAATGTTTAAACAGTGCTCGCTTTCCTGAAATATTTATTCATTAGTGCCTGAAGTACTATTAGAATTCTGAAGTATATGCCTGTGGAATAATTGATCCTATCAACGTTTTAATTATTATTTTCCTGGTGAGAAATACACACACAGACACACAGACACAGACACACACACTTGGGTTAGCGTGAGCACGCAAAGAGGAAGAAATACTTTAAACCTTTGTAAAACAAGCTGCATGCCAAAGATAATTTCCCCAACTTGCTTCTCTTTGCAGCCTTTATTGTACTATCAATAATTCCGAGACTATATTTCAGATTAGATCAAAACTCAATTTGGCAGGGAGTTTGCAACTGTAATGTATAGTTTTAAAATAAAATAATGACTTCAGCATAAGCTTTAGGGAAATAGAGAAAAGCTACCTGCAGGAAGGGGTGAAAGCCGTGGTGGTATGGAACCGGTAGTAAAAAAAAAAAAAAAAAAAAAAGCCTCTAAGGATCAGCTGAGAGGAGGAAAAAAAATCCTGAACAATCAGATGAGAGGAAAAAGAAGAGAAAAGCACAGGATCAGCCCTCCTACCTGCTCCCGTGCTTTTCTGTTCGTTATCTTCTCCGTTGATTGGCACTGCAGGTCTCAGCTAGTATGAGGAAAGCTGCATGCCGGCATTAGGCAAAGCACACCCACCAAACCATGCCCAACAAGTCACACCCACCAAACCATGCCCAACAAGTCACACCCACCAAACCATGCCCAACAAGTCACACCCACCGAACTGGTGGTAAAACAATTTGAAACCCACCACTGGGTGAAAGTAATTATGGCTACAAGCAATATAAAAAGGTTAAGCTAAGCCTGCAAACTTCTATGCTGTGTAACCACTCCTGAACAGCAAAGCAGCCCTACATGAGAAGAAATTTATGAAGCATTGGGAAGTCAGAAGTTCTGCAATATTTACCTCCTCCCAGGCTGCTTTGGGGAGGGTGGAAATGAAAGCTTCCATGAAATCACTGGGAGACAAGTCATTAGAAATCATGCCAAGGGCGCCCAAGAATTGCTTAGTTCCAGCAGATCCAGTCTTTCCTTTCTGAAACATTGGTAGCTAACCTTTTTCAATATTAAATTCACCAACGCTGGGGGGGGGAGGGGGGAGTGAATCGACAGATTATCACCAAGATGAAAAGGATCAGATTTTTTTAGAAAACATTATGCTGGAGAAGGCCCCAACCTATCTTAGAAAGTTCATGGAAATCTAGTTTCTCCAGCAGGACTTGGAGACAGAAATATCATGTATTCTCTTTTGTAATGAGATACTTTGTTTTCGAATTGAGTCAGTTTTATGGTGCCTGGTATGGAACTGACGGTTAATTTGAAAGAGATTTTATGTGTAATTTTTTAACCATTCCTTATGGAATACAGTATACTAAGCTGCTCAGAGTGACTGATAATTGGATATAAAAGTTGGTAAGAATGTAAATAAATCCCTTTCTATGTGAAGAAACATAAACATATATACCTCAGTAGCCATCCCAGCTAAAATTTTGTACACCATGTGTACAAAGAAAAAAAACCCACAGATCTTACTGTGTCATCGCACAATTATTAAGGAAAGAGAAAATTTTGACAGGAGACCAGAGGAGACCAAAGTGTCTATGTAAGTTGGATACTTGATTATACTAGTAGTCCAGCCACACATAAGAGTATCTGATTGCACATAAGGTTTTCATTTTAGATTCCCAAATACCTCTCCAGAATAAAGTCAGAAACTTCCGTGATTTTCTAATGTTTCTTTCTGACAATGAAAAAAGAAGAAAGCAAAGGCTATCACACTAAACTATAAATCTATGCAAACTATAAATCTATATCCATTTAAGCTACATTATATATATTCAATTATTAATCCATTGTATAGAAGTTCCTGGTTATTCCATTTACAAAGATACAAAACTAGGAGAGAACATTTCACCAAGGCTGCCATCTGTAGGAGGATCTGGGCATAAGAAATGCTCCTCTCAGGATGCCACTACAGGGCATTGCATGCCAAAACAGCTAGACACAAAGACAAGTTTTTCCCCCCATACCATCGCTCTGCTAAACACCTAATTCCTAAAGTATTGTCTTATGCCTAAGGATATTCATACTCATATATTCTCAGACTCTAAAAGAAGTGCAGAGAAGAGCAACAAGATGATTAGGGGACTGGAGGCTAAAATGTAAAAAACAGTTGCTGGAATTGGGTACATTTAGTTTAATGAAAAGAAGAACTTGGGTGACATAATAGCAGTGTTCTTGTTATGTTCTGTGCATGGGCACTAAGGATGGAGACGAGCTGGTGAACAGTGAACTTCAAACTCTTTATTTACATGTGTAACAGCTCAGCTCTATGGCCGCTGGGTCCTAGCTTGCTTCTACAGACCCATCCAATATGGCCTCTTTTCCCGCACACATGGCAGAGTGCGTCGAGGAATTTGCATTCTGACCGGGGGTGCTTGCTCCACAACCAGCGCATTGGTACTGCGATCTCTGGCGTTGGTCTTGTTCAGACCGAAGTCGGTGGACCTCTTCTTCATCGCTTTCTGATGACGATTCGAGGTCCTCGTGGTGGGCTGTTGTAAGCTGACCTTCTGACTAAGGTGAAATTTCGCAGGCGAGTTGGCGAAGCGGGGCGTGGGTGCGGCGTATTTGGGCAGCCGACTTCCTGGTTGCTTCTGCTGTAGTAGCTTCAGCGATGGCATCTTTAAGGCTAATGTCGCCTTTCGCCATTAGCTTACTCTGTGTGCCTGGAGAACTATTTGGTCTCTTAGGGTTTCTTCTAGGTCAGCAAACTCGCATAGGCCTCCCAGATTCCGGAGATCCGCTATGAAATCAGCAACACTTTCGGCCTTCCGCTGACTTCTCTGGTAAAATTCATGCCTTCTAACAAGCGTTGGCACAGTTGGTGCATAGTGAGCTCTCAGCAGGGGTTCGAGGACATCCCAGTCCCTAGACTTTACTTCTGCCGGTTTCGCTAGTACCTTGGCCACATGCTCTGTTATAGTTCTTCGTCGTTCAGTAAGCTCTGATGTCTCCACATCCCATCCTCGTCACCAGTGTTAAGTTGTGCATGGGCGCTAAGGATGGAGACGAGCCGGTGAACAGTGAACTTCAAACTCTTTATTTACATGTGTAACAGCTCAGCTCTATGGCTGCAACGGCCCCCTTTATATAGGCAAGCTCTTGAGTATTTAACCAATGAAACAAAGGGAGCGCTAGCTCCGTTAACCAATGGGAGAGGCTCGTTAATAGCCAATCAGATTCTCCTGAATGGACCAATCCGATGTTGCTATTATCGGCCAATCAGAAGTGCAGGGCCAGAACCCTGCACTTTACTTCAAGCTCTTAATAATCTTTATTCAAGTACTTTTATTAATTCACAACAGTTCTGATATCTCAGAGGTTGCAACAAAGAAGAGAGAGTCAAGTTATTCTTCAAAGTACATGAAAGCAGGACAAGAAGCAATGGGTAGAAACTAATCAAGTAGTGAAGCAACCTAGAACTAAGAAGATATTTCCTGATGGTTAGAACAACTTGCCTCCAGAAGTTGTGAATGCTCCAACATTGGAAGTTTTTAAGAAGAGATTGGACAACCAATTTTCTGAAATGGTCTAGGGCTTCCTGCCTAAGCAGGGGGTTGAATTAGAAGATCCCTTCCTATTCTGTTATTCTATTCTAGTAGGGTTGAATTGCTATTGTCCTTTTCATATTTACTATTACCTTCTCCTATTGGTATCTTTTGATTTATCACTTTGTTGTTTGTATGTACACTGAGAGCTTATACACCAGAGACAAATTCCTCATGTGTCCAATCACACTTGACCAGTAAAGAATATTCTCATTCTCATTCCCAAGATAAATAAACACAAATACCCAAATCCTCAGGTGATAAATGTACAATTTTTTTCTAACAATATGCATTGTGTTCTAATTCTGGCTGCAAATTTCCCTCACATATACTTTTCAGTATGCAAACTGAAGGTGGATTTTCTGAAAATAGGCATTTTTTTTTTCTTTCATCAGGTTTGAATGTAAATTCAGTCCACTTTAATTTAAAAGAATGGATGTGCCATTTTAAGATTGTTCTTTCCCACTTAGTCTTCTATCTCATCTCTGCCATCAGCACTTCTTCCTGTTGTTGATCTTAAACATTTTTCCGTTGTGTCAGACTAGAACAAATAGCTAAAGCATTTGGGCAGGTGTATTCATCTGGGAGATGATAATGAGACAAATAAGACAGCAGATATACTGTCTTTGTTGACTGACAGCTTGCAGGCAATTTCAAGCAATTAATATGGCATACATTTTTTTGGACTGGCTTAAACCATTGCAAAGTTATTCATTTAACTACCCTGATGGAAGCAGCCCCAAAGCAGCCTCATTTCACCAGCCATTAGCCAGAAGACAAAAATCTTTCTCTCCTCACGCAAGACTGCACTTTGGAATTCTAGCTTATTATTTCTAACATTGATAATAAGGGTCATGGGAAGAATGATGTCTGTATAGTGACATCAGATATTTTTAAGGAAACATATCTAAATAGATTTTTTTTTAAAAAATGAAAGAAAGAATGTGACTTTAAAAAACAGCAGGAGATAACTTAGCTTCTCTCTGCTTTACTGAAATTTAACATCAGCATATAGATAGTTTCATCAATTATTGAGTGAGAGTCTAGGTTAGTGAAAAAGGGATGAATGGGAAGTTTTATTTCTGAAGTGTTGAATATAAAATGCTGAACAGACTAAGAAATGGTATGTCAAAATCTTCAGAATTATCTCTTTCTAAAGCTGTTTCTTTTCTTTACAGAAAGACTGCCGTAAAAGTCTCATGCTTATGTATTTCACTTCCATAACATACAGCTTTCAATATTATTTTATTACTGGGGATATTTGGGGAGGAGTCACACTTTTCTTTTCTTCCCTTTGAATATGCTCATGATCAGAATAATTACTGCTTGAATTCTCCAGTTGCACCTAAATTATGCTGTTTAAAGAATTATTTAGCTAGCGTCTGATATAAGCAATTGTATTTTACTTTTGCTAATGTATATGCCTTTCTTTCCCCCTACCTCCACAAGGGAGGTATACAACCTGTTTTGTGAGGCATGTAGAAATAATAAGAATGGAAGAATTGAAAAATGAGTACTTAACCTGTTTAGCTATGCATACATTGTACCAACAATAAAGTATTGTAAACATAAAATTTCAGCTAGAGTTAAGAGTGCCTGCCTTAGAGCTACAGCAGAATGAAGAAGGCATCCCTTTGTTTGTCAGGCCACCAGTTACTAAACTGGTGTCATCTTTCCAGTCTACTGTACTAGCAAACAGGGTGGCAATAGCCATGGAGGTTCTTACCTCACTCTTTTCCAGCCTTGTCAACCAAGTACCATCCCCTGCAACTCTTAACAATGGGGTACAGTTGTAAATGTGCATACTTCATCTCAGTAACCACAAGACTTTTAAGAAGTTAAGGCAGGCCACGGAAGCAATGGATGGAAATGAATCAAAATGAGAACCAACACAGAACAAGGGTGAAATTTCCTGACAATAAGAACAATAACTAGTAATCAGTGGAATGACTTGTCTCCAGAAGCTGTAGGTCAGGGGTCTCCAACCTTGGCCCCTGGAAGCCTGGCGGACTTCAACTCCCAGAATTCCACAGCCAGCTTTGCTGGCTGTGGAACTCTGGAAGTTGAAGTCCGCCAGGCTTCCAGGAGCCAAGGTTGGAGACCCCTGCTGTAGGTGCTTCAAAACTGTAGGTTTTTAAGAAGAGATTGAACAACCATTTGTCAGAAATGGTATAGGGTTTCCTGGTTGAACAGAGGATTGGACTAGAAGCCCTGTAAGCTCCCTTCTGAGTTTGTTATTCTGTTACACTTGCTTTAATAATGCATTTGAAAGTTAGCCATTAAACTGAATGAAATAGCACACTCATGAGTCACAAAGTTGCAAAGCTCAACCTACATATCTGGTTGCAAGTCCTAATTTGAAGGCCTATGGTGGGGGTGGGGTGAACAAGTATTATAGGTTGTACTGACCAATAAGGCAGTGCTTATCTAATTTAAGCAGGTAAGTCTGAGAATTGCTACCTAGAACTCCAAGTTGAAATATGTGAAAATTTAACATCTTATATGAGAAAACTGTGCCTTCTGACCTTGAGCCACACCGCCCCCCTCCCCCCAAATCATACGCATTAACAGATTTTTGTAAATGTTGGCCTCTTAGTCCTCAACATACAACCATCCATTTAGTGTTTGTTACAAGAGCACTGAAAAAAGTGACTATTTTTCACACTTATGACTGTTGTAGCATGTCCATGGTTACATGATCAAAATGCAGGCACTTGGCAACCGCCATGCATTATGACAGTTGCACTGTTCATGTAATCACCATTTGTAACCTTCCCAGCTGGCTTCTGACAAGCAAAGTCAATGTGGGAAGCCAGATTCACTTAATGACCCTGTGAATGTACTTAACAACTGCAGTAATTGGTTTAACAACTGTGGCAAAAAAAAAAGGGGGGGGTTACAAAATGGTGCAAAACTCATTTAACAACTGCTTGGCTTAGCAACAGAAATTTTGGGCACAATTGCAGTCATACATCAGTGACTATCTGGTATTCAAATATGGTTGAAATCTGGTCAGAGGTGAGATGCTACCAGTTCTGCTGGGTTCTAAAGAATCAGTATCTCTGAAGAGTAGCAGACACAGAACCAGTTCTGTGTTTGCTGCTGTTTGGCCCACACACCCGCCTGGGTTCTTACCTGTCCTTTATTTCTTGCTTTTTCAACCTCAGCTGCTTTGCGTGGCACAGCTGAGGTTGAAAAAGCAGGAAAAAGTGTCTTCAAACTCTGTGCATCTGCACGCAGCGCTTTTCAGCTGTCTGGGGAGTACAGCTTAAGGTTTTCTACGCGTGCACAGTGTAGTCACCGAATCAGTAGTAACACCAGTTGAATCCCACCCCTGACTCTGCTGTTGGGTGAGCCAAAACTTGAACAGTTTGTATTTGGAAATCACATAATATTTTAACCTGCTCATTTTCAACTACTTTCTCACATTTGTTTTTTTGCCTGGTCCCCCAACCAATGTTAAGGAAACACGCTAAACTGAATGTGCAGCGCTAGTCAGTTAGGCAGACAGGTAAATGTGTGAGATAAGTTTGTATGTTAGTTAACACTCAGTAAAAAACCATATATTTTCATTTCTGGCATGTGATAATTTTCACAGGTGTTTCTGTGAATCATTTTGGTGAATGTGCAAAGTTTGAAGTATTCTTTTTAATCAAGAAATCCTTCTTTCTCTTTAGAATATTTTTTAAAAATATGGCATGTATACTTTATTACTTTTTATGAGAGAAATATCATAGGGAGATGTGGGGAAAGGATGTCAAATGGCCAGAAATAGAAATATTCCTTTGTCCTTTTTATGTTTTCTCTCTCTTTTCTTATTTATTTTAGTGTTTAAAATAGAACAAAACCCAAACTTTTGGAGTAAAGTTACGATGCATTAAAATTAATAAACATAATTATAATTAATATATCAAATTAGCATCCAAAATGGATACTAATGACATTTAATTAAGGTTGAAGCCATGGGTGAAATAAAACTGCCATCAGCAATAGATGGGGGCAGGGGCAGTCAGAGGTGGTATTTGCCGGTTCTCCGAACTATACAAAATTTCCGCTATCGGTTCTCCAGAACTAGTCAGAACCTGCTGAATACCACCTCTGGACTAAATAAAAATTAGACATAAAATTAAAAGCAAGGTTAGAATATACAAGTTAAAAGTCGGAATCTGTTGGAAAGCAGCCATACCATTCAGGAGGAGGAATCAGATGAGGACTTAGCTGGAGTTCCTACATAAACAGAAGGGGACCAGGTCTGAATTCCCCCTCCCTTTTTTTGGATGAAATTGGACTTTATCTAGTCTTTTTCAGGGACAGCCTGGGAAGTTTCTTGTGAAACTGGCACAGAACAATAAAGTAATTAGTATGAACTCTACAGTTGTGGGTCTGGACATTCATCCCTGACAGAATCAAAGTTTAAACATTAACAAGGTTAACAAGGAGGGAGTGTTTTCAAGCCACCTGCCACCCCCACTGTTGCATAATACTCTTAGACTACCATGTTATTGGCAGAGCCAAGTCTTAGTATTCTTCTGGAAAAGAAGTGTGGGGACTGTGGGGAGAAGATGTTCCAAGCAAGGGCAGGGGCAACAGAAGAGGAGGCCCTTTCCTAGGTCCTGCCAATCAAAGTTCTTTAATTGATGGAATCCACTGCTTGACTAGGGAGGACAGGTCAAAATAATTGAGACAAGACAATTCTTCAGGCAACCTGGTACCATGCCATGAAGGGCTTTAAAGGTGACAACCAACATCTGAAATTGGATCTGGAAGCAAACTGGCATGCTGTGCTGTGCGGCTTGCATAGTAGAGATGTTACATGCACAAACCTAGAAGTATCCAATTATAAGCTATTTCTGTGGGATAGAAGAATGATAAAGGATGTTGATAACATAAATTTACATTCTATGATAGTAAGTGTTTATTATTTTATTTGTAAACCACCCAGAGCCACGCAAGTATGATGGACATATAGAAATGTGATAAATAAATAAATCTGTTGTCAGGTTTTATACTGAAAAGCAGAAATGTTATCCCGTCCACCAAGTCCTCAGCTACTCTTTATTGATTAAATTAAATTCATCTTGCCACAAGGTATCTCTGGGTGGCTTACAACAGTGGAAACAATAAAACCATACAGACATATATATCTAACTGTAATAAAAATAGAAATTACAAATTATCACTAAAAGATGGAGTGGGAAGGAGTAGGACAAGTGGGGGAAGCAGGCTAATTCTGCTGGCTGCCAGTTGCCTGCAATTTGGCAGTCTGAATCTCACCAGGCTCAAGTTTGACTCAGCCTTCCATTTGTGGGGTTGATATAATGAGGACCCAGATTGTTTTGGGCAATATGCTGATTCTGTAAAGTGCTTAGAGAGGGCTGTAAGGCACTATGAAGAGCTGTATGCTATAGGCCCATCAAACATCTTCAATTTGATACTCTTCCAGTGGGACCCCAAACCACTTTCAGAGTTAAGTCTTCACGTTCTTGTGGAAGGTCAGGAGAGTGGGAGCCAATCTCACCTGGGGGTGGGGGTAGAGGTGTTTGAAATATTGCTTTATTTCTCAGACTATAGACCATCCTAAAATCAATGGGCAGATTAAAGCAGAAATCGATATGGATAATTTGTGAACTGAAAGGGAAAACTAAGCAGAGGGGGAAAAACTACTTTAGTTCATTTTTCCTGTAATGCAACATTCTATCTTTTCCAAGATAGTGTATTTTATTAAACTTTTCATTATTTAACCCCTCATTCATTTCTCTTCTTTCTAACTTAAATCTCACTTAAGTATTTCACTCTCCCAGTTTTACCCTTTATCTGACTTACTGACATAGGATCCAATGCCTTCTCGTCAACATAAGACATTCTACCATTTCTTGCCTGAATACACTCCCACCCAGCATCCCTTGATCCTTATTAATAGGCAGGAAAAACTGTCATCCTATTAAATCTGAGCTGATAAAATATTGTATATATTATATATGGGGTTGGGTTTTTTTAATGCCTAGGGGAAATGGCTTCAGAGAATGCCGAGATGCTTCCGGGCCTTTATTATTATTATTATTATTATTATTATTATTATTATTATTATTATTATTATTATTATTATTATTATTATTATTATTATTATTATTATTATTAACAACAACAAAGACTTTGGCTTTGCAAATCAAAATTCAGTTCTTCTTCCTGTATGCCAACATAAGGCAAGAAATGCATTCAAAGCCATCTGTTTAAGCAAACTGGCAATAGAAGATGAAATACCTTGTATTCCTCAGATATGAGCTGAATATGGAACTGTGTGGATGTCTTACAACTCGATCATGGATCCTAATGCAAAATCTAACACACTAGGATACCTTGTGGCTTTCTGATTCTCTCCAGAGGAACTCAGAATTACAATGATTTGTACTTGCTGTTCTTGCCACTTGAAAACAGGCACTCCAGAGTTAAAACACTGGAGGATTTATTTATATACTGTAGCGTTCAATAACTTTTCGTTTAAAAGATACTTTATTTCATTGTTGTTGTTTACACTGAAAGCTGCTGAATCAAATAACCCAAAGAATATAAACTAAAATATGAACAGCTTTATCTTGGTAAAAAAATCACAGGAACCAAGAAGTTTGAAAGATTTAATAAACCAATACAAATTTAAACCCACAGCAGACCTTCTTCGCTCTGGGGCCATAATAATTACAACTGGAAAGAAGTTCGATATTTTAAGTAGAAACTATCTGGATTCTGATTTTTATATATGAGAATCTATATGCAATTCATTCTCTGTTCATAAAATGTTTTCCATCCTTTCCCGCCATACTCTAACAAAGAAGAATTCTTGCACTGTGAGATGCTAAATATCTATCCTATTTCTATACTAGCCCATATTCCTTTGGAATCTTTGTTCAAATTGGAAACTAATGATTACCTGGCCTTCCATTTTGAGTCCTCTTCCAAGAATACATATTCGGTTTTATTGGATTAACTGTTGCAAAAAATAATAAAACAAAACAAAAACAAAATAAAATAATAGAAGAGTTTAGAACAATAAAAGCCAAAAAAGAATCATGAATATTGAGGACGAATAAAATCAACCTATCCTTTTAACATTTTTTTAAAAATCCCATAAAGAGTGTATACTAGTTTAGTACATTACTATATCTTTATATTATGTATTCAGTTACTAATCGATAGTCTGATATCTTATCTTATTATTCACCAAGAAATAATCTTATCTCCCTTCAGTTCTGTACTGTCTGGGCTATTGACATAATATTCTGTCCACTCCCTCACCCCAGATATTTTCACTAACAAAAGGGAATAATTTTTATCTCATTAAAAGGGGATTAAAAGGTTTTGATTTTGAGATCTATACATAGTTACCTACTGTAAGTATGAAAAGTGGAACCTAAATATAGATTCTAATTTTAAGTCTCATGTACATTGTGATCAGTTTAGATTTTATATTTAAGTTGCAGGTAAACAAGAAAATATAATTGTTAATGTGAGGATTGATTGATCGGTGTCATTTCCATGATCTAAATAATCTTTTAGCTGCTTTATATTAGATCTTTATATTAGAAATTCAGTATGCCAAAAATCATTTATAGGATAAATTGCATCAGCACAAATACACCACTGTAAACCTATTGATGCTCTTTTGAATGCCTGGAGACCCTGCACCATGAATTTTCAAATGGATAAATCCCGTATCAGGATTGAAAGTGTAACCTGAATAGGACTAGTCTAATGGTGGAAACAGCATCAAGGAGCAATGGCTTTCCCTTTTGCATTAACTGACGGCATCATTTAAACTTTTCTGTTTGTTTCATAAAAATCTCTTGCCTTCTGGACTGAATTACGTAGGTATCTCTGTTGCTTAAATGTTAAATACTCCTTCCAATCTGTCAAAGGCTCTAAGTGTGATGCTTTCTTCCTCAGTTGCTAGAGCTGTACTTGTAAATTACCCACAAATCCCCTAGGATTGGGTAGATTTCTTCATGTGGAACTACCATCCAGAACTCAAATGAATGATCCCACAACTTCCTCCTTGTCTCAAAGAAGATCCATCAGCCAGGGTTCAAGTCCCGGCTGCCATTCTTTATCTCAGCATTGTCTCTGCAGTGCAGAAGTATATTAGTCCATCATGATCTCCACCAGTGGTGGGATTCAATTTTTTTTTACTACTGGTTCTGTGGGCATGGCTGGTGGGCGTGGCATGGGAAGGATACTGTAAAATCTCCAGTCAGAGGTGGTATTTGCCTGTACTCCAAACTACTCAACATTTCCGCTACTGGTTCTCCAGAACTGGTGAATACCACCTCTGATCTCCACCCAGAAGCCAAAACCTAAAAGATGATGAAATATATTTCCCAGGCTGCCTCAGCAAGCTTGGTCAATGTGAAGAGATACATATAATTCATGATACGCATTCAATTTTAGAATGTCACAGAGTGGCCCATAATATTTACCTCAAAGATATGACCAAAGCAAGTTCCTTTCGGATTAAATTAAAATCCAAAACAAAGGAGAACATAGCTAATTTAAATAATAGAGCTGGGAGCAATGATCGAGGCCAACTCCATGTTCAAGAGCAAGGCACTAAATTAAAGCATTCCAGATGAAGAAAGTCCAGGAATATATTAGAATAAAAAATATATTAAATATGCGCTATTAAGATTTATTACTTGGCTCCCTTGAAATTTTGGCAAGAACTTCATCCCAATTACAAAAGAAGTATTGTGATATTTCTAGCACCTAAGGTGATATTTGGACATTATTGGATAAATGTTCTTAATTGAATGACATATTTTAAATAAAAATGTAAATATTTTTCAAGATGTAAACACTGTTTCAGTATAACAACCAGTTTGGTGATTGCACGCTTTTTTTACACATGTGTGCTCAGTGTTTAAAAAAGCACTAATATTTACCTTCTACTGCAATCCCTGTGAATAAAACAGTTGAGGCACAGCAAACTACCAGCGAATCAGCTGTGGTCTAACAAAATGCAATAAAGCACAGGAAAGAGCAGAGGCGGGCAGGCGGGCCCACATGCTTGTCGCAGCGAACTGGGTCACTGCCAGCTGATTTTCAGAGCAAGGGATTCACCGGAACCGGTAACCTGTGAAAGTCCTTCCACCTCTCTAGATAGATAGTCCTTACTTTAGATCCTTAAACTGGTCTTAATTTTGCTTTGGTATGTGATATTGTGTGTATGTGTATTTCATGAAACAGAATGGACTGCATGTAGATTCTCATATTGCTCTCCATAATAACTGCTGCACAGGCTGCAACATCATTTGTAGCATGAAGAAGAAAAGGGATCAATTTTATTCTTCTAGCTACTGTAGCAGTGGTGGGATTCAATTTTTTTTACTACTGGTTCTGTGGGCGTGGTTTGGTGAGTGTGGCAGGGGAAGGATACTGTAAAATCTCCAGGCAAAGGTGGTATCTGTCAGTTCCCCAAACTACTCAAAATTTCCACTCCCGGTTCTCCAGAACTGGTCAGAACCTGCTGAATATCACCTCTGTACTGTAGGATAATTTTCAGAAAATGGTCTTTGCTGAGGAGCTTCCAAGACATTTGGTCTTGTTATGTTCCTATGAAGCGTCCAGCCTTGGAAAACAGAAAAGTTGATTCTTTCCCTTTTCTATAACTGGAAATAGCCATTGTGACTTCATAAGGAGAAACAAATGTAACCTTATTTCCAGGTAGTTTATTTGATAGGAATAGTTGCAGAATAGCCCAAGAATTATTGTTAGAGAAGAAGCTCTTCCTGTCTCATATGGGATACTGTTATCGCATATGTCTGATATGAGATACTGTTATTCACTATATGCTGAAATTTTATATTTCTCTCTTACTTGTTGTTAGTGAAACAAATATAACATTTCTAACCAATTAGTTTAATATCTTCAAACTTAGGGAAACAATATTCATTTGTTTTTCTGTTTCTTTTACTATGTTGTTTGATGAAGGTATTGCCAGATTGACACAAAATCTTTTAATGTAAATTTATTGTGAAATCCTCATATGCTTCTATATTCTGTACTCAAAGTTTCTATAAAAACATCCTGCTATTAGTGTTGTATTTCTGGCAATAAGGGAAAAGCAGAATATTTTAGGTTGATCTTTGTCTAATTTGGTTTGGATTAAAACACAAGACAAATATTTGCATTTTATTGTTAAATTTAGGATGAATTTCTGTTCTCCAAATAACCTTACCAGTTAATTTATAAAACATGTAAAGACTGCTTTGGAAAATACATTGAATTACCATTCTATTTCATTATAGTGGTTTCTATTTTCCTGATTTTAAACTATATCACTTGACTTATTTGCTAATGTCAGTAATGCAATATATTAGAATAAAAAATATATTAAATATGCACTATTAAGATTTATTACTTGGCTCCCTTGAAATATTGGCAAGAACTTCATCCCAATTACAACAGAAGTATTGTGATATTTCTAGCATCGAAGGTGATATTTGGACATTATTGGGTAAATGTTCTTAATTGAATGACATATTTTAAATAAAAATGTAAATATTTTTCAAGATGTAAATACTGTTTCAGTACTATGCAAAAGTTGGCAAAATAAAATATTTCTTCCCCTTTCAGGTTCTTTTTGTTTGTTTTTTCAATTTTACTTTATTTTTCCACTATGCATCTCATTTATTACTTTGTGATGTTTAGTTAATTATAAATAAAATTTCTATGTACCACACTAATCAGTTTTATATGTTTCCTGTGCCTATTTTAATTGTAAGGAAACTAATAAAGCTGAAATGAAAAAAAAAAAAAGAGTTATAATTCTGAATTTGCATAAATGCAGGACTTACTACTGCTTTATAAAGTGGCTTTTCTTCCTCATTAATACATCAAATGGACTTATTTAATTGGTTTTTTAAAATATGAAAATACTGTAAATGTGCACTGGGAAAGCTTTTCTTTCTAAACTAAAATGTCAATCTATATTTCTCAAGGTGAATTGGATGGCATTTGGAGTAATTATCTATAAAGTATTTCGTCAAACAGCTATGCTAAAGCCAGAAGTTAGCTGCTATGAAAATGTCAGGTAAGAGTCACTGGCCACTCCCATGCCCGGTTTAAGCGAAGGGGGGGGGGAAATCCCAATATGTTATGTGATGCTGCTGTAACAATGTGAGTTTGACACCCCTGCTCTACATCATCATTCAGAGTTAAAGTTTTGGGTGTATTTTTTTTAACAACAAATATTATATATGGGAAAGAAACCAAACCTGAGATTAAGTCTAGCTAATATGACCATCTTACTCTTGAAAGCCAGATTAAAGTTTTAATATTGCATAAGAATCCAAATTCTTTAGTAAAGGAAGTCAAAGATATGCTTAACTCTCTTGTTCCAAACTCTCGGAAGGGCTTTTGACGTTTCACTCCATTTCCAGAAAGATTGTAGAAATAGGTGTTCCTTTTTTTTTAATTCCTTCACCAGGGTTTATTTTTTATTGTTATTCTTTTTTTTTTTATTTCATGGGATGCTATGATTTTTCCATCAATCTGCTTTCTTTAAAACTGATTTATAGAGCCCTTGAAAAGCATTTGTGCTGGAAAAGCTGGAATGTGCTATAGGGACCATTGAAAGCAACTTACTGTTTTTGTTGCTTGGAAACATTCATGTTGTTTCAAGTCATTGCTCTAGATTTATAGTTAGGATTTAGCAGCTCTTTGATTGATCACTTTGCTCCCATTCTCCATCTGATCAGTTCTCAACAGAGCGCCAAGCCTAATGGAGTCAAATGGTTATACTGTACAAATCTAAGGAAGCAACATGAAAAGAGAGACGATGCGGGGGGTGGGAGATGTGTGTGAGAGAGAGAGAGAGGGAGGAAGAGAGGGAAGGAGAGGGAAACAACTTTCTGCAAAGGAAGTTCAAAACCAGCGGGCTACAAATGAAAGAGAAAATTAATGACTGAGTCCATTTGCAAAGCACACTGTGTAATTTGTCCTAGCTCATGACCAAAGCTGGAGTAATTTATATTAGAATGTGTTAGCATATGAAGAGAGAAATAATCTCAGGGAACCAGTCTGTGAGCTGCTCAGGAGTCAATATTTTGACCCTGCAACAATTTAAACTTCCTTTGCATTGGGAAAGCAAAATGGTTTCAGAATAAGGGGAAAGTCTGCCTTTTGAACAAACTAAGCACTATTTCTGAGGCTGAAACAGAGAAAACAGCCCAAAAGTTCCCTCTAATGCCTGGCATATTTGCTGACCTCAGAGCATACCATACATTTTTTTCCCCCAAGGTTTCTTAGTGGGTATACTTCATAACAGACATATGTTTTACCTTGGGGAATTGCACCAACAGTGGATTTAAAATCAAATCATATGGTTCTGCAGCACACCAGAGAAAACAGATTTGAAGATTAAGACAGCCAGTGTTTAAAAGCCATCAGCATTTCCACTTTTGTTGCGACTGCTCAGAAAACAAAATAGGAACTTTATTCCAGCCACGGTACTGCAGCACACCCTAAAGCAGAAACCATGTCACTGCAATGCAGAATGCGAGGGTTTGTCAGTGACTCACATTTAAGGGAAGGAACTAGGAAGAGAAGTAAGGCTAACAGTTCTTCTTTTCCTTCTCCCTAGATCCTGTGCACGAGGGGCACTTTCTCTCCTTTTTCTCCTGGGGGCTACGTGGATTTTTGGTGTACTCCATGTCATCCAGGGATCAGTGGCTACGGCATATCTTTTCACAATTTTCAATGCATTTCAGGGACTGTTCATCTTTATATTTCTTTGTGTGCTGTCACGAAAAGTAAGGTTTTTTTTCAATATACATGTAAATAGACCATGAGGTACATTTATACAAAATTATCCTTAAAATGTTCTTCTCTTTCCTTCCATCCTTTCTTCATCCCCTCCCTTCCTCCCTCTTTCCCTGTCTTTCTGCCAATATATTCCTCCCTCCTCCCTCTCTGTCATTCTGTCAACATATTACTTACTTGCTTACTTAGTCACTCTCTCTGTGTCTTCCTTCATCTCCCTCCCTCCTTCCTTCCTTCCTTCCTTCCTTCCTTCCTTCCTTCCTTCCTTCCTTCCTTCCTTCCTTCCTTCCTTCCTTCCTTCCTTCCTTTAAATAGCAGCTACTTGAAAACCAGAGCTGTTTCAGAAGAGCTTGAATAAAATTGGCTCTTGGAAAGTTTGATTGGATGATTAGTCACCCAAGACCCAGTCTCAGTAAAAGAACCTTCTCTGAAACTATTACTTGCATTTTCCAAGTAGTAATCTTGGTACTCAAACTGCAAACCAAACTAATAAATAAAACTTCTCTGATATCTGCACTGCACTGGTCCACCACCCACAGAATAAGGGCAATACTGGTAATTATGTTTCATATATTTCATCATTTATATGGTTTTCAATATCTTGTGCTGGATGATCTGCTCAGTGCAGTAATCTAAATTAAAAGATCCCAACGAAATATATATCCTGTCATATTCATAAGTAACTGTGTGATTATCAAACTGTTCTTCCTTATAGGAAGTTTTGCCTAACATTCAATCAAAGTCTGCCCATCTATTACTTTAGGCACTTATTTCATAATTTGCAATAGAGAACATATTTGCAGCCTCTTTAGATACTTGAAAAGTGCTGGCATATCCATTCAGTCATCTTTTCTGAAGGTGAAACAGACTCAGTTACCTCAATCTCTCTTTAGAAAAATTAATGTATATCCAGACTGCAAATGTTGAGCTGCAGCCCATGGTAAGAGAGTACCCTGGTTTAATTTGTGCTATTCCTTTTCTGGCTTGACACAAGAAAAAATAAGGAAAAGGAAAAAGAGTGGGGAAAGTCTCTTTGGGTAACAGTTACTGGAAGAGAAGGCCCATGATGTTGAACTGTCATTAAATGACCACTCTAGGAATTAGTTACATGGCATCAGAGTGGCTCTTTCCCTCTTGCCTCTCTATTTCTCCCCTTACCACCCTAGCAACACCAGCAGGGAGAAGTCTGAGCAAGTCTTTTGCTGTCAGTTTTCTAATACTATGCAATCATTACTTCTTTGGAAAAGTTGCACCAGAAGTGCCATTTTCTCCCACCATTTTTCCTACCACTCATGGCAAGAGAAGAAGTGGGAAGAAAATAAGAGAGCAGGTCTGGTGCTGTCAGTTCTCCAATTCCATGGTTTCTATCTGAGAGGCTCTAAGAACCCACCCCCCTGCTGCTTCTTTCCCTATACTCTCACAAACAAAAGGAAACAGGATTGCAACATCATCTTCTACCCCCACCTGCATGACTAATCCAGGTAAGACATACTTGAAGACTGTCCAGTCTTCCAGAAACAAGTTGAATAGTTTTCTCATAAGGTGGTGTAGTCTAAACAGTCCCTTCATCCCCACTTTCCTTCCCTTGACAGTTGGGAGAATTACTGAACACATTTTATCTCAGAT
The DNA here is from genome assembly GCA_033807585.1 of Hydrophis major. Lineage (NCBI taxonomy): Eukaryota > Metazoa > Chordata > Lepidosauria > Squamata > Elapidae > Hydrophis > Hydrophis major. Next base: position 170,668,422 of record CM066330.1, read on the forward strand.
GAGACACTGCAGTTGATCCAGACATCAAGCAATCTATTAACAGAAAGTAGAAACCATGCATTAAAACTGGAACAGAAAAATCTGCAGGGTGCCTTTGCAGTGAAGGGCAAAAGTTTTTGGAAGACATGCTTATATAGTTATATCTTTCTGAAATAGTTAACAAGGCAACTGTTGCCTCTGTTTGGAGGCCTTGAGAAAGAGCCCTTTGTCTGTAGCCCCTTGTCAAAACAACACCCATTCTCTGAACTTATCCTAGGATTTAGGATACAGGAGTTAGGTATCCACTTCCATTTTATAGAAAGATAGGAGCACATCATAGAGTAACAAGGATGAAGTAGATTAACTGACTCATTGATAGAATGATGAGGAAGATTTTTTTGGGTTTATTTGCACACGGGGTAACAATTTAAAGAAAGAAGGAATCATGTTTAATACTTGGAAAAAAAAACATTAAGCAGGGCTGTAAAATTAAGTTTCCAAATTGATAATTTCAAAAAAATATTCACCAGGAATTACCAGGAATGTAGAACAGCAATAGCAATAGCACTTAGATTTATATACTGCTTTACAGTGCTTTACAGTCCTCTCTAAGTGGTTTACAGAGTCACCATATTGCCCCCAACAGTATGGGTCCTCATTTTACCCACCTGGGAAGGATGGAAGGCTGAATCAACCTTGAGCCTGGTGAGATTTGAACTGCCAAACTATAGGCAGCCAGCAGATGTAGCCTGTAGTAATGCACTCTAACCATTGTGCCACCATGGCTCATATTCATCAGATATAGAGAAACTCACAACATGTTTGGGATCAAGTGACTAATAATTTATTGCAAACATAACAGTCCCCAGAAATCAGTTGGAAAGTTTATGAATAAAAAAATAAACAAACAAACAAATAGCTGCTCTCCAGAGCAATATCATGCTGTCCTTAAATACTTGATTCAGATTTGAGTAAGATCTAAAGAAAAATATAATCCAAACTAGAGAGAGTTGAAAATGCACACATTAAATGCATTATAGCAATGTTGGAGTCTGGTTTAGTTTGGTGCCCCATACTTAAAAGTGAGTCAAGAATTGCCAAAATAGGCCACATTTGGTAGAAGAGGCTTAAAACACATATATTTACTTGTTAGTAAGCCAAGGTGCTCATGCTATCTTTTCATTTCAGATCCAGGATGAATACTCCAGGCTGTTCAGAAATGTACCTTGCTGTTTTAGATGCTTGAGGTAAATTGATGGAAAGCCAAGATGAGCAGCACTGTGGAAGGAAACAGAAAACAAGAGGCTTTTGGAAAAATTGCTAAATTGTGAAAGTATGAAATGAGCTACTGAGCTGTCATCTCTCTTAAATCAATTATTTTCTCTCTGGTATAGGTATTGTACTCAAATGTGCACTCAGGCACACTATATTGTATACAAAACTGCATATCTGTACAAGACAGACTGGTTTATTGTGTAACAAATAAGGCTTCTAAAGACGCCCAGGACTCTTTTGGGCAAACAGCTAAAGCTTGAAAGAGAGAAAAGTGAATCCAAGGTATAAAGCTTTTTGTTGTTGTTGTTGGCAGATTGACTCTTCGTTTCATATCTAATGCTGGGAAATGAAATAATTTCACTTATTGCTATTTAAAGAGAATACAACCCATTACAGTGTTTAAAAAAGGCTTTACCTGGGTCAAAATATCCTATCCTGCTTTGAAAGGAGCCAAGTTAAGAAAATAGCAGTGTGTGCAGTTCTTTAGTTTTGGTCATAAGGAGAAGGCATAGAGCAATTTTGTTAGCTGAATGTTTATGGAAAGTTTGGAGACTTCTATCAGTTGAGGATCTTTCAGTTGTGACAATTGTAAGATGGGTAGACTTCAACTCCCAGAATTCTTCAGCCAGCCATGTTGACTGAGAAATTCTGGGAATTGAAGTCCACCTGTCTTAAAGTTGCCAAGGTTGGAAAAAACACCTGTCCTATAAAATGGTGGTGCATACTAATCATTCCTTGTCCACTTGGGAGTGGAGGGAGATTCTTTGTGTCTATCCATACAGGGCTAAGAGTATAAAGGAAATCTGCCCAACGCAGTTCTTTCAAGTCAATGATCTGCTAGTGGAGTTTTCTGACATGGCATGGTCAATAGTATTATATAGCCTATCAGTATTCATTATTCTCAAATGTTTTACTCAAAACAACCTAAAGTATCTGCATAGCAAAGAAAAGGTGGGACTCCTTATGTTTGATAGAGATGCGTATTTAAAGAAAAGCTTTTATAATGCAGTACTGCCTTAAAATATGCATTAGGGCAAGAGTCTTCAAACTTGGTAAGTTTAAGACTTGTGGACTTTAACTCCCAGAATTCCCGAGCTAACATGACTGGAGGAAGAATTCTGGGAGTTGAAGTCCACAAGTCTTAAAGCTGTTAAGTTTGAAGACCCCTGCTTTAGGGCAATGTTATAAAACTTGAGTAGATCACCAGTATGGAAAGCATTTGAAAGGGCAAGTTTACAAAGCGTAGTGGTGTGACAAAGTAATCTCTCCTTAAAAATTTTATGGAAACCATGTCCCATAGAAGGATCAACATGAGCCTTTGAAAGTTTCACCCAATTGCATACAAACACAACACATACAAACAGAGAGAGAGAGAGACAGAGACAGAGACAGAGATTACTGCAAGAATGCATAACATTAATGTTTTCCCACCCCAACATCCAACATGGTAGTCAGTTTGTTTTAATAAATTGAATCAGATGATGGAGACAATGCAATGTGTTTTTCTGAAATGAAGAAGGCCATTACAATTCCTTTACCAAAGTAATGTTGATAGTCTCAAACAACTGGATCACATTAGGCAGGACTAATTTGATGCTGCCCAAAGTATGCCTGGATCTTCCCAGCCCAGGTGACCTTTAGTATATGCTAGTGGAATGTAACTGGTCATGCCAGAGCATGGTGCCCAATCTAAATGCCATATGTAGTTACAGATGTGCCTCTTTCTGACTGCAGTTCTGTATATGTTGCTGTTTATCTTGCTGTATATGTGAAAACTGTATTGTGTATAACAACATTTGCTTCCAGCAAGACCTCTTCAGGCCAGTATGATCATCAGAAAACTAATTTCAAAGAGTGTGCATGCACATGAAACCTACAAGAGGCTTTCCAGAAATGCAGAATTTATGTGGTAGGCCACAGTGAGAAACAAATTCAGAGGACTGAATAAATGAGAAATGAACATGTGTGCCTAGACATAAGTGTAGATCTGCTTATTGGTTTAAATAAATCCTTTTAATTAAGAATATCAAAGAGAATGTTGCTGTTTTCCAAATGCCAGAGCATCTATAAAATAATAAATCAAATCTATGTTAACAAGCACTTGAGCGTTGTCATAGTAATTTTACCTCCTCCACTGTTCTATCTTGTAATTTCAAAGACTCTCAAATCTCAGGGATGGTGGGGAGGGCGGGGATACTCTGAGCAAAACACCAGCAATGTCAAGGAACAACAGCAGCTGGTTGAAGAGATCCCCTAAAATCAGTATTTGATGTAAAGAAACAAGTTACATAAAAATAGTTCTCAATCTTTTTCTAATCCAAATCTCAGCTGAATTGGAAATGCAACTAGGTGGTGAAGCTCAAAGGTACAAGCAACAAAAGCCTGTCCTTGATGTTTTCTTTTTCTTTATGGAGGGACTTTATATTTTTCCTTGTTGTTTTTATTTCTTTTCTTTTTTTTAGCCCTACCCTTTGCATTTCTTTCTCTAATTCTTCTCTTTCCTACTGAATGGCAATTCCTAGTTATGGTGATTTAGCCCATTGTTCGAGTCACCTTGCAACCAAAGGATTATATCAGTAATGTAATATTAATGTCAAGTTATTATTGCATTACTTTAAAAACACTCCGGACACAATGCAGCAAATTAATTATTTGCTGGTCTTGCTCTCAATTCCCCCACTTAACAGCTCTCAGGATTATATTTTATTTTCAGTCCATTATTTACCCAGGCTTTTTTTATCAACACAATTCATCTCAAGGAATCATTCAGGAGGTCTGCCATTACAGAATCCTTTCATTGTTAGAAAAGTGCTATTATTTTTATGCAAATAGCTGACAAGGGAATTTGAAAAAAACTGAAATCTATTCATATTCTACAGGGTTTCATAGTCCCTGAAAAGGGCATTATTTTGTTGCAATTAGGTGGGCAATTTGGAGGAAGGTCTAAAAGGAACAACTTCTGTGTCAGCACTTGAACTCTGTTCTACACTTCCCATACTTAGCTCTACAAAGATTTGGATCAATATAAACATTGTGTGTGTGTGTGTGTGTGTGTGTGTGTGTGTGTGTGTGTTATATATCGGCCCCGGCCTCCTTTTCACTGTCAGAGGCCTTCAGGAACTATTCTGCAGCGGACAAGTCTTTCTTGAAGGCCTCTGCAGCTGATAACAGAGCTCCAGATCAATCTAGGATTCTGTTATCAGCTACAGAAAGAAATAGGCTGGCAAGGGAGGTGTTGGGATGTGCGAGGCCTGGCAACAGCTGTCCAAAAGGTAAGCAGTAGGGCAACTCCACCCCCCACCCCCACCCTAGCTTAATTTTTATCTGTGCATTCTGGAGTGGATGGGATCTTAATGAGGGCTTATTTTGGGGGTAGGGCTTACATTGGGCACATGTGTAAAAATCAAGTTAGGACTTACTTTTAGGATAGATCATATTTTCAGGGAAACAGGATAACAGGTCCCATCATTTTGTACGTTAGCCCATTTGAAGTACCTTTGTTGACAAAGTTTTGCCCTGTGGTACAGTATTTCACTCAATTAAAGATAACAAATTATCAGACCCAAGAGTTTTAGTAAAATGTAGATACATTTTAAAATATTTAGGGAAAAAAAGCCGAGTATAAATAACGTTAATCAAATCAAACATATATTGATCATTTAGAAGTTCATCTGGCAAATACTAATCCTCTGAAGCATTAATTTAACAACATCTTCATCCTCAAAATAAGAGTGAATGCCTTTTTAATAGATGTGAAAACAAGTTCTATCTGAATGAAATAAATGTGTGTCCAGCACACTAACAATTACTTTGCACAAAAAATTAAATGACATTGCTTGTAATGCCATTTTGTATCGTCTCATGTATAAATTTTAAAGAATATCCTCCTGACTCACTGGCTTACAATGATGAGAAATACATGAAATACATGAACGCATGAAAATTGCATTCATAATACTCCTATAAAATATAAAAGGATGACGTATACATCATATCATTTAAGGTTCTTCTCAAAATGCATGGAAAAAATGTTACAATACTGTGTTTTACTGGTAACTAATTTTCTCACACATTCAGTTAGAAACTGCAAAGCTTTTTCAAGGATATTTCTGTTGACATTGTTGTACATAAATTATTAACTGAATTCCAGAAATCTGAAAATGCAAATGAATTGCAGTGATGTTAAAAACTTTTCCCTTGTTATTGCCACCAATTATTTATGCTATTTTTGATATTTTCCTGACAAAGCAGAGATACATTATGATAGCAAATATGTCAGAAATGCTGTAAGTCAATGATAAACTGCATATTTTTCATCTTCAAGGTCTTTGTGCAATATTCTACAAACTCTGAATCAGGGGTCTTCAAGCTGAGAAACTCTAAGATTTTTGGACTTCAACTCCCACAATTCAACCATGCTGTCTGGGAAATTCTGGAAGTTGAAGTCCACAGATCTTAAAGTTGCCCAGTTTTGATACCCCTGTTCTAAATCGTAGGAACTGTATGTATCCTTTTGCTTAATCCAAATGCCCGAGAAACCTGTTTTCTTGCTATCACATCTAGAAAGTAAAGCATTTGTTCTTTAAAATAAGAATTGTATTGCTTTAGTTATTATTTCAGGGTTTCCTATGCAACGTATTGCACGGATGAAACTGCCCAGAAATGTCATTAATAACATCCTTCCATTGCTCTCAACCTACAGTTTAAGTAATATGAAATTGGTCTATTTTTGAAAAGATTCATTTTCATATAAACTATAAAATTTATGAGACATTAATGGAATAGGAAAACCAATGTTTTTTTCTGCATCATCTGTTATTTCTTTATATCCTTACATCTTAGCTTAAGCAAGTCTTGTGTAAATGCATGCTAAGTCCAACAGACAAAGGTAGTTATGCAAAATATCTATTTTAAAAGCGCGGATTAATCTAACATTTATGTTTTGAAGAAATAACATTGACTTCCATTTTGTAGAAGTCTATGGTGCATGTTTGGCCTGGCCTTCCAGAAGTTACAACATACACATATAATATTATTCCCTGGTTTCCCATTGTTCCCATTGCCATTAAAGAGAATAATACAAGGAGGTAATTCACTGGAGTTAAAGAAAAAATATATATAGAAGAGTTACTTTTGTGAAAATTAGAGTTCAACATATTTACTGCAGGTTACCAGTGAAATGAAGAGTTAATCATGGCCCTGCCAGAAGACTGAACCAATATGAACTCAGTTAAGTATAATACTGCATTTATATGCAAAACATGTATCCACTCCAGAAATGTGTAGAGCCAGGGTCAAAAATCCAGAGTTCCCTAAACAAGTAGCAGCATCTTTCATTATTGACCCGGCTGGTCAGGCTGCGAGTAACTGAAATTCTACAATAATTGAATATCTCAGGATTAATGACTTTTCATTGTGGATCTTTTTTAGACTTTATGCATAGATTTTATGCTTCATGCAAATAAGACATTCGTAGATATACACATATATAGTTTTAACATATGTGAATCATAGTGAGTATCATTAATATATCAAAGTATCATTAATATAACACAGCAGCATCCAGTGAAAGAATTACACCATATAGAAATAAAGATTTCAGTGATCTGCATGTTCTACATTACAGGACAACTGGTGGTATCAAGATTTATTTCATGGTTGCCCTTCCTCTAACTTAAAAATTACAATTTATTAATTGGGATTTTTGATAATGGCTATGTGCTTTTTCTGGAATAGTCTTGATGTGAAGGGTGGGGGGGAATAGGGAAGGGATAGAAACAAAAATAAAATACAAAAGTAAAAAAGAAAAGATCATACCAGATCTGGAACATACTTTGTTTACCTTTTTAAACTTGCATGAAGTGCCCAATACAGTACGGCAAAAAAAGTAACCCTCAACAAATCAAATAATGACAATAACACCTTTTCCCACAATATTTAGTATATGCATGTAATACATGTGTTGAAGAACTCAGTTTAGTTTGTACTCAATGATTCTGAGATTAAAAGACAATAGATTGGACTGAGTATTCTGGTTTGCAACAATTTGCAACCACGTTTACATCATAGAAAGAAACAAAGTTTCTTCCACCACTACAATGATAAATCTGTTTTATAGCATTTTGTGAATTCCCAAATAATACAGTAAATGCGTGGGCTGTGCAAAAGTTTGCAATTGCTTCAAGGAGTATATAATCTTGTTCCTAAAAAGTAAAACAAAAACTGCTTTACTTAAAAGCTGTCTAAGATCTCTTTTAGATGGAGATTTCTGTGTATCTTGTGCAGAATATGTCCAGAACATTCTGCTGGCTAACAGAAGTTTCAAAGGTGACCTCCAAGTGATGCAGTGCATCTCAACAAAGCAAATAATATTACCTTTACAGCATAAAGCACTTTTGTAAAGCAAATTATAGCGAACCCTGATGATTATTGTGGAAGAACTGCAGCATTGGAGTAAACTACCTTTAACTTAATTGTAATTTAATAAAGTCTAATGCAGGAATGTCAAACACACATCATCACAACAGCGTCACGTGATGTATCAGGACTTTCCCCCACTCCTTTGCTAAATTGAGCATAGGTGTGGCCAGCGCGTGATGCATCCAGCCCATGGGCCAAGAGTTTGACAGCTCTGGTCTAAAGTGTCTTCGAAGGACAAAATCTGAATCCAAATGACTGATATTTCCCCTATCAAACAGAGGAATTTGGGACAATCCATTTATTCACATTCTATATAGCTTCAATTCTTGCCTCAAAGTAAAGGCAAAAAAAGATGAACGGGTGGTCATATTGATGACTGAGAACCCCCCTCATTTTGAAAGATTTGGGCCTTTGTTGTACATGATAGTAGACAAAGAAAAGCATTAAGCAGACAGAGAGGGAGGAGTAGATTTATGAATTATTGGGGAATGGGAAATGCATCAGTTGATTGCAGTTTGAAAGATGTCTCCCCTGAAGCTCAGCAAAATTGAAAAGGCATCCACCGAATCTTAAAAGAAATTCTTCTGATATCACATAGGCTATCTTTTTAATAGATGATTTGCATGCAACACTTTTGAGAGAGTTGTGGGTATTACAAGCCCCTGATTCAGGCACAAATAACTTATAGATACACTTTTGCAGTAATGGGCAAGGTGCGTGATCCAAGACTTCTGCAAGCTTTCTATAAGGCCACCCATCTTCATAGAACTTCTGTCATTATTTTCTTTGTTTTGTCAAACATTCAAACTTATGTGCTTGAAACATATCCGTTTATGCCAGCAAGTGTTGCCTAGTATCTTGGGATCACAACTCATGAAATCCTAAACAATCAAACATGTGACCTGGCTGAGCAATTGACACTCAAAAGCATATAAATAGTCAAAGCAGGGGAGGTGGCCATGTTGAAGCCTATAAGCACAAGCCCCAATAAGCTTCATAGCAGGGGAGTAACATGGAAAAGAAGGTGCAAGGTCTTTGCTGTTGCTTCTACAGTACTTCCTCTTCTGCTGACACATCCAAGTAGCCATTGCTTTATCAAAAACATGGCTTCCACCTCCAGGTTCCTCTTCCTGATTCTCAGTCAGATAACCTTGAAGTGAAAAAAAAAAAGCCTGGGCCATGAAGTAGAAGAGCAGTGGTGGAATTCAAATTTTTTTACTACCTGTTCTGTGGGCGTAGCTAGGTGGGCGCGGCAGGAGAAGGATACTGTAAAAATCTCCAGTCATAGGTGGTATTTGCCGATTCTCAGAACTAGTCAAAATTTCTGCTAGCGTTTCTCCAGAACTTGCTGAATACCACCTCTGTTGAAGAGGCATTATCAAAGGTTTTATCAGGACTTGTTAGCACTTGCTTCCTTCTATTCAAACAGGACCAAGGAATGATTAAAAACATGCTCAGGCAACTGAGGAAAGGAGGAATTGCTTCTGAAGGGAGGAGTTATAAATGCTGTGTATATTCATGGTTGTATAGTTCCTTGAAAAAGGAAAAATAGGTCCTTTGTTATTCTAAAAGTTGAGCAGGAATAGGGAAGGAATATTTGGAAGTGCCCAGTTTGGTGAAGGGGAGATTCTTATGGGATTCAAGCCCACTGTTGTGATGATGCAGAAGACGGTTTGATAGCTTCTAGATTCTAAATTAATGTCTATAGATTTTACCATGTGCTATCAACTTCTCACTCCAATTTTGAAATTTTGTTGGGCCTTCATCATGGCTAAGTTAGTTCACTGTGGTTCATTGGGGCTGGTAGAAAAACATTCTTTTTTAATAGTTTTTATGACATCTGGAAATGGTTCTATGTTCTCTCTTCAGAGAAAATCTCGGAAGATCTTTATTTATCCCATTTTTTGAGAACTAACCTGAGAGAGAGCATAATGCTTATTCCTTACTATTTCTATCAGGCCAGGACTGATGTTGGTTGCTTTTGCACCATTCGTCCTACTTACAATTCAAAAGAAGTACAAAATTTGATGATTGCCTAAGATAAAACTTTTTAGTTTTCTTAATGTTAGGATTAAATATTTTTCATTGTAGTGTTTCCTGAGCTAATTTGATTTGATATTTTACCATCCTCTGCATTTCTCTTCTAAATGTGGGTGACCATGGGTTACCTCCCTCATCTTTCACTCTTGAATCAAATCCGGTTTAGAAATATGGCAGAATTACAAAGCATTTTGCCAATTCTATTGCAAAGCTGTCCCAGAAAAGAGACCAATCTGTTGGCTGGTTAGCTTTTTTTCATTTCATTGAGTTTCTTATGTCAGTATTGAAAGCAATGGTTTTGTAATTCTTTACCACTATCCAACTAGCTATTTCATCATAACTAACATTATTGGACTTGAAATCGACTTATAGCTCTCACATCTGTCATTGATCATGGCAGCAAAGCTTCTGAGAATTCAGAAGGCCATCTGGAATCACAATAGGAATAGTCTTTAGGGACAAGTGTCCTATTAGTGCTGATGATAAAGCTAATTAAGGGGGCTGTGCAACGGTAATACTTACATGAAGAATTATGTTTCACCCAAGAATCTTTTCCTTCATTATGTTCAGCCTTTTAATAATGTGATACACTAATATAATATCTGAAAAATGCTAGAATATTAAACCCATTGAATGGGATAATTGCCTAATTTTACCCATTCACTGGGAGAAGTCTATCAGTGACATAGTGTGGGAAACCAATATAATTATTCATAACTGTTGAATGAACCTCAGGCTCATTCAAGCATTGGTAAAAAAAAATTATATTAAAAAAAAGAAGTGCAGGACTGTGCAAAGCCAATTGATAGTTCCACCACTTCTACCCAAAGGTACAACTGATGATAAAATTCTAACAGAACTTTCTACCAATAACAGAACCTAGGCTGGTAAATATAAGGTCACTGTTATGGCTCACCAGCAGGAGTTGCCAGCAGACTCAGACAGTGAGGAGGTTGAAGAGGAACATAGGTCAGTCCTGGAGTCTGGAGAAGTCTGCTCTGCATTGGAGGCAGAGATGGGGCCAGGGCTGGCTGACAGTTATCAGCTGCCTTCAGAGTCGGAGAACAGTGGGGCAGAAGAACAGTTGGAGCCTGTTCTCAGTGTGCACATGGGCAGAGTTGACAGAAGAAGGGAACAGTTAAGAAACAAGGATCAACTCAGGAGTAAAGGCTCAGGTGGACAGTGAATGGCCCCTCCCATCAGGAATAAAGAGCAGCAAAAAGGGAGTGGTGTTTGCAGGAGACAATTAGTTCAATTCATTAGAGTGAAGATCTCTTCCTGACTTCTTGACAAATAATTGCTGCTACAGTGTGGCGTTTGGAAGATATCGGTCTGGCAGCTCTCCAAGTCTGCAGTTGTGAAATCTCATGAAAGACTGTTTGCCGGGACTTTGCTGGAGAGGAGTTTACTTTAACTTAAATAAAAGGGTTTTTATCGGGACAAGGAGTCTGCTTCATGATCTTGGCAAGCCTAAGTCAGAACAGTCACCTATATCACTCACACTCCATGTTTTGAAAAGCAGTAGACCACAAAATAAGATAAATTTGTGGGATGAAATGATTTACACAGAGGGGCCACTTTGAATCACTAATCAATTCTCAATAGTGGAGGAGCACAAAGAGCATGAAGATCCAATCAACTATCTTCTTGTAGGCTTATGGAATCTCCATTTTACGTTCCCTGCACCTGTACACATATATGCATATGCACACATGAATCCATGCCTCTAAAATCAGCTAAGGAATAATTTAATTCAAAATGAAAAATAGAAGTGATTTCTCCACTGAGAATTTGTTTTTGAACAAAGTGATTCATTTTAATAATTGAATGTTAATACAGCCTCCTACTCTCAAACATATTAAATTGCAGGACATCAAATTATCTTTTATTATCAGGGTTCATATCAGGAGGAAGACAGGGGGTGGATTCCTCGTTGCCTCTTAAGTTTGAGTTTAACTAATTTGTGATGGTTTCTGTGGGTTTGTTTCTTTTTTCTTTTCTTTTATGATATACATTTCAAAGTCATAATGTCTGAGTTGGGTGGCTAGAATGTGTTGCAAGCAAGGATCATGGAACACGACAATCATTCCTTGGATATATCACAAGAGCTGATATAGCTACAGAAAAATGGTATTGCTGGGAAAAATGAAAGGGAGGAGAAAAGAGAGGCTGGCAGTGCAAGAAATGGCTATGCTGAGTATTAAAACTACACTTACGAAATTTGGGCAATGCAAGAACTATAACCACCACTTGGAGATTTTTCATTCATAGAGTCAGTAGGAGTCAGTTACAACTCAATAGGGTATAGCATTAGCAACACAGCATAATAAACAAAACAAAACAATGAAATGTTTATTGAATGTATTTGTACTGATCTTAATATTTATTACAATCTGGTATAGAATGTTGGCACTATGTTCTCTAATATAGTTGTATTGTATAGAAATAGATTCTATACAGTTCAGAATCAGCTGTATATTTTGAAGCAATATGTCCTTTATACAATTCAGAACTGCTCCTTAGAATAGGAACATTTTGGTGTGGCTGCTTCCTAGAAAAAAAAAAGTTCAATCAGAATAGAGCTGGAAGGGACCTTGAAAGTCTTGTAATCCAACCCTCTACTCAGGAGAGAGACCTTTTACCAGGGGTATCAAACTCACATCATCATGATGATATCACGTGACATATTGGGACTTTTTTCACCTTCACTAAACCAGGCACGGGTGTGGCCAGCATGTGATGCATCCAGCCCGTGGGCCATGAGTTTGACCACCTATACCATTTCAGGCAGGGGTCTGTCCAGTCTCTTCTTAAAAACCTCCAGGGATGAAGCAATCCACAACTTCTGAAGACAAGGTGTTCCACTGGTTAATTGTCCTCACTGTTAGTAAGTTTATCCTTAATTCTATGTTGCTTCTCTGCTTGAGTAGTTTCCATCCATATCAGACCAGTATCACAGAATTCCTAAGAAGCATAGGGAAATGAAAAGTAATTTAATGAGTTGTATCAGACCCAATAGTAAAATAAAATTGAATCCAACCACTGAGTTGTATAGTAGTGTTTCTCATGTATTTTACCTGCAGGTAATGCTATATCAAGATTATAAACATTTGGGCAATCACTAGATAGCAGTAAAGATACATATGGCAACCTTAGTCATGTCTTTGTCCCAATGACAACAACTTACAGGAGCTAAAAGTGGATTAGTTCATTAATATTGAAGATGGTTACTTCAGATAACATACTGAGTTTTTATATGAAGCTAGCTTTTCATTGAGGATATTTCAGCAAGGCCTACAGATAAACTCATCAAGTTTCTGGGTTCTATAATATCTCAAGTCTTAAAATGGACACCTAACATCAAAAATGTCATCAAAAAAAGCATAACAATGAATATTCTTTCTGCACCATCTCAGAAATCTCAGACTGCCCAAGGAGCTGCTGATACAGTTCTACAGAGGAATTATTGAGTATGTCACCTGCACTTCTCCAACCAAACAAGACAGACATCAACTTCAACAGATAATTAGAACTGCAGAAAAAAACAATTGCTAGCAACCTGCCTTCCACTGAGGACCTATATACTGCACAAGTCAAAAAGAGGGCTATGAAAATATCTATAGACCCCTCACATACTGGACATAAATTGTTTCAACTTCTACCCTCAAAACAATGTTATAGAGCATTGCACTCCAGAACAACTAGATTCAAAGACGGTTTATTTCCACTTGCCATCACTTTGCTACACAACTCATTCCCACAACACTGACAAACTATTTACTAAGACTGTATTACAATTATCCTTCTCATCTTTCCGATTACCTATCTTCTTTTCTACTTATAACTTTGTTGCTAGCATCCTTACAATTGATATTATTTTATTTAGTTTCCTAGTTGATTTCTTATTTAGTATCTTAAATAAGTAGTATCCTAAATGTTGTATCTTATGACTCATGATGAATGTATTTATGATGACTATGGTCATGATTTATTATTTATATCTTTTATGTACACTGAAAGCTTATGCACCAAGACAAATTCCTTGTGTGTCCAATCATACTTGCCCAATAAAGAATTTTATTCTATTTTATTCTCAATGCCAGATATGGTCCAAGTTTTAGGACAGCCCCAAATTAGGGAACTTTCCTAATTAAATCTTTTATAATTGCAATTTCATTATTGAATGACTCATTATGCCATTCTGAAGTGAATGATTGCAATGAAATAAAATTCAAATAAAAAGTATTGCCTCCACTTCCATAATTTCAGGTAATTTAAGGATATTTTCATAAATGAGAGATCGGAATAATTCCTAAAATGAAATATTTGGTTATCTGAATTCAATTCTATACAGAATCTCCACTACATACTTACATTCACTACATATTTATGCCAACAATAGGCAAAGTCATGATGAAAAATACGTTAGTTTTTCTCTGTATTCAGGTTCTGATAGTGCTGTCTATCTTTTTATTTGAATTAAATTGTTATCCATGACAGTGTTCCTTCATTTTGGAGAAACATTGAGGTCATATGAAGCCAAATCTAGACTATATGTCAGATGGGGTAACAAAATGAGATCCAACCTCACAATTGCCTCTGGAGCTATGCGGCCAATGCTGTTATCTGCACAAAAATTTCTTCTTTTGCTTCCAAAATCTGCTTAATCACTGCGTTTAGCACTGTGTTGATAGTGCTGGCAAGTTAAAATAAATCCTAATGAATTATACCATCTGCATCTTCAGAAATTGTAAACACGAGCTTTCCAGATGAAGTTTGGGTTTTTATTCTCCTCTCCTTCTGGTAAAACTTTTTGATGGCACTTTTTTTACTGGACTAAAATGATGAGACCACATTTTGTTAGTTGACATGATGCACTGAAGAATCTTATCATTTTCATTCTCCTAATGTGACAGCAGTTACTGGCAAATTTCAAGTCTTGAAGCTTTCATACTTGTTATCAACATGTGAAGAAGCCATTTTACATAAAACTGCAGATTTTACTGTTAGTTATTGTTGACCATAAGGGGTAGTGGTCATCTCCTTGAACCAGCGCTGTCTAAAGACATTTCTGTGATCATGTGGCCACCATAACTCATGGAGCACTGTTACTTTCTCACTGAATTGGTGCCTATTCATCTATTTGCATGTATATGCTTTTGAACTACTAGGTTAGCAGGAGCTGGGATGAGAAGGGAACTCACCCCATCACATGGAGCTCAGGTCTTGAACCTCAGCCACCACACATCCCTTCTGATATTGATGAACATCCATAAAGTGATACACATATTCCTTTAACATGCCAAGCTTCACAGATGCCCTTTACATGATCTGCTGATTGTCCTTAACTAGTTCATGAACCTTTCTCATGTAAATTCCATTGGTTGCTATCACAGGTTATTCACTTCATTCTTGTTCACACATATCACACTCTTCCTAGTTCACCATCTTTATATTTTTTTGGCCCAGTGATTCACAGTACTCACATCAATACAATCATCACCATAAACAACCTGTGTTTGGCAGTGGATTTCAACTGGAGGACTTTTTTGGCAGTCAAAAATCAATCATGGCATGTAGTTTAAAGTGCACTCACAGCAGGCTTCAATTTCATAAACAACTGCTTTTCTCACAGCAAATTCCTATCAACTGAAGTGAAAGAACAGATACTATAAAATATGCTGATCTTAAAGGACACTCTCAGTTCTTTGTGACTTATAACATTGGGGTATTATTTTTCATTCACCCCTCCTATTAGGGAAAATCTATATTCAGAAAACACCAAATTCAACTTGTTCCAACATTTGCATAAATCATTTCAAAATTCATATGAGTGCATATGATAATAAAACCATAATAAATCTGCAGTCTTTAAAATTAAACATCTTTTAGGGTTTTAATAACAGATAACTAATTTCCAACTTAAAGTCTAGGGAATTAATTTCTTATACCAGAAAATGATAAACTAGTTGTTGATTTTGTGTTCTTAAGCTTGGCAGATCTAAAGGTCTATATCAGATGTATATCAATAGCAAAAGAGGTTCAGAAAATTAATAAGAAAGATGATAGTATCTTGAATAACTATTTCATTTTCCAGATCCTGGAGGTCAGTCTCCGTCACTGTTTGAAACCCCAATTAAAGTTGATCCTTTTGGGATTCAGCAATTAATAGTCAAAATATGTCTATGAGGCCTGTGTGAAAATGAAATCTACTACCTATCAAGGATTAATAAGAATATGAAAAATAATTAGTACAACAATTTTATGGAAGACTTACTCTAGATATGACTACATTACTCCACATTGCTAAATGTTGGTTTAGAACTACTTATGAAGCAAATGGAACTGCCAATTTGCTGGATATTGACTAGGATTGTACCTGTTTAAAAAAAAATGAAATAAATACTCTGGATCTTATGCAGGCACAAGAACAGAATTTATTTATTAAATTAGTCTAACTTTTTCAGGTTTGACGCAAGCTTTAATTGACATCCATAGTTATGAAAACTTTTGAAAAGCTAGTGCTGGTCCACCTGAAAACCATCACGGATCCTCTCTAAGCCCCATTGCAAATTGACTACAATGAGATCGGCAGATGATGCTGTTAATATGACACTGCACTACATTTTACAACATCTTGAATCTGCAAGGACCTACGTCAACCCTGAAGCTGACCTGACCAAAGCCATTTTGAAGCTTCAGTATTGCTGCACTGGAGCTGAGGGATAGGGCGGAGAGACTAGAGATAGCTTGGGTTTTGTAGCCAAAATAAAATACTTTCTCCATGGAACCAAGGACATTCTAATACCTGGTCAGAGAGAGGAGGAACAATGTTACCAGGCAGCTGGACGGCACCTTGATTGGAACATGTGAAAACCATGGGAACTTTCAGAGTCAGTTTTTGATAGAACTGTGCCAATACGATATATCCAATAAAACTATCTTTGAGGAATCTACTTGCCTTGGAGTTTTGTTTGCTATGGGTGTATTACTTGGAACCCTGACACCTATGCAAGAGTCCTTATTATAGACTTCATCTGGGCATTCAATATCATCATTTCAGATATTCTTCTCATTAAACTGACTCAGCTAGCTATGCCTGACCATACTTGTAAATAGATCATAAGCTTTCTAATGGATAGGAAGCAGCAGGTGAAGCTAGGCAAAATCATATCATATACCTGTACACAGGTGCCCTTCAGGGCTGTGTGCTCTCTCCATTACTCTTTTCATTCTATACCAACCACTGCACCTCAAAGGATACCTCTGTTAAAGTACTGAAATTTGCAGATGAAACAACAGTGATTGGTTTCATTCGAGACAACGACAATCCTGCATACAGACAGGAAGTTGAATAACTAGCTTTGTGGTGCAGTCAGAACAATCTTGAACTGAAAACACATCTCTAAAGCAGTAATTTCTCTCTCTTTTCTTTTAGACTTAAAATGCTTTAATGAATAGCAGGGTGATGGTTTTATGCTACTGTGATAGCCAAAGAAATTCTTTCAGATCAATTTCAAAGCATGCACAATCGTAATCTTTATCATCGCCCTGGTTCACAACTTCCCCCTTGCTACAGATACGAAGTCCCGGGTAAATAAAGAGTTTCCATTTGCTAACGGCAGATGATACTTCAGAGGAAGCTACTTATCACCTTTAAAGGCCTACACAATATTTATGGAACCAACTTTCCCTAAAAGTAACTGCCCATCCTATCAGGTAGCATAGGATGGGCAACACTCTGGGTTCCTTCCCTTTTCTATGGCTACCCAGATCCTTTGAAACAATCCCCATCCTCAGTTTTGGAGACATCTCATGTTATTAGCCCTCTGGAGGCCTGTGAAGACATGGCTCTTCACTCAGGCATTGTGTTAAGATGGAAGGATATGTGATGTTATTTCGGGAGAGTTTGGGTAATATTTTTTATTTTATTTTATAACATGTTATTGTGAGCCATCAAGGATTATCATTTATAAATAGGTGGTCATTTACATTTTCTGAAGAAATTAATACATATTCTGTTGTGCAGAATGGTCTTCATAAAAATTGAAGGGGTGACTGGCTTTCCTTGCCTCCCAGCTCTTAGTTTCAAAGACAATGACTGGACAGCAAGAGTAATAAAACAGACCAAACAAGGAAATGCATCATTATAGTGGGAAGATGAAAGACTAGCTGTTTACTTCCTATTGTTGTTGCTGCCCCTGTTGTTGTTGAAAGAGAAGAAATTAGCTTTTTGAAACAAAATTGAAAAGATGTGATGATTCATTATGTTCTGTTCTGATCCATAACTATGATAAACGAAACTATGTGGTACCTACATTATTGTCCATATGAATAATTATTAGTTGAGATCTCCTGGGCCTTTATATTGGACAAAGAGTCATTCATTAATTTATTAATTGATCAAACTTATATGTTACCCATCTGGCTGAAGTGAGTCTAAGTGGCTTTCAAACATTCAATTAAAACACACTGAAAACATTAAAACAATAAACAGGCATTTAAAATTTAAAATTCAGTTAAAGTTATTTGCAAGTCTCAAAAACTTGAGCAGAAATGTGACTGTTCCCCTTTTTGTTTCATTTTTTGATGCCTTTGAATCATCTTCACTCTTGATAATAGCCTGGACTAATCCCCTGCATTTTTCAGGGCAAGGTTTTCAGAAATGGTTTGCCATTGCTTTCTTCCAAAGGCTGAGAGCGAGTGACTGGCTTAGGTTCACCCATCTTGGCTTCATGCCTAAGGCGACACTAGAACTTCTTGTCTCCCAATTCTAGTTTGGTGCCGTAACCATTAAACCAATCTGGCTCCTGTTGGGTTCCCTGTTCCCACAGTGTCTTTTAATGGTCAGAATAGCCTTAAAAAGGTGTGCTTCATTTCAGATATGAAATCACCAGATCAGCCTATGGAAAATCTAGTTGTGCTGTCTCATTTCACATTAAAAACAGATGAAGATGAGGACAGACTTGAGTTAGATTATTTGTCTTTTTATTTTTCATTAAAAAAAAAAAATTAGCAAGCATATGAAACTAGTTTCATCTAATTTCTCTTTTCACTTTTTTTCTGGGGAACTTCCCTGCCTTGGGCACTTAGCAAAATAGATTCTACTGTGCCCAATGTAAACTACTGAGAAAATCAGCTTCAGATGGAACTCTTTCACATCCTGTTTCCTTGGATTATCCTTCACATGCAGAGTTTCTCTCTTTCTCTCTTCCCCTCCCCCTCTGTGTGTGTGTGTGTGTCATTCTCTTCCTCTCCCTCCCCCCACCCCAACCCACAGGTAAAGATAACACCACCCAAAAAAATTCCTTTCACAAAGGTAGCCACCTCGATGATCCCTGGCTTCCATGAGCCGTATGATAAATGAATGAATGAATGAATGAATGAATGAATGAATGAATGAATACATACATACATACATACATACATACATACATACATACATACATACATACAGGCCGTGGTGGCACAGTGGTTAGAATGTAGTATTGCAGGCTAACTCTGCGTTCCACTGCCAGGAGTTCAATCCTGACATGACTCAGCCTTCCATCCTCCTGAGGTCGGTAAAATGAGGGGACTCGGATTGTTGGGGGCAATATGCTGACTCTCTAAAATGTTTAAAGAGGACAGTAAAGCACTGTGAAGTGTTACATAAGTCTAAGTGCTATTGGCAGGTAGGTAGGAGAAGTCTGTAGAGATTCTTCAGAGGAAAAAAATTGCAGGCTATAGGAACCATGAACACTATTCAGGTGACCCTGAAGACACAGATAAATGTCCAACTGTTTCAATTACCCTCCTAAAGGATGCAAATTACCAACTGTCTGCAAGGAATATAAATCCTTCCGTTCTCCACTATCCTGTCAGAGCTTCTTGGGTGAGAAGCAAAATGTCTTGAAAAAGAAAAATAAAAAAACAAGAAAGTCCAGTTGCACCGGTAGTTAGGTAGATAGTCTCCTAACACTTTGGATATGCTGAGCTCTAATCAAAGCAAAGCTGAAGTTTCCCCCCCCCCCCCCAACCCATTATAAAAAGTTATAAGAAATTATTCTATAATCACACCCATTTGTGCACATTTTGCCTCCCAAGGTTTGCATTTATTCGCTTGGGTGTAAATCTTACTAGAAACAAAGGAGGCAATTTCTTAACGCACACTCTTAAAGCTACACTCTTAGCATGCAATAGAATACTTTGTTCAATAATATCCCAGGACAATAAGCTTTTTTTTGTTTTTGTTTTCCATCTGATCAAACATATTATTACAAAGGAGGCAATCTCTTAATGCACACACCTAACACTACACTCTTAGCATGCAATAGAATACTTTGCTCAGTAATGTCCCTGGACAAAAAGCTTTTTTTGTTTTTTGTTTTGGTTTTCCATCTGATCAGACACATTATTGTGACACTAAGTGGAAGATCTGACACTCCAAACCTTCTGCCACGCCGTCTCCTAGGGTCGACTAGAAGACCTCCAAGATCCCTCCCAACTCTTATTCTGTTATCACTTTCATCTTTTGTTCAGCAAATCTATAGCAGTGATTCTTCTCTGGCACTTCTTAAGAAGACCTTGGTGACTATCAACATGAAGTTGCAGGGCGGAAATTATCCAGCTTTTAAATATTAAAGAATGATGGAGACATTTTATAACCTGCTTCTGGTCCCACATATTCAATTTAGTAAATTTTTGTCCATCTTTTCAACAAAAATTGGTAGGAGTAAATTGAACCGATGCAACTTCATCCTCTTATCTCTATTGGGCAGAAAGCAGAGTGTGAGGAGCTGGGGGGATTGAAAATTCCCCCTACTGAAACTGCAACCTAGGAAAACATTTTTAGATTACTTACTTTCAATATTTATTTGTTTGCTTGCTTGCTTCATACCCTGCATTCAAGGTGGCTAATAACATTTTTAAAAGGAAAAAAATAATAGAATTCAAAATAAACTGCATGCTAAAGTCATCTATGAAAAGCTTGGCAAAAGAATAAGATAAATATTTTGTTTTACCTACCTACCCACCCCTATAAAAGTTTAGGTAGACTACAGAATGCTTTCCAGAAACCAGATCAGGGCAACATTTGCATGCTCTGACTTTAAGGCCTTTATTAACTGATTATATTTCATTCTTCATTATTTAACAATTATCCCTAAAAGATTTGACCCATAAGATCCCCAAATTAATAGAAATTAGAGGTACTATTGAAATCAGAGGTGGTGAGATTTTGAGACATATTTTTTGCACTTCCATTCCTGTCATTTCTGACCAGTATAGTGAATGAAACAGTTGTAGCTCATGTCTGAATTCAAAAATGCTACCACTTCCACATTAAACATTCTAAATGCATGTTTTTGAAAGAATGAATAGCACACGGCTTTAAGGGGTTGATGGATTGATCTCTCCGATGGTGTAAATGTGTTAAAGGTATACCAACAGATGTACGATCTACACAATTCATACAGACAGCTGATCTAGACAAATCAATAGAAATCAAAGTATTTTAGGTATGGGTGTGGGTGGGTGGGTGGGTGTTATACACTCTGTTTTACTCTGTCTGGTTTTTTGTTCATGAATGCAACTTTTTCTACAATTTTATAAATTCATGGCACAATATTGTAGTGCCATCTGCTGGATTGTATATAAAACAAGGAAGACATGATATCATTAGGAGAATAGTCCAAATAAAGCTGAAGTAACCTTCACACAGAAGCCCATATGCACAATTTGGGAAAACTACCATTCAGCCATGTAGGAAAGAAACATGCAGATTTTTAGACATGCGAACATTGGTAGAACTTTAAGAGCAGGCTTCTCAGGTCTGCCTTTAAATGAAAAACAGCTAATTTCCTTCGTTCACATGTAAAAGAAGGAAGATCCCCAGGAAGCAGCTCAGATACTTATTACAACCCAGAGATTTTTCTGCCCAGAAGACAGAGTAATGTGAATGAGTCTACAGGCAAAGCCAGTTTTTCATGGATTTGTGTCCTTTCACAAAAAGAAACTTGATTTATATATTTTCAAGAGTGAAGCAGAGAATAGGCAAGCATTCTTCTTAATCCTATGACCAAATATTCTTGTTCAAATGGTTTTTTTTAGGTAAACTCCTCCAAATAAACATTATCCAATCTGAAAACTATTGGAGTTTGCCTTGGACTGGCATTTGAACTTTGAAAACACTTCTCTTTCTCTCCAAAAATGTGCTCAGTTGTGGTGCTTCTAAAAAATCCAGTCAAAATTATTAAAATGAACCTAAGCATAGAGGTTTCTGTTGGCTCTATCAAAGCTTACCTTATCTGTCCTGCTTACCACTATCTATTCATACTGCTGAGTAACCATAAACATTTGGATAATCCTAACTAAATTAAAGAAGTATTCCAGGGAGTTGGACATTTGATTCTCTACAACAGGAATTCCCAATCTTGGCAACTTTAAGACACGTGGACTTCAACTCCCAGAATTCTCTAGCACCCTTCAGATATTCTGAGAGCTGAAGTCCACATGTCTTAAAGTTGCCAAGATTGGGAACCTTTGCTCTACTTCAGAGGTGTCAAACTCATGTTGTCACAACAGCATCATGTGATATTTTTTTCCCTTTTGTTAAACTGGGAATGGGTGTGGCCAGAGTGTGAAGCATCCTGCCCATGGGCCGCAAGTTTGACAGCTCTGCTCTACAAGACCTCATTGACAAGAAGCAATATATGGAAACTAATCAAGGAGAGATGCAACCTAGAACAGGGAGAAATTTTCTGACAGTTAGAACAATTAATCAATGGAACAACTTACCCTCAGGAGTTGTGAATGCTCCAAACTTGGAAGTTTTTAAAGAAGCGAATGGACAAGCCATTTGTCTGAAATGGTATAAGATTTCCTGCCTGAGCAGAGTTGGACTAGAAGACCTCCAAGGTCCCTTTTAACTCTGTTATTTTGTTATTTCCCAATACAATATCTAAATTTGATCATGTAGAATATTCTAATGGAGTCTTGGCTCACTTAAATGCTTGAAAAAAGAGGTGGAAAGGGTTGCAGGTACAGAGTCTTAGACAATACTTAGAGGATTGAAAATTTTTTCTTCAAAACACACTGATCTATGAAATTAAGTCTGTGAATGAAGTCAATGATTGCTTTCTCTTTAAACTCATGAAAATGGTGGGTCACCCTGAATTATTTTTTTAAAGGCTATTTGTTGGCAAACTCTGCTTTTAAGAAAACTTTCATCAGACCTTCTTATCAAACTTTGACCTGGCCTATGGAATTCCTAATACAGTTTTTCCTTTGTCAGTGATAGTTGCTATCATAATAGGATGTTAAGGCAAACCAAGATAATTAAATAACAACCTGAAGGAAGGGTGCTGACCTGAGAAAGCCAGCCAGTGGTCATTGCCACGTACAATGTGAGCACATACAGTTTGTGCCAGAAAGACCAACAAAATTCTATCCACCCACTCTCTATTATAGTTTTTCAACTAAATGTCATCGGTACAGAAGAAACCAGAAATTAAGTCTGTGAATTAAGTCAATGATTGCTTTCTCTTTAAACTCATGAAAATGGTGGGTCACCCTGAATTATTTTTTTTAAAGGCTATTTGTTGGCAAACTTTGCTTTTAAGCAAATTTCATCAGACCTTCTTATCAAACTTTGACCTGTTTACCATCTATCTGTCAGAATTATTTGTTCTTTCAGGGTGCCCAGAACAATTGCTTCCTTTGCTTAGTTCTTTTGCATTCTGTTCAAATAATTTACTTTTGTCACTCAGCAAAGCTGTTGTAGAAAATAAGAAATGAAGATGCAAGTTATGTTAACTCAAAAGAAGCTACTACATATTTTAAATTCCCAACAATCAAATGTTAACCATTTAAGCACCATTAATGTGGAAAGCATGCCATAATATCTATTAAAATTTACAGGGAATCTGTATTTTAACCTTGATTTTGTGTCTATTCAAAAATCTGTCAGGGTATTTTGGGAGGTTCATAGATAAAAGAACAATTATTATTGATTTAAAGAAGCTTGTGTAAACGGAGGACCAATTCATATATCTATAAATCTAGTTGTAGACTAGATAACCATTTATTTTCCAAATCCCATCTTACTTGAGTTTAAGTTGAGGTTCACTGTTCTTTATTATGTCTATATCCTAATCAAGGCCTCTGTTCAATGTTCTGATAAACATAGATAACAAACAAAAATATAGAGATAATGAAACTGCATAGATTTTTATTTCTCAGGCATATGTATGTTGGAAAAATATAGAAAAAAGCATGATGCCCAATAGAAATATAATAATTTACATATAATAATTTGTATATATAATGTATATATAAATGAGGCAGTAATCTCTCATTCTCACAATAGAAAAACACATTTTATAAATAAGAAATAGGCAGTAGAAACCTTCAAGTAAAAAAAATGACTGGAAGGAAGGAAGGAAGGATTGACAAAATACTGTTGACAAAATACTTGACAAATACAAATTAAAAAGGCGAGATGAAAAGGTGCAGGCTTTAATTTTTTCATCTGACAAATATAGTGTGCAATATTTTAGGGTCCTGTTATATGGAAAACTTCATATCTATGCCTTCTTAACTCTTGCAGCAAATCTACCTCTTTAACCTTCTTATGTCTAGTTGAGATGTGGAGTAGATGAAGAATTTAATCTTCATAACTGGCTTGCAGTTCTGATGCTATACATGTCTCCTGGTCTCATAAACAGCTGCTGGTATCTGGGTTAATAGTGTACTGGTTATCTTGAAGTTATACATTTAATCCAACTGTCATGTATAGATAAGCAGAATCATCTGCAGGAGAGAAGTGAGAGAAAAGTTATGGAAACTTTGCAGCTAGAATTTCTACAACTGGATTTCCAGTTGATAAAGTGAGAAAATGAAATTACAACTCTAAAATTTTTCCAAATTAAACTCATTTACCTATCTCTCTGTCCATATTTTTAATGGGAAATAAACTGTCCTTATTAATGATTGATATTTCCAATATATACTTCCTTAATAAATAAATAAGTCCCAATAGATATCAGTAGTAGTAGTTGAGGGAAGGGTTTGTTAGGTTTTTTTTTTTAATAATCTCACTTTTTTATTTGTCTTTGCATTATTTTGTTTACTTTTTCCTGGCTTTTGTCAATTTGTTTTTCCTGATTTTTCTCTATAACATCTGGGTAGCTTTCTGAGAACTAAGGAAAGTTGGGCTATGTACAATATATAATTCTAAAGATAGCTAGACTTTACTTAACCATTCTACAATGCTCCTAAACAATGGAGCTGAGATAGCTTTTTCATTTCCATTGTTTAGGAGCATTTTGGCAAATGTGTCAATAGTTTAGCAAGTCCAGAAAAAAAAATAGGAACTAAATTTTACAACAGAACAAAATACTATAAATCCCTTAGAGGTTCCCCCCACAAAAAAGTAACTTCACTTTATGCAGGAGGCTGTCCAGGCCCAAATCTGGGCATAGGGGGCATGACCCCCCTCCCCATGCCCCATTTTGGCTGCCAGAGTGCTACAGGAGTCCGTCCTTCACTCAGAAGGTTATAAAAGGGAGGAAAGGTAAAATATTTTATCTTTCAGGCTTTCAGGATTCTGCTTTTATACCCTACGTCAATAATATATTGTTCTAGTATTCCTAGGGAGTCAGTTTTTTGAACTGAACTCTCTCTCTTTCATAGGGTGATCAAGTAGATCAAGTATGTATTAAAAAACAAAATCACAGAAATATATGCCTCTCTATTTTTATATGTGTATAAAACCATATGTGCGGAGGTGTGGTCCCGTGTCATGTTCACCATGATGATGCCCACTGTGGCCATACCCCACACACACATGACCCTACAAGGTCAAACACAACCTTGATGCAGCCCTCAATGAAATCGAGTTTGGCACCCCTGGTCTATCAGCTTCTCTGAAATGTAACTTGGTGAAGACCCATAATTTCTATAATCTTGTCAACAGCCCCAAAGTTTAAAATCTTGTCATCATGGGCATGCAAGGAAAACCAGTTTCTTCCCCAGAATTACCATTTAAAAAATAATAATCAAGGACCTGAATAGATAAAATACAAGCAAATTCCAAAGGCTGAAAAATGGGGCTCAGTGCTGAACTCAAGTATCTAATCTTTTTTCAATGGACTGCTTGTAGTTGATTTCACACAACTCTCACCAAAATTGTCTTGTCTGATCTTAGGCTGTTAATTTCCTACTTTGCAAGTTTTAATCCTCACCCAATCCCATTGAGTGATACAAATTTATATTGATATTTTTAGAGGTTTATAATGGTGCTTTTTTCACATAAAGTTTTTTCAACTTTCTCTAAGCAAGCTTATGCCATATGATGTGAATTTGCACCACAACTATCTTCTGGTTTAATAGCCTTAATTTTGTTAAGACTGTGTTAGAAAGATTAATACAGGTTGAAGATATGATTGTACTTTGGAACAATACACCCATCCAAAATATTAAATTTAATACTATATGTAGAAGCATAAAAGCAGCAAAAGGTTATTCTCTGATGTTGTAAAGATAGTGAGAGCTTTACAATATGTGTTTATTTTCTGTTTATGAACTGGCTCATTATTGGTATAATGCAAAGATTAATCAATACCATTCTGTGCAATCAAGTTTTAATGATATGTTTAAAAATGAGCCATTTCTTTTCAGCGTGTAATAGAATAAGCTTTTGATTTTTGGTTTTTTTTTTTTCTGTTTTCCTTTTTTTTCCTCCCTCTTTATTCACCCAAGCAATAAAATACATTACAAATAGGTAATCCTAAAGTCCTGTACAAACTGACATTGTTTCAGAGACTTTACTGAGTCCAAGTCACACCTTGAAAACTTGTACTTGTTAAACCCACCTGAACAAAGCTGGCTTTAAGCAGGTCTGGCCTCTTAAACTTCTGCTTAAATTGCCTTTCATTCTAGCCAAGCAATCTTACATCTTGTAATCTTCTGATATCTTCATCAACTTTAGTTGCAACATACTCTTTGGTCCCCCTTCTCATCTAAGGAATGTCTTTGAGCGCTACCATGACAAAATGTACATAGGATAAAATCTTCTAGAAGATGCTATAACATCTGGCTTAGTACTAAAATTCTTGATGGTTCAGTTAGTAAAAAACACATACCTTATTTTTATCCCAAAATTATAGCTTCCAGCTTTCATAAGGCATAACACAACAGGAACTCTTAGAAGTTTGGCAATTTTCATGCTTTGTACTGCCTGCAGTAAAAAGAAAAAGAAAGAAAGAAAGAAAAAGAAAGCAACAGAAAGTAAGCCAGCATTTATATACTTTACTTCATTCAAAGGAGATAACTGGTGGATAAAGTGTGAGTTGCCCTTTAGGACACAAAATAAGTTATTAGAGGAACAAGGTGATATCATGGATATGAATCCACTGCCAATGTATAGTTAATCCATATACTAAATATTAATTTAACATATTGAAAAAAATGTTCCAAAAGATCACAAGATAAATGATAAACATGCAGGCAAGGTTCCAGTTTGTGATTGCACTAAGCATTAGGGGAAACACTGTTACCATGAAATCCTCCTCACTCTTAAATCAACTTAATAAATCTTAACAGTACTGGTTAAATGTTTTGATTGCATTCTAAGATAGCAATAGCACTTATATACTTTTTCACAGTGCTTTACAGCCCACTCTAAGCAGTTTACAGAGTCAGTATATTGCCCCCAACAATCTGGGTCTTCATTTTACTGACCTTGGAAGGATGGAAGGCTGAGTCAACCTTGAGCCTGATGAGATTTGAACTGCCAAATTGCAGACAGCAGAAGTAGCCATTCTAACCACTGTGCCAACCAGGGCTCTTAAGATACTAGAAAGATTCACGCAGCCTAATATTCATGCAAAGTGGAGAAGTTTCACTTAGAAGTTTCAATTGTCTGGTTTTGCATTGGACAGCAAGTGTAGAGTTAAAACAGAACTTCTGTTAATATAACAGAACTTCTGAGTTGCAATAAACATTAGTCTCAGAAGAATATTGGAATAAAAGCAGACTGTTTTTATACTTACCAGTGTTTCAGATCTAATTTAAAAATCTAATAAACTAATCCACCCTTCTCTAAACCAGGAAAAATTGTGGGATCCCAATGTTTTTCATTAATGGAAAGTTCACCCATTCATAAAGTGGTTCATGATATTGTAGAATTCCAATTTTTAACAAAATACACTAGGAAATGTTTGCTTCCTTTGACATAGCAAATGCTTTGAAAGATATCAACAGTGGTAGTGGCTGCCCTTTTTCAAAGTAGTTTGTATATAAAAATGGTAGGCTTTAGATTTTGCAGTCATGACAATATCTTGACTTTTTGGACCCCAGTGGACAACTAAAAGAAGTTAGTAATGATTTGGTAATATGTCAGACTGTTGGCTTTCATAGGTAGGACAGAAACAAATGAGAATTAGTGAACAATAAAATTTGAAGGTGACAACCAAAGTGTAATAACCAAAGTATTATGATATTTCAGATGTATCTCATTGTGTCTACAAAAATGTTAGATATGTAGAAATGTTGATAGGCTATTCTGTCTTTGAATGTGAAAACTCTTAAAGAATTCTGAGTCTGATTAGGTAACTGCTGCAAAAAAGGGAACTTTTTTGTATTTGAATCTGCTGCCCAGCCCTAATATTTATCACTCCATTAGATTCAGAATTATTTGAGTTTTCACGTTCAGAAAAAATGGCCAGAGAACAACAGAAAAAAGTTCTGAAGAGAAAAGAGATTTGAATTAGCTTAAGGAAATCAAAGAAAAAAATACAATGTTATCTTGGGATAACATTGTAGATATGACATTGTAGACATAATGAGGTACATCTGGAATATCATGATCATGATTTACTACACTTTTGATGTCACCGCCCCAAATTTATTGTTCACTAATTCTCATTCATTTCTGTCCTATCTATGAAAGCCAACCGTTTGATATATTATCAGGCCGAAACATTATTAACTTATTTTATTGAATATGCCTTTCAATTGACTTTTTTGCATAAAGACTTTTTTTATCAGCAATCAGATCATACACCAAAGGTTCATTCTTGGCAGTAAAAGCCCTTTTATAGCATTACCTATATCAGTCTGTATTTCCTACTGGAATCTCAGAAGCCCTTCTTTATGAGTTAAATTTCATGCAGAATAAAGTAAAATATAACATTAGGTCTAGATTCTTACTGATTCATTGCAAAGCTAACACTAATGTTTAGAATTTCAGAGTTAAATCACAGCTGTAACTCAATTCAATTAAAATAAAACCTCTTTCTCGGTATCAGAGAATAATATACATTGTAAGAATGCTATGTGAGAAAAACAGTATCACAGCAAAAATATGGCATTCGTTGAATTTAAGGAGTAAACCAGAAAACTAGTTTGCTGTAGTTTTAGTGCTTAAAAGTTCTAAAAGAAAAGCTGGAAAATGAAATTCTAACCCTGCCTTAGATATGGAAGCCAACTGAATGACCTTGGACTGATCATTCTAGCTCAGTCCTGGGGGGGGGGGGGAATCAATGGCTAACCACTTCTGAAATTGTTGTCAAGATAACTTGCCTAGGTGGTTGCCAAGAGGGAAAACAGAGTTGAATGTCTGATATAATTATTACCTTTTTCCCAAGAGTTTGTAGGTCCCAATAACCTATAATAAATTCTCAATGTTCTACAATCACATGGGGGGGGGGGGATGCTGTAAACAAAACTATCATTGCATAAATTGTTCATTAATTATGAATGAACTGAGCTATCTTTTCTTCACTTCTTCATACCTCAATTAATTTGCAAAAGTTCAAATGATATTAAGGTGCCTGAATATGATGTCAAATACCAAGTTTAGAAATGATGATGCCATTCCCCCTCTACCCACCAATTCCAGCAATCAGGAAGGCAACAAGCTGTACTTTATCTTCTCTTAGTGCTGACTGAATTTGACACTTATGTATATTTCACTTCCATTTCTCCCTTCCCGTCTTGTTTCTTTTTGGTTCACCTGCCAATAATTTTATGTGCCTTAAATCAAGAATAAGCAGGAGGTTATAAACTGCCAGCAAGGCCATCTGTGATGAAGTCAAGCCCACAAAAATATATTTTTGCTTGAATTATCAATGGAAATGGGCCCTCCAAGGGACAATGGTCTTATCTATCTGAAATGTGTGACTGCATAGCGCTGTTCAGAAAAATGTAGCCCATTTCTTTCCCTCTCTCTCTGTTCTTTTCTAATACCAGGCATTCCCCAACTTCTGCAGGAAGAGAATGTTTCTGTGGCATATAAATCT
Source organism: Hydrophis major (assembly GCA_033807585.1). Taxonomy (NCBI): domain Eukaryota; kingdom Metazoa; phylum Chordata; class Lepidosauria; order Squamata; family Elapidae; genus Hydrophis; species Hydrophis major. Next base: position 170,698,418 of record CM066330.1, read on the forward strand.
CTGTATTAATTAAACATAAATCAAGGAATGCTGAGCTCATAAACAGCTACAAATATGTTTTTTTTAAAAAAAAAATAATATCATCTCTAAATGTTCCTTTCTTGTCCAATATTACCTGTGCATCAATGAAATGGAATAGCTGAGATATATCTGTTAAATAGAAAAACATGTACCATGTGCTTATTGCCATGCATAAAGACATGAAGAAAAATTCATTCAACCATTATTTGCAATAATGAAAAATAAATAACTCAAGAGGACAAGATATGGACATGTTTTTTTCAGTTGTTTAGATATATTGATTTCAAATGACATTGTTCTTTTAGAGTTTCACTCTACTCATTAATGATTTTTGTCAGCAATATTGAACAGCTGGAAGAAATTAAAGATCATTGGTACTGCCTGGCTTTTTGGGTTACAACAAATTAAAAGAAATTCAATTCAATATATTTGGAAAAGATATCTGATATAGTTTCAGGCATGGGTGAAATGACTGGAGACAATCTTAGTTGGTGAACTTTCAGCTCTTTATTACATAGTGACTTAAGAGGGTGAACAACAACAACTCTGCCTTATATAGGTGACCTTAATGTGAAATAACCAATAGGGAGCTGTAAGACGCTAGCTCCAGAACCAATAAGAGTCCTTCGTTAAGGGCCAATCGGATTCTCTGAACGCAACCAATCTGATCGAGCCGCTTAACACCCAATCAGAAGTGCAAGGCCAGACCCCTGCACTTTACCCCAAGCTTGCTTTTATTTAAACTATTTACATACATAACAATATCTACTGTTTATCTTACAGTATTTTAACATATAAACACATTCTTAATTGCCCATCTTTAAATTTATTTATTTCTGTTGTTAAATTTATACCCCACCTTCCCTCCAGGAACTGAGCTCAACCTACAATACAGGGCTTTGCCTTCCTTATATTTTTTCTTTCTTTCTTCTTACAATAATTCAGTAGGTTAGGGTGGAGCAAACTAAGGTAGGGTAGGATAGGATAGGATAGGATAGGATAGGATAGGATAGGATAGGATAGGATAGGATAGGATAGGATAGGATAAGTCAGGGGTGTCACTCTGGGCCAGATGCATCATGCACTGGCCATGCCCACCCCCAATTTAACGAAGGGAGGGAAAGTTGTGACACATCACGTGATGACAATGTGACACTGTGAGTTTGACACCCATGGTTTAAGTAATAGATACCAATTCCTGACTATTCAGTGAGTAACAATGGCTAAAAATAGATTTGTTTGTTTGTTTATCAAATTTATATGTCCACCCATCTCATGAAAAGTTAATCTGGGGAACATACAACAAATTATAAAACAGAAAATATATAAAAAATAGTCATTATTAAAAAGTTTTTAAAAAATAACAAGGCATAAAAGAGAATAGATATCAATAGCAGTAATTGGGGACACTTCAGCAACTCCTGGTTTTCTTGGGACATCCAGGCTAGGTATTGAAGCAAGTCAACAGAGATGGACTGAACCTCACTTTGGGGTGAGGGAATGTTCTACAAGGAATGCACCACAGGAAGGAAGGCCACCTCTTGGTAGTTGCCAGGTATATAACTCCCTAACAGATAGGAACCACAGCATGTTCTTCTGCAAGGTCTGATGGAGCAGGCAGATATAGCTGGAGAGAGATAAACCAACTTCATTCTATGAAGGGGTTTAAAGGTCAAAACCAACAGACTAGGATCCAATGCAGTTCCTGGAGCAGAGGTATAACATGCATTATTCCAGAGGCATGTATAACTACTGTAGCTGCACTGTTGCATTAATGCCAGCTAAAGCTTCTGAATTCTCTTTAAGTGTCATATAGAGTGCATTACACTAGTCCACTTTTTCTGGCAGATGTTGAGTCAATTCTCCATTTGACCCTTCGAGATCTCCAAGGCCCCTCTATCCAAGTGGGCACATGTCACCTGATATAGGGCTACAAGACAGATATCCACAGATGCAATAATACTAGGCAAGAATTGGTTTTTTGCCACCACCACCACAAGATAGGCCTTAATAATGGTTCTAACCCCAATATAACAATGATGGAATTAAATGAAGCACTTAAGAAACAAAATAATAGGAAAACACCAGGTCCAGATGGGCTTCTAGCAGAATTCTATAAAACATTTCAAGAATCATTGAGCATCCTATTGTTAGAAGTCATGAATGAAGTTATGTCAAAGAAGATGATACCCAAAACATGGTCAGAGGCTTATATTACACTTATTCCAAAAGAAGAGGCTGACCCACTGCAAATTAAGAACTATAGACCTATTTCTTTATTGAATGCAGACTATAAAATTTTTGCTTCAATTTTAGCAGAAAGACTTAAAAAATATTTAAATAATTTTATCCACCCAGATCAAAATGGATTTCTACCAAAGAGACAAATCAGAGACAACATGAGAGTAATCTTGGATATTTTGGAATACTATGAGGCTCATCCTGAAAAGCAAATGGCTTTGATATTCCAAGATGCTCAAAAGGCATTTGATAACATGAACTGGAGATTTATGTGATTACTATTGGAACAGATGGATTTTGCCAGAAAATTTATTCAAGCAATAGAACCCATATACAATAAACAGACAGCAAAGGTAATGATGGAGGGAGAACTTACAGACTTTATTAAAATAAGAAAAGGCACAAGATAAGAATGTCCCCTATCTCCTTTGCTATTTGTGTTGACTTTGGAAGTGTTGAATAGAAATATTAGGGATGATAAAAGCATAAAAGGAATGAAAATTAAAAAGGAAGAATTCAAACTACAAGCTTTTGCTGATGACTTAGCTTTTATTCTGGAAGATCCGCTAGAAACAGCTCCAAAGTTATTGGAAAAGATAGAGACATATTGTGAGGTGGCTGGTTTGAAAATAATAAAGATAAAACAAAGATTTTGACAAAGAACATGCTACTGAGACAAAGAGAAGAACTGGCAGACCTGTTGAAAATCCAAGTTACGAATAAGGTTAAGTATCTGGGGATATATTTGACAGCAAGATGTAGCACATTAAATGAGAATAATTATATGAAACTTAAACAACAGGTAGCTACAGACTTGAAGAAATGGGAAAACTTGCAATTGTCATTAATAGGGAGAAATTCAACAATTAAGATTAATATTTTACCCAGAATTCTATTTCTGTTTCAAACAATACCAATTAGGCTTGGAAAAGACTATTTTGAAGATTTAAATAAAATTATGATGAAGTTTATATGGCAAGGTAAGAAAGCGAGAATAAAGCTAAAGCTTTTGCAAGATGCTAGAATTAGAGGAGGTTTTGGCCTGCCCAATTGGGAATTGTACTATCAAGCTGCAAGTCTGATGTGGGTCAAGGAATGGATAACATTAAGAAAGACTAGATTGTTGACACTAGAAGGTCATGATTTGCTGTTGGGTTGGCATGCTTTTTTATGGTATAAGGGAACTAAAACACAGGGTTACTTTAGAAGACATTATATACGTCTTTGTGGTTAAACTGGGAGAAGATAAAAAGACAATGTTATTTGAAAATTCCAGTTTGGTTATCGACTATTGAAGCATTTTCCTATCCGATAATTTATAAGAAGGAACAAACAGTTAGATATGGGGAACTATTGGATGAAAAGGGTGAACTTAAATTGATTCAAAATTTAGAGGAACAAGGTATAAAGATAAATTGGTTTTCATATGCGCAAATACATTCAGGGTATGATGAAGATTCTAAAAGGGAAGGATTCTATGTTAAACAGACTGATCTAGATAAGATTTTGATGGGTACTGATGAGAAGGTGATTAAAAAATTATATGGTTATTTACTGGGAATTAAATTAGAGGAAGAACAAGTCAAAGAAACTATGATTGTTTGGGGGAAGAATTTTGGATATGGGATTGATTTAGAGAAATGGCAAAAACTGTGGTCTCAAAATTATAAAATGACAATGTCAACAGCATATAAAGAAAATTTGTATAAGATGTTTTACAGGTGGAACTTTCCCCTGACAAGAATAGCAAGAATGTTTTAGAACAAATCTGAAAAATGCTGGAAATGTCATCAGATACCTGGCTCATATTACCATATGTGGTGGACCTGTGAGGACGCTAAAAAATATTGGACTAAAATTCGCATGTGGTTGGAAAAAATGACAAAGAAACGTATAGATTTGAAACCGGAATCTTACCAGATACATACAGTAAAGACTTGAAATATCTGATTGTAAATGTATTAACAGCGGCTAGGATTGTATTTGCTAAAAATTGGAAGATGAGAAAATACCATCAGAGGAAGAAATTATTAAGAAAATATTGGAATGTGCTGACATGAATGGATTGACATTTGAAATAGAGAGCAAGAGGATAAACAATTTTATGAAATTTGGGGTCATTTTTATCAATGACTAGATGACAAAATACAATAATAGAATATTTAGAATGTTAGACAGCAAGGAATATCTTTATTTTTTCTTTCGCCTTTGTTATTTGACATTATATTTTTAAAGTGTTTTTAGGATAGATTTGATATGATTATATGATTGGTTATAGAATAAACTATTTAAAGTATTGTTATCTCAAAAACCATGAATGAATAAAAGTATAGTCAAATGATTTTTTAATAGCGATGTTAGGATATATAAGTTTGGATTGACAATATGAGTTGTTATGTAATATAACTGTAATTGAGACTACAAAATGAATGCACAAAACTGATGAACCAACCGACACACTTTATGTACATAAGAGAGTTGAAGTTTTAATGTTTTGTTTGTCTTATTTGTTTGTAGAAAATCAATAAAATTCTTTAAAAAAAAATAATGGCTCTAACCCATGTTTGGTACAGTTCATACCTTGCTGAGGTCCAGCAATGTTCTAGGTGTCTTTTCTCTCATTATATCTCTTTCAGATCCTTTGTGAACCACAAAGAGTGATTGGATCCATGAGAGGAAATAGGACGCATGGATGCAATGTGATCCAAACCCTGAGCCATCCGTCTTATTCCAAGCAATGCCTAAAGCTTCTGAAGGAACATGCAGCAGAACAGTCTCAAATCAGTCTGGAACCCACCTGAATCCATCAATTGCAGGGATGGAACAGTCTAATGGATCTGGCCTCCTTCCAGTGGATAATGATGCATTGTAATTAGAACATGATGTGACCATGACAAGAGAAGCATCAATAGTCCCTCATTTCAGATCATATAGTCACAATTCCAGTAAGAACATCACAGTTGATGATACCCAAAAGTTATCTATAACTTTTGATGATACCCAAAAGTTAACTCTATATGATGACTTGGCTTACCTTTAATTCCTTGGTCAGTTTGAAAGCTGGCAGTACATGCTGCATGAAAACAATAAGAAGCATAAATTGAAATATGGATGTTTTATGGATTCAGTCACGAATGTAACTATTATTTTGTTATTTATTTACAAAGCTTTTAAACAGCAGATTTTACAATTATCATGAATTTTAAAAATCATTAATTGATTAATTAAATGTATAGAACTAAGTTAATTATGGCATTTTTAAAAATAACCACAAAATTATAATATTGATATTGATATCACCATTGATATTGTCATTATTCCATAGACAGTTGCATGTAGGTATATGAAGTGGGTGGGGGGGGGAGAGATTAAAGGAAAAGGGGGAAATTAAATTTAAAAAAAGAAAAGAAAAAATAAATAAAAATAATGTTGAAAAACTGCACAGTTTAAATTCCCTTCCATTTTACTTGACTGAATATTAACTCTATTTCTATTTGCCATCTATATAACATTTCATCTTAAAACTATACTCTAAGCGTCTGGGTTTATCTTGTTCTTTGACATAAGATGTATAAGAAAGCCATTCTTATTTAAATTTAAATCAACCCGATGTTCTGAATTTATGCTATTAATATTGCCAGTAAAGTAAATAATTTTTTTTGACAGATCAATTGTTGGATTAAAGTACTAGGATAATGGTACAGTAACTAGGAATCCCAAATATGACTTATAACAGAGCACACACCTCATTTCACCAAGCCCAATCCTTTCATTATTTGCATGAAGAGTGTCTCTTTCCAACATTGAAATAACTCAGTCTGTTCTATTGAATTGCCATTATGCACCCTTGTACACTGTACTGGGTTAGCCCCTCCTTAGCTATAATGTTTCTGGGGAAAGAATCAAGGCTCAGCTCATCAAATGGAACTTTTTGGTGACTTATTAAAAGATTCCCTGTGGTATTTTTAAAAAATGCAGCTTTGCTGTCATGTAGCTATCAATCCTTTTTAGAAATCGTTCATTTTTATGTGAGTAAAGACAATTTTTCTACTTCAACTCTTTGATTCCTGCCTGAAAGAAATGGTTTCAGAAGGCCTCTATTTTAAGGGGGGAGGGGGGAATGTGCCCCAAAGGTTCCAGTTGTATTTTGTGAGAGGTAAAAGACTATAAAATTTCTATCTAGCTCTCCTTCATTGAGCTCATGGAAAGTGATCCTTCATTACTCAATGCCAGGTTTTGATGAAATTGAATGAAATCAGATGAGAGGAAAGATGAGCTGCATCCTTCTTGGTCATGAACAACTGAAATAAGAGAGGCTCCCTGGGAAATCCTACCTGTTCTGTAATAAGTTTAATATATATCATAAAAAGGGAGTTTCTTATTAATACGCTAAGGCTAGGAAAAGAGAACAGAGGAATAAAATCAGATAATTCATTCTCATTGCCAGACAAAAGATCTCAAAGCCTTCTCTCATCAGTATATCCCAGATGTGTGGCCTTTAACTCCCAGATTATAAAAATGAGCACAAGCACATGTTTGAGGAAGAGCATATTGAAATAGTGTACAGTCTGACATTTGATGCTGATCCCCAAGAAATTTCTTGCTAGTTTTCCAATTCTGAAAGTTGCCTAGCTCCTTTGTTTTCCATCATACCTTTTCATCATTGTGAGAACATTGCCATGCAGTCAGTGTATCATATGCTATGTGTCATGTATGTCCAATGTGAACCTGAGGGATGAAATTTGGAGTCATGAATATATGGTAATTGATGGATAGTGAAATCCAGAAAGCACAGGAATAGTATCAAAAAGGAGAACTTGATATTTCTATGTATATAACTGATGCTGCTTGGGGAAAAAAAGCTTGTTATCTGAAAGTTATTCTGATCTAAAGAAAGTATTGCTTAGGAACTACTAAATCCAACCCTACATGGAAAGCAATCCTGAAATTTAACTTAGTTCCAAGTTCCAGAAATGTGGAATAGTGTGATGCTTTTTCAGGAAGAGAAAGAGGAGGAAAGGAGGGAGGTACCTCATTATGCAAGGCCAAATAAAGAGAAAAGGATAAAAATAGCAAGGATAAAAAAAAAGAAGGGAATAACATCAGATGAACCTGTTTTGATTTATTTTATTTATTTTATTTAAATTGAGGCAAAATATAGATCAGGGATCATAATCTGGGAGTTGGAAGGTGGGACTCACAGAGAAAATAAGAAGAAAATTATCCAGTGTAATGACAAGTTCTTTTAATATAAACATTATCCAGAAAACAGTTACATGTGGAAAGACTGATCCTCTTAAGAATCTTTGTCTGATTATTGTTCCTAGCCAGCTCCCTGGTTTATTACTTTAAAATTTTCTTTAATTTTCTTTCCTTATGCTTTCCCAAAAATAAATATAAATATCAACTTTTTAAACATTAAATAGCAAATTGAAGAACACATTCTGCCATGAGTCCCTGCTTGTGAGGTAATGCATTTGTGATGGATGGATGGATGGATGGATGGATGGATGGATGGATGGATGGGAAGGAAGGAAGTAAAAGAGGGAGGGGAAGGGAGTAGGAAGGAAGGAGAAAGAAAGAAAGAAAGAAAGAAAGAAAGAAAGAAAGAAAGAAAGAAAGAAAGAAAGAAAGAAAGAAAGAAAGAAAGAAAGAAGAAGAAAGAAAGAAAGAAAGAAAGAAAGAAAGAAAGAAAGAAAGAAAGAAAGAAAGAAAGAAAGAAAGAAAGAAAGAAAGAAAGAAAGAAAGAAAGAAAGAAAGAAAGAACCATTCTTCATGAATGGTTGTTGTGGTTATGTGCTGTGATTTGGCCTCATACAAAACCTCTTCTTTCAAAAAGAAATAATGTCTAAAAGAATGTCTAGTTTATCTTTGAGAGAGCCATGTTTTCTGAATACATTGTAATGAACGTATTCACCCCAAACCAGCACTAATTCTGCCCAAACTTTAACAATGTAGCAGACTGCAAAACCAAAAATAAAATTTCTTTCTCTAAAACATGGAAAATGCTGCTGCTTCTTTAATATCTATTGTAGCTTTAGCTGACTTTATCCTGGAATTTCAGCTTTTGTCTCATGTACTTTGGACTGGTTTGGGCTTTTGAAGTCCCAACATGCAAATACATGGATTCGTGTACTGGTATATGGTGAATACTTCTTGTGGTTTCATCTGAAACTTCAGTCTATCCACCACATCTCTTTTCTCAAGAGATTATTCTGGCTTTACAAATAATTTTTTAATATAACTATATTTTCCAAGCTTCATTAACACACATCATTTCTTCTTCTTTGCACAGAAGCCATCTAATTCCCCTATATGTGCTATGAAAACTCCCTTTTATCTATTCCTATATATATTCCATAGTGGATGGAAATTTATGGCAAGAGTTACCAATGTGTTTTCAAGTAAAGCAGATCTTATTTAAGACTGAGAGATTTCCCATCGAAGTGGCTTTCTTTCCCCAGTCAGTTGCAGTGACTTCTCAGCTTGAAGATGAGATGCCCTGGGCATTTTTCTCAAGTGACATTTCTTTATTTTTTGCATAGCAAGGCAAGAGTGAAAGATTATAGCCTAAGTAGCTTCCAGTTATATGCTGAATGATGCAGTGGTAACAAATGGATCAAAGCAAACACTGAACATATTGCACTTCTGGATTTAGGAAATTATTGTTGCACAGTTTATTGGCATTGAAGATAAAAAGATCAGAGAGTGTTGCCCTGTAAACAGCTTCTAATGGCATTTAATTATTACAAATGGTGCTAACTCCTTAGTAAAATAGCTGGTTGTGAATTCCTTTCTAAAGGAATTATAGAATAACAAGGGATAGTTTTGAAAAACCTTTGCCTAGTGTGTGTGTGAAGGGGAGAGAGAGAGAGGGAGGAATGGGGAGAGAGGGAGGGAGGGAAGAATGGGGAAAGGGAGGGAGGGAGAGGGAAGGATGGGAAAGAAGGGGAGAGGGAGAGGGTGAGTTGGGGAGAGAGAAGAGGGAGGGAAGGAGGGCAGAGAGAGGGGGGAGGGAGGGAGGGAGAGAGAGAGAGAGAGAGAGAAAGAGTGTGTGTGAGAGAGAGAGAGATGACACAGTACCACCATCTTACGCCCAACATTGAGTCATTAATTGAGTCTAGATCAGCATCTTTCATTCATTTGCATAGGATATAAACAGGATGGGATAATTCAGTGAGACCTCACAAGAAAGGTAAAAACAACAATAAAATCTGAAAAATATTTACAGGTTTCCAATACTAACATTTTTCTTACTTTGAACAGCAACAGAAAGCTATAACCATATAATGGTGCATCCGAAGAGCTTAAACCAATACAATTCCAGTTGTTCAGTGCTGTGTGTGTGTGTGTGTGTGTGTGTGTGTGTGTAGGCAGGAGTATGTGTTTGTATGTGCACATGAATGTTTGTATGTCTGTATCTCTCCCTATGTGTGTTTACTTGTTTCAGTTATTTTTTCTCCTGGATTGAAAGAAGTTAACAAATTTTGAGTTATATGATATACATAACTAGAGAAAAATTTGTTCTTAGACTAATGGGGGAAACACTAAGGCTCACTCCAGAGAGTTGTAAAGAAACTAATGGAAATCTAAATAAAACTGAGAGTTGTTTGTGCCATTTGTTCTAAGGATATTCATCATTATTATTTTTATTTTTGCATTATGTACAGTTTTCTTATGATGCATGGATATCTTAATATTAGCAATGCCTGCATTATATCCAGATTGTTCAATGAGATAGTTTTTTTCATATGCAACGCATAGAAATACAATTCATCTTTGAATGAAAGTGCTCATAACTACTTTATGTGCTGGGTTTTGTTGGAATCATCCTGCTTGTTTGAAACCAGAAAAAAAAAAGATGAATAATTTATCACTAGTGCTGATAAATGATTGCAGAAATGGTATTGCTTCATTACTTCTCTATTTTCTCAATCAATATTCTTACATACTGTTTGATCGTTTCCCTTCCTGTCTTCTTTCTTTTCCTCTCACTGACATTTATTTTTCCATCTTGACTTCTATGAATCGAATTCCAACTATTTTGAAAGGGAAGGCTGTATTTTATGAATGACAGGAATGGCTTTGGAAATCAAGTCATAGGTGACATATCAGAAGGATAACATTCCAGTCTCTTTATCTTCCTGTTTCCTTTCTTGGATGTACCTGGCCCTTAAATACAGATTTTATCCAACTTGGTTCAGAGTCAATATCTCCTGTACTCTGATGAAACCCTTTACAAATGAGATCTGAATTATTTCCTGAGTGAATTAATGATCAACAGAGCCTATTTAGGATCATACTGAGAAATTACAGTATTATGAACTTGCATCTTATGTAACTGAGGTTTATTTTAAGCAAACATCCATGAAATTAAGAAACAAGTTCTGCCAATCTCACTCATGATGAAACACAGCAAGATTTTTCCCCCCTTAGTTAAAAGCAGTGTTGGTAATTTGCACAATCTGGAAAAAGCACAATATTTCTATCCAATCATTTTCTTATCTGTGACTCCTTCTGTAAGATCCAGAGTATCGTATCTCCCAAGTTTCATTTACCCACTAACAAAATGTAAAATAAATTTGCACAAAACCAGTTTTCATGATAAAACTTCTGAAACAACTAAAATTGCCAAATGCAGAATTACGTTCTCGGTTCAGTTCACTGCTCAGAAGGGAAAAAAAGTTTTGACAAGTGATTTTATAGAGCAGGGGTGTCAAGCTCAATTTCATTGAGAGCCGCAATAGGGTTGTGTTTAATCCCCAGGGAGGGGGGTGTATGGCCAGAAGCCTTGGCCAACTCAACATCAATCAAGGCTCCATTTTCTGCCATGATGGCCCATCCAGGCTCCATTTTCAGCCATGACCGCATCCTGCAGCCATCTACCAGTGAAAATGGAGCTCAGGAAGGCTGCACACAGGAGGCTGTTGCAGCCAACTCTATTTTCACTGGCAGAATTGTGGGCCAGTCCTTCGCTGATGTACTTTTACAGATAACATCTGGAATTATTTAGAAATATGTGGGTGATCTTGGTTGTTGGTAACACAGTGAGAACTAAGAAATAGAGTAATAATGATGATGTTCAGTAGCTGCTCCTTCCGTATATTATAATCAACATGGATTAACCACCAAGAGATAACTATTAATAAAATCCCTTTATGTGAAATTATGTTGGGCCCAAGCCCAGAGATGACACGGCAATATTCAATAGAATTCAATCTTTTATTTGTTGCATCTAATGGAAAGAATCTTGCCAAACTAAAGTTACAACCTTCTAACCAACTACATATATCCCGAGAGTTTCTAGAATGGAACTATCCTGAATTTCTTTCTTCTTCTCCAACCAACTCAGGATTGTACAGTCTCTGAATTTGAGCCTCTCTCTGGGAAAGCTCTGGATTGTCAGAAGTCTGCCCCATGCTCCTGCAGGTATACGTGGCATCACAAGTTATAACTCTATGAGTCCTACACTTATTATTGCACTGCAGTAAACATTTAACTGTTTTTCAATAAGCCTGGTGACACATATCACAGCCATGTAAAGATATATAATGTTCTGGGTGTTTTGTTATAATATACACGATCATCTTGTCTGATTTGGCACCTGCAAGTAGTGTGCTCATTATTTACATTGGCACAGATATATTTGTTTCTCTCTTGATGTTATAACCTGGTTCTCTTACCACCTGAGTCATTGTGACCTGATCAGAGGTTTATTTACAATCTATCTTGTCTGTAAGTAAATTTAAAAGGAACATTTAGCCTGTTGGTATAAAATCACTTTGGTATTTGACCTTCTTTTCAAAAGAAAAGTCTTGAAAGATAAAATAAAACATGGACACAGTACCTGGGTGTGTCTGTGCCTTGAAGCTACATAGACTACCAAAGAGCATCCCACATTTTAGAAGAAAACAATAGAAAATCAATTCAGCACTGTTGATAAGAAAATCACTTTCAGGGTGTCCCTGAAATCAAAAAATGAGCTTGACTTAAAGGAGATTTTATTGATTTAACAATTCAGATCAGTACTTAGTTATTCTGGTTTTAGAAGAGAGCATAAAATAAGGACAGAGATTCAGATTTGGTTTGGAAACAGATGCTGTGAATAAAACAGTGGAAAATCCATTCTTTCCATATCAGTGCCAGTTTACACATGACAAAGTCGATGCAATTGATTGACCCTTTGGACATTTGGGTGCCCCTCATTTCACTAAAATCAAGGGAGGAATTTAATATTTTGTTTAATATTGGTTTATAGGACCTAGACTGATTAAATTTATCTTGCGGGACAGATGCAATTATTCCTGTTTGACGATTCTTAAATGGCTCTGTTTGACGATTCTTAAATGGCTTGAACGTATCATTGGGTTCGCTGACCAGTCAACCCCGTTCCACCCAGCTGAGGACTCGTGCCAAAACAGGGTCCTTTTTTGTTTCTAAGGCAATGTCTCGAGCGGTCAGCGGCGGCGATTTGAGGGTTTCAATTTGCAATACAGCTAAGGTTGGAGCTGGGTCTTCTATGATATCTGGTAGTGGGGATTGGCTCAAAGCGTCAGCATGGGGAATGGTTTTTCCCAGGCAATGTTGCAATCGGTAATCGTAGGTGGCTAAAAATTCTGACCAACGTGTCATTCTTGGTGATAAGATATGTGGAGTTGGTTTGTTTCCCGCCAAAATACCAAGTAGCGGCTTGTGGTCTGTAATTATGGTAAAGGGTCTCCCATACACATATTCATGGAAACGTTTAATTGCGGATACAGTTGCGAGAGCCTCTTTATCAAGTTGACTATAGTTCCTTTCGATTTTAGACAAAGTTCTCGAAAAGAACGCAATGGGTGCCTCATTCCCATTTGGTAGGACATGGCTTAAAATGGCTCCCACTCCAAATGGTGAGGCATCACAGGTAACTGTCAAAGCTAGAATCTCATTGTATTGCATTAATACAGCATCGGAGGTTAAAAGGTCTTTTACCTCTTAGAATGCTCTCTCTTCATGCTGTCCCCAGACCCAGGAAGCCTTTTTGTCAAGAAGTCTATGTGGGGGCTCGGCTACAGTCGCCTTCTGGGGCAAGAAGATGTTATAAAAGTTAATGAGTCCCAGGAAGGCTTGGAGGTCTGTCTTATTCCTAGGTCTCGGGGCGTTTTTGATTGCGGTTAGTTTTTTTTCAGTGGGATGTATTCCCTGTCTGTCGAGAAGGTATCCCAGGAACTCCACTCTCTCCGTACAAAGTTGACACTTGTCTCTTTTTACCCTCAGACCAGCCTCTATAAATTTCTGAAGAACTTTTCTGAGTCATTGTACTAATAACTCTTTAGTGGGGACAGCTATTACGACGTCGTCAAAGTTAGGCACGACGCCTTTTATGCCTTGTAATAGTCTCTCCATTAAACTTTGGAAAATGCCCGGCACTACTCTTACTCCGAATTGGAGTCTGTTGCACTTGAAAGCACCTCTATGTGTAACTATTGTCTGGGCTTCTGCAGTTGTCGCGTCTACAGATAGTTGCTGGTATGCCTGAGCTAAGTCCAATTTCGCAAATATTTTCCCGCCACCCAGGGAATGAAGAAGGTGTTGAACCACCGGTACTGGGTAAGCGCTCTGTTGAAGAGCATGATTTAGGGTGGCCCGGTAATCCCCACAAATTCTTAACGAACCATCTGGCTTCATGAGCGTTACTATTGGAGTTTCCCAGCGGGCACAGTCAATCGGTTCCAATACGCCCTGGACTATCAGTTTATCTAGCTGCTCATCGATCTTTGGCTTTAGGGCAAAAGGCACCCGACGAAGCTTAAGCTGAATGGGAGCTACATCAGGGCTGAGATTAAATGATATAGGGGTCCCCTTGTACTTGCCTAATGTTCCTGTGAACACGTCCTGGAATTCCTGGATGAGAGTCTCTTCCAAGTCGTCGCTTCTGGTTTGGTGTATGCCGGTTAGTTCAATCCTGAGTGGGGCGAACCACTGTAACCCTAACAAGCTGGGTCGGTCACGATCGACGACAGTCAGGGGAAGCGTCGCTGTGCGATCTTTGAAGGATATTTGGACATGGCTGGAAGCGACAACTGGAATTCTGTTTCCCTGGTAGTCTTTCAAGATGATTCATTGCATGCTGAGGTCCTGGTGGCAGATGGCAGGAATCAGCTGTTTGAGGGTTTTCCAGGATACCATCGATAGGGACGATCCCGAATCGACTTCCATCACGCACGGTCGATTCTCAATAGTAACCCTTACACGGATCTTTCTTGCATCGAACGATGAAGCGTGGCCGATAATAATGGTTTGGTGGGCCTCTTCTCATCTCGTTGAAGAGGCAGGTGCTCGATTTCTGTAGTAGTAGTGGTTGTTCCATTGGTGGTTCAGACAGTCCTGGTTCTCAGGAGGTTTGCCTGTCTCCCGACGGAGGTTGTTCTCCCTTCAGCTGGGACTGGACTTTCGCTTGCTTCTGCAGACTTTTGCGATGTGGCCTCTTTTTCCGCAAGTCCAGCAGAGTGCGTCGAGGAATTTGCAGTCCGATCGCGGGTGGTTTGCCCCGCAACCAGCACATTGGCGCGGATGTCTCTGGTTCCTTTGCTCTCGTTCCGAGCAGAGCCGGTTGACCTCCTCTTCCTCACTGTCTGAGGATGACTCGAGGTCTTTGTGGTGGGTGGTGGTAGCGTGCTTTTCAGTGGCAAGTGGGCTATCGTTGGCGAGTTGGCGAAGTGGTGCGTTCGCTTGGCGCATTCGAACGGCTGACTTCCTGGTTGCTTCTGTGGCAGTAGCGTCGGCGATGACATCTGTAAAGCTGATGTCGCCTTTCGCCATCAGCTTACTCTGCACATGTGGTGCTTTTAAGACCAGAACTATGCAGTCTCTTAGGGCTTCCTCTAAGTTTACAAAACCACAAAGGCCTCCTAGGTTCCAGAGGTCAGTTATGAAATTTCCGATGCTCTCATCCTTCCGTTGGTCCCTCTGATAAAATTCGTGTCTTCGTATCAGTGTAGGTACTGCAGGTGCGTAATGGGCCCGGAGGATTGGGCAAGGTTATCCCAATCCATGGTCTTCACTTCCGCTGGTTTTGCCAGTGCTTTAGCCATTTTGAAAATGGCGGGGCCACAATGAGTCAGGAACACTGCTCATTTCTTGCCAGGCGTAGCATCTTTTAAATTGTTGGTCTCCAGGAACATCTAGAAGCGATCTATATATGAATCCCAGTCTTCGGTTGCTGGGTCGAATGGAGCGGGTGGTATGGCGCCGTTGGTCATCTTGCCGTTTGTTACGTGCGCTCTTTCGCTACGTGCTCTGTCTTGTTCGATGCATACTTAGTCAGCTCTATCGTCTCCGTATCCCATCCTCGTCGCCAGTGTTAAGTCCTGGGCATGGGCACAAGGAATGGAGACAAGACATCGAACTGTGACTTCAACTCTTTATTGTAAAATAAGAACAGAGCAAATACTTGGGCAGCAGCAGCTCTTTTATAGAGCTGACTGCTGTCAGAACAACCAATGGTTTGAGTTTACTGCTTTCGCAAGCGTCCAACCAGATGGGCCCGTTAACTGCCAATCAGACTGGCCAAAAATGACCAATCATGACTCGTTATTTGTGGGCCAATGAGAAGTGCAGGATTACAAGCCTGCAGTAAAGTAAAAGCTGTTTAGGGTTGTCTCGCTGATTTGGCTTAATCCATAACAGCTGCCATGTTTCCTTTTTGCACTGGGTAGACTGGGCCAAAGCCACACTGGCCCAATGTTTCCTCTTCGCATTGGGTTGACCGGGCCAAAGCAACGTAGGTAGACCGGGCTGAAGCAATGCAGGCTGGCCCCTTACATTTTCTGGGAAGGCTCTATGGGTTGGATCCAACCACATCACAGGCCTGATCCAGGCCATGGGCCTTTTTTGACACCCCTGTTTTAGACCATTCTCACAACAGAACATTAACAGAATTTACAGCCTATTTTTTTTTGTCCTTTTTCATTGTTCTCCTTTTCCTCTTTGAGTTAGTGTGTACTAAAAATAGGCTTGCTAAACTATTTGAATGAGAAGAAGGAAGAAGAGATGAGATGACAGAAGGACTCAAAATTTGGTTAGGTAAGGCCTGATCCAGATTTGATCTGGGCAGACTCTGACCCAAGTCATGTTTGAGTTGCACCCATTTGTTAATAATTGAAAGAAAACTTTTTAAAAAGTGTTTTGGGGAAAGGGAATGCATTCCAGTGTTATAGAAGTAACATCCCAGTGAAAAAAGAAGCATTTGTTAAAGGGAATCATATCACCTTTTATTTATTTGTGCTACTTCCAACACTTGTTATAAAACTAACAAAAGTAACAGTGGTTCTGAAAGAGACAGAAAGCTTGAATTGCAGAGCTTTTGATTTTTATTTACTAAACTCCCCCAAATCATATATAATCCATTTATTGTTTGAGAGTATGTATTAACATTTCCTTGGGGGGCAGGTTTGAAAAACATGCATATAATTGTTTGGTTCTTAACTGTCTTCACTTTAATGTCTAAGTTTTATTTATCATATGGTGCCTTTAGGCAAAACAATCATACTGAGCATACATTAACAATTATAAAAACAGATAATGTGTAAAGTTAAACGTCTCTGCAACAAAAATGCTAGTAAGCACAAATGTTATTTGCTGCTGACAGGAATTCTGCCTGTAGGGACTAGAACATCAAGCTAAAAGCAACTTCCAGTAAATATGTGATTAAAGCTTTTTTTCTTGAATAGACTTTACAAAGTTCTTAATGGAGGTTGGAACAATTCAATAGAAAATGAACAGGTAATTGATTATATGGAGATACTCTAATTCCATTAGAAATTGAGGGGGGGGGGATGGAAGCAGAAATAATTATTGCTGGAATAATTATTTGCAGATAATCAGAATTTTGCATGTTAGATTCAGTCAGACAAGCATCCTGGTTAACAGAATGTCTGATTATTTCAGATGGGATGTCTTATTAGCTTTTCAGTTTTAAAAGGTAAAGTAACAGATTTATGATTACAGTTCTTTTCTACTTATAGGGTATTTTCACCACAATTCTTTTAGCTTTTCATTAAACAGTTGGCTCTTCCATCCTTTGCAAACCATAGTTTGTTACAATAACATAAATCAATCTAGCCAATCATGGCTTGTGAATCAAACCATGTTTAAAGAAACCATGGTTTTTTTTAATGGTTGAAACCAATCATTGCAAAACCCACCAAGCAACTGTATAATAAATTGAACTTAACTGGAAACAAATGTTTTCTAAATTATTTGGATGTACTTTCTTGTATCTTAACAAGTGATATATTATGTGCCTACTGGAATCCTGCCAAGCAGAAGTCCTCTCTAGTTACAATAATTACATGCAGGATTATATTTAGTGAAAAGAAATATGTCCATACATTTCGACTGATCTTATAGATTTTTGAATATGTATGGTTCCAAGTAAGACTACACAGAACTATAAGCAAGTGCAGGAATGTAACTAAGGAGACAAATTCCATCATAGATTAGAATATGTTTGCTGCCTAAATGGAAAGCTTTATGTAGATACATAAATGATAGATAAATAATATAAAGATAGATGACAGACAGATATACAGACAGACAGACAGACAGAGTAGATCAGGGGTGTCAAGCTCACAGCCAGTGGACTGCAGAGGTGGTATTCAGCAGGTTCTGACCAGTTCTGCAGAACCGGTAGCAGAAATTTTTAGTACTTCGGAGAACTGACAAATACCACTTCTGACTGGAGATTTTATAGTATCCTTTCTTTGCCACACCCATCAAGCCACGCTCATAGAATCAGTAGTAAAAAAAAAAATGAATCCCACCAGTGGTGGACCAGATGTGCCACATGCTGGCCACACTCACCTCCAGTTTAGCAAAGGGGAAAAAAGTTGCGATATATCATGTGACTGCATGTTATCGCAAGTTTGACACCCTTGCAGTAGATGATAGGCAGTAGAATTATTATTATTCAGCTGGATTTACAAAATGGTTATTAAACTTTAAAATATTGCAATCGTATATACTGTATTTTAGAAAATACATTTTTTCTGAAATCACAAAAATATATGTCAATTAAAATACATAAACTTGGGCTACACGTTTGTTTTATCAAATAAAGAGAACCTTCAAGAATAGGAGAAAGAAATTCTACTAAATCAATAATCAGGCAAGCCTGGTTTGAGTCTTCCTGAAGAAACTTGTTTGGATAAATGCTTAAGAGAAACTCCTCCTAATTCACATTAAGATTTTGAGGAAGGAACAAAGTACATTCAGTTTTGCAAGGTTCTATTATTATAACTGTTATAGTAAGAGTAGTCCTGACCTAGTGGCATTGATTTCTTAGTCTTAACTTACAGGGTTGACATCAAAGCACAACTACACATATAATATCCTTAGTTAAGTTTGCAATATTACCATTTTAGAGCCTCCAACAGGTGTTTTTTTTTTTTAGTTTTACTGTTTAGCGCAAGCTGCATTATTATTTTTGTAGGTCTTGTACTGTATCATGGATTATTTAAAATGTGTTCCATCCTCATGATTTAAATTTTTATCTTATAATTTTTAGTGAATCAACTTTAAATATAAATCTCTCACCATATTCTTATAAGTTATCCTTAGTATGATTTGTCATAAAAACATAGCATACAAATAACCATATTATGACAGAGAAAAATATCACTTTAGCTTGAATCATGTACATATTCATTAGTTTCTATAAATGAATTCATTTTCTTGAATGTAAGTTGCACATCCAGCTACCATTCACTCTTTAAATCCAACAGATCAGATTTCTTATTCTCAAGTGTCTAGTGTGGGAAAAGATACAAACTTTATGAATACAATTAAAGAAATCTAACTATTACCCAGAATTTAGAATCCTTACAATTCTAAAAGTATTTCTCTGCCGCTAAAGGATTGGTATTAAACTTTTCTAAGATCTAGTGATGTATGTTTTTTTTAAAAAAAACAACAACCAATCCTTAACTCTTCTTAAGAGCTGGATTATTATATGTACTATGTAAAGATATTGTTATTTGTTGGAACTGTTTCCCTAAACCATGCTTTACAGTTAGGCCATATATCTCAGTATGAAATTGTCTCATTGCACAATAATTTAACAACTTAAATATAGAACAAGACGGGGTTTATCAGCAACACTCCAACAATAGATCAGATGCTTCCTATTACCCAGAAAGTGTGTGTGTGTGTGAGAGAGAGAGAGAGAGAGAGAGAGAGATAATACAAGTACAATCATTCTCCTACAGTTAATTAGGCTGTTTCCATGCTTCATTTATACAGCAAAAATCCTGCAAAATCAAACTATCCACTTCAATAACACTAAAGTCCACTAAACATTTTCAGGCGGTAATTTTCCTCTCACTCTGCCTTTTGTGGTTTGCAATACCATACAGCATCAAAGCTATCTCTCAGCCACCAGGGTCAGGAAGTTCCATATTCAGTTGGTCTTGTATGAATTCATAAGCTTCTCTTTGGCTTTCCAGGCATTTTAAAATAAAATAGATAACACCGCTACAGACCTGTTTTCAGGAAGGAAAGCTTGTGTGTTATGACGATGGAATTAGACGCAAGATCAGCAAAGAAACAGTCATTCTAGATGAGATGGGCAGCCTTTAAATCAAATCAATATGTAAATCTAAATGAATAAATCAAACCAAATAAATAAATAAATTTAAAAAACAAAAATATGGTCATGCCAAGTGGCAAAAAAACCTATGCAAACAGAAAATCTCATTTACCCACTCAAAAAAATCTGTCCAAAAGTTATAAATAGGACAAGCCCAGAGTATGTTCTTGGAAGCATCAACATTGCCAACTAGTCAGTGATTAGTCACACACATATCATGATCAACATCTATATATCCATAATTCACATAATGTATTTGGATACCTCTATGGACCTTTTCTATAGGATTGGAAAACAAGAGATCAAAAACTCAAGTTCCTCTAATAAAAGGGAGTTAAGTTTGGAATTCAGGTAGTCCTCAACTTACAACAGTTCATTTAGTGAACATTCATAGTTACAATGACACTGAAAAAAGTGACTTATGACCATCTTTCATAGTTATGGCAACATCTCTATGATCATGTGATCAAAATTCAAAATACTTGGCAACTGGTTCATATTTATGACTGTTGCTCTGTCCCAAGATCATGTGATCAGCTTTTGCAATCTTCTGACCAGAAAAGTCAATGGGGAAGTCAGATTCACTTAACAACCAGGTTAATAACGTTCCAATTGCAGTGATTCACTTCACAACTGAGGCAAGAAAGGTCATAAAATGCGGCAAAACTTATTTAAGAAATGTCTCATTTAACAACAGATATCTTGGCTCAATTGTGGTCATAAGTCGAGGACCGGGATGAAGAATCCATCCAGAAAATTCGAACAATTCTGCCCCTGGGGCATATGGGACATTCTCAACACTGAATCATCAGTGGGAAGAATGGAGAGTGAGCAGGCAAATCCAGTTTCAAACCTCAATTATAATCCAAGTGACAAATGGAGAATAGTCCACATTTAGGCATTTTCAATCCCATCAATATTATGGTGGCCAACATAATCAGCTCTCAGTCTTATCTCCTTTAGAACGGCTGAGTTTTTTTATTTTATTTTATTTTGGCCTAACGTTTCTAACATTCAGCAGATCATGTTAATGTGGAACCTTTATTATACATTTATGATATGGTATCATTATAATAGTAGTTAATGGATCAATGAGAGAGAGAAATGACAGCTCATTTTCATTATTCCAACTTGTCTCTTTTTTGGCCTTTACTCAGCTTAATGCATTGCATTCTAAGTATCAATAAATAAAAGTGTTTACATACTGCCCTATTTTTGAAGACTTGAAATGCTTTACAAATGATTAATTATCTGCCACCAGGTCAGTGTGAACTCTGTGAGTGTACTTTTCTTCCTGCAGACATTTCATGGCCAAGCAGGTACCATCATCAGTTTATGAGGGAGATGACTTTGCCCTGATCAGTTTATGGGGGAGATGAATGCCCTGATCAGTGACCTAATCAGGTCACTGATGAGATTACCTCACTGGGTAATGAAACTTCTACAAGCAAACAACCAAGCTCAGAAAACACCAACCTAGCTACTTATTAAGAGAATAGGACAATGAAAGAAAATATGCTTAGGACTTTTTCTTGCCTTTAGTTGCTCTTTAAAAAAAAGAAGAAGAAATATTTTGTAGATCGAGTTTACCTTTATGTGTTTGTCATGACTAATTGGTCAGAATGCCAAGCCTGTCAGGAATTTTATTGCAAATTTGGGTCTGGTTTGGGTCTTCAAACTTGGCAAGTTTAAGACTTGTGGACCTCAACTCCCACATAAGCTCCCTGAGCTAATGTGGCTAGAGGAGGAATTCTGTGAGTTGAAGTCCAGAAGTCTTAAACTTGCCAAGTTTGAAGACCTCTGGTCCAAAACACCTACAGTTTTCCTATTAAAATTGTGTTTGAATGTGTCAATCTATTGCTAAAGACACTATAAATGTAATTATTCTTCCTATACATATCACACATCTATAACATAACACCCATATTAGCAAGAATCAGTGCTTGGAAGAAGTCAAGCTCAAAGACCATCAAGAATCCCAAAATAACTTTCTTTTTTTCTTGAAGTTGGGTGACACAACTCCAATGAAATGGAATAATATAGTTGTAGAGAAGAGGAAGTGTTTTGTTGGATCTTCCAATAAGTGGCTCAGAATAAGATTTTTGGAAATCCACTGGGATTTCTTTCATCCTTACAGTATAGGTCTGTATTTTACTGTAAAATACCCATTTTAGGACCATAGTTAATCCAATGTTTATTACATGTCAGTCGAACCCTTAGCAGACCTGTCAATCTGGCCGGATGCATCACACACAGGCTATACCCACCCCACTTCCGCAAAGGCAAAAAAGTTGTGATATGTCATGATTCGTCACATGACACAATTCAGTTTAACACTTGTGCCTTAAAGGTTTGCATTAGTATTTAGCTATTACAATTATTGAATATTTAAATATTTGATTGCTTATTGTACCCTATGACTATTATTAAGTGTTGTACCTTGTGATTCTTGATGAATGTATCTTTTCTTTTATGTATACTGAGAGCATTTTCACCAAGACAGATTCCTTGAGTGTCCAATCACACTTGGCCAATAAAGAATTCTATTCTATTCTATTCTGTTCTATTCTATTCTATTCTACTCTATTCTACTCTACTCTACTCTACTCTACTCTATTGATTTGGCTAAAGCTATTGCATGATTGTGTGACATCAGCATCTCTTATCTCTCATCAAGAACTATTTCTTGTTTGGCCAATCAATACTAAACTAAACATATGCTTACTCATCAAAAAAACTTTTCTGAGATGGTCATGTGACTAAATATGATTCTCTATAAAGCAGGTACTTGCACTTTCTGGTTGACTTTCCCTTCTCATAATGAAAGCTATAATTTTAGCACTGGCATTAACTCTTGCGGGTAAGTAAGCATTTTGATTTATAATCTTTCAGAATTAGAACCTTAAAGAGACTAGTCCACTTTCATCAGAAAAAATCAGGGAAACATTTTTGCACGTTAATGGAGACATTAAAAGTTCTGTATGACTACAGCAACATTAATCCAAAATTCCTGCAACCCATTTACCTCTGTATTTTAAACAATGGGAAATACTTTTTCTCTCAGAAATAAAAGCATTTTTACTTCTATTTTTATCTTTCAGGTTGCCAACAAAAAACTGATCGTAAGTATCTTCCCTGCCTAGCATTATTTAATTATATAGAATTTTAAAAGCCAATTCATGAGTCTATAGATATGTAGCAGTATATTCTCCATACATTATCTTAACATGTGTTTAAATTTTCACAGAAACAGTTTTCAGTCCTGATAAAGTTTTCGTGTATGATTATGAAGTTGAAGTTCAGAACAAAATATCCGAAGATGGCTATTCAAGTGCTGGACTAAAAGCTAAGTGTAAAGTAGAAATTGGAAAAGTTGAGCAAGACCGGAAATTTCTAAAGGTAAGGAAAGAAAACCACTTTGAAAGTGAGTTTGTGCTGTTTACATGTTCAGGAAGAGGAAAAAAAAGACATCAATTTTTCCAATTTAGAATACATGTTCTGCTTTATTTCCTGATCTACAGCAGATGCCTTATCACACTTTATTAAATAATTATAGTTAAATAAAACTAAAAAGATGCAAAGTATAATTTCAGATCCATAGTTATTTTTGCTGGACTAATTCTATTTTTTTTTTCCAAAACATCAGTTACTTCATTAAATGATTTTCATTTTGGGCAAGCAAAAATATTTAAATTCATGTGACTATTCCATTACTTGCAGAATGAAATTTACTACTAAAAGGCTTTACATAGCATTTTTTTATGCTTCTGATTTACTGTTGGTAAATTGCCCAGATAAGTCTCCCTAGTTTTCTTGGCAATATTTCAGAATTGGTTTTACTTTTCCTGTTTCTTAGGACAGAGAGAAATTGACTGGACCAAGGTGAGCCAGCTGGTTTCATAGGCATAGTTGTATCTCTGCCAGGACTGGAAATCACAATCTCCTAACCTGACATTTTAACTGCCGGACCAAATTTACTCCTTTTTTGCAAGTGTTATATTGTCTGCTATATTAAAAGATTTGATTTTATACAATTATTTGCTTCTCTTTTGTGTAAAATGGTATTCTCATTTCCAGATAAGTAGTCATATAAAGAGTTCATATTTTCTTCAGTTATCATTTGGTTACTTTCAAGAAGGATGTTTTTTTCTAGTACTAAGGCTAATATATTCATGAAGTAGACCTCAGTTATATAGAGATTGAAGGTCTTTCCATTCCTAGTCATATTGTTGGTTGAATATTCCTGGAAATTACAATCCAAATACATTTGACAGTCTTGTGTAGCTCTGGAGCATTTACATCTTAATTTTCCCTGTCATATTAGTTGCTCCAGTCTTAACATGCCACTGTGGTTAGATGGACAATATCAAAAAAAGGTATCTACTGCATTTTGGGGGAGTTGAGGGAGTACATTTGGTTTAGAAATTATGCTAACTTGTTCAAGGAAGGGAAATCCTTTCCAACCCTCTGATTCACAATCTTGCCTGTGAAATAGCATTAATGGGTTTATTAATTGTGTCTTTCCCTAATGTTGGAAAAGATTGAAGGTAAAAAGAGAAGGGGACAGCAGAGAATGAGATGGTTAGATAGTGTCAAGAATGCAGTGGCCATGAGTTTGGGCAATCTCAGGGAGACACTGGAGGATGAGGGGGCTTGGAGTGCTGTGGTCCATGGCATCACAAAGAGTTGGACAATACTTAGCAACTGAACAACAAAAGTAACACTTTATCTTCTGTAGTTGTTCTCAGATTTAGTCTAAATTCTGACTTTCCAGAGTGTGTATCCTTTATTCAGAAATTGGCTTGTTCAAAAGAAGGCATTCACATATGATTCGGCTACAACAATCTATTTTAGGCAAAAATTTAGCCCTGTCTACACAGCAGCCTTGTTTCCTGCCTTTCTATAGATCTGCCTATACTCCAGGATTTAAACTCCAAATTCTTTTCCCTTGCCTTTCTAAGGGAACAGTGCATTCTTCTGATAACCTTGGAGATATCTGATCTACACCAACATAAGTTTTATATCTGTCTTGGAACAATGGGCTCTTGACTTACACAACTTCTGCACCATTTTATATTACTTTAAATATTAAGATTTTAATGCTAAAGTAGTGTCATATCACTTTATTTTTAATATGCACATAGAGAAAATTTATGGCTTCTTTTCTTCAAAGGTGTTTTTTCCTAAATATAGATGGGAGATTTAGGAAGAATAAAATTTTACTATGTACGATTTTTTAATGTCTTTGTATGACAGGTTGATTGTTTTGAAGGACTGGATTACAATGGCATATATCCCTGGATCAAGTTTACTTCATCACCCAAATTAACTGCAGTGTTTCAGAAACACCTGAAGAATTTAATTATTACATTTCAACACAGAAATGGGCATGTCGATGACATAATGGTTCCAGACCATGTCTCAGAATTTGCTTTAAACCTCTGCAAAGGAATTTTGAATTTATATGAAAATACCATCAGGAATGACCAAAAAACATATAATATAAAAGAGGTAAATCATAATTCCAGTTTTATTTGTGGTGTGATATTATTTATTTATTTTATTTATTTATAATTTGTCAGACAAAAATGAAAACACAGATAATATAAAAATAAAATGCCAAGGACAATAGGCACATTAGTGCACTTATACATGCCCCCTTTATGGACCTCTTAAATATGAAGTAAGGTCAATAATGAAGTAAAGTCAATTTGCGACTAAAACTGTGAACATTTGTAGCTGAGACAACTGAATCAGGTAGAGGATTCCACACTTGACAACTCTATTTTAAAAATTGTATTTTTTACAGTCAAGTTTAGAATGGTTTACATTAAGTTTAAAACAGTTGTTTGAGTGAGTATTATTGCAATTAAAACAGAAAAAGTCATTTACAGATAAAACATTGCTATGTACAATTTTTATGCAAGACCTAATTGCATGCAAAATGCAATTATGACCCTCTGCTTTCCCTTTTGTCCAATAACACAATTACAATTCTGTTGAGGTTGTAAGCAACATTACTGGGCCAGGCAAGAATTTTGAAGATCAACATGATGTCTTTATCTGCAACCAACTTTACATTCACTGTGTTTGGAGTGGTTGTCCCAAAATGAAGATCCACAGCTGTTACTGTGTAGTCATTGATATCAATGAAAACTTCCAAATTGCACCTTCAAATCATATAGAGACAGCAAGGTTTTTCTGCTCTAGGGTGCTGTAAAAACTTGATTGTGTCCATGAGAGACTAGGAGTGAAAATGCTCACTGAAGGACAGACCATTTTTTATCACTAAAGTTTGGCTTCTGGATTGAAGATTCCAGAAATGTACCAGTTCCTTATCCTGAAAAGTTTTGAAAATCAATATTTAGAGCACAGCCCAGAGCATAATATATGTATTCAAATCCCATTAAAATTTTAATGGTGCAATCTTATGCCTACCTAAGGCATAGATAGAAATAAAGGATTATTAAGTTTTATTAAATTCAACGGAATTTGCACACAAAGTTGGGACCTTCAATGACTCTGCCTCTGTATTGGACTGTGGTCCTACTTCCTCCCTCCCTCCCTCCCTCTCTCCCTGTATGTATGTATGTATGTATCCAGGCATACTGTATATATACATACATATATACATACAGATTTGAAATAACTTGCTGGTAGAGCTAAAAGAAGGCAGTTCTTCTTCAACTTCAACAAAATAAATCTGCAAAATTTGAGTTTTGCTCATAATAAACTCTTAAATTAATTTTACTTGTAAACTAAATATCTTAACTGTATACTGATATTGATAGTGACAATTATTTTTGTAGAAAATTCAGAATAAAATTATTTACCTTATAAAATAACTGTCTGAATACAGGAATATTGTACTTTGGGAATTTATTTGGTACCTACTGTCTACTGACTATATTTGATCTCCAAAATGTATAATTTTTTTTACTTACTATCCATGCTATTTGTTTAGCTCATATCTTCCTCTGGTTAAATTAGTCTAAATCAGTTGAAATCAGGATCATTGTTTTTATTGATGGTTATATTCCACAATATCTAAATTATCTAGGATACTATTCCATATACAGTACCTAATGAACAAATAAGAGTGCTCAAAAAAAGTCTATTATATTGATCACTAAGAATCAGAATAAAGCTGGAAGGGACCTTGGAGGTCTTCTAGTTCAACCCCCTGACTGAGCAGAAGACTCTATACCATTTCAGACACGTGGCTAACTAGTCTCTTCTTAAAAACTTCCAGTGATGAAGCACCCACAATTTCTGAAGGCAAGCTATTGCACTGGTTAATTGTTAACCTACTATTAGGTAGTTTCTCCTTAATTCCAGTTTGCTTCTTTCCTTGATTAGTTTCCATCCATTGTTTCTTGTCTTGCCTTCTGGTGCTTTGGAAAATAAGTTGACAGCTCCCCCTCTTCTTTGTGGCAGCCCCTCAAATGCTGGAATACTGCTATCATGTCACCTCTAGTCTTTCTTTTCTCTAGACTAGCCATACCCAGTTCTTGCAACCGTTCTTCATATGTTTTAGTCTCCAGGCTTTTAATCATCTTAGTTGCTATTCTCTGCATTTTTTTCCACCTTTTTTGAAATGTGGTGACTAAAACTGTATTCCAGATGTGATCTTTACTAAGGTTTTATAAAGTGGTACTGATACTTCATATGATTTTGATTCTATGCCTCTGTTTATGCGGTCAAGGATTACATTAGCTTTTTTGGTTGCTGCTACATGCTGCTCACTCATATTCACTCATGATCATCCACTAGGACTCCCAGATCCCTTTCACAGTTACTGTTTTTGAGTCAGGTTTCACCTACTTGTACCTTTGGTTTGTCCTGCCTAGGTGTAAAGCCTTGCTTTTCTCCACATAAAATGTCATATTGCTTTGTGGCATTTCTGCTTATAAGAATTCATTCATAGGCCTTTTGTTTTTAGGAAGGGGGGAAAAGGGGGGGAAATCATTGGAAGGTCCAATGTAGATTTTTTGAATAACAGCCTCCCAATACAAATTCTTCCTCTTTCATTTCATATCGGGCTAATTATGTGAAGGTATTGCTACAATGTGGAACGGTGAATAGCAGTTCATTAAGCTAATGGCGAGTATAAAGCACATGGAAATGTCTGGGTTGAAATTGCCTTGGGAAGGAAAAAACAAATTTAAACTTAGTAGAAATTCTAGTATGTACTGAGGTTTCACTTTTGATGAATACCAAAAAAAATTGATATACTGTTAGATATCTGAGTGAACTCTGCTAATATAGGAAAGAAAGATCGCATTTCTTTAGCAAGTGAGATAATTATTGCTGCTTTCATGGCCCATCTGCTCATCTACAATTCCAAGGCTTCTAACACAGGAATGTGTGAATTGTAGATGAGGGTTTTTAAGGATTATGCCAGTTCTAGCTCTGAAATGTCTTGCTTTTTGAGTTTAATTCTCATTGATCAGATTATTTGGCCATGGGTTTTTTTTATTAAAAATTTCCAAATTATGCTTTATATAATATAAGCCAAATTGAAAATGAATAAAGAACTTTCCAAAGGAAACTGCCAGGTTTTTACTACTGTAAAGGTTTGGCACAATAGAAGAGGAGGAGAAAAAGGAGCAGGAGGAAGAGGAGGAGGATGACTTGATCAAAGGCATTAGGAATTAGAAAGGAGACTGCAATTCCCCAAGTGAATTGATACATTTCATAGGTACCTTTTCTTTATATTGTATGTATTGTATTGTATATACTAATATTTTATTTATTTATTCATTTATTATTTATTTATTTTGCAGAATGGCATTGAAGGTAGGTGTGACACCACATACCTCCTTCAAAACACTGAAAAACCAGATGAATTCTTGATGATCAAATCCAAAGATTTAACTACTTGTGATAACATGGCTAGAAAAGTTGTGGGTGTTCCATATGTTATTCCATGTGAGCTCTGCAGACAGGTCAGTACCATTAATATGTGTGTGTGTGTGTGTGTGTGTGTGTGTGTGTGTGTGTAGAAAGAGAGAGATGCTAAAGACATGTTAAAGCTGTAGAGATATAGAGAAGATGACAATTTTAATAAATAATTTTATAATTTTATTAGAAATTTTAAAAAGGAACATAAAAACTAATACAAACTAAAGTGAAGTAAGAAATGAAAATCACTGCCGAACCTTTCCATCTTTGTGCAGAAAATAATCCCGCACCAAAAAAAAATCATGATTTTCCCAACTGTTCATCTCAAAAGAAGGTTTTTTTTATACATTAATACTTAAAATCGTGAAAATCAGTGTATGTACAGTATCTGAATCTAGCATTTCCTAACTTTTTTACATGTCCATCAAGCATGATAAAATATTCCTTCTTGTTTTTCATCTTTCAAACAAGAATTTGAAATACCTTTATATATTTTTGATAATTTTTCTGGTAACAGATACCAACAATAAATCATTTTATAAAAATCCTCTTTAACATATAATCCTCTATTAATCCTCTATAACATAATGTAAGTTCTTTCAACCATATATTTTCCCATCTATTTGTGTATTGTAACCAAAATGCTTAGCCCGTTTTAGAATAGAATAGAATAGAATTCTTTATTGGCCAAGTGTGATTGGACACACAAGGAATTTGTCTTGGTGCAAATTTATCATACATTATTTCACTCATTCTTCTTCTGATTTATATTACAATAGATATTGATATACTTTGGCATTTCATTTCATTTCAGACTCAATCCTACAATGTTGAAAACCATAAACTACTTGTCTGCTTTAAATCTTTCTAATAACTGTAAATAAGAAAACCATTGGCAACTATTTCCCTCTGCTATCCATTCTTCCTTTGATTTTATTTTGCCAAAATTCTTGCCAAAATTCTAGGTATTCATCTATTTTCCCCAGAGAAGTATCACTTACTTTATACAACTCATGACCAGACTATCCATTAATACAGTTGCTCCCTCTTGTATGAATATCTTTTTCTTTTCATAATTCAAATGACAACCATTTCCCTGGCTTGTATGCAAACTCAGTTTTTTGTATTACATAATTCATTTCTAATTCTATTTCTCCAATTGCTAACATAGATAACTGTCCTGAAAATTTGTATAAATTTGTTTATACATATTTAGATATAAAACATATAAGCCATTTTATGTATGCAGGCAGATTCATTGCTATTTATTTGCACACAATTCTGTCGTGTTGCTAGTCTTTGGTTATTACAATTCATTACTTGGTTTGACCCATTTTAATGTGCAATCACAAATTGCAAAAGAGAGAGAGAGAGAGAGAAAGAGAATCAATTATGTCAATTAAACATTACTGACATCCTTTTTTTTTTTTTTTTGAAAATTTTATTTGGGTTTTCACAAAAAAAACAGAATACAAATAAAACATCTTTTTTGAAAATAGCATGGTCCCAGGTTACACTTCTTCATACAGACACAAACTCAATTTCATGCTCACTTTTATGTTCTATTCCATATCTAACTACTGTTTTACATTTTCTACATAGTTTTTCTCCTCTCTTAATTTTCTCAATTTTATTTCAATTATCTCATATCAATTCAAATCATTATATTTATACTTTTATCTGTCCTGTTTCAATTTCATATTTTCTTTTCTCATTAAACAAATTTTCTCCTGTAGTTACTAATTGGAGTATGACACCTTTGTATCTTTTAATTTTATCCATTTAACTCTAATTTAAGCTTCAATATATACCTTGAGGTTATAACATTCAATATAATACATAACTTCCAATCGAATTCTGCTTGGTACATTCTTAAAATACACACTATTATTCTTAAAAAGTCATTATAAACATATGTAATTAAAACACTCATTCCATTCCAATTCAATTCTATCATTAATATTCATTAAAGTCTTAACATCTTTAACATTACTTTTCAATTAAATATCATACTTCCTTGGGAACATTTATAAGCTTTCCGTAATTAATTTTTTCCCCTATTTCTCTTCCCTTATATTTTATAAAACATTAAATAATTAAAATGTCCCCATCCTTTCCTAATTCAATCTTCTCATTCATTTTATACATTTTGTACTTATTAATAAACATTTCACTAGATTACAATAACTATTTTATCCATTATTTAAATTATATATTGTTTCATATTTTCTAAAATTATTTCTATTTCTAATATAACAATACTATCTTATGTACCTTTGCAGAATCCCTTTTTCAATTAAATTTTCACCCATTATCTATAAATAGGCCCTGTTTCTCCATATCTTGTTTCTGTCCTTTATAACTTCTTTTCCTGTCCTTCTTCCCTCTCTTCTTCTCCCTCCCCTTTTTACCCCCTTGTCCCTCTAGTTCTAATTCTCTCTTCTGTATTCCTCTCTTCTGTTGCTTTCTAATATTATACTTATTTTTCAAATTACTATTCCTTTTCTTGGTTGTTTTTTCAAATCTTAAACTTTTCATTCTCCTTCCCACTTTCCTTCCCCCCCCCCCCACATTTTATTGACATTTTATTTTCAGCTTAAATGCCTATTGATGTCAAAGTGGATTTTTTTCCCCCAATTTCTTATTTAGATCTCTTAGCTGTCAGTATAGGGAAAAGGAGAGAAGAAGAAAAAAAAAAATCCTTTCCCTTTTCTCTCTCCTTCGCTGCTTCAAAATCTTCTTTGGGAACAATGTTACTTTTTTTTTTTTAGTTTAAGTTCCAGGGTACCTTAGTTATTGCTTTTGCAGTTTAACCCAGTCAACCAACACTTTATCTTCTTATCTTCCTCCTGCACATTCTTTTCCAGTCGAGTTCTTCTTTGAGGTGGCCATTTCTCACCACCGCTGCAACCGCCTTCGGGAAAGGGAGTAATGGCCAGCTGAGGAGTAGAGATGCGGCTCTCCTCAACCCTGCTGGCAGTCTCCCCCCTCTTCACCACCTCTATGGGGTGGTTTAGCCCCGAAACCAGCTGGCTCGGGGCACTCCAGCGGCAAGCACAGATCAAAACCACACACGATTGCTGTTTTGGTCTGTCCACAAAGAGGCTCAAATTGGAAGTCCCTGACATCCTTTTTTAATATAAATTTAATAAAAGATTTAAAAACAAGAGTAAGTATTAATATAAACTAAAACAGAGTAAGGGAAAAAAATAACAAGGAAGAAATAGCAAATCAAACTTAAGGGGAAAAAGAAAAAAAGTAGAAAAGAAATTAAAAAATGTATAAAGAAATAGCTTCCAATCTTCTTTACAGCAGTTATAAATACACCTTACCTCTTTCTTTAAAGTTACACCATTCTTCTTTCTATAATCTATTTTGCCTAATCATCAAAATTTTAGATCATAAATTCTTGTTTTTTTCTCTTTTATGCAAAAAGTTCATGAGGGGTTTCCAGTCAGCAGTCAACATAGATATTGTCTTTTGTCTAATTGAACAGAAACATGACTGGCATCTTGAAAGAGTTATTCATTCAGCTATTTTCATGGGAAACATATTTGTTAAATTGGAAGCCTATATAGAGAACTATATTGTGTGTATTAAATTACATAGGCATGATTATATGATTATATGATTCGCTAAACTCAAAAGATTGTTCTAGCAATTCTCCTTTGATTTCCACTTTGCACCTGCAAGGTATATTACAAAATTCAATGTTCCATTGAATAAATGGATTGCTTGTTATCAGTGCAACTGGAGATACAATGTAAAGGGAATAAATTCCCATACTCTCCATGTACAGTTTAAACTTTGTTAAATTATAAGTTTGGTTAAGGTAATTTGACACAGTTCAGTCATGCTACCATATGAAACTACTTTTAAACACACGGGAAAGTTGTCTCAAATTTAACTGACTGTTGCTATGGAAGACAATGCCACTGAAACTTTGAACAGTCATTTAATGAATGGTCAAAAATTGCCTATACTATTTATCTCATTGAAAGACTTGAAGGCCAGTTTAGGATTGATCATCCTTGAGAAGGTCTATTCTTCTGGATGCCAAGATATGAAATTCACTTGATAGTACATCATTATCATTAAGTAAACATGTAGAAACTTGAACAATTTTATGTGAAAATAGTAAACTGATTTTCATATTCAAGATACCAGCACATTTTAATCAAGCAGACTCTCTTTTTCACATTCTTTTTCTTTAGATACTCTAAATCTAGTTCTTTTTTAAAATGTCCCATTGATTCCTACTTATTGATTTTCCATATTCATCTTGTTCACCACTGTTTCTATTGGTCATCAGAGCAGATAACACAAAAAGAGATCAGATAAAAGCCATTTTCCTATTCTTCACATGTTCAAGGAAGTGACAATATAAGAATTAAATTTGTTTGTCATATAAAATGCAGACTCCCTTGTTCTGGAGGGAATGTAGTTTGCCTGCTTCCAACTCTTATTGTTAACTGTATCCAAACAACTTGCTGCATTTTATTGTATGAGTAGTCATTCTATCATTTTTATTGCATAAATTGCTTTCTAATAACATTTTCATATATTTTTTTGTAAAGAAAAATAAGAATTTTCAAGGCACAAGTACATACAACTACAGAATAAAGAATTTGAAGGAAAGGGATGAGAAAATAATCATACAAGCCACTACTCAAGAAATTCAGCAATTCTCACCATTCAGAGAACGAACAGAAGAAAGTGTCATAATGGAGGCCAGGTCTTACAACTATATTATAATTTCTCCAAAATTATGAATGTCTTTATTTTATTATAGTATCTGGTTACATACCCATAACTTTTAACATCTATTCCATTGTATTTCTGGAATTGCATTTGTTAAATTCCAAATTATCATAGAATATTATGGTTAGCTATAAAAATGAAATATTTTGTTTTATTTATTTATCTATCCAATAACAAATATTCTCAGTAAAATGAGAAGGGTCATGTTGAAACCATCTGTCCAGATTCAAAGAGAGCAAGTTAATATTCTTCAGTATCAGCCTGAAAAAGTTTATAATATTATACAGAATATTTTTCAACCAACTTTAAATGTCATTGTTAAGACTGGGCCCATAACCAATGTTAAGCCTGGGTTCCCCAACCAGGGTTAGGGAGACAAGCTAAACAGAATGTGCAGCGTTAGTCAGATAGGCACACAGATAAATGAGTGAGCTAAGCTTGTGTGTTTATTAACATACAGTAAAAATAACAGATACGCTTGTGCTATCAAAAATATAGTTTATTCCATTATGAGTTCATAGCATAGTCAAAATAACAGTCCATAAGTCATGTATCATTTAGTCAGTCCATTCAGGGATATTCAGTTAGCAAAGTCCGTGCAGAATATCCTATGTCAGTTCACTTACAAATCAGTCCTTTGTTTCTCTCCCGTTTGAGCAATGCAGTCTTGATTCCAAGCAGTAATCAGGGATCATCAAAGCCAGAGAGAGAGCAAGCTGTCGTCTTGCTTCTTTTAAAGTGCTTTCACAACCACTCCCTTAATTACATTTCCATAGTTAAAGTTGCAGACACATTAACTAATAAACCATGATAACATATTATTATTTACCTAAACCAGTTAGGGTAAACAATGTTATCCCTAACATTCTCCCCTTTTAGGAAATAATAATAAATATAACTATTTACATCTTTAAATCATATTTGTTACAACTCTCTTTAAACTTGCTTACTCCTTGAGCTTTTGTAAATTGGTCTGCAATGTTTTCTTCCGTCATGCAGTATTCCAATTTAATTAGCCCATTCTTTACAGATTCTCTAACATTTAAGTATCTTAAATCAGTATGCTTTGATATAGTTTTTACAGCAATACTAGTAGCTAACTTTATAGCTGCCTGGTTGTCCTCGTACACAAAAATGGAATCTTTAACAGTTATACCCATGTCTAATAATAACTGTTTGTACAAAATCAAGTCAGTGCATAATAATAACAGACATGAAAATATCGCTTCCATCGTGGACAAGCTGATATGCTGTTGTCTGATTGACCTCCACCCTATTAGTGTCTTACCAAATAATATAGCCATCCCAGATGTTGATTTTCTAGTGTTTATATCAGTTGCAAAACTTGCATCTGCATAGGCACTAAGACTCAAATCACCCTTTGGTTCTATATACAATGCATGGTTCATTGTTCCTTTAAGATATCTTAAAATTCTCTTTAATGATTGCCAATGACATTGATGTGCATCTGAATTAAAACGAGCCAGCTGATTTACACTATAAGCTATATCAGGCCTAGACCAATTGCTTATATATGATAAGCTACCAATCAAAGATTGATATATAGACTTATCAAATTTGGGACTTTGATCATCAGTTTGGCAAACTTTCTGACTCATTGGAGTCTTTGCCAGTTTACAAAGTTCCATTTTATACGTTTTAATTAATTGGCAAATTTTATCTTCTTGAGATATCTTAAAACCATTTTTTGTTTTGTTAATTGTCAATCCTAGATACTTTTTAATTTCATTCAGTATTAAAGCATTTAATACTTTTTAAATGCTTTAATTTTATCTTTTTGGCTAATAATGATATAATCTCATTAGCTTCATTATTAGTCTCAGTTATCAAAGCAATATCATCTGTAAATAATAACAATAATGACACCGTTCCATTATTTTCTCTTTTAAACACACATGGATCTGCTAAACCAGATTTAAAACCTATATTGTTTAACTCTTTCACAATATATTGGTTCCACTCAAAACCAGATTGTTTCAACCCGTAAAGACTCTTTTTGAGTTTCCAACAATCATTACTATTTATTTTATTGTCTTTTATACCTACTGGCTTTTTCTTAAATATATAGTGTGCTGCAATGGTGCATGCAAATAAGCAGTTTCTACATCTAAATGGTTAATGACATCGTTTTTCTTAGCTGCCCACACTAATGCTGCTCTTAAAGATGTTGCTTTAAGACTTGGTGCAAAAACTTCATCGTAATCAGATGCAGTTTGATTAAATCCTTGAGCTACTAACCTAGCCTTATGGGTAACAGTCCCATCATTTCCAGTTTTTACTTTAAATATCCATTTGCACCCAATGGATTTTTCTCCTGGAGGTAATTTAGCATCTTCATATACTTTCATTACCTTTAATGAATTTAGTTCTTTTTCTATTGCCTTTTGCCAATTCTCCTGATCCTTAGCAGGATACATCTTAAGTTCATCTACACTAGTTGGAACTTTAGTTACTTGGCAAACTATACTTGCTTGATATCTATCAGGTGGTCTAGTTACACGTGTAGTACGTCTAGGTATTACAGGACTTACAGGTGGACTTTCATTTATTAACTCTTCTTGATTATCTAACTCTTCCTGATCAACTGTTTCCTCTTGTTCTGGTCCTATTTGCTCTTCGTGGACTTCTTCTTTAATTGGACTCTTCTTATAACTAGTCTGATCTTTCTGCCTTTTGTAGGGTTCAATAATTACTTCATTATTTAAATCTTGCTCTAATCTATTCCATCCTACATGTTCTAGGAATTTAGCACTAGCACTGGTGTAAACTCTAGATGTACCTGGTTCCCAGAATCTATAAAATCTGTGATTAGATTCATATCCTAAAAAAAATAATCTTTTAGCTCTGTGCTGTCCTTTTTGTCTGTTGTGAAGGGATATGCACCCATCCTGGTGCTCCAAATGTGTGCATGTAACTTAAATCAGCTTTTGTACCATGCCACAGTGTGAATGGTAATTCACCTGTTGTTGAATTAACAACATTATTTAATATATGATTACCACACATTATTGCTTCTCCCCATAAATTGTCAGGTAATCCTGAATCAGACATCATAGTTCGTGTCATTGATTGTAATGTTTGGCCTCTTCTCTCTATAAAGGCATTGTGTGGTGGCCTATATGGTGCAGACTTTTTATGTTGAATACCAAACATTCTTAGTCTGTTCTGGAATTTATTATTTGTAAATTCCGTGTCATTATCTGTTATAAGAGTTACTAATTTCTTTTTAGTTTTCCTTTCAGCAAATTTTATCCAATTAAAGAGATTTTGATACGTTTCAGTTTTGCTTTTCATTAATATAGCAAAACCCATATCTAGAATAGTGGTCCATTATGCTTAGTATGTAATGAGCTCCTCCTACACTTGGGTTTTTTGGACCTATTAAATCAGCAAATACTACTTCTAAAGGCTCTTTAGTAGTAAATCCATCAACTCTATTAGCCGGTGTGACTCTGGCTTTGCTTTGATTACAGGTATTACATTGCAAATACTTATTACAAGGTTTCAAACTTATTCCCTTAGATAACTCAACAGTTTTCTTAAGCATTTTAAAATTTAAATGCCCTAGCCTTCGGTGTAACAAGTGAATACATTCATCATGAGGTTTCTTATTTTCATAAACCATGTTAGCCACCTTTAAACCATCATCATTTAACACATATAATTCACCTCTTAAAGATGCAGTAATTTTCTTATCTTCTTTTTCAATTATGTAGTTATCTCCTTTAAAAGTAACTACATATCCTAGTTTAACCAAAATTCTAACTGAAATTAAATTAAACTTAAGTTGTGGTACATATAACATTTTTACATTCTCTTTTATAAAAGAACAATATGCTATACCTTGACTTTAGCTTTCAGTTTCCAGCCATTGGCTAACGATATCTGCTGTGTACTCTTGGACATTTAAAAAAAAAAAATTGTTATCATTTGTTATACAGTGGGATGCTCCACTGTCAACCACCCATAAATTATTTTTTACAGCTCCGTTACTATACATGGCTAACTCTAAATTTTTATTTTTATTTTGATAACTTTTAGTATTCTGGCAAGCGTTCTGGTGCTTTGTTTTTTTACAAAATCTTACCAAATGTCCTCTTCCTCCACAATTAAAACACTTTTTAATTGCGTATGCAGTTGGAGATTCATTATCTTCTTTTTGAGGTTGCTCCCTCCTTAACTCATCTCTTTCAAGCCTTCTTCTGGCCTCTTCAATCAATCTGCCAGTTATATCAGTTAAAGTTAGACTTTCCTTTGGCAAAATTTCAAGTGAAGTTACGTAGTTATCATAACTTTCATTAAGTGAAGATAGAATTATGTAGACTTGGTGTAGTTCAGAGAAAATAAGCTCTTTCTTGTGCAGTTCTTGAAAAATGCTTTGCATAGTTTTCAAATGACTCAGCATATCACCATTCGTCTGGAGATGCGTACTGAAAAGCTTCCGTGTTAGATTTATGTGAGCACCAACGTTATCTCGAACATAAATCCTCTTCAGCTTCTGCCAACACCCAACAGCCGTTTTCTCTCCATGGATATAAACAAGCTGTTGGTCAGTTAAGGTTAAAGCAATTATGCAAATAGCGTGTTCATTTTTATGCATAAATTCTTCTATCTTCACCATCCTCTGGATCCCATTCTTCTACGTTTGGTGGATTTTCAATTATGTTCCACAAACCTTCTCTTCGTAGAAGCAGACTACATTTCATAGACCATGATACATAGTTTGTTCCATCCAACTTGGATATAAGGGACAAACTTTGTAGATTGACTTGTGCCATGTTTTCTTATATGGATATAAAACTATAATTAATAAAACACAGCTGTCTATTTACTGTAATGTACAACAACACAAACTCTCACTTTTTACATAAATCTGTTTTATCCTAGTTAAACTGACTTTGCAGCCTCTGGGCCCATAGCCAGTGTTAAGACTGGGCCCATAAACAGTGTTAAGCCTGGGTTCCCCAACCAGGGTTAGGGAGACAAGCTAAACAGAATGTGCAGCGTTAGTCAGATAGGCACACAGATAAATGAGTGAGCTAAGCTTGTATGTTTATTAACATACAGTAAAAATAACAGATACGCTTGTGCTATCAAAAATATAGTTTATTCCATTATGAGTTCATAGCATAGTCAAAATAACAGTCCATAAGTCATATATCATTTAGTCAGTCCATTCAGGGATATTCAGTTAGCAAAGTCCGTGCAGAATATCCTATGTCAGTTCACTTACAAATCAGTCCTTTGTTTCTCTCCCGTTCGAGCAATGCAGTCTTGATTCCAAGCAGTAATCAGGGATCATCAAAACCAGAGAGAGAGCAAGCTGTCGTCTTGCTTCTTTTAAAGTGCTTTCACAACCACTCCCTTAATTACATTTCCATAGTTAAAGTTGCAGACACTTTAACTAATAAACCATGATAACATATTATTATTTACCTAAACCAGTTAGGGTAAACAATGTTATCCCTAACAGTCATAAGAGCATAGTTTTGAAGTTTCAGCAATATTTTATGATCTAGAGATCAAGCACCGTTTGTATTAAAAGATGAGCCCAGTATCAAAGTGCCTAGATTATTTTTTTTTATCAAAACAAAAACCAGCTGGTAACCAAAGGCAAAACCCTAACCACTGCTCATAATTTGTTTTCTCTTAATTTCACCGTGTCTTCATTTTTTAGACAGAAACTGGAACTTATTGAAGCCCATAGCCGCTTGCCGCAAATACCTTCTAACTTGAACAAACACAGGCCACTTTTATATACTTTTAAAGATAGTCTTCCACTTCCTGTTCCATTACCAAAAATCAAGAACAGAAACAAAGAGGTAAGCTTAAATGGGTTTTTGCTTCCATGTAAATATTTTTGGTTCAGTGCTGAAACAATATCTGAAAATGTTTTGGAGTTTAGTGATTGCTTTTTTAAACACGCTCTCCCAAATAAACCTCTTATCCAACAGATTGAGGATGGATTGCATTACCTGGCAAATGAAAATGTCCCAAAAGACAGTACAAGATTTCTGCATCTGATCAACCTTTTGCGCACAGAAAATGAAATTAATTATTCTGAAGTGTTTGACCGCTATTATGGCCAGGCAATATATAGGTAAGATAAAACAGGAAGTTATTTTGTTCTTGAAGACCAAATTTGGATATTTAAATCCAAATAATCACAATTCAAGCATGATTTCTCCTTTTTCCACAGACCCATCATTTTGGATTTAATCTCTACTACAGGTAGTTCAACGGGGCTAAAATATGTAAGGCACAAAATGGTTCAACAACAGATCACCATGATTGAAGCAGCCCAAACATTGCTTGTCTTCTTCCATTTCTCCAATGCATCTGAAGAAGTCATTGAAGAAGCTATGGTAAAATATTGCTGTGGTTCTTGCTGTTGCTATTTTGATAGTGTTAAAGTTGTTCACACATTATAAGCAGTAGTACACTTACAACTGATCCTCTGTTTATGGAAGATTGAACAGAATAATTGAGGGGAACTCTAAAATGTGGCAATGCATGCATGTTGGCTTTCCCACAGATTTACAAATAACTTCTAGCCTCTAAATTCACTCTCCATATCTTGAGTGATACTAGCCTGTGTGAAATTCTGCAGATGCCAAAGCTGTTGCATTGGAGATATTGCTGAACCATATTTCCCAGCTTCCATACTCAGCCTTTGCAGTAGATTATCTATAAAGCTATTGGGTCAACCAACTCATCTAAAACAGAAACTTTCCTAATAACTCAATTAGAATTTTCACTTCCATCCTCATAGACCAAATTATGAATTTCTATCTTGCTAAGACAGACTGCAAGGTGAAATGCAGAAACCTGAGTGCTATACAATATAGGGGGTGGGGGGTGGGTTATATGGTTAGAGCTTATTCTGCTTGATTCTTAAATTGGCTTTAGCACATTCTGTTGACTATGCTGACTGGAAACTATAGGAGCTGCAATTCTAACATATCTGAAAGCTGTCACTTTAAAGAAGCTCATATTCTATCCTTCTAAAATGATAATACGCTCTGCAAACTATGGTGATTCTCCATGTATAAGTCTGTAATTATTGGCATGCTTGCCTGGGGCACTGACACCATCTAAGGGAATGTTCTTCAAAATGCTGCAAATATAGCAGAGAATTTGTCCCGAAATTGTTTTTACTGTATTCAAGTCTCTTTATCAGATCTTGGAAATACTTTGCTGACTTATATCTATGTCAGCTCAGGAAACTGAGACTGATTATCTTTTGTTTGTTTGTTTGTTTGTTTGTTTGTTTAAATGAAGCCTTGTCATAAACTCATCAATCAGGCAAGCCACTCATCTGCGATGGGGAAAAAGTGGTCCTGATTGGTTTTTACAGGAAATATTGGGATAATACATTGTAAGATATTTTACATGATAAGATACAAACACCTTAGACAATTTTACAGATGCTAAGCAGCATAATTGCTTTATATTTGGATCTTTAATTGCTGACTGTGATCTTGTGTATAATAGTATCAATGTTACAGAGCCACATGTTAAATAGAAGAAGCAAACTTTTTGCTTTGTAAATGCAACTGCCTTTGCTATTCGGTTACAGCAACCGCTGAATATTTTTTCCACAGGCTATAATGATAGACGTTCTTAAAGGTTCAAAGAGTCTCTATCGTACTACCATCTGTCTCTCCTATGGGTCATTACTTTCCAGATTCTATGCCGTCTCGAACACAATCCCTGACAAGTATCTCAAGGTACATTGCCCAGTTTCAATTCCATTTCTTCACGTAAAAATCCTTAAGCTCCAGAGTGCAAACTGAAATCAGATGAAGGAACTTTCAAATGAAAATAGCTCTGTTGAATAGTTTAAGTGTTACTACAATAAACATTAAAATGAGATTTTTGCTTCACTGGCATCAGAATTGTTAATGCCAACCAGAATTGGAAAACAGCCAGAACAGCAGAAAACATTTAACATTTATATGGCATATTTGCCTAATAAGTTTTTGTGATAGTCTTATATGACTTGTGTTTTTTCTTTTATAAAGCATTTTTATGAAGCTCTTATTATTCTAAGTCTCTTTTTTAAAAATTAAAGATCCCTTGTCTTAATTAAAAACAATAGTAAATGTGCCATATATGCCTTAATGTTGCCTCTAAAGAAGAATTTTACCATTTTTGTAGGGCATCTGTATTACTGTTAGCAGCTAGAATAATTATCATTCCCTGTCATACATTTTTAATTTATATTGAAAAAGATATTATTTTATATATGATATATATATACATATACATATACATATACACATATACATACATATATATATATATATATATATATATATATATATATATATTCTTAAGTTTTCATGGGTACTTACATGTATGGCATTCAGCTTTGTTCGGGTATTTTCCCACGTCATAGTAGTGGTGCTTTTAAAGTTGTAGCAACGTTTCAGCAGAATCTCATCTGCCATCATCAGGCTTCTTGGAGGCCTTTAGTGCAGCTTGGCTTCAGGTAAATGGACAGCTATCATTAGTTAGGAAGAGGCTAACTATGAAGAGGGTTTCATCTGGGTGCCTGGTTGGGGGGTGTTTGAGCTGGAGGTATCAGGGGGGATCTGTTTGTGCCCAGGTGTTTGCCTGGCTTGTGGTGTGGAGATTTTTTTTGTTTGTGAGTAGTGGTGCTTTTAAAGTTGTAGCAACGTTTCAGCAGAATCTCATCTGCCATCATCAGGCTTCTGTACAGTGTGTATATATTCTGTATATATATATTCTGTACATATATATATATATATATATATATATATATATATTTGTTTTCTTAAGCTTTCGCAGGTACTTACATGTATGGCATTCAGCTTAGTTCGGGTATTTTCCCACGTCATAATAGTTGTGCTTTTAAAGTTGTAGCAACGTTTCAGCAGAATCTCATCTGCCATCATCATATACTATACCTGATGATGGCAGATGAGATTCTGCTGAAACGTTGCTACAACTTTAAAAGCACAACTATTGTGAGGTGGGAAAATACCTGAACTAAGCTGAATGCCATATATATAT
Organism: Hydrophis major; assembly: GCA_033807585.1. Lineage (NCBI taxonomy): Eukaryota > Metazoa > Chordata > Lepidosauria > Squamata > Elapidae > Hydrophis > Hydrophis major. Next base: position 170,741,031 of record CM066330.1, read on the forward strand.
ACATATATAGATATAGATATATATATATATATATATATCTTCATTCTTAAGTTTTGCGAGTATTTATATATATGGTATTCAGCTTTGTTCAGGTATTTTCCCATGTCATTACAGTTGTGCTTTTAAAGTTGTAGCAACATTTTGGCAGAATCTCCTCTGTCATCAGGCTTCTGTGTTGTGTTCATCTGTCAGTCAGACTTTCACAGCCATTTCTGTTTTAAATTTGGGGCTAGCCTACTGCTGTGACAGAATGGTTTTTTCTTCATCCTGATTGGTTGGGAGTCTTGGCCTGTGTTTATTGGTCTTGGAGTTTGCTGTTGATGGCAGATGAGATTCTGCCAAAACGTTGCTACAATTTTAAAGCACAACTATAATGACGTGGGAAAATACCTGAACAAAGCTGATATATATACTGTATATATATGTACATATACACACATACACTAATTTGTAAAGATATGTAAAATATTTTCTAGAGTTATTAGAAGAGGCAGTTATGGGCATCTATTATCTGGTGCTACAATACCAGTTTTCACTAGATTGTTAACATTTGATATCACCAAATCCTTTACTTTTTAAGAACCATATTGCATTTTTAAAAGATATTCCATATTGGCCAACTTCTAGAATTATGCATCTGCATTTAGCGAAATGAACTCATCTAAACCAACCAATCCTTCTGATGCCTATTATTTTATATATCACTCCATCCAAACGTCATATAAAGAAATGGCTATGCCTTTCCCACTTGTATACCTTGGGCACTTGCATTCTTAATTGGAACTGCTAACTATTCATAACACTGTACCAGGTTTAATATAACACAATATTTTTCACAGCCTCTGATTGATTTTGCAACTGAAGCCATAAGATCATCTGACATAGATGCAAGTGTCTTGGCTTTGAAAACCTTTGGAAATGTGAGACACATAGTGGTCTTGAAACCCATTATGAAGTATCTGCAATCTGCTGTTCCCTCCGATATTAGAATTCAACAGAATGCTATCATGGCTTTAAGAAATCCTGGCTTAAAAGATCCTATACGGGTAAGAAGTGTGCAGTTTTGTTTTTCTTTTTTGGAAATGGGGAGGATGGTTAATTGGCTTGTTTTGATTATTATTGCTTGATTATTACATTAACAATAACATGGAACAAGTGGTTGAACATAAGTTGATTGTAGTTTATTGTATTAGGCCAAAATATTTTCCAGTGGAGAGAAACAAAACATTTAAGAATCTTCTTTTCACATTACCAGGGAATTTTCCTGAAAAAATTGAATGGGGGGAAAAAGGACAAATTCACTGATGGAGTCACCTTTGGGATTTCTTGTACAAGTTCTAAACTGTTATTCCTGCTTTCACATAAAAAAAAAGAATAGTGATGGAGAAAGGCAACACAATCACTTTGAATTATTCTACTGTTTTCCCCGAAGGGCAGAAATATCCAGAAGGTTCTCTCCTCAGTAAATGAGAGAGAATAGCAGCTAAATATGACTTGGATATGATTTTTGAACACAGAAAGTTTATTATGCAAAACACCTCCATGTTTCTTGCCAGGAGGATTGTGCTCCAACTACATACTTGCTTTAAGACAGACATGGAATGAGGGTTTTTTGCATACTCATTTGCAACAGGAAGATATTCCCTAATTGCAACAGGAAAATATTCCCTAATTCATCTCTCATTCAAAATCCTCACTTCTATAAGGAGTTAAAAAGCTCAATCTAGTGGGAAGAGTCACACCAGGTGATTTTTATTCTATTTCTGTTTATGCCTTAGATAGGCAAAAGTTGGTCGCCAAGAAGTATTTGATTATATAAATCTTCGGCAAAGACAACAAGAGGAAATATTGAATTTAGGGACTAACAATCCTTTTGTCTAATCCTTTCTTCACCCATTGGTTTCATTTCCTATCCTTTCCCCTCCTGCCTTCCCCTTGCATTAAATACCACGATTAAATGCCACTATTTTATGTGGGTTGAAATCCATTTTTACTTCATGGCATTAATTGCTGCTGAATTCTCTTGTGCTTGCTAAACCCCTTCACAAATCATTTGTTTATTTTTCTTATTAAGTGTAAAAATTGCACATTTGGCAGATGGCAATGGAGACTGAATCAAATTTAAAAAGCTACATTGTTGCTGTAAAAATGATCCACGCTATGGTCAAAAGTGCTGCAACATGGAAATCTTGCAAAATTTTCCTGGGATGCATTTTGTCCTCTTGTAATAACTATATATCTCTGTAAATTTCATCTCTTTCTGGTGGAGAAAAGGGGAAAAAACGAAAATACAGGCTATAACATAAATTCTCAACACTGATTTCTATGAAATTTAACACACACACTCCAAAGTGGACAATTTTCCTGGAAAAAATATTTCATTGTTTGCTTCTTTATTTGTTTGATTTCTACACTCGTCCATCTCAACATGTGGCATCAGACATATCAACCTGATGGTAATGAAAAGAAAGATATTAGTGCCCTTAGTTGTCTTTTTTTTCCAGTACAGCAACACTGTGTCTCTTTTTCCCCATTCTAAATAAGGAGAAGTCAAATATGGCTTTTCCAGTTGAAGCTCTTAATCAGGAACAATCAAGAACAGGCTCCCAACTCCAGATTAACATAAGATGAATCTATTTATTTACAAGGGCCATTAATGTATCAGATGATCTTTGTACAACTCTAATATTTCCTATCTATTTTGCACAGGTACAAGGAATTTTACTTCCAATAATCAAGAATTACAAAATTGCTCCTCTAGTACGCACATGTGCTGCTTTTGTCCTTCTGGAATTAAAGCCTACTTTCCCTGTCTTGATGACCTTAGCTAATGCAATGTTACACGAGCCTAGTATACAGGTTGAAAATTTTGTCTTCATGTACCTCAGTGCAATAGCCGATAGCAGATCTCCTGAATACCTAGTGATGTAAGTCTCATAAAAAAAATGTTTTTAACCACAAGTTACAAAGAGTAGACTTCAATGTGAACTGTGGTGGATCCATCCTTTTTCTTTCAGGGCTTCTTCTTACAGAATGGCTCTCAAAGTACTATCTGAAAACAGTCAAAGATGGGCTGGTTATTCGGCCAGCAGATATTCCCACATTGAGTACTTTGATGGTAAGCAACGTATCATCTTCTACTATTATATATCACTTATAACCAAATGGTGACTTAAAATATCTCTCTGGAAGATTTTGGTTTTGTTGCCTTGAAATTACTCTTGATTCCTGGGGGCTGCTTGGACTGGTCCCTGGAGTCTTCTTGGCAAGATTTCAAAAATGGGTTGCCATTGCCTGCTTCCTAGAGCTGAATGAGAGAGAGTTTGTTTTTAACTTGCAACTGGCAGCCTCTCACCCCTGAGTACCTTTGTACAGTCTACAATTAGCAAACTGTACTGCAGCAGTCCTGACAACATTTACTAAAATTGTTTCTTTTAACCATAAGGTAATATCAAGGAGTTCTAGTTCTATGTTATTTTCTTGGACATAAAGCTACTAGGGGTCCTAGGTGCTCATGGTGCTTGCTTGTTTTCTTGCAGACAATTCATTACCCTCGTCTAGTAAGGGTAATGAAACATCTTCAAGAAAACAAGCAAGCTCAGCTCAACCTGATCTATAAATATTCTCCTTTATTGATAAAGCTTGGTTAATCAACCCAGCCCTTCCACACAATAACCACTCAGGTCTACTACTGTCATTTTCTGCAGTATTATCTCATTGCATGACCATGGCCATTGTTTAGTCCTCCAGGATCACTACCCAGCACTTTTTCCACTCAATGGAAGAGTGGAACATAAATGGCCAATCTCTTTTCTTGCTGCATCTGCTTTTTGTCTCCAGAAAAAATAATAATACTTGAAATAGCAGCACAAAGGAGTTTAGCAAATCTCCAAGTGGTTGGTGGAGATCAGGACCACCAAGGCATGGTAGGAATTGCTTGAGTTTTGGAAGCTTTGAGATGAGGAATGAATTCTTGCTACAGCAGTAGAGTGAGCATCAAAGGTGAACAGTCTTTTTGTCTAGAACCAAATCTAATCCCCTAGTTAACAGGTTAGCTTCTCAAGCTACACCCAAGGTCATAACAATATTTTGACACCAGGAATGGTACCAGTCTCAGACCAGTGCACTTCATAATATGGACACAAGCCAACGATAGAAAAGAAGGGTGTATTAGGCTGCATATAAAGAATTTTCATAGCACTAAGTTGCTGGGAAAATCACAGAACTTTACCTACACCCAGAAAAAGAAAGAGTTCAAAGCATACCTGAAAACTTTGCCCATGCAGCTTAAAACCTTCTCTCTGTCTTTTGTTTTTTTTAAGAAGTGAAATTATTTAATACAATTCAAGTAGTTCAATTAGCACCATTTCAAGCAACATTACAGATTTTCTGGAGTGACATTACATTGCATTCATTTCATGAGTAATAGTGCACATAAAGCTGAGACCAAAGTTATATATATTATTCAGACCTGCTGTCTTCCAGCTATATTTTCAGGAATGCTAAAAACACTTACTTGCCAGATGAACTTTGTGCCCTCTAAAGAATGCTCATATTCATGAAATAACATTGTGTTTTAGATGTAACTTTATCAGTTCTATTATCATTCCTTTAACAAACTATGGATCCAGATCGGCTGTTCTATTGGTAGAAGGATTCTTTTCTTTTATGGAATCCAGAAGAGCTGCTACAAGAGAAAAAATGTGATTGGTCCCCTCTTTCTACCTGCAGTTCCTAATGATTTTTTTTTCATACAACCGTCCAAAAGATTATTTTTTTTTAATATAGGAAGGGGTTATGTAGATATTACTGTTATCCTTCTTCTTAAAAAAGTGAGACCTTCCTAATGTTATCTGATCCAAGACTGTGAAAGAAAACAGAAAAATGAAGACCTAGCAATTGGGAATACTGGATTTTTTGTGACACACAGACATACACATAAACCCATTTCATAATCATGAACTTTTGCTTGATAATGGTGATTAAATTATTAACACCAATGTCTTTGCACATTCTTTATTACTAGAAACATAAATTCTTAAGAATAATTTGGTTCAGCAATGCCATTTATCTTTACCAGAACATTTGTATTATGGTTTTTAAAGCATTAGCAAAAATGGTAAATCTATCATGGTTTTCTCATCCCTTCTATTAATGTTCACAAAATTATGCTTAGTAGGCAATATAAATATGATCAACAGCATATATATGTATAATATAAGAATAATGGATAGATTTTTTTCCCACTAGTACATATAAATGTATGGATTCAGAGAATATTATACCATATTACACATGTCAGTTGGTAACAACTCTTCCAAGTCTTGCAAAAATTAATAATCCCAAGGCATTTTGGAATGTAGACATCAGGAAACCTATGCCATTCTAGAAATAGATAAAATGTCCCATTATCATGCTCTTATAACATCTTTCATCCAGAATAACTATAGATTTGAATATATCTTCCTTCATTAGTGGAGAATGCCAAACCCAAATCATAAAATCATACAGTCAGAGGAGATCTTATAGGTAATGTAGTCCAATATTCCATTCAGTACAACATCAACTAAAGCATACTTGAAAGATTACCATCCAGACTCCATTTGAAGCCCTCTAGGCAGCCTGTTTTACTGATTTACAGAATGTTAAGAAATTCTTCCTGATATCTAACTTAATCCCATTTTCTTGTGGTTTTAATAATCCTTTGTTTTCTCGTTGCTGGGAAAAGAAAAAATAACTTCATTTTCTCTTCCATGTGACAATGCTTCAAATATGTGCAGAGAAGAGCAACAAAGATGATTAGGGGACTGGAGGCTAAAACATACAAAGAACAGTTGCAGGAGTTAGGTTGCAGTTTAATGGGAGGGAAAGGACTTTGTGGTGATATGATAGCAATGTTCCAATATCTAAGTGGCTGCCACAAAGAAAAGGGGGTCAACCTATTCACTGAAGGCAGAATTAGAATCAATGAGTGGAAATTAATCAAGGAGAGAAGCAACCAAGAACTAAGGAAAAAAATCCTTACAGTTAGAACATTTAATCAGTGGAACAACTGGCATCCAGAAGTTGTGGGTGATCCAATACTGGAGGGTTTTATGAAAAGATTGGACATTTGTTTGAAATGGTAGGGGTTTCCTGTTTGAGCAGGGGGTTGGACTAGAAGACCTCCAAGGTCCCTTTCAATTCTGTTATTCTGTTATTTGAGGACTGGTATAATATCTCCTCTGCTTTTTCTAACCATACTCAGATCCTCTAACTATTTCTCATAATCTTGGCCTAAGCCTTTCACCATTTTGGTAGTCCTATTCTGAATTTGTTCTGATTTGTCCCAAACCTTTTTGAACAATAATATTGCCAATGGTGGCTAACCCAGGCAGAGTAATTTGGAATATGTGTGAAACAATATCTTGTTCAACATTATTATAACAGACTGTTTTATACATGCTGCAGACTTTGTGGCTATTTTATAAGTTGCACTGAGCAATTAAAAACCAAAGTTATGTATTTGTTTTCTGTTTTCACATAATTGGACTTACTGGATTATCTATCTTGTCAGAAATTTATAAGGCTCGTCTGGGAATGAATTCAGTGTTTCTTCATGAAGAAGAGAATACGCAACCAACATTTATATTGGCCTATTTTAAGGCAATCTTCATGGGCAGCATATTTTATCCTTTGGAGGTATTTAAATATAGAACAATAATTATCTGTTGAACAGAATTATAAAGTTCTTGCTTTTTTTTGTTTCCTATCCACACTTCTTTCTAATGCATTGGGAATACTGACAACAAGCATAAAAGTGTAAGCTATACTTCTTAATGTTCATTTCTGATACTGAAATTCATACTGAAAATACAGTTATTTTTATTTAGCTGTACCTTATTTTTCAACTGATACTGATTATTGTACTCATCTGAAGTCAATATTAAGTGACCTGTATATTACCAATGAATCTTTCATGTATTTATTCTTTTTTTAAAAAAAATTCCTTTTGCATGAATTTCATCTGTGCATTATTTGATGTTTTAAAAGTAGGCAGGGAAATGTAGGGACTTCAAAACCTATACATGACAGCTTTTCTTTATTATATTTTCTGTTAAGCCATTCTTAATTAAAAATGGCTCATTTTGTGGGATTTTCATAAATGCAGAAACATTGTAGAGTCTTTAAATATACTGCAGGTTATGGATCAATTTATAGAATGGAGTGGAGTGGAATGGAATGGAATAGAATAGAATAGAATGGAATGGAATGGAATGGAATGGAATGGAATAGAATAGAATTCTTTATTGGCCAAATGTGATTGGACACACACAAGGAATTTGTCTCCATACAAACAACAAGTGATAATCATAGTCATAAAATACAATAATCATAAATCATAGATACAACACTCAGCATAGAATACCAAAGCAATCAACATAAATCATAATAGGATACAAAATAAAATCAATCAACATAAATTGTCAGATGCAACAAAGTTACAGTCATAAGAATCTAAGGAAATAGGTAATAGGACATGTGAGAATAAGAAGAAGTAATAGAGCCCTACTAGATGGTTTGACATTGCAGGGCACAGACAGTGTTGTGGGGATTAGTTGTTTAATAGAGTGATAGCATGGGGGGGGGGGGGCGGGGGTGGAATTGTTTTTGGGTCTAGTTGTTTTGGTGCACTCATCTTGAGGGAAGAAGTTGAAACAATTTATGTCCAGGATGTGAGGGGCTGTAGATATTTTCACAGCCCTCTTTCTGGCTTGTGCATCACACGGGCCCTCAATAGAAGGCAGGCTGGTTGCAATTATTTTTTTTGCAGCCCTAACTGTCCATTGGAGTCTGTGTCTGTCTTGTTTGGTTACTGTGCCAAACCAGACACTTTCAGAAGTGCAAATGAACAATATTTTAATATTTTTAATATTAATATTTTATTTAAAAAATATTAACTGTTCAATTTTTTGTAGATTTGTTGTCCCAGTTGTATTTTTCTTTCCAATATAGGTGGGAGTTCAAATGCAAAGAATAAAGGAAATCAAAGAGATCCTGCACCAAGTTAGCAAAGGTCATGATTCACAGCAACGTCAGAAAGAGGTAAATGAGCAGCAGTTAATTATGCTATGAATGTTGCCCAGTGGCTTTTTATTTCCCCAGAGGATAATACCATGTTAATCTATTTAAAATGTGTAGGGGAATCTACTGTTTTTCCATCAATTGAATTTTCAATACTAGTCAGTACTTCCAAAAACAGTTTTTAATCACTTCTTTTTTAAAAAAAATCTTGCAAGATTTGCCTTCTGCAGCTCTGTTCTCAGTTCTTTAGTAAGGGAGTGTCATGGGTTCTTTTTAAACTATGTACCCTGTTTAATTGACCCAAACTCAAAAATTTATCAAAAGACTAGACTGTAGACAATTGGATTCTTATATCTCCTTATAAGGATTGTGGAATTGCTTTGTTTTGAAAAATATCCAAGGTACAAAACTGAAAGATACAAACATATATGTACAAACAGTTTCTATATCTTCTGCATTATACTATACTCTATTTTTCTTCTACTTATGCAATACAATGTTTTCTGTACTATATATTACTTCTATCATACTGCATTCTGTTCTATTACTTACACTTCCATGCTATATTATACTATCCCTGCTGCAAGTATAACATCACTACTATTGCTGTACTTTATTTAGTTGTATCCCACCCTTATTATTTTTACAAATAATGCAAGGCAGCAGACATGTTCCACACACCTTCCTCTTACTATTGTCCCCACAACAACAACTTTAAGAGGCAAGTTGGGCTGCATGAAAGAGACGAGCACCAAGTCGGCTTTCCTGGCTAAGGTGGGACTAGAACTCATGGTCTCCTGCTTTCCAGTCTGGTTCCTTAACCACTAGACCAAACTAGTTCTTTAATCTACTATTCATATCAACTCTACTTTATTATCACTGTATACAAAAGTGTTTTAACTTTTGCAGACCCTGATCTGTCTTTATATTCCCTCCCCCCAACTTCTACTTTTGTTGGGTTTTTTTCCCTTATTAATGAACAGCAGGTAAAATACTGGCATCTTCCTAATGTTGGACTTCGCTTAGCAGTACTCATACATATGTACATACATACATACATACATACATACATACATACATTTATGGATGCTTTTACCTCTCTCAAAAAAAACTCAGTTTATTTGCTATTTTCTATTTCTTGTAGAAAACCACGGCAGAGCTACCAAAATACACATGTGTCTTCTATTTGTCGTCCATGTCTTCTGTCCCACTTCTTTCAAGGTTGCAGCTTTTATAAGCAATTCTATAGTGTTGACACTGAGGAGAGGGCACAAATAGGAGGGCACAATAGGAGGCCAGCACTGATATTTGCAGGGGGGGGGGTTCAGCTTGCTTTTCTGTGGTATCTGCTATCCCGCATCAGATGGGCGGCTCATGATAGGGAGCGAAGGAGAGAGAAACGACAGGAGGCGAAGTTCCTCGGGATGAGCGCGCCCCAAATGTCTTGGCACACGCTCTTTTATTGTGCTTTTTTACAAGAAAATGATTTAATCAAAGCTCAAGTCAAATAAGATAATTCCATCAGGATGTGCATGTTTACAAAGCTGCATACCAGACAGATCATTTACAATGTGGATAAGCTTATTAACAACCGTCTAGTTCCTTGTCCCTTGTACGTGCCTTGCAAAGGTCACTGAAGAGACAGAAGTTAATAATTACACATGAATGATAAATCGTTGCAATGATACATAGTTACAACATCTCCTCTGTTTTTATTATTTATGACGAGTCTTCTTCCTCGTCCGAGAAGACAGGAAACATTTTTATGGAATGTTTGCCGTCCCCGTCATCTGGGCAAGAGTGTGACCCGTCAGCGTCAGGGTTGTCCAAGGAGCGGTAACTCAGCAATGACATTTTTTCGTCCGGTATTGAGGATATAACATGAGCTTGCAATAGCACATTAACATCAGCAGTTATGGAGGATAATTGATTTTTTTAAAAAAATTGCAATATTCTATTAAAACAACAAGGTCCTATAATACATATCAATATAATGATTATTAATGATCCTGCCAATGCAGTTAAAAAGGTTGTAAACCATGGCGAAATAGAAAACAAGCCCCCCTGCTATCGGCATAAAAACAACATTCTTCTTTAAGCATAGCACACAATCCCCCTTGTTTTAAAAAATAACAGATCTAAATCTTTACGATTTTGCAAAAGGGGGTATTCCATGGGTACCTGTAGGGATATAAAATCATCAGAGTTATACACACAAGCCATACTTGAATGCAAAATGATTTGGATTTAACAATTTCATCCCCGTGGACACATGCCGTGAGACCGGTGGAACAAGTCCAAACAAAATTATTGCCAGGGATAAAATACATTCCTTTCAGGCGTGATGTTCAAGTTCCTCCTGAAGTGGTGTAGATTGCAGAATATCCCCTGGTTGTGTGGGTGCGTCTGCCAAATCGAATTGAAGTGGTGGGTAGAAGTCTTCTATGCGAGAAAAATTGGTTGTAGAACTTAAACGAATGCCTTGAAAGTCAGTTATAGTCCAAGCAATATTATATCTTCTATGAGGCTTCTGCGGATCGTCATGGACAGTTCTTTTGAAGCGTCATTTTTTGACAGGATCAGAGTTCGGGTATATAAAAGCATCACAAGTAGGAGAGAGGGCTATGGACAAGTTAGTTGTAGAACATTTACGAGATGAGGAGGGAATGCAATTAGTAGAAAAAGGATAATAATTACAAGAATGACAATAAAGATTAATTTGGTAATTCATCAAGGATGTTAGTTGGGGTGGGGGAACCCATAATACAATAGAAGGACATTTAGGTCCCCCTATGTTTAGATTGAATAGAGGAAAAGATTTTAAGGTTCCTTTCCATAGGAAGAGTAAAGAAGGAACAAAAGAGCGAGTGGTAGAGTGTTCTTTAAACAAAACAGAAGTGACAGAGTGAAAACTACGGGTAGCATTTTCATGACGTACCCACATGGAACAAGTATAATAGCCTTCTGTTAATGAAATGGCTTTAACATGAATAGTCTTTTGACAGGAAGCATAGGTTTTGTTGAAGTAAGGTAGAAATTGCAAAGAAGATACAGGCAAGAATATCAGGAAGAGTTTTAAGATACAGATGTAGCGGAGGAATTCCCATGATAGGGTCTAACCGCCCTACCAGGGATCCAGCAAGTGGTTTTGTCTGGTAGTAAAATTGCAGTGTAGCCTCATCCCCAAGTGAGAAGCTCAGCGGGACCCTGCCAGGCGGGATCTGGCAATCTGCGATAATATACCAGAGGTCTGTTAGGCGGGGGTGAGGGGGAAGAAAAATGATGTGAAGCAGCAGAAGTGGGAGGAATGCCAGTCAGATTAAGAAAGTTTAAAGTGTAAAGACAAATGTTAAGAGAATTTTGCAATGCTGGGAGGTTCGGGGGGTTTTCCCGCAACGAATATCGATCAAGAGCACGTTTCAGAGATAAGTTTGCTCGTTCCACAATAGCCTGCCCCTGGCTGTTGTAGGGAATTCCAAACTTGTGGGTTACATCCCATCTGTTACAGAAGTCCTGGAACGCAGAACTTGTATAGGCAGGTCCATTGTCAGTTTTGATTTCTTTTGGACGTCCCAGCGAGGCAAAGGTACAAATTGAATGATTGATGACATGTTTTACAGTTTCTCCCTTTGAGGAGTAGCCAGAATAAACCCTGAATATGTATCGATGGAAACGTGCAAATATTTCCAAGGGGCAAAAGGTGGATACTGAGTTACATCCATTTGCCAAATTTCACAAGCTTTTAATCCTCTAGGATTTACTCCTATGGGAATGGCTTTTACAACACCCCCCCCCCCACCTCGGGAGGGTGATGGAGGACATGGGGGCTCTTCATTTGTGGAAGTGGATTGAATGGAGGGAGGCTTCCGCAATGATTCATGACCATTGGGAGCAGAGGGTTGATGGACAGAAAAGTTATCATAACTTGGCGGGGGAGATTCAAACACACTCCCTGCTTCTATTTTATAATGGACCATTAAAGCCTCCATAATTTTCCTCCAAGTGACCAAAATGCCAATAGGTGCACGAGGAGGACTATGGAGATGTTCACCAATTTTTTGCCAAGTGGAAATTTTTAAGGACCCTTCCTCTGAATAATTGGGACAATGTTGCCACACATAAGCCAATAATGTAGCAATAGGTTTCATTTTTACAGGCGAGCCCTTTAAATTAGCAGAATATTTAGAAGAAGAAACGACTAACTCCCTCAATTCCTTCAGATGTTGCGTCTGTTGTTGAGAAAAGTTTCCACCCATACTTACGAAAGTCGAGACCGTGTTTCAGATCCAATGATGTGCAATTCGCTTCAGGCCTGACGATGCACAGCTCCCATCGAGCTGATAAGATATGGGCGCGTCGCAACGTATCCCCCTTAGGGAATCACGTCGGGGTCACCAGAATGCGGTATCTGCTATCCCGCATCAGATGGGCGGCTCATGATAGGGAGCGAAGGAGAGAGAAACGACAGGAGGCGAAGTTCCTCGGGATGAGCGCGCCCCAAATGTCTTGGCACACGCTCTTTTATTGTGCTTTTTTACAAGAAAATGATTTAATCAAAGCTCAAGTCAAATAAGATAATTCCATCAGGATGTGCATGTTTACAAAGCTGCATACCAGACAGATCATTTACAATGTGGATAAGCTTATTAACAACCATCTAGCTCCTTGTCCCTTGTACGTGCCTTGCAAAGATCACTGAAGAGACAGAAGTTAATGATTACACATGAATGATACATAGTTGCAATGATACATAGTTACAACACTTTTCCATAGAGGTCCTTTCATAAATATCTATGGTTATTGTAATACTTATTTTTATTTAATTTCAACTGGATTTCATTTTTTTAAAGACAATTGTATGATGCTCTGTATACATAAATGCAGAATCAGGATGCAGAGTCAAGTGAATAATAAACATTCTAATTTCTACTTCTTATCATACAGCCTTCTGACCAGAAAATCACAACAGATAAATTGTCTGATCTAGAAGTATATGTCAAAATACTTGGACAGGAAATTGGAACTGCGTGTATAAAGTGGGATAGTATTCAACAAATGTTACAGGTACCTGTTTTACATGCTGTTTTCACATTTACTATTAAATTATTATCTACTTTTTAAGGTCTTGAACATTCCTATTTTAAACATTATCTAACATTCCTATTTTAATTATATCAAAATATTATTGACTTATCATGTATAACTTATTGGCAAGCTTTTTTGGGGGGAAGCAATTATTCTCATAACACTTGTATCTGGTTATCAGATTTGCCTTACATGAATCAAATCTACTTTTGCAGGCATATCAAACAAATGTCCCTCTTCCTTGGGTAAAATATACTATAGATGTCCTTAAAAATCTTCCAACTATTCAGTGGGAGAAATATTTCATGTCTGCAGAAATCCAGCGTGTTGTGCCAACGTGTACCGGGTTACCTTGGCAAATAGGTTTGGTCCATATTGCTCACACAAAAATTGCTGGAGATGGTAAGGCAATATGTTTTATTCATTATTAAATGCACATACAAACATGTACATATACATCTGCATACTTTACCATTTTTGTTAAAGATTTTGAGCAATAACATTGCAGAGAAAAGATGGAAGAAAGATAAGAAATAAAGAAAAGAAAAAACCTGCAGAAAACCAAAGAAAAATTCAGATCTCAATCACTTGATGCAGCCAGTTGGTTTTGCTAGATTATGATCAGGGATATGAAAGGAAATCCATTCCTTTCTATTACCTCTTAGTTTTTTTTATATTAAAAAAAATTAATGTATGTACTGATTTATTTTCTTTCATTTAAACAGTTCAGTTAACAGTAACCCCAGAAGTAGCATCCCAAATCACATGGCCTGACATAATTAACAGTGATATGAAACTGAAAACTAGACTGAGGCTTTGGTAAGTACAATCAATGTTACCTAAAGTCATCATTAAAAAGAACATCGTGCAAAAATTCCTGGTATCATTTATTCCTCACTGTTACAATGCGTTGGAAAAATCTGTTGTTTTCTTTTCTGTTGCAGGATGAAGAAGGACATGATCTTAAACATAGGAATTATTACACCTGAAATTCATGCCATTCTAAAAAGCAAGGCCACAGTGACAGCAAACATCCCCATAAATATGGATGCTGCTTTGAATATTAAAGAAAACACCTTCAAATTTGAACTTCCACCATGCAAGGGAGAAACAGACATAATTTCTCTAAGGTAGATTCTTGTTATTTTACATATAAAAACGAATAAACTTTTTGTTGCCTTTTCTAGTTTTTATGTGCAGATTTAGATGTAGCTATAGTGAAAGATTAGATCAATTTTAATAAGGTAGATTTATCCAAAATAAATGCAGTTTTTAGGCTGTTGAAAAATACACCTTAAGCAGTGCTTTTATTTTAGTTTTTAAAATCTTGTTTGCAAGGCCATTAAAATGGTATCAGTTTACATCTTAGTCTTGTTTACGTTATTGATCACAAATATGATTAAATATGCTTTCCAGGATCTCTTAAATCCTCTAGAGTTCAGAATGTTTGTTTATAAAGAAAAAGATCAGGGTGTTGAAAGCAGTTTATATGCAATATATATATATATATATATATATATATATATATATATATATATATATATATATATATATATATATATATATATATATATATCTCATTCATATATATATATATATGGCATTCAGCTTTGTTCAAGTATTTTCCCACGTCATTGTAGTTGTGCTTTTAAAGTTGTAGCAACGTTTTGGCAGAATCTCATCTGCCATCATCAGGCTTCTGTACAGTGTTCAACTGGATGAGCACTATACAGAAGCCTGATGATGGCAAATGAGATTCTGCCGAAACGTTGCTACAACTTTAAAAGCACAACTGCAATGACGTGGGAAAATACCCGAACAAAACTGAATGCCGTACATGTAAATACCCGTGACCCGTGAAAACTTAAGTATATATATATATGTGTGTGTGTGTGTGTGTGTGTGCGTGTGTGTGTGTATGTATGTATATGTATGTATATATATATGTGTGTGTGTGTGTGTATGTATATGTATTTGGTTATTCGGGTTTTCTCTCGCGTAAAATTGGAAGTATCTAGGCGAGGTTTCAATGAAGTCTCATTCACCATCTTCAGGCTTGTGTCTTCGGCTTTGTGCTTCTCAGAGTAATGTGAGCTTGCTTCTTCCTTTTAACTGCTAGTGGGGGTGTGACTTGATTGGGTGGGGGCTTGGCTGTGTTCTGATTGGGTGGGGGGGGTGTTCTCATTGGTTGGGGGGTTGGCTGTGTTCTTATTGGTTGGGGGGTTGGCTGTGTTCTGATTGGCTGGGGGTGTGTTCTGTTCAGGTGGGGGCTTGGTTGTGCTCAGGTTAGTCTTAGTTGCTGGAGGATTTGAGCTGTTGAGCTATGATCCTGTTGTTTGGCTTCACATTCGTGGTCATGCCACATCTTCATGGTGGGCATCAGTTTGCTTCATGTATGGGTCAGAGGGGTTTGAAGCGGGTAGTGATGCAGCTGCGATATGGCTTCTGGTCCGTGGTCGTGTCTCATCTTCTGTGTGGGTGTGAGTCTGCTTTCTACATGGAAGTGTGGTGGTAGCAACTTGTGTGGCCCTCGTGGATGTGGGTCTGGTGTCATTCTTCATGTTAGGTACTCGTTTGTTAATGAGGGCGGGTTTCCAAATGGTTGGTAGGCAGGAGGTATCCTCTCATTTATTAATGCTGTGTGGGCATTTTTCTATTACTATGGCTTCTCTGATTATTCTGTTGTTGAAGTGTTCGGTTTTGGCAATAGTTCTGGTATTTTTAAAGTCAGTCTCATGTCCTGTGGCTTTGAGGTGTTGGACCCAGGAAGAGGTTGGTTCTTCTTTTTTGATTGAGTTCTTGTATTCTTCAATGCGTGCACTTATTCTTCTGTTAGTTTGTCCAATGTATGCAGTGGGGCAGGCGGTGCAAGGGATTTCATATACGCCTTGGTTTTCTAACTCAATTTTGTCTTTAGGGTTTCTTAGGGTGGTGGATATTTTTCTGTTTGTGCAGAATGCTGTTTTAATGTTGTGTTTTTTGGAGGATCTTGCTGATTTTGTCTGTAGTGCCTTTTATATATGGGAGGAGGGCTTTGCCATAGATACCATGTTTCTCCAACAATACGGCCTCCACCAATAGGAAGGCCCAGAATGATTTCTAGGCATGAGGTGAAACTAAGCCCCGCCCCCAAAATTTAGGCCTATTTAAACCATGCGTTTCCCCACCATTTTTCACATCGTTCATTAGAACTACACGAGGTGAAGAGAAATGGGAAGGGAAGGGGGAGAGAAAACTTGCCTTTAGGAGCGCCATGCAGATAGCCTAGGCTAGAATACCCTGATCTACTACTGATATAACATTGGCCAATGGAAGCTCCCCAAAGGCAGAGTGACCAGCTGCTTCTATCGGCCGGTAGAAGTGGCTGCCGACTCTGCCTTTGGGGAGCTTCCATCGGCCAATAGAAATGGCCTCATGAGGGGAGCTCGTATTAGTTGTCTTTGAATCTACCAGCGGGGAGGAGAGAAAGCACACGCGTATCTATGTCTGGATGAAAATTGTGAGATTGTGACAGAGGGAATGGGAGAAAACACCTTAGCCCAAATGTATTCTTGTTTTGCTTTCTTGCCCATTCTCTGATCAATCTCTCCGGGGCAGCTTTTAGCCTAAAATCGCCCAGGTCTCCCTCAGCTAAAAGAGAGGGGAGGTCTCCAAAGACCATCCCAAACCTCCGCCATTTGAGAGGACCAAACTCATTGCTTCTCAAAGTTAGACCCACAAGTTTTTCAAAAGTTCTTCTGAATGCCTCCGATGTCCAATGAAATCAAGAAATGTCTCGTGATTGAACTCAATCAAAAAAAAAGAAAAGAAAAGAACTTGCACCTCCTCGCCAAGTCCCTGGTTTTACAGCTCCTCTCTCATCCCGAATTATGCCGAAATAAGGGATTCCGAGGCTGGCGTTGGTTAATTGGTTAATAATTGGTTAACTTCTTTCAAGTGCTCAGAGAGAGAGAGAGAGAGAGAAAAGGAGGCATCACTGAAGTTATCAGACTCCTCCCAACTGTTAGCAACACCACCCATGAGCTGTGGCAGGATTGCCTTGGATCATGTGCAGAGTGCCTTCACCATTCAGCTCCCCCCACCACGACTCAAGGTTCATACTAAAATTAGGCCTTTCCAACCAGCCCCTGAAAATATTCCGCCCTCACCAGAGCAATAGAAAGGACAGTTTAGCTTCTCTCCTTCCCTTCTTCACTCCAGCTCCCTCCTGCCCTCCTGTGTCGCGGCGGTGACCCTTTCACACTCACCCCGCTTCCTCACCATATTCCTATGAGGACCACTCCCGTGTCTCCTTTCAGGAGCCTGCCCGATCTCCCTTCTAAGGGTAGCCAAGCTCTGCTGACTCCTCTTCTTTCTCTGGCACCCCCCCCCACTCCCCAAACTAGCGGCAGCAGTAGGTAAAGAGAGGTCAGCTGCCCTGGGACTTTGGCAGGGTGCCCGGAAAAAGTCTGGCCTAGGGAAGGGAGGACAGCAGTGGGAACCCCGCAGATGCTGAGACCTTCCCTCGCCAGAAGGGCTTGGCAGATCCGGTGCAGGGACGAGGGCTAGCAGGAGTGGTGTGTGTGTGTGTGTGTGAGAGAGAGAGAGAGAGAGAGAGAGTGTGTGTGTGTGAGAGAGAGAGAGAGAGAGAGAAACTCAGCTTGCTTCCCTTCTGCTAAGAAAAGTTTGCAGCCACTCTCCCATGCGCACTCCCCTCGCCACAAAGCTGTTTCTATTGGCTGATGGAAGCGGCTGGTGACTCTGCCTTTTGGGAGTTTCCATTGGTTGATAGAAATGGCCTTGAGGAGAGTGTGCATGGGGCGCTCCTCTCAAGAGCGCCCTGTGGGCAACCATGCCTCACCCCAAAGAGGCTGGTGACTCTTCCTTTGGGGAACTTCCAGTGGCAGCCTCATGGAGAGGTGAGTGCACATGGGGCACTCTAGGTGGAGGTGTGAGTAGGGGAAGAAATTAAGTCATCCCTGAAAAGACATCCTTGCCGTTTTTTCAGGGCTCAAAAAAAAATAAGACCCGGCCTTATTTTATGAGAAACACGATATATTTATATAAATAATATAAATATATAAATATACATTTGCCTATATATATACACACACACACACACACACACACACACACACACACACACATATATATATGCATATATTTGCATTGTTTGAAATTGAAACATACGAGGAATGAAATTTTTCTTTGGTAGGAACTTTGTGTTCATAAAGTTTCTTTATTGTGAAATATTTGATCTGGCTTCAAAATACACTGACCTTTTCATCTTCAGTGATTTTTTTTTAAAGCAGTACTTGGATTTGGGAGACACATTATATTTGATCAAAAATTCCATTCCATAAAATGGAAACATTCCTTTCTTCCATGAAAGCCAGCAATTCCCATTAGAGGAAAGACTGAGAGACAAGTTCCACTATATTCTCTTTCTTTCCCTACATATTATAAGACTCATGATGCTTTGGAATGTTTCCTGCTTCTTCAGAAAATCTATTCATACATTGTAGCAGAAAGAAGGACTAGAGTTGTTTTCAATCCAGTCCATTCTTCCTAAATGAATCATCATGAAAGGCTACTTCTGAAAAACACATACCTTCCTTTGCTTTCTGTAAGAAGCAAATGAGACTAAATGGTATCGTAGGATGATATATGGTGTGATGGTACGATAAGATACTAGTAGTCCTTGACTTATGACCGTAGTTGGGACCAAGATTGCCATTGTACATTGTTGCAATCATAAAATAAAATGTCACATGACCAGAATGACTTACAACAGCAATATTGGCACTCTGCATTACAGTCATTGACTGAGAATTTCATGTTATTTTGTGACTGTATACTCCAATCATATCAGTTTTGGTCCTCCTAGCTTGAGCACTCAGGAAGGTTAGGGGCTTCTTCTCCTTACTCACCTATCTACCCCTCACCTCTGCCTCTGACTACCTCCAAGACCTGGTCATGGAGTTTAAATTTCTTTTAATTTTAGAAAAGTATCTCTTATTCGCTCATAGTGAATATTCACCGAATGGAAACCAAACCAAATCAGTTATCCTTTCAGTTAGTTTTGACTAAATTGTGTCTTTGATGTCATTGGGAGAAATGGGAGATCTCAGCTGGATCCCAGCCATTAGAAACTTAATATTTATATATATTCTTATTCATGAAATACATGAAAGATTCTTACAACCAATCATCTCCTAGGCATTTGAAGCATAATGTCAGGTATCGCAAGAAATGTAATTTAAGCAACTAACATACTTTGTTTGGAATTCCAGTTTGAATACCAATTAAAATACAGCTATAATAATACATGGTGACTCCTAAATACAACTAGCACCAAAATCCTTTCTAAGGCAAACGTTCAAGGTCATCTTGAATGCCACTAAAGAGGAAGCCATCTAAATTTCTGGCGGCATAATTTATTTTCTCACTTCAGGCCAGGGTACAATTTTGAGCAAGCTCTTTCTAGGCATTCTCACAAAGCAGACTGTTTTTATTTGGATTAAGCAGTCCTTTATATATCTGAGCACTATAGCAATAGCACTTAGACTTATATACTGCTTCATAGTGCTTTACAGCACTCGCTAAGCAGTAAACAGAGTCAACATATTGCTCCCAACAATCTGGGTCCTCAGTTTTACCATCCTTGGAAGGATGGAAGGCTGAGTCAACCTTGAGTTGGTCGGGATCGAACTCCTGGCAATAGCAAAGTTAGCCTGCAATATTGCACTTTAACCACTGTGACACCATAGCTCATATATAAAGAGAGAGGTTTAAAACTAACAACCAACACTAGGAATTGGCCCTGAAATCTTTCTGGTAACCCCCACAGGGACTGTAAAATCCATAATGTTGGAGTATCAGATTTCTACAGCCATTGCATTATGTGCCAGGTGTAGGTTTCAAGTCATAGTCAAAAATATGGAGTGCATTAAAGGCTCATCAAAATTCAGGGACTATTCTTTTAGATTTATTCATCTTGCCTCTTCTTTGAGGTACAGACTGTCATTTCCACATCAAGCAAAAGTAATCCAGTGCAGCCATAACATCCATGCTAGTTTGAACTGATTATTTAAATGTTTGGAAGTCCACCAGGTCATTTGAATAAATACAAAATAAGCAAATCACAGCATTGTATCTATCCAAAATGCTGCTATTTTTTTTAAAGAAGCACCTCTTATAGTCAGGAATTGTATAATTGTCCCCTTTTTATATCTCCTTCGGGATCACAGATCCATTTTCATACTCTATCTTTAGGCCTTTTTTGTAACTTTTTTCTTTCTGCTGAAGCACAAAGAAACAATAATACCTGGCTCTCAGGTATCTCCTTCTTACTTACAGTGAGAAACGTCCCCTGTGATGCAACTCGATTTGCTGGCTTCCTATTCTCAGTGAGGAAGAATTGATCATTAAGTTTTTTTAAGTGATAAAGCTAGGCTACTGGCTTAAAAAATATTGGAAAGGACTAAGGAAAAAATGCAGTAGGAGTAGGAAGGTGAGAATGCCAATTATTTGTGCCTGGAGATATACAGCCTGTGATTTGAAGGTTTAAATTATTGAATGTGAACAACGTGAAAGCCACTTCCTTTTAATCAATTTTGCCTGTATGAGCCATCATATAATGCAAGTTGATTTGTAGCTTCTTTGATCCCTTCAACTTGTTCTCACATATATCTTAGTTAAGGGTTTTTTTTTCTAAAGTTCCTAAACATTCTAGCTTACTGCAGGGTGTGGTTATCATATCCATTATGAATAAGAGAGAACTTGGGGATGGGAATAATAAAACTTATTTGTTCTCTGTTATTTATTTATTGCAATGGTGGCACTCCTTTTTAATTCAGCAGCATGACACAGGGGGAAAAAAGAGATAAAAGGAATGGAAATCCACTTTTCAGGTAGAAAGGATGAGGCATTTTGAGTTTTCTTCCCTGAATGTGAAATGCTTCACATTCAACATGGGAACAAGGATTGCCTCTCGGTTCACAGCCAGACAGGTAACATCAGTCTCTGTTCCTAAAACAAGCCCAAGGCAATGGCATCAGCAGCTTTCAAGATACACCATAAGTGGAGAGAGAGAGAGAGACAAAGAGAATATGTCCATGTATGTACTAAGGAAGGAAGATGACAGAGATAGGCCACATTCATTACCAAAGCAGTGAGGGAGGAAAAACATAGCTTAAATTCAAAACAAGATGAAGGAATGACTACTGACTCAGGCAAGTAGTATCCCACCTACCCCCATATGTACATGAATCAGGCAAATATCTCCCTAATTCACATACATATGGAGGGGATACTTGGAGGAGGAGGAAATCACAGTCAGGTTTACAAGATTCTCTTATTATAGATAATATTAATAAAAGTAGTTAGACACTTCTTATAGAGTTTATTTCTTCTTTGTGGGGCTGAAATTGATCTTGCAAATCTTTAACAGTATACATTCAAATCTATAGAGTTATTTTGGAGCTGGCTGGGACAGAAAATAATATGAGTTTTTGCCCTGTATTTTTGAAATCAACTATATCTGCATATGAAGAGTATAAACCATATACAGTAATGGCTGAAGAATTGAGCAATTCTGGCTAAAAGTTCTGAGAGTTGTAATATAATACAGGCAACATCAGAATTAATTATTTAAGGCTATTTAAATAATTAACAATGAGTCATTCACTATAACAGAATAAAGAACTTGATCTACAGTATGGGATCCTGTAGACCAAGCAACCAGATTAGCTAATTCGCAATAATGGAAATTCTCAGAGAATTATCGTGGGGAATTCTGTGATGAGTTAATGCCTACTTTTTTTAACCAAGCAAAAATAATTTCATCTCATCATACTTTTTCTTTCTGCCTGGATTGTACAGTCTCTGATTTATAATTACAAAAGCAAATCCCAGTGCTATGATTGAATCTCTTAGAAGCTTGTTACGCGAAACCATTTCTATTCCTAAATTTAAAAACAACTTCAAGCAACACCATCTTAATCTGGTCATGTAAAAAATTGGGGAAGCAAAATGGAAGGAAGGGTCTTATTAGGGTCATCAGTTCAGTCTTATAAGCTGTATCTCTATTCATTTTCATATGCTTGTGTTTCTAAAGCAACATTCCTTATGCTTCTCTTGCAGATTGAAGACCTCTGCTATCACAAGCAATACAGAAGAGGCACCTGCTGCTCCTGTTTTCTTCCCTGCAAATCAGTCTAGAACAATCGAGTCCTTTGAAAAATCATCAATAAAAGGGGATGAAAGGAAGGTAACCCACACTAGATTTCCCGATGTTGTTTATTTGTTTGCTGATCTTATACGCAATAGAAATGGCATGAAATAATTTATTTTTATTGTGTCCTGTACCCCTCTCCCACCAAGATACTAGCAATAATTAAAGCAGGCATTGTATTATACAGGTAGTCCTCAACCTACAACCAGTGATAGGATTCAAATAATTTAACAACCAGTTCTCTGTCCTAATGATTTCTTTCAAAAACAACTTCACCAAACTGATCAGAAGTTAACACCCAGTTCTTGTGAACTGGTGCAAACTGGCTGAATCCTACTATTGCCTACAACCACAATTAACCCCCAAATTCCAGTTGTTAAGTGAAACATTTGTTAAGTGAGTTTCAACCACCTTTCTTGCCACAGTTGTTGTGAGTCTGGCTTCCCCATTGATTTTGCCTGTCAAAATGTTGCAAAAGGTGATCATGTGACCTTGGGACACAGCAATGGTCATAAATATGAACCAGTTCAGATGAATATCTGAATTCTGAACACATGATCATGGGGATGCTACAAAGGTTGTAAGTTGAAAAATGGACAAGTCAGTTTTTTCGGTGCTGTTGCAACTTTGAATGGTCACTAAATAACCTGTTGTAAGTTAAGGACTAAACTTGTATTATACATAATATAATATTAGCGTAGAGACTTCTAAGAACACCCAGTTTTTTTATTCTCTTATGTCAAGAATTCAGATATCTAGTACCTAATGACAAATAAATTGAATACATTCTGATCCAGTTAAGGTTAATTGTGATTAAAGCCAACAAAATTTGATTCAGAGTTAATTGTGTTAAGAAATTAATGATAATTAATCAGTATTGATTGCAGTGGATTGACCATTACCATTACCAGCTACAAGAACAGAAAATTAGATATTGTTTATATTGTTGATGCAATAGCTGCATTTCTTCCATATGAACATCCAGAAAATATTTGATCAAGTTAAAATATCATGGCATGGTTGAATTATTCATCTTTACCAAAAGCAGTGAAATATGAAAGAATCTAACAATACCTTAAAGACTAACCAATTGTAATATCATGTCATGTGGTAATTATGCTGGTTTTGCTTTAAAAAAGTAACATGGCCACCTTCAGGGAAATAAATAAACTGGGAGAAAATGTGTCTGAATATGTTCATTATCCAATCAGGACATACTTCCATCAGAAAAAAAATCAGCTGAAAATCTCGATGCACCATGGAAAAAGTATATGGAATCAGTTCGCCAAACAAAGTGCTTTGAAACCTGTACATTTGGTTGTAAGGCTTGCTTTCACTGGGCAAAAATGAATACTGCACGTGTTGCACAAAAATCTATACACAACGTCATTGGAGAACAGGTTCTCAAATTCTCCCTCAAGGAATGTAAGTCATATTTATATATTTTTTTTTGTTTAGATTTGTAGCTCACGCCAAAAACTTAAAAGCTACAGGAAAAAAAGCAATATAAATGGAGCTTTTAAGTGTTGTGTTTTAATCTATGAAAATCTCACTGTGACAGATAGGGCAGTGTAGAATACATGACACTCATAGTAATTAGGTTAAGTAAATGATATAGTAATGACATAAATTCAGCAGTGTATTTCAAAAAGATGGTGAAATTCTACTGGTTAACCTATCAATAATTCTTTTAGCACTTGCTAATTTAAATTATCTACTGTTCTCTATTGCCGATCCTTAACCCAGAACTCTTTTAAACATTTAATAATGCAGCATAATGTATTATATGTATTGTTATTTTTCACAAACAGATAAAATTAGGAGAGAACAGTAGTAATTGGCCCAGTAAACTGATAATATCTTAGAACTACATTAGTTCTTAGTAGGATCTTTAGACAAAGATAAAGGTATCCTCCAATCACGTTTGACTCTGATAATGGCATGTCCATTATTCTTGACAACCATATGGTAGTGGTTAGCCAATACATCCTTCAATATGCAGTTTTGACTCCACACTCTTGCCTAAAGTCCTAGAATCCTTGGTGGTTTCATAGTCAGGTATTAAGCAGCCCCAATTCTATGACTACTTTAAGAATAGCCAAAGTCAGGTAGTGCCACTATCTGCTATTGCTAAATTCATATTAATATCAAACTTCAAATAGTTCTATGTGTTACTTTGTTACTACAGCACAGTATGTGTGTGTGTATCATATATATATGTGTGTATTTGTGTCTGTGTGAGAGAGAGAGAGAGTGTGTGTGCTTTTAAAGTTGTAAAGCACAACTATAATGACGTGGAAAATACCCAAACAGAGCTGAATACCACACATATAAATATCCACGAAAACTTAAGAAAACAAATATGTATGTATGTATATGTGTGTGTGTGTGTGTGTGTGTTTTCTGAGGTTTTTGTGGGTATTTGTATGTGGATCTTTGGTTATTCAGGTAAGACCCATATATATATATATATATTCGGGTAAATGGACGGCTATCATTAGTTAGGAAGCTGGGTTTCATCTGGCTGCCTGGTTGGGATGGAAGTATCAGGGGGGATCTGTTTGTGCCCAGGTATTTGCCTGGCTTGTGGTGTGGAGATTTTCAGCTTCCTAACTATATAGCCGTGCATTTACCCGAAGCCAAGCTGCACTAAAAGTCTCCAATAAAGTAACACAATGTTGCCAGCCAATCAAGATACAAAAAGAGCCAAAAAACCAGACAGAAGATATTAGAAGCAGAACACAGCAAACTCCAAGACCAATAAACACAGACCAAGATTCTCAACCAATCAGGATGAAGAAAAAACCATTCTGTCACAGCAATAGGCTGCCCCAAATTTAAATCTGAAACCACTGTAAAAGTCTAACTCACAGACGAACACTATACAGAAGCCTGACATCTGTGAATCAGACTTTTACAGTGGTTTCAGATTTAAATTTGGGGCAGCCTATTGCTGTGCCAGAATGGTTTTTTCTTCAGCCTGATTGGTTGGGAGTCTTGATATGTGTTTATTGGTCTTGGAGTTTGCTGTGTTCTGCTTGATTGGTGTTTCTAATATCTTCTGTCTGTTTTTTGGCTCTTTTTGTATCTTGATTGGCTGGCAACATTGTGTTACTTTATTGGAGGCCTTTAGTGCAGCTTGGCTCTGGGTAAATGGACGGCTATCATTAGTTAGGAAGCTGGGTTTCATCTGGGTGCCTGGTTGGGGTGTGTTTGAGCTGGAGGTATCAGGGGGGATCTGTTTGTGCCCAGGTGTTTGCCTGGCTTGTGGTGTGGAGATTTTTTTGTTTGTGAATGCAGGCTTCCAAATGATTGACAGTCTGGTGGAATCATCTCTTCTATTCATGCTTTCTGGTCTTTTTTCAATCTCTATGGCTTCTCTGATGATTCTGTGGCTGGGGTTTTCTATAGTGGCTAGTGTTTTGGTGCCACTGAAGTTGATGCTATGACCTGTGGCTTCCATGTGTTGGACTAGTGAGGAAGTGTGTTCCAGCTTTTTGACTGCATTTTTGTGTTCATCCAGGCGGGTACTTATTCTTCTATTGGTCTGTCCAATGTATGTGGCCAGGCATGATGCACAGGGGACTTCGTATATGTCTTGGTTTTCCAGGTCAATTTTATCTTTGGGGTTTCTAAGGATGGCTGCTATTTTTCTGTCTGTTTTGAAGGCAGTCTTGATGTGATGTCTGTGTAGTATCTTACTAATTTTGTCTGTAGTACCTCTTATGTAGGGCAGGACAGCTGTTTCATAGGTCTGTTCATCTTCTGGGTCTCTATTATGTCTCAGTGTGTTTTGGGTGGATCAAGCTGGTGATTTTGCTTTTGTGGAAGCCATTGGCTGTCAGTACTTTAATCAGGGTGCATAGTTCAGTCTTGATGTGTGTCTTGTCTGCCAGGCGTTTGGTTCTAGTAATTAGTGTTTTAGCCATGGAGTTTATCTGTGCTGGGTGGTGGTGGGATTGGGCGTTGAGGTAGCGGTTAGTGTGTGTTTTCTTCTGGTGGTCGGTGTGTCCTAGTGTGCCATTTGTTTTTTTGTAGATTAGTACATCTAGGAATGGTAGTTGTTTGTTTGTTTCCATTTCCATGGTGAACTTGACTTTGCGGTGTGTGCTGTTTAGGTATGTTAGGAAGTTGTTTAGGTTTTCTTTTCCATGGTGCCAAATCATAAATGTGTCATCAATGTAGCTTAACCATAGTTTGGGTTTGTGGATGGCATTGGCCAGGGCTCTGGATTCGAATTCTTCCATGAACAGGTTTGCAATGACGGGTGACAGTGGTGATCCCATAGGGGCTCCTTCAATTTGTTTGTATCTTTGTCCTTTGTATATGAAATATGTGTTGGTTAAGCAGTGTTCTGTTAGTTCCATGAGGTGTTTAGCTGGTTGGTATTTATTTTTGATGATTTCAAGGGTCTCTTTTATCGGGACTTGAGTGAATAGTGAAACCACATCAAAACTTACAAGCAGATCTTTTTGCTTCACATGTAGATCTTTGATCATTTCCAAGAAGTGGTATGAGTTTTGTACATGTGAAACTGCTGTTTCAGCATGGGGCTGAATGAATGAACACTATACAGAAGCCTGATGATGGCAGATGAGATTCTGCTGAAACGTTGCTGCAACTTTAAAAGCACAACTACAATGACATGGGAAAATACCCAAACAAAGCTGAATGCCATATATATATATATATATATATATATATATATATATATATATATGTATATGTATATGTATATGTATATGTATATGTATATGTATATGTATATGTATATGTATATGTATATATACACACACACACACACACACATACATATATACATACAATGATTATATTAATAGTTCCACTAATAATAATTCAAATAATTTCAGCTGATCCAAATGTTCCAATTGAGAAGCTACGATTCACCATTCCAGGAGATGCTCGTGTTGCCAATCAGATGGTGCATTTGTTTAAAAATGAAGAAAAGGATCTAGCGATTAATAAATTGACAACGGTATTTACTTTTGGGGGGAGGGTAAATAGCAATCATTCAAGTTCTCCTCCCAATATCATACATGGCCTATACACAAACATTTGATGTTCTGTTGGTGTTGTTTTAAACATTATGTGTTACACCAATATCTTGAAGTAACGTAGAAAACTACATAAATAACTAGTTATATACTGTTGGGATGATATGTTTTTCCTTTATAGATATCAAGTTATTCTGATCTGATAATACTGTATAGATTGTTAGGGCTTTACTGTACAAGTAACTGCATTGGTTAACTATATTCTTTCCTCTAATTTCTTCAGAAAGAAATCCATCAAATGTTTTGCTCTGCAGAGTAATAAACAAAATTTATATGGTCCTGAGACAGATTTGTTTAAACACATATATGTGAGGATGCAGAGAAATCATGGCCTTATTCCACAAAGACAGATTTTATCCCCTAGGAAGAGAAAGGCTATTAGGTTCAAATGATTAATGATTAAAAATAATAATTAAGCCCTAAATTAATATACTCCCAAATTTCATATTGCCAATTCCAAAATTCACTCCCATTGTGAACTATGCACTTAGTCCAATAAATTATAGTGTAGACAAGTTGCAAACTAATGTGAACAGCATAGTTAAGACTTTGAATATGGTTGAGTGCCATTAAATGAAAGAG
This sequence comes from Hydrophis major, assembly GCA_033807585.1. Classification (NCBI taxonomy): domain Eukaryota; kingdom Metazoa; phylum Chordata; class Lepidosauria; order Squamata; family Elapidae; genus Hydrophis; species Hydrophis major. The sequence goes on from CM066330.1 coordinate 170,769,051, forward strand.
CAATGCTTACAGTTCATGGAATGTGACCTATAAGTTTCCACGAGAGCAACCTTCTGCAAGAGGTCCATTTGCACAGACAAGTTCAAATCTGGAAGAAGTGAATGTACATATATGAGGCAATCTGCCACAGTCTCACTGGCAGATTAGTATTAACTTGAGTATTAACTACTCAAGTCAGAAATATATGATTGGAGATCTTAGCATGAGCATTTAACATTAAGCCAAATGCAATTATATTATCTTCTACTCAACACATCAATGTCTTCAGAAGAATCTTGCTCTTTAGGAAAGTTAACTATGGGACCTGAATGTGTGCCCTCACTTCTTTAATATGCATTCCAACTGTGCAGAAAAATCTGTGTTTTTTTTAACATTTATGGTATTGTTCTTGCAACATTAATTCCACGTATCAATTTGCCTAATTGATTACATGAGATGACAGATATTCTTCTCTCTGGGTATATCCTATGCTAGATCTATTCAGGTGACACTGATGAGGGCACTGGAAGTTCATCAAGCAGTGAGAGTGGTATGAAGAGAATTATAGGTCTAAAACAAGTTCCTACCAGCCAGCAGCAAGATAATGATCAAGAACAACTGGAACAGGATCACAGGAGACCTCAGTTCCAACAGCATCATCCTTTGGATGAAAAGCAAGAACTTGATGATACTAGTAGCAGCAGCAGCAGCAGCAGCAGCAGCAGCAGCAGCAGCAGTGATAGCAGTGACAGCATCCAAAATGATACACATATTTATAGAAGACAACAAGAGGGCAAGGGTTATCTAAGTGGTGAAAAAGATGAGGATAAAAAGAAGCACACCAAGAGGCTGGCTGCCGAGGATGATAAGAAGGTACCCATCAATTCTAACTTAGGAGAAATCTTTTTCTGCAGGGAGCATTAGCTCAAAATCTCTGTTGGCTGGGATGTGGCTTATCTCTTTTGTTAGTTACGTGCATCTAAGGGCGCAATAGCTCACATGGTTAGGATGCTGGGTTGATATTCAACAAGCCCGTGTTCAAGACCCATGAGCTGCTGTGAGACAGGGGGAGCTGCTGTCATTCTCTCCATTTCCTGATGACCTAGAAGTTTGAAAGCGAGTAATGACATGTAGATAAACCACTTCAATGGGTGCATGAAAGGATCCCTCAACTGGTGTCCCTGGGCAATAGTGATGTCACCCACTAATCCTTTCAACCCAGAAGGACTTCAGTGCTTCCAACATGAATGCATGCATGCAGCCATGTGCATTTGGGCAACCTTTGCTTTGCTTTTTCTTCTTTGACATTTTGCAGGAACTGCAAGACCAAGACCTGGCAAAGCTTCACTTCAGGGAAAGCCAGTTCGAACAAGTGAGTTTCAATATTATTATGATTTTCAACTGACCTTTCTTTATATTAATGTGGATAGATTCCAATGCTTGATACTTCCACCCTCCTTTGGAGAAAAGAAATCCAAATAAGACATGATTGTGGAATTTGAAAGTTGATATGAAAATGATTTAACTCAAGCTGATCTGTCAGCTAGAGAATGAAAACAATATTTCCCAGTTCACACTCATAAATTAACCAGCAGAGACTGTTTTTTATGACTTACCAGCAAGGTATTTCATATAACTGCTATAATATTTAAGCAAGCATATAAGTTGTCTAAATAAATAAATAAGCCAGTCAATCAAACTGCAAGGCTGGGCAGAGCTCTGAAGTGGCTGCAGAGGAGCTTCCAGAGAAGTGCTGCTTGGAAGCAAAGAGAGACCTGTTTCTAAATGCTGGAATGAGTTATGACCTCCCTTCAATCCAATCCATAAAAAAAAAAAAAAACACCACCAAATCTAACTGAAATGGTGATTGAGTGGTCAGGCGCCATCTCATTGTAGTTTCAGCCAATGAATACACCAGCCAGGCTTCCTTGTGTAAGTTGGCCTGTAGTGAATATCTGCATTTGCATTTGGCCTGTAGTGAATATTTGCATAGATTTTAATCTCTACTCCAAAAATACAACTGTTTTATCCTACTTCGTGTATTACACCAAGTCTTCCACTTTAGGGTCTCTGTAGGTTTCTCACCTGATTTGTGTGAGACAAGCAGTACCGCGTATCCTGGCTGATACAATCAGTCCACAGAATAGTAATACTTCAAACTACGCATCGTAATAGCAATGGCACTTATATACTGCTTCAGAGTATTTACAGCCTTCTCTAAGCAGTTTTACAGAGTCAGCATATTGCCCCCAACAATCTGGGTCCTCATTTTATCAACCTGGGAAGGATGGAAGGCTGAGTCAATCTTCAGCCACTCAAAATTGAATTCCTCTAGTGAGCAGTGAGTTAGACCTGCAATACTGCATTCTAACCACTGTGCCACCACGCCACCATGCATGCTCCTCTAAGGTAAATAAAATCAGTCTAGTATAGCTTCATAGGACTTTCAGAATTGTATCTTAAAATATCCTAAGCTTTTGAAAGTACAGTTCTTTCTTTTAGCTTCTGGAGGGACCTTCCAAAAAGTACAAGACTGGAATCTGGGAATTCAATCCCTAAGATTAAGATTATACTATTTTAGGTGGTACTTTGGAAAAGACAAACTAATTGTTACATCAACACAATATCTGCTATTGCATGTAGATATGACTGCTTTAACTTTTTGTTGTTATCCCCTCCCCCAAAACATACAAATGTAGACTGCTGCTGTTTGCATAGATATTACAACCTTCTAACATAATTGAAAATGGTTTTCAACAATTACTGCTTAGGACATTGAAACAGAAAAATATTTATTCTTGTGTTTTGATAGACCTTCATTAACTCCCTTTCATTCTTATACCTTTGTCCTCTGCCACTCAGTACCTCTAATTCTGTTTAAATGTTGTATTACATGGTGCAGTCAAGCAGTCCATTGTCTTATTCTGATGAAAGGAGCAGAAATGAGTCCAGCTGGAGGGAAGAGGTATGTTTTTAAAGAATTAATAGGAAAGTAAGTAATTTTGTATACTTCTAAAAAGAATCGTTGTTTGGAATCCGTTTATCAAATGGTATATGTATTTTCAGAAAAAGGATAAGGAATAAAGTACCAGTTGAATAAGGATTATTAAGCCATTATGCTGATAACTCATTACGTTAGAGAGATTAATTAAGACTGGCTGACCAAAGTTAAGATCTTCTCTCTGGCATGAAACTCCCTAATAAACTGGCTATTACTTTGGAAGGAAAGGCAACATAGCAATAATTATGACTGTTGGTTCCTTTTTACAAGTTTCTGATTTTTTTTTTAATGAAATGGATTGAACTGAATTGAATCAGTATTTCAGCCTCTTGTTCATCCAATGTTTTTTAAAATATTGGCTCAAATAGCCAACCTACATCTTTCTTCAGGCTTTCTTCTGGTAGAGGGCTGCACAAAACCAATTTCGGTTTAGGAAAGTACTTTAACACTTCAACACTTTCTCTAGGTGTGGGGTCCACTTTTCAGATAGACTGAATGTTGATCTACTGGCTACCACAGGAATTTGCCAGCTGGATTGTCATCCACACCTAATTTTGTGGCCTAAGAGAAAATAATTGCCCAAAGTCACCCAGTCATCTTTTGTGCCTAAAATAGGGCTAGAACTCACACTCTCCTGGTTTATAGCCTGAGATAGATAGATGACTGAGAGAAAGATGATAGACAAAGAAATGATAGATTGAGAGATAGATGATAAACAAATAGATGATAGATGATTGAGAGATAGGAGAGAGAGAAAGAGACAGACATACACAGAGAGAGAAAGAGAATAGATAGGCACATATAAACTACTAAAACTCTAATCCCTGTTTGTTTTGTAATCTCCAATTAGACAAAAGTGGAAAGTATAGGGCAACAACTATGGAACCAAGATAACTCAAATAAGCTAACTTACACCATGCTGGGATGCATGCCATGAGAATAAAATTTGGGGGAATTGTGTCCTCTTCAGCACCCCCCCCCTTCCAGGTATATGTCCCAAAAACATGCAGATTGTATGGTGCAAGAAAATATGGGAGGGACACATCTCCATCCTCTTTCCCTTCTCCTCTGGCCCCTTCACCCAATCAGCAGGCAGCAAGGCCTGATCAACAAATAGCCATTGCCTGCTTGGGAACCAAGGCTGAAATTTTAAAGCTCTTAATTGCAGTGGCCAGTGAGGGACAAATGAAGGAGTGACTCATATACCTGCTGGTGAGATTGGGCTGGCTGTTGTTAAATTCCTCCCTCACATTCCACAGATTATTTGGTCCCCCCCCCCTCCCCTCAGCAATGGGTCACAGGTGTGTGTGTCTGTGTAAAATCATCCCTGAAAAAGAATATATAATACAGAGAAGCATACACAAACACACACACATGTGCATATGTACATATATACATACCTACATAACCAGACATGTCCAGATCCATCCAATTGTAGGAACAAACATAGCTTGAAAGTTTTGCTTATGTTATACAAATAATAGCTATTTAATTTTTAGCTCAGTTTAAAATATTTCTCTTTTGCTTTGTGTTTGCTTTTTTAAAATGTTTTGACTAGATGATTTGGTTCCATTGCAGAAGCCAATGTATTCCAAAACTTTCTGTGTTAGGTTACAGTGTCAAGATATATATCGAAAATTAGCCAGGGGAAACTGTAAATGTGCAGAGTTCTTTAAAAAACATAATTGAATTAAGATACCAATGAGTGAAATTATATAGGTGGATGAAGAACCAAGGGCCCTTTTTTTGCTAATATTAGTGACCATTTATCCAAGCTCCTACTCCAGTATCATCTCCTGATTGGAATATCACATGAACTGTTATAGAAGCCCTTTTTAATAAAAACTAAAGAAGGCTCAAAATCCCTCTTCCTCTTTTGCTGTTTACACAATTCACCAAAGAAATAATTTTGGAAACTTACCTAATCGAAACATGGATTAAAATCACATCTTTTTGTTTGTCTCCTTAGGCAAAAACTCCTGTTCTCACTGCTGTGCTTGAAGCAGTTAGGAGAGACAGCAAAGAACAGGGCTACAGGTTTTCCTTGTATGAAAAGTGTGACCACTACAAAACCCATTTCAAAGTAGTTGCAGGTGAATTCAACCAAACTAAATGGAGAGCATGCTTTGATAGCCTTATGCTACCTTCCAAATTCCAGGTATGTGAAATGTGAAAGTTGCTTTGTAACTAAATTGCATTGCCTTATACAACAACATATTTTATAGAAACCCTTCTCACCTCTGTGATCTATGTCTTCCTCAACCTCAGGACTTTACAGCAGCCTGGGAATTTCAGAGTTTTGCATAATATCTTAGCTGGTCAGTCAAACTGTACATCTAGAAGAATGAGCTCCAATTTTCAATGTTCATTGATAAATGGTGCCTATTAGAATACTGAAGAATTTGAATTGTTCCTTTATTAATCCCAAAGGTGCTTTTTCAAGAAGCAACTGGGCTTTTTGGTTTTTCTTTGAAGACGTTTCACTTCTCAAATGAGAAATTAACATCTTCAAAGAAAAACCCAGAAAGTCCAGTTGCCTCTTGAAAAAGCACCTTTGGAACAACCATGACCTGGATCACTGAGAATCTCTATTATTAATCATAAGTCTTTCTAGTGATTATTTTACTATTTCTCTTTTGCCTTTTTTTAACCTAAATGATTAAGTTCCATTACAGAAACCAATGTATTCCAAAACTTTGGGCTACATTTGTAGCCTAAAGTTAATGCAGATTTTTATATTAAATCAAAGTCATTTTTAAATCAATGGTATTTTCAAATAGGATTCTCAAGGGCTCTTGAAAGGAGTCCAGTCCCTGATTAATATTCTAGAGCAGTGATGGTGAACCAGAACACGCATGCATGCATGTGCATGTGTGCATGTCAGAGTGCCAGAAACCTGAAGACCAGCTGGCTGGTGCATGCATGCCTGTTTTGGGGGCATTTTGGGGGGCGTTTTCAGGCTTTGGGGGCCATTTTCAGGTCATTTTTCAGGCTGTTTTCAGGCCATTTTGGGGGCCAGTTTCAGGCCATTTTTTGGTCCATTTTTGGTGCTCTGATGACCATGAAAACCAGCTGGCCAGAAACCAGAAAAGCAACTGGTAATGGTGCCTGTGTCCACAGAGAAGGCTGTGCCTGCCAACTCTGGCACGTATGCCATAGGTTCACCATCATGGTTCTAGAGTAACAAAAAGGAGGGGAGCAGGGGGGGAATGGTAATCAAATCTTTAGCAGGAGGAAATTTTAGAATCAAAGTGCAAAAACTGCCAATATTCTTTTGAATTAATCATTCTCCATACCCCTAACCATTTTGGTAGCGCTCAGAGGGCTTGAATTATGATGGAGCAGAAAATATTTGTCCAAATCCTTTGGAACAGTTTGGCATGGATAACAGCCTTAGGTGACCCAAAATCATGACACCAAGTCCATTAATGAAGGGATGCAACCCCATAATGATCCCTATATGCCATTTTTCTTTTAATTCCTATCACATTTGTGTGTTTACTTCCTCTTCTAGTATTCTTTGGGCTGGGGAGATGAATGCAAGGATTACAAAGTAGAATTCAAGATGTCCACGGGCAAAGTTGCAATTTATAAAGCTATCCAACTGAAAATGAAATGGACCGGGCTTCCTTCCCTCCGATCCAGCCATTCTTTCAAGTAAGATCTCTGTAACTTCTCATTCTTCCAATTGGAGGTTTTTAAAGTGTTTCTTTCAATAGATGTGAGCCAAATTTCCTAGCAGGAAATACAGGACATCCTCACCTTATAACCACAACAGAGCCCAAAATTTCTACTGTTCAGTGAATTTTGCCCCATTTTACAACCTGTCTTGCCACAGCTGCTAAGTTAGTAACATTGTTGTTTAGTGAACCTGGCTTCCCCATTGATTTTGCTTGTCAGAAGGTTGCAAAAAGATGATCATATGACCCTGGGACACAGCAACCATCATAAATATGAGTCAGTTCTAAGTGTCTGAATTTTGATCATGTGACCATGGAGATGCTACAACAATCATAACTGTTATGTTTTGAGCATGGGCGAGAAAAAATGGAGACAAGCCTCTGAACGGTGAACTTCAGCTCTTTATTTACATTGTGACTTCTCACTTAATAGCAGTTAAACCCGCCTTATATAGGCAAAACCTGTAACTTTTAACCAATAATGAGCTAGGAGCGCTAGCTCTTATAACCAATAGAAACTCTCTGTTAAGGGCCAATCGGATTCCCCGGGATGGGCCGGGCCAATCCAATCCGGCCGCTTAACAGCCAATCAGAAGTGCAGGGCCAGAACCCTGCACTTAACTCCAAGCTCACACTTTATTAAATCTTTATGCATACACAACAATAACTGTGAAAAATGATTCTAAGTCACTTTTTCCAGTGCTTTTGAAACTTCAAACAATGAACTGTTGTAAGCTGACGAGTGCCTTTATGGGAAGAAATGTGGTTGAAATGTGGGAAGGATTTCATGGTTAGAGGTGGAGAAAAAATGCCTACACCATCTCTATCCTTTATCCCCATAATACACACACATGCACACAGACATACACACATGAACACAAATACACCCAAGCAGCAATTTCAGGCCATTTGGGGTGATGGAAAGGGAATTAAGGCTTCCTAACCCCACCCTTAATTTTGGGAGGGAGAGAACATTGCTGAATTATTGGGGGGAGGGAGGTTCCGAGGGTGGGAAAAATGTTGCCTTTCTCTGAAATAATTCACATCTATAACTTGCTTTTTCCCTAGGTTGTATTTACTTCTTGGAATTGCATATCAGTTAGGCTTTTCCACAGTTTATCAGAGGAATCCTGCACATGAGATTATAGTCAGAATTATTGAAAAATCTCCAGAAGCTCATGTTGCCATCATTAAAATTCCTGATGTAGGTGATCATTTTCCATTTTCTCAAATTACTAATACAGTTCCACTTTTGGATTTGGATAATTAATGGAATGGTATAGTAAAATGGATATCAGCCAGAGGCTGATATTTCAAAGGACATGATACTGAGATCATTTAAAGTTCAAAATGTAGATGGTATCAGTTCCTGTCCTTAATTATTTTGTCTGTATGCTTTTCTAGACCAAGAGACCTAAATATAGGCCATTTCCCCAATCATTTTAACCTGTGAAGATTTTCTCTGCTGTTGGTCACCTATCTGAGCAGGTTTATCCATTAAACATTTTTTAATTATTCTTGGAAATCCTAATACTATTACTTGACTTGGAAAGATTTTTATGAAGTAATAAAACTGGATCAGAGAAATAAATTCCTGAGTCTTCACAGTTTGAGGCAGACTTTCTAAAAAAAATAGGCATCCTTATTACCACTGAGAATATTTACGCTATGAAAAATGTGTTATAAAGTGGATCGCTGCTTACAGTCACTCAGCTTACACATATGAAACCCTACCTCCTTTGCTTCCTACCTAGTGCAACAACTGGATAGATGAGGCTGAGGTTTTTTGGTACATAACCCAAGTCAGCAAGGGGGAAAGCCTGATAAGAAACACACACTCTTTCAATGGAGACATCTCAATGGAAAGACCAAATTTTCTCTCAGGTGTTGTAGCAAAAAAATACAAGAACTCAGAACAATACTGAGTTACAGATGCATTGTGGACATGCACAGACAACATAGTCCTTGACTAATGATTATTCATTTAGCAACTGAATCCATGATGGCCCTGAAAAAAATGTGATGACCAGTCCTTTCCACTTACAACCACTGCAGTGTCTCCGCAGTCAAATAATTGGGAAACAGGTGCTTGGTAATTCTTACGCATTCATGATGGTCACAGATCAATTCTCCATAATCTGCTTTTTAAATCTGCATATAAGGGACTGTTTTATGCATGCATTCTTAAGCCCTTTACAATCCATACAAAATTATTGTGACCAAATCGAGCTGGGTGAATGGAAGAAAATGTGTTTCCCTTTTTTTTGTTTTGTTTCAATCCATTGTTTATGGTTCAATAAATAAAATAATGGTTTTAGGTGATAAACATTTATCTTAGTGAAATGTTAAATCAAAATGCATTTGTAGCAGCATTGATCTTTGTGTCTTCATTATTTTATTTCCAGGTAACCTTTTACAAGGAAAATTTCTATCCTGAATTTTTTCCCACTGGCATCCCAACTCCGCATTATCAGAATCCAAAATTAAGCAAATTGAATGTAGCTTTATGGCTGTCCAAAGAAGTTGAAGGTAAATTAATGCTGCTTTTACACCAAGCCAGTACCTAATAGACTGACTAGTATTAGTCATGTTTATATTTTTGTGGAAATTTTTGGGTTAGCATACAGTAGAGCCGAATCTAGGCTTACTGCTGTTTCAGTTCATTCAGTTTTAGTGAGACTTAAGGTAATTGTTATATTATTCAAGTCTGGTTGATTTCAATGTATCCACTTTAATCATAACAATGATTAAATATGATTTAATAATATAATAGTTATTATAATAATATAATCAGTAATGATCCAATTCATTGTTTTGTGTTTTGCTTCTTAACATCTAGTCCCATTCAAATCAATTAGGAATTCTTAAGTAAGCCTTATTCCTAGATAAATATATTAGCTAACTTCATTTGCAACATGGTTTGAAATTGTTATCTTACTTATTTATGTAGTAGGATAACCTTATCTGTTGCCATGCTTAATGTAAATAATTATTTGGCAAATGTTGAGGGTTTGTTTAGGTTTTTCACTTTCTAATAGGTAGGACTGAAGTTTAACTCTGACCCTACTATTTATTTTCTTATCAGCTGTGTGTGAAGTATGGGATGAAAGGATTACAACTTTTGACAACAAGACATTCAACACGAGTATTGGCAACAGAGAATGCGACCTTCTGGTAGTTAAGGATTGCACCACATCTGGCAGTTATAAGTCACAATTCCAAATATGGATCCACAATCCCAAACTTGGTTTCCCAAAAGAAATTCACATATGCATTAATTTAGCGTAAGTTTAAATAAATGAAGAGTTTTTTCAAGTTTCTTTCCAATAGCTTCTTTTTCAATATTCTTTTTTAAATGGCTTATTTTTTTCTTAGAAATTATTCTGTCATTCTTGATAAGAGGTTTCTTATAATTTGGCTTTTTATTTTTTCAATTTTGTAAAATCATGCAAAGAGGGCCAGGTTTTACGAACAGTGAAGACCTTAGAATCCCGTTAAGTTTGAACATCTCAACTACAGGGATTTATAAGAATGAATTTCAACATGATCATTCAAAACTCAGCCCATTCATAGAAATCTTAGCAAGCCTTAAACCTGTGATGAGGAATCTCTGGGTCTTTGAGGGGGTCATGGTGAAGAGTAAAATGTATTTCCTATCATCTGGTAGTGATGCTATTTTGGTTTCTAATTAAAGCTGGAAAGCATGTGATCCATACATATCATTGGATCTCATACTCACTTACTTCACAAGTTTATAAGGTAATAACAGAATTACTTCTCAAAAAGTCAACGCAGCACAAAAGTATTGCTATCAATAACTAGTTGCCTTCTCTAAATATATATCCTAGAACCATGATAGACAACCTATGGCACGCATGCCACAGGTGGCACGCAGAGCCATTCGTGCCAGCACACGAACTGCAAGCAAACTTACCTCACTGCGCATGTGCGCCCCTCACAGCTGACTTTTGGCAAGTTTGAGACCTTTTTCGGCCTCCTTGAGGCATGAGGAAGACTTCTTCAGGCTTCTGCAGGCTTTGCAGGCCAAAAACTAGCTCCGTTTCATCACTTCCTGTTTTTCCAAAAATACCAGAAGTGATGAAATAGAGCTAGTTTTCGGTCTGTAAAGCCTGCAGAAGTCTTCCTCAAGCCTTTGGGAGGCCGAAAAAGGCCTCAAACCAGCCGAAAATCAACTGTGAAGCACAGTGCAGGTAAGGGGGGGGGGTGATTGTGTGCACATGCATAAGGGGCATGGGGAGCGCACACTGCCTTCTGGGTGCTGGCATGCGAGCATGAGCATACAAGCACATGAACAATTTTTGGCACAGGAGCCCAAAAAGGTTAGCCAACTGTCCTAGAACATCCAGCCTTGATAGAATTACAAGACAGCTTCCATCTGAGCAAGCTCATAGCCATAAATGTGGGTTACAAAGAAATACTTTTAATTAGTAAAAAATAATAAAGAAAAAGAGCTTTTAGAGTTCTTACACAGTTAGCTCAGGTGGTTGATTATAGCCTTTTCATAAATTTTGTTTCATTAAAATCTATGAAATTATTGTTGCCTATTGTGTCATTTACATACAAGTGCTTTTCAAACAATGTGAGGACATAACAAGATTACAATAAATGAATTATTTATAAATATATAATGAATTAATTCAAAAATTAAATCAGCAAAACAATAGAGAGATTGTAAAGTAGCATGAACAGAGGAAGAATCTTTTTTTCTTTCAGTTTATGATATTTAGTTTTAGTTGAAGAGGACTGGTATAGAAGTGTTCTAGATCAAGGGTCTCCAACCTTAGCAACCTTAAGACTTGTGGACTTCAATTTCCAGAATTCCTCAGCCAACAAAGCTGGCTGAGGAATTCTGGGAATTCAAGCCCACAAGTCTTAAAGTTGCTAAGGTTAGAGATCCCTGTTTAGATAATTTGAAGTAACTTAGTATGCGTTCCAATGAAAGAGAATATTTGTGCACTGATGATGTCACCTGGTTTAGTCACATAATATCTGCAAGAAAACAACCAAGCTGTTGTGGTTAGCTAGCAGCAGGTGCGGATGGCTGAGGAGACCGAGGACTCAGATGAGGGGCCAGGATCATTGGGGAGTGTCGTGTCCGCAAAAGACGCTCAGAGTCGGTGACTTTCATTCAAAGCTCTTTATTAACAATGGGAGAACCGAACCAGCGAAAGGCAAAAAGCCCGCGGCTTTTATACCTTTCGCAGCGGCGGCCGCGGCCAATGGCAGCGATCCAAGTCTCCCGCTCTTGGTTTGCACCAATCACGGGAGACTTCAATCGAGCCAATCAGCGCGGCTCGCCTGGCCAATCAGAAATCCCCGCGCCTTAGCCAATCAAGGCTCGGGGATTTTGAGTATTCCAATTCAGGACATAACACCCCTCCCCTCTTGGTATGGTCCATCACGTGGTGTAGTCACGCAGGTAGGCGGGGCTCCGTCGAGTCCTAGTTGACCTGCGCAACTCACTTGCATGCTGTAACTCGGCCGGAGCGGTCATCTTTTTGGCTGCTCCTGCCTCTGTGCGAACCGGCTGGATGATCGGGCCGGTTCTTTCGCCGTGGCTCCCGCCTGGGCCTACCGGGTCGGTTGAGCTACGGATTTCGCCGCTCCCGCTTGGCTTCTCCGAGTCGGTAGAGCTGGCCAGGTGGTTCTTCTCCAGAGGGGACTCGCGATGGCTGTGTTCCGGTGAGTATTTTTGGTTTATTTTTTCCTGCGATTGTCTCTCCGGGTATTCCCTCCCCCCTTGGTTCGTGTCTTGGGGGTTGAGGTCAGTCGCTGTTCGTGACCTGAGCTGGTCGATATGTCGTTTCCAGGCTTGCCCATCGATGGTTTGGAGCCGGTACGACCGTGGACCAGTGACTTGAGTTATGACGGCTGGGATCCATAGGGGGTCCCCCGTCATGTTCTTTGCATAGACTAAGTCACCTGGGTCAAATGTCCGGTACCTGGAGCTGGAGTCTGGGGGCCGCTCCGGGTTATAGGTCGGGTGCAATCTGTCGAGTGGGGACCTCAGCTTTCTGCCCATCAGAAGCTCTGCAGGGCTCTTGTTAGTTGTGGTATTGGGAGTGATGTGCTGTATGAAGAGCAGTCGGTTGATTTTGTCGCTGATCTCCCCGTGGTCCATTTTCCGGAGGGTCTTTTTCGTAAACTGGACCATCCGTTCCGCCCTACCGTTCGCCGCCGGATGCGCCGGTGCTGTTAATGCGTGGCGGATACCCCTCTCCGCCAGGAACCGTTCAAAATCGATGGAAGTGAACTGGGGCCCGTTGTCTGAGACGACGACGTCTGGGAGGCCGTGTGTGGAAAACAGTTTACACAGTTCTTTAACGACGGCCTCTGTGGTAGTGGATTTCATGTCGCTTACTTCCAACCAATTGGAGTACGCGTCAACTGTGATTAGAAAAGTATGCCCATTTGTGGGGCCAGCAAAGTCTAGATGGATTCTGGACCAGGGCCCCCGTGGTGTTTCCCAGTCCCGGATAGGTGCTGCGGGTGGGCTGGATCTGGTCTCCTGGCATCGGTGGCATTTGGCGACCCATGCTTCAATTTGCTTGTCCATCCCCGGCCACCAAGCGTAACTCCTGGCCAGGGCTTTAGTCCTGACGATGCCAGGATGACCCTCATGTAGCATCTCTAATACCCTCTCTTGCAATCTGTCCGGAATTACCACCCGGTCACCCCACAGAATACACCCTCTTAGTAGTGAAAGTTCAGTCTGGCACTGACGGAATGTTTTAAAAGTCTCGTCACTGTCTTTCTCCGGCCAGCCTTTTTCTAACCAGTGTAAGATTCGCGCCAGACGCCGGTCCTTAAAGGTTTCTCTGGCAATGTCTGATGCGGTAATAGGTAAACTCTCGATACTTAGGGTGTTTGTTGTTGGTGCTGGGTCAGGTTCAGAGTCAGGTAAAGGCGAGCGGCTTAAAGCGTCCGCGTGCGAAATTTTCTTACCTGGCTTGTGTAGCAGTTCGTAACTGTAGGCTGCCAGGAATTCGGACCATCTTGTCATCCGGGGTGACAAGATGTTTGGCGTGGCTCGGTTTCCAGCGAGGATGCCCAGCAATGGCTTATGATCCGTCACGATGGTGAACGGGCGGCCATACAGGTATTCGTGAAAACGTTTAACGGCGGCAACTATAGCCAAAGCTTCTTTGTCCAGCTGGCTATAGTTCCGTTCCGGTTTAGTCAGAGTCCTGGAGAAAAAAGCGATGGGTGCTTCTCTCTGGTCTGGGAGGGTGTGGCTGAGGACAGCGCCGACGCCGAAGGGTGATGCGTCGCAAGTGACAGCTAAGGGCAAGGTTTCGCTGAATTGCATCAGGACGGCGTCGGAGGTGAGGAGGTCTTTGGTTTTTTGAAAGGCGGCTTGCTCTCGTCTCCCCCAAGTCCAGGCTGCCTTCTTGTCTAGGAGTCTATGTAAAGGTTCCGCCGCCGTTGCCTTTTGAGGTAGGAAAACATTATAAAAATTTAGTAAGCCTAGGAACGCTTGCAGTTCCGTTTTGGACTTTGGGGTGGGGGCTTACTTGATGGCTTTCACTTTTTTAGTCGTAGGGTGAATGCCATGCCGGTCTAGGAGATAGCCCAAAAACTCTACTTGCTTTGTACATAGTTGGCATTTTTCTCGTTTGACTTTAAGTCCTGTTTCTTTAAATTTTGTTAAGACTTGTCTGAGTCGGTTTTCTAATTCGGCTTCGTTTGGCGCCGCCACTAATACGTCATCGAAATAGGGCACCACCCCCTTGATGCCCTGTAGCAAACGTTCCATCAGGCTCTGAAAGATGCCTGGTGCCACGCTGACTCCAAATTGGAGCCGGTTACACTTGAAAGCCCCCCGATGGGTCACGATTGTTTGGGCTTCCGCCGTTTTCTCGTCCACAGGTAGCTGCTGATATGCCTGGGCGAGGTCGAGCTTGGCAAAGACTTTGCCCCCTCCCAGTGAGTGCAGTAAATGTTGCACTATTGGGACTGGGTAGGCGCTTTGTTGCAACGCGCCATTTAGGGTGGCCTTATAGTCCCCGCAGATTCTCACGGACCCGTCTGGCTTTACTGGGGTCACTATAGGGGTTTCCCATCTGGCATGGTCTATCGGTTGCAATACCCCTTGTTTGACGAGCTTGTCGATCTGCTCGTCAATTTTAGGCTTTAAGGCGAATGGTACCCTTCTAGGTTTAAGCCGCTTAGGGGGAACCCCTGGGTCTAGGTCAAACGAGATAAGGGGCCCCTGGTACTTGCCCAAGCCTCCATCGAAGACCTCCTGGAACTCCTGGGCTAGCCGCTGTTCCCAAGCTTCGATGGTGACGTGGTTGACACCTGTCAGCGCGATGTTAAGCGGGGCGAACCATTGTAAACCCAGTAGGCTTGGGCGGTCGCGATCGACGATTGTGAGTGGCAGTTGTTCGGTGTGGCCTTTGTAAGTTATATTGAAGTTCTTGGTGCCCACTACCGGGACGCGATTCCCTTGGTAGTCTTTAATGATGATCTTTTGGGCATGCACGTTTCCTTTTTGTAGTGTAGGCACCAGTCTTTTGATTTCGTGCCATGCAATCATGGAAAGGTAGGACCCGGAGTCCACTTCCATTTTGCATGGCTGGCCTTCGATATGGACTTCTACGTGTACCTTTCTGGCGCCGTCGGAGATGGCGTGGCCGATGGTCACCGTCTGGTGGGTTTCTTCTTTTCGCCGACCGTCGCCGCTTCTTTGAGATCATTGAGTGCGGTCCCACCGACCGTCTGGCTGGCGCTCTCTGGTTCTGGGCGGGGAGCTTTCTCTCCGTCTGTCGTGCTGTTCCCATTTGGGCGGGCTGCGGGTCTTCTTTTGGCGGCAAACTCGGGCGATGTGACCCCGTCGTTCACAATGCCTACAGATAGAGTCAAAAAATCGGCATTCTGACCTGGGGTGATCGCCGCCGCACCCGGCGCAGTTGGTCCTCGACCTACGACCTTTTCGACTTCGTTGGTCGCCGCGTCCCGTCTGCACGCGATGTATGTCCTCCTCGTCTTCCGACGTGCTGGAGGTTGATTGGTATTCACCGTAGTGTGCGGTTGCTTCGTTTCTTGTGTCGGCCGACCTTGCCGGGTTGTTGTTTCCGCCCTTCGCGTCAGATCTTCGCATGCTGTCTGCCGACGTGCGGGTTGCTTCAGCGGCTGCGGCTGCGGTAAGGGCATCGGCTAGGCTGATGTCGCCCTTGGCCATAAGTCGGCTCTGGAGTGTAGGATCCCATAAGCCGAGTACGAAGCGGTCTCTTATGAGACTGTTCAGACCTTCAAACTCGCAGAGTCCTCCTAGGCGCCGTAGCTCTGCGACGAAGTCGCTCAATTTTTCGTCTGGTTTCTGGTTTCGGCGGTAGAACTCGTTGCGCCGTATCAGGATGGGGACTTCGGGGGCGTAATGGCGCCGCAGTATAGGTTCGAGGACGTCCCAGTCCATGGCAGTTGCGTCTGCCGGCTTGGCCAATGCTTTGGCCATCTGGAAGACCTCTGGTCCGCAGTGCGTAAGGAAGACGGCGCGTTTTAGCGGGCCCGGGGCGTCCTTCATTCCGGCGCATTCCAGGTACATCCGGAACCGATCCGAGTACGATTCCCAATCCTCGGCGGCGGGGTTGAAGGGGGCGGGCGGTGCTATCTTCGACATCTCTGCGCTGGAGCTGGTTCTTGGGTGGACACGGGGTTCGGTTCAGGGGCGAGATCCCACCTTCGTCGCCAGTGTCGTGTCCGCAAAAGACGCTCAGAGTCGGTGACTTTCATTCAAAGCTCTTTATTAACAATGGGAGAACCGAACCAGCGAAAGGCAAAAAGCCCGCGGCTTTTATACCTTTCGCAGCGGCGGCCGCGGCCAATGGCAGCAATCCAAGTCTCCTGCTCTTGGTTTGCACCAATCGCGGGAGACTTCAATCGAGCCAATCAGCGCGGCTCGCCTGGCCAATCAGAAATCCCCGCGCCTTAGCCAATCAAGGCTCGGGGATTTCGAGTATTCCAATTCAGGACATAACAGGGAGTGGACTGCTGCCTTCAGAGATTGTGGGGGCTGGCAGCAGTGATGACGAGGTTCCCGAGGATCCTGTGCCAAGTGCACATGCATGCAGGCTTGCTCACAGGAAAGAGCAGCTGCAGCAGCACAGGCGACTCGGGAGTAAGGCTGCAAGGTAATGGCCCCTCCTTCAAGATAAAAGGCAGCTGTGAAGGAAACATTTTTGTAGGAAGCAAAGACATTTTGAAACTCCAGCCTTGTGGACATTGCAGTATCTTAGTTGGTATTTGAAAACTCTTGTGTTGTAAAATATTTCTAGGTAACTTTACCTGTTATTTTTGGCAAACTCGCACAGTTTTGGCGAAGCTCATGCTTATCAAAGTTAATTAGTTTGCAGCAGCCTTTTAACTAGGGATTCATAAGAATCATTAAAAGGTTTCTGTTCCCTTTGGTTTGTGTTTGTTTTACTGGACAAGGATTTGAGTCAGAACAAAAGCTTAAGCTTAGAAAGCACCAGCCCCTCCTCTCCCCAGTGTTGATTGTTGGTGACAATGAAACAGCCTTTTATTCCTCTAGCTAGATCATCAGTGGGAAATATTTTCAGGCCAATCTGAATTATATAAAAACATGGCATCTTTTCAATCCTAGGCAGCAATAGATGTTCCTCTATCAGGATGGTAGGAAAAAAATATCTGCTGCAAATTCCACATAGGCATCAGGAAGGGCATCCAGCCAGTAAACTTCCCCAACCCCATCCGATAAAAGGGATTACAAGGTCATAAAAAGAAGAAAAACATGCATCTGCTTCCATGTTACCAGATCTACAAGTCACTGCAACTTTAGTACCTTAAATCAAATTTCATCTATTCAAGCCATAGGGTGTATAGCAAAAGCATTTCTTCAGAGAAAGGCTGACTCTTTTCTGTTACTTATTATGCTTTTTCCCTTTGTTTAACTTTCTAATAAAATGCATTTTTCTGGGTTTTTTTTCCCAATGGCAGAGAAATCACAATCCAAGATTCCTTAGGGGAGCTGACTGTGTTACATAATAAATTACCAATACCAACAAATAGAAAAGAGTATGAATACAACAGAGGTACTGCATCTGATACCATATTTTATATCTTTAACAGAAATCAGTTCAAATACTCCATGTCTGGCTCGGTTACTTTATTTTTTTCAATAATTATTTTTAAAAATAAACTTGAATTACTTAGTAATTTCTACGTACCATACGAATGTAGCACAATGGATTTGAAAAGAAGGGAACATTTATCAATAATGGGGTAACCTTTTTGGGTTGGCTGAATATCCCACTCATAAATTGGATGTGTATATTTGTACTTGGGGCAAATTGGCATCCCAGAATTTGAAAGATCTGATAGAAAATATGATTGCATGGGAAGAATCACATCCTGAAGCAAGGATCATTTCGAATTATGCAATGGCTATCTCCAGGGGTTTGTATGCATGTTTGAAAACTCTTGCAGTAAATAGCCAATCTTTTAAAGATATGCTTTTTCTTCATAGAAAATGTTGAAATTTTGAGAACAACCAATAACGTTATTATCAAGGCTCCCAAATTTGGCTTGGAAAGCGTGGCATATGATGGTGAAGTACTGAGAGTAAGTCAGACTGCTGTTTTTGTGCAAGAATTCCTTGTTTTTACTTTTTAAAAAATGGTATTGGAAAAAAAATCAGTTGAGCTTCTATGGCAACATCTCATTTGTTTCATGTAGATAAAAACTTCTGCAAAAACACAAGGCAAAACCTGTGGACTTTGCGGAGACCACAATGGAGAAATGAAACATGAATACCTGATCCCATATCAAGCTGGCAGAGAGCAATACTGATTTTTAATTCCCAAACTTCAGCAGGATTCAGGTATGTATTTCAGGTTTGTGAAGTATGAACATTTTAGAGATAGAAATTTAATTATAAATGTTTGAAGCAGCATGTATTGGTTAAAATAAGTGTGCTTTCGATTTTAAAATGTCCACATAATACTGAATCAAAAGAAACTGTTCTATTTCTGCCTCCTGGTTTCATAAGAATACATACAAAAATCTAATTAGAGAACTCAAGAAAGAACTGGCACATAATCTTTGTCATTCAATAGTTTCTTCCCCCAAACATGAAAATAAATTAAGATTGTGATGGTAGACATCCATAGTTAGAAATAGTGCATCCTTCAGAAGTTGTATCCCATCTACAGAATGCATACTATAATTGAATAACCCCTGACCATATGCCTCCATACCAGTTTACTAGTAATCACAACCTTTGGTCACAGGAAGAGGAAGAGAGGAATGAAATACCATGCCAGCATCTAGCTCATAAACACATTATTTTCGTAAGCGTATCATTCTGCACATCCTGGGGTTACTGAAGAGAAAAATTAGGGGTGCCATATTAGTTGTCTTCAAGTACCTGAGAGGCTACCACAGAAAGGTAGGGGTAAAGTTATTTTCCAAAGTCCTGGGGATGGGACAAGAAGCAATAGGTGGAAGCTCGTTAAAGAGAGATTCAACCTGGAACTAAGGAGAAACTTCATGACAGTGAGAACAATTAATCAATGGAACAGCTTACCTCCTGGAGTTGTGGGTGGACCATTGCTAGAAGTTTCCAAGAAAGATGAGCAGGGGCCTGGGGGTTTGATTAGAAGACATCCAAGGTCTCTTATAGCCCTATGATTTTATTTTCTTCAAACCAAGATTTATCCCTTTTCTGACCAGGATTTTTTTTTCTGTCACATTCTAGTTCAAATCAGAAAAATCAACTATTTCCCTGAAATGCGTTGCTCCTTAATTTAGCAATTAGGAGCTTGAAATATTTGGATGAATTGTTTTACTTCATGGGATTTGGTATTTGTGGACAGACACCATTTGTATCTGGTTTTTTTAAAAAACAGCCTTAAAATAATAATGTGATTGTTTGAAAATTGTATTTATGGATAAAATCATAAAAATGAAATGCCTAGCTTTTTGTAATCCCACACCAGTTCAAACATTGTTTTGATGTTCATTCCTAACTCAAATGGAGAATGATATTTTATTATATAATCAAAAGACCTACAAAATTTTCTTCCAATGTATTTGCTTTGAATTCTATTATTTATTAATATTGATTGTGTTTTTGTGGCAGAAACTTCAATGGACTTGATTTAATCCAAGAAGACGCAAGATGACGCAAGAAGACCCAAAAGATCTTGTTGGCAAGATCCTACTGAAGATAGGAAAGACCTTTCCCAGATAACCTCTTTCAGACAAATACTTTGACCCATAGATGAACTAAATAATTTGAGGGATGTGAAAGCCCTATGTAATGTGAATATTTTATGCTAATTGAAAATAAATTAAAAATATCAAATGTGCTAATTATTAGATGAAGGTCTCAATAAATGCATATCATATTAAATAAATTTGCATGGCCTTTCTTATTCTTTCTTATCCCCATAAAACATACAAGTCAAAATAAAGTAATACTACCATTATTTATTAGTGATAAGCCAGTTCAATTATTAAAACAGATTGTCAAAGCTTTGAAGTAAGTTAACATTTGAAGTACTACATACATACATCCATAAGAAGTCCATAATGTGTTGAAGAATTCTATGAAGAAATCATGTATCATGCCAAGCCTATACTAGATGAAAGCAAACACCTCAACAATGCAAATTATTAGTCATCAGCCTTTTTTATGGGGGAAAGCGACTTATGGAGACTTAGCCTTTCAGAATGGAGAATGGAGACTAAGCCTTACAAAATGGCTGTTTAGGGGCTGATTGGAGCAAAGAGTACCACACCTTAATATCAATGCTGCCACATTTAAAACTGGATTAATCTAGATTGTCTTCCAATGGCCAGTTGTGATCATATAGCCAATGAACCTATTTCATAACTATTTATGAAATAGTTCCATTGCATTTAATCACATATAAGCATATAGATACAAAATCTGTAGCATCCAACTTACCTTGTTCAGAAGCTAAGCAGATCAGGCCTCAACAGTGATAGGTAACCTTCAAACAATACCAGTCTATAATCTAGGAATGTAAGGAATTTTTTTTCAACAAATACAGCACTAAACTACTTCTCCATGTTGCCAGGAAGTCACTAGGAGGCGAGTTTGACTTGAAGAAGATTCTTTCCATAAGCAAATGTGGGACTGCAACCTCAGAGAGGGTTTTAATGAACTGAGAATGCAGATCAAGAAGGAAATGCTGCAGAAATATTCTTCCTCCAATTTTGTGTAATAATTATACTGAGAACATGATGATATATGCAACCCAGTTGTTTGCCATAAGTTTGATAATTACTGGAGTAAAAGTTGGGTGCGAGCTGGTAGAAGTTGGCCAAAATAAGTCAGGAAACTGAAATAAGTTGGAATCAGAGGAATAAGAACCTTGAGAGAAAAAGTAATTAGGAGGTGATTAAGAGGGAGATAAAATGACTGCAGCTAAATGGCTTGGGGCCAGTGAAAGAAATTAGAAGTAGGGACTTGTGGAAATAATATATGTGGTTTTAAGGAGCAGGGAGACAGAAACAACACTTGGGAGAGTAAGAAAATGTATTAAAAATTGTGGTGCTGGGGTGAGGGAGAGCCATAACAGGGAGAAAGAGAAGAAAAAGAGTAAGTTTAGCCAAGAACAAGACTAGGAAAAAGAAGAAAAGGGTTAGCCTAGAGAGAGGTGGACTGAGAAATAAGGAAATAAGAGATGAAGTTTTAAAGAAATAAAGGCTACTTATGCTAAGCCAAGAGGTAAAAGGCAGAAAGCAAGGAAGCTTTACTCATTTGACCAACCAGATGCAGTGGTGGGATTGAGATTTTTTTACTACCAGTTCTGTGGGCATGGCTTGGTAGGTGTGCCAGGGGAAGGATGCTGTAAAATCTCCACTCTGAGGTGGTGTTTGCTGATTCTCTGAACTACTCAAAATTTCTGCTACCGGTTCTCCAGAATTGGTCAGAACCTGCTGAATACCATCTCTGAACCAGAGGTCCCACTTCCTGAAGCCATAAGGAAGAAAGAGAAATTGGGGAGACTAGGTTTATAGAGCTTTGCCCACCCCACCCCACCCCCCACCCCCCAAAAAAACAGGAGAGAAATCCTGGCAATTTCACATGTGAGGAAGTTGCCCAGTGAATCAGCAAGAAAGGAACCAGTTTTGAAGAGCCAGGAAGAAAAGCAGATTGGATCAGCCCAGAAGAAAGATATAAGGTAGAATAGAGTTTAAAAAATGGCTTTATGAGACTTTTGCTAATGTACTTGCAAAGAAAGAAGAAGAGAACTTGCGTGGTAAAAGTAAAAGTTTTTGCTGTCCAGTAGTGTCTGACTCTAGGGAGTGGTGTTGATCTCTGTTTCCTAGCTGAGGGAGCCAGCATTATCTGAAGATGCTTCTATAGCCATGTGGCCAGCATGACTGAACACTGAGGCACCCAGAACAATGTTACCTTTCCTTCAAAGTTGTACCTATTTATCTACTCACATTTGCATGCTTTCAAACTACTAGGTTGAAAGTTGTACCTATTTATCTACTCACATTTGCATGCTTTCAAACTACTAGGTTGGCAGGAACTGGGGTAAGAATAGTCCATCATTCCATCATGCAGTATTTGGGTCTCAAGCTGAATCTTAACCGCTAGGCCACCGCATGCCCTTATGGTTATGGTTAGATATGTACTATACATTTAAAATGGGCAGTAAATACAGACTGCTAAGTTTTCAATAAATCATCTTTACCAGAAAATGAGGATTCATCCCAATGCATTCAAGAGCTCAGCGCTGTTAAATTTATCCTTGTACTTGTGTGATACTGCTCATCTATCTCTCTTGCATTTCTCTAATGCAAGTAGTAAAGCTATTTTATTTGTTCACAGTTAAAGGTTTTATTTTCTTTGAATTGAATTGAATTTGCAAAAGAAGAGAGAAGAATTACTTCTTAGAGTCCTGTGGCTCATTGGATACTCGATACCAGGCTTTGATTAAAGTGAACAGCAGAGATACCAGAAATATCCCTATTTCAATATTTCTGAAGCACCAGCTTCTCTTCTGAAGCAACAGCTTCTTGTTAAAATTGCAAATGCGTATTTCATTTGATCATTGTAACATCTTCCAGGCCTTGCTATTCTCCTCAGAGGAATCCAGTCATAGAAAGGATAGATCTAATTAAACCAGGTATATTTTTAGGCAATTTTCAGACTGCCTGGAGTTATGCCATGGTAACACACGTTGACCCCAGCTATAACTGCAAAAATATACTGAGCATCTTCAGTTTCAACCTGAAAAGTTCAGTTCCTCCTGGAACACAGATCTTTTAATGAAAGTGTGTATCTTCTCCCTTACCTAAGGCTCGTGTTCAATTGATGACATGCCCTGTTTCACATCAGCTGAAGGTCTCTAATTCTTTTTTCCTGCTTTTTTTTTTCTTTTACCCAGTGCTGTAACTTTCAAAGCATTCTTTCTCTGTAACATAGAAATAGGCCACAAGTTTCTTCATCTCCCACCAAACAGCATAACAAAAGGCAAGTGAAATGTGATAATGAGGTAGAAAAATATTCTCTGTTTGACTTTATTTTTTTCCCAGTTACCATAAAAAAGAGAGAGAAAACAAGTCAATTCTTTTTCTTTTTCCAACATCAAGAGGAACCTATATCCAGCTATATAGTGCATTCAAAGACTAAACAGGTACATTTGAATTGAATGTAATCTGGTACTCTCAGCTGCAGCCCACTAGTTCCAGAAGAAAACTGACATCCAACATGTTGAAAAGAAATAAGAAGGATAGAGCAGTTGCTTGCTTTTTATCTTTAATAGTACAAAGAATAGCTACGATTCATTCCAAGTCAAGCAAAGTTTTGCTCTCAAAGTGGCTTCAAATATAACAAGACTCCCTTCAGGGAAGAAGGGGAAAGAGTAAGACAATTCACTTTCTTTTATTTAATTAATGACAGAGATTAGGGATGTTGTATACTGTATTACTTCCATTTTTAAGAGAATCTCCTTCCTTCCTTCCTCTTTCTCCTCCCTCCCCATCTTTCTCTTAGCTATTAAAGACACAATTTGTATTCATTTACAGTCCAGTCATAAGAGCCTCTATTCAGAGACAGAAAACATCCTACCAAGGCTACTGGCTAGGAAAGCAGACATTGTAAAATCTACACCTTGATCTACACAAGGAACAAAAGACACACACCCATAGAATATAGAAAACATATCTTTCCCCAAAGTTATAATTTACACTGGATAGTTGGAATCAATACATTGAAATTCATTTTTTTCTTAATATACTATACAAATATATCTTGAATCACATGGCTAACATTCAAACTTTAAATTTCTCTCAGCTCTCTCAGCCCAACTCACCTCACAGGGTTCTTGTTGTGGGGAAAATAAGGAGAGGAAGGAGAACTATATATGTTCTCCACCTTGAGTTACTTATAAAGTAATAAAGTTGGGATAAAAAAAAAGTCTAAAAATAAATTTAAAAATCGTGTGTGTGTGTGTGTGAAATACCACTAATGCACCATCACGAAATCTCCAGAACCATAAAGGCTACAAATTTGAATTTTGGCACGTATGTTCCTCTTGGCTTCTAGGTGCTCACTAAGAAAGGATTTTTTGAAATGACTATCAGATCATTAGTATTTCTTATATTATTATTAACACGCTGTGATGCTAAGGAGTTAGACGTTCTACTCCCCCTCCCCACCTGAAAAGAACTCTGTTCCAACTGCCACTTGGGCATGGGTGTGGCAGTGTGTGACTCATCTGGCCTGTGGGCTGGGAGTTGAGACATTCTACTCGCCCTCCCTACCTGAAAGGGAGAGGAGATAACATAGGAGAAGCCTCTGTGGGGCAAGCCTGAGGGAGAGAAGGAGAAGCTAATCGTAACTCCTCATTAATGTTCAAGCTTTAACTATAAATTTATCAAGCCCGATCACATAGTTTCGTAGCAAAACACAGGTATCCAATCGACCAGTAAATAATAAAGTAGTTAGAAAATATTGCTGATATATTACTAGAAATCAACTTTAAATTATAATAACAGTATATCTTATTACTTTGAGGTAATTTACCAATTTACATATTGATGGTTGATATGAACTACCTCATACTGGTTTTGGTGTTTTAATTGATGTGTGTGTGTATTTAAATATAAAATACACCATATTTTTATATTTACATATTTTCATATCATATTTTTTTGTCATAAAGACATATGTCTTTGGATTATTTTCTTAAACTTTCCCTTTACATTTACTCTCACATTTGAATCTAATAATAGCTTATTGTGTTTTCTGATATCACTTTCTCTCAGCTAACATTAACACAACCAAATTCTTTTGCCTGCATTGCGATTATTGCAGACTCAGCACCCTACTTTTCTGCTTGGAACATTTGATTGTCATTTAAACCAACAAAGAGATGCAAAGAGTAAAAATATCACAAAAAATAATAGCAAAATTAGTCATGTTATGAAAACATTAGATTGATTTAATGTCTATAAAAAGACTTAATAATGAATCAGAACATTGGTTCATAATGTCCAAGGCCTTCACAGTTTCTTCCGTAATAGCCTGAAAAATAAACAATCCCAGCCCTGACCATTAATACAAGAAAGCAAATACAATTTAATGACTCCTATTCTAGAATAGGTACTAAAGAATGGAATTTGTTTAAAAATTTAGGATAAAAAGGAATTTCATTGCAGATTAGGTATACATTCACAGGAATCAAAATGGCTGTAAGCTTGTAGACAGCATCTATTTAGAAAAAAATACATGACAAAACAAAAATATTTCAGTTGTATGCTAATATCCATCCATCAAACAAGACACTTTTTTAAAAAAGTAGATGTTACACTGTGACAGCATTTAGTGGTACTCAATCCTTGTTAAAATTATAAGTTCCCATTTTGTGTTGCTAGCAACTTTCTCCTTCAGAGTTTGACAGAGAACTCCAGCTGTGCTTCATTTGGAATGCCTGAGTCCAAAAACTGGAAGCAACAGAAACACAGAAATGTAGTGATGATTTCAGTGAAGATTTGAAAACAAAACAAGACGCATACGGGAAGTGGAAGAAGCAAAGACCCTAAGAGAAAACACTGTAACTAGTCCATAACTGTGGAGATAATGTCAGAATAGCTAAAGCTGATTTTGATGATGGTTGCTAAGAACAACAAAAAGCATCTTTAAATATGTTCAAAATGAAAGCAGAAAAGAACCAGCTGATCCAGGAAAATGACAAATAGCTAATAGAAGGAAGAAAAGGCAAAGCTGCTCCTTGTTTGACTCAATTTCTCTCAACAAGAAGATAGGTGTCTTGTGGAGAACTGTAAAATGCAGGATAAGGAAAGAAGGTTTAAGCTTGGGACTGACAGAAAGGTTTCTAAGCTATATCTGTTTATTTTGAATTAATTTGTACCTTCCAGGCCAGAGGAGTTGCATCTTAGGATGTGATTGACTGGCCAAATGCTGATGCATTCATGTTGGGAAGACTTGGAGAATTGATGAGGCAAACATTGTCTTCAAGAAGTGGAGAAAGAATATTGGACTTCCTTATCTCAAACTCCATGAGACAATGAAGCAACTCTAGAAAAAGCTTCTTTAAGAGGGATCAACAGGTGAAATGAATTGAATGTGATCATCAGATCCAAAACACTTTTTCTGCTTTACATCTGAATGACTGAACTTTACTACTAAAAGTTAATGAAGGTTGGAGGTCATGACAATTAGGTAGATCATTGCAAAACAACAGAGTAAAAGAATAGCAGAGTTATTCTTCTAGTCGAAAACCTT
Organism: Hydrophis major; assembly: GCA_033807585.1. Classification (NCBI taxonomy): domain Eukaryota; kingdom Metazoa; phylum Chordata; class Lepidosauria; order Squamata; family Elapidae; genus Hydrophis; species Hydrophis major. The sequence goes on from CM066330.1 coordinate 170,795,488, forward strand.
GCTCAAGCAGGAAGCCCTATACCATTTCAGGCATATGGTTGTCCAATCTCTTCTTAAAATCCTCCATGCAGTGTTGGAGCACCTACATTGGCTAAAGGCAAGTCATTTCACTGATTAAACTATCAGGAAATTTCTCATTAGTTCTGGGTTGATAAACTTCCACTCATGGCTTCTTGTCCTGCCTTCAGGTGCAGTTCTGACCCAAACCTTGTTCCAAGGAAACAAACACCCAACAGAGGTAAAAGCAAAACCTTTTAATGTTTCTCTGCGAATTCTGTTCATTCACAGCTATGAAAACTAATTGTCGCTGATAAGAACGAGCCTTGCCAAGATTGTGCAAGGCTGCCAAGAATACTAGATTAAGTTGCCAAGAACTATTCAAAACAAAAAGTCTTCAAACACAAACCAGGATAGTCCGAACATCCACAAGGCTTGAAGTGCAAGAACTTCTTTTTTTCCTGCAAAGAATCCCGGTCCCTCAGGTTGGCTTTTATCTCTTAAGGGAGAGGCCCTTACCTTGCAGCCTTACTCCTGAGTTGCCCATGCTACTGCAGTTGCTCTTTCCTTTGAGCATCCCTGTGTGCATACGCATTGGACACAGGCTCCTCGGGGTCCTCTGCATCACTGCTGCCAGCCTCCACAATCTCCGAAGGCAGCATTCCACTCTCTGATAGTCCATGCCCCATCCCTGCATCATACACAGGCCCCTCATCCAAGGTCTCTCTCTCCTAGGCCTCAGACATCTGCACCTGCTTACAAGTGCAAGTTGGGACATCAGACTCAAAGTGTGCCCATTGGTGACTCTTCATTAAGGTTAGGGTTAGGGTTTCTTCCAGAAAGTCCAATTACCTCTTGAAAAAAAGCACCTTTGGGACAACCTTATTTATTCAAAAAATGTATTAATGTTTGAATTGAAATGATACAGAGAATGCTTATAAATTCTGCATGTACCCCAAACTGAGTGACAATTAAAGTGCTAAAAAGCACTGCTATGAGCCCATAAGGAATTTTGCAGTATATAACTAAAGCAAATAAATAAAACATGGGATTGGGGGCATTCTAGCTGTTAAGTTCTGCGCATGGGTGCAAGGAGCAGAGACGAGGCAGTGAACAGTGAACTTCAACTCTTTATTAAGCATACTGAACAGAGCAATCACCTAGGGCAGCAGCAGCCCTTTTATAGGGTTGGCTGCTGTCCTATTAGCCAATGAAAAACATGGAAGTGTTAAACCCTTGAACCAATGAGAGTTGGCCCGTTAACAGTCAATCAGATTTCCCAGAAAGGACCAGTCCGATGTCGCTATTATCGGCCAATCAGAAGTGCAGGATTAGAACCCTGATTTTTACTTAAGGTTGTTAAAACTTTATTAAACGCCTTTATTAGTTCATAACACCCCTCCCCCCTAGGTTCCATTTGAGGGGTGCGGTAACGTAATCACGTAGGTATGCAGGTCGTTTCAATTGCCTATTAGATTTGCGCTGTCCCACCAGTTCCTGTCTGTAGTCCGGTTCCGGTGGAACGTTTTTTGATTTATCTGGTACAGGCGGTTCCGCATCCCCACAGGACAACTCGGCACCTCTAATTCTGTCATCGTTGTCCTCCAGTTCCTGTAGGCTCACCTCCATTGAGGTATTTCTCTGTGGTGAGGCACACCCCCTTCCTGATTCTTCTTCATGGGACGCGCCTAGCTGCTGACTTTCTTCGATTTTGTCATCCAGCATCTCGAATTCGGTTCCCTCGACATCCCCTCCCCCCTCAGTTTGAGGGTCACAGGAGTCATGGGAACTGGGTTGCAACCTAGAGCGAAGCTGATCTATATGGCATTTCCATATTTTCCTGTCCCTTGTTTGTACGCAGTACAATCTGGGCCCGGTGGCTTGGGTTACAGTTGCTTCAACCCTCAACGGTTCGCCAGAAAGATTTTTAGTGAAGACTAAGTCTCCTACCTTGAATTTGTGGCACTTTCCACTAGATTCACAGGGTTTCTCTGGCGCGTAGGCCAGGTGGAGATGGTTGAAGTGGGAGCAAAGCCTGCATCCCATCAACAGTTCAGCTGGCGTTTTGTTGGTTACACTGTGCGGGTTGATGTGTTGGAGTTGGAGTATTCTGTTCAGTTTGTTTTCAATGTCCCCATGGTCCATCTTGTGGAGATTTTTTTTAAGAAATTGGACCATGCTCTCGGCCCTTCCATTGGCCGCAGGGTGAACCGGCGAGGTTAGCGCATGGTGGATGCCCCGGTCCGCTAAGTATTGTTTAAACGCCAGGGCAGTGAACTGGGGTCCATTATCGGAGACTAAAATGTCTGGCAGTCCATGTGTTGCGAATAGTTTACTTAATTTGCGGATGACTGATTCCGTTGTAGTAGTCTTCATCTTGTGGATTTCGAGCCAGTTGGAATAGGCATCCACTGTTAGGAGGAACGTATGTCCCTTAGTAGGTCCTGCAAAGTCAATGTGGATGCAGGACCATGGCCCCCGGGGAGTTTCCCACTCCATTGGAATCACTCTAGGTGGGGTACTACTTCTTGGCATTTTAGACAATTATTCACCCAGGCTTCGATCTGCATATCGATGCCGGCCACCACGCATAGCTTTGTGCAAGCGCTTTCATACGCACGATGCTGGGGTGACCGTCATGCAATGCTTTCAAAACTGTTCATTGTAACCGCTCTGGGACGACGACTCTGTCTCCCCATAGGATGCAGCCCTTCTGCAAGAAAAGCTCTGTTTGCCGGTTTCTGAAAGGGGTGAAGTCGTCAGGGGTTTGGTCTGCTGGCCATCTTCATTCAACCCATCTGAGAACTCGCTCCAGGACAGGATCTCATTTTATTTCGATAGCGATGTCTCTGGGTGTTAGCAGCGGTGAATGTAGGGTTTCAAACTGGAGTGTCATGAGGGTTGGAGCTGGGTCGTCAATGGTTTCCAGAAGTGGGGCATGGCTCAATGCGTTAGCGTGGGGAATGGCTTTCCCCGGGTGATGTTGCAATTTATAATTGTACGCAGCTAAGAACTCCAACCAATGAGTCATTCTGGGTGATAATATATAAGGGGTTGGTTTGTCTCCCACAATAATCCCCAGCAAGGGCTTGTGATCAGTAATTATCATGAAGGCTCGTCCATACACATATTTATGAAACCGTTTCACAGCAGATACAACAGCAAGAGCCTCTTTGTCAATTTGGCTATAGTTGCGTTCAGCCCTTGATAAGGTCCTTGAAAAATAAGCAATAGGGGCCTCACTACCGTTTGGTAACACATGGCTTAAAATGGCTCCTACTCCAAACGGTGACGCATCACATGTAATGGTTAAAGGCAAAGTCTCGTTATACTGCATTAAATCAGCATCGGAGATTAGTAAGTTTTTCACTTGTCGGAATGCGTGCTCCTCTCGGTGTCCCCAGACCCAGGTGGCTTTTTTGTCGAGCAGTCTATGTAGGGGCTCAGCTACGGTCGCCTTCTGGGGCAAGAAGATGTTGTAAAAGTTAATGAGCCCCAGGAAAGCTTGGAGGTCTGTTCTATTCTTAGGCCTTGGTGCATTTTTGATCGCTCTTAGTTTGCCCTCAGTGGGGTGAATTCCTTGCTTATCAAGGAGGTACCCCAGGAACTCTACTTTCTCTGTACACAGTTGACATTTATTTTTTTTAACCTTTAGGCCAGAATCTTTAAATTTTTGGAGGACCATTCTAAGACGCTTCTCTAGTACTTCTCTATTAGGGACTGCAATTAAAACATCATCAAAATATGGTACGACTCCCTTGATCCCTTGTAAAAGTCTCTCCATCGGACTTTGGAAAATCCCTGGGGCTACGCTCACTCCAAATTGGAGTCAGTTGCATTTAAAAGTGCCTCAGTGCGTAACGATAGTCTGCGCTTCCATGGTTTTTTTTATCTACGGGAGTTGTTGGTACGCTTGCACTAAATCCAATTTAGCGAAGATTTTCCCGCCCCCCAGGGAATGGAGAAGGTGTTGAACCACCAGCACCGGGTAAACGTTCTATTATAAGGCGTGATTGAGGGTGGCCCAGTAGTCCCCGCAAATTCTTAACGATCCATCCGGTTTGATGGGTGTTACGATTGGGGTTTCCCAACGGGTGTGGTCAGTTGGTTCTAAAACACCCTGGGCTGTTAATTTATCAAGCTGCTTGTCGAACTTTGGTTTTAGAGCAAAAGGCACCCCACGAGGCTTAAGGCGGATGGGGCAACTTCAGGGTTAAGGTTAAATGATATCGGGGTCCCCTTGTACTCGCCTAGTTTGTCTGCAAAGACGTCCTGGAATTCCTAGACGAAGGCCTCCTCCCAGTCGTTGCTTTTGGTTTGGCTACCTCGATCCCGAGTGGGGCGAACCATTGAAGGCCTAATAAACTAGGCCGGTCACAATCGACGACGGTCAGCGGTAGTGATGCAGTATGATTTTTGAATGATACTTGGACTTGGCTGGAGCCGACGACCGGAATTCAGTTCCCCTGGTAATCTTTGAGTATAATTCTTTGGGCTCTGAGGTCTTGACGCCGGATGGCAGGGATTAACTGTTTGAGGGTCTTCCAGGAAACCATCGAGAGGGATGACCCTGAGTCGACTTCCATCACGCAAGGTTGGTTTTCGATGGTGACCCTCACTCGGATCTTCTTTGCATCTAACGATGAAGCGTGATCGATGGTAATGTTTTGGTGTATATCTTCCCATCTCGTTGAAGTGGCAAGTGTTTTATTTCTGCAGGAGTGGTTGTTCCATTGGTGGTTCAAGTGTTCCTGACTCACAGGACGATTCCCTGTGGTCTGGCGGTAGTTGTTTTCTCTCCGAATTGGGCTGGATCCTCGCTTGCTTCTACAGACCTTCCCAAAGTGGCCTCTTTTCCCACAAGAATGGCAGAGCGCATCGAGGAATTTGCAATCTGATCGCGGGTGGTTTGCCCCACAACCCGCACATTGGTGCGGTAGTCTTCGATTCCGTGGGTTGCGTTGGTCACATTCGGACCGGATCCGGTTGACCTCCTCCTCCTCACTTTCTGATGGAGATTCGAAGTCCTCATGGTGGGTCACTGTTGTGTGCCTCTCTAGGCAAGGTGAGGTATCATTGGCGAGTTGATGGAGCGGTGCGTTGGTGCAGCGCATTCGGGCGGCCGACTTCCTGGTTGCTTCTGCTGCAGTAGCATCTTTGATGACATCGGCAAGATTGATGTCCCCTTTGGCCATGATCTTGTTCTGCGCCGAGTGGTCATCTAATCCCAGAACTATTCAGTCTCTCGGAGCTTCTTCAAGGTCTGCAAACCCACAGAGGCTTCCCAGGTTCCGGAGGTCCGTGATGAAATCTGCAACGCTCTCTCCTTTCCATTGATCCCTCTGATAAAACTCATGTCTTCGGACAAGCGTTGGTACGGCAGGTGCATAGTGGGCCCATAGAAGGGGCGCAAGGATGTCCCAGTCCATGGATTTCACCTCAGTCGGTTTCACTAGTGCCTTAGCCATCTTAAAGATGGCAGGCCCGCAATGGGTCAGGAACACTGCTCGCTTTTTCCCCGTAGTTGCATCTTTCAAGTTGTTAGTCTCCAGAAACATCAGGAACCGGTCCATGTACGAGTCCCAGTCTTCTTGTGCCGGGTCAAATGGAGCGGGTGGTATGGCGCCGCCGGACATGGTTTCCATTTTCTATGCGCCTTCAGCCACTGCTCTGTTTGGTGCTCTGTAAGTGTTCAGTCAGCTCTGATATCTCCACATCCCACCTTCATCGCCAGTGTTAAGTTCTGCGCATGGGTGCAAGGAGCGGAGACGAGGCAGTGAACAGTGAACTTCAACTCTTTATTAAGCATACTGAACAGAGCAATCACCTAGGGCAGCAGCAGCCCTTTTATAGGGTTGGCTGCTGTCCTATTAGCCAATGAAAAACATGGAAGTGTTAAACCCTTGAACCAATGAGAGTTGGCCCATTAACAGCCAATCAGATTTCCCAGAAAGGACCAATCCGATGTCGCTATTATCGGCCAATCAGAAGTGCAGGATTAGAACCCTGATTTTTACTTAAGGTTGTTAAAACTTTATTAAACGCCTTTATTAGTTCATAACACTAGCATACCTAAAATTAATCCAACAGTTGCATTTTTAAAATCAGGTGAGGGGATGAATTTTCCAGAATGTGGGCAAGTATATGCTCACTTTCATTAAAAACGTTTGAGTGAAGGAAGACTATTATTTGTTGAGTTGCCTTAATTTAATTCCTGCATCTGCTTGGATGTGATGGCCTAAATGGCTTTTTTGAAATCTTGGGTTCTTTGAGAAGATAAAGGACAACCTGTTTTAGTTTTAGCTCTAGATTCCAAACACATTGAATAAACAATAGTTTCTCAATCTTTTTATAAGACTCCATAGTCAATTAACTAAGAATGATTACCTTGCAGCTACCAAAGATTTCAATCTGACATTTAAACAAAATATGCAGGATAATATAAGGTCTGTTTAAACAGACTCGCTCATCTTATGGCATCATGGATGTCAGACAAAAGGGATACACTGAAATCTTCCTTGAAGCGGCAGAGTCGATAAAATATTTGACTGGGTTAATGTTAAATGTCACCCATATTGAGAAAGGCTGAGGGTTTTAAAATATGTAGCCATATTTATATCCAGGGAAAATGTATAACACAAGTTATTATTAGTAGCCATAATAGTTTAAATTTAATATACCTGTCTATTCCAGTGGAGTCTGGGCAGCTTACAAAATATAACATCAGTTTCTTTAAAAATTAAATATAAACAATTCAGCTACCTTCACTATGAACTGAGTTTGATGTTGTAACATAATCATGTGCAGTATTTGGCTGGCTATGTGAAAGAGGAATGTCACAGAATTATAGAGTTGAAAGTGTTCGTTGCAGCTATCAAGTCAAATCCCTTGCTCAGTATGAGAATCCTAATTAAAGTATCCCATGCAGATGGCTGTCTAGCCTTTTCACAAATATACCTCTCAGGGAACTGGTTGACAAGGATATTTTGCAATATCCAACTTGCTATCACTTTTCAAAGCACCAGTGCATTGAACAAAATCAGCTGAAGTTAGGCAATTTTTTTTCTTAATATTAAATCATGAGACCCTCATGCCATCTAGTGGCCTTTTTTTTTAGTTCAACCTTTGATAGTTGAGAAACAGATTTATAAGCATTTCAAGTAATCTGAAGCATATTTTCTCCAATGCTTTTCAGTTCAGAAATGCTACATTTTGAACCATGATGTTTTGCCAACTCACTAGATCACATAGAGAAAGGTATTCCTTAACCAGATCACTTTAGTAGGATATAGCTTACTTTCTACTGTAATGAGGAATAGAGTTGTTTTGGGAAAAGAAATGAAGATTTTCAAGATCCCACATTAAAAACTTGCAAATTTAGTCTATACTTGCTGTTCTCTTCTCTATACTTTAGAGATTGCTTCGTGGTTCCTATTTTTCCACAGCGTAAGATCAGAAGTGAACTGTCTTTCTCCACATGAATTTCTGTATGATGTATCTGTTTGGGGGCTGTATTGTGTGCTAGTAACTGATCAAAACAAAGCAAGTGGTAGGTGGAAGATCCCAAAGTCCACCAATTCCTTTCTTTCCAGAAAAAAAATCTCCTTCTCACTCCCTTTTCCTCTCTCCTTCTCAATCTCTCACCCTTTAGTACATGAATTTTATAACACATAGCTTGACGTAAATCTTGCAATATAAACTTAAACTATTAACTGCTGAGAAGTAACACAAAACATAAAAAGTAGAATAGGTCTGAGTGTTTTGTGATGCTAAAACAGACACACCCAAGCAGTGTCAATTTGAACAGTGTGCGATGTTCTCAAGTCCAAGACAAGCAGAAATCCAAAATGAATTTTTCAATTTCTGCATTAGAATGGATAATATATTGGAGGCAACATTTTATTGGAGTTTATTCAGATGATGTATGGTTGCATAATTTGTCTTTTAAATTAATTTATTAGACCAAGGTCTAATTAGACGGTATGATGTCATATAATGGTCAGTTTCCCCATTTATGGGGAAATTGTTCGACATGATATTTCTGATACAGAGTTTTTGTTCCCAATATGGACCTTTGAAGATGTTTAATAGCATGATGTAATACAGTATTCCTCCAGTTAGATGTGTGGGGCCAGGTATGGGTAGTCAGAGTCCATTGGAAGGCAGTTCTGAGATTTGCAAAGCTTGTACTGAAGGAGCCCATTTGAAATATTAAATACATTTCTTGATGGCTTCTGTAGAGAGTCTAGGGAACACATCCATTGGAAAAGCTGTTTTAAGCATCCCTTCATGCCAGAGTTGATTTGCGTGTCTCATTAGTGCTTCCTCATCTTCTTTAGACCAGTTCTATCTTTTTGATACAAGAGCCATGACTCATTCAGCATCCAGTTCCTCCAGATAGAGGTAAAATTTATGTATACTAGAACTCCACTTAGATGGGAATTGTACACCACTAAAACAGATAAGTTGACTAGAAAGTAGTTTCATACCTAGGAGACAAGTCATTCATGCTTTTTTCCATCTCTGCTGTAGTCTTGGATTCCAGGAGGTCCAACACATTTCAGTCTTTGTTTTCTTGGAAATAAACAGAAAGAACTCCCTACAGGGTGGTTAGCCCAACAGAAGGAGGGTGGGAAACTTAGTTCAGGTGTAATTCAAAAAACCCAGACCTAAGACTGTGTATTCTATTCAGTGGTCACCACAAGGAGGCGCCCAGGCCATATAACCAGACGAAATTCCATAGTTATAGTTATTTCCACAAATAAAAGTATTACTATTTCTGATCAGTTTGTGGCTTATTGTGTTTTTAAACTATTTCAGTTACAGTTGTATTGGACATCAGAGAATTTCAGCCATGTGCTGCCTAAGTAATAAGCAGGGACAGTTAAGATCCACTCCATAAACTCAAAGTTATATAGTTAGATTAGATTCACAATATTTATCTTTAAATCACATCACACTGAGCATTCTTTAAGGTTTGTAGTAAATCCTTTCCTCTTATTTTTAAGGGGCTTCCACTGAGAGAGAGAGAGAGAGAGAGAGAGATTTTCTGTTCAATCGTGTCCAGTTCTTAGAGAAATATCTTATGATTTTTGACTCTTGATGAACTATCTTTTCTTTTATGTACACTGAAATATGCACCAAGTCAAATTCCTTGTGTGTCCAATCACACTTGGCCAATGAAGAATTCTATTCTATTCTATTCTATTTTAAAAGTCCCTGCAGTTTTCTTGGCCGGATTATTCTGAAGTGGTTTACCACTACCTCCTTTGTGCCTAAAATAGAATTAGAACTCCTGGTCTCCCAGTTTCCACTCTGATGCCTTAACCATGCCAGACTGGCTTCTGATACATATAAAAAGTGTATAAAATAATACAGTAAATTATAAAAAGTGTATAAAATAATACAGTAAATTATTTTAACATACAGGACACCTTAATCCCCCCCCCCCCAACAATAGGGCAAACCTGGCCAAGTCCATTTTTTTTGCCATGCACTTTTAATGAAATAAAATAGCCTAATGCAACACTCTAATAAACCTAGAATCCCCTTCTAGTTGCTATGGCACTTTAAAATACAGCACTTTTTTGAAAGGAACATTATATTGGATTTTAGAGCACAATTTCTCTCCTAAGCAAGTTACATAGTTATTTGCAAGGGCAGCTATTTTCACAGGTTCAAAAAATTTTGTCTGAAAGCATATTCCACTTAATCCTTGGCCTAAAGCAAATTCATACTTGTTAATGTTTTGGAATCTGTTCAGTTGTTACTAAGGTTTGAGAAGAATGATCTTTCCGCAATGTAAGACACTTCCTTTCTAGCAGCCTGTGGCATGAACTGTTAAGGTAAAAACACAACCCAAAGTTTATCAAGTAAATCAGAGCCAGGTGGAAAGTCATCTGATTTCAAGGTTCCTTGTTGCTGGAATTTCTCCAGCATTTAGTTGAGTTGATAATATGAGTCTACACATATTCCATACCAAAAGGAAAAGCAGCATCTGTTTCTATGAGAACCAGATTTCTAACAGACCACAGATCTGGTTGCGCTGTGAGTTCAAACAAGTAATACTATAGTTTTATCAGCCTCTATCAAGTATTCTTGAAGATGACTCTTTTCTAGATAGGAGAACAACTAATTCTGTAATTTTTCTTCACGGAATGAGATCTCTTGGTGAGGTCTTCTCCTCCTAGTGGTGCCACTACAGGGCAGTGCTGAGTTGAACACAGACCAAATTCACATGAGTCCCAGGAGATAAGTCAATCAGTCAGCTTTTTGTCGCAACCCATGGATCTACAGCCACTTCTGTCAAAATGCAGATGTGACCTAGATGCTGTGTTTGATTATGGAAGATGGCATTCATCAATCCAAAAAGTGGACCCTGCACCTGCAGGAATAACATTAGGAAGATAATGACAATGACCACAACGATGACAACGACGATGACAACGATGATGATGATGATGATGATGATGATGATGATGATGATGATATGAGCAGATCTGAATATTTATATAGTTTTTGTTTGTTTTATTTTCTTTTGTTTTATTACATTTGAGTCTGTGTTGACTCCTGGCATCTGCCTGGACAGCTCCTACAGTTTTCTTGGCAAGATTGTAAAAATGGTTAGGCTTATAAAATAATTACAAAATAACTTAAATTTAAAACCAATCCATCTTAAGTATTTTGAATTTACATAACTTCCTTTCTTCAAGCAATCGGTGGGGTAATGCTATTTCCTACTTGAAAAGAAATCCCATAATATTGATTCCGTTTATTGGAAGTTATAAAAAGAAAATAAATATTTTGCTGCAATCCAAATTTAGTGAACAGGCTTCTTTTCAGTATTCATAAGTTTAGTGACATTAATGGAATTCATTCTTCTAATGAGAATTCGTTTTCAGGACAACTTACATAAAAGAGTAAACATATACTTATAATGCAATAATGAAACTGAAACAACTGAAATGATGCACTGAACTTAAAAGAATATTAAAACATTTGTGCAGATCTTAGTATAGCAAGATGCAATGATGCCTGTGAACCCTTCAAATTTCTAATTTGAACAGCAACATCCTACCAAATTCATAGAAAAGTCTTACATGCAAATCTCTGGTACAAATTGTTACTTGAACATTCATTTATTAATTCATGGTCAGATTGTGACATAGAAAAGTGTTTGAATGAACAAAAGGGATTCTAGAAGGTAACATATTGATAGAAAGTGTATTCCTTAGCATAATGCTGATCCTCATATCTAGAGATATCAGATCAGATCTCAAAATAGAACAGCCATTAAAATGTTAGAATCAAACATTCTTTTTGATTCTTCAGCAAGCAGATCTCTAGCAAAATGACAGAAATGTCATTAAATAAGACAATATTTAAATATTCCCAATGTTGGGGATATCATTTTATTTATTAAAAATTATTTCAAGGATAGAGACTTTGTTAAGAGTATTTCACACAAGGATATTTTACGATTGGTATGAGGAGCTGATATTACGATAGATTACCTGTTCATAAATATATGACGCAGGAGATATGAACAAGTAAATGTTAGATTAGAAAGAATATACAAGAAGGAATTATACCTAAATCAATTATACCCAAGTCATTTCAGCCATCTTAAGTAGATGATTCAGTTTCTTCTTGGTCATGCATAGTTTAGATAAGCATGTTAAGAAAATATTTTACAAGCAAAAATTCACTCACTTTGAGTATGTGAAGTGAATGCATTGTATTTGCAAAAAATGTTAATGGAGAAGATGTCAATAGATAAAATAGATTTGAAGTGTATACTGAATGGACTAAGTCATTAGAGTTAAGATTTACATCTTAAATTAAGATGGCATGAATTTGTCCATATTGTCCATCCGGACTCAACAACTTTTTTATTGTTATTGCTGCTACTGTTATTAAGTAACTGTACCATGTACAGTGTACATACCCTTTTTGCCTTAGTGATTTAAAGATAAATCTTGTGACTTTAAATCCTAGAAATAAATATGTCAGCCAGGAAATTTCAAAACTCAAAATATCTCTGGTAACATTACATTAATGGTTTATGTAAAACAAATTCCCCCAAGAAATAATGGCTCACTAAACAATTCAGTATGATATTGTGTATTGTTATTATGGTTTCAAATGGTTCCCAGAGCTACATTACTTGAATATCATCTACAGAGAAAAGAGCATAGATGCTATGGAGGAAACTGACTACAGAGAAGTCTGCTTCTAACGAATAACTTGCAACCTGGAGTAACTTTTGTACATCTGTAGTTTCATCAGCTGCCATGTCCTAGAATCACTGAAGTGAAACTCTTTTATAGTAAAAAAAACCATAAGTAAAATACAATATTAAAACACAGAGGCCATTACAACAAAATGATGAAGTCAGCATTCTTGCATAAATAAATTAAAATTATAAATAAAAATTTTTGAGCATTAAAAAGCTTGAGCATTAAAATGATGAATTCTACCTGGAATCTATTAGGAATGTGACCTTTTAATAGGATAGGCCTTTCATCAACAGCAGACTACTTCATTATTATTTTTTCCAATCTCTCGGTGTCACAGAAAATGATGGGTCATGGCTTTCCATCATTTCCATTTTGAACCGGTGCTATTTAAAAAAAAAAAAACTGCATGATATTACAATATATTCTATCTCTTTCTCCTTATCTTTAATATATGTCATTGATAAATATATCTACTATCACGAATGCAAAAGGGCATTCCAATTCAGCTTTCCAATAATCTTAATGTACAAATTGTTTAATCCTAAATGGAATATAGAATATAGAAAATATTTTACCATTGCAGAACTTATTATATCTGATTCTTGTTTCAAGACATGTCATTTGACCTTTGTATTTATTACCACCTGCCATTTTCTTACTTTCCATACAATTTGAGAAAACCTTTTGGAGCTCTTCACCAGTGCTTTAAATATTGTTGTCTCAATAATTCTGTGCCACTTTGACTCTGCCACTTTGATTACCTCAGTATCCATCATGACAAGTAAATTATTTATTTGATGATGTATAGGCCTGGATAAGAATACTGAAACAAATTTAACTGACAACGTAAACCAAAGTTTGGAATCCAATCCTCCCTATGTGTTCACATAGCTTTGAAAAGTAAAAGTCACAGAGTTTAATTAATTGAATTGTGACCACTTACTTCTGAACATCAAAGTTAGCATATTAGTTTACTTTGTGTTCTAGGAATCTATTCAACTGGTTCAATAACTGGAGGAACAGAATAACAGAGTTGGAATGGATCTTGGAGGTCTTCTAGTCCAATTCTCTGCTCAGGCAGGAAATCCTATACCATGTCAGAAAAATGGTTGTCCAATCTTTTTGTAAAAACTTCCAGTGTTGGACCATTTTACAATTTCTGGAGACAAGTTGTTCCACTGTTAGTTTTAAGTGTCAGGAAATTTATCCTTAGTTCTAGGTTGCTTCTCTCCTTGCTCAGTTTCCACCCATTGCTTCTTGTCCTGTCTTCAGGTGCTTTGGAGAATAGCTTGACTCACTCTTCTTTATGGCAACCCCTGAGATATTGGAAAGCTGATATCATGTCACCCCTAGTCCTTCTTTCCTTTAAACTAGACATACCCGATTCCAGCAACTGTTCTTTATATGTTTTAGTTCTTCTCTGCACTCTTCACTCAACATTTTTTTTACATTGTGGTGACCAAAACTGGATGCAGTATTCCAAGTGTAGTCTTACCAAATGAGATACTTTGTGAATATACTGCTAAGCAGAAAACTGCATACCACATCTTGAGATGAAAGTGAATCTAAAAATAGCAGGCAACAAGAATGACATGGTGTTATACAGGATAGCCAAAAGAAAGAGCTGATGAGCTGATGTCTTAATAATAACAAACCAAAAGAATTACCTGGATAATTTTTCTATATTGGACTTACAAAAGAGGCCTATTAAATCTTTGAAGAATTTTATGACAAAGGACAAATAAAAAAATGAAAATAAATCAAGTTCTAAGACGTTATTTAAGGGACTAAAGATTAAAGATTGATAGAATGAAAGAAAGGAATAGCTTATAAAAGTTAAAACAGTTATATTGTTATCTCTGGTAACCATTAATGGACTTTTACTAATTTCATATTTGAAATGACAAAGGCTTATGGATTTGTTTATAGGTATGTATCTATAGGTTTATAGATAAAAGATGGGGTAGGGGAAGAAGAGAAGAAATGTTACTAAAATTGTTTACATGTGATGAAGAATGAAATAGCCAATTCATATGTTTCCTTCCATTTGGTTTACTGTGTTCTTATTTTATCTTTCTTTTCTAGTTTTCTTTTTTTAATAGCTTCTATTTTTCTTTTTACTTTTTGGTGGGGTTATATTCATTTTTAATGTTGTAACAATAATCTGTAATAAAGTTATTATTTTAAAAAAATCAAATGTTACCTTATTTTTATGGACCCAAGATGTTTTTATCTCTTTTGCCTAGGTAAATCTTCATCCTTCATCCAAATCCATAGTACTACCATTTTAATATTCCAGTCCTGGGACTTTTCCCCAATAACAGATGAAATATTACTTTGATCTGGAAGTTACAAAACATATAGATTAGGTTACCAGTCCTTATCACAATTACACTTTGCAGCCAGATGATATATGAAAAATACAGCCACACACAGTCAGGAAATTCATGAAAACTATAGGGTGAAAACACAGAAGTTACCTTAGATAGATAGATAGATATGAATTGATTTGGAACCATTAGTTCTGCAGCTTTCATATCATTACCAACTTGGATCACGGTGATGTCACCCAGAATATCTATTAAAATAATATCTGTGAAATAGTATATAAAATATGCTGGGCAATGAAATAATAGAATTAGATCCAGAAATCGTGGATTCACTTTGCCAAATTGATTCAGAATCCAGGTGATCTCTCAGCAAGATTCCCAATGGCTTCTGTTAATACTGTTCAGGTAAACAAAGAGCATAACCTGCTTCACTTACAGTGTCCTATTAAAGCCCACAGTCCCCATTCTCTTAGCAGCTAGATCAGAACAAGGCTAGCTGGATTCCAAGATCACAGTAGGTCTATTCTCCTGCTTATCTGAACTGAGTGTCTCATTGTAATTGATCACGGATGGGCTTCTCACAGAAGTTACAGAAATTGTGTTCAGCAAAGTTCTGGACAAAGTTTTCAGATAATGTCTGTTAGATCTGGGGTGGATCGGTTCGAAGGAGACATGAGACCACTTAGTGAGTTCAGCTCTTTATTTAGGATAAGAACAGTCTGGGGAATACGAGCCGCGGCAGCCCTTCATATAGGGCTGGCTAGCGGCTCGACGGCCAATGGCAGCACTTTGAATCTCCCGCCATCGGCACAGCCAATTGCGGTAGATTCCCAACGCTCCAATCATGGCCGAGGCTTTGACCAATTGGGTCACTGTCCATCCGGACCAATCAGTTGTGAGGGTTTGGAGTATGCTAATACAGTACACCCCTCCCCTCTTGGTTTCATCTGTTGGTGTGTCGTGACGTAGTCGTGTAGGTAGGCGGGGCTATGCACCTGCCTAGCTGACCTGCATGGTTCAGTTCTAGTGTGGTCTTCGACTGGTTCGGAGGCTTCCTCTGTCGCTCCGGTTCCTTGGGATGGAACCTCCTGGAAGGATGAGCCGGACCTCTCTTGGCAGCTCCCTCCCGGTCTACCCAGGCTGGTTGAGCTGCCATTTCTGTTGTTCCCACCGGGTCTTCCCGTGCTGGTTGAACTGGCTTGGCTGTTCCCTCCAGGTGAAGATTCCAGGGATTCGTATCCTGTTGGTCCTGTGTTTACTGGTGAGTAGGACCGGTTTATTTGTGGTTTGTTTGTTTTGGGTGGGGGTTGTTCTGCCTGCGCTAGGATGTTTCCTTCGGTTCTTTTTTTAATGCTTGCCGTTTCCCCCCCCCCCCTTCTAGTTTCTTATTCGGGTATCTGGCTGCTGGTGATGGCTATTCTTGATCTAAGTTGATTTATGTGTCGTTTCCAGTTTTTTCCGTCGCTTGTCTCTAGTCGGTATGATAGGGGGGTGGTTATCTGGGTGATTGTTGCTAGCACCCAGAGTGGTTCTCCTGCGAGGTTTTTGGCGTATACTAAGTCCCCTATGTTAAAGTTTCTGTGTTTGCTGGAGGAGCCTAGGGGTTTGTCTGGGTTATATGTCGGGTGCATTCTGTCTAGTGATGATCGCAGTTTCCTGCCCATCATTAGTTCTGCCGGGCTTCTATTTGTAGTGGCGCTGGGTGTAATGTGTTGAATGAGAAGCATTTTATTGATTTTGTCCTGTATGTTGGCTGTTTCTATTTTCTGGATGGCTTTCTTCGTTTATTGGACCATACGTTCCGCCCACCTGTTCGCCGCCGGGTTTGTTGGTGTGGTTAATGCATGGCGTATCCCTTGGCCTATCAGAAATTGTTCAAATGCTAGTGCGGTGAACTGGGGCCTGTTGTCCGACACTATTACATCTGGCAGGCCGTGCGTGGCGAAAAGTTTACTCAGTTTCCTTATCACCACCTCCGTTGTGGTGGACTTCATGGTGCTTACCTCCAACCAGTTGGAGTAAGCATCTACTGTGATAAGGAACATGTGTCCTTTGGTTGGCCCCGCGAAGTCTATGTGAATCCTAGACCACGGCCCTTTTGGTGTTTCCCATTCTTTGGTTGGGGTGGAGGGAGGATTAGATCTGGATTCTTGGCATTGTTTGCATTTGGCAACACAGGTTTCGATTTGTTTATCCATTCCTGGCCACCATGCATAGCTTCTGGCCAGGCTTTTCATCTTGACAGCGGTATCTGCTATCCCGCATCAGATGGGCGGCTCATGATAGGGAGCGAAGGAGAGAGAAACGACAGGAGACGAAGTTCCTCAGGATGAGCGTGCCCCGAATGTCTTGGCACACGCTCTTTTATTGTGCTTCTTCACAAGAAAATGATTTAATCAAAGCTCAAGTCAAACAGGATATACATGTTTTACAAAGCTTAAGTCCATCAGGATGTGCATGTTTACAAAGCTGCATACCAGACAAATCATTCACAATGTGGATAAGCTTATTGACAGCCGTCTAGTTCCTTGTCCCTTGTACGTGCCTTGCAAAGGTCACTGAAGAGACAGAAGTTAATGATTACACATGAATGATACATAGTTACAACATCTCCTCTGTTTTTATTATTTATGACGAGTCTTCTTCCTCGTCCGAGAAGACAGGAACCATTTTTATGGAATGTTCGCCGTCCCCGTCATCTGGGCAAGAGTGCGACCCGTCAGCGTCAGGGTTGTCCAAGGAGCGGTAACTCAGCAATGACATTTTTTCGTCTGGTGTTGAGGATATAACATGAGCTTGCAATAACACATTAACATCAGCAGTTATGGAGGATAATTGATTTTTCAAAAATTGCAATATTCTATAAAAACAACAAGGTCCTATAATACATATCAATATAATGATTATTAATGGTCCTGCCAGGGCAGTTAAAAAGGTTGTAAGCCATGGCAAAATAGAAAACAAGCCTTGATACCAATTATACATGTTTAACCTTTCTTTTTCTCTATCTTTCAAGCGTTTTTCTAATTCTTTCATAGAATCCAACACGACCCCCCTGCTATCGGCATAAAAACAACATTCTTCTTTAAGCGCA
This sequence comes from Hydrophis major, assembly GCA_033807585.1. Classification (NCBI taxonomy): domain Eukaryota; kingdom Metazoa; phylum Chordata; class Lepidosauria; order Squamata; family Elapidae; genus Hydrophis; species Hydrophis major. The sequence continues at coordinate 170,813,148 of CM066330.1, forward strand.
GCACACAATCCCCCTTGTTTTAAAAAATAACAGATCTAAGCCTCTACGATTTTGCAAGAGGGGGTATTCCATGGGTACCTGTAGGGATATAAAATCATCAGAGTTATACACACAAGCCATACTTGAATGCAAAATGATTTGTATTTAACAATTTCATCCCCGTGGACACATGCCGTGAGACCGGTGGAACAAGTCCAAACAAAATTATTGCCAGGGATAAAATACATTCCTTTCAGGTGTGATGTTAAATTTCCTCCTGAAGTGGTGTAGACTGCAGAATATCCCCCGGTTGTGTGGGTGTGTCTGCCAAATCGAATTGAAGTGGTGGGTAGAAGTCTTCTATGTGAGAAAAGTTGGTTGTAGAACTTAAACGAACTCCTTGAAAGTCAGTTATAGTCCAAGTAATATTATATCTTCTATGAGGCTTCTGCAGATCATCATGGACAGTTCTTTTGAAGCATCGTTTGTTGACAAAATCAAAGATCGGGTATATAAAAGCATCACAAGTTGGAGAGAGGGCTATGGAAAAGTTAGTTGTAGAACATTTACGAGATGAGGAGGGAATGCAATTAGTAGAAAAAGGATAATAATTACAATAATGACAATGAAGATTAATTTGGTAATTCATCAAGGATGTTAGTTGGGGTGGAGGAACCCATAATACAATAGAAGGACATCTAGGTCCCCCTATATCTAGATTGAATAGAGGAAAAGATTTTAAGGTTCCTTTCCATATGAACAGTAAAGAAGGAACAAAAGAGTGAATGGAAGAGTGTTCTGTAAGTAGGATACGAATAAGGTAGAAATTGCAAAGAGGATATAGGCAAGAATATCAGGAAGAGTTTAAGATGCAGATGTAGTGGAGGAATTCCCATGATAGGGTCTTACTGCACGACCAGGGACCCAGCAAGTGGTATTTTTCTGGTAATAGAATCTCAGTGTAGCCTCGTCCCCAGGTGAGAAGCTCAGCGGGACCCTGCCAGGCGGGATCTGGCAATCTGCGATAATATACTAGAGGTCTGTTAGGCGGGGGTGAGGGGGAGGAAAAATGACGCGAAGCAGCAGAAGTGGGAGGAATGCCAGTCAGATTAAGAAAGTTTAAAGTGTAAAAACAAATGTTAAGAGAATTTTGCAATGCTGGGAGGTTCGGGGGGTTTTCCCGCAACGAATATCGATCAAGAGCACATTTCAGAGATAAGTTTGCTCATTCCACAATAGCCTGCCCCTGGCTGTTGTAGGGAATCCCAAACTTGTGGATTACATCCCATCTGTTACAGAAGTCCTGGAACGCAGAACTTGTATAGGTAGGTCCATTGTCAGTTTTGATTTCTTTTGGACGTCCCAGCGAGGCAAAGGTACGAATTGAATGATTGATGACATGTTTTACAGTTTCTCCCCTTTGAGGAGTGGCCAGAATAAACCCTGAATATGTATCTATGGAAACGTGCAAATATTTCCAAGGGGCAAAAGGTGGATACTGGGTTACATCCATTTGCCAAATCTCACAAGCTTTTAATCCTCTAGGATTTACTCCTATGGAAATGGAATGTCCTTGCTTTCTACATGTGGGGCATATCCTTAATTATTTTGTAGGGTATTGGGGTATACTGAGGAGCTGGGGATTGCCGGCTTGTATGACCGGATAGATGGAAGCTGCTGCAAGGGTGTCCTCATCCATTTCCCCTTCATAAAAGGCTTGTTGAATGGCTTTTACAACACCCCCCCCACCTCGGGAGGGTGGTGGAGGACACGGGGGCTCTTCACTTGTGGAAGTGGATTGAATGGAGGGAGGCTTCCACAATGATTCATGATCATCGGGAGCAGAGGGTTGATGGACAGAAAAGTTATCATAACTTGGCGGGGGAGATTCAAACACACTCCCTGTTTCTATTTTATAATGGACCATTAAAGCCTCCATAATTTTCCTCCAAGTGACCAAAATGCCAATAGGTACATGAGGAGGACTATGGAGATGTTCACCAATTTTTTGCCAAGTGGAAATTTTTAAGGACCCTTCCTCTGAATAATTGGGACAATGTTGCCACACATAAGCCAATAATGTAGCAATAGGTTTCATTTTTACAGGCGAGCCCTTTAAATTAGCAGAATATTTAGAAGAAGAAGCGACTAACTCCCTCAATTCCTTCAGATGCTGCGTCTGTTGTTGAGAAAAGTTTCCACCCATACTTACGAAAGTCAAGACCGTGTTTCAGATCCAATGATGTGCAATTCGCTTCAGGCCTGGCGATGCACAGCTCCCATCGAGCGGATAAGATATGAGTGCGTCGCAACGTATCCCCCTTAGGGAATCACGTTGGGGTCACCAGAATGCGGTATCTGCTATCCCGCATCAGATGGGCGGCTCATGATAGGGAGCGAAGGAGAGAGAAACGACAGGAGACGAAGTTCCTCGGGATGAGCGTGCCCCGAATGTCTTGGCACACGCTCTTTTATTGTGCTTCTTCACAAGAAAATGATTTAATCAAAGCTCAAGTCAAACAGGATATACATGTTTTACAAAGCTTAAGTCCATCAGGATGTGCATGTTTACAAAGCTGCATACCAGACAAATCATTCTCAATGTGGATAAGCTTATTGACAGCCGTCTAGCTCCTTGTCCCTTGTACGTGCCTTGCAAAGGTCACTGAAGAGACAGAAGTTAATGATTACACATGAATGATACATAGTTACAACACTTGACCATCCCCGGGTGCCCCTCATGCAACATCCCCAATACACTTCCCTGTAATGTTTCCGGAATTACCACTCTGTCCCCCCAAAGTATGCAGCCCTTTTCGGTAAAGAGTTCAGTTTGTCTGTTTCAGAAGGGTCTGAATAGTTCATCCTTGTCCCCTTCCAGCCACCCTTTTCCAACCCAGCTCAAGACTTGCTCCAGCTGCTTGTCTTTATTTATTTCTCTGGCAATGTCTGGCGTGGTCACAAGTGGGTTGGATATTGTCTCTATTTGGAGTACCTCTGTTGTGGGTGCTGGGTCGTCTTCCCGGTCAGGTAGGGGTGAGTGGCTTAGGGCGTCTGTGTGGGCAATGTCCTTGCTGGGTCGGTGTATCAGCTGGTAATTGTATACTGCTAGGAATTTGGACCGCCTTGTCATTCTTGGTGATAGAATGTTTGGTGTGGCCCTGTTTCCCGCCAGGATTCCTAGCAGTGGCTTGTGATCCGTGATGATTGTGAAAGTCCTACCATAAAGGTATTCATGAAATTTCTTTTTTTTTTGAAAAAGTTTTTATTAATTTTCTACAAACAAACAAGACAAACAAAACATAAAAACATCAACTCTTATATGTACATCCAGTGTGTCAGTTGGTTCATCATTTTTGTGCATTCATTCTGTAGTCTCAATTACAATTATGTTACATAACAACTCATATTGTCAATCCAAACTTATATATCCTAATATCACTAAAAAAAGTTTTTGACTATATTTTTAATCATTCATGCTTAATGAGCTAACAATACTTTAAACCAGTTTACTCTATAACAAATCATCTAGTCATATCAAATCAATCCTAAAAAATCCTTTATAAATATAATATCAAATAGCAAAATAATAGCAAAATAAAGATATTCCTTACTATCTAGCATTCTAAATATTCTATTATCGTATTTTATCATCTAGCCATTTATAAAAAAGATCCCAAATTTCGTAAAATTGTTTATCCTCTTGCTCTCTAATTTCAAATGTCAATCTGCTCATCTCAGCACATTCCAATATTTTCTTAATAATTTCTTCCTGTAATGGTATTTTCTCATTCTTCCAATTTTTAGCAAATACAATCCTGGCCGCTGTTAATACATTTACAATCAGGTATTTCAAATCTTTACTATATATATCAGGTAAAATTCCCAATAAGAAGATCTCTGGTTTCAAATCTATATGTTTCTTTGTCATTTTTTCCAACCACATGCAAATTATAGTCCAATATTTTCTAGCATCCTCACAAGTCCACCACATATGGTAATACGAGCCGGGTATCTGATGACATTTCCAGCATTTTTCAGATTTGTTCTTAAACATTCTTGCTATTCTTGTCGGAGGAAAGTGCCACCTGTAAAACATCTTATACAAGTTTTCTTTATATGCTGTTGACATTGTCATTTTATAATTTTGAGACCACAATTTCTGCCATTTCTCTAAATCAATCCCATATCCAAAATTCTTCCCCCAAACAATCATAGTTTCTTTGACTTGTTCTTCCTCTAATTTCATTCCCAGTAAATAACCATATAATTTTTTAATCACCTTCTCATCAGTACCCATCAAGATCTTATCTAAATCAGTCTGTTTATCATAAAATCCCTCCGTTTTAGAATCTTCATCATACCTTGAATGTATTTGTGCATATGAAAACCAATTCATCCTTATACCTTGTTCCTCTAAGTTTTGGATCGATTTAAGTTCACCCTTTTCATCCAAAAGTTCCCCATATCTAACTGTTTGTTCCTTCTTGTAGATTATAGGATAGGAAAATGCTTCAATGGTCGATAACCAAACTGGAATTTTCAAATAACATTGTCTTTTTATCTTCTCCCAATTTAACCACAAAGACTCCCGTACATAATGTCTTCTAAAATAACCCTGTGTTTTAGTTCCCTTATACCATAAAAAAGCATGCCAACCCAACAGCAAGTCATGCCCTTCTAATGTCAACAACCTATGTTTCCTTAATGTTATCCATTCTTTGACCCACATCAAACTTGCAGCTTGATAATACAATTCCCAATTAGGCAGACCAAAACCTCCTCTAATTCTAGCATCTTGCAAAAGCTTTAGCTTTATTCTTGCTTTTTTACCTTGCCATATAAACTTCAACATAATTTTATTTAAATCTTCAAAATAGTCTTTTCCAAGCCTAATTGGTATTGTTTGAAACAAAAATAAAATTCTAGGTAAGATATTCATCTTAATTGTTGAAATTCTCCCTATTAATGACAATTGCAAGTTTTCCCACTTCTTCAAATCTGTAGTTATCTGTTAAGTTTAATATAATTATTCTCCTTTAATGTGCTACATCTTGTTGTCAAATATATCCCCAGATACTTAACCTTATTTGTAACTTGAATTTTCAAAAGATCTGCCAATTCTTCTCTCTGTCTCAATAGCATATTCTTTGTAAAAATCTTTGTTTTGTCTTTATTTATTTTCAAACCAGCCACCTCTCCATATGCCTCTATCATTTCCAGTAACTTTGGAGCAGTTTCTAGCGGATCTTCCAAAATAAAAGCTAAGTCATCAGCAAAAGCTTGTAGCTTAAATTCTTCCTTCTTAATTTTCATTCCTTTTATGCTTTTATCATCCCTAATATTTCTATTCAACACTTCCAAGGTCAACACAAATAGCAAAGGAGATAGGGGGCATCCTTGTCTTGTGCCTTTCCTTATATTAATAAAATCTGTAAGTTCCCCCTCCATCATGACCCTTGCTGTCTGTTTATTATATATAGCTTCTATTGCTTGAATAAATTTTTTAGCGAAACCCATCTGCTCCAATAATAATAACATAAATCTCCAGTTCACGTTGTCAAATGCTTTTTGAGCATCTAGGAATATCAAAGCCATTTGCTTTTCAGGATGAGCCTCATAGTATTCCAAAGTGTCCAAGATTACTCTCATATTGTCTCTAATTTGTCTCTTTGGCAGAAATCCATTTTGATCTGAATGAATAAAATTATTTAAATATTTTTTAAGTCTTTCTGCTAAGATTGAAGCAAAGATTTTATAGTCTGCATTCAATAAAGAAATAGGTCTATAATTCTTAATTTGCAATGGGTCAGTCTCTTCCTTTGGTATGAGTGTAATATAAGCCTCTGACCATGTTTTAGGTATCATCTTTTTTAACATAACTTCATTCATAACTTCTAACAATGGGATGCTCAATAATTCTTGAAATGTTTTATAAAATTCTACTGGAAGCCCATCTGGTATTCATGAAATTTCTTGACACCGGTGACAATTACTAGGGCCTCTTTGTCGAGCTGGCTGTAGTTCCGCTCTGGTTTTGAAAGCGTCCTTGATGAGAAAGCGATGGGTGCTTCCCTCCCATCTGGTAGCTGGTGGCTGAGGATCCTGAATGGCGATGCGTCGCATGTTACCATTAATGGCAGGGTTTCGCTGTACTGGATTAGTACCGCATCAGGTGTTAGCAGATTCTTTGTATTGTTGAAGGCTCTCTCCTCCCGTGCTCCCCAGGTCCAGGTGCAGAGGTTCCACCATGGTCGCCTTTTGAGGTAAGAAGACATTGTAAAAGTTTAACAGTCCCAAGGAAGCCTGTAGTTCTGTTTTGTTTTTGGGGCGTGGTGCTTCCCTTATGGCTCTCAGTTTCTTTTCTGTGGGGTGGATCCCTTGTTTGTCTAGGAGGTACCCTAGAAATTCGACCCCCTCGGCCCGTAGTTGGCACTTCCTTTTCTTGACTTTAAGTCCCGAGTCTCTGAATTTCTTCAGTACCTCCCTCAACCTGGCTTCTAGTTGTTTTTCATTTTTCACGGCCACCAAGACATCATCAAAATAGGGCACTACCCCTTCTATGCCCTGGAGGAGTCTTTCCATGAGGCTTTGGAAGACCCCGGGTGCTGCGCTGACTCCAAATTGGAGCCGGTTGCAGCGGAAAGCTCCTCGGTGTGTTATGATGGTTTAGGCTTCTGCTGTTGTGGCGTCGACTGGCAGCTGCTGGTAGGCTTGTGCCAGGTCGAGCTTTGTGAAAATTTGGCCTCCCCCCAGTGAGTGCAGAAGGTGCTGGACTACTGGGACAGGGTATGCGCTTTGTTGGAGTGCATGGTTTAGGGTGGCCTTGTAGTCACCACAAATTCGCACGGACCCATCTGGCTTGATGGGGTCTCCCACCAAGCGTGATCGATCGGTTCCAGCACCCCTTGCACGATGAGCTTATCTAGCTGCTCATCAATCTTGGGCTTGAGTGCAAACGGCACTCGCCTGAGCTTAAGGCGGATTGGCGCGATGCTCGGGTCTATATTGAATGAGATAGGGGACCCCCGGTACTTGCCTAGGCTGTCATCGAAGACTTCCCGGAAGTGACTCATGAGCGCCGCTTGCCAGTCCGCCTCTTCCATCGTCAGGGGTAGCACTTCTGTGTGACCCTTGAAGGTGATCTTAAAGTGGCCTCTACTGACTACAGGGATTTGGTTCCCTTGATAGTCTTTGAGAGTTAGTGTTTGGTCTTCCAGTTCATGGCGGCAGATGGTGGGGACCAGGCGCTTGAGTGTGCGCCAGGAGACCATTGAGAGGAAGGACCCGGAGTCCACCTCCATGTTGCATGGCTGATTTTCTATCCCCACCATCACGTATACTTTCCTGGCGTCGCTTGTGGAGGAGTGGCCGATGATGATGGTTTGGTGTGTTTCCTCCCTTTGTCTTGTCTCCTGGAGTCACCTGTTCTGACCTTCTCGGGTCCAGCAGTTCTCCGTCTGGTGATCGCAGTTCCTGGTAGGGGTGCTCTCTCTTCGTTGGGCGCTTCCATCTCGTCATCGCGGGTTATAGTGTCTTTTATTCTGGCATACCTTGGCGATGTGCCCCCGTTTCTCGCAATGCCGGCAAATGGCGTCGAGAAAATGGCAGTCTGCCTGGGGGTGATTGCTGCCGCAGCCGGCACACTGGAACCTCAACTTATGACCTCGTGGTTCCTGCCACTCCCGCGCTAATTGGAGGTGGTGGATCTCCTCCTCCTCTTCCTTGGTCTCTGAGAAGGAGTCAATGTCGCCGTGGTGTGTGGTTGTGTCTCGACAGTTGGTTTCTGGTCGCTTCTTGAGGATCAAAGTTGTCTCTCCAGCCACCGGTCGTGGCATGATGCTCGATTGTCACATCCGAGCCGCTGATTTCTTGGCCGCTTCAGCTGCAGTGGCCTCGGTGAGGGCATCAGCATGGGAGATGTCCCACTTTGCCATGATGCGGCTCTGGAGGACAGGGTCTCAGAGTCCTAGGATGATGCGATCTCACAGGGCCTCATCCAGGTCGGCAAACTCACACAGACCGCCCAGGTCTCATAGCGCCACCATGAAGTCGCCAAGCCCCTCACCCTCAGGTTGATCCCGCCAGTAGAAGTCATGCCGCCGGATAAGGATGGCCACGACAGGGGCGTAGTGACTTCGCAGTAGGGGCTCGAGGTCGCCGCACTCCATTGTCTTGACGTCCTCTGGTTTGGACAAGGCTTTGGCCATCTTGAACACTGCGGGCCCGCAGTGTGTGAGGAACACAGCTCGTTTCTTGTGGCCGTTGGCATCCTTGAGTTTGCTACTCTCGAGGAACGTTTGGAACCTATCAGTATAGGATTCCCAGTCCTTGGTAGCAGGGTTGAAGAGTGCGGGTGGCGAGTTGATGCCAGACATGCTGTCTGTTTCCGCATGCCGCTTCGCCACGTGCTGAGTGGTCTCCTTGTTTCACGATCCCATCCTCGTCACCAGTGTTAGATCTGGGGTGGATCGGTTCAAAGGAGACACGAGACCATTTAGTGAGTTCAGCTCTTTATTTAAGATAAGAACAGTTTGGGGAATACGAGCTGCGGCAGCCCTTCATATAGGGCTGGCTAGCGGCTCGGCGGCCAATGGCAGCGCTTTGAATCTCCCGCGATCGGCACAGCCAATTGCGGTAGATTCCCAGCGCTCCAATCACGGCCGAGGCTTCGACCAATCGGGTCGCTGTCCTTCCGGACCAATCAGTTGTGAGGGTTTGGAGTATGCTAATACAGCACAATGTCATTTATAACTTTATTTTTTCTGAGCAGCAAAACAATTTCTTCAAAAACATCAGTCAGAGTTTCCACATTTAACAGACATTGATTTGCAAATTTTTAAAAAAATCTGCTGAAAATGAAGCTTACTGCATTGAATGGTAGGTCTCTTTTAAAGATAATAACTTCTCCATCTGCTCTTCATTAACATAAATTATTGGAAATTTCTCTCCCAAAGAAGATGAGTCATCCAAAGGATCATCAGTCTTCAAAACAATTTATCTATTCTAAGTGAAAATGGAGCTAGAAAAATCTTCCTTGTAAGACTGGAGACTATTTTTAGTATTTGAAAGACTCTACTTAGTATAGACAGATCCCAGGTTAGAGCAATTTCATTTATTACTCATAATATCTAACTGCTTTTCACTCACTTAAAGATATAAAGATGTTAGCTGATTTATTTTTATCAGGCTTTTGAGCCTCCAACAATGGCCTAATAATCTGTGCATGTCTTGTTAAGGGGAAGAAGCAACTGAACTGCAAAAATCTAATTTTTGGGACTTGCTACAGTCCTGCCCACTGTCAAAAACTGTTTAAATTTGCTTGCCTTTACTCTTCTTTCTCCCATTCCTTCTTAATTCTTTATTTAGCCATACAGATACTAAACCAGAATTAGCAATACAGATACTGGATTTATACATCTTTACTGAAAGATAAGACCAATTCCATTTTGTGAAATTTAAGAATATTTTAACAAAAACATGATCAAGGGTGCTTATTAGCATTTGCATTTTACATAGTTTTAATTGGAGGGGGTTTTTTTCTATATAAATAGAAAACAAAATACAAATCTGATGGACTATTTTGTTCCAGCAAACCAAAGTATTTTACACATGAACAAAAATGAATAAAGTCATATTGAAGAACATCACTAAAGCAGCGTTTGGCTTCCAGAAATTCTTTGATAGTAATGCCATCAAATCACATTGATAATGTTGCATGAATGTGAAATACAGGTTTTCACATTTAGATACAAATGTGCTCCTTTATTTGCTTCCATATATGAAAGCATATAACCATATGGAATATATGGAAGGATCCTGGAAGGAGAGAGAAATAAAATAATTGGGAGGTCTATCTTTCAATCAAAGCTACAGTTTCCAAATAGTAGTCATTCGGGGAAGAGTTTTGAATGTTATTATTATGGTTGGTTGCACAGATATTAGATTGGATTTAGCATTTTTATCCACATATCAAGTCCTTGCCAAGAGTCTAGAACAGGAAAATATTTTCTGATGGTGTTACAGATATCATTTCAGGATGTAAGCTGTTCCAAGCAAAGCTGCCTTTTGCTATTGACTAATGGTGAGTTTGTCAATGTCAGCAGTTTTCCAAATGGTGCTCCAAGGTGTCTATTACTACTGATACTATTTTTGCTTTTTATTTTTATTTAAATAACACACTTAAACAACACATATTTATCATCTCTCAAGGGCTATAACTTTATAACTGTAAAGAGGACATCCGTATGTGAATCAGGATCAATTCCCATTACTGGAAAATAATATTCTGATTAGGAAATTCAAATAAATCTGATACTACACAATGCAACTGTCAGTCTCCAAGAAGTTTTCCTGACATCTTTTGCTGCTTGACTCTTGCCGGCTGCCATGGAAACAGGGGGAGGACTAATTTGGTGTTTGAGGAGGGAAGGGTGCTGGAGTGAGAAGATGTGTGAACTGAAATGGATGGGTCATTTTCCTGCTCACTGCGCAACTGCACACACCTATCTTTTCTAGGGCAAGGTCAACCATCTTGGCATATGCACCTCAGATTGGATGATCAGTTTGAACTCCTGGGGGAGGTAATTTGGGATAACTTTCAATATGTAATTTCCACACCTATTTTCCTCAGATCTTGCTTTCCTTTTGTCGCTATAATTTCAAATCCAGTAAAAATACTTTTCTCTATTTTAATGGAGTCTTAGGATTTCTTTATTTGTATTTTAATAAATGGAGGCATAGCAGACAGCAACTGTAAACAATTAATGGTCCTCTACTTTAAAGCATTTTTTCATGGGAGTTTCCCTTACCCCATACAACATTTAATTATATATAGCAAATGAGTTTAAGCCCTCAATATCATGGGGATATACATTAACTCAGTCTTTGAAGAGAAATATGTTTTGTCTCTCCAGAATACTTCTGGATCCATTGAAGGGATCCAGAAATAGCAAATATGTTGCTCCTTAAAGCACAAAATACTTTTTTTAAGTAAAAAAAAGTTATAAAATCTGAAGTTCACAACTAGGATCATCAAACTTATTATTTTCACTTTTTAAAAATAGGCTAATTTAAAACAAATGATTGTCACAGTAAGTCTCCAGCATGCAATATTTAACTAAAGGGAAATTATCATGCTAGCTTTTAACAAAATTGGTTCATTGCCAGGAATATCTGATATCTGTGTTTCAGTTCTGAAGATTCGTTTTTAACCAGAACTATCTGCTAACTGCATCTGTATAGAAAATAAAGCATAATTTGCTATCAAGAGAGTTGCCTTCTCCTGCTCTATTGCTCCAGGCAAAAATGCACCCTGACATCATTTGGAACCATTGTAGTTGTCAAATTATTCTTTTTGTAACATTTGTGAATGTACTATGTACTTTAATATGACTTACTAGCTGCAAAACTGAATGCTATTCATTTATGATCCATTCTGATATGCACACACCCTCAAAACAGGCTATGTAGTTTCAAAATTCAAAAGCCACTGGTAGCATCATAAGGACAATTGAAAACTAGCCTGTTTTAATTATATGCTATCTACCTTTTTCATGGGTACATGTAACTTTTGATTAAATGTTATTTTTAGAGATATATTACAGTTTTTCAGTAAACCAACCAACCTTCCTTCCTTTCTTCCTTCCCTCCCACCCTCCATAGTGGCCAAAGGAATTTCTACCTTGGTTGTCTTGTACCTATGATTTATATCTAAAGTATGATATATTCATTTTTATTAAATAATTGTCACTATTACTTCTGTTTGTAATGACCATTTTAGAAACCTTGTAAGCAATATAATTCACATATGTACTGAAGGAAAGAGACAAAAATAAAATTACAAAAACAGAAAAGTGATTTTAGAAATCATTTAAAAGTGTAAACAGCTTCTTGAGGGAAATTGATTTCATTTTGAACAAAGATGCTCCTTCAACCCTTTTAAAAAAGTATTTTTATCCCACTTTTATCACTTTATAAGTAATTCAAAGTAGCAAAGATACATAATACTTCTCCCTCCTATTTCCCCCAAAACTGCTTGATTTGAAAACATTAGATGTTTTCCAGGCAGCAAAAGTATGTGACAGCCTTTTAAATTGTAGTTAAGATAAGATCAAGGAGAATGTGGAGGAGGAGAAGACATTGAAAAGAGCAAAGAACACCCAGAAATGGGAACAACTATGCAACATGATGTATATTTACATGGAACTATGTCTACTAATGGACCGTTTGTTTTAATAAATTTACAGTTGACTATAGCCTTCTCAATCTGTTCATGGTATATCGTCATTCAGGCTTTAAGATAAGGCTGAGAAACTGAACTACCTTTCTCGTCTGCAATTGGAACACCAAAGCCAAGCCTCCTACTGTGTTCCCCTGAAAATAAGACCCTGTCTTTTATATATTTTTGCCACCAAAAAAGGCACCTGGTCTTATTTTCAGGTGATGTCATCTCAAGCTTGACTCCACTGACTAAACTCACTTGCGCACGTCAACCCTGACCTCCTTTTCACTGTCAGAGGCTTTCAGGAACTTATTCTGCAGCCGACAAGTCTTTCTTGAAGGCCTCTGCTACTGATAACAGAGCTCCAGATCAATCTGGAACTTTGTTATCAGCTACAAAGACCTTTAGGAAAGCCTTGCCAGCCTTGCTGGCTGCAGAAGAAATGGGCCAGCAAGGCAGGTGTCGGGGTTTGCAAGGCCTGGCTGTCCAAAGGTAAATAGTCCAAAGGTAAATAGTAGGGTTAACAACTGTCCAAAGGTAAATAGTAGGGTTAACACACACCCCATCTCTACCGTAGCTTAATTTTTACCTGTCCACTCTGGAGTGGCCAGGATTAGGGCTTATTTTGGAGGTAGGTTTTATATTGGCATCTGTGTAAAAATAAAACTTACTTTCAGGGTAGGTCGTACCTTTGAGGAAACAAGGTAACAATCAGTGATAACCTGAAGGGCTTGTGAGATGGGCCTCCCTCAAGTTTCTGTGAGCTAAATGAAGAAGGTAGATGGGAAGGATTAGCCCTGTGGAATGGAGGATTCCACCTCTTGTTCAGGAATATTGGCCAGAACAACATTCATTTCAAGAGCTGTGGTGGCGCAGTGATTAGAATGCAGTACTGCAGGCTACTTCTGCTGACTACCAATTGCCAGCAGTTTGGCAGTTCAAATCTCACCAGGCTCAAGATTGACTCAGCCTTCCATTCTTCCAAGGTCAGTAAAATGAGGACCAAGTTTGTCAGGGATAAACCATTTAGAGAGGGCTGTAAAATACTGTGATAGCTATTGCTATTTCATGTGCCTCAAAAAAGCAATAAAGAAACCAGCTTGCTTAGGTCATACCTAATATGAAGGAGCAATTTTAAAAGAGCCGATCATTTAAAATAAGTAAGTTCAGAACAAGATCTTCAACTTTCTATTTCTTAAACTGCTTTGCTTTTATACCTCTGCAAAATATTCTCTTCGGCAGAAGAGTACATTTTATCTACTTGTATGTAACTATTACAAACTGCATGAATTTATGAAGGGACCAGGGGGAAAGATACTGCCAGAAAACATGGATTTTGTTGATGACACAGTGTACATGAAAGCAAATAGTCAGGATTAGGTGTAACTTAGATCGGCCTTGAAGTATTGAGAGCTGATTAGAGAAGAAAAAAGGACTCTCTGAATACTGCTTAAAACATAGTTTTAAGTGCAATATGATCTGCCTGTCATTAACTGCATTAATTCCCTCATCTTCTACAACATGGATATACAACCTTTTGATTTGCCTGGGATCACTGAGTGAAGAAGAATTGTCTTGGCCCATGTATAAAATATATAATACAGGTAGCCCTCAACTTACAACAGTTCATTTAGTGACTGTTCAAAGTTACAACGGCACTGATAAAAGTGACATATGACCATTTTTCACATGACCATTCATGTCATGGTCACATGATCAAAATTCAGACACGTGGCAACTGACTTATATTTATGACGTATGCAGTTTTCCAGGGCCCAATGACCACCTTTTGTAAACTTCTGACAAAGAAAATTAATGGGAGAAGCCGCTTAACAACTGTAACACTGATTTAACAACTACAGTGATTCACTTAACAACTGTGGTAAGAAAGGTCATAAAATGGGACAAAGCTCACTTAACAAATGTCTCACTCAGCAACAAAAAATTGCAGTCATAAGTTGAGGACTATCTGTACAGTCAATTGTGGTCATATGTTGAGGACTATCTGTATAGTTAAAATCACTAAAAGTCACATAATGATTTTCAAAGTTTATTTGATTTGTGGGGCTACATTCTCCCTGTCCAGGGCCACGTGCAGCCTGGGGCCCAAAATTAGACACACCAGACCTATAAGAAGCAGAATTATTACCCTTTTAAGCACCAGCATTCATCAAGAATCTGCCAGGTCCCTTTATTGGTATTCTCAGAGAACCAAGAAAAAAAAGCATGTTAAAGCAGCATTTCAGGAAAATAATAATTTATTGGCTATGAAATTGTGGCTTCATCGCCATTTTTTAAATTGGCCAAATGTGATTGTTTCTTTTGAATTGTTCTCAAGTTCCCTTCCAGCTTCTCGGGAAAGTTCTCAAACCTGAACTTATCAACAACAAAGATCTGAACTTTGAAATAGGGATTTTTTGTACACCTGTGAGCCTGGTTGCAGATAGATTAAGGAGAAAAATGAAAAAGGACATAGTAATTACAGATGATTTCTCTCATCCTCCTCTGGCAGGATCTGATTTCCAAAATTTAAGATAATGGCATCATTTTGAGTAAAGTGGATTGGGCTGAGGAAGAATTAAACTAGAAAGAAGGGAAGGGAGATAAGAGAAGAAAGCAGCACACTGACTAAAGCATATTTCTATTATCAAGACCATAATGTAATAAAGTATTTCAATCAAAATGTGAAGGACAGCAAAAGAAATCCCACTGCAAATAGACTGAGGTCTAAATCATACTTTCAGTCAATTATAGCTAAAGAATTAGGGTTGCATGGTACTTTGGAACTTTAGATGATGTAGTCTACCTGATATTTATGAGCAATAAGATTTTTTCATAAAATTGACTGCTTCATTAATATCTAAACCCAACTTTTGCTTTTCTTCTAGTGTCCTATAGCATTATTGAAAATTATGGGTACTAGCTTTCCTTCATTGCCAATCTGCCGCGACTACGCAACATACGCATTTGAAGCGAAGCCACAGAGACCTGAAGGATGTCATTCCTCTTCATCAGAATAAACTCTGTATCATAATAATATGCGTGGTCTATGTAAAATGCTGTGAGGTGAAGCTCTACGCATTAAGCATGATTCATGTGATTGAGTTAATACAAATAATTATCATTACAAATGGTAACCATGGGTAATAAGGGTAATTAGGGATAATGAAGGGTAATGAGGAGAAATTATTATAAATATCGAATCCCAGGAAACTCAGGTTAGATCCAACTTTATTTTGTTTGCTTAACTATTATCTCGGACTCCTTGCGGAGGAAGGAATAAACAATAAGCTTTTGTGTTACTAAATACTGAAGCGAAGAGTGTCTTATTTTCTCCCTGCATTTGTGCCAAAGAGTAGCTGAGACAATCTTTATTTGGATAGATCCTGTCATTTTTTTTCAATGGAACTAAACAGAAATAAAGTATACTTCCATCCCCTTGTCTTACTTATTTACATCTCTAAAAGTCAACTGACAAAAACAGTGCTTGTTTTGGAAAATATGTAGCAAATAAATTTGTAGTAAGAAAGAAAGGTTAGAACAACAGGTCAACAAGATTTCTTGGGAGAAAAATATCCTGATTTGCAACCAATCTGGGGGGGGGGGGGAGAGAAGCACAGAGTAAATTCAGTTGAACTAAATACTACAATATGTGCATGTAGCTGTTAGTTAAATCTTTAATTTGCCATATCTTATCCAAAATAAGCATCTCATTTATCAAGGACTGCACTCCAAAAGCTAATGAAAAAAGCAACCATATTTTTATTTATTTTATTTTATCTCTCTTTAAATTACTTAAAGTTTCATTAAAACAGTGCATTAATTAAAATGACATATTTCATGAGTTTTTCAGTGAATTTCTTTTTACTGGAAAATAAATCCAATTATTAAAAAAAAAAACCCAGCAATTTTATTTCTCTCCATTTCAATTACATTGAATGTAGGACATACATAAATTCTTTTTGCAAAATCCATATTGATTTCATTCTTTGCATCTTTGCTTCATAAATTCTATTTTTTAGTCAACTTTTCCATCCATTGATTGGGAATGAAAATAAAAGTAATTTCCTGCTAAAAAGCTTCCCAACAAAGCAAAAATTCCTATAGTACAAATAGACAGGAGAGCCATGTGGTGACTTCTTCATCACCTCCGTTAACTGCTGTGACCCAACTTCCCCCACTACAATTCTCAAATCAGCTATCAATGGAATGATAGTGGAAGCAATGCTGCCTCCATTATTGCCAGCCTGCCCTCTTGCCTTTCCTAACTTGGGGGAGAGATATCATGGCAAGACCAAAGACGTCAGGAGAAATCCTCAGTGTGTTCAGCCAATAACAGAAAAGAAGCAGCTGTGCAACTCTTCTACAGGCATCCACCACAGCCTGGAAATAGGCTTCTCATCTGAGTTCTTTCAAAATATCACTAGCGCAGCTTTGTGGAGAAAAATAGATAGATGCTAGATGATGCTAGATGACAAATGATTGGGATATCTCCCAATGATAGATGATAGATAAATGGATGGATGGATGGATGGATGGAATGGGCAGATGGATGGACGAATGGGCGGGCAGACAGACAGACAGATGATATTTTAGATCATCAGTGTCATATCTCTGTCTGAATCTGAGGAGAAAGCTGTCTCCGTTGGCTGTGGAGGAGGTTGGCGAATGGCAAAGTCCAGCTGGGCAGAGCAGGAAGAGATAGAACAAGAGAGAGGGAGTTCAGAGGAAGAATCAGGCCCACCCCCTTTTCATCCTAGGGTGTGCAGGGAGGAACGGAGAAGAAAGCAATGTGGGTTGTGTGGCTTATGTGGGAGGAAAGAGCCCAGATTCCCTTCATTAGCCACAACTGGGAAGACAGTTGATAAGAAAGGCAGGCTGTGTGCAGCAGGCTGTTGGGAGCAAACGTGACTTTATCCTGTGTTGTTGTAGCTTATCTGTGTTCCTGGCATCTTCCCAACTGTGTGAGTTCTGCAATGCCTTCAAGTCTGAAATTCTTGCTCCTGCCCTGCCAAACTAATTATTTCAGTTTGGCTTGTTTGAACTTTAAGTTACAGTTTGTGTTGACCATGTTTTGGACTTAATTTTCTGTTGTCAAAGGCTGTTCCTGGAAGAGTTTTTCTTTCTGGAAGGTAACCTGGACATTGGGGGCAAAGTTGGAGATAATAAAGGGAGTCTTTTTGATTATCTGACTGTGTTGCCTTTTGCCACATTCTGGGTCATCACAATCAGTGACCCTCTGAAAAGATATATTTGAGACTGGGAAATGGATTAATCACATAGCAATGACTTGATAGATTGATTGGCAGTTTTATTCAGCAAGATTGCATCACTAGAAAGCAAATAAAATAAATACCAAAGCAGGGATTTCTTGACCAATTAAAAGGATGTGGTTAGAGACCTGGGAATATTGCAGAAGCTTCTCATAGAGGTAGAAATTTGATGAGCAGATAACATATTGATGGAAACTTGTACATCAAAAGATTCTCCTATGGAATATAATTTAAGTAGAAGAACATTTAATCATGCCAATTTTTTGTCTATAATCTGAGTTAGTGTAGTCCAGGCCAAGTTATGGATTGATAAAGCAACAAGCATTCTATGGGATGCTAAGGGCATTTTCACAAAACAACTATTATGATGCTCATGGTCAATCTGTAAAATCAAGCACAGGTTCAATATATTTGCCTTACAATTCCATCATACAACATCAGACCCCCAAAGCATTGGAAGGAGCTTCAAAATGTCCATTTTTCAAGTATCCTACAATTGATTGAGAAAAAGGAATTTGATTCCTGAATTATTTGTCACAAATCAACATGGATTTTATACTCATGACAGTCTAACAATGCTGCTAAGGTAACATTGCCTTATCTTAAAACAAAGGAAGCTTTTGAAAAAGAATACATTAGGGAAGAAAAACAAGCAGGTATGGTCATATGAATGGACATGAGATTTCAGTTCGGTATATAAATTTTTCATCCTTAACCTAAAAATACACAACCAGTTCCACAAATCTCATCCAGGACAAGATATTTGAGAAAAATTGTTTGATTATGTTGCACTCATTCTATGGTAATCTAGTTCATGGAATTGCTCTGTTAGTTCAGTAGAAAACCATAATATAAACAACATTAAGAGAAATTTAGTTGTAAATTCCTAGATACTGTAAACAGTTCTTGAGAATGACATGTGTAGCATTTAGAAGAAAGGTCTAAGGCCACAGTACATAATGGTGCTTTTGAGGACGTTATGTTACATTTTTATATTTCCCTATACCAGCATCATTTTTATCAGGTACACGATGCATTTCTTCTGCTTTCACTTGTTTAGATGTCCTCTTAGAACAAGGTCCATAGTTACCACTTTTTTCATTCCTTGTGCCGTTCTCAGGCTTATTCATCCACTTCTGTTTCCCATCCCTCCAATGTAATAATTAGAGACAGCGTGTTCCTGAACCTTGAACATACATCAGAACATTCAAGCATCACACATCTCTGATCCATGGCTCAGATAATCACACATCCTTTTCCAAGAGTGATTACTTTTTTATATAAAGGGAGCAGCATACAGAAAAGAACAAAGTAGATATTCTTCACTGAAAAAGAACAAGTGTACTTGTGTAAGATAGTTGCAACCTTTATTCAATCGAGTTTGAGCATTGCAAATTTGGCAGTTGTTTTTCTGATCTGCAACAATTACCTTCTCAAACCAATTTTGTTTTCCTCATCAAAAATGGTTCTTACGGTAATTGTGTGGGCTCAAAATCACACATGTTCATCATGCATATCAAGCAGAAATATACCTTTTTAGAATAACAAGAACTTGTTGAGAGGAGGGCAGATACTATTTTCCAGAACCTTTAGCACTGCAAAAAAAAAATGGCAATTGACAATACTGAAAAGAAAGCCTTGTTATTACCCCTTTGACCATACCTTGCCCTCCCTCCTTCCTATCTTTTCTCCTTTCCTTCCTGATCATTCGTGTGTATTGCAAAATGACACATTGGCAAATATCTCCAATGTGCTTCATGTTTTCTATAAAATACGCTCAGAGAATAATCAAGCAAAAAAGGAAAGCAATCTTGAAAGGACACGCTTTTAATAATATTAGTATGATCATTTTATTTATTTATTTGTTAAACATGTACAAGATAACAAGTATAAGTATGTATATAAACAAGATCAAAGGAAGTAAATACAGGTAAATGGGGACAGTAAGACAGGGACAATAGGCATGCTGGTATGCTTATGCACGCCCCCTTTAAGGACCTCTTAAGAATGGGGTGCGGTTCATGGTAGACAGTTTGAGGTTGAAGCTGTGGGGGGTTGAGGTTGTAACAACGGAGTTGTATTTTCTGCAATCAAGTTTGGAGCAGTTTACCTTGAGTTTGTATTCATTGTTTGCCTGTGTATTATTGCGATTGAAGACTGAAGAAATCGTTGACAGGCAAGATGTTATACCAGACAATTTTGTGAACTATGCTTATTGTAGATCAGACCACAGGAGACTCAGTTTACTTGGAATCAAAGGGTCATGGATGGAAAAGGACCTTGGAGTTCTAGTCCAACCCTCTTTCCCAGGACAGGAATCTTCACACTATCAAAGGCATCTTCATACCATCCCAGGCAAATGTCTGTCTTGGATCCCCTATGACTCTAAGAAGCAAGGTGGTCTATTGCTATGATAATTATAAAACTTCTCATTTCAAGCTTGGATCTTTTCAGTAAAATTTTGCTCATTAGCTCTTGAAGTATATTTTGGTTCTAAGGACAATAAATCCACCATATATTCTGTATGTTTATGTTGTGAATAAAAGTGCTCAAATAAAGATTATTAAAACCTTTAGAAAAGTGCAGGGTTCTGGCCATGCACTTCTGATTGGCTGATAATAGCGACATCTGATTGGTCCGTTCAGGAGAATCTGATTAGCTATTAGCGGGCCTCTTTCATTGGTTAAGGGAAATAATGCTTCCCGTTTCTTATTGGTTATTTGATCAGCACCTTGCCTATAAAAAGAGCTATTGCTGCCGTAGTTTTTGCTCTGTTCCACAATGTTAAATAAAGAAATGAAGTTCACTGTTCATCGTCTCGTCTCCACTTCTTGCGCCCATGCGCAGAACATAACACTGGTGACAAGGATGGGATTTGGAGACGTCAGAGCTGACTGAGCACTACAGAGCGCTAAACAGAGCACGTGGCTGAAGATGCACCAACGGCTGAACCGTGTCTAGCAGCGTCATACCACCCGCTCCATTCGACCCGGCACAAGAAGACTGGGACTCATATATGGACCGATTCCAGATGTTTCTGGAGATTAACAACTTGAAGGATGCCACTACCGGAAAGAAGCGAGTGGTATTCCTAACTCACTGCAGGCCGACCGTGTTTAAGATGGCCAAGGCACTTGCCAAACCGGCTGAGGTGAAGTCCATGGACTGGGACGTCCTCAAGCCCCTTCTACGCACTAACCGTACCAACGCTTGTTTGAAGACATAAATTTTATCAGAGAGACCAGCGGAAGGGAGAAAGCGTTGCAGATTTCATTGTAGACCTCCGGAATTTGGGAAGTCTGTGGGTTCGCCAACCTCGAAGAGGCCCTGAGAGACCGAATAGTTCTGGGATTAGATGCACCAGCTACACAAAGTAAGTGATGGCGAAAGGCGACATTAGCCTTACAGATGCCATCGCTGATGCTACTACAGCAGAAGCAACCAGGAAGTCGGCTGCACGAATGCGCCAACTCGCCGGCGAAATCTCGCCTCACCTGGAGGGACAGGCAATGACAGCCCACCACGAGGACCTCCAATCGTCATCAGAAAGTGATGAAGAAGAGGTCAACCAGCTCCAGTCTGAACGAGACCAATGCCGTCAACATAACCAGAGAGTGCAGTACCAATGCGCTGGTTGTGGGGCAAACCACTCACGATCAGACTGCAAATTCCTCGATGCACTCTGCCATGTGTGCGGGAAAAGAGGTCACATCGAAAGAGTCTGTAGAAGCAAGCAAGGATCCGGCCCACCTCAGAGGGGGACCAACTATCACCAGCCCACAGGAAGTCGTCCTGTGAATTGGGAATACTTAACCCACCAATGGAACAACCACTCCTACAAAAACAAACCACCAGCCCAGTCAACGAAACGAGAAGAGGCACACCAAACCATTACGATTGGTCACGCCTCATCATTAGACACCAAGAAGATCCGGGTGAAGGTCGCCATCGAAAACCAGCCCTGCATGATGGAAGTCGATTCAGGATCGTCCCTCTTGATGGTTTCCTGGAACCCCTTAAACAATTAATTCCCACCATCCAGCGGCAAGACCTCAGATTCCAAAGAATCATGGTCAAGGACTATCAGGGAAATCGAATTCCAGTCGTTGGATCTAGCAAAGTCTGTGTCTCATTTAAAAATCATACTGCATCCCTTCCACTAACCGTAGTCGACAGGGATCAGCCTAGTTTGTTAGGCCTCCAATGGTTCGCCCCACTTGGAATTGAAGTATCCGGCATTCACCGAACCAACAGCGATGACTGGGAAGAGGCCATCATCCGGGAGTTCCAGGACGTCTTTACAGATAAATTAGACGAGTACAAGGGGACCCCGATATCATTTAACCTTAACCCCGAAGTAGCTCCCATCCACCTTAAGCCTCGTTGAGTTCCATTTGCCCTTAAACCAAAGATTGAAGAGCAGCTTGATAAATTAATAGCCCAGGGTGTGTTAGAACCAACCGACTACGCTCCCTGGGAAACCCCAATCGTAACACCCATCAAGCCAGATGGATCGTTAAGAATTTGTGGGGACTACCGAGCCACCCTGAATCACGCCCTTCAGCAGAACGCTTACCCAGTACCGGTGGTACAACACCTTCTCCATTCCCTGGGGGGTGGAAAAGTCTTCACTAAATTGGATTTAGCACAGGCATACCAACAACTGCCTGTAGATAAAAAAAATGGCAGAGGCACAAATGATTGTTATGCACCAAGGTGCATTTAAGTGCAACTGACTCCAATTCGGAGTTAGCATAGCCCCAGGAATCTTTCAGAGCTTGATGGAGAGAATACTACAGGGTATAAAAGAGGTTGTACCTTATTTTGATGACGTTTTAATTGCTGCTCCGACTAGAGAAATACTAAGGCAGCGCCTGAGGTTAGTTCTCCAGAAATTTAAAGACTCTGGCCTTAAAGTAAAAAAAAATAAGTGTCAACTGTGTACGGATGAAGTAGAATTTTGGGGGTACTTAATTGATAAACAAGGCATTCACCCCACCGATAGCAAGCTTAGGGCAATCAAAAATGCCCCAAGGCCCAGAAATAAGACTGATCTCCAAGCTTCCCTGGGCCTTATCAATTTTTACAACATGTTCCTGCCCCACAAAGCGACAGTAGCCGAGCTCCTACATCGTCTGTTGGACAAAAAGGCAACCTGGGTCTGGGGACACCGAGAGGAACACGTGTTCCGACAAAAAACTTATTGACTTCAGGCGCTGTTTTGTTGCAGTATAATGAGACTTTGCCTTTAATGATTACATGTGATGCATCACCATTTGGAGTGGGTGCCATTTTGAGCCATGTGTTACCAAACGGTAGTGAAGCCCTTATTGCCTACTTTTCAAAAACGCAATCAAAACCTGAACGTAATTATACTCAAATCGATAAAGAGGCTCTTGCTGTCGTTTCTGCTGTTAAACGATTTTATGAATATATTTGTGGGCGAGTTTTTACTATAGTTACCGACCACAAACCTTTGCTGGGGATTATAGCGGGGGACAAGCCAACCCCTTATATATTATCTCCCAGAATGACTCGCTGGTCAGAATTCTTGGTTGCATATAATTATAAGCTGCAACACTGCCCAGGGAAAGCCATCCCCCATGCTGACGCACTAAGCCATGCATCACTTCCGGAAACCATTGACGACCCAGCTCCAACCATCACAATGCTCCAGATTGAGACACATCAATCACCACCACTGACAGCTCGAGATATCGCGATCGAAACCAAACGCGATCCCGCTTTGGCGCAAGTTCTTAGCTGGGTTGAGCGAGGATGGCCATTGGATCAAATCCCTGACAACTTCAGTCCTTTCAAGAATCGACAGACGGAACTGTTTTCCCAGAAAGGCTGCATAATTTGGGGGGATAGAGTCGTCGTCCCAGAGCGGCTGCAACGAGCAGTATTGAAAACCTTGCATGAAGGCCACCCCGGCATTGTGCGCATGAAGGCGCTCGCACGAAGCTACGCGTGGTGGCCGGGTGCCAACAAGCAAATCGAGGCCTGGGTAAAGACTTGTTGCAAATGCCAGGAAGTTAGCATTGCCCCACTGAAAGCAACCCCAACAGAGTGGGAAACACCCAGGGGACCATGGTCCCGTATTCATATTGACTTTGCGGGACCTACTAAAGAACACACATTCTTAGTAACGGTGGATGCCTACTCAAACTGGCTTGAAATCCATGAAATGAAAAGTACCACAACCGAATCCGTCATCAGGAAATTGGACAGATTATTCGCAACCCATGGACTGCCAGAAGTTCTGGTATCTGATAATGGCCCCCAGTTTACTGCACTTTCTTTTGAACAGTATTTGGCGGACCGTGGTATTCACCATGCGCTAACTTCGCCGGCGCATCCTGCGGCCAATGGAAGAGCCGAGCGCATGGTACAATTCGTCAAAAAGACCCTATATAAAATGGACTATGGCGATATCGAAGATAAGATTAACCGGATACCCTTTCTTCAACACATCACTCCACACAGCGTCACCAACAAGACTCCGGCTGAATTGTTAATGGGACGAAAACTCCGCTCCCACCTTGACCGACTACACCCATTGTACGAACCAGAAAAAACACACGGATCCAGTGGAAAATGCCGCAAATTCCAGATAGGCAACTTAGTCTTCGCTAGAAACTTTTCTGGCAATCCTTTGTGGGTTGAGGCAACTGTAATCCAAGTCACAGGACCCAGGTCGTACCAAGTAAAAAGTCGCGACTGAAGAATATGGAAGTGCCATATTGATCAGCTGCGTTCAAGGCTGCAACCTGGTTTCTGCGACTCCGGTAACTTCCAAACTGAGGGGGGAGGAGATGCCGAGGAGACCGAGTTCGAAACGGTAGAAAGTACGAGTGGAAGAAGTGAGCATTCGGACTTAACGCATAAAGAAGGATCAGAGAGGGTGGTGGACTTGCCTCAAAGAGACACCTCATCAGAGGCAAGCCCACAAAGGCTCGAGGACAACGAGGACATTAGCGGCACCGAGTTTTTAAATGAAGGACCGGAGGCACCCTACTCGTCAGAAAACGTCCTGCCCAAACAAGATTATAAACAAGTACTGGGGGGACAGCGAAAATCTAATAGACAATCTAAACAACCTGCCTACCTCAAAGATTACGTCACCGCACCCCTTAAATGGAACCCGCGAGGAAGGGGTGTTGTGAATTAATAAAAGTGCTTAAATAAAGATTATTAAAACCTTTAGAAAAGTGCAGGGTTCTGGCCATGCACTTCTGATTGGCCGATAATAGCGACATCTGATTGGTCCGTTCAGGAGAATCTGATTGGCTATTAGCGGGCCTCTTTCATTGGTTAAGGGAACTAACGCTTCCCGTTTCTTATTGGTTATTTGATCAGCAGCTTGCCTATAAAAAGGGCCATTGCTGCCATAGTTTTTGCTCTGTTCCACAATGTTAAATAAAGAGTTGAAGTTCACTGTTCATCGTCTTGTTTCCACTTCTTGCGCCCATGCGCAGAACATAACAGTTTAAGTAACTGGAAATAAACTCAGCAGTTTATGCTCAAAATTCATTTTGTTCCATAGGTCACAATTTTTTCAGATTATAAATAGCTTACTTTGTGGTCTGGGGATCACACTTAATCTTTGACTGCTTGAATGCAGTCTTCCCATACAACATTAAAGGCCAAACATAGTCCTCAATTTGGATAGCAAGCGAAAATTTCATTTCATTTACACTTAAATTTAAATGTATATAAAATTAAATTGACTCAGTATGGTTATTCTTCAGTTTCTCCTCAATCATGCATACAATATTTTCTAGCGTTATCAAATTATTATAATTTGGTAACCAGTTTTGGAAGTTTCTTGATACCATGGCCAAGCTTTCTGAAGGAATGAGTCTTTGGTTCTTCATTTTTATTGCATCGTGTATAAAATCTTATGCTGTATTTTTATATTAAACAATCCACTGTTTTGAATTACTATGGGTTTTTTTGGCAATTACTGATCAGCAAGCAATGTATATAATGCACTTCTCTACATATAAATTCAGAATCACAGATCAGATAAAATGCAAACAACATGTTTTAAATAAATATAAGCCTGCAGTTCATTTCTGTGAGTCCTCAGATAAAAATCCTCAGAACTGAGTGAGATGTACTCCTTCAGTGGATTTTGCAATTATTAAATTAAAAGTTGCTTGATGTCCATTAATTATCTTTTAAACTGTTATAGTTTTTATCTTTCATACATACCGAACAAATTATTGGAAACTTATCACACTCAAGTTTTGTACCCATAGAGATGTAAAATTCTTAACCGATATTTCTATTACAAAGCTTGAACTTTGATTCTATGGAAAAATATTTTATTCAGTTGCCACATGATGGCCCCCTCAACACAGGCTTGTATTTATACTCCTGTACTATATCATAGTCTCAGATATGAATCCAAATTTGGAAAATCATGTCACACAGCCTTTCCCACTCACCTTTGCATAACTCATATTCCTGACTTGTCTTCCTATCCTTGAATTTTATTTTATTTTTTAAGAAAAAAGAGAATCTACTGTCTGTTTTCTTCAATCTTATGACACAGTGAACAGTGACACAGTGAAGTATAAACCCCACAGGCTGAGCTGGCATGGCATGCTAGGTTTAAATGCAGTTGACTAGTCTGTACTTCAGTATTACAGAAACAAACCAAAATTTGGTACAATCAGTGCCCCAAGTCAAACTTTCAGTGCTAAACTCTGGTTTAATGAAGACTCATCTCACTTTTCCTTATAGACCCAGAGATTTATCACAGAGGGGCTGAGAGAAGCAGAGACAGTAGTGAGATTCAAAACTATCTATACAAATATATGGCAATCAATATTTCTTTAGCAGTTGCCAGTTTTAAAGTTCAACATTAAGCCAATGTATAATAAAGCAAAATTTCCCAGATTTATGCATAACATTGGTTCATGTATCTTCTAAATGTGTCATAATTCATCTGGAATGAAGAAAAGACGTTAATACTTTAGATGATTGAAAGAGCTAAAAGATGAATCAGTATCCCAAAGGATGTTAGTTTACACTTAGGCAAGCAATAAAACAATGCCTCACCAAAGTATCCCAAATTTTGAAATACTGACAAAAAAACTATTGTTCTAGTATATGATTCTCTTTTCTAACTAACATAGATTTTAGTAATTGTCATCACATATATTTAAAGGTTTTTTTTTAATTCAACATGGTAAGGAGCCTTGGTGGCACACTAATTAAAGTGCAGGCTGTACCCAGATCTGCAGTTCAATCCTGATGGTGAATCAGCCTTTCATTCTTCCGAGGTTGGAAAAATAAGGACCCAAATTGTTGAGGGTTGACTCTGTAAACTACTTAGAGAGAGCTGTAAAGCACCATGACTTAGTATATAAGTCTAAGCATTATTGATATTGCTATTTGATACTATGAAACCTGGCAGAAAGAGCTTTGGTGGAAGCAGAAGACAAAATGGAGTGACCCTGTCTTTCTTTTATCTGAAGGAAATTTTCCTGTTTGTGTTGAATGGTTCTCTAGGGTTTGATTTTCCAGTTTTGATGGTCTCCGCTTACTATGTTATCTAGATCAGGGATGTCCAGCTGACATTGCAAACTGCCCAGAGAGTGCTGTAAAGCACTATGGTGCAGTGTATAAGTCTAACTGCTGTTGCTATTACCAGGCTTTTAAATATTGTTTAAAATCCAATAATATTCAGATTTAGCCTGTTTGAAAGTCACCCTGTTTAAATCATCATTATGACAAAAAAGGATTTTATAAGGCTATCTGGAGAATATAATTTGTGATTACAAGTTTATGAATTGTTTCATTAGACAATAATACTGTTAGGCAAAATTTCTATATATTGGTTGGTTGGTTCTGCTGCAACAAAAGAATTTTTGCCTGTTTAACAGGTCAACAGAATTAGCATGTTCCAGATCCCACAGATTAAGTAACATGAAATCCAAGACATGATCCTTTTCTATTTTATACCAGACTTCAGGAATACTATTAGGTGCAAAATTCATATGACCTTCACTCTGGTCCTGTTTAAATGAGCGTTTAAAATATTTTTCGATTCCCAAGTCTTTGTCTAGAATAGTTTATAGACTCTTATTTTGGCTGTTTACTGAATTATTAATTTCATTGGACTTCTTTTTGCACAATATATTTTTCTACATTTATTGTGTTTTATAGCTGCATTTGGTAAGCTCTCAAAACTGTAAATGTTTGAAGTGGAGTACACTTTGAAGTTTATTCATTTCAAAAAATTGAATCCTATATTAGTAAGGAATGGAGTATTGATACCACAGCAGGAAATTCTATTGCAATACCTTAAAATGTTTAGGCATAATTCAGGTGAACACTTGGCAACTGCATTATAACTGTCTACTTTAGCAAACTTTTACAGATTAAATTGATGGAATTATATCAAGGTAACAAAATCTAACAAACAAGGCATGTAATTAAAAATTTATTCAAATAGAGCACTCTATCATTATCATCAGTGGTGGTATTCTACCGATTAGGCCTGGTTCTGGTATACCAGTAGCACCGAAGATCAGCAAGACCAAACCAGTTCTTTCTGAGAAGCTGCTGGAGCTGCTGTTGGGCCCACCCGCCCACCAAACCATGCCCACCAAACCAGTGGTCAACTTTTTTGAAACCACCACTGATTATCATCAATGGTATAAAAAATACTTGCTCAAATATATAGATGAAGCATGAAGAAACCAAAAGCTTGTTATGGAATGGGATGGTGAAAATGCATCTGTACATTCTTCAAAAGCAGCAATTAGTGATGTATAGATGTGACTAAATAATTAAATATCAGTTGCTGTTCTGATTTGTGCCACTTTGATAACATTTTTGTTAAACGTTATCTGATTCACAGTGATATGCAACCTTTTATATCAGAGATGTCACTTATTATGCATTATGTATTGCCTGATGCAAGATGCTTTTAGATATTCACCTTTAATCAGAAGGATTTGTGCAACCTGAAGAACTTTTGAGTTCTTCCTCAAAAGAGCTTTATGGTGGGAAAAAAATGGGAAAAATGGGAAAATATTGGAATTATACAAATGGAAGGCCTCTGATCATCCAATTGTTTGTTTTGCAAAGTTCATTCCTAGATCTTTGTGGATCTTTGTGATGATGAAGTGACATTCAGTCTTAGAACATGACTGGATGGCTGACTATCTGGCAAGTTTTCTAGCAATCGGGAAAAAAATACCATTTGAAGAATAGCCATTTTCTATCATTGCCCTGCCACCACTATCATCCTCATCAAACATACCACAGCCTTCATAACTGGCACAGGAAAGTACAAGAAGTTACAGGCTATCTAACTGTCCATAGGAGATACCCCTTTTCTCCAAAGATAAAAGAAAATCTGGAATTATATTATTGGCTGTTTGTGTATTAGAGAAGTAATGGCTTTACCGTTGTTTGGTTTTTGTCATAGATTCAGGCATGGGTAGAATGAATGGAGACAGTCTTAGTTGGTGAACTTTCAACTCTTTATTGCATAGTGACTTCTAACTTGTATAACAACAACTCTGCTTTATATAGGCAATGCTAATGTGAAATAACCAAAAGGAGCTTGTGAAACGCAAGCTCCAGTACCAATAAGAGTCCTTCGTTAAGGGCCAATCAGATTCTCAGAACCCGACCAATCCGATCTAGCCGCTTAACACCCAATCAGAAGTGCAGGGCCAGAACCCTGCATTTTACCCCAAGCTTGCCTTTATTTAACTATTTACATACATAACACCCCTTCCCCCTGGCTTCACAATTAGTTTGTGACTATGTAGTCCTTTAAATAGGATGGTTGTCTCTTGGGTCTGTCAGATTTTCTTTGGACTGGCTGCGTGCAGTCCCGTTGAGGTAGGGTGTTGTTTTGTGGTGGCTCAGCTTCTTGTTCTGGTGTGATTTCCCTTGGAGCGTACGATTCTTCTTCCTGCTCCATTTCCTGGGTTTCACTTGATTCATCGCTTTCCTGGAACAGGTTTCCTGGCATATCGTCATCTTCTCTTCCTTCCCCCCCCCTCAGTTTGGTCATTGGGAAGTTGTTGGCTAGCAGTTATAAGTCGTGACCGTAATTAGTCAATATGTCTTTTCCATAGTCTCTCATCAATACATTTTACAATATAGGATCTGGGCCCAGTCTCGCGTATTACCGTTGCTTCAATCCAAACTGGGTCACCCGATAAATTTCTTGCATAAACGGGGTCGCCTACCTTGAAGGTACGGTAGCGTCCGCTGGATCCTGGAGGTTTTTCTGGCTCATAAGCAGGGTGCAGTCGGTCGAGGCGGGAATGGAGTTTTCGCCCCATGAGAAGTTCAGCGGGAGTTCTGCCGGTTTCACTGTGCGGAGTAATGTGTTGTAGAAGTAGAATGCGGTTTATTTTTTCGTCAAGATTATCATAGTCCAGCTTTTGTAAAGTCGTTTTTACAAATTGTACCATGTGTTCCGCTCGGCCGTTGGTAGCAGGATGCGCCGGCGAGGTGAGCGCATGGCGGATGCCATTGTCAGCAAGGTACTGTTCAAACATTAGCGCTGTAAACTGTGGTCCGTTATCAGACACTAGGACGTCCGGCAATCCATGAGTTGCAAAGAGTCTATTGAGGACTTTAATGACTGCCTCGGAGGTTGTATTGGCCATTCGATGAATTTCTAACCAATTAGAGTATGCATCGACAGTCAACAGCAATGTCTGTCCTTTGATCGGCCCTGCGAAATCCAGGTGGATTCTGGACCAGGGTCCACGTGGCGTCTCCCATTCGGTCAGTGCAGCTTTTGGCGGTGCGTTGCTGGTTTGTTGGCATTTGGTGCAGGCCTTGACCCATTGCTCGATGTGTCGGTCCATGCCTGGCCACCAAGCATAGCTCCGTGCGAGTGCCTTCATTCACACGATCCCAGGATGTCCATCGTGCAAGATTTGTAACAGCGTCTTTTGGAGTCGTTCTGGGACGACGACTCTATCGCCCCAGATAACGCAGCCTTTTTGAGAAAAAAGTTCAGTCTGTCTTGTTTTAAAAGGTGCGAAGTCATCTGGGATCTGATCCAATGGCCATCCACGCTCTACCCAGCCTAGGACTCGTGCTAGGGTGTGGTCTCGTTTGGTCTCCCTTGCGATATCTCGAGCGGTCATAGGAGGCGAGTTGAGCGTTTCGATTTGTAACGCCGATACTGTTGGTGCCGGATCGTCGAGGGTCTCTGGTAGTGGTGCTCTGCTGAGTGCGTCGGCATGGGGAATGGCTTTCCCCGGTCGATGTAACAATCGATAATTATAAGCAGCTAGAAACTCTGACCATCGAGTCATTCTTGGGGACAATATATAGGGAGTTGGTTTGTCCCCAGCGATTATCCCCAATAAAGGTTTGTGGTCGGTTACAATTGTAAATGTCCTTCCATATACATACTCATGGAATTTTTTTACGGCTGACACAATTGCAAGAGCCTCCTTGTCTGTTTGTCCATAGTTACGTTCTGCATGGGAAAGAGTCTTCGAAAAGTATGCAACGGGAGCCTCGTTTCCATTAGGTAGTACATGGCTCAAAATAGCGCCCACCCCAAACAGTGAGGCATCACAAGTTATAACCAATGGTAATGTTTCATTATATTGCATAAGTACAGAATCAGATGTAAGTAAATTTTTTACATTTCTAAACGCTTTTTCTTCTCGGTAACCCCAAACCCACAATGCTTTCTTATCTAATAACCGGTGTAATGGTTCAGCCACAGTCTCCTTGTGCGGTAAAAACACATTGTAGAAATTGATAAGGCCTAAAAATGCTTGAAGATCAGTTTTGTTTCGAGGTCTGGGAGCATTTCTAATCGCCCTTAATTTACTCTCAGTTGGGTGAATACCCTGACTATCAATGCGATAACCTAGAAATTCAACACTGTCGGTATACAGATGACATTTATCCCTTTTTACTTTCAATCCCGCTTCTTGGAATTTTTTAAGCACACATTTTAAACGATTCTGCAGAATTTTTTTACTAGGAGCTGCAATTAACACGTCATCAAAATATGGAACCACGCCCTTGATTCCCTGTAACAATCGTTCCATTAAACCTTGGAATATTCCCGGGGCCACACTCACCCCGAACTGCAATCGGGTACATTTAAAAGCACCTCTGTGCGTTACTATTGTTTGGGCTTGGGCTGTTTTATCATCCACGGGCAATTGTTGATAGGCTTGAGCTAAATCTAGCTTAGCGAAAACCTTTCCACCTCCCAGGGAATGAAGGAGGTGCTGCACCACCGGCACTGGATACGCATTCTGTTGGAGGGCGTGGTTTAGAGTGGCCCGGTAGTCCCCACAGATTCGGATTGACCCATCTGGTTTAATGGGGGTTACAATAGGAGTTTCCCATGGGGAATGATCAAAGGATTGCAGTACCCCTTGTTTAATTAGTTTGTCAAGTTGTTCATCTATCTTGGCCTTAAGGGCGAACGGAACTCGATGGGGCTTTAAACGGATCGGGGCGACCTTAGGGTTGAGGCTGAACGAGATTGGGGTCCCCTTATACTCGGCCAGACGGTCTGCGAAGACATCGCTGAATTCAGACATAAGATCCTCCTCCCACTCGCAATCACCGACTCGGTTCATGCCAGCTAGTTCGATGCCGAGTGGCGCAAACCATTGGAGGCCCAACAAACTAGGCCTGTCCCTGTCGATGATCGTTAGAGGTAAGTATGCCGTATGCTTTTTAAACAAGACGCGGACTCGACAAGACCCGACCACAGGGATTCAATTCCCTTGGTAATCTTTAAGGATAAGGCGTTGCATTCGAAGGTCTTGGTGTTGGATGGTAGGAATGAGCTGCTTTAATGTCTTCCACGACATCATCGAGAGGGACGATCCCGAATCAACCTCCATGTGGCAGGGTTGGTTCTCTATGGCTACTGTAACTCGAATCTTCTTACCGTCCAGGGCCGAGGCCTGACCTATAGTGATAGTATGGTGAGCCTCTTCTTTCTGCAACGCTCAATATCTGTAGGAGTGGTTTGCTGGGTTTCGCCTTACAGGACGGTTTCCTGCCGATTGGCGAAAGTTGGTTCCCTTTGAAGCCGGGCTTGGTCCCGATAAACTGCGACAGACTCGACCGATGTGGCCTTGTTTCCCGCACTCGTGGCAGAGTGCGTCGCGGAATTTGCAGTCTGCCCTAGGATGGTTTGCCCCGCAGCCAGCGCAAGGGCGTGAGGTTTTAGGACGAGGGTCCCGGTCGGAACGCAGTCGATGGACCCCTTCTTCGTCGCTGTCTGACGACGAAGAGAGGTCCTCGTAGTGCGTTGTTGCCAACTGCCCTTCTGAGCTGGGTGAGATGTCGCCTGTCCGTGGGTTTGTGGGGTTTCGGCTTCGCCGTAGCTGCGCCGCTGACTTTTTTGTTGCCTCAGCGGCGGTGGCTTCGGCGATGGCGTCAACAAGGCCGATGTCGCCCTTCGCCATTATCTTGCTCTGCACGTTTGGTGCATCTAATCCCAGAATTAGGCGGTCTCTCAATGCTTCATCTAAGTCTGCGAACCCGCAGAGGCCTCCCAAGTGTCGGAGGTCTGCCACGAAGTCAGCCACGCTCTCTCCTTTTTGTTGGTTTCGTTGATAGAACTCATGGCGTCTCACGAGTGTGGGTACGGTTGGCGCGTAATGGTCTCTCAGGAGAGGTTCGAGGTCGTCTTATTGCTTATTGCTTTCACTTCTCGAGGCTTTGCGAGGGCTTTAGCCATTTTAAAGACAGCCGGGCCGCAGTATGTCAGGAACAGCGCCCGCTTCTTGGCTGGTGTGGCGTCCTTCAGGTTGTTCGTTCCAAGGAACATCTGAAAGCGATCCATGTAGGATTTCCAATCCTCTTGGGATGGATCGTACGGAGCGGGTGGAACGATGCCGCCGGACATGGCTTCCGTTGGTGGCGCCGTTTTTTACACGTGCTCTATTTTTCTTCCAAGTTCCTTAATATCAGATGTCTCCAAATCCCATCCTCGTCGCCAGTGTCATAGATTCAGGCATGGGTAGAATGAATGGAGACAGTCTTCGTTGGTGAACTTTCAACTCTTTATTGCATAGTGACTTCTAACTTGTATAACAACAACTCTGCTTTATATAGGCAATGCTAATGTGAAATAACCAATAGGAGCTTGTGAAACACTAGCTCCAGTACCAATAAGAGTCCTTCATTAAGGGCCAATCAGATTCTCAGAACCCGACCAATCCGATCTAGCCACTTAACACCCAATCAGAAGCGCAGGGCCAGAACCCTGCATTTTACCCCAAGCTTGCCTTTATTTAACTATTTACATACATAACAGTTTTCATACACATTTTATAGATCAGCCACTATACCCTCCTCACCAGAAGCAACAACAACTAAGACCCAGAGAGTAATACTTTTTGTTCTCCTCTGGCAGTTTCCAAACATATTACAACTTTTGAATAATCATTGCTTGTATTTATGGATATATTCTCATTTGTTTTTCATTGTCTTGAAGGCCTGTAAAAAGCAGGAACATTATATTGCTTTCTGGCTTGTCTAGATAATCTGTGAAAACAAACACTGAAAATATTAGGGATTTTTTAATTTAAAAAAATGATATACCTCCTATTTCAGAAGTTGGGCAATACTACTTTGGTAATGTTTATTACATTTTGAAAAATTGACACTAAACCTTACTTCCATTATTTTCATCATATCCATTACTTCCAATGCTTTTCTTGAACCCTGAAGAAATAAAAATATACCTTTCTTACCTAAGATTTTAGGCACTGAGTTATTCTAAAAGATTTTTGTATTAACTTTAAAATGGGATAGGCTTATTGGTTTATGACACATTGGCCTTCTGTCTCTCTCAAGCATTTTCTTCCACAACTTTTGTTGTCTTCTCCCACATTGCTGGGAACAACTTATTTAGGATCACCAACTACTTTATTGCAAGAAAAAAAATATCTCTGTATCAATTTACTCATCAGGAGAGAAGTGGCAACTTCCTTTGCTTTTTTGTCAATATGGTAGGCGATGTGCTAAAATGAAAATCTTTTCAGAATGAGAGGCGGATTCAATAAATAAAACTATGCCTTCATTCTGTACATCAAGGTTAGGGAATTATCACTCATGAGAAACTGGCTAATCTTTAACAGAACATTGTCTCTCTAAATCCAATCCACCTCTCAAAGCTTTCATCATAAAATATCACACTGAATTCTCCTTCAAAAAGAAAAAAAAAGAATATTTACCTTTCCTATGGGCACATAAGGTCTGCAAAATACTGTTTTCAAATTAAGTCTGGCTGAAGACAGAAGTGTTTATATGAAAGATACCTTTTTGTGAATATCCATTCATAAGAGGCATTTTTCTTTTTCAGAAGATCTTGACTGAAGATTACTTTTGAAATCATGCTTGTTCTTTTTGTACTTTTTTAAGAGGCACATACGGAAACAGGAAAAAAGAAAAAAAAGAATTGAGAACATAATTCAGAAAATGTTCCCTCAGCCACTCATGATGGGTCGGGCCTTGATACTTATGGTACCATAAGAGCCATGGTGGCACAGTAGCTAAAATGCAGTATTGCAGGTTTAACTCATTGCTCACTCCAGAAATTCAATTCTGACCCAAGGTTGGCTCAGCCTTCCATTCTTCTGAGGTCAGTAAAATAAGGACCCAGATTGTTGGGGATTGACTCTGTAAACTGCTTAGAGAGGGCTGTAAAGCATCATGACTTGGTATATAAGTCTAGGTATTATTGCTATTGCTATTTGACACTATGGCACCTGGCAGAAAGAACTTTGGTGGAAGCAGAAGACAAAATGGACTGGACTCGTCTTTCTTTTATCAGAGAGATAATTTCCTGTTCCTGTTGAATGGTTCTCTGGGGTTTGATTTTCTACAGTTTTGATGGTCTCCACTTACTACAGTATCTAAATCAGGGGTGTTCAGCCATGTCATCTTTAAGATTTGTGGATTTCAATTTCAACTGCCATGGTTGGCTAGGAAATTTGGGAGTTGAAGTCCACAGGTCTTAAAGCTGGGCACACCTTTCCTAGATTGTAAGTTCCCCCCTCCCTTTTTTCTGCTTTGTCTATCCCATGCCCTTAATGAAGTTAAAGTAAATGTTTCCCTTGTCCAGTTGTTTACAACTCTAGGAGGCAGTGCTCATCTCCATTTCTTAACTGAGGAAGCCAGATTTATCTGAAGACACCTCCATGGTCATGTGGCTGGCATGACTATATGCCATGGTGCATGGAACACTGTTACCGTCCCACCTTCTCTCTCTATGTACTCGCATTTGCATGCTTACAAACTGCTGGATGGTCAACTTAAATAGCTCTCTCTAGTTACAGTCAGCATCACTGTCTGGCCCTTACTATCTTGCAGTCTTGACAAGTCCATGCTTTTGGACTCATTTCTCCACAGATACAACACAACACAAGCGCTGCAAACAAAATGGATGAGGGAGTCATTTAAAAATAGCAGTAAAGTTTCCAAAGGAAGCTGGCATTCATTTTTTTTCAGGCCATGAGAAATGGGGAGAAGAGAAGAAATTAAAAGGATCAGTTCTTATAGAAGCCTCAGCCAAAAGAAGGGAAGGAAATGAATCAACAGCATGAAAAAAGGTGATTTGTTCAGGATATATAAAGCGTATTTATATTTAGATGAAAATGCCTAGATAAATAATAGTAATAACAACAATAACAACAATCTGTAAGCCACCCAGATAATAATGATAATCTTGGGTGCGATTCAAAACAACTGGAGCACCACCTGAACACCATTGACATTGACAAATTCACCATCAGTCAATTGCAAAAGGCAGCTTTACTCGGAACAGCCTGCAACGATACCTCTACCATCAGATATCAACATCTGCTTATCCCAGGTCCTTGGGAAGAATGCAAAAGGTGGTTAAAAACCCAAATCCAGTTTTTTTACATCTGGCTATGTGATGAACCATAATTCATAAGCCACCCAGAGTCGCCTTATAAGGGAGATGGACAGCATAAAAATGGACAGTATAAAAAAGTGTTACAATTTGCAAGACTATTAGAAGAACTAAAACATTAAAATATTTAATCTTTTATTTTTTTATATCCCTCCACCCAAGAAAATACATTATGATTGAAAAATGGGGAGGAATAAATCCCTGTAACCTTTTTCACTCACTCAATTTCCAGCAGTTGTTTTACACACACACACACACACAAACACTGGGGAATGGAATTAGAGATTAGAAGAGTAATACAGCCTATTACATTGGTAAATGTACTTAGACATAAGACAGTACTGTGGTAATTACGTGTTCAGCAGAGTGATGGCATGAGAGAGAGAAATGGTTTTGTGTCTAGTTAGTGGTGTCCTGAGGGGAGAAGTTGAAACATTTTATGTCCAGGATGTGAAAGGTAAATATTTTCTCATCCCTCTTCCTGACACATGCAGTATACAGGTCCTCAGTGGAAGATAGGCTGGTTGCAAGTGTTTTTTTGTTTTTTTTCCTGCAGTCCTATCTGTTGAAGGCTGTACTTAACTTGTTTGGTTTCTGTATCAAACCAGATAGTTACAGAAGTATAAAGGACAGACTCAATAATTCCCCTGTAAAACTGTGTCAACAACTCCTGGGGCAATCTGAACTTTCTGAGCTGATGCAGGAAGAGCATCCTTTGATGTGCCTTTTAAAATATGGTTTTAATGTTAGGTATCCATTTCAAATCCTTGGGGATATATTGTTTAATATTGTAAGAGGTGGTAGAATAGGAGGGCTTTAATGTACACAGTTCATCAAGATTTTTTTTTTCTTGCCTTCAAATGAAGCTCTATAATCTACTGAAAGGATTTTCTCTCTCTCTCAAAACTTATGAATATTCAAAATTAGTATCCCCAACTAATGGTCATCATTGTGACTTCCAAACGTTTGATTTTCCATGAAGCCAAATAATCCTTTTTTTGAATCAAAATCATTACAAGAAAAAGTCTGGCATATAATCTCCATGCCAACTTTTATCCACAAGATGGAAATCACAAGCCACTATCAAAATCTGCAATCCTTTTTCCAGTAAGAAAATAAATCAGTTGCGATATGCAGAAACTCTTACGTAAGTGTAAAAATATTGATAAGTAAAGCAGGCTTTACACAAGATTATATTTTGGGGAGACATTGGAAGCATTATACAAATTGTTATAAATTGTATTATCAATGATGCTTATAATAATAGTAAACACCAAATATGAGTAATTCTACATTTTCACTGTTTTGTTGCACACACTGTGTGGTTATATTTCTAATCACATTCATGTGCTTTTGGGAAGACTTGCAATTACGTTTTTTTCTTTAAATATGTTTCCTGAAGTTACTTTTAATGGTCAAGGAAAGATATCTTTTATGCCTTAACAATTATCTGGAAGATCTGTAAAGGGCAAAAACTGATCAGAATATGAGCCTTCTTACCCATTATAATTGTATTCAAACAAATGATAGAATATCTGATGTGTTTTGCTACTAGAACACATTAGATTTGCATTACACGTTAGATTTGTATTAATTTTTTAAGCTTTTAAAAAAGATGCAAATAAATGTCTTCAACAATTGGACTATATACAATAATTCTTCTGAAAAATAAAAACTATTATTCAACTTTAATATAAATGTCCATTAAAGAAGCATACTATTATTATATATGGTAAACTAATAATTTATCTTGTTATCTTTGCTCTTCATTTGGGATTCAAAATCTTTCATAATGAGTTAAAAAAACTGAGATATCTGGTGAAAGAATTAATTCTTAGCCAGTGATTCATAACATCAAATATGCATTTTAGCCTCATAAAAATTCTTCCAGGACACTGCCAAGAGAAGAAAGTTTTATATATCTGGTTGAAGCCAAGGCTACATCTTAAATTAGGTGCATCCTGTTTGGAGAAGGGGGGAACAGTTGTCCAACGTTGCTTAACATATCTTGTATATTTGGCAAATGTCAGGAGGAGGAGGAGGGGGGAAGGGGAAGGGGGAGGGGGGAAGGGGAAGGGGAAGGGGGAGGGAGGAAGGGGAGGAGGAGGAGGAGGAGAAGGAGAAGGAGAAGAAGAGGAGGAGGAGGAGGAGGAGGAGGAGGAAGAGGAAGAGGAAGAGGAAGAGGAAGAAGAAGAAGAAGAAGAAGAAGAAGAAGAAGAAGAAGAAGAAGAAGAAGAAGAAGAAGAA
Organism: Hydrophis major; assembly: GCA_033807585.1. Taxonomy (NCBI): domain Eukaryota; kingdom Metazoa; phylum Chordata; class Lepidosauria; order Squamata; family Elapidae; genus Hydrophis; species Hydrophis major. The sequence continues at coordinate 170,851,798 of CM066330.1, forward strand.
GAAGAAGAAGAAGAAGAATTGAACTCTATAGAGAAAAGATATGGGAAAATGTTCCCCTTATGTTCAGGAGTTTAGAAGGACATTTGCTGGAGATACCTTAATCTGGACTCCTATAGTGAGTAGAAAGACTTAGTGACCTGATGTCCTTTACACAATTTTAGTTAAATAATTGAAGAATTATTGTCCAATTCTATTACAGGAATTACTTGCAATCTATTCCCCTTCTTATTAACTCATGATTTCCATATTTGGGGTTTGTGTGTGTTTATATCTCATATTAGCAATATATTTAGGGAATTCGTTGCTAATTTAACTTTTTACTATGTTTTAACTAGCAAAATTGCCAGGAATCTATAAGGGACATTTCTCAGCATCTCTTCCTGAATTCCAAAAAAAATATTGTCTAAGCATCAAACTGAAATAAATGCCATTGCTTTTCGCAAAATCATAAAGTATTCCTTGGGCATGCCTCAGAAGAATAAAAAAGAAATATTTTCATTGGCTCATACATAAACTTTGGATTTTTTTTTTTTTTTAAATCATGGCACACTCAATTTCCTGATCAGGGTTCTTCTTTCATTGGAGCAGCACATTTATAACTGAAGAGATTCTGATCTATTCCTTTTTTATGGGTCTATCTATAATACTTCCCAAAATACTACAACTCTGTGCAATAGCAACTTGCTGTTTCCATTCACTTTGCCTTGGCTATATCAGATTAGAATAGCAGCAATTAAATTACATGCACCATCATTTTAATATTCCACAATGGCCTAAGGAGACCTCATATAGGATAGCATCTGGCCTGATTAGAGCTGATTTATTTTTTTCCGGAAGAGACATTAGGGTAAGTAGCAACAGACTGGATGGTGGAACATTAGCAGCTGCCAATCTTAAAAAGTAATTCATTTGAGGAGACCAATGTGAGAACACATGTCCCATAATGCATGGATTAAGTTATGTGTGCACCTATTAAAAGGCTTTCAAAACCACACCCATATACGAATTTCAAATTGCACGATTTCTTCTCCAGAATCTGAATGTTTCGTTAATGCTGTGCTGAATGTCCAAACTATTTTTTTATAATGGTCTACAATAGCGTAATTTCTATGATATTGTGAATTTAATTGGACTCAAATTAGATGCTAATTTAAAGCCATAGTAAATCCTAAACAATAGTCGAACTTGGATGAATGCGTACAATAGTCAAGTTTTTTGATGTTCCTTTTTAGATATCCTTTTTGTTTGAAGTCTGTGAGGTAGACTTCAATTCACCACAGTGTGAGTTTTCACTTGACAGAGATAACTTGATGTGGAGGTGATTTATTCGTACTTATTTCCTGTATTCTTACTCATGTTTCTACTTATACCTATTACCTTGTAAGCGATCGACAAATCAAATGAATAAAATAAAATAAATAAATAAATATACATTACAATGAATAAAATAAAATAAATAAATAAATATACATTACCTTTGCTTAGGTTCTCTGTACCCCATTGCAGACTTAATTGGCACATCAATAACTGGAGGGATTTCTTACATGCTTGTGCATGTAAAATCCTCTATTTCCAGCTATGTCACAGGAGACATCAGAAGTGAGAGACCACATTGCTCTGAGAACGGCTTCAAAAGGCTGCTTTACACAACCTTTCAACAACTCAAAGCAACCCTTCAAAGTTTTGCTTTGGTCTACTAATTGGTTCTGATTTTATTTCTCCAAATTTATATAGCTGCCCATGTCATAAAAAAGTGATTCCGGATGGTGTACAACAGAGTTTTAAAAAACCAAGAGTTTACAAAAAAAAAAAAAAACAATTATTCAACACATTAAAAACTATATAATGCAACTTAAAAAAACAATGGGTAAGGAGATGTTAATAATAATAGAGTCATCTTACTAATTTGCCAGTTCTCTGCGGTCCCCAGACTTGAGGGCAGAAATAAATCTTGAGGGCCCTCTGGAAAATCAGGAATGATGGTGCCAACCTAACTTGAGGAGGGAGGACATTCATAATGTGGCTACCATGCCCAGGAATACAAGACCTCTGAGCCCCCTTCCATCTCTTTTATTTTGTTAAGGCTTAGGCTTCCCTAAGACCTGATAAAACCTGATAAAGATACTTGAAAGGCTGTAGAGGAAAGAGGTGGGCAATTTATTCTCCATAGCACCCAAAAGCAGGACAAAAAGTAATGGATAGGTATCCTATCAACTGTGTTGTTATTCTGAATTATATAAATCAATATTATAATATGCATTTTGTAGACTTGGGACATGGTGGGTGCCATGCCCAGGAAGGCCTGTCATTTGGGACTCACTAAATGTAAGCTCCATAAAAAAAACCCATAATATGCCCTCTCTATTAGATCTCGTGGGTCTGAAAAATGTAATTGGGCAGAGGGGACCCCAGAAATAATCCAGTTGCATGCTATGTGGGGCTGAGATTATTGTCTTCAAGCCTCCCACCCTCCCCAAAAATAAACCCTAAGGAGAAAACAGGCAGCTAAACAGTACTATAATTAATATAAATTAGTGTTTGTATCATTTGTCCACTAAGTTCACCGAAGAATCATAAACAGCCCTTCATCTGTCTGAAAGTTATAACCAAGAGTTAAAACAAATTTTCCCATCGACATCTGCTCCCGCAATTTTATTTAATGTTGCGCTGCAAACATCTATAATGTTTTGCACGTGTTTTTCATCATTTGCACAGTGAATATTCAAATTAAGTTAATGCAATTTAAGTATTCTCTTAAGTCCTTTGGTCCCAGCAGAGCTATTAATACATTAGAATGATTATGGTCAGCTGATTGAAAGAAAAGTAAGAATGAAAGGTTTCTAGGCTGTTTAGAGGTATCTGGACCTTTATCCCTTGCCAGCACTCCAAACTGCTCATTGGTTGAGGCACCAGCCATTTTGAAGAGATTTGCCAATGTTTGAAGACCTGCTGTTGACTTTTTGGCAACCTGTTTCTCTGTTGATACCTTCTCAACTCTTAGTAGCTTTTTAGCTTGCTTTCTTTCTTCTTTGTTCTGTCTTATCAACTTTTCTTCTTTTTGATACTGTTTTCTTGATTTTCTTTGGCCGTGTTATGCATGTGGATTAATTAGAGAAGGCAATGATGCTAGGAAGGGTTAGCGGACAAAGAAGAAATGGCAAGCAACAAACAGGCTGGCTTGATAACATCAAATCTAATGCAAAGTTGGACATCCAACCATTCAAAGAAGCTGTGCTGGAGAGGGTAGCATGGAGAACAAATCGTTAAAAACAACAAAATTTGTTCTCTAGCCAAACCCATTTTTCAAGGGCTATTCTTGAGTAATGTCAAATGTGGGCCTGAAAGAAGAGAATGGTGTTACCAGACAACATTCAATGTTCCTGTCACACCTGGTCTGAAATCTTAACCATTGTATCGCACTTCAGTAAAATACAGGTAGTCCTTGACTTACAGCCATTTGTTTAGTGACCATTCAAAGTTACAATGGCACTGAAAAAAGTGACTTATGAACATTTTCACACTTGCAACCATTGGAGCATCCCCATAGTCACCTGATCAAAACTTGGATGGTTAGCAAAAGGTTCATATTTATGACTGGGCTCATGTGATCATCTTTTTCAACCTTCTGACATGACAAGCAAAGTCAATGGAGAAGATAGATTCACTTTAAAGCCATAACTTAACTTCAATGATTCATTTAACAACTGTGGCAAGAAAGGTTGTAAAATGGAGCAAAATTATCTTAACAACTATCTTGCCTAGCAATAGAAAATTTGGGCTCAATTATGGTCATAAGTCAAGGACTACCTGTATGTGCACATTTTCCCCCACTGTAAGACAAATGAAAGACATAATGTTTTTCTGAAGACATTTATGTTCCACTGTAGTGGTTAATGGAAGTTCTATTAGAGGTTATTAAAATCCTATTTTAAGTTATGCAGCAAGTGATCAGTTGATCAACAGAGTCACCTAACTACATAAAAAAATTCAGGTTCATGATAATGATAAACTAGTATTTAAATGGAAAAGTGCCAAATCCTAATATTTGTGTAATTTATATTTGTCATTTTAATAAATGAACATAACACAAAAATTCTTCTTGACTTCAATGAGTGACATCACAATATGCAAACATCCTATTATTTTAGGAAAATTTGAATTACTTATATAGTAATAGTTACAAAGCTATAATGCGAAAAACTTGCAGATTAAGGTTGACAAATGTTGGGACTGTTATGAAAAAAGATCATCCAGGTGTCGATGAGAAAGAAATGTGGATGCATAGGTGGTATATGCATACCTGACTTCATTTAGATTAGAGGTGTCAAACTTGCATCATCACAGCAGTGTCATCTGATGTATCGCATCTTATTTTCCACTTTGCTAAACAGGACGCAGTCATGGCCAGCATGTGACGCATCCAGCCTGCAGGCCATGAGTTTAACATCCCTGGTTTAGAAGGAAATAGCTATCATTGTGTATCAAACTAATTGATTGTATGCCAATCAATTAGTTAGAATTTGTAGATTTTATTCAGATTTGATAAACTTACTCCATGTGGATTTTTCTTACATTTTATTTCTGTTATAATTGCTACCAGTTTTCTGCAGATTTGATTGGTCACTAGAACAGTAATGTTGCTGCAAACAAACATAACCATGCAGCCCCAAAGAGAGCAAAATGATTTGTAGTTAAAGATTGTTAAGAATGAAAGAGACTCAGTAGACCAGGGGTCTCCAACCTTGACAGCTTTAAGACTTGTGGACTTCAACTCCCAGAATTCCTCCTCCAGTCATGTTAGCTCAGGAATTCTGGGAGTTAAAGTCCATAAGTCTTCCAGTTGCCAAGGTTGGAAACCCCTGTAGTAGGCTTGGGATCTTCAGTGCTTCCATTTTGAGCTGCACTGCTAGGCTAGAATATCAGTACATGAGACTAAACTCACATAATGACTGTGAAACAAAGAGCATTGTATGTAACCCCTTTATAAAAGTGCATTAATACATATCTGTACTAAAATAGTGAAAGGTGTTTGGAAGATGAAACTGGAGAAATTATTTTTAAATTATTTTCTTTTGTATATGAACATTTGTATAATTTGTATAATAAAGTCAAATTAAAAAGTTTTGTTTTCTAAAAGTTTTGATGAATTGTATCCTAAAACGCTTCATAGCACAGAAGTGTTTTAGGATACAATTCATCAAAACTTTTAGAAAACAAAACTTTTTAATTTGACTTGGAAGTCAACTGAAAGCACAACTATAAAAATAAACTTGAATCAAAATCCATTGTTTAGTTTAGTCTAAGTGGACTTCTTTACAAAAGAGTTATTTATGAGTCTTGGTGGCACAGTGATTCAAATGCAGTAGTACAGGGCTAACTCATTGCTCACTTCAGGAGTTCAATTCTGAGTAGCTCAGAGTTGACTCAGCCTTCCATCCTTCTGAGGTCGGTAAAATGAGGACCCAGAATGTTGGGGGCAATATACTGACTCTGTAAAACTGCTTAGAGAGGGCTGTAAAACACTGTGAAATGGTATAAAAGTCTAAGTGCTATTGCTATTTAAATGAAATACAAGAAATACCACAAAAGAGTTCTTCATAAACATATTTATTAACCAACAAAGAATCAATCAACTTGATTCATAAATTAAAAATAAAAAAATCACAAAATGAGGGCATATTAATGCAGACAATAGATTAAAACTGTCAACTAAATGTAATAATTATTAACATAATTATTAAATAATTATTTAGCATAACATAGATAGAGAAGCAATGATAAATCTCTTACTAATTTGCAGTTTTCTTAGTATTCAAAAAATTGATTTAAAATTAATCTTCTGAAATTTATTTATTTGTTAAATTTATTTGTTGCCCACCTTGCCATGGGGGTACTCTGGGTGGCTCACAAGAACAAAATGGGGAAAAAATAATTAAAATGTAAAAAAGAGCCAATAATAAAGGAATGAAACAATAAAATTAAAATGAAAGTACAATGAAATATGACATTAAATATGAAATGTGAAATTTAAAAGATGAACAGAGGGAGAGGGGGAAGTGCAGGGGAGCATGAGAGAGGGAAGTGCAGGGGAGCATCAGCCTGTTAGTCCAGCAACCATCTATTGGGGTCCCCAGGCCAATTGACAGGGCCAGGTCTTCAGGTCCTTAATAGGAGAGTGAAATATACTTGGAACTCTTAATTCTACTTGGAAAGAAGCACAAGCAAACTTTTATCTGGATGGTTATTTCGGGAGGGGGGGGCAATGGGCTTTAATATGTTGCTCTAAGCAACATTAATTATAATTACTTAATTAGCAATTTTGCTTTTAACTCAGCACAGAATAAAGAATGTAAATATGGAGATATAGTTAACTAAATGTTTTAGTTTAATTTTAGTATATGCTGTCAGTTAATTACGTCGGTGTAATTTTTCACTTTGAGACAGACTGAATTGTTTCAATTTAGTGAGAACGAGGACACATGAGTGACGAGTCAAGTTCCAGTCCTGTGGATGAGTTATTGTGGAATAACTGGTAAGAATCTTTCCTTATCTTCTTTAATGTGGTGAAATCAATCATGCCAGAGGAAGAAATCAAGGCCAGGCTGTCCTGGATTGGCGTGCTCTGCTAAGGTTGGTAAAAATGGCAATTGTAGGACTAGACAATATAGAACAAAAGCTATAAAGATGATATATTCCACCCAAAAAACCTGCTAAAAATATTCAAACTACCAAAAACAACTTCATTCATCTCACATGCAAGCAAGGTAATGCTCATGATTTCACAATCTAGACTTGACAGATAAATGAGCTGGACTCAGGAAGAAGCATCCAAGATCACATTGCTCATATTCTATGGATTATGGAACAGGCAAGAATATTCCAAAAACACATCTATTTTTGATTTATTGATAATACAAAGGCTTATGATTATGTAAGACAGAATAAATTCTGGATAGTCATTTTTTAAAACAATTCTAATATTATCTCCACACGCAATGACAGTCCAGTACATTCAGAGATGTATTATGTTGAAGTAGGAACAAACTTTATCTTTGTATTGTCAGTTTTCCCAGTTGTAACATATGGTTTGTTCAGGCAGTAAGGGAACGAGATCTAGCAGTGATCCAAATTTGTGCAAAGCATTAGGTTTCTGCATGGAATGCCAGACCCTTCTCATTCCATGTTCTTTGTTTACCAAAGCCAGTTTGTCAAGATAGAGTGGAATCAAGTTTTGACAACAATCCAGCTATGCTTGTGCAATCCCCAAAAATGTGCAAATCTCCTCCGATTTATTTAAGATAGTAAGGTCTTCACACTCTGGAATTTGACACTCTGGAATTTTTCTGCTAAAGGAACAGAGATATAGGCGCCAATGGTTTTCCAGATTAAACTGTGGGTTCTAAGCAATTCAAACTATGTAGGGTAGCCAAGTTTGGAAAGGAGGCCTACCATTCAAATCTGAATTCATTAGCATGAGATTTTATGTGAACTATGCTATTTACAGGGCTAGTCATGAACAAGATTTCCAAAAGCTCAAATTTTAATCTCTCAGATTCAGCACACAAAGCAACCAAGTTTTCTTCAATGAAATCACAAGAAGTTATTGATTTTTATGAAATGCTTGAATATAATGTTGAGATCTGCATTTTCAGAAGTAGATAGAGATAAGGCCTAGAGTTGATAAAACAAATTCTATTTAATTGAGGTAATTGAGTATAATTGCTCCTTTGGTATTTAAGTAATGATTGCTTCTGTCACACTGAACAACTATAGTTAAATAACAACTTGAGAGGCTCTAGATATTGCTGATTTGAAGGAATATTTGCATCCTTTGGGTCTACAGTTACATTTTTGGCTTGTAACATTCAACTTCATTCATCTTTCATGTTATATCTATACTCCGAATGTTATGAACTAATAAAGGCATTTAATAAAATTTTAACAACCTTAAGAAAAAGCAGGGTTCTAATCCTGCACTTCTGATTGGCTGATAATAGTGATATCGGATTGGTCCTTTCTGGGAAATATGATTGGCTGTTAACGGGCCAACTCTCATTGGTTCAAGGGTTTAACACTTCTATGTTTCTCATTAGCTAATAGGTCAGCAGCCTACCCTATAAAAGGGCTGCTGCTGCCCTAGGGTTTTGCTCTGTTCACTATGTTCAATAAAGAATTGAAGTTCACTGTTCACTGCCTCATCTCCGCTCCTTGCGCCCATGCACAGAAATTAACACTGGCGACGAGGATGGGATGCGGAGACATCTGAGCTGATTGAACACTCACAGAGCACCAAACAGAGCACGTGGCTAAAGGTGCATCGACAACAGAAAACATGTCCGGCGGCACCATAACACCCGCTCCATTTGACCCGGCATAAGAAGACTGGGACTCGTATATAGACCGGTTCCAGATGTTTCTGGAGACCAACAACTTGAAGGATGCCACTACGGGGAAAAAGCGAGCAGTGTTCCTGACCCATTGTGGGCCTGCCGTCTTTAAGATGGCCAAGGCATTAGCGAAACCGGCTGAGGTGAAATCCATGGACTGGGACGTCCTCACGCCCCTTCTACAGGCCCACTATGCACCCGCCGTACCAACGCTTGTCCAAAGACATGAGTTTTACCAGAGGGACCAATGGAAAGGAGAGAGCGTTGCAGATTTCATCGCGGATCTCCAGAACCTGGGAGGCCTCTGTGAGTTCACAGACCTCGAAGAAGCTCTGAGAGACCGAATAGTTCTGGGATTAGATGACCAGACAGCACAGAGCAAGATCATGGCCAAAGGGGACATCGAACTTGCTGATGTCATCAAAGACACTACTGCAGCAGAAGCAACCAGGAAGTCGGCTGCCTGAATGCGCCGCACCAACGCACCGCTCCATCAACTCGCCAGCGATACCTCACCTCGCCTAGAGAGGCACACAGCAGCGACCCACCACGAGGACCTCGAATCGCCATCAGAAAGTGATGAGGAGGAGGTCAACCGGCTCTGGTCTGAACGTGACCAACGCAACCAGCGGAATCAAAGACTACCGCACCAATGCGCAGGTTGTGGGGCAAACCACCCGCGATCAGACTGCAAATTCCTCGACGCGCTCTGCCATTCCTGTGGGAAAAGAGGCCACATTGGGAAGGTCTGTAGAAGCAAGCAAGGATCCAGCCCAATTCAGAAGGGAAACAACTACCGCCAGACCACAGGGAATCGTCCTGTGAGTCGGGAACATTTGAACCACCAATGGAACAACCACTCCTACAGAAATAAAACACTGGCCATTTCAACGAGACGGGAAGAGGCACACCAAACCATTTCCATCGGTCACGCTTCATCGTTAGATGCAAAGAAGATCCGAGTGAAGGTCGCCATCGAAAATGAGCCTTGCGTAATGGAAGTCGACTCAGGATCATCCCTCTCGATGGTTTCCTGAAAGACCCTTAAATAATTAATCCCTGCCGTCTGGCATCAAGACCTCAGAGCCCAAAGAATCATACTCAAAGATTATCTGGGGACACCGAGAGGAGCACGCGTTCCAACAAGTGAAAAACTTACAAACTTCAGATGCTGTTTTAATGCAGTATTACGAGACTTTGCCTTTAACAATTACATGTGATGCGTCACCGTTTGTAGTAGGAACCATTTTGAGTCATGTGTTACCAAATGGTAGTGAGGCCTCTATTGCCTATTTTTCAAGGACCCTATCGAGGGCTGAACGTAACTATAGCCAAATTGACAAAGAGGCTCTTGCTGTTGTATCTGCTGTGAAAAGGTTTCATGAATATGTGTATGGATGAGTTTTTACTATTATTACCAATCACAAACCTTTGCTAGGGATTATAGCGGGAGACAAGCCAACCCCCTATATATTGTCACCTAGAATGACTCGCTGGTCGGAGTTTTTGGCTGCGTACAACTATAAATTACAACACCGCCCAGGGAAAGCCATTCCCCATGCTGATGCATTGAGCTGTGCCCCACTTCCGGAAACCATCGATGACCCAGTTCCAACCCTTACGACACTCCAAATTGAAATACTACATTCACTACCGCTAACAGCCAGAGACATCGCTATTGAAATGAAACGAGACCCTATCCTGGCGCGAGTTCTCAACTGGGTTGAACGAGGATGGCCAGTAGAACAAACCCCTGATGACTTCACCCGTTTCAGAAACTGGCAAACAGAACTTTTCTTGCAAAAAGGCTGCATCCTATGGGGAGACAGAGTTGTCATCCCAGAGCGGTTACAACGAGCAGTATTGAAAACATTGCATGACGGTCAGCCCAGCATCGTGCGTATGAAAGCGCCCGCACGAAGCTACGCGTGGTGGCCGGGCATCGACAAGCAGATTGAAGCCTGGGCAAAGACTTGTTTAAAGTGCCAAGAAGTCAGCAGTGTCCCACCTAGAGCAACTCCAAGGGAGTGGGAAACCCCCCCGGGGGCCGTGGTCCCGCATCCATGTTGACTTTGCGGGACCTACTAAGGGACATACGTTCCTCCTAACAGTGGATGCCTATTCCAACTGGCTCGAGATCCACAAAATGAAGAATACTACAACCGATTCCGTCATCCAAAAATTGAATAGGCTATTCGCAACTGCCAGACATTCTGGTCTCCAACAACGGACCCCAGTTCACCACCCTGGCGTTTGAACAATACTTAGTGGACCGGGGTATCCACCATGTGCTAACTTCGCCGGCTCACCTGCGACTAATGGCAGGGCCGAGAGCATGGTCCAATTTGTTAAAAAAACTCTCCACAAAATGGTCTATGGGGACATTGACGACAGACTAAACAGAATACTCCTACTCCAATACATCACCCTGCACAGCATCACCAACAAGACTCCAGCTGAACTGTTGATGGGAGGTAAGCTCCGTTCCCACCTCAACTGGCTCCACCTGTCCTACGCACCAGAGAAACCCTGTGGATCTAGCGGAAAATGCCGCAAGTTCATGGTAGGTGACTTAGTTTTCGCTAAAAACCTCTCCGGCGAACCATTATGGGTCGAAGCAACCGTAACTCAAACCACCGGGCCCAGATCGTACCGTGTGCAAACATGGGACGGAAAAATATGGAAATGCCATATAGATCAGCTTCACTCTAGGCTACAACCCAGTTCTCACGACTCCTGTGACTCTCAAACTGAGGGGGGAGGGGATGTCGAAGAAATCGAGGTGGAAAGTGGAATGGAAGGAAGTCAGCAGCCGGGCGCAATACATGAAGAAGAATCAGGGAGAGGGATGGCCTCACCACAGAGGAATAGCTCAACGGAGACGAGCCTGCAAAGATCGGAGGACAACAACGATAGAATTAGCGGCACCGAGTCGTCCAGTGAGGATGCGGAACCGCCTGTACCAGATATATCAAAAAATGTCCCGCCGAAACCGGACTACAGACAGGAACCGGTGGGACAGTGCAAATCTAATAGACAGTTAAAACAACCTGCATATCTACGGGATTACGTCACCGCACCCCTCAAACAGAACCTAGGGGGAAGGGGCATTATGAACTAATAAAGGCGTTTAATAAAGTGTTAACAACCTTAAGAAAAAGCAGGGTTCTAATCCTGCACTTCTGATTGGCCGATAATAGTGATATCGGATTGGTCCTTTCTGGGAAATCTGATTGGCTGTTAATGGGCTAACTCTCATTGGTTCAAGGGTTTAACACTTCCATGTTTCTCATTGGCTAATAGATCAGCAGCCTACCCTATAAAAGGGTTGCTGCTGCCCTAGGGTTTTGCTCTGTTCACTATGTTCAACAAAGAGTTGAAGTTCACTGTTCACTGCCTCGTCTCCGCTCCCATGCGCAGAACTTAACACCGGACACTTATCTATGGGTATATAACTCCTCAAATGCTAGCAGTCAGTTTTAAATAGTCTGTGTCATTCCAGAATTTAAACACTGTATTTCAGATTAGAGTTTCCCCAGCTTTAAAGATTGTGTTTCATGGAAATATGTGTTCAATTGAACTGAAATAGGATTTGCTGATTATTTGTGTTTAATTATCTTAAGAAAACCCAGCTGCATTTGATAGAAATGCTATCCTTGAATCCCACAATGCCTATTAAGACATGAAAAGCCTCAGCATAGATTTTGGTTCATTTTAAATGCCATTAAACATTTGAATAACTGACCTAATGGACTTGCACAAGGATAACTGAACACAAAAGTTAACTTTGGTACAGCTATAACATCTATCATGTAACATGTATCAACAATTCTATTGCTGTGGCTTCCAGATTCTAGCAGCAACACATAGTTGGGTTCATTTAACACTCTCTTTCTCCCTCTCCTTCCCTCTCTCCCTCTTTCTTTTTTCATAAAATTGGCAAAATTAAAAGACTTATATGAACGAAAATAAATGCTCTTGAACTCAAATTCTCCAAACCTTTTTCTTTAGGTTTCTTTCCACGAAATCATTTTTCATTGTATTCTAGAATACTGTAGGCCCTAGCTTATGACAATTGAAACCAGACAATTAAAACTTGCTGTTACTAAGCAAGACAGTTAATAAGTGAGTCACGTCCAATTTTATGACCTTTTTTTGCCATGGCTACAAAGCAAACCATGCAGTCATTAAGCGAATTTGGTTTCCCCTATACACTATACTTGTCAGAAGCAGCCTGGGAAGGTCATACATTGTTATCACATGATCTTAGGAATCTGCAACCATTGAAAATACATGCCAGTTGCCAAGCACCCAAATTTTGATCACATAAACGTGGGAATGCTGCAATGGTCGTAAGTTTGAGGCCAGTCATAAATCATTTTTTTTCTTAATAATTTCTTCCTCTGATGGTATTTTCTCACTCTTCCAATTTTTAGCAAATACAAAAATATTTCAAGTCTTTACTGTATGTATCTGGTAAGATTCCCAATAAAAAGAACTCCGGTTTCAAATCTATACGTTTCTTTGTCATTTTTTCCAACCACATGCGAATTTTAGTCCAATATTTTTTAGCGTCCTCACAGGTCCACCACATATGATAATATGAGCCAGGTATCTGATGACATTTCCAGCATTTTTCAGATTTGTTCTTAAACATTCTTGCTATTCTTGTCGGGGGAAAGTGCCACCTGTAAAACATCTTATACAAATTTTCTTTATCTGCTGTTGACGTTGTCATTTTATAATTTTGAGACCACAATTTTTGCCATTTCTCTAAATCAATCCCATATCCAAAATTCTTCCCCCAAACAATCATAGTTTCTTTGACTTGTTCTTCCTCTAATTTAATTCCCAGTAAATAACCATATAATTTTTTAATCACCTTCTCATCAGTACCCATCAAAATCTTATCTAGATCAGTCTGTTTACCATAGAATCCTTCCCTTTTAGAATCTTCATCATACCCTGAATGTATTTGCGCATATGAAAACCAATTTATCTTTATACCTTGTTCCTCTAAATTTTGAATTGATTTAAGTTCACCCTTTTCATCCAATAGTTCCCCATATCTAACTGTTTGTTCCTTCTTATAAATTATAGGATAGGAAAATGTTTCAATAGTCGATAACCAAACTGGAATTTTCAAATAATATTGTCTTTTTATCTTCTCCCAGTTTAACCACAAAGACTCCCGTATATAATGTCTTCTAAAGTACCCTGTGTTTTAGTTCCCTTATACCATAAAAAAGCATGCCAACCCAACAGCAAATCATGACCTTCTAGTGTCAACAATCTAGTCTTTCTTAATGTTATCCATTCCTTGACCCACATCAGACTTGCAGCTTGATAGTACAATTCCCAATTGGGCAGGCCAAAACCTCCTTTAATTCTAGCATCTTGCAAAAGCTTTAACTTTATTCTTGCTTTCTTACCTTGCCATATAAACTTCAACATAATTTTATTTAAATCTTCAAAATAGTCTTTTCCAAGCCTAATTGGTATTGTTTGAAACAGAAATAGAATTCTGGGTAAAATATTCATCTTAATTGTTGAAATTCTCCCTATTAATGACAATTGCAAGTTTTCCCATTTCTTCAAATCTGTAGCTATCTGTTGTTTCAGTTTAATATAATTATTCTCATTTAATGTGCTACATCTTGCTGTCAAATATATCCCCAGATACTTAACCTTATTCGTAACTTGGATTTTCAACAGGTCTGCCAGTTCTTCTCTTTGTCTCAGTAACATGTTCTTTGTCAAAATCTTTGTTTTATCTTTATTTATTTTCAAACCAGCCACCTCACCATATGTCTCTATCTTTTCCAATAGCTTTGGAGCTGTTTCTAGTGGATCTTCCAGAATAAAAGCTAAGTCATCAGCAAAAGCTTGTTGTTTGAATTCTTCCTTTTTAATTTTCATTCCTTTTATGCTTTTATCATCCCTAATATTTCTATTCAACACTTCCAAAGTCAACACAAATAGCAAAGGAGATAGGTGACATCCTTGTCTTGTGCTGAGATGAGTAGATTGACATTTAAAATTAGAGAGCAAGAGGATAAACAATTTTATGAAATTTGGGGTCTTTTTTATCAATGGCTGGATGACAAAATACGATAATAGAATATTTAGAATGTTAGACAGCAAGGAATATCTTTATTTTTTCTTTCGCCTTTGTTATTTGATATTATATTTATAAAGTGTTTTTAGGATAGATTTGGTATGATTATATGATTTGTTATAGAATAAACTATTTAAAGTATTGTTATCTCAAAAAGCATGAATGATTAAAAGTATAGTCAAATGATTTTTTAATAGTGATATTAGGATATATAAGTTTGGATTGACAATATGAGTTGTTATGTAACATAACTGTAATTGAGACTACAAAATGAATGCACAAAACTGATGAACCAACCGACACACTATATGTACATAAGGGAGTTGATGTTTTAATGTTTTGTTTGTCTTGTTTGTTTGTAGAAAATCAATAAAATTCTTTTCAAAAAAAAAAAATCATTTTTTTTCAGTGCAATTGTAACTTAAAATGTTACTGAATGAATGGTTGTAAGTCAAGGACTACTACAGGTCCTTCTCTCTGTTATAGTAGGATCTACGAGGCTTAAATTTTCACATGATGGGATGGAAATTCTGGGCTACAAAAGAATGAGAGCTTCTAGCCAACAGGACCTTTGATGTCTAATGGTTAATTATCATTCATGGTAAATTAAATAAAATTATCAATTCTTCAAGGGAAATTATCTTCCACATATGGTAGCCAGGTTGTTTTGAAATCATCCGAATCTTCATAAGAGCTTTATAATGCTTTGTCTTCATGTGAGCTATTAAAAATATCTTCTTTTTTATTGTTCTATTTAACATCTCTCCCTTTATACTCTTCAGCAACATAACTTTTTGTTCATTTTATCTTAGTACCTTAGTACTGTTCATATAATGTTAATCCACTAAACGAAGAATGTTAATGTAACTACCTTTCTTTTAAAACAGAATTATTAGGAAAGGATATTCTTAAGAACTTAAGAGTCACAACTACCTCTTTAGTCAGAAAATGCACAGAATAGAATCAAGAGAAACTGTCTAAAATGAGAAAAAAATTATAGGAGTTAAGTCAGCCCAGGAAATCAATGGGATATATATTGTGGAAAAATTCTTGGGTGTTGTCCAGGGATGGGATTCTTCAGGTTCTCAGCTATTCATTAGAACCAGTTGTTAACATTCTAAGCAGTTCAGAGAACCAGTTGTTGGAAGAAATTTCTGGCCTAATCCTGTAAGGAAGGCAGGAAGGAAACATCCTGGTGTTGCTTACAGAAACTGCCTCTCCATTAACCCTTTTTACATTCTTGGCAGGACTAGACTTTGGAATTTTTCCGGAGTTTTTTCCCCTCCTTTGTTGGTACTTTGCTTGTGTAGAGTGACTATTCAGAGTTACAATGGCACTGAAAAAAGTGACTTATAACCATTTTTCACACTTACGACTATTGCAGCATCCCCACAGTCACGAGAGGCCAGGCGAGGAGATGTGTGCCTCGTGATGTTGAGTTGGCCGTGCCCAGCCAGTCACATTGCCACCAAGCCACGCCCACAGAACCAGTTGTTTAAAAAATTGAATCCCACCCCTGGTGTTGTCCTTTTATCACTTAGTCATAAGTAACCTTTCTATTATTTGCTTTCCTAACTGGACCTTCTTCCATCTCTTTTCTGTCTATTGTGGTCTTTTTAAGCTGCCTGATTCAGGAGAAATCTATCTTTAAATCTTTGCCTCCTTTCTCCCTAACACTCAAAATAAACTTTCAGTTTCACTTTATATTTCTGAAATCTCTTGCTTTTTTTAAAATCTCCTCAAGATGTTTCACTAAGCTAATCACATCCTGTTCTTTTTCCCAGCCATTTCTTTCAGCTTTGGTCTCTCCTTCTTTGAGTAAAATATTGTGTCCATAAAATGAATTTCTTAGATCCGGGTGCATACTGGTGTATCTGCACCCTAATTGTATACCTTTTTCTATTTTCCAAATTTTTCCTCTCCCCTTATATCAGAAAGACAGTTCCAATTTCCTTGATAGCTTCCTGCTATCTCATGAAAGCCTTTTTATTTTATTCCATAATCAAGTTACCCTTTCTCCCTATTTATCCATACATCTTTCTTCTGTTCTGCTTCCATCTAATTACAAATTCTGAGGATTCAGATTCTTTGCACCCAAGTTTTTCCTTGCTATCAGTTGAACAGATTAACATATAAACAGAGTTGGAAGGGACCTTTTAAATCATGTAGCCCAACCCCCACCATCCAAGCAGGAGATCCTACACCAAACTCCCAGCCCATGGGCCAGATGCATCATATGTGCTGGCCACACCCATGCCTGGTTTAGCGAAGGGGGAAAAAGTCCCAATACATCACATGACGCCTCTGTGACGATGTGAGTTTGATACCCTTGCCCTGTACCATTTCTGACAAATGGTAGTCCAGTCCCTTCTTGAAAGCTCCCAGTGATGAAGCTTCCACAACTTCAGAAGACAAGCTGTTCCATTGTCTGATTGTTTTCACTATCAGAAAATTTCTCCTTATTTCTAGGTTGAATGTCTCCTTGATCAGTTTCCATCCATTATTCCTTGTCTGGCCTTTGGGTGCCTTGGAAAATAGCTTCATCCCTTCCTCTCTGTGGCAGACTCTCAAATATTGGAACACTGCTATCAGGTCTCCTCTGGTCCTTTTCTTCACTAGACTAGCCATGCCAAGTACTTGCTCAATTCATCATATAGTTTGTGCCAGCTGTACTTAGTTTGCTACCTTGATTGCAACCCATTGGGTTACTTTTATTTATTTTTTATTATTTTACAGTTACTTTTATTTTCAAAAACTTTTCAAAATCTTTAGGTTTACTTCACCAAACCAAAACATTATGATTTGGAAATACATCTGGTTGGTTTTTCTTAATTCTAGAGGCCATCGTTTGACTGTTGGAACATGTGTCTAAAAATTTGGCTGGGTGGATACTCCTGTGGCAAAAGATTAAATCTTTGAATAATTAAGAACTGAATAGGAACCTAGTTTAGTAAAACAAAACATCAATTTCCAACATTGTGTTTATTTCCATGAATGCTCTTGGGCCTTCTGTCATAGTTACATTTTCAAGGAATTTTAAAAATTGTTCTCTTTGGAAGTTTGGCTGCTTCCCAGCTAAAAATAAAGGTAATAAATATAATAATATACACGGCCACGATGAGGCCATGGAAAACTTTCCTTCTTATTAATGAGTATGTTATAATTAGCTACAGCACTGTAGCAGCGATGATATAAAAGCATTTACAGTCTGCTCCACAATTTCTAGTGATTCTCACTGTTCTAAAGGTTGGGAAATCCTCCCTTAGGTCCAATAATTCAATGTTTTTGTAATCCAGCACTTCGGGATAGTCCCTAGTTTTGTCTTTTTATTGGGCACTAATTATAATATAATTTATTGGGCACTAAATATAATACAATTTACTATCATGGTATAGTAAAAAAAATGGCAGAGTTACCACTACAATAGCATTGATACATCTGATTAATTTTTTTTTCAAGATGTATGGATCCAAACCACATCCTGCAATGTGATAAAATACAGATGGTGGTGTATTGCATATGACAAATCTATCCACCAAAGAATTATTGGTTGCCTGTAAATTTAGCATTACAGTGGTCTCACTATACTAAAAAGAAGAAAGTTTCTACCTTTTTTTGTGACTTTCCTGTAACAACTAATAAATAAATTCCAAGAGACCTGCAGTTCAAAACAATTATGCCAATTATAAGGGATATTGTTATACATTCCTTATATTAGCTGTCTTCTTAAGAAAGCAAATGCAGTTTTCAGTGGAAATTTGCTAAGGTATTATTTCCCATAATTGTGCAAGAATATCATCATTGCACACCCCAGTGTAATGATTTAAACTGTCATAACAGATTTATTCTGCTAGATGGAATTAACTTTGTACTCACTATAATCTCATTATTACAGGCTAACTCTGCATATTCGAGATACCATGAACGTAAGCCAATATGAAAGGTACCACAATTCAAGAAATCTGTATAACAGAGTTAAAGTGATGATGATGATGATGATGATGATGATGATGATTATTATTATTATTATTATTATTATTATTATTATTATTATTATTATACACAAAAATGACAGTATACATAGCAAACGAGATAACCATGCTGGGGTTCATATCACAAATCACTAGTCGAACACTTCCCAAGTGTTTAGGACTGCGTGATGTATCAGCGGAATATGCGAGGAGATCCCAGTAAGGTGGCCTTCTGCAGCTGACCAATGGTGATTTTGTCAGCACCAATTGTTTTTAAGTGCTTGCCTAGGTCTTTAGGCACAGCACCCAGTGTGCCGATTAACACTGGAATCACCTGCACTGGTTTATGCCAGAGTCTCTGCAGTTCAATTCTCAAGTCCTGACATCTGGTGACTTTTTCAAGTTGTTTCTCATCGATTCTGCGGTCACCAGGTATGGCAATGTCAACGATCCACACTTTTTTCTTCTTCACAATCGTGATATCCATGGTATTGTGTTCCAAAACTTTGTCAGTCTGTATTCGGAAGTCCCACAGTAGTTTTGCATGCTCATTTTCGACCACTTTTTCAGGTTCATGATCCCACCAATTTTTTGCTGCAGACAGATGGTAGTTGTGACACAAGTTCCAGTGGACCATCTGAGTGACTGTGTTGTGACATTGTTTGTACTCAGTTTGAGCTATTGTCTTGCAACAGCTCAGTATGTGATCAATGGTTTCATCCGCTTCGTTACAGAATCTGCATTTGGGGTCATCAGCAGATTTTTCTATTCTGGCTTTGATTATATTTGTTCTGATGGCTTGTTCTTGAGCTGCAAGAATCAGGCCTTCTGTTTCTTTCTTCAGTGTTCCTTTGGTCAGCCATAACCAGGTCTTTTCCTTATCTACTTTTCCCTGGACCTTTTCAAGGAACTGTCCATGCAGTGCTTTGTTACACCAGCTGTCAGCCTGAGTTTGCATCACTGTTTTTCTATATTGATTCTTGGTTTGCTGCACTTTGAGCAGCTTTCTCTTGTTGACCTCCATCAAAGCTAGTTCAACACTGTCTTTCACATAATCTGCCAGAGCATGCTTCTCTTCTTCGACTGTCTCTTCATTTGCAAAAGTCCAAAAGGTAGCATAATCACATATGCTTATGCATAAATACTCTTTCCCTTTTTTATTTTTTCCCACAACAGCAAGTCTGTGAGGTGAGTTGGACTAAGAGACAGGGACTGGCCCTAAATTCCGCTTCTGGCTTTCAACAGCTAAGGTGGGAATAGAACTCAAAATTTCCTGGTTTCTAGCCTGGGGCCTTATCCACTATACCAAACTGGCCCCTTCAGCATAGGGGTAATACTCTTTGTCCTAAACAACCCTTTTTCAATCTATGATTTGGAGTAGGTTCAGTGGTGGGATTCAAAAAAAATTACTACCAATTCTGTGGACATGGCTTGGTGGGCATGGTGTGGCTTGGTGAGCATGGCTTGGTGGACATTGCATGGGAAGGATACTGTAAAATCTCCATTCCCACCTCACTCCTGGGGGATGCTTACTGCAAAATCCCATTCCCTCCCCACCCCACTAATCTGCTTTCCAGCATACATATGTGTACATATCACTATAAATTATAGTGCATCCCCTGCACAAGTAATGTCCAGATGGTAAAATATGGAAGTTATTAAATCACAAACATGAAGGTGTCCACTACATACATAATCTATATTACCTATCTAGTACCAAAAATCAATGAAAAAAACTGAACTAGTAATCTGGCATTTCTTTATAATTGAATGTTTCAATCGAATGCCAGCAAAATGTTTTTATATCTCTTGCAAGAAAACTAGTATTGTCAATCTCTTCCACCAATTAAAATGCCTTTGCCTTCTCTATGTTTCAAATTCTTGTTTTAAAGTGATTGATCGGTTATAATAGAGTTAATGTAATGCTTCAGCAGCCATTAACATCAATAATTCATATCAAGTTTGGTTTTTCTCATCTTTCTCTTTTTCTTTTTTCTTCTCTTTATCTATTTTTTTGTAACATGTAACTTTCATTTCAATCAAGAATAAATCCTGTTTTATCAGAAGGAAATATTTATCTGAGTTTATTTACCAACCATTTGCCACTTACAAGAACTGTAAGGCCTCCAGGTTGTGGGCTTATTCCTGCTTCTAGTCCAAAAGAGAAAAAGACTCCAGCACTTTTCCACCAGTAATCAGTACTCAGATTAGCATAGATTAACTCCAAGGTTAACTTAAGACCAATGATCAAGTAAGTAATACCCCAATCAAGAAACTGCCAAAGAGCCATCAGTGAACAGCCAGATCAAAAAATCTCTAAGACTGCCCCCACCCACACAGAGAAGCAAGACACCAGAATATAAACTGACAGAAAGTGGGCATTCCTAATTATGAGTGTCAAGTTATGAGTATCAGCTTTGGAAGCCATATTAGCACAAAAGATTCGGGTTTTCCCAGATGTGCCAGCATGACAGCTCTAATAAAATGGAACTTTGAGAAAATGCCTGTCTCGGAGTTTTGCTCTTGGAGTTTATTTTTCTGGAATGCTGTCAATGAGCTTTCTCATTTGGCATTGAGCAACTGCATTCAGTGATATCATGAATACAAATTAAAAGCAATATAAAAATAGTCAAGCAAGAAATGTTAAGAACCCATGTTGCGAGAGCAGCATAGAAATTATATAATCTACATGAAATCAATCAGAACATCCTTAGTTGTGCTGGTGTTCAAGTCGCATTTTGTTGCTCTTTTCTGCCTCACAATCTGTGAGCAATTTCAGTTTAAAATCTATTACATTTAGGCCCCAGTGTACCTTGGAGGGAGGTCAAGTGACTTGAAATGAACACATTTATAGCAAGATAAGTATGGGTATTGAGGCAACAAATTTCTTACAATATTGTTTTCTGCTGATACAATTATGGGTAGAGAGTACTTCATACCCACTTACCATCAAAGCAATCTGAAAGCCTGGTTTCTCTGCTCCAATTTCAAATCATATCAAGTTCCATAGCATGTTACTTCAGACTTTCTTTTCAGATAATAAGCTTCAATTTGTTACATGCTAACCCTAAATTCATTGACTACTTTGCAGATCAAGGAATACCACTTTAGCTGAATTGTTGCTTACCATGGTAGTTTCAAGATTTTGAAGGCTGTCTGATATTATTGTGTAGTAGGCTTCAATAGGCAAAAAGCAGACCAGCATAGCTCCCATAACATTTATTGACTCAAAACTGGAACTGGGGAACAGCAGGCAAATGCTTGTAATTTATAGGCCCAGAATGCATTAACCAATCATAGTACTTGAAAAAACCTGCCTAAATTTGAATGTTCTAAGTTTCCCTCCAAAACAATTGGAGTTAACAGTTAGGGTCATCTAAAGCAGTGGTGGTATTCTCCCGGTTTAGGTCGGTTCAGACAAACCGGTAATAAAAAATTCTACCAGTTCAGCCGAATTGGTATTTCTGATGATCAGCTGTATCGCAAGATTTAGATTAGCTAGAAAGCAAGAAATCATCAGCTGAGGAAGCGAGTGAGTGACAGATTGTGGTGATCAATGCTGAAGAATATGGAAGAGGGGATTTGCAGCGGAAACAGAATTTCGAATGCTATAGACTCACACAAGGCTGCTACAAGACTCTGATTGGAGTCCTAAAAAGAAGCGGCCAAGAGTTGGACATGAGGCAGGTGAAAGTGAAAGAGCTTGACAGGCAGAAGAAAGAGGGACAATAACGAGTAGATAGAGAAGCGTACGAGGTCAGGGAGATATATCACACCGATATCAACAGAAGGGAACTTAGCAGCTGGAAGGTGCAGGGACTCGAACTGTTTTACTGGACTTTTATTTTGAAAGACTCTATCAAATTGGAGATAAGAAGAAAATCGGAGCCGACAGAATAAATGGAGACAGCGCGTTGCCACAGCAACGCACTGTGTTATAATAACACAATTGTTGTAAACTATACAGCTGCTGCCCAGGTGATATATTGATTCAATTGAGGCAGTTCCAGCTGAAGAAATTCAGGAAAACTGAACTTAAGAATGCTTAGATGAAAAGGACAAGTGGATACATCCTAGGGTGTTGAGATACTGTGTAACCACAGCCATTATTCAGCAGTTTCCAATTCCCCACTTCCGGTGCATTCAGATTGTAAGCTCTTAACTCCTAGAAACGGAAAGCTAAAAAAAAACCCACTTTTAAACCCCTTCCTTCTTCCTTTTTTTTTTTGGTACACATTTGCCCCTTTCCTTTTCTTTTCTTACTCTACACTTCTATGATTAGTCACCTTCTCTCTCTTAATCTCTCTTTATAGTGTTATATAAATATGTTTATAAGTGGAAAGGAGAATTGATTGTTGTAATTGATTGTTAAGTGATTGAATTAATTGATTTATTAATAATAGTGACAGTTACACCTTTATTAGATATATAGGAAAAAACAAGAGAAATATTAATAATATTAAGCATCAACTAATTAATAACTATAATTGGTTTTATATATTTATACTTGAATTTACTGTGTTGATTACTATTATTTCATTGATCTACTTGGAGATTAATGTAATATTGTTTTTGTTTAAGAACATTTAAAATAAGGTCATACAATATATATATATATCTAGATAAAGCACTTCATAGATAAAATATGCTACAATATTTGTATATAGTTGGATTTGGGTACAATACTTGCATATATTATTATTATTCTAAAGTTATATATAAGATCGAGCAATAAAGTCTTACAAAATTATATATGGGATCTAGAACTTAGATTTGAAATTATACTGTGATAATATCTTTATCTATAAGAACCTCTACTTTATTAAATTGGTAAAGAGTATAGATATCCAGCAGATAGATAGAATAACTAATTAGATTACTGGTAAATCTTAACATAGAGAATTCACCATTGAATGTTAATCTTGAATAATATAACCAATATATTACAATAAGAGAAACAATTTTAAATGAAATGACTTCTACAACAACTACAACTCTGAAATATGGAAGGAAGCCTACCCCGACATCAACAACCATGACAGAAACATCTTTGCCTGCAGTACAAAAGACAATTGAGGAAACAATACCATTGGAGAAACCAGCTACTTCCTCAAATGCTAATATCCAATCAATCCTGCTCTCCCTACAAGAATCTATGCTGAATTTACAAGAAACAATGATGAAAAATCATAATGAGATGGGAGCAGATATAAATGAATTAAAAGAAGAGATGGGGAGACTAAAAGCAGAAATGAAAGCAGATATCTATAAAGTAGAGGAGAAAGTCAGAACAATACAGCAGGCATTGGAGAAAAATGAAGCAACAATAAAAGAGGTAGAGAAAAGGACAGAATGAACTGAAAGGAAATTGGAAAGGGTTGATGAACATTTGAAGAATGTGAGTAAAGAAATGGAAGACTCACTGGTCCTTCTTGAGATGGATAAGGTCACTGCATATCTGAGGTTTCAGAACATAGAGGAATCAAGAAAAGAAGATCTGGAGCAGGTGATTGGGAAAATACTGACGGGATTACTGGAAAAAGATAAAGACGACATCTTGAGAGAGTATGATGTTTACAGAGTCAGCATATACTATGCGAGGTGTCATAAATGCCCAAAAGAAGTCCACGTATGATTCGCAAGGAGTGTTTGGGACACCATATACAAACTATCAAGAGAAGAACCAGTTCTATATAAAGGTAAAGAACTCATCGTTCTTAAGCAAATTCCAAGAAGAATAAGACAACAAAGACAGGATTATAAATTTCTAATGGCTCATTTAAATCAAAAAAAGTCTCATATTCAAATGGTTAATCCCAGAAGGGATGCTAATCACATGGGAGGAAAGGAAAATCAAAATAGACTCTATGGAGAAAGCTCAAGAGTTTTATGAATGGCTGATAGGCCCGGAAGAACAGAGCAGTAAAGATGAATTGGAAACGAACTCCCAAGAAGACTGAGACCTCAAAAGAATAGAGATGAACCCAATAGAGATGAGACCAAGGGAATACTCAATTACAACAAGAAAGAAAAGAGGATAAGATGCTCTCTCAGTTACACAGAGAAACCGGAGCAATCACAAGACAAAGATCGAGACTCAACTAGAAAATGGAAGAGTAGAGGAAAATACTCTCAATTAATATAAAAGGCCTCAACTCTACGACAAAAAGGAGAAAGATACTAGCCAAATTAATTAAACAAAACGCAGATATAGTATGTTTACAAGAAACTCATATAAAAAAGAAAGATGAAAAATATTTAGAATGCCCAAAACTAGAGAAACTATATACCGCACTGGCAGATTCTGGGAAAAAGAAAGGGATTGCTGTGTATGTCAAAGATGATATGAAGGTAGACTTAATAAGCTCGGATCCCAAACGAAGAACTCTGGTTATGCAAATCTAGATCAACTCTATTCCAATTATATTAGTGGTAATTTATGCCCCTAATGGAGATCAAAAAGAGTTTTTTAAACATTTATATTAAAAATAGTAGGATTAAAAAAGAGAAACATCTGTATCTTAGGGGATTTCAATGCCATTGTTGACAACTAAAAAGACCACAGTGGAGGGAGGAATACAAAGAAAAAAAGACAGTTACCAAAAATATTTATGGAAATGAAGATGGAATTAAATTTGATAGATATATTGAGAAGGTTAAACCCCAACAAAAAGCAATTTACATTTTATTCAAACCCGCATCAAATATGGACACGAATCGGTATGGTATGGATGAATGGGGAAATAGCAAATGAATTAAAAGAGATTGAAATCCTACCTAATAAATGGGCAGACCACCACCCAATTCAGATACTCTGGAAGGGCAGGAAAAAAACAAAGAAAAGGTGGACGCTGAACACCCAGCTAATTAGAGAAAAAAGATATATGAATAGGCTTAAGGATGAATTAACTTACTTCTTAAAGGAAAATAATAATGAAGTAACTATGAAACAAAACATTTGGGACACAATGAAGGCAGTAATAAGAGGTATAACAATCTTGTATACTGCCAAGAGGAATAAAGAAAAATATGCCCAACAAAATAAATTGCAACAAAGAATTAAGGAGTTAGAAACTCAATTACAAAATACCCCAAAGGATCTAAGATTACAAAACCAGATGACATAAATTAAACTTAATTGAACAAGAGGGAATGATCATACATTTGAACACAACTAGACAGATATATTTTGAACATACCAATAAGCCTGGGAGATGGCTGTCATATAAACTTTAAAAAGGGAAAGAAAAAAGATTACCAACTGATAGATGGAAATGGGGATATTCAACATGGGATAGAACAGAAAAAAGAAATTGCCCATAAATACTTTGAAGATCTATATAAAAAGGAGGGAATAAATGAGGATAAAATAAGAAATTACCTGGATAAAACAAAGGTTAAAATAATTGGGGAAGATATGAGAGAACCATTAAATAAAGATATCACCTGGTCAAAATTGAAAATAGCAATAGAAAACCAAAAAAACAGTAAATCTCTGGGACCAGATAGGATTCCAGAGGAACTCTATAAGGCAATAGGAGAACAAATAGGACCCCTCATGATGGAAGTCTTTAACAATGTCTTACATGCAGCCAGGATGCGGGACCTGTGGAGGGGAGCATTGATCTTGCTAATCCCAAAGGAGGATTTGGACCCCAGAAATATATAAAATTATAGGCCAATCTCCTTGCTTAATACTGACTATAAAATATTTGCTACCATTACAGCAAATAGATTAAAAAGAATCCTGAACGAGTATATACACAAAGAACAGGCAAATCAGGAATACTTTAAGAATAGTCCTAGATATTTTGGAATTTTATGAAGCCCACCCTGAAAAACAAATAGCCCTGATATTCCTAGATGCCAAGAAGGTTTTCGACAATTTAAATTGGCAATTCTTAATTCAACAAATTTATAATATGAATTTAGGCACTAAATTTGAAAATATTATAACTGCAATCTACGCCACGCAAAAGGCGAAAATTATAGTCAATGGGGAATATACACAACTGATAAAAATAGAGAAGGGAGTTAGACAGGGCTGTCCACTCTCACCCCTGCTCTTCATATTATCCTTGGAAACATTGCTAACATGAATTAGACAAAATTCAGATATAAAGGGACTAAAGGTTAAGAAGGAAGACTACAAGTTGCAAGCATTCGCTGATGACATGGGTTTTTTTAATTGAAGAACCAATAGAGAGAGGTCAACAACTGATGAATGAACAAGAACAATTTGGAGCAGTGGCAGGACTTAAAATCAATAGTAAGAAAATGAAATTAATGACTAAAAATTTAATAGAAAAACAGAAATTAGAATTAGAAAAGGAGATGGGAATTCAAGTGATAAAGAAAATTAAATATTTAGAAATATGGTTGACAGCACATTGCAAGACGTTAAAGGAAAACAATTATGATAAACTGATACAACAGGTAAAGAAAGATTTAGAAATATGGAGTAAGCTACAACTTTCTTTATTAGGTAGGACTGCTGCCATTAAAATGACTATTTTTCCAAAATTCCTCTATATATTTTAGATGATACCAATCAAAATTCATAAAAAATGCTTCATGGAACTCAATAGGATAATTTCAAAATTTATCTGGCAAGGAAAAAAACTGAGAATAAATTTAAAGGCAATGCAGGATATGAAGAGCAGGGGAGGAATGGCTCTTCCAAATTGGGAGCTGTATCATAGTGCAGCCTCCTTAGTATGGTTGAAAGAATGGGTGAGCTTAACTAACAAGAGAATTCTAGTCCTAGAAGGTCATGACTTACAGAGGGGGTGGCATGCCTTCTTATGGGATATAAGGAAAACTAGTCAGAAATATTTCCACAGACACCTAATTAGAGATGCCCTCCTGACCAATTGGAAGAAAGTAAGGAAAAAATATTATTTAAAGATCCCGATCTGGATCTCAACTATGGAGGCAATGATACACCCTAATAATTTGGATATTACCAAGATGATTAAATATAAGAATTTATTGGATCTGCAAGGAAATTTGAAATCATGGCAGGACCTCCAAGATCAGGGACTACAAATGGACCGTTGGGCATATCTGCAAGTTCAAAATAGATTTAGACAGAATAAGAAATAATTTGGAATTTATAATAAACCTCAGCAATTGGACAAAATTCTCTTAGGCCCAGACAAAAAAAAATATAACAAAATTTTATAATTATCTATTAGAGACAGAATTAGAGGAAGAAATAGTTAAAGGAAACATGATAGCCTGGAGTAGGAACATAGGACATAGTATCACCTTAACAGAATGGGAGAGGGTCTGGAATAGAAATAATAAAATCACAAAATCAGCATCATGCAAGGAAAATGCTTACAAAATGTTTTATAGGTGGCATTTCTCCCCCCCCCCCCTCAAGATTGGCAAAGATGCACCCAACATGAGTCCAAACTGCTGGAAATTCAAAAAAAAGGAGGGAACTGTTATGTATGTAAATAGTTAAAATAAATGCGAGCTTGGGGTAAACTGCAGGGTTCTGGCCCTGCACTTCTGATTGGTTGTTAAGCAGCTCGATCGGATTGGTTGAGTTCAGAGAATCCGATTGGCCCTTAACGAAGGACTCTTATTGGTTTTGGAGCTAGCGTCTTACAGCTCCCTATTGGTTATTTCGCATTAAGGTTGCCTATATAAGGCAGAGTTGTTGTTATTAAAAGTCTTAAGTCACTATGTAATAAAGAGCTGAAAGTTCACCAACTAAGACTGTCTCCATTCATTTCACCCATGCCTGAAACCATTTCACTGGTGACGAAGGTGGGATTTGGAGACATCTGATCTTAAGGAACTTGGAAGAAAAAACAGAGCACGTGTTAAGACGACGCCACCAACGAAAACCATGTCCAGCGGCATCGTACCACCCGCTCCGTTCGATCCAAACCAAGAGGATTGGGAATCCTACGTGGATCGCTTCCAAATGTTTCTCGAAACAAATAATTTGAAGGACGCCACACCAGCAAAGAAGCAGGCGCTGTTCCTGACGTACTGCGGCCCGGCTGTCTTTAAAATGGCGAAAGCACTCGCGAAACCTCGAGAAGTGAAAGCAATGAGCTGGGACGACCTCGAACCTTTCCTGAGAGACCATTACGCGCCAACCGTACCTACACTCGTGAGACGCCACGAGTTCTATCAAAGAAGCCAGCGAAAAGGAGAGAGTGTGGCTGACCGTGGCAGACTTCCGACACTTAGGAGGCCTCTGCGGGTTCGCAGACTAAGATGAAGCACTGAGAGACTGATTAATTCTGGGATTAGATGCGCTAGGCGTGCAAAGCAAGCTGATGGCGAAAGGCGACATCGACCTTGCTGATGCCATCGCCGAAGCCACTGCTGCTGAGGCAACCAAAAAGTCCGCGGCGCAACTACGGCGAAGCTAAAACCCAACGACCCCACTGACAGGCGACATTTTATCCAAGTCTGAAGGGCAGCAACTAACGACACACCACGAGGACCTCTCTTCATCGTCAGACAGCAACGAAGAAGGGGTCCATCGACTGCGGTCCGACCGGGACCCTCGCCCTAAGCCCTTATGCCCCTGCGCAGGTTGTGGAGTGAACCATGCCAGGGCCGAATGCAAATTCCGCGACGCACTCTGCCATGAGTGTGGAAAACAAGGCCACATCAGTCGAGTCTGTCGCAGTTTACCGGGACCAAGTCAGGCCTCAAAGGGAACCAACTTTCGCCAATCGGCAGGAAACTGTCCTGTAAGGCGAGATCCAGCAAACCACTCCTACAGATATTGAGCGTTGCAGAAAGAAGAGGCTCACCATACTATCACTATAGGTCACGCCTCAGCCATAGACGCTAAGAAGATTTGAGTTACAGTAGCCATAGAGAAGCAACCTTGCCACATGGAGGTCGATTCCGGATCGATGGTGTTGTGGAAGACATAAAAGCAACTCATTCCTACCATCCAACGCCAAGACCTTCGAATGCAACATCTCATCCTTAAAGACTACCAAGGGAATCGGATCCCTGTGGTTGGGTCTTGTCGAGTCCACGTCTCATTTAAAAAGCATACGGCATACTTACCTCTAATGATCATCGATAGGGACAGGCCTAATTTGTTGGGCCTCCAATGGTTTGCGCCACTCGGCATCGAAGTAGCCGGAGTGAACTGAGTCGGTGATTGCAAGTGGGAGGAGGACCTTATTTCTGAATTCAGCGATGTCTTCGCAGATCGTCTGGGCGAGTATAAGGGGACCCCAATTTCGTTTAGCCTCGACCCTAAGGTCACCCCGATCCGTTTAAAGCCCCGTCGAGTTCCGTTCGCCCTTAAGGCCAAGATAGATGAACAACTTGACAAACTAATTAAACAAGGGGTACTGCAACCCATTGATCATTCTCCATGGGAAACTCCTATTGTAACCCCCATTAAACCAGATGGGTCAATCCGAATCTGTGGGGACTACCGGGCCACTCTAAACCACACCCTCCAGCAGAACGCGTATCCAGTGCCGGTGGTGCAGCACCTCCTTCATTCCCTGGGAGACGGAAAGGTTTTTGCTAAATTAGATTTAGCTCAAGCCTATCAACAATTGCCCGTGGACAATAAAACAGCCCAAGCTCAAACGATAGTAACGCACAGAGGTGCTTTTAAATGTACCCGATTGCAATTCGGGGAAAGTGTAGCCCCGGGAATATTCCAAAGTTTAATGGAACGATTATTGCAGGGAATCAAGGGCATGGTTCCATATTTTGATGACGTGTTAATTGCAGCTCCTAGTAAAAAAATTCTGCAGAATCGTTTAAAATGTGTTCTTAAAAAATTCCAAGAAGCGGGACTGAAAGTAAAAAAGGATAAATGTCATCTGTATACCGACACTGTTGAATTTCTAGGTTATCACACTGATAGTCAGGGTATTCACCCTACTGAAAGTAAAATAAGGGCGATAAAAAATGCTTCCAGACCCCGTAACAAAACAGATCTCCAGGCATTTTTAGGCCTTATCAATTTCTACAATGTGTTTTTACCGCATAAGGCGACTGTGGCTGAACCGTTACACCGATTATTAGATAAGAAAGCATTGTGGGTTTGGGGTTACCGGGAGGAAAAAGCGTTTCAAAATGTAAAAGATTTACTTACATCTGATTCTGTACTTATGCAATATAATGAAACATTACCATTGGTTATAACTTGTGATGCCTCACCGTTTGGAGTGGGCGCCATTTTGAGCCATGTGCTGCCTAATGGAAACGAGGCCCCTGTTGCATACTTTTCGAAGACTCTTTCCCATGCAGAACGTAACTATGGACAAATAGATAAGGAAGCTCTTGCAATTGTGTCAGCCGTAAAAAAATTCCATGAGTATGTATATGGAAGGACATTTACCATTGTAACTGACCACAAACCTTTACTGGGGATAATCGCTGGGGACAAACCAACCCCCTATATATTGTCCCCAAGAATGACTCGATGGTCAGAGTTCCTAGCTGCTTATAATTATCGATTGTTATATCGCCCGGGGAAAGCCATTCCCCACGCCGATGCACTCAGCAGAGCACCGCTACCAGAGACTCTCGACGATCCGGCACCAACAGTATCGGCGTTACAAATCGAAACGCTCAACTTGCCACCTGTGACCGCTCGAGATATCGCGAGAGAGACCAGACGAGACCACACCCTAGCTCAAGTCCTAGGCTGGGTAGAACGTGGATGGCCATTGGACCAGGTCCCAGATGACTTCGCGCCATTTAAAACAAGGCAAACTGAACTTTTTTCGCAAAAAGTCTGTGTCATCTGGGGCGATAGAGTCGTCGTTCCAGAACAACTCCAAAAGACGCTGTTACAAATCTTGCACGAAGGACATCCCGAGATCGTGCGGATGAAAGCACTCGCACGGAGCTATGCTTGGTGGCCAGGCATGGACCGACACATCGAGCAATGGGTCAAGGCTGCACTAAGTGCCAACAAACCAGCAACGCACCACCAAAAGCTGCACCGACCGAATGGGAGACGCCACGCGGACCCTGGTCCAGAATCCACCTGGATTTCGCAGGGCCAATTAAAGGACATACATTGCTGTTGACTGTCGATGCATACTCTAATTGGTTAGAAATTCATCGAATGACCAACACAACCTCCGAAGCAGTCATTAAAGTCCTTACTAGACTCTTTGCAACTCATGGATTGCTGGACGTCCTGGTGTCCGACAACAGACCACAGTTTACAGCGCTAATGTTTGAACAGTACCTTGCTGATAATGGCATCCACCATGCGCTCACCTCACCGGTGCATCCTGCTACCAACGGCCGAGCGG
Organism: Hydrophis major; assembly: GCA_033807585.1. Taxonomy (NCBI): domain Eukaryota; kingdom Metazoa; phylum Chordata; class Lepidosauria; order Squamata; family Elapidae; genus Hydrophis; species Hydrophis major. The sequence goes on from CM066330.1 coordinate 170,883,554, forward strand.
AACGCATGGTCCAATTTGTAAAAAAGACTTTGCAAAAAGTGGACTATGATAATATTGACGAAAAAATAAACCGCATTCTACTTCTACAACACATCACTCTGCACAGCGTAACCAGCAGAACCCCCGCAGAACTTCTCATGGGGCGAAAACTCCGTTCCCGCCTCGACCAACTGCACCCTGCTTACGAGCCAGAAAAGCCTGCAGGATCCAGCAGACGCTACCGTACCTTCAAGGTAGGCGACCCCGTTTATGCAAGAAATTTATCGGGTGACCCGGTTTGGATTGAAGCAACGATAATACGCGAGACTGGGCCCAAATCCTATATTGTAAGATGTGTTGATGAAAGACTGTGGAAATGACATATTGACCAATTACGGTCACAACTCATATCGGCCAGCCAACAACTCCCCTACGACCAAACTGAGGGGGGGGGAAGGAATGGAAGAAGACAACATTCCAGGGAACCTGTTCCAAGAGAGCGATGAATCAAGTGAAACTCAGGAAATGGAGCAGGAGGAAGAATCATACGCTCCAAGGGAAATCACACCAGAACGAGAAGCTGAGCCACTGCCAAAGAACATTCCACCTCAACAGGACTGCACGCAACCAGTCCAAAGAAAATCTGATAGACCCAAAAGACAACCGTCCTATTTGAAGGACTATGTGGTCACACCATAATTGAAGAGCCAGGGGGAAGGGGTGTTATGTATGTAAATAGTTAAAATAAAAGCGAGCTTGGGGTAAAGTGCAGGGTTCTGGCCCTGCACTTCTGATTGGTTGTTAAGCGGCTCGATTGGATTGGGTGGGTTCAGAGAATCCGATTGGCCCTTAACGAAGGACTCTTATTGGTTTTGGAGCTAGCGTCTTACAGCTCCCTATTGGTTATTTCGCATTAAGGTTGCCTATATAAGGCAGAGTTGTTGTTATTAAAAGTCTTAAGTCACTATGTAATAAAGAGCTGAAAGTTCACCAACTAAGACTGTTTCCATTCATTTCACCCATGCCTGAAACCATTTCAGGAACATACTTCCACACGTGGTGGTCCTGTATAGAAGCACAAAGATATTGGCAGAAAATTAAAACATGGTTGGAAGAAACAACAACAGAACAGATTGAATTCAAACCAGAGTTCTTCCTATTAGGGATCTTTAATAAACAATTTCCAAAAAAGTGAAGTATATAATATTGCATATATTGATGGCAGCTAGATTGGTCTTTGCACAATGTTGGAAACAGCCTTATACTCCACCAGAGGAAATGATTATTCAAAAAATAATAAATTGTGCAGAAATGGATAAATTAACCTAGCATTAAAAGAGAAAGAAACATCAAGAAAGCTGGAATTGCTGGTATGAATGCTTAGATAAAAGATGGGCTACATAATATTGTAAAAGAGGATAAGCTATAATTGTAGTGGTAATTATATATTCGCATTAAGGATTACTTGTAAATATGGCATAAAATAAGGATAGAAATAATGACCCACAAACTGTCGAAGATGAAATCGCTTTTAATCATTTTTTGATTTTTTTTTCTTACTTCTCTTTTCTTTCTCTCTCTTTCCTCTTTTACTTCTCAACTCTATTTCTTTTCTTCTTTTCTACATTTGTGTATGTCTTGTTTGTTTATTTTAATTGTAAAACTAATAAAGTTTGTTTTTAAAAAAACTATACTGGGCCATAAGTAATATTTTCAGTTTAATCATTAAACTGATTTTGGCTTAAATCTTTTCTTACAATTATATAACAGATATGTTTCTTCAAGAGTGCTCTGGGGCTAATAAATACAATGGTCTCTAGCTTAATTAGTATAATTAGTTTTGAATACTGGCCTCAGTTAAGTGCATTTTTAAGTACACAAAGACTTTGACTTTCTTCTCAACCTTCCATGTTCTCTATATTCAGTCTTACAAGAAAATATATTGACTAGATATGACATAAAGAAGAGTTTGTAGCATTAGCCAGTTTCCACTAAATCCAGTTCTTTCTGTTAAGTCTGAGTAGTGGGTCCCAAGGAGAGACGAGACTGGTTAGAGTCTGTGAGGGGGGAAGTGGCCAGTCTGAATCTTAGCTGGTCAATATGATGTTTCCACGATCTCCCATCGGTAGTCTCGAGCCAGTAGGAGCGGGGGCCTCTGATTTGGGTGATTTTTGCAGGGAGCCAAAGTGGGTCTCCTGTGAAGTTTTTGGCAAAAACAGTGTCTCCTACCTTGAAGGCATGGTGCTTGCTGCTGGAGCCAAGGGGTTTTTCTGGGGTGTAAGCAGGGTGAAGTCGGTCCAGAGGTGACCTGAGTCTTTTGCCCATTAGCAGTTCTGCTGGGCTCTTGTTGGTAGTGGTGTTCGGTGTGATGTGTTGTAGGAGAAGCATCTTGGTGACTTTCTCTTGAATGTTGCCATGTTCCATTTTTTGAAGAGTTTTTTTTTTTGTAAATTGAACCATGTGTTCAGCTCTACCATTCGCCGCCGGGTGAGCTGGCGATGTCAATGCGTGTCGGATGCCACAGTCTGCCAAGTATTGTTCAAAAGCCAAGGTGGTAAATTATGGGCCATTGTCAGATACTATCACATCTGGCAGACCATGCGTGGTGAAAACTATTTAATTTTTTGATGACAGCTTCCGTGGTGGTTGTCTTCATTTTGCTCACTTCGAGCCAATTCGAATAAGTAACAACAGCAATTAAGAAGGTATGCCCCTTGGTCGGCCCTGCGAAGTCAATATGGATGCATGACCAAGGGCCTCTGGGTGTCTCCCATTCTAATGGTGGGGCCTTAGGGGGAGCCGAGCGAGTCTCTTGGCATCTGTTACAAGTGGCTACCCAGGTTTCAATTTGCTTGTCCATGCCTGGCCACCAAGCATAGCTCCTGGCCAGGGCTTTCATACATACAATACCAGGGTGCCTGTCATGCAGCAAGTCTAAAACATTTTTCTGTAGTTTCTCCAGTATTACTACCCAGTCTCCCCACAACACCCAACCCCTTTGTGAAAAGAGTTCAGTTTGCCGGTTTTTAAATGGTTTAAAAGGTTCATTTGGCTCGTTTTTTGGCCATCCCCTCTCCACCCAGCTGAGAACTCACGCCAAGCGTTTGTCCTTTCTAGTTTCATGGGCGATGTCTTACGCAGTTACTGGTGGCATAGGTATCATTTCAATTTGCAAAATTGGTATTGTGGGTGCTGGGTCATTTTGCAAGTCTGGCAAGGGGGAGCGGTTTAACACATTGGCGTGTGATATAGTCTTGCCTGGGCGATGTAACAATTGGTAATTATACGCGGCAAGAAATTCAGACCATCTTGTCATTCTAGGTGACAGGATGTGTGGAGTGGGTTTGTTACCCGCTAATATGCCAAGAAGGGGCTTATGGTCTGTAATAATGGAAAATGTCCTACCATAAATGTATTCGTGGAATCTCTTTACTGCTGAAACAATGACGAGGGCTTCTTTGTCCAGCTGGCTGTAGTTCCTCTCTGGCTTGGACAAGGTTCTGGAAAAGAATGCAATGGGAGCTTCTGATCCATTCGGCAGAATGTGGCTCAGGATGGCGCCAACCCCGAAGGGTGATGCGTCGCAAGTAGCAGTCAATGGTAGTGTTTCATTATACTGAATGAAGACTGCGTCTGAAGTCAAAAGGTTTTTTATTTGTTGAAAGGCATGCTCTTCTCGCCGTCCCCATATCCAGGAAGCCTTTTTATCAAGGAGTCTATGCAGGGGTTCTGCGACAGTCACTTTCTGGGGTAGGAAAATGTTGCAGAAATTAATGAGTCTGAGGAAAGCTTGGAGGTCCGTTTTGTTTTTTGGTCTGGGGGCGTCTTTGATGGCTTTTAATTTTTTGTCAGTAGGGTGAATTCCTTGTTTGTCAAGGAGGTATCCAAGAAATTCCACCCTTTCAGTACATAATTGACACTTCTCCTTTTTTATCTTGAGGCCAGCATCTTTGAATTTCTGTAGGACTGCCCTCAGTTGTTTTTCCAATTGTTTTTTTAGTAGGGGCTGCTACTAAAACGTCATCGAAATAGGGTACGATTCCTATAATTCCCTGCAGCAATCTTTCCATTAGGCTTTGGAAAAACCCCGGTGCAACGCTGACCCCGAATTGCAGTCGGTTACATTTGAATGCCCCTCCATGTGTCACGATTGTTTGGGCCTCGGCAGTTTCAGCATCAACCGGTAGTTGTTGATAGGCTTGCGCCAGGTCGAGCTTTGCAAAGATTCTGCCACCTCCCAGCGAGTGTAGGAGGTGCTGGACTACTGGCACAAGGTAGGCACTTTGCTGCAGGGCATGGTTGAGGGTGGCCTTGTAGTCTCCACAAATTCTCAGGGACCCATCTGGCTTGATGGGGGTGACAATTGGTGTTTCCCAATGGGCGTGGTCGATAGGTTCTAACACACCTTGCGCTATGAGCTTATTTAATTGCTCATCTATCTTAGGCTTGAGTGCAAATGGCACTTGGCGTGATTTGAGGCGGATGGGAGCGATGTCAGAGCTAAGATTAAAGGAGATTGGGGACCCCTTGTACTTGCCTAAAGTGTCATTGAAGACCTCTTGGAAGTCCCGAATGAGTGCTGCTTCCCAGTCTTCATCTTCTGTGTGGTTGATGCCTGCCATTTCGATTCCCAGCAGTGCGAACCATTGCAACCCGAGTAGGCTGGGTCGGTCTTTTTCAACGATTGTGAGTGGTAGGATGATGGTGTGGTTTTTAAAGGAAACTTTAAAATGTCCAGTGCCAGCGACCGGAATGTGGTTAGCTTGATAGTCTCTCAATATTAGTTTCTGGTCACTTAGCTCTTGGCGGCGTATGCTGGAAATTAGTCATTTTATGGTCTTCCAGGAGACCATAGACAGGAAGGAGCTGGAGTCTACTTCCATGGTGCAAGGCTGATTCTCGATGGTAACCTCTACATGTATTTTTCGTGCGTCTATCGAGGAAGCATGGCCGATGATGACTGTTTGGTGTGTTTCTTCCCTTCGTGGTGCATCGATGAATTTCCTGGGTCAGCTGTCCCGGTTCCATTGGCTGTCATTTTGGTGGTCCTGGCTTATGGTGGGGGTGCCATCTATTCTTCTCAGGCTGTTTCCCCAGTGTCGGGGGCTGGAATTTTGTTTGTTGCAGCATACTTTGGCAATATGCCCTTGTTTTTCGCAAAAACAGCAAACAGCGTCCAAGAACTTGCATTCGGAACGTGAGTGATTTCCTCTGCAGCCGGCACATTGGTATCCCGACTTAAGACTGCGCTGGTCTCGTCGCTCGTGTTCCGATTGAAGTCTGTAAATTTCTTCCTCTTCACTGTCAGAAGGGGATTCGATGTCACTGTGCTGGGTGGATGTTGCGTGTTTTTCTGATGTGGTTGTCGTCTCGCTGATGGATTGGTGGTCGGTTCCGTTTGAACCCCGCATTCGCGCCGCTGACTTATGGGTGGCTTTGGCTGTGGTGGCTTCGGCTATGGCATCGGTGAGGGAGATATCCCCTTTAGCCATCAACCTGCTTTGGAGTGTTGGGTCTTTCAGGCCGAGGATGACTCGGTCACGCATGGCCTTATCTAGATTGGCAAATCTGCACAAGCCTCCTAGGTCCCTCAGGTCAGCTATGAACTCTCCGATGCTCTCGCCCTCGCGCTGATCCCTCTGGTAAAAGTCATGCCTACAAATAAGAGTCGGCACTGCCGGAGCGTAGTGGTTCCAGAGGATGGGAGCTAGGGTATTCCAATCCATTGTCTTGATGTCTGTGGGCTTCGCGAGTGCCTTGGCAATTTTAAAAACGGCGGGTCCACAGTATGTCAGAAAGACTGCTCACTCCTTGCTGCCAGTGGCATCTTTCAGCTTGTTTGATTCCAAGAACATTTGGAAGTGATCAATGTAGGACTCCCAGTCCTCGCTGGCCGGATTGAATGGTGCGGGTGGCACAGCACTGCTGGCCATTTTGCTGGTCGTTTATGTGCTGTCTGCCATGTGCTAGTCAGCTCTGTTGTCTCAGTATCCCACCCTCGTCGCCAGTGTTAAGTCTGGATAGTGGATCCCAAGGAAAGACGAGACTCGAAGTAGTGACAACAGTTCTTTATTAGGCAATCAGATACTGAGACAAAAATCCTAGCCGCAGCAGCTCTTTTTATAGAGCTGGCTGTGGCTAGGCAGCCTATGACAGACTTTTAAGCTTGCCGTGCTTGGTTTTACACAATCGCGGCAACCCTTTTGTGAACCAATCAGGATTGCTTTATATTGTCCAATCACGGCCCTGCTCTTCCAGACCAATAGGAATGCAGGCCTACAAGCCTGCTAGTATGGAACACTTTCCTTTGTAGATGATTTTGAACACAACAGCGTTTTTATTCTATTTTAGCATTGAAGGCAACCATGCTTCTAGGATTTTAATTGTCAAGCTCTCAGTGTGAAGCCATTTAAAGAAACATTTCAGACCAAATAATATAGCACTGAAATAAATTATTAAGCAAGCAGAAAGTTAAGTACCTATTTAAGTTTAGCAATGGAATAAGAAGTCAGAGCACTAAAACATCCCACCATCTTCATAAAATAGTTTCCCAAGAACACTTATGAATGCAGATAGCTCAGTGGAATCTGGGAGTACGTGCCAGTAGCACAGAATTCACAAACATGCATTAAGTACACTTACCGTTCAGGAAGGAGGCAATATTTAAATTATGAGGGAACACATCTCAAGATTTTTAATAACCTGAAAATAGAACACTATGAGGATTAGTTGAAAAAGCCGGGAAAAAAGTCTAGTTTACTTATAATGATACATAATGATTGTGTCCATTCCAACATAAAACCCACTTACTTTTTATTTATCTCACTATCAATCAACTCAGGGTGGCTTAAAATTAGGCCCCTATCTTGTCTTGATTTGCTTCAGTAGTATGTCATTTTGTGGTCTCTTTGTCGTTAGCTTAAACACAGCATATAACCCAGTCTTTACGGATTACATCTTAACCCAGCCAAAAAGTGAAGTCATTGATGCACTTTGCTCAATGTTATCTGTACTGAGTATTATTGTATTTTCAGAGAAGATCCTTGAAAGATTTTTCCAAGTGCCAGGCCACTGATTGAGTCTGGAATTCCCTGCGTGTGAAGTAGATGTTTTTCCCTTTGAAAGACAATCCTTCCCTAGGATTCAAGTAAATTATACACCTATTGTAGCTTTAGTCTCCAAATGATCATTGTTGTGTGACCAAATTAGGATATCCACACAGAAATATTAGATGGCATGCCTGGATTCTGAGGTCTCAGAAGGGAAGAAAGGTGAACAATAATTACACCATTCATTATGACACAAATTCTACCTCCTATAAATCTCTATTCAGTGTGATGATGCAAGAGGCAAAAGGCAAAGTTGCACTATAATATCACAATATAAATTTTGGCATCATGCTGAATAGCATTAATGCCATGGAATTCTAATATATTTATAGAAAAATTCTGGTGAAAAAGAAGAATGCTCAGTGGCTGAAATGTGTTTGAGGTACAGATAGAAACCAGGGAAAACATTGTAAGTTATTCATAACTAAGTACTTGGATACCAGAGTGAACAATCCTGCTGCATTTTATCATAAATCTAAAATATCCCAACCTGAAGTTTTAGTGTTAGTCAGATTATCATAAGTGATCTTAATAAAAGTTCCTGTGTTTAATTGTGTTAATTGGGAGACAGATGCCTGAGTGTGCGAAGATGTGTTGGACGCAGCATTGCTTATGTTCACTAATTAAGAGTAAGCGATAAGGATATTTTAATAATTTTTGTTCCACAGATATGTGTTTCCTTTCTAATTAGGTTGTCCTTCCTTGCTTATCTAATCAAATAAAGTACAAATGCTTGCTGAAATATTGCACATACTCCTTTCCCATCTTTGCTTGGATCCAAACAAAGACATCACTTAAGAGAGAATTGGAATCTGACCTAGAGACCATGTATAATACTAGGTCACTTTGCACGCTCCATGTGGCCCTCAAGGAATCTCTTAACAGTTTCCAATCAATTATTTTTTTAAAACATAAAAGAAAATTATTAAAAACAAGGGGGAGATAATCTTTTGGTTTTATGTAATCCATTTCATTTAACTTATTTTCCTTAAATTAGATTGAAATTTTCCTTTCTAAACCTGTTTATCTTTAAATGTCTCTTAAATGTTGTGCCCAAAAATGGACACTAAACTGGACATTTAGGTTTGATCAAAATGTAATGGAAAAATGATGACTTTCCATAATTTAGAAATTATACTTCCATTGATTTTTTTAAATTGCATTTATGTCCGTCTGTAGCTACATTGAATTGGTGGCTCAAGTTAGTTTGCAGCTGATTACTACCCTTTTCAAAACTATCACCAAACCAGATATTTGATATCTTGTAGTTGTATATCAATTTGTTTCCTAAGTGAAAAATTCCTAATTTATTAAGATTTAATTTTAATTTTATTTTTGACTTCTACGGTTATTGCATCCATTTTTTATCATTACCAATTTTGTAAGCATTCTCTTTACAACACTGGTTAAAAAAAACCTGAAGACTAAAAATTCCAGGATTGATTCATGTGGTTCCCCTTTAATTTGTAATTTGTTGGATCTTTGTTTTTCCTCTCTGAAGATAAGGACACAGTTCAAATCTCCAGGATTTCTCAGAGTTCATACATAAAGGATTATTAATTCAAAATAGACAGGTATTCCATGATCTGGTTAACTAAGGCCTCAATTATGAGAGAACAATAGATGTGTTAGATGTAATCTGTTAAGTGAAAGTGAGTAAAGAGCAAATAAATATCAAGAGCCTCTTATTACCTTTAAAAGGGTTAGTGGGCAACATTCAGCCAAGTTTAATGCTGTGTCTAAAATCTGCCCCTCACATGGAATACCAGAAAATCAAGGCTAGGCTAGAATCTCTTTCTTTAATATATTCGTTTATAACGCAGAAGATATTATTTGTTTAAAGAGTAGAGTATATAAAATAGTACTTCTAAATATAAAATCCAGTCTGAACTCTGAAAACATTTCGGTCTGTGTCCTGGACATGAAAGTTCTTCGGATCTTCTAAAAGTTGTCCAATTGAGTGAGGAAGGTACAGAAAAAGAAATTCAGATGATCAAATGTTCTACCTAAGTCTGGTGGAACGTAATAGTGTTAAGACCTTTTTGCTCTATATTTCAAGGACAAAACAGCAAAAGGAGCAAATATTAAATAGCTTTATTTGTAACCACAGTTAACAAAGTCACCTTGAAATACTGAAACCATAGTCATCAATAATATTCCTGGTATTTGTAATATTTCTGTGACTTTCACAGTATGACCTTTTTTTCAGCATTTGCAATTCTCCCTTGCTCTTCTAAGCACATCATAACAATAAAGGCACATTATAATACATTTAACGAGGCACTACATCATACATTCACTCTGTAGTTTATATAATTTATAAATAGAAATATACAGACAGAATGAAAACAATACAACCAGAATGAAATATATATATATATATATATAATTGAATACAGATTTATTCACCTGACACCCCATCTCCAAGCTCACAAATTTAAATATCTTTGCTCTTTTCCTTTGTGAAGATTTCCACAACATTATTGTTGAGCATCAGTCATAGTCATTGAGACTAATCTCACCATTCAAAAACACTAGGAAGGTTTCGTCCAAAGGAATCATTATAGTGAAGGAATAAAATCCATAAAAGAACTGATTCCTCTGGAGCCATCTCTCTTCCTCTTCCCAAAACTACTCCAGAAAATTGGAGAGCACTCAGAAGAGACTTGTAGGATGTATGGGCTAAATACTGTACAGGGGAAGTACTGTACCATTGGACAAATAGAAATATTCTCATGTTCTGGTATATTGGATATAACATAGTTTCAAATATCAAATGATATTTGACCAAGAGGAAGGGACTCAGTTGTATTGTATAATGATAACATCGATCTGTTAGAGGAACATATGTTATAGATTAGAGTGCTTCTTGGATCAAGTCAGATTTGAGGTCCAGCTAGCTCAGCATTGACTATACTAACAGTAATTCACAAATCTTTGAAAAAGGTCTTTTCCAGCTTCCCTGAAGATGCTAGAAATTAATACCTTCCATGTACATATTCTATCACTGAACTGTAATCTTGCTCTTCATATATCAAGCCTAATACCAGATGATATTTATTCAAGATAGCTGCACATCATTGGAAATGATAACAAAATGATTCAAATATCCTCCACGTTTCTTCAGTTTTCTAAACATTAACATTTAATTACTCTATCACTGTCACACCTGCAATTTAGGAATTATCTTTCACCAACTTGACACTTCAACAATTAAGATCTTTTTCTGGAACATAAAAACAGAAACACTTGGCAGGCTGCTTTTACGTAACTGGTGGAGTTAATTCAATATGGTAGGTTAGAAATTGTACAAGTCTAAACTTGGAAAACAGTTAATAAAGCTTTGCATTTTCTCTTTATTTCTGTCTCTTATACTTAACACTGCCGATAATTCTTTTGGATGACCAGCCTGTAGACATGAATAGTAATAAAATATTATAGGCATTCTTTAGCACACTGGTTTTATTCTGTAAAATTCAACTTTAATTATCTTTGCCAGTTTTGTTTTTAAAGCTCCAGCATAATGCAATGAGGAAAAATTCTAGGCACTTGATTGCCTGAGATCCTAGGAACCTTACTAAATCTAAACCATCTATTTGGAAATTGTGTAGGGTCTCCTGTTTGGGCAGGGGTTTGGACTAGAAGACCGACAGGGTTCCTTCCAACTCTATTATTCTATTCTATTCTGTAAATTTATCGATGTTTTATAGAAAACTATAACTTCTAACAATTTACAGCTAAGGTCTATGAGAGAAAGAGAGAGGTGGGAGAGAGACAGGGGGAGAAGAGGGGGGGGCTTCAAAAATTTTAGCAACTGGTTCTGTGCCTGGTTGCTGGATGGCCATAGCCATGGTGAACATGGCCTAGTTGACCTCCTGCACCACAGTGGGGGGGCTGTTTTCACCCTCCCCGGGCTCCGGAGGCTTTGCTGAAGTCTCCGGGAGCGTGAAAACAGCCTCCCTAGGCTCCAGAGACTCTCTGCTGGAACTTCTGGAATTTCTAGGAGGCCCATTTTTCACCCTCCCCAGGCTCCACTCAAGGCCTGTACTTACCTGAGATCCAAAACAGGCCACTTGGGGACTCCTGGGATGGGAGGGGTGAGGGGTCCAGCCAGGGATGGGATTTGCCAGTTCACCGAACTAGCCATAAAGTTAGCTACCAGTGCAGTACCGGTTCCTCCAAAGCAGGACAAACCAATAGCAGCCCACCCCTGGAAAGAACATATATAAGTTCTATGACGAGTCTGTATTTATACATGTGTAAATCAATTTAATAAACTGTTAATTTTATTTTATTACTTTGTATAAAAAGGTTCCATTTAATCTTTTGTGTATTGAAAATTCAGTTTTGTGAATATTTAATGCCTTTTACATTTAACGTGAAATATTATGATTTAAACTAAATGCAATGCATTCTTTTATTTAACTCAAACCAAGAATGATGTAATCCTCACATTAATGTTGCCTGAATCTACTTTCAATACAACCAACACTTTTTTACTTTTATGTATCTATTAATAAGTTGAGCTTGCAAAGTACAGTATGAAATAATATATAACAGTAAAATTAAACCTAAATTAACATTTGACATGTAATACTATATACACAACTTTTCTATGCATACATGTGAATTGACTTTTCTATGCATACATGTGTATAGTCTAAAACACTCACAATACTTTAGAAGTAATTGTATAATCATATGGCATCCAATTATTTAGTAAACATTAAAATTGTAGGGTAGAATTTTCAGATTACACAACTGATTTATTGTCTTAAACCAATTTATATACATTTGTTTTTATATTGCTCAGAAAATCCAAAATGCAGGGCTATTTCATTTAGGAAGTAATATTCTTTATGTTTTACAAGATTTAGATAAAATATTTGCAATAACAGCAAAAGCTTTATACTAGCAAGATAAGGAACATTTTCAAAATGAATAATTTTTACATAATTTCATTGCACATCCATTGTAAAATTCAACACTAAGATTCTGATATCTTATATCTAGTTTTCATGCTTGCCCTGGTTTCATTCTACTCCCAATTGAATTGCTCACAAAATATTACTTTTCAAGAGATATGATGTTTGAACACACTAGTCTCTAAATTCTGTCACATATGTCATCAAATCTAACAGAGCCATTTTCAAGAACAATCTATTTTAATAGTGTTGTTAAGCTTTTACATTTGATAACATGTTTTTAAGTTTCATTTTAACATAAACCCAAACATTTAAATCTTTACTTCATTCAAAATTATTTCGCAGCCACTAACATCTTATTTTTATTAAGGTTTTAAAACATTTTTATTTAATAATTTTAAGTAGAATAATATCGCCTCCCTTTTTTTGTTTTAGAAATTCCTGAAATAAAGGTAGTCCTTGACTTACGACCAAGTGGAGCCCAAAATTTCTGTTGTTAAGACTTTGACTTTCCTTGTCAGATTTCTTTGTCACCCTTTGACTTTCTCTGTCAGATTTTGCAAAAGGGATCATGTAACCCTAGGACACAGCAAAGGTCATAAATATGATCCACTTGTCAAGCATCTGAATCTTGATCACAATTATGTGGATGCTGCAAATCTTGATCACGATTATGTGGATGATGTTATAACTATGAGCTGTGGTGGTGCAGTGGTTTAGAATGCAGTACTGTAGGCTATTTCTGCTGACTGCCATTCGGCGATTCGAATCTCTCTAGGCTCAAGGTTGACTCAGTCTTCCACCCTTCTGAGGTCAGTAAAATGAGGACCCAGCTTGTTGGGAGCATTATGCTGACTCTGTAAACCACTTAGAATGGGCTGTAAAGTCTAAGTGCTATTGCTATGAAAAATGGTCATAAATCACATTTTTCAATGTCGTTGTAACTTGAAAAGTCACTAAACAAGCTGTAGTAAGTCCAGAACTACCTGTATTTGGCACTAGATGTGGCTGGGCATGTCCAATAAAAAGGATTCTTTTTAAGGCAAACATCTTGTAGTAGCAATTCCAGATGGAAACATATCTATAATTGAAGCCACTTCTCATGTTTCAATGTACACAACTATCATAAACCTTTATTTCCATCATTTTCTGTGCTTTGCTTTATGGTACTCTTATACTGAGTTGTTGGTTTGTTATCTTGGAACTAACTGGTGAATCTGAAATTGATGCCACTTTTAAAGAATTTTTAATGGAACTGAGTTCCCATGTAGACAAATTAATGAGACGTACTCCACAAAATCTCCTAGTAATCTCATACAATTTTTTAAGAACAGCTTTTCTTAAAAGAATATATACCCATGGATCCAATATTTGATTCCACGTTGCCATTCGAAGAGCAAAAATTATAGTTTCACAGGGTACTGTTTTATGGGAGATATTTCCATTTATTCCAATAATGGCCATGATTACCTACAAAATGAAATAAGTTCTATTATTCATCAGAAAAAAATCAGGTTAAAATATATTACTATTTTTAACAATGATACATGTAATTTGGTTTAACAGTAAAATAGAAATTACTGAACATTGGAACCACTTTAGATATTTTTATAAACTGGTTCTAGATTTGAACCATCATGGATTAAAAATCAATTCATTAAAAATTAAAGTTGATATCATAAAGAGTCAAAATCTCTTTTTGAAAAGAGATCATATAGCTTAGAAACTAGTATCAGATGGAAAAAAAGTTAATATAGTATAGTGTTGTTTACATAGTGAATCATGTTCCTATAATTATTACTATTACTATTTTACTTCATAATAAGTTATCTATAAAATCAGCTGTCTTAATTCAGACAACTGCTGGAAGACACAAGCAGTATTACAACATCTCTACAGATACTGAAGATTGAAATAGGCATAAAAAAACAAAGACATTTTTCCAAAGGATCTGCAAGATAGAAGGAGTTTCCAACCTCAAATTGATTTGGTAAAGCAGGAGTCTTCTTGACAGCTTTAAGACTTGTGGACTTCAACTCCCAGAATTCCTCCTACAGTCATGTTAGCTCAGGAAACCACAGACAATACTGCTACCTTTCAGAAAGACCTTGACTATGTATCAGAATGGTTAAACAAATGGCAACTTCAAATCTCAACAAATAAATGCTCTGTCCTACATATTGGCAAAAAAAAAATCAGAAAATAACATACAGGCTAAAAAGTCAAGACCTTGTTGATGATCCAAACTCTGTCAAGGATCTTGGAGTACTCATCTCAAATGACCTAAGCCCACTGTAACTACATAGGCAAAAAGGCGTTAAGAGTTGTTAACCTAATCTTAGGTAGCCTTTTCTCTGGTAATAGTACACTAATAACTAGAGCATACAAAACATTTGCTAGACCAATACTCAAATACAGCTCATCAGTCTGGAACCCACATTAGGTATCTGATATTAACACAGTTGAGAAAGTCCAGAAATATTACACAAGAAGAGTTCTACACTCCTCTACTCGTTGCAGAATACCTTATGCCACCAGACTCAAAATTCTAGACCTAGAAAACCTAGAACTATGCCGCCTTCAGTCCAATCTAAGTATGGCATATAAAATCATTCATTGCAATGTCCTACCTGTCAATGAATACTTCAGTTTCAACCATAATAACACTAGAGCAAACAATAGATACAAATTCAAGGTTAATTACACCAAACTTGATTGCAGGAAATACAACTTCAACAACAGAGTGGTCAATATCTGGAATACTCTACCTGACTCTGTGGGTTTTTTCCCCCAAACCCCAAAAACTTTAACCTTAGATTGTCTACTATTGACCTCATCCGTTTTCTAAGAGGTCTGTAAGGGGAGTGCATAAGCGCACCTACGTGCCTACTGTCCCTGTCCTATTGTTTCTTTTATTTATTTATTTTATTTTTCTTATATGTATCCATGTATTCATAACTATGTTTTTACTTATACCTATTATCTTATAAGCAATTGACAAATAAAATAAATAAATAAATAAATAAATAAATAAATTCTTGAAGTTGAAGTCCATAAATCTTAAATTTGCTAAGTTTGAAGACCCTTGAGGTAAAGAATAACAATGGACACATGGTATCTGTTTCAAAGAAGATCAAACAAAAAAAGAGTATACTGAAATATTGTATAATAGAGATGACAACTCTAACCCACTTTACCACAGAATTCTGAAGTTCTACATCCCACTATAGAACACATTAATTCATCCAAATAGGATGTAATTAAGCCACATGTCACAGGTGATATGTGCTATCCAAAGCAACAGGAACAAGTGACAGGCAAATTTTAACTATATAGCCTTAAACATTAAAATCTAGGCATCTGAATTCACGGGTGTATCCTGGAACACACCCAGAATGAGATCTTCTCAGTATGGCTGCCAGTTTCATCATTTTCATGGTGATAGAATACCTGCTGGTGGCATTGATCCTACAACTAGTTAATGAGGGACCATCAACAATAGGACTAGCAGCTAGGACTTTTCCTATTCTTCTTTTTCTTGACACTTTAGCTTTTTGTTGATCCAACCGGTTATTGTTTGACTAGAAAGAACATAGGGCAGAAGTCAACGTGCAAAAGTACCTTGCTTTTTGGAAGAGAAACATAGAAATAGGAGGGAGAATAAGGCAGTTCTTGCCAAGTCACCCCACCATTGCAGATAGCACTGCAGATCATCAAAGAGTTGCTCATAAGGGGATATATTATCATTTCTTAATTTCATCATGTTTTATGCTATTGATTTGGGGGAAAAGAGATTTGAAGTGAGAGACTGTTCTTTAAGTTTTATTGTGCCATTGATTTTGAGCCATACTCTTTAAAAATATTGTAGTGTATTATTATTAATAAGTCTGTTATTGTGAGACAGAGTAACATTTTTAAAGGAAACTGTCATGGGATTGTAAATTATATACAATTGTATACAATGAAAATTATAGTGAATATAATTCCTTTTAATTTGCCTATTTAAAAAAAACAACAGCAATAATAACTATTAAGGACATAAGCAAATCAGTGATTTTCATTATTCTCATTAAAAATTATGTGGGTGGCCAAATTATCTTTATATGCACATTCTTATATAAAATTTACAATGCAATTGTATTATACAATTACAATTTCTGCTAGTATCTGTACAAATAGCAGCAATAGATAACCCTTACAAACATGCAGAATCCAGTGTTTACAAATGGTTCAGCATCTCTATACCAGTGGCCCCCAACCTTTCGGGCACCAGAGACGTTCCATGGAGAAAGATTTTCCCGCAGACCAGAGATGCCATGTTTTTACATGCTGCCTGCATCCTGCAGATGGGACTTCCCTTCATTGACCAATTGCTGGCTTGCCATGGGCTGGGCCCAGTCCATGGACCAAGGGTTAGGGACTCCTGCTCTATACCATCCAAATGAGGAAAAAAAAGACTTCACATCTAAGAATATGATAACTTTCAATTAATTAATGGAAGTAATTTCCCCTTTGTGTAGTGGAGGAAAATCACTGACTATTATATGAATAAGGCTTTGCTCTTAGCAACAAGCACTTTAAATGCATATATTTCAGAAGCAAATACACAGCCATGTTCTCCCAAAACTTTTTTGTTTGTTTTTTTGACATTCACAAGAGAGAGATTTAGTTTCAGGAGGACCACATTATATAGTTTCACTAAATCCACCAAAGTAATTAACCTGTAAGGCATTTTAGAAAACTACTCACATAAGCTTATTAACTTAACTATGATCAAAATGAGAGACAGAATGAAAAATGCCAGTTCATAGGGAGAAAAGTATTACAAGTTACATGATACCAGATGAGCCTGAAAGGTGCAAAAATCCCAATACTAATTCAATATTTATGCATTCGCAAAAATTATTAAAGAATTATCTATTTATTAGAAGATGTGTTCCATACATGATTAAAGAAAATAGTTGCTCTTATTTAATATTTACAATATTAAATTCAGTATTTAAAATATTCCAGTGGAATTTGATAATAGACAAGCTTTCTTTTTCTAACAAGATGTAAAGCAAAGAAAGTGTGAAAAAGTAATAAGGATACATCAATGACAGTAATCTTTAAAAATATTAAGAAGAAAGTGTCAGATCCTGCGGAGTATTGACAGGAAAAAAATTGTCTTCCTGAAAGAAAAATTCACTTTTCTTTTGAAATCACCTAATGAGGTTCTTTTGGGAAATATTAAACTGAGGCAGACAGCTAAAGAAATAAGAATAGTGGTGACTACTTTTAGGACTTTTTAAAAATATCAAATTAATATTTTTTTCCTTTCCTTTTTTCTTAAGTTTACAGAAGAGCTGCCTTGAAGATGTTTCTTCAAATACTTTCTTTTTTCTCCCCCACAGATGCACAAAGACTTTTGCATTATTATCTCTTCCTGTCTGAATGAAATGTGATTCTCTATAAGTGCTCTTGAGTTGCTGCAAGTAACAAAGTAAGAAAACATCGAATGGAAAATGTGTTTTTTCCACAGATTACATTTTCTATTCAAGTTTTTAAAGAAAGAGAAATTTTCAATAAGGCTTCAGTTGCATAAAGGATAACTCGGAAAACTAACTGTAAAGCAAGCTTGGTTTAACATATTTGTGGGAAGGGGGTGGAAGAAATTGTAAAATGAAGAATGAAATAATGCTATTGTTAAAAAAAACAGGATTTTTAAAATAATGCGAGAAAGATATAATGAAACCTTAAATATGAAAGCAGATTATGTTTTATGAAATCCATAAGAAAACATCAGAATAACAGATTGTAAACCAAGCATTCTAAGTACCGAGAAATCAGATAAATCCATCTACAAATAGAACTCTTTGCGCAGGTCATTTTCCTCCAATTACAGGATAATTATGTTCAGTACTTTTTCCCATATAAAGTACTCTACTTTCTATTAAGTGGGCTAGGCCTTTTGAATTTAAGAGGTCCAATGCATTATGGTACTGCTGTACTTGAAAACTGCTATTGGATTATGACCAAATAATGTATCTACATATAGAAACAGTTAATAATCTGTTCATTATAAAAGAATTATAGAGAAGGTTTGCTCATAACTAGGTATGGTAACAGAAAAGGATCCCAAATCAATCACGATAATAATGTACTCAGTATTAAAACTTGATTTTTAAACCTAGCATGGAATTACTCAATTATGTTTCCAATTAGTCATTTCAAGCTCAAAGATTAAAACAGTGGGTACTAATACCTTATTATATAAAACTGCATATTTCTGCCTTACACAATATTAACTGGTTTCCAAAGAAAACTGTTTTTATAAAGCAGATATAATTTCTTAATTTATTAGGTAATTCTATTATAAGTGAAACTTCTATTGTAATTGTGATGTTTGCATTTCTGTCATTATGACCTGGGCTGAACTCTCATTAGCCGCAATAAGAATGATTAAAGAACTGTAGTGTGATGATTTAAGAAGTTTAAGATTATCGTGAAATACTGAACAATAAAATCCTTTATGTTCTCTTTAATCAAACAACTTGCTTATTTCCATATATGCTGGATATGATTGCTCTTTCCAGTTAATTCATATCATAATAATGTTATGTGGATAGACTTGTAAAAAGTTTAACAGGACATTCTTTCCACTTGGTGCTATCAGGCAAATTCTTCTAAGCACAAACATATTGCTTCTTTTCATCACCCTTTTCTTGCTGAACATTCTTTAAAGACACTGTTTATGATGTACCCTCACCCACATGACGATAAAAAAAAATACTGCTGACTTAGAGGATTTTTATTATTATCCAGTCCTCATTGATTCAGTGGTATTGAATTTCTAATGCACCTTATGGCTTAAAATTTAAACACTGAATGTCAACATATAGTGCATTATTCTCCAATAATGTAAAACAGTGCTAGATTATTTTTACTTTAATTAAAATAAACAAGGGTGTGCAATTTATGATAATAACTTCTACAATCCCAATTTCCTAATGATTCCCAAATACCAGATGTTTTTCCATAACTTATGTAAGTAACATTAAACTGTATGCCTAATTTGTATCAAGCACCAATCCAAAATGTCTTTAAATATTCCATATCATACTTATTCAGGAAAAGCATGTGATTCCTCTTGGAATAAATAGAACAAAACCATTTAGCTGATGAAACTATAGTTTGTAGTCAGAAAACACTGCAGTATTAAATAGTAAATGAGAATGAGAATCATTTATACATCTGAATTAAAATTAAATTTTATCACATATTTCATGGAATTTGAAAATAATCATTATATTTACTTTTTAAAAATATTTATTTATATTTCATACTTCTTTGCCAATCATCTCCCTTGGTGTATATGTGTGTTTGTGTATACGCACAGAGCTCCTGACATGCTCCAGGTCAAACTATTCTCCATGGTATTCAGCCTAATGATTGGTAATGTTTATCCAGGATTTCAGAAAATAATCTTCCTCGGTTGTTTCTAACGGTGCAGAATATTGAATTTGAAACTTTCTTCATGTATAATGCTGCTAAATTACAGCCCTTCAATATTTAAGAAAATAATGGCCAAATATTATGCCAATCCATGGTTAGAGACTCATGGGGTGAATTAATTCCAAACATACACAGTTAACAAAGGATGACTTTAAATGTGCTTCCTGTGCATTTTTGCTTTTGCAGTTTTTAGGCTTTTATAATTCTGTAACCAAGTACAAAAAAGCAACAAATTTATAATAAAAACAGTGGGCTTGGGCTTGGGCTTGCCAAGCAGTTCATTAGGGTTGAAGGTCATGCCGTCATGGTTTCGTCCTGAATGAACCTTATATGCTTCTTAGATCATGCTAAGCCAGAACCAAATAAAACAATTTATGATTAACACAATGTGTGGGTTTGAACCATTTTAAACATACAGTGGTTTACTGGGGTATTTGAATCAAGCTAATAAAATGCTTTCTTCACAGAAGACTAGACTGAATCTCTGCCACATATTTTACAATTTGTTACCCATAAATAACAAATAACAGAGTTAGAAAGGATCTTGGAGGTCTGCTACTCCAACCTCCTACTTGAGCAAGTAACCTTATATCATTCTGGACAAATGGCTGTCCAAACTCTTCTTAAAAACCTCCAGTGTTGGTGCGCCCACAATTTTTGAAGACAATCTGTTTCACTAATTGTCAGGAAATAGTTCTACGTTGGTTCTCTCTTTGTAAATTTTCACCTTTAACCTCTTGTCTTGCCCTCAGATGCCTTGAGAATGGATTGGCCCCGTCTTCTTCGTGACTGGTAGACTGATATCATGTGACTCCAGTCCTTCTCCTTCATTACACTAGATCAGGGGTGTCAAACTCGATTTCATTGAGGGCCACACTAGGGTTGTGTTTGACCTTGGGGGGACAGAGTGGGTGTAGCCAGGGTGGGCATGGCCAGCTGGGTATCACTCATGTCGGAGGTGCCTGTGGTGGCCCGAGTGCTCTGCCAGAGAAAACAGGCCCCCGAGTTCCATTTTTGGCTGCGATGACCTCCTGCAACTCTCTGCCATTTTTGCTGGCAGAGGCACTGTAGGCCAGTTCTTTGCTGTTTCCAGGGCAGCCCCATGGGCCAGATCTAAGCACCCCATGGACTGGATCCAGCCCCGGGCCTTGAGTATGACACCTTTGCACTAGACACACTCAGTTGTTGCAACCATTCCTGGTATTTTACTCTGTAGCCCTAGCCCTAGTTCATCTTATTTAAATATTGGGGAAGAAGCCATGTAATAAACACTTTAGTGGTAAGTGCAAACTTATACTATGGGTGGATTTAGAGTCAAAACACAAAGTAGCCACTTGAATTTTGGTTTTGCTTTGATAGGAAAAAAAACTTTCCAACTGTTTCAAGAAATGTTGGGGGTCCCTTCATATTGCTGTATCTTTGAAGGGGCACATTATTTCATTACAGTTTCAAATGGAACAGCCCTTCAAAGCAAAGTTGTGATGCAGTTCACAGTTTGCATCCACACTCTTCTCTGTGACACCCTAAGTCCCATTATCTAAGGAATTGGTTGTCAAGATTAAAAAGGAAAACAAAAGAAATCATAACTTCCATTAAACCATCCTGTGAAAGCTTGGCATATTAGTCAATATCCACCCTCATCTTGAAAATGTATCATTATACTCAACCCAAGATCTTAAGATACTATCCCAGAACAAGATAAGCAATATATAACATGAAAATGGAAGTGGTTGAATGGTTAAAATCTTACCAGGAAAGGAGTCCAGCAAATGCAAGAGACAAACATTATACCCAAGAGTTGAATGATCATTTCAAAATGATGAGATCTGCCCTGTCTATGTTGACTCTTAAATTTGACTCTTAAAAGTGTAATTCCTGTCACAGCGTTGCACAAAAGGGAAATAACAAGGGCCAGCAAACCCAAACATGAAAAAAGTAAGAGGTAAAATCTATCTTCCCAATTTTCAATACCCCATGTTCGATAGAAGCACCAGGTTCTTGATGCTTGAATTGTATACTTTGATGTCAGTATGGGCAGCAAGGCTATGAAAATAGCAAAAAGACACACCATAGTTAATATCATTTTTACATGGTTAAAAGTCACTTTTGTTGAATGAAATATTGGTTTTGTCACTCCAATGCAGCGTTCCACAGCCATCACACTGCCCAGAAAAAGAGGATAAAGTCCAAAAAACACCATGCAATTACCAAAAAAATTGCAAAATATCTCTGATGGATCAAATTGTTTCCATTTTTTATCATTTGCATATACAAATACTGCAATAGTTCCAACAATGAGATGGCCCAACATGTCTGTGATAACCAAGCTACTGGCAAAAAACAAAAACAATGCTTTTGATTTCTGCCTAAACCTCGTATATGCTTTCATGAGAATTGCTATTGCGAGGCTGTTGGATAAAATCCCAGCAGTCATGAAGATGACAGAAAAGAATACATTGAAGCCTTTTTCTCCACCACAAGAAGTATTAGAAATTCCAGCCAAGGATGATGATTGTGAACCATTCATTATTAGAAAGAAAATTTCAACATTCAAAATATCTCAGTAGCCAGGAAATCACCAGGCATCTGTAATACAGTAAAAAAAAAAAAAAACTGTGTAAATAAAATAAATAATATTATACATTTAATCTTACGTGCTTGCAATACAAAGATAAGCATAATGAAGATGAACATGCATAAACACCTGTCCATGAGAATACAATTAACAAATTATAAAAATGATACTGCAATAGATCAACTAAGTTAGTACAAAGTAGGAAAAAAGCAGAAAGGGGAATATTTAAAATTTGAAATACTTAAATGTTAGCATAAATACTAACGAGATATTAAATTATCAATATTCAAGAACATTTGTTCCAAAACACATATCCATTATCTGATACAGCTTTCTTTTTTAAATTATATAACTAAGAGCATGTTATATGCATGCATGCATTTTTTCATGTTCTGGAATTTGATTGTCTAAGGTTTTTTTTTCCAGCTTTTTCCATTTTATCTTTGCTATAATCTCACAAATCAATTTTCACTCACATACATCGTTGGCAATAACACAGGAGATAGATAGATAGATAGATAGATAGATAGATAGATAGATAGATAGATAGATAGATAGATAGATACAGACACAGACAGACAGACAGACAGACAGACAGACAGTGCAATGAACAATCAGGTGACTAAAGATATCAGCTTTATATGTAAGAAAATAAGTTTAGTTTTAATAGTAATAATGATTTATTTTGCCTAACAATTGGTATAAGACAAAGACTAATAAAATGATTCTATTTACCTTCAATCTTAGGAACCTTTACAGAAGATAGCCTTTCCCTTGCCCAAATTAAAGAGTTAATCAAGTAAAACAGAGTAAAGTGTGAGAAGACTCTTTTCCTCAATCTTTCCACAGAATGTTCTGGAAAATAACACATTTTCTTCTATTGAGGTCTGCAGCACTCAGAGAACCAATAGGTGATATAAACTTGCCCTTCCTGGCTAATAGATGAGCACAGAAGTATCTCAGATAATTAGTATTCAACTGTATATATTGAACTGAATATATTGCTTTATATTCTCAGTTTGGTCTATTCTTCCTGAACAGTAGAATAAAGTAGTGTTTTCTATGCCCAGCACCCTGGTGCATATCTCCAGATTTCACTGGTCCATTATTTTGCTCAAATTGTCACACATGTAACAAGAAGAAATTGGAAGTAGTAGGAGAGTAAATAACCACTGATTAAACTGACTGATCAATTTGCTTCACAAAAAATGTGAACCAGTCTCCTACATTAATTATATTGTCCTGGAAATAAGTGTAACTTAGAACTTGAGGTAAATATGAAATGCCTGTAGGAGTCTACAGTCTATATTTAGGTATATGCAAAGGAAGAGTAATGATATTTAACTGCACTTAGGAAAGCAACAGAAAAATGGGCAAAACAACTTCAATGCCTGCTATTTTTCTTGCAGTAAGGATATTCTATGTATTATGCAGCCTCCAGATGCTGCTGTTCAAGATCTGACATAATATTCCTTCCATCAATGCAATATTACAGTTAGATTTTACCATATTTAATGCATAGATAGTAAATTCAGCACATATTATTTCTCTGTTATACCACATACCACATATACATTTACCACATTGTTCATATACTCTTTACTATAGCACATGTTCTAATCTATGGCATCAGGAAAACAAACTGAGAATATAGAGCAGAAACACAATAGATCAAACTCAGCTTATTTCAGGTAATTGAGGAAATACTGAATAATATAATTTTTTCAAATCTCCAAATTATAGGAGAAATGAACATCATATTCTACATTTGTTAGGAATTTGGAATTCTGTTCAGTGGATTTTAGTCAGTATCCAAAACATTCTACGATATGAATCTGAAGCCAACTGAAACTTTTTTATAGAAGAAATATGAATTTAAATATAAACAGGGAAGGGGAAATCACACACGAGCACATTTTTCTCCCATTTAAATGCTTACATTGATTTTTCTTTTACTGTCATTCTTTGTCCCAAATAGCATTTAATGACCAAGCAAAGTCTCTGCATGAGTTGGCTGGGTCATTTCACTCAACTGGTCCTTCATTTATCAGCTCATATACACTATTTGATTCTGCCTTTTTTATTTCTTAGAAAACAAAGTTATAGCTTCTGTATAGCCTTATGCTAGTAAAAGCTCAGCATAAAAACAAGGTGATCTTAGTAAACTTTGTAAAATTTGGTTACCTGTACAGCCATGCCAAATATTTCAAAAATCAAGAGTCATAATTTTAAAATAAAGACTATTCAATGGAGGAAGAATTCTATACAAATACACTTGAAATAAAAAAAATAATATTTTGGCATTACACCAGACATGGTGAAATCTGAGCATCAATATATTATAGTCTAAGTTGTCTGATAAATAAATATTCCTGCAACTAATACTAAGCCAGTAGGCGATAATGTAAACAGATGAAAAGTACATTACGTAAATAGAGGAAAAGCAACATTTATAAGTATGCATTTTCATAAGCTATTCCAGTTTTGCTTCTGTTTGAATATAAAACCTTAAAAAATTAAAAGTATTTTGTATAAATGGCTAATATTAAATGTAAATTCAATTTTTAATTTGAATTCAAAGCTGTATGCAACCTAATTAAAATGTCAAGCATTATCTTAGCAAATTTTATACTATTGCAAAAACGAATGCACAGAACAGCATGTTTAAGAAGACTATTTAAGTTGACAAGCATCTTTGGGGTAAAAATGACCAGTTATCCATATATTTGAGCTACGGCATGCTCTTGAACAGACTTGTTTCATATAGTTCAGTAATATTGCAGCAACTAGTTCAAATCCCAGAGAACACTTATTTGGATGGTAAAAATAGGTAGTATGAACTGATCAATAATTACAATGTAAGATAGACAGACATGGATAACAATGACTGCATGAACAAAATTGGAACCTATTCTAAATTGCTGGAATGGGTAAAAATGGAAATCATTGTTGGGAATACATCAATGAGGTACTTTTGAAGTGACAGTAAACATTGCCAAAGGGTGAAAGATTTCAGGATTCATTAGTCTGCATAATGAAGGTCTAGACTCTATATAGTCCTTAAGAATCAACACCAATTTGATAGCATATAATCGATCAATCAGCCATTATTGTAGAAGCCTATCACACTTTTTTTTTAAAAAAAATTAATGTTATATGAGAAAGTGAGGCACTATTGAGCAAATGACAAACAGTTAGTCTAGCAAGCTAAGTGGTGGAATAATGATAGTAAAGGGATCAAAATAAAAAAAAAATCTAGGAAATAAAGAAACAGGTCGGCAAAAGAAAAACAGAAAGGAAAAGTAGTAGGCAACCGAAGAATAAGATAACTGTGAACTCTGAGAAATAAAGCAGACTATAAGACGTTTGGATGGAGACAGGAGAAAATGAGATTCTCTTCTAAGATAATTAATATTGTTCTGTATTCCTCCACTGGAACAATTGCCTCCACAGAAGCCAATTCTATTAAATTCAGTGGGATTCTTTTCTTAGCAAGCGGAATTGGATTACAGTCTTGATTCAGCCAATTTGATTTGAACCTACCTAGCCTTAATATTGGATCCTCTTATACCCTCAAGAGTCTGACCAGGTAGGGGCAGTTGTCTCTTTAGTCACCCAACATCCAAGTCTGAAGAAGGTAAAAACAAAATAATGCACACTTACAGGCGGGATTCAAAGAGCCAGCCGGAGACTAAAATCATGTGAGCGCTTTCCACCGCGCTGATTTTAACAGTAACGCAGCCACGTTTCATATTATACCGTCACAGCCACTGCTTGATGATCTTACGAAGCCTTGGACGGGCTAAACTGGACAGCCCGCAAGAGCTACGTAGAAGTGCACAGTTATTCCTAAGTCTTCCCCACACCAGGACGACGAAGGCGTCCGCTTTCTTCTCCAAAGCCGAACCTCACCTTCCTTTTCCCCTGAAAGTTTGGGACTGCGGAGCTTGGAGGACAACGCGAGGAAGCTCTTTTTTACCTCAGGCTCTGGGGTCCCGCCAGCGGTCACGCTCCTGCCTCGCTCTCCGGGCATCGCCGTCACCCACCAGATCGCCGTCACCCACCAGATCGCCGAGGCGACAACTCCTTCCCACGCTTCCAGCCCACCCAACTAATAAAGACTGAGGGAGGCTGCAGCCCCGTTCGCTCAGACCGCCGGCCTCGCCCACGCTCCCGCCTCTTTCAGCTGGCAAACAAAAAACAAAAAACACCCCGTCACATGTGCCACAGGCTGGCTCTTTTCTCTGACTTCGGTCTCTTTTAACAACCCACTGCAACTTTCCCGTGGGGAAGACGGTAGCCCTTTCCAAGAAAGCCTCCGCCCTCCTTTGGCTCTGCCAAAGAACCAAGCCCTGCACCTGCAAGATGGAAGGAAAGAGGTTTTGTTTTTCTTCACCACCAAAATGAAAAGAAAAAAAAAAAAAAAGGGGGGGGGGAGCAACCAAGCATTCCTGTTCTTTTCCAGGGAGATTTAAAGCCTCCCTCCACAAATAAATCTCAGAATCCTGTTTTCTGCCACATGGCATGTCTTAATCCATAGGTGTCTATGGAGGACCAGAGACAGCAAGCGATCACAACACAAGGACTCATATATCTACATCCAACATTAGGACGCATGCACAAAAGGAGATGGGGAAGAGTTGTGTTATCATGTAATTGCACATTTGCATTGTGGTAGCTGGCTGTGCTCAGTTATAGTTTGAGGCCTAACTATAACTGAGAATGAAGGTCAATTAACTGTCCAATGTTAAAACAGCATTTTCCCCTTTAAGAGCTGATACAGTGGCAGCTTTGCCATGATATGCTTCATAACCTTTTGGATGCCAACATTAAATGGGGATGTAGTTCTGGACTCATCCCTTATGAGTTGGCGGTTATAATTTGAGAGTTAGCAAGAATTTGTTCATTCAATCCTCGTGTGGCTAAAGTATTTGAGGAGAAGAGAAACATGCCACACGGAAGGGTTTCCTCTTTGAAGGGGAAAAGATAACTCATGACAGCCCAATGCTTCCAACTCCACAGCTCACCAGAAGCCATGACAAAGCAGCTAAAAATGCATAGTTATCTACTGCCTGGAAGCTCTTCTACTCTGAGTATGAGAAATCATTTTGAAATCCTAGCCCTAGATTACTGCTCCTACAAGCAGAGGAAGCTGATAGCTAAGGAACACAGCCAAGTGGACAGAGCTACTAAATTAGCAAAGCTCACCAAGCAAAAAAACAACAACAAAGGAAAGTCAACTGATCTCTAAGAGTTGGGATCAAGCTAATTGGGTACTTCAGATGAGAGAAGACAGACTTTCTCCTATTCTGACCCCAAGAGTTGCTTTGCAGGGCCATTCTGCCTCCATCAATAGGGGAATTCAGCTCTTTAAAACTAACATGTCCTCCATACACATCTGGTTTCTGAGATGGTCTCCATTTTAATGACCTTGATCAGCAATTGCCTGTCAGAAACAGTAGGTGAGGGGGAATGAAGGTCTGTTGCAGTGTGAAGTTGGAAAAGAGAGATGCACCTAACACTGTACTTTTAAGCTGTTTGGGCTGGGAAGAGAACTGGAATTTGAATCCAAAAGTAGCCCATTACAGATGTTTTACCTGGTGCATTCAAAGGTATCAACCCAACAGCTGGGGGATTGGGGTTTTAGTGCTACTTCACAACAACATTAATCCTCAGCAAGTCACTTATGAGCATATAGTTTGGCTACCTTTAAATATACCTGCACCAACACTTATTTCAAAGTGCATCCCAGGCCATGCTCATTATGTATTAAAGAGGCTGATTAATAGATCTTTTCCCATTTCTAGTAATGTTTAGAAGGGAGGGAACAAAGTTAGGGAAGTATATTAACCCTTGTTCTTTAACATATCCTTTATGTTGGGATTGTGTCTATGGCAAAGTAAAGATTGCCCCAATGCAACTACATCTTACAGTATAACTCTCTGATGAACTAACATAGTTCTCTTCACACAGAACACAACCTGAAAATCCAAACATCAAATATCACAGGAAACTGACCTTGATTTAACATTTCTATATAAAAAATATATTAATAGCCTGGACAAACAAATCTTGTTTGCATGATACTTGTGTCTTTGATTAATAAGAGATTTTTGCTCTCAATGTGATACCAATGAAGAGGTATCTCATAGTCAATTATCTTAAAAGATTCTCAGCTACCCTAATTGCACTGAGAAAATAATTGTAAGGAGATTTTAAAAAGAGTAAGAAAGTTCCTTGAGCTGAGACAGTTTCTGTTGAGATAAACCCTACTTCCAGTTTTACCAAGCTGATTGTAAATTTAGCTGTTACACTGCAGTTGGTTTAATTCAACCCTGCTGGATTCAATGACAGTCCACCAACAATAAATTATGGGCTATAGTGTTTCAGAAAGCTTTTGCACTGGTAAATATGCAAATTAAAATCATCAGAATTTGAGTCAGTTTGCATGAATAAGTGCTGATAAAAAGGAAGTCATACTTAAATGGGTTAAATTCCCAAGGTATATGATACACAGAATATAATACATGCAATTATGTCTGTTTTAATGTAATCCTAGCTTTAGCTTTGAAGATTACTCAGTGCATTGTAAATTAAAATCGATCACTGAGCAAATGCTCACCATTCCTCTCTTTCAAATTATGAACTTTTCAAATGGATGATTAAAGTGTCTTTAAATAAAATTAATATGTCAACACCCATTTTCATATACACAGATTCACATTCGAAAGGTTACATTCTTTATTTTTTTTTCTCCTTTTCCTCTTCCTCCTTGAATGCATTCTGAATTTTGAATTGCATTTTAATTCTCCTTGAATTAATATAAAAGGAAAAGGGAATGAAATTACCATAAATGTATACTACAAATCACCCAAGGAAACAGAGAAAATAGATGAATTAATTAGCTAAGATGAGCAGGAAGCACACTACACTAATAGCAGGGGACTTTAACTACCTGGGCATCAACTGGGAGACAAACTGCATCAAGTGGGTTCTTGACAAACCTAGCAGACAACTTTGTCATTCAAATGGTAGAGAAGGAAAGCAGAGGGTTAGCTATACTGGACTTAAGGGATGAAATGATAGAGGGGATTGAAGTTGCAGGAACTTTGGGGGAAAGTGACCATGTCATATTGGAAGTCAACATAATACAGATAGAAGTAATGAGTGTCTTAGACTTTAAAAGAGCTAATTTCCACAAATTTAGAGCTTAAGAAGGATTTCATGGATGGAAATCTTAAAGGTGAAAACAATTCAATAATCTTGGGGGACTCTGAAAAATGAAATTATAAAAGCCCAGTCTAACACAATACCACTGAAAAAGAAAAAATAAGAGACCCAAGACCAGCATGATTCCATAAAGAGCTCTCTGATAAATTGAGAAACAAAAAGAACAAGTATAAAAAATGGAAAGAGGGACACATTACTATAGCAGATTTAGCAAATAGCCTGAATCTGCAAAGACCATTTCAGGAATACTAAGGCTAAGAGGAGGAGGAGGAGGAGGAGGAGGAGGAGGAGGAGGAGGAGGAGGAGGAGGAGGAGGAGGAGAAGAAGAAGAAGAAGAAGAAGAAGAAGAAGAAGAAGAAGAAGAAGAAGAAGAAGAAGAAGAAGAAGAAGAAGAAGAAGAAGAAGAAGAAGAAGAAGAAGAAGAAGAAGAAAGATTATTATTCTTTCAATGTATAAAAAAACAAGAAAAAGTCATGGAAACAATAGTCCACTAATGAGAGAAAATGGCAATGAGATGATGGGTAATAGGGAGAAAGTGGAACTGCTTAATTCTTTCTTTACATCTTTTTTGGCACAAAAGGAAAAAATAGTCCAACCTATTAAAAGCAGTACCATAAAAGACAGAATAGGAATTCAAATTAAAATAGGAAGAAAATGGTAAAAGATCCACTTTAGACAAGTTCAAATCACCAGGAGCATTTCAGGGTTCTGAAGAAGCTAGCAGATGTGTTCTTGGAACCATTGAACAATATCTTACAAAAATCCTGGAGTACTAGGGAATTACTAGAGGACTGGAAAAGAACTGATGTGGTTCAAGTCTTTAAAAGGGGGGGAATGGATTTAGAAAAATACAAACCAATAACTTGACATCAATACCTGGGAAAATCCTGGAAAGGCAACAGATCTGCAAACATCTAGAAGCAAGCAAAGCTACACTAGAAGTCTATACTATAGGTTTGTCCAAAATAGACCATGCCAGACAAACCTTATTGCATTCTTTTTTTAAAAAAATAATATTTTATTTCAATTTTCCACATTTAAAACAAAAGACAAAAACAAAAACATCTTTTTTCAGTGAATAGCATGATTCAGGTTTTCACCTCTCCATACAGACATAGCTTTAATTCATATTCATATTTTATATTTAATTTCATATCTTACCACTACTTTAAGTATTCTCTATTATTTTTCTCAAATATTTCTCTCAGACTTATTTTATAAATTTTCCATACATTTCTTAACCTATCTTCTTTATTTTTAAATAATTCTCATATCTTCATATTCATTATATTTATACTTTTATCTGTCATGTTTACAATTTTGTTGGATATTCATATTTCATTATTTCAAAAATACCTCATTTCAAACATTTCAAAACAAAGATTTCCCTCATAATTACCAATTACAGTATGCCACCCCTATAGCTTATAATTAATTCCCTTTCAAATCCCATTAAGCATTCAACTTTTAATTATCCCCCTAAAAATTTATAACAATCATCTCTTAACAACTATATAACAGATATACCTTTTCAATCAGATTCCTCATGGTACTTTTCCCTTCAGTTACCTCAGATATATTTCTACTTTCAACAAGAAACATTAATTTATTCGATTTATCATAAAAATTGATATTAATCTAATTAGAACCATTCTTATAGTTCATTTCGTATTCTGTAATTCATTAAACATAATTAATAAACATATCATAATTGTATTTACTTACTTTAGCATTTGACAAAGCAGATTATAGCCTACTTCATGATAAGATAGAAAAATGTGGGATACCTTACTTCATGCTTCACTCCATGTAGATGTAGTTCCATTGAGAACTATGTGTTGAGTGCAATTGGTCAGCCAGTTACAAATCCAGCTGGTGGTGACAAACATACAGTGGAGAATATGGACAAATATTGACAAATAGTATATTCTTTTTTTTTAAATAAAATCTTTGCTCCATTGGATCAACATATCAACTTGAGGGGCATAGTTTTTCTTCATTTCAACATTATGGTGAAATATATTATAGTTTCTTCTGCTATTACATAAATCTGTACCTGGTTAAATAAACAGTTGTATTACTCAGCAAATCTTTGTTAATAGCACTGTGTCAATTTCAACCAAGAAATTTTGAGAGGCAAACTGTGGACTTTGTTCTAGGCCCTCTTCATTTTTTTATAAACAATCTGGGAAAGCATCTGCTTCAAAACCACTTTTTTCATTTAATAAATGTGATGTCTTTGCCGTTTCACTTGACTCCCACTGATAAAGTGACAGAAAAGAGACAGAATGAAAAGCACAGCATGTATGGACAGGAAAAACAATGAAGTTCCTATGCATCCTGGTTCACATTTGTCATTTTAATTGGACCCTGAATTTCAACCAAACTTTGCCTCCTGCTAGCACTTTATTTAAAAGTGATGATAAACCATAAAGTATTGATTTTCCAGCTGTATGTCAACATTTCTTTTTTAATGTTGATAGGTTGGGAAATTTATATGGAGAATCTCAATCATCCAGGTCACGGTTATCCAAAAAGTGCTGTTTTTTCTCAAAAGGAAACAACTTATTTTTTCTTTGAAAATATTACAACATATTTTTACTTGAAGTCAAAAGAATCATCAAACTATATGTACCATTAACAACTCCCCAAAACAGAAAAAACAAATTACCCCAAACAATAGGGAAGCTTCAATCCAAAAAGAAATCACTTTGGCAGAAAAACAAATCTGGTCACGTTGCCAACTTCAAAAGCCGATACGAAAATTTATGCCACCAGATAAAAACTGCACCAATTATCACATTAAACAAGAAGAAAACCTTCTACGCACCAATTCCCCCTGGGCTTTCTACAATTTTGTAAACAACAAACTAAAAGACTCAAGGTCCATCCCACCCCTGAAAGGACCTAATGGTAAAGGTTGCAACGATGACAATATTAAAGCCAACCTCTTTAACACATTCTTTGGCTCAGTATGTGTAAATAGCAATGGATCATGCCCAGTATTTCCTAGTCGAACCACAGACAACTACAATGATCTAATACATATCGATTTTACAGAAGACAATGTTGAAAAAGCACTACGCAATCTAAAATCATCTCTATCTATTGGACCGGACAGAATATGTGCCTACTTCTTAAATAAGCTACCCACTGCCATAGCCAAACCTCTAAGCATAATCTTTGAAAAATCTTTCAGGACCGGCTCCTTCCCAAAACTGTGGTCACAAGCCACGGTCATTCCCATCTTCAAAAAGGGAGACCCCAGCTTAGTTGAAAATTACAGACCAATCTCTTTATGCTGCGTCACTTGTAAAGTCATGGAATCAATTATTAACCAATCCATTATCCTCCACTTAGAGACAAACAACCTACTCTCTAATAAAAAAATTGGTTTTAGGAAAAAACTATCATGTGATCTGCAACTTTTACATTGCAAAAACATATG
Organism: Hydrophis major; assembly: GCA_033807585.1. Classification (NCBI taxonomy): domain Eukaryota; kingdom Metazoa; phylum Chordata; class Lepidosauria; order Squamata; family Elapidae; genus Hydrophis; species Hydrophis major. The sequence goes on from CM066330.1 coordinate 170,916,314, forward strand.
GACTACAAACTTGATCAGGGCAAAGCAATAGACACAATCTACATAGACTTCTGCAAAGACTTTGGTTCAGTGGTACACGACAAACTACTCCTAAAACTAAAATCTTACGGTATTTCTGGACACCTGCATACTGGATAGATGCATTCCTATCAAACAGACAACAAATGGTCAAAATTGAGAGCGTCCTATCAAATTCTGTACCTGCCAACAGTGGTGTCCCCCAAGGCAGTGTTCTAGGACCAACTCTTTTCATACTCTACATAAATGACCTCTGTGATCATATCAAGAGCAACTGCGTTCTTTTGCTGATGATGTAAAGCTATTCAACACCACAGACAATACTGCTACCCTACAAAAAGACCTTGACTATGTATCAGAATGATCAAACAAATGGCAACTTCAAATCACAACAAATAAATGCTCTGTCCTTCGTATTGGCAAAAAAATATCAGAAAATAAAATACAGACTGAATAGTCAAGACCTTGTTGATGATCCAAATTCTGTCAAGGATCTTGGAGTACTCATCTCAAATGACCTAAATGCTAGAGCCCACTATAACTACATAGCCAAAAAGGCGTTAAGAATTGTTAACCTAATCTTATGTAGCTTTTTCTCAGATAATATTATACTAATAACTAGAGCATACAAAACATTTGCTAGACCAGTACCTGAATACAGCTCATCAGCCTGGAACCCACATTAGGTATCTGATATTAACACAATTGAGAAAGTCCAGAAATATTTCACAAGAAGAGTTCTACACTCCTCTAATCGTTGAAGAATACCTTATGCCACCAGACTTCAAAATCTAGACCTAAAAAATCTAGAACTACACCACCTTCAGTCCAATCTAAGTATAGTATATAAAATCATACATTACAATGTCCTACCTGTCAATGAATGCTTCAGTTTCAACCATAACAACACAAGAGCAAACAATAGATACAAACTCAAGGTTAATCGCACCAAACTTGATTGCAGGCAATACAGCTTTAGCAGTAGAGTGGTCAATGTCTGGAAAACTCTACCTGTCTCTGTGGTTTTTTTCCCCAAACCCCAAAAATTTTAGCCTTAGTCTACTGTTAGTCTACTATTGTAGACTACTTAGTCTACTATTGACCTCACCCCTTTCCTAAGAGGTCTGTAGGGGGCGTCCATAAGCGCACCAACGTGCCTACTGTCCTATTCCTTTAGATTCTTTACTTTTTTCTCTCATCTTAAATATCTGTTTATTTAATACAGTATTTTTGTTGAATAATGACAGGAAAGTTCATGATTATTTGTTGACCTGTTATGTAAGGGGAGGAAAACCTATCAGTTTTTTTACTTATTAATTTTTCAGCATACAGCTGGGATGGATTCTTTATGTTTAATGTTAGATATATTTGACTCTTGTGGTTTTCCCCCCTTTTCCTTTGCACACAAATATTTTTTCTCTTTTTCTTTGTTAATCTTGGATATTTCTGTTTTGTATTTTGCTCTCATTGATAAACAAAAATAAATACTTCTTGGATGAGAAGTAAAACATTTTCAAGGAAAAAAAAAAACCAAGAATGTCCAGTTGCCTTTTAGAAAAGCACCATTGAGATAACCATGACCTGGATGATTGAGAATTTCCATAAATAATTTCCATTATTAAGCTTCTTGGATGAGATGTGAAACATTTTCAAAAAAAACAAAAAACAAAGAAAGTCCAGTAGCCTTTTGAGAAGAAAAAAAAAAAGCACCTTTGGTATGTTGGCAAAGTTTTTAGATAATAAAACATTTGAATTATAAGGCCCCCTACTTTGCAATAATCTTCCAAATTCTTCAAGGGTAATTTTTTTTAACTCCCACACATCTCAAAGCTGCTAAATCTGGAATGCAAAAATCTGTATCTTTGTATTGCCATATTTTTTTTCATATTTTTGCAGTTCATAACTGGTGTATCTGATATATCCCAAATCAGAGAGAGAAATTGTATCAATATATTAACTTGCAGTTGTAGTTAATTGTGTAATTTAGAATATTAACTTGCCATTATCTAATTGTATATTTGTTACTCAAGCTTTCATTTTGTAGAAAATTTAGGCTTCTCCACCTTTGGCCATTTACTTTTTCACTCACCTTTTTGTTCCTTATGTCATCTGAATAATTGTTGCTTTTACTGTAGTAGTTTACTATAATTATTGTTTTTACTGTAATAATTCTAACTACTACAAGGTAGGTAGAAAGTTTGAATTTTCAAATGTTCATGAGGAAGTTTCATTTAACTGTTCATCTATTTGATTCATACTGAAATTCATAAATACAGGAAGTAGTTGAGATGTTAGTAACCTAATGTCAACTTAAAAGTGTAACTATAATAGTAAAAGCTGTAGTTCTTATAAAAATTTATAAGTTATTTAATTATAAAATGCAAGTGAGGCTTGGAAGTTGTAACCATGATTGGCTTCCTTAACACAATGAGTTTTTTTTTTTCCTTTCCAGATAGGCTGGCCAGTTCATTCCTATGTATTATTTGCACAGAACACTGCTTATTTAGTATAAGCCAAGGACTTCTGATAAGATGAAATGGTAGTTATTGCGCTATTCATGAAATGGATTGATATTATAATCAGGATCAGGTTCCTAGTGGTTTCAATAATTTTGAAAACAGAACACACCATAAAACACAGAATTAAACAATAATCAATAAAATATGACAGTACATAATTCTGGTGCCCACCTTACTAAAAACAGCAGCCATTAAAGCTCAAGCCATGAGCTTCACTGTTACAGCTTTTCAACAATATGTAAGTATACGGAGCAAGCAAATCTTTCTTAGTCCAAATTTCTATTGGAGGATTGTCTGCTTTGGCAAACCTTTGAAATGTGGCACATCAGACACACTTTCAAAAGCAATGATTCTGGAAAGGAAAGTGTTTGTGGAAAGCCTCTCAGAATTGTTCCTCTATTATACTGAAGCTATTGATGGTTCATTATAGAAGTTACAGTTCTTTTTATTGTTCTCACTTGAAACAGTATTTCAAAATCAAAAGTCCCTTCTTAAGCCAGTGTTTAGTGTTTAGCATGACCAACTCAAGTGGCTATTTCTTATACAAAGGAACACAATCCTTTCACAAAATCATTATTTTTTTTAATTTTTTTATTTTGATTTGTCAATCACTTACAAGATAATAGGTATAAGTATACACATAGTTATGAATACATGAAATGGATAAATATAAGAAAAATAAAAGAAACAATAAGACAGGGATAGCAGACACGTAGGTGCACTTACACACACACCCTACAGACTTCTTAGGAAAGGGGTGAGGTCAATGGTAGATAGTCTAAGGTTAAAGTTTTGAGGGTTTGGGGAAGAAACCACAGAATCAGGTAGAGTATTCCAGACATTGACCACTCTGTTGCTGAAGTCGTATTTCCTGCAATCAAGTTTGGTGTGGTTAACTTTGAGTTTGTAACTATTGTGTGCTCTTGTGTTGTTATGGTTGAAGCTGAAGTATTCATTGACGGTTAAGTCATTGCAATGTATAGTTTTATATACCATACTTAGATCAGACCGAAGATGGTGTAATTCAAGGTTTTCTAGGTCTAGAAGTTCAAGTCTGGTGGCATAAGGTATTCTACAACAAGTAGAGGAGTGGAGAACTCTTCTTGTGAAATATTTCTGGACTTTCTCAACTGTGCTAATATCAGATACCTAATGTGGGTTCCAGGCTGATGAGCTGTATTCAAGTATTGTTCTAGCTAATGTTTTGTATGCTCTAGTTAGTAGTGTGATATTACCAGAGAAAAAGCTACATAGGATTAGGTTAACAACTCTTAATGCCTTTTTTTATTTGTGATATGAAATCAGAAGTCTAGTAATTCCCCATTTCCCCCCTCCCCTCTCTCTCATACACACACATACCAAAACAAAAATCCCCCAAAACAACCTCCATAACCCTCACACTTTGAATAACACTTTATGGTCTATAGCTTGTGTTGTGTCCGCGAAATGATGCCAGGAGTCGGTGACTTAGTGCAAAAGCTCTTTATTGGAAAGTTGGAACCGAACTGGCGAAAGGAAAAAAGCCTGCGGCTTTTATTACTTTCGCCGCGGCGGCCGCGGCCAATGCCACCACTTTAAATCTCCCGTGGTCTGAATGGATCAATCGCGGGAGATTCTTAGCGAGCCAATCGGCGCGGCTCGCCTGACCAATCGGAGAGCCCCGCGCTTTGGCCAATCAAAGCGTGGGGATCTCGAGTATGTTAATTAAGGACAGAACACCCCTCCCCTCTTGGTTCAGTCCTCACGTTGCGTAGTCACGTAGGTAGGCGGGGCTCCGTCTGGGCCTACTTGACCTGCGCAACTCAGTCGTAGGTTGGATCCCGGCCGGTTCGGTCGGGGTCTCCGCTGCTCCTGCTGCCGTCGTGGGAACCGGCTGATCGATCGGGCCGGTCCTTTCTCCGTAGCTCCTTCCTGGGCCTTCCGGGTTGGTTGAGCTACGGGTTTCACCTCTCCCCCTCGGTCTTTCCGGGTCGGTCGAGCTGGCTTGGCTGTTCCTTCCTGGCGAGGGGTCGTGATGGCTGCTTTCCGGTGAGTACTGCTGGTTTATTTTTCTTTGGATTCGGTCCCCTGGGTGTTCCCTCCCCCCTTGGCTTGCGTTGTGGGGGTTGGTTTCGCTTGTTTGTGCGTCGGCGGTTTGTTGGTTTGTGGTTCTCGACCTAAGTTGGTCGATGTGGCATTTCCACGCTCGTCCGTCTGCTGTTTGTAGCCGGTACGAGTGTGGGCCTGTTGCTTGTGTGATGATGGCTGGGATCCATAGCGGGTCTCCCATCAGGTTCTTTGCGTATACGGGGTCCCCGGATGCAAAGGTTCGTTGTTTGGTGCTTGAGTCTGGGGGCCTCTCCGGGTTATACGTGGGGTGCAACCTGTCAAGTGGGGACCTTAGCTTTCTGCCCATTAGTAGTTCGGCTGGGCTTTTATTGGTTGTGGTATTTGGGGTTATGTGTTGGGTGAAGAGTAATTTGTTGATTTTCTCTTGGATCTCCCCGTGGTCTATTTTCCGGATGGTCTTTTTAGTGAATTGGACCATCCGTTCCGCCCTACCGTTCGCCGCCGGGTGCGCCGGTGCTGTCAGCGCGTGGCGGATGCCCCTTTCCGCTAGGAATTTTTTGAATTCCAGCGAGGTGAATTGGGGCCCGTTGTCGGAGACGACGACGTCTGGGAGGCCGTGTGTTGCAAAGAGTTTGCAGAGTTCCTTGATCACGGCCTCCGTGGTTGTTGTCTTCATGTTGCTTACCTCCAGCCAGTTGGAGTAAGCGTCAACTGTTATGAGGAAGGTGTGTCCTTTTGTGGGCCCGGCGAAGTCTATATGGATTCTAGACCAAGGTCCCCTTGGGGTTTCCCACTCTAGGACGGGTGCTGTGGGTGGGCTTGGCCTAGTTTCCTGGCATCGTTGGCACCTAGCTACCCAGGCCTCTATTTGTTTGTCCATCCCTGGCCACCAAGCGTAACTTCTGGCTAGGGCTTTAGTCCTCACGATGCCAGGGTGCCCCTCGTGTAGCAATTCCAAAACCTTCCCCTGTAGCTTTTCCGGAATGACCACCCTGTCCCCCCATAGTATGCACCCTTTTAACAACGAGAGTTCCGTTTGGCGGTTTCGGAACGTTTTGACGGACTCGTCATTGTCCCTTTCCGGCCACCCTTTCTCCACCCAATGCAACACCCGCGCCAGACGTTTGTCTTTATTAGTCTCTCGGGCAATGTCTGACGCGGTTATGGGCAGGTTGGGTAGAGTCTCTATGCTGAGGGTGGTCGTTGTGGGTGCTGGGTCGGTGTCAGGTTCCGGTAGCGGCGAGCGGCTTCAGGCGTCTGCATGGGAGATCGTCTTACCCGGTCTGTGTATGAGTTCGTAGTTGTAGGCTGCCAGGAACTCGGACCACCTTGTCATTCGGGGAGACAGAATGTTCGGGGTAGCCCGGTTTCCTGCAAGGATTCCCAGCAGCGGCTTGTGGTGCGTTATGATGGTGAAAGTCCGGCCGTAGAGGTATTCGTGGAATCGTTTTACGGCGGCAACTATAGCCAGAGCCTCTTTGTCCAGTTGGCTATAGTTCCGCTCCGATTTGGTGAGGGTCCTTGAAAAGAATGTGATGGGCGCTTCTTTTCTGTCGGGAAGGGTATGGCTGAGGACAGCGCCGACGCTGAAGGGTGATGCGTCGCATGTGACGGCCAGAGGTAGGGTCTCGTTGAATTGTATGAGGACGGCGTCGGAGGTGAGGAGGTCCTTCGTTCTTTGGAAGGCGGCTTGCTCCCGTTTCCCCCAAGTCCAGGTCACCACCTTGTCCAGGAGCCTATGCAAGGGCTCCGCCGCCGTCGCCTTTTGGGGCAGGAAAACATTGTAAAAGTTCAGTAACCCCAAGAATGCCTGTAGCTCAGTCTTTGACTTGGGGGTGGGGGCTTCTTTGATGGCCTTGATTTTTTTGCTTGTGGGGTGAATGCCGTGCCGGTCTAGGAGGTAGCCCAGGAATTCTACTCGTTCCGTGCATAGCTGGCATTTTTCCCTCTTTACTTTTAGTCCGATCTCTTTAAATTTAGTTAGGACCTCCCTTAGTCGACCTTTTAGTTCGGCTTGGTTGGCTGCCGACACTAGGACGTCATCGAAGTAAGGTACCACCCCCTTGATACATTGCAATAGTCTCTCCATTAGGCTTTGGAATATGCCCGGTGCCACGCTGACTCCGAATTGGAGTCGGTTGCATTTGAATGCTCCCCGGTGGGTGACAATGGTCTGCGCTTCTGCCGTTTGCTCGTCGACCGGCAACTGTTGGTATGCCTGGGCGAGGTCGAGCTTGGCGAAAACCTTGCCCCCTCCCAGTGAGTGCAGTAGGTGTTGCACTACTGGGATGGGGTAGGCGCTTTGTTGCAGCGCGCCATTTAGGGTGGCCTTATAGTCCCCACAGATCCTCACTGACCCATCGGGCTTGATCGGGGTGACTATGGGGGTCTCCCACCGGGCGTGGTCTATGGGCTGCAGGACCCCTTGCTTGACGAGCTTGTCAATTTGCTCGTCTATCTTGGGTTTCAGTGCGAATGGCACCCACCTTGGTTTCAGGCATTTTGGGGGGACGTTAGGGTCTAGGTCGAAAGATATAAGGGGCCCTCGGTACTTGCCTAGGTTTCCGTCGAAGACCTCTTGGAACTCCCAGGCTAGTTGCTGCTCCCAGCTGTCGTCGGTGACGTGGTCGACTCCCGTGAGGGCGATGTCGAGCGGGGTGAACCATTGCAGTCCCAGTAGGCTTGGGCGGTCGCGGTCGACGATCGTTAGGAGAAGTCGTTCGGTGCGCCCCTTATAAGTGATGTTAAAGCTTTTGGTGCCGACTACCGGGATGCGGTTTCCCTGGTAGTCCTTTACAATGAGTCTCTGGCTGTCTTCGTTCCTCCTTTGGAGGGTAGGCACCAACCGCTTTATCTCATGCCATGCAATCATGGAGAGGTAGGACCCAGAGTCCACCTCCATTTTGCATGGCTGGCCCTCGATGCATACCTCGATGTGGACCTTCCGGGCGTCGTTGGTGATGGCGTGGCCGATGGTGACCGTCTGGTGGGTCTCCTCTCTCCGCCAGTTGTCGCCGCCTCGCGAGGATCGCCCGTTCCGGTCCCATCGGCTGTCCGAGGGGCGATCTCTGGTCCGGGATGGTGTGCTTTCTCTCCTCCGGTCGCTCTGGTCCCATCGTGCCGGGCTGCGATTTTTCTTCAGGCGGCAGACACGGGCGATGTGTCCCTTCTTGTCGCAATGCCGGCAGATCGATTCGAAGAACCGGCATTCTGACCTGGGGTGGTCACCGCCGCAGCCGGCACAGTTGGTCCTCGACTTACAACCTCGCCGGTTCCGTGGGTCGCGCCCTGTCTGTACTCAATGGATATCCTCCTCGTCATCGGAAGTGTCCGATGCCGAGTGGAAATCGCCCTGGTGGGTGGTCGTCTCGGGTTTGGGCTCAGTCAACCTCGCCGGGTTGTTGTTTCCGCTGCGGTCCCCAGCGTTCGGTCTGCGCATGTGGTCGGCGGAAGTTCGGGTTGCTTCAGCGGCTGCGGCTGCGGTGAGGGTATCTGCTAGACTGATGTTGCCCTTGGCCATCAGCCGGCTCTGTTGGACGGGGTCCCACAAACCGAGCACGATTCGGTCTCGCAGGGCGTTGTTTAGGTTATCGAATTCGCAGAGCCCTCCTAAACGCCGCAGCTCAGCGACGAAGTCGCTGAAGCTCTCACCCGACCTCTGGTCCCGCCGGTAAAACTCGTTGCGCCGGATCAGGATGGGTACCTCTGGAGCATAGTGCCGCCGCAGTATGGGTTCGAGGATGTCCCAGTCCATCACGGTGGCATCGGCGGGTTTGGCCAGCGCTTTGGCCATCTGGAAGACCTCGGTCCCGCAGTGGGTCTAGAAGACGGTGCGTTTCATTGGGCTGGAGGCGTCCTTCAGGCCGGTGCACTCGAGGTACATGCGGAATCGGTCAGCGAACGATTCCCAGTCCTCGGTGGCGGGGTTGAAGGGTGTGGGTGGTGCGATCTTCGCCATCTCGGTGGTTCGTCTGGCTTCCGTCGGACACGTGGTTCGGTTCAGGGTCTGGATCCCACCTTCGTCGCCAGTGTTGTGTCCGCGAAATGATGCCAGGAGTCGGTGACTTAGTGCAAAAGCTCTTTATTGGAAAGTTGGAACCGAACTGGCGAAAGGAAAAAAGCCCACGGCTTTTATTTTTTTCGCCGCGGCGGCCGCGGCCAATGCCACCACTTTGAATCTCCCGCGGTCTGAATGGACCAATCGCGAGAGATTCTTAGCGAGCCAATCGGCGCGGCTCGCCTGACCAATCGGAGAGCCCCGCGCTTTGGCCAATCAAAGCGCGGGAATCTCGAGTATGTTAATGAAGGACAGAACAGCTTGTATTTATATGCTTGCTTGGAAAAGGCTGAACTCAAATAGAAACAAAATACTTTTGCTATTTTTCCATCTAACTTTATAGAAGCGGTTCTCTTATTTTTTAAATAGTTACTGTAGGTGTTATATATTATTTTTATAGACATGATAGTATAATTAATAGCAGGGCTTCAAAAAATTTAGCAAAGGGTTCTCTGCCCAATTGCTGCATGGGTATGGCCATGGTGGGCATGTCCTAGTCAGCCTCCTGCACCATGGCAGGGGGGCCATCCCCCCCGGCTCTGGAGGCTTTCCTTGAGCGTCCAGGACATCGAAAACAGCCTCCCGGGCTCCAGAGGCTCTCCGGAACTTCCCAAACTTCTGCGAGGCCCATTATTTGCCCTCCCAAGTCTCCCCACATGCCTTGCATTTACCTGCATCCAAAATAGGCCGTGTGGGGACTCCTGGAAGGGTCAGTGCAAGGTGGGTGAGACCAGCCAAGAGTGGGATTTGGGGGTTCTTCTCTGAACTGTGCAGAATCTTAGCTAAGGGTTCTCCTGAAACCCCGCAAATCCCCAGCAGCCCACCCCTGATTAATAGACATCTCAATTATCAGATGTCATATGCAAAGGGGTTTCTTTCTATTCCAGAAAAATAATTTTATCATTATTATTTTAGACAATCTATATTATGAACTATCTTTTTAGTATTTTTGAAGAATGGTATATAAATGTCTTTCTTTTTTTTTTTTCAGAGAGTGACTTAGTGGCTAGGGCAGTAAGCTAGAAACCAGGAGACTCTGAATTCTAGTCCCTTCTTAGGTATGAAAGCCAGCTGGGTGACTTTGAGCCAATTGCTTTCTTTCAGCCCACAACATCAGGCTCAGGTAACAAGCCAGTTGGTCAATTCTTGATACAACCAATGGGTCAAACTTCTGTGGTGAAAAAAAAGCAGACCCTGCATTTTGAGAAAAATTCTGGGAAGAGAGAGAGAGAGGAAAAGAAATAGGGAGGGAGGGAAGGAGGGAGAGAGGGAGGAAGGGAGGAAAGGAGGGAGAGAGGAAGGGAGAGAGGGAGGGAGGGAGGGAGGAAGGAAGGAAGGGAGGGAGGAAGGAAATAGAGAGGCCTAAGAAAAAAAATGCTGAACCTTGATTCTGAATTTAAGGTTCACTTAGTTATGAAACTCAGAACCTCAAGGCTGCCATCTTTTCTCTTTACTGTCTATTTTATGGAAGAGTAGGGGGAAAAATCACTAGTAAAAACCAGAATAATCTAGACACACGTTTTAGAATATGTCCATTATCATGCATACGAGTACTTAATAAAAAGCTTTTCCATTAACATGATTATGAGTACATAATAAAAAGCTTATGTGAAAACATTTTTGGGAGCAGAAGCTGTGAGATCCCTCAAAAATCTGCAAAGCTAGGAGACTCTCCAGGTCTATGCAGGAGTTGTTGCTAGAAATTACAGTGGGAAGAGAGAATGTCTACCTCATTCTTCAGCTGGAGTGTTTATTCTGTCCAAGTCATTTTCATGAATAGAAGGAGTTACACCATGCATGGAACAGCAGGTCCAGATATAATTCAATATATTCTTTATGTTTAATTAATGTTGGGTTTGTTCCTTCTCTGGAAGGAATGTACTCCACTCCTCTTTAGTTTAATATCTCGAATAGTACCAGCTATAATAATGCTAACACAAAAATATCTAGGCAATTGTCTTAATATCCATTCTGTCACATTTTATGAAAAATAAAACTCAGAATTGATCGATACATGTTGTCTGTTAGTAAACATTTTGTAACCTGTAGAAGTTATGTCCAATTTAATAAATGAATTATTCAATAATCAGTTCATTAAAACAGATGACAAGTCTGGCAAAAGAACATAATCTTGTCATAAACTATGAAGAAAGTGCAAAATGTCAAAACTGTATTAGATACCAATAAACTATAAGCTAAAACACTTTATTTCATTACTACTTAACCTTAAAGAATTAACACAAAAGGATATAAACCCCCTCCCAAAATGTCAAAGAAGCTAACACTTGCCAGATAAAAAATGTAATGCAACACTATATTTGTGCTGATGAAAATTCCATTCATATAGGCATAAAACTGGATAGATAATTATATAAATAAAAATAATACTTATAGCTCAAGGTTGAAATGAGGGATCCTTAGTGCTCTCTGTTTTTGTTTTTGCAGATGTTTCATTACCCAAACTAGGTAACTTCATCAGTGTCAGTGTTGGTGAGAGTGGCCTTGGAAGTTCTTTGGTTGGGCTGTTTATTGTTAGCTTATTTCTTGATCGTTTCTCTGATGTTAATCTTGGTGTTATTAACATCAAGTGGTGTGAGGAAAGGAAAGGAAAGGAAAGGAAAGGAAAGCAAAGGAAAGCAAAGGAAAGCAAAGGAAAGCAAAGGAAAAGATGATGTGTGTGTCCATGTGTGTGTATGTGCACAAGTGTCCATGTGTAAAATAAAATAATATCCAAGCAGTCACCATTCACACAAAGATATACAAAAATATTAAACTTTGAAACTTGTCTCAAAGTCAAGTGAGTATATGTGATGTCCCCATATTAGAAATAACTATTCAAGGAAATTGCAAAATAGATATTAATAAATTACATTCACCTTGCTTTTTCTGTAGCAATATGCAAGGCCTTATTTATTTGTCTTTGTATGACCGTCTGTCTCCCAGCTGACTCTGGGAAGCTTGCAACAGTGAAATCCGACATAATATGCACCACGGCAATAAATACATAATTCGTAACGAAGATAAAAACATCCATCAACATCTCATGGCTCTGCAAACCTTCTGACTGCCCCATAGCCAATGACATAGTTACATCTTCAAAGGCTTACAAAAGGCCAACAGAGTCAGGGCCAAGCTAATATCTGGAACGATTATGTTCTGAATAGCAGGTGCCATAAGAAAAAAGGCTGTCTTCTTAGATCCTGCCAAATGGCACTCTTTAATAGATGGGACCAGTAGCATGGATCTGTTGGGATAGACAGATACAGTTGGAGAGAGGCAATCCCACAACACATCTATTACATCCTTCCCCAAATGTGTGTCTGACAGTTTATTGAATTTTATTGGACTGGCTCTCAAAATTCTGAGCCAACTAATCTGGGAGCAACAATTTAGAAGGACAGGTTTGTTGTTACAGTTAGAAATGGCTTTATAATTCAGATGTAATCATATTGCAATGGAAAGCATTTGGATGAAAGAGGAGTCATATCAAGCTATGAGCAATCAAAATAAGGTCAAATGGGCAGAAAAAGGATCAGATTATCCTTCTTGGGGGGAAAATCAACATAATTGATCACTTTTTCCTGTCCTTTTTTTGGTACACTGTTTTTTTCTTTTTTGTTGTTGTTAGGGTTGGATGCATGTTTTTGTTTTGTTTCATTTTGTTTGTTTGCTTTACTGTTTTGTATTTCATTTTCTATGATAAAACAAGAAATAAAAGGAAATCAAGCAAATTCTTGTTTGTTTCTGTTCTTTATTCATCTTTATTTTTATTTTATCTTTTTTGTGTGTGTGTCTGGATTAGCTCACTTGCTCAACATACTGAGTTTGTGTGTGTGTGTTTGTGTGTGTGTGTTAAAATTTGTTTCCTCAGAATTTTTATTCATTAGTTTTGTATTTTTCTTAAGTGTTATTTTTGAAGATACTCAGTTAACATTGGTGCTTTGCTTTGCTTTGCTTTGCTTTGCTTTGCTTTGCTTTGCTTTGCTTTGCTTTGCTTTGCTTTGCTTTGCTTTGCTTTGCTTTGCTTTGCTTTGCTTTGCTTTGCTTTGCTTGCAGAGTCAGACAAAAGTTCTGTGTTCACTACTGTGGATTTCACTGTTTACCTTTGTTGCAGCCAATTTGCCCAGTTATAAAGGGGGACTGAGCAGATTCATTGAGCATCAGCTACAGGGAGTGTAAATATTTGTGGCTATTTAAAAGTTTCCTGATTCAAAAACCATGTCTTAATATTACTGGGAAACCTCAGATGAGGGGAGTTATCATGCTCTAATCCAACTTTGTCAGCTTCCCAATTACATCCACTTGCCTACTGTGTATCATAAAAGCCTTGATGAAATGGGCCAGAAGAAAACACTTTTCTTGTGTTTTCATGTTCTTATTCCCAGTTGTCTATTGATCTATCATGAGAATATTAGATACAGTCAGAGGTGGTGTTCAGCAGATTCTGACCAGTTTTGGAGAACCGGTAGCAGAAGTTTTGAGTAGTTCAGAGAACCGGCAAATGCTACCTCTGACTGGCCCCGCCCCCATGTATTTTCTGCCTCTTGAGTCCCAGCTGATTGGCTGGTCTTCTTTTGTTGCTTTGCACAGGAGAACAGAGCTGGAAAGCAGGTTAGTGGGGTGGGGAGGGAATGGGGATTTTGCAGTATCCTTCTCCTGTCATGCTCACCAAGCCACACTCACAGAACCCACAGAACAGTAAAAAAATTGAATCCCACCACTGGATACAGTATATCTCAGGACAGCCAATTATATATTTTAACTAAGTATTATGTGACTCATTTTTTTCCATCAAGGTTTCTCACCTTTATGGGATGAACCAGTTTTAGGAAAGAGAGGACAACCCATTATTTTATTCATAATATATGTAATTGTATAATGTTCAACCATTTCTTGCTTTTAACTTTAAAGCTTCCAAATACTGTAACATTTATGAGAATTGTTTCAAATTCTTGATACTTTTGCTTGGGTTTTTTTTAAAATTACCTTCCAGCTGTGCAATATTTCTTTAGAGACATGGTAAGCAGAACTGCCCACAAGCATAAATATGTATGAAGGAATGTGAGATGTGGGCAGCTTGATGTCTTTTCCTTTCTTAATAATTTCTAACCTTGAATTTTCATTTCTTTTACAGTAGCTCTTATACTTTCTGTTATGAACTAATAAAAGCGCTTAAATAAAGTTTTAACAAACTTTAAGAAAAAGAAGAGTTCTAATCCTGCACTTCTGATTGGCCGATAATAGCGATATCGGATTGGTCCGTTCTGGGGAATCTGATTGGCTGTTAACGAGCCATTCTCATTGGTTCAAGGGTTTAACACTTCCATGTTTCTCATTGGCTAATAGGTCAGCAGCCTGCACTATAAAAAGGCTGCTGCTGCCCTAGGGTTTTGCTCTGTTCAGAATGATTAATAAAGAGTTGAAGTTCACTGTTCACTGCCTCGTCTCCATTCCTTGCGCCCATGCGCAGAACTTAACACTTTCTGACAATTACTTCACCTTAGATGCCATTTGCCTTTTAGTGGAGATAATTATTTTACTGAATATTGACGCATAATGAGCATGTTAATACTCATTCCTACATTTGGAGAAAACATTCTTAAATTTTCTTGCATTATTTTTGTTTTAATTTCTCCAAATAATTAGTATCATTCAACTTGATTATCAAACAAATCATGTCTAAATTACTTGTGAAAAAGTTTAAATCCATAAACCAAGTACAAATCACAGAGGATGTTGTGGGCTCAGTACAAAGATGGTGACAAGGAATCGGGAATCAAGGCAATAAGTGTCATTAGGAATTGATAGTACATAGGGTTTCATGTAGAAAAAGGTTTTACTGATTGAAAGGGAGCTTTCCCTCATTGTTATTCCAAATAATTATCTACCGTAAATCCAACCTGGGTTCTTCTTTCTCTCTGTTTCAACAACTATTCTAATATTCTATAAAGCTGATTCTAATATGTTTATTAGAGATTAAGCTATATGCTTTACTGTTTTGTTGCCTATTTAATTATTTTCTAATTCCTACTTTATAGTGTTACTGCATGCTGATTCCTATAATTTTGTTCCAGCTGACTTAGTTCCAACTTGTTATTGATCCTACAAATTATCCTATCATTCCTTATCCTGTTGGAAGAAATATCTATCTGGTTCAATTCCAAGTGGAGAAAAAAAAAACACTGGAAACATGGAGGCTGATTGGAAAGATGGTTTATTGATGAACAGGACCACATGGGTTTGAGGTCCTGGGCAACTAAACATATGGAGTGAAGAGTGAGAGGTATTTGTACCTTCTCTGGGCTTTGAACTTGAGCTTCCTGTTCCTGTGGTAAGAGCATGTATTCTATTGGCTGCTGTCAGACTCCCATGGGGCTCTGCAGAGATCACGTTTGTCTTGGTCAAGTTTGGTTGAAACTTGGAGGTGATGATGTAATAAAGGGGCTTGGTTGTGCCATGTGGTGAGCTCTGCTGATAAATAAACCTATTATGTCCTGAAGGGATATGTGTTATTCCCATCACCCTGGAGTTGAAGGTCTAATTGTCTTGTAAATAGTCTGGCCTAGTCTTGCTATTAACAAAAGGGGTGGAGGGCTGCTTTCCAAAAGCATGTTTCTCCTTTAAGGAAATATAATATTCTGCCTCTTTAATATTTTTCAAAATATTTCATTCTTCTGGGAGGGGTGGGTGCTAACTTTCTACAATACTATATATATATTTGAATACATGTGGATTGATAAGATGGACAGATAGATCTTTTGGAGATTCTAACCCCTCCATTTACTCTAACTCCCTCAGATTCCTCCAGCATCCTAGGCTTTCTTCCAACAGGTGCTACCAACCTGGGTTTTGATGGGATACCTGTCAGCATTCCAGGCTTCCATATATACTTGCTAATGCTCTGTAAACATTTGCAAATGTTTCAGACTTAGTGCAACCACTTGGGTTGTTCAGGCCAATTTGGTGCGGCTTTCATCATCTAAGGATGTCAGCACCACAAGCTCCTTTAAGAACTGCTACCACCCTAGATATTCATACTATTTGTTTGTTTATTGAAATGTAGAAGCCATCTAATTTCAGGACCTATTGATCACAAAGATGAAATGAGGTTTAGATTAAAAGTTAAGGATTTGCCCTTATCCCCACTTCTATCTCTCTGCTGGCTCTTTGTCTATGAGATTGCTAATGTTAATATAAGGTCCTGTCTTGCTTTTCTTTCTAGGTACACAAGGACAGAGAACATGTGTAATGTATATGTGTACACAAAGACAGTGTACCTTCTTCCTAGATATACAAGGACAGAGGACATGATCTTTTTGCTATTCTCTTGAAGAATATAAGTAGTTGGGTAGCTATTCCTATAATGTTTAATTCCATTTTCAGTTGTAGTTATAAAAACCCGCTTTGCTATTTTTTTCTCAGATTAACTTCCTGTTCATACTCGGAGAGAGAATGCTTCAACCACTCCAACATTAGGTAAGGAACAGAGCTGGGTGTTAATTGCTTGCTGAAGGCACTCCACATTCTGAAGCTCTAAATGACCTGGTAGTTCTCCAGTACTATGTTTCATGCTGATCCTGCCAGAAAGAACTGTATCTATTGTAAAACAATGCCCTCTCCCCAATCCTGCCAGATGGTCCAGGAATAACATGATCAATGGTAGCAACAAGTGATTTATTCCAAAAAAAAAAAAAAAGAGCAAAGACATTTAAAATTAACAGTGTTCATAATTAGCAGAACTAGCAAGTATTTATTTTTATAAAAGTGAATCTTCAATGCAGGATAACCCATTTTTCTATCAAATTTATGACAGAAATAGCTTAGTTCATGGAAATTCAAGGAATGTTACTGCCATTTGAGTAGTAGGAGATTTGATTAGGTAGGAGGTAGGTAGGTAGGTGGGTAGGTAGAGACAGAGAGAGACAGACAGAGGCAGAGAGAGAGAGACAGAGAGAGATATAAAATTTATTTAACAAATTATTCAGTAAGTTTGCTCAGTTAGATCTACAGATGTTTAGAATACTGGAGAATCTACAAACCTCAAAGTCCTCAAAGACCATTCTTGTGGTTATCTTGGTAATAAAACAATGCAAATAAAATTCTTTGATTAACTCAAGAGGTTGAACTGGGATCATGTTTAATATTTTGCAAATGGTTTGCAAATAATGTTTAAATGAACAGAGAATTGTTCATTTTCAGTTTGTCAGTATGGTTTAAAGTGTCACGTGTTATCATTTATTCCCAGTTCCATCTGAATTAATTTTGCTCATCCTTTACTTTTTCTGTTGGAACAAACTGAAATTGAGGCTCAAAAACGTTCCATAGACCTCACAAAAAAAAATTTCTTTACCTGCAAAGGCAGGTTTGGGAGAGGAGAAACAGTATATTAAATGGGCTAAACAGGGAATCATAGTAGGTTAAATTAAGTCCTCTTTTCCATCTTGAATAACTTGCTTTATATTACATGTCAACTATTCTTGTATTTCTGTGTTTAAGATATTTCAGCATTTCACTTTCCAATTTATACTGCTCTGGAAACCAACTTTGCAATAATATAACAGATTTTGAAAAACAGCATAGTGGTTCTAATAAATATGGCCAGTTTCTTGTAGCTGCAGTGACTGCATGCCAACAAAACTCATAAATAAAATATGTGGATTAGGAGAATTTAACTCCTACCCTTTCTAGACTGTTGGTCTTATCACAGTTATTCTTTTCCTTCTTGTCTCCCCTGCATTCCATTTGTCAGATACATTTTGATGTTATAACATGGAGCAGAACAGATTTCCTAACAAGGAAAATTTGAACAGGTTAAAATGTTGCAGGTATCACACGCCTTTACAAGACAAATTTTTTTGGGGGGGAAACATGTAATATATCTGCTAGTGGACAGATACGTGAAACATACCCCAATAATCAGAGTTGTGTCTTATTTATTCTGATAGTGTGACCTATTTTTCAGAATGGGATATCAGGCATGAAATTTAGAATTAACTGATCTATACATACTGTAGCTGTTTGCTGTGTGTTTTTTTTAATTTCCCTATATTACTCACTCCTAAATTTTCATCTTTTTATTCAATGGATATTAAACATTTCGGCATTATTCAGGCATTCTATTCAACAACATTAATGCTGCATATAAAAGAAGAACAAAAATTTGGTTTTGGTCCCTACATCTTCCAATTAACACTTCACATTACTTATGCACATATAAGGAGAGGCACACAAAGTGGCAAGACTATAGTAATTGCAGATATTCCTCCAATCCTGCATAATCCAGATTCAAAATGATGAAGATAACTTATATACAATCAGCAGGCTTCCTGTCAGACTTTTCTCCAGTGAATGGAGATTGTGCAACAACTGCCAACAACACATTTTAGCAAGAGTGGGTTGCTGACAGGTACAGTCCTATTTTCCTTCTCTGTAAAATGTTGAACATGTGGAATAAAATAGTCAAATAGAATCATCTTCAGGATCTAATCCAACATATGTAAACTTTTTGCCTTGGCAAAAGTTTAAAATTAAAAGCTGCATAGCCATTGTTTACAGTGTGAAATCTTTGCCCAAACAAAACAGGAAATTAGTTGTTAAAAGGGATTTTCTTCTGAGAAAATACACACAAGACTGAGCCATTTGTTTTTGTGATAAACAATGTGATTGGAAGTGACTTCTAACCCGGAGAAAGGCAGGAGATTATGCTATTGAATGCTGCAGTAATCTCTACACTATTACCATCTGCTCTAATATTACTGTATTTCTTTTGTGGAAAAGGAACTTCATGAGGACAGTGATGACACCCAAGCAGGAAAAAGCCTAAAGGGAACATCAGGCCAACCATAAAACAAACTTGCATAGGAAAAGAGATTTAATAAAAGGTATTGAAAGAAGCCCCCTAGACAAAAGCCAAGTAATTAAGAAAGCTAGGGAAACAAGACAAAGAAATCCCTTACAAACAACAAGTCATGCCAAATCAGCAAAACAAATAGACAAAAGACACGAAATAAATTCCATAGCAGACAGGAGATTGCCACAAAACAAATATAAGAAAACATTAGGATGAAACTGATAATCCAATCAAACCACCCCACGGAGTTTACCTTCCGGTGGAAATGAAGACAACCCCTGACAGGATTTAAAACATTAAGAAATACAAACACAAGCGCACACACACACACACACAAGGAGAAGAGGTATAAAAAAATCAGGGGCTTATCATATAAAGCTAGCTAGCCCCAGGAACACAGACTTCTTGCTATCTCTAGCCTTCCTGAAAAATAAAAAGAACCAGCTCTCAAGCAGTTGTCTGTATCCTTTCACCGGAGTTCTCCCAGCGGGAAAATCAAATCCTCAGAAGAAAGGCATTTTCCAAGCCTTTCAACACTTTAATAATTAAATTCATAGTCTGCTCTGCTGCCTTTCTTCCAGCAGCTCCCCTTCCAGGTTTTCTGGAAGACTGAGCCATTTGTTTTTGTGATAAACAATGTGATTGGAAGTTACTTCTAACCCGGAGAAAGGCAGGAGATTATGCTATTGAATGCTTCAATTATCTCTACATTATTACCATCTGCCCTCATATTACTGTATTTCTTTAATGATTAAATTCATAGTCTGCTCTGCTGCCTTTCTTCCAGGTTTTCGCCACAATATATTTCTGAAGCAAGGCTGAAAAACGATGAATTACCAAACTCACCCAATGAATTCCATACTCCCAGTCACAGTTCGAGACTTTAATCACTATTAGCTGTTGCAAGCAATCTTTTTATTTCTCCTCTTTCAGAAAATGAAAGTAGCATAGCTACCTTCTTATAACCTAAGACAAATTGACAGATCAGATATGGCTGATCCATTCTGAGCTGGCAATATGCATGCTGGATAAATATATTTCTGCTCACTTCTCCTAATCTTTCCTGTTCATTTGAGCAGTTTTTCATAAGACCCAAAAAATCAAGATAATACACGGGTATACAAAATAGATGCACTTCATTCATTTTATCTGACATACTGTAAGTAAACAACCCTGTTTGAGGAAGTCATAAATGCTTGTCATTATGAAATATATTATGTAGCTAGAAGATGGAGATACAGACACAAACATTTTTCACATAATTGAGTGATTTGCGGGTGCTAATGCTAATTTCTAATAGCTAGGGTTTTTGCTTTATTTTAAGGAGCTTGGATGATGACTTGTGAATTTTTCAAAGCCTAAATTATTTTGGGGACTTAATTTTCAGCAATGCTTCTCAGAAGTATTCTAGAAGCTGGGGAGGGGAAGGAAGTTTAGGTGCAACGATTGTCTACGATTGCCTAAAACAATTTAAAACTAGGAATCAAAATTAGATATCCATAACAAGTAAAAACCACTTTTTATAAAATATATAATAATATTTGTGCCACTCACCAATGTTTGACTTCTTCCTGCTTCTTATTAGTGTTATTATTCTAGATTTTCATATTTCTCTACTGATCAATTTGCTAGTAAATCTCTTACATGTTTTTTTTTTCAATCAGTCCATGCAATTAGCCAATTCACTAGGTGAGAAAAGAAGGCAACATTTTTAATAGCTTGGTAAAAAATACAGTTGCATTTGGAAATTTTTCTTTTATATTTTCTCTTCTTTCCCAAAATGAATTTATAATAAATCATATTGAATCTGTCTCCAGGTCATGATTTGTAATGGGGAACTCACATTAACTCAAAACTTCCTGGCTGAAAATTCTGAAACCTAAAAAAAAGATGCAACTATCGATCATGCTAGTTCAGTAGAAAGAAGATCTATGAATACATCAATGTAACATATATGATTTGGAGCACTTCATCTTACGAAAATATAAATTTCTGGAAACAAAGTTAAAGGATTGACGCTCAGGAACACTAGATTTTTGATTAATGTTGGCCTGGAACTACTTCATATCAAAACTCATGTCACCATGCAATATCATGCCTCTGGGCTTATATGGAAGAAACTAGATTGTGAATAATGTCTCTGTGACCCAGCAGTGCAAATGTGAGAACACTTTTAAAAGATGAAGAATTGTGGTTGTTAAGTTCTGTGCATGGGCGCGAGGAAGGGAGACGAGACGGTGAACAGTGAACTTCAACTCTTTATTATACATTCTGAACAGAGCAAAACCCTAGAGCAAAAACAGCCCTTTTATAGACAAGCTGCTGCTCTAGTAACCAATAGGAAACGTGGAGTGTTAACCCCCTTAACCAATGAGAATGGCTCATTGACAGCCAATCAGATTCTCCTGAACGGACCAATCCGATATTGCTATTATCGGCCAATCAGAAGTGCAGGGCTAGAACCCTGCTATTTTCTAAAGCTTTTGATAAACTTTATTTGAGTATTTTATTAGTTCACAACAGTGGTAATAAATGTTCTATTAGAAATTATATAAATGCCAATTCAGCAACAAAATAACGCATGAGAAATAATAGGTTACATAACTAATTTTATGGCTGTCATGAATGAAGATAACTTGTATAAGATTACCTTTAAGAAATACATTTCATTTCTAGACAAGAAGTAATGTTTGCATGCAACCTGAACCAAAGGGAAAAAAAGACTGTTATATTTAACTACGTAAACTCCACATTTCTGAAATTTATTTATGTATATTTCCTATTTCTGAGTGAAATACCACTAAATGTCAGTTTGCATGCTGTAAATAAATGTGTCATTAAAAGCAGTGCTAATTAGTGCTGAAAAACATTTTGGTTTGCATTAGATTCAGAAGAAAATGGACAAAAACACACTTTTGCTGAAGAACTCATGTTTTAAGTTCATTATTAACTGTTTCCTTTTGATTTGATTTTAACTCAGAAAAAAATAATATTGATAACAAAAGAGAATTAGGAGAAAAAGAATGTATAATTGAAATATGAATTTTAAGTAGCTTTTTCCATAGAATTAATTGTGATAGTTCTGAACTTTTTTTTTTTTTTTGTCTTTTAATGACCCCATAATCCCTTGCATTGAGGTGGAGTCAGAGCAAATGAATGGAGTTGAGTGTTTACTGGCCGGATGCCCTTCCTGTTGCCAATTCAAAGTTCACAGCAGATATATACTCACTGTGGCCAGAGGGAGAGAGAAATATCTGCCACTACCTAGGATCAAAGTCACAGCCTCCTGATTGTGATTTCTCAACAATGTACCTGAAAGTCAGTTCAAAGATTACCTAAAAGCAACACTAAGGGGGTTAAAAACAGTTCATACCTTTCTTCTTCCTTCCTTCCTTCCTATTTATGTATTTGTTGGTTGGTTTATTACATTGATATTACCGCCCATCTCACTTGCATGCAAATCTAGGCAGCCTGTAATATACATATTTCAGATTTAATCTTCCATATGACAAGAAATTCTATCTCATCTCTTTTTCATCAAAGTTCTAACTTTAGAAATCAGTTTAGTCTCCAACTGTCCAAAGTCAGCAGACAAAATCTGCACCATTTTTTGCATAGTAAAGTTGCACTTACTTTCCATTGTGAACACACTTTAGTAATGTCTTTCTACTGTGAACATTTGTGCAAAATGATAATTCATTGATAATTTTTTTGCGGGTAATTTTCTGTGAAACATACATATATGCATATATGTTGCATACAGATGATCCAAATTGTCTTAAAGATATTTGTTTTAGCATATGCCAAAATCCAGATCCAAAAATCCAAAATAACTAAAAATCGTGATGTTAATTTTTATACAAATGTACCACCCCTACTCCAGCGATCACAGAAAAGATAGATTTCAATACTAGCAACCAACTAGAGATCAACAGCAGTTGAAAGACAAAAAAAATAGCACAGGTTAAAAAAAAATAACATTCTGATATGAAGCAGGACTTTGAAAGAGGGGAAAAATGATAAAAAAGAAAATGACAATCTCTTAGATTCATTAAATCTATTATCAATTCTGAAATATGAAAGGTAAAGGTTTCCTTCGCACATATGTGCTAGTTTTTTCCAACTCTAGGGGATGGTGGTCATCTCCCTTACAAAGCCAAAGAGCCAGTGCTGTCTGAAGACATCTCTGTGGTCATGTGGCCAGCTTGACTAAACACTGAAGGCGCATGGAACACTATTACCTTCCCATCAAAGTGGTCCCTATTTTTCTACTTGCATTTTTACATGCTTTCAAACTGCTAGGTTAGCAGAAGCTGGGACAAGTAACAGGAGCTCACTCCATTACGCAGCACTAGGGATTCAAACCGCCAAACTACAGACCTTTCTGATAGACAAGCTCAGCCTCTGAGCCACCGTGTCCCTGAAATATTACATGAGTTCAAACATTAAGGAAACTCACACTATATAATGCATAGATCTCATTCCATTGATTTTCTTTGGCATAAGTTAGAGAATTCACAACAATAGTTTTGCTACAATATTTTTCTCATCATCTCAATGTCATTTACATGCACAAATAGGCTCCTTTATTCAAATTTATGGTACTATTATGCACATGCACATACACACACAAATTTACCAAAACTATTGAAGTCCTCTGCATGAATTTATTGTACATTTGCATTAGACTCCATGCATTATTTCAACCTAAAAGACTTTTATTTTTTGTGAGTGTATACTGAACTTCAGCAGAGGACTTAGGAAATGTTTTTTTTATTAAGATTAAAAATGAGAATGAGTTATCCTTGCTTACTCCCTTTCCATCCTCACTACTAATTATGAATCTTGGTTCACTGTCTCCACTTAATGGTCTCTAATAAATTATTTAAGTCAAATGCCAGCACACTATGTACAAGTTCTTCTAAGGGAACTTAGGTTAATCTTCTGCAACATCAACTGAAACAAAAGTGAATATGTGTTTTGATGTGTTGGATGATAATTACCCTTCCCTTGATGTGTGTTGTGAATCAATAAAGTACTTGAATAAAGATTATTAAGAGCTTGAAGCAAAGTGCAGGGTTCTGGCCCTGCACTTCTGATTGGCCGATAATAGCGACATCGGTTTGGTCCGTTCAGGAGAATCTGATTGGCTATTAACGAGCCTCTCCCATTGGTTAACAGAGCTAGCACTCCCTGTGTTTTCATTGGTTAAATACTCAAGAACTTGCCTAAATAAAGGGGGCCATTGAGGCCATAGAGCTGAGCTGTTACACATGTAAATAAAGAGTTTGAAGTTCACTGTTCACTGGCTCGTCTCCTCCTTTGCGCCCATGCACAGAACTTAACACTGGCGATGAGGATGGGATGTGGAGATGTCAGAGCTTACTGAACGATGAAGAACTATAACCGAGCACGTGGCTGAAATGCACCAATGGTGGAACCATGTCCGGTGGTGTCATACCACCCGCTCCATTCGACCCGGCACAAGAAGACTGGGACTCATACATGGACCGGTTCCAGATGTTTCTGGAGACCAACAATTTGAAGGATGCCACTACCAGAAAGAAACGAGCGGTATTCCTAACTCACTGCGGGCCAACCGTATTCAAGATGGCCCAGGCACTAGCAAAACCGGCAGAAGCAAAGTCTATGGACTGGGATGTCCTCGAACCCCTGCTGAGGGCTCACTACGCACCGACTGTGCCAACGCTCGTTAGAAGGCATGAATTTTACCAGAGAAGTCAGCGGAAGGGTGAAAGTGTTGCTGATTTCATAGCGGATCTCTGGAATCTGGGAGGCCTATGCGAGTTTGCCGACCTAGAAGAAGCCCTAAGAGACCGAATAGTTCTGGGATAAGATGCACCAGGCACTCAGAGTAAACTAATGGCGAAGGGCGACATTAGCCTTAAAGATGCCATAGCTGAAGCTGCTGCAGCAGAAGCAACCAGGAAGTTGGCTGCCCAAATGAGCCGCACCCATGCCCCGCTTTGCCAACGTGTCCGTGAAATTTCACCTCAGTCAGAAGGTCAGCTTGAAACAGCCCACCACGAGGACCTCGAATCATCGTCAGAAAGTGATGAAGAAGAGGTCCATCGACTTCAGTCCGAACGAGACCAACGCCAGAAATCGCAGTACCAATGCACCGGGTGTGGAGCCACCCCCGGTCAGAATGCAAATTCCTCGACACGCTCTGCCATGTGTGCGGGAAAAGAGGCCATATCGGACAGGTCTGTAGAAGCAAGCTAGGACCCAGTCAGCCCTCGAGGGGGGCTAGCTATCGCCAACTGATGGGAAGTCGTCCCGTGAAGTGAGAACCCGTGAACCACCAATGGAACAACCACTCCTACAGAAACAAAACCCTAAACCACCCAATGAAGCAAGAAGAGGCTCACCAAACAATCACAATCGGTCACGCCTCATCTCTTGATGCCAAAAAGATCCGAGTGAAAGTGGCCATCGAAAACCAGCCCTGCCTGATGGAAGTCGATTCAGGATCATCCCTCTTGATGGTTTCCTGGAAGATCCTCAAGCAGCTCATCCCTGCTATCCGGCGGCAAGACCTTAGATTCCAAAGACTCATACTGAAGGACTATCAAGGAAATCGAATCCCGTTCGTTGGATCCAGCCGAGTTTGGGTATCGTTTAAGAACCGTACAGCATTCCTACCCCTGACTGTAATCGACAGGGATCGGCCTAGTTTGTTAGGCCTCCAATGGTTTGCTCCACTCCGAATTGAAGTAGCCGGCATTCACCAAACCTGCAGCAGCGATTGGGAAGAAGACCTCGTCCACGAATTCCAGGATGTCTTTGCAGAAAAATTAGGCGAGTACAAGGGGACCCCAATATCTTTTAACCTCAATCCCAAAATAGCTCCCATCCGCCTTAAGCCTCGTTGAGTTCCATTTGCCCTCAAACCAAAGATTGACAAGCAGCTTGATAAATTAATAGCCCAGGGTGTGTTAGAACCAACCGATCATTCTCCCTGGGAAACCCCAATCGTAACACCCATCAAGCCAGCTGGATCAATAAGAATTTGTGGGGACTACCGAGCCACCCTGAACCACGCCCTTCAACAAAACGCTTACCCGGTACCGGTGGTGCAACACCTCCTCCATTCCCTGGGGGGCGGAAAAGTCTTCGCTAAACTAGACTTAGCCCAGGCATACCAACAACTGCCTGTTGACAAAAAAACAGCAGAGGCCCAAACGATCGTTATGCACCAAGGTGCGTTTAAATGTAACCGACTCCAGTTCAGAGTGAGCGTAGCCCTGGGAATCTTTCAAAGGCTATTACAACGGATAAAAGGCTATTACAACGGATAAAAGGCATTGTCCCATATTTTGATGATGTGTTAATTGCTGCCCCAACTCGGAAAATACTAAAGGCGCACTTGAGGTTGGTCCTCCAGAGATTTAAAGACTCAGTTCTCAAAGTTAAAAAAAACAAGTGTCAATTATGTACGGATCGTGTAGAATTTTTGGGATATTTAATTGATAGTCAAGGCATTCACCCCACCGATAACAAACTTAGGGCAATCAAGAACGCCCCAAAACCCCGGAATAAGGCCGACCTCCAGGCTTTTCTAGGCCTTATCAATTTTTATAACGTTTTCCTGCCTCACAAAGCAACCGTAGCCGAACCCCTACATCGTTTGTTGGACAAAAAAGCAACCTGGGTATGGGGACACAGAGAAGAACAGGCGTTTCGACATGTGAAAAATTTATTGACTTCTGATGCTGTTTTGATGCAGTATAACGAGATTTTGCCTTTAACGATCACGTGTGATACATCACCATTCGGAGTGGGCGCCATTTTGAGCCACGTTTTGCCAAATGGTAGTGAAGCCCCTGTTGCCTATTTCTCAAAGACTTTATCAAAAGCAGAACGCAATTACAGTCAAATTGATAAAGAGGCCCTTGCTATTGTGTCTGCGGTTAAGAGATTTAATGAATATGTGTATGGCCGAGCCTTTACTATAGTGACTGACCACAAACCTTTGCTGGGAATAATAGCGGGAGATAGGCCAACACCTATATATTATCCTATATATTATCTCCCAGAATGACTCGCTTGTCAGAATTCTTGGCGGCATATAATTACAAGTTGCAACATTGCCCAGGGAAGGCCATTCCCCACGCTGACGCATTGAGCCGTGCACCACTTCCGGATACCATTGATGACCCCGCTCCAACAGTTACAACACTGCAGATCGAGACACTTCGAACGCCGCCATTAACAGCCCGAGATATTGCGATGGAAACGAAATGCGACCCCAATTTAGCATGAGTCCTCAGTTGGGTTGAGCGGGGATGGCCGTTGGACCAGATACCTGATGACTATGCCCCATTCAGGAATCAACAAACGGAACTATTTTCCCAGAATTGCTGCATTATCTGGGGTGATAGAGTTGTCGTCCCAGAGTGGTTACGACCAGCGATACTAAAGACCTTGCATGATGGCCACCCCGGCATCGTGCACATGAAAGCCCTCGCACAAAGCTACGTGTGGTGGCTGGGTATCGACAAGCAGATCGAGACATGGGTAAAAGCTTGTCACAAATGCCAGGAAGTAAGCAACACCCCTCCGAAAGCAACCCCGACTGAATGGGAAACACCGAGGGGACCATGGTCCCGTATTCATCTGGACTTTGTGGGACCTACCAAGGGACACACATTTTTATTAACGGTGGATGCCTACTCGAACTGGCTTGAAATCCATGAGATGAGGAATACAACAACCGAATCAGTCATCATGAAACTAGACAGACTCTTTGCGACACACGGATTACCAGACATTCTAGTATCCGACAACGGGCCCCAATTTACCGCATTGTCTTTTGAACAGTACCTGGCGGACCGTGGTATTCGCCATGCGCTAACTTCACCGGTGCATCCTGCGGCCAACGGAAGGGCCGAGCGCATGGTACAATTCATCAAGAAAACCTTGCATAAAATGGACTATGGCGATATAGAAGACAAGATTAACCGGATACTCCTTTTGCAGCATATTACTCCGCACAGCGTCACCAATAAAACTCCCGCTGAGTTGTTAATGGGGTGGAAGCTCCGCTCCCCCTCGACCGTCTGCATCCATCATATGAACCTGAAAAACCACACGGTTCCAGCGGGAAATGCCATAACTTCCAGGTAGGCGACTTGGTTTTCGCTAGGAACTTTTTGGGCAATCCATTGTGGGTCAAGGCAACTGTAGTCCAAGTAACTGGCCCTAGATTGTACCGCATGAAATGTCGCAACAATAGAATATGGAAGTGCCATATTGATCAGCTGCGTTCAAGGCTACAGTCGGGGATCTCCGAGCCCCCTGACTTCCAAACCGAGGGGGGAGGAGATACCGAGGAAGCTGAATTTGAAGTGGCAGAAAGTTTAAGCGGAAGTAATGACCGCTCAGAGGCAACACGTGAAGGATCGGGAATCGGGGTGATCTCGCCTCAGGGAAATGCTGAGAGCATTAGCGGCAACGAAAATTTGAACACAGAACGGGAGGCACCTTCTTCACCAGATAACGTCCTACCCCAACAAGACTGTAGCCAAATACCGGGTGAACAACGCAAATCAAATAGACAATCAAAACCTGCCTACCTCAAAGACTACGTGACCACACCCCTTAAACGGAACCCGGGGGAAAGGGGTGTTGTGAATCAATAAAGTACTTGAATAAAGATTATTAAGAGCTTGAAGCAAAGTGCAGGGTTCTGGCCCTGCACTTCTGATTGGCCGATAATAGCGATATCGGATTGGTCCGTTCAGGAGAATCTGATTGGCTATTAACGAGCCTCTCCCATTGGTTAATGGAGCTAGCGTTCCCCGTGTTTCATTGGTTAAATAGTTAAGAGTTTGCCTATATAAAGGGGCCCATTGTGGCCATTGAGCTGAGCTGTTTTCACATGTAAATAAAGAGTTTGAAGTTCACTGTTCACCGGCTCGTCTCCTCCTTTGTGCCCATGCACAGAACTTAGCAATGTGGTCAAGAAATTGTTGGATATTTTAGATTACAGGTTCCTTGTTCTATATTATGATGCAATTGTGTTGATGTTACCAAGTCAGTGTTTACAACATTTAATTATAAGTTATAATGAGCTATACAAATAAATAATTAAATAATTCACATCCTTAGCGTTCCTTTCTTGCTTTCATTTGTCTACTGTCTCCAGGGATTAGGGAACAATTTGATATTCATTCATCCATCAATTTCTCCTATTAGAGTCCATAATTTATACCTATGTCATGTTGTTTGTTAGAAATCATATTTGTATATAAGTATGCATTTATATCCCTCCTTTGATTCACCTATGGTGAACATACTTAATAATTCTTTTTCTCCTATTTTCTACACAATAACAACCCTATACAGTGGGTTGGGCTGAAAAAAAATGGCTAACCTACAGGCTTTCAGGCTTTAAGATGATACTCGAAGGCACATTCTCCCAATTTCAGTCTTCATTCCTTAATCATTGGATCAAACTTTAATATGTTGTTTAACATATTTAACCTTTTAGTTCACATGTTTAACCCTTTGGCTGAACAGTACAGGTAAATTTGTAGCTCAAATGCTATATTTAGCAGGCAATATACAATATCAGCACATTCAATGTGTATTAGAATAAAGATCTCATGTCATCATTTCTAGAAAATTGTTTGGAAGAAATTGAATTTTCAGATACAACAGAGTAAGCAAAGAACTTTAAGCACTCTGCTTACCTCTTTCTTTCTTCAAAACCTTCTAGGCTTTTTTCTAATTCTATGTCAAAGTAAAATATCCTACATCTAATCTAACCAAAGATACACACACACACACACACACACACACACACATACACATCTTAGACTGTAAGTTATCAAAAATATATTTATCGCATGCCCAGGTTTGCAGCTTTCCTATTCATGTATGCAAATTTATGTTTACACACCAAGCAGTAATATTAAATGTTATTATAAATGGCTGTGTATCTACAAATAGAGATAGATGATAGTTTGATAGCTAGATAACTAGATAGACAGGCAAACAGACAGGCAGATACATATATGTCAACTTTCAAATGGCTTCTTTGTAGTCCCCCCCCCCGCAAAAAAAATCCCAAATCCAGATGTTTGAGGAATTCACTGAAATATCTCAGCCTTTGAGAACTGTGGAGTTTGGTTTTGGTTTGTGTGAGGAAGTTTGGCCAAGTGTTTTCTCTCATACTGGAGATCATCAGCAGGCAGCCACATCTGGATGTTTCTCAGCCAAAGATGAGTAACTAAGCAGTAATGAAATGAGAAATATGTCTTTATTATTGTTCCATACTAGCAGGCTTGTAGGCCTGCATTCCTATTGGTCCGGAAAAGCCGGGCTGTGATTGGACAAAACTAAGCGTTCTGATTGGTTCTTATTCGGCTGCCGCGATTGAGTAAAACCAAGCGCGGCAAGCTCAAATGCATGTCATAGACTGCCTAGCTGCAGCCAGCTCTATAAAAGGAGGTGCCTTGGCTGGGAGTCTTGTCTCAGTATCTGGTTTCCTAATAAAGAGCTGTTGTCACTACTTCAAGTCTCGTCTCTCCTTGGGACCCACCACCCAGACTTAACACTGGCAACGAAGGTGGGATACTGAGACAACAGAGCTGACTAGCACGTGGCAGATAGCGCATAGACGACCTGCAAGATGGCCAGCAGCGCTGTGCCACCCACACCATTCAATCCGGCAAGCAAGGACTGGGAGTCCTACATTGATAGTTTCCAAATGTTCTTCGAATCAAACAACCTGAAGAACGCCACCAGCAGCAAGAAGTGAGCAGTTTTTCTAACACACTGCAGACCCGCCGTTTTTTAAATGGCCACAGCACTCGCGAAGCCAACAGACATCAAGACCATGGATTGGGATACCCTAGCTCCCATCCTCCGGAACCACTACACCCTGGCAGTGCTGATTCTCATCCATTGGCATGACTTTTACCAGAGGGATCAGCGCGAGGGCGAGAGCATTGGAGAGTTCGTAGCTGACCTGAGGGACCTAGGAGGCTTGTGCGGATTCGCCAATCTAGATGAGGCCATGTGTGATCGAGTCATCCTTGGCCTGAAAGAACCAACTCTCCAAAGCAGACTGATGGCTAAAGGAGACATCTCCCTCGCTGACGCTGTAGCTGAAGCCACCGCAGCCAAGACCACCCGTAAGTCAGCAGCGTGAATGTGGCATTCAAATGGAAATGACCGCCAACCCACCAGCGAGACAGCAACTGCAGCAGACAAACACGTAGCATCCACCCACTACGGCAACATCGAATCCCCTTCAGTCAGAACATGAGCGACACACAAAAGATACATGTAGACACACAAAAGATACGTGTAGAGGTCAACATCGAGAATCAGCCTTGCACCATGGAGGTAGACTCTGGTTCCTCCCTCTCTATGGTCTGGAGGACCATCAAAAGACTAATTCCCAGCATCCGCCGCCAAGAGCTAAGCGACCAGAAGCTAATATTAAGAGACTATCAAGGTAATCGCATTCCGATCGTTGGCACTGGACATTTTAAAGTTTCCTTCAAAAACCACACCACCATCCTACCACTCACAGTCATCAATAAACACAGACCCAGCCTACTCGGGTTGCAGTGGTTCGCACCATTGGGGATCGAGATGGCAGGCATCAACCACATAGAAGACGAAAACTGGGAAGCAACGCTCATCCAGGACTTCCAAGAAGTCTTCAGTGAACATCTAGGCAAGTACAAGGAGTCCCCTATCTCCTTTAATCTCAGCCCTGAAATCGCTCCCATCCATCTCAAGCCGCACCAAGTGCCTTTTGCACTCAAGTGTAAAATAGACGAACAATTAGATAAACTAATAGGACAAGGCATGTTAGAACCCATTGATCATACCTGTTGGGAGACCCCAATTGTCACCCCCATCAAACCCGATGGCTCCCTGAGAATTTGTAGTGACTACAAGGCCACCCTCAACCACGCATTGCAGCAGAGCGCCTACCCAGGGCCAGTAGTCCAACATCTCCTGCACTCACTAGGGGGTGGCAAGATCTTTGCAAAGCTCGACCTGGCTCAAGCTTATCAACAACTGCCAGTCGATGCTGAAACTGCCGAAGCCCAAACAATAGTGACACATAGAGGGGCGTTCAAATGTAACCGGCTCCAGTTTGGGGTCAGCGTCGCATGGGGCATTTTTTAAAGACTAATGGAGAGATTGCTGCAGGGAATTAAAGGAGTCGTGCCCTATTTCGATGACATTCTGGTAGCAGCCCCTACCAAAAAACAATTGGAAAAATGACTGAGGGTGGTCCTACAGAAGTTCAAAGACGCTGGCCTCAAGGTGAAAAAGGAAAAGTGCCAATTATGCACTAAAAGGGTTGAATTTCTTGGCTACCTCCTTGACAAACAAGGAATTCACCCCACAGATAAAAAATTGAAAGCCATCAAAAACGCCCCCAGACCAAAGAACAAAATGGACCTCCAAGCCTTCCTTGGACTCATTAATTTCTATAACATTTTTCTACCCCAGAAAGCAACTGTCACAGAACCTCTGCATAAACTCCTGGATAAAAAGGCTTCCTGGATATGGGGACAGCGAGAAGAGCACGCTTTTCACTAGATAAAAAACCTTTTGACTTCAGACGCAGTCCTCATTCAATATAATGAAACACTACCACTGACTGTTACTTATGACGCATCACCCTTCGGGGTTGGCACCATCCTGAGCCACATTCTGCCAAATGGAACAGAAGCTCCCGTTGTATTCTTTTCCAGAACCTTGTCCAAGTTAGAGAGGAACTATAGCCAGCTGGACAAAGAAGCCCTCGCCATCATTTCAGCAGTAAAGAGATTCTACGAATACATTTATGGTAGGACATTTTCCATTATTACAGACCATAAGCCCCTTCTTGGCATATTAGCGGGTAACAAACCCACTCCACACATCCTGTAACCTAGAATGACAAGATAGTCTGAATTTCTTGCCGCTTATAATTACAAATTGATACATCACCCTGGCAAGACAATCTCGCACGCCAACGCCTTAAGCCGCTCCCCCTTGCCAGACTTGCAAGAAGACCCAGCATCCACATTACCAGTCTTGCAAATTGAAACGATCCCCATGCCACCAGTAACCACGTAAGACATCGCCCACGAAAGTAGGAAGGACAGATGCTTGGCGCGAGTTCTCAGCTGGGTGGAGAGGGGATGGCCAGAAACTGAGCCAAACGAACTTTTTAAACCATTTAAAAACCGGCAAACTGAACTCTTTTCACAAAGAGGTTGCGTATTGTGGGGAGACCGGGTAGTAATACCAGAAACACTACAGAAAAAACTTGCTGCATGACGGGCACCCTGGTATTGTGCACATGAAAGCCCTGGCCAGGAGCTATGCTTGGTGGCCAGGCATGGATAAGCAAATTGAAACCTGGGTCACTGCTTGTAACAGATGCCAAGAGACTCGCTCGGCTCCCCCTGAGGCCCCACCATTAGAATGGGAAACACCCAGAGGCCCTTGGTTGCACATCCATATTGACTTCGCAGGGCCAACCAAGGGACACACCTTCTTAATCACTGTTGACGCTTATTCAAATTGGCTCGAGGTCAGCAAAATGAAGACAACCACCATGGAAGCTGTCATCAAGAAATTAAATAGACTTTTCACAACGCATGGTCTGCCAGATGTCATCGTTTCTGACAATGGGCCACAATTTACCACCTTGGCTTTTGAACAATACTTGGCAGACCGCAGCATCCGACACGCATTAACATCGCCAGCTCACCCAGCGGCGAATGGTAGAGCTGAATGCATGGTTCAATTTACAAAAAAAAACTCTGCACAAAATGGAACATGGCAACATCCACGAGAAGATCACCAGGGTGCTTCTTCTACAACATATCACACCAAATACCAACAACAACAAAAGCCCAGCAGAGCTATTAATGGGCAGAAGACTCAGGTCACCTCTAGACCGCCTGCACCCTGCTTACACCCCAGAAAAACCCCTTGGTTCCAGCAGCAAGCATCGCGCCTTCAAGGTAGGAGACACTGTATTTGCCAAAAACTTTACAGGGGACCCACTTTGGATCCCTGAAAAAATCACCCAAGTCACAGGCCCCCGCTCCTACCAACTCGAGACCACCGATGGGAGGTCGTGGAAATATTAACCAGCTAAGATCCAGGCTGGCCGCTTCTCCCCTCATAGACTCTAACCAACAAATCAGAGGGGGGGGGACCTCAAGTTCAGAAAATGAACGAACATCTATACAAATAGAACACCCCCCACAGACATTAAACAAAAACCAACAATACTTACCAGCCAGAAGGGAGTCGTGGCAGATGGGCACTTCACCTGGAAGCAGCAGCCGGACAAGCTCCACCAGCCCAGAGAGCCCAGGCGGAAGCAGCAGAGCAAACAACTCAACCGACCCGGAATCACCAGGCGGGAGTCACAGCCAGAGGACCGGCTCACCCTTCCAGGCAGTTCCATCTTGCAGCTTGAGAGCGACACAGAGCCCGTCTGAACCCGATGGTGAACAGAGACATTGTGAACTGCGCAAGTCTAGTAGGCAGGTATGAAGACCCGCCTACTTGCTTGATTACGTTACCCCGCCCCTTGGACGGAACCAAGAGGGGAGAGGTGTTCCATACTAGCAGGCTTGTAGGCCTGCATTCCTATTGGTCTGGAAAAGCTGGGCCATGGTTGGACAAAACTAAGCGTTCTGATTGGTTCTTATTCAGCTGCCGCGATTGGGTAAAATCAAGCGCGGCAAACTCAAATGCATGTCATAGACTGCCTAGCCACAGCCAGCTCTATAAAAGGAGCTGCCTTGGCTGGGAGTCTTATCTCAGTATCTGGTTTCCTAATAAAGAGCTGTTGTCACTACTTCGAGTCTCGTCTCTCCTTGGGACCCACCGCCCAGACTTAACAATTATGCAACTAAGAGTTGCTAAACAGAGAAATGGACGGCATATAAATTTAATAAATAAAGTAAGAATATCTTCCATAAGCATTGCCAATTTCTCTGTTCTTCACCTATTTTTGTTTCTTATTACATAAGTTGGTTAACAGCTCAACCTTAGCATACTATAAACTAGTCAGCTTGTCTTCTTTAACATCAATAGAATACAACAAATGGTTTAGCCCTGAAGACACAATGAAACTTTTGGATCAACTGTTACAAGATCTCTTAAAACAATGAAATATAGCTTTTTAAAAAATGCTGAATGTTCCCATTAAACAACTAGTGCTGCTCTAACTATATTTAGCAACCCTGGTCAAAAAGAGAACATTTCGACAATGTAGAGATGTGCTGGAAAGGGATAGTGTCAATCTCACTTTCTAACTAATGCCAAAGTTTTTTTTTTTTTCATCATGCACAAAAAAATACCAGTTGATATTTCTGATGGCTAGGAAGTTGAGAGAAATATAGCAAAGACCCATTCTGTTATTCTATATCAGCCTCCAGTGTGCGTCCCCTTATCTATCATGCTGGAAAAACCTTTTATTTCTTCAAAATTTGTATTCAAACTAGAAATTCTATATTTAAATTTTCTGCACCAGTCATGTCTCATAAAACACAGGTGGATGTTTCACTCAGCATGGTGGGAAAAGATACCGTTTAGGTCATTTCCTTCTTTGTAGCTCCAAACCAGCTCTGAAGAATCCCTGACTTTTTGGAGTACATTTTAAGAATAAAGGAGTCAATAAGGAATTATGAATTGCTGAAAATCACATTCTTCCCCGTGCCTTTGATGAATACTAGCTCGTTATTCCCTTTTTTCACTAACTTAATTTTGACAGTTAGGTTCACCAATAATAATAACAACAATGCAACAAAATTGCACAAAATGATTACAATGTGAGACATGACTGAGTTGCTAAATTAATCCACAGGTCATTATGTAAAAAATATTACTTACCTGTATCCAAAAAGTCATGGGAATATAAAGAGGAAAACGTTATTGAAAATGAGAAAGTGGGGCTTCCGGTTTAAGCTTCTTCAGTGACAGACCAAAACCTCATCTCTGCGAGGCTTCAATCCATGCTCGCCGCTGGAGCACCCCGAGCCTGCTGGTTTGGGGACTAAGCCACCTCGTAGAGGTGGTGAAGAAGGGGGAGACTGCCTGCAGGGTTGTTGTTCAAGGTATACATTGAAGCTTAAATAAGAGTTTGAATGGATAAAATTAAAAGCTATAAAGGTGTCATACTCCAATTGGTAACTATTTGTTTAATAAGAAAAGATAATATGAAATTGAAACAGGACAGACAAAAGTATAAATATAATGATTTGATTGAGATGAGATAATTAAAATAAAGTTGAGAAAATTAAAAGAGGGGAAAAATTATGTAGAAAATATAAAACGGTAATAAGATATGGAATAGAATATAAAAATGAGCATGAAATTGAGTTTGGTGTCTGTATGAAGAAGTGATAACTTGGGACCATGCTATTTTCAAAAAAAGATGTTTTATTTATATTTTGTTTTTGTGAAAACCCAAATAAAACTTAAAAAAAAAAAAGAAAATGAGAAAGTGGGACTTGTGAGACTTTCGAACACAGATGGATCGTCATTTGGAACACAACACACCAGATATCACAGTTGCCGAAATGTACTATTTATTGATATTGGTACCAGGAGACACCAGAGTCAGAGAAAAGGAACTGGAAAAAAATCACAAAATACCGTGACCTGGCCATCGAAACTATGTGATTATGGATGAAAAATGTAACAAAATGTAACCCATTGTCATCGGAGTACTTGGTACCATGTCCAAGAATTTTAAAACATATATCAAGAAATTGCATCTTCCTGCAATAATACCAGCGGAACTGCAAAAAATTGTGCTATTTGGAACATTGTACATCTTAAGAAGGTACTTGGTTGATATCTAGGACGCTGGCAGCAACCCGAATCAACCATTAGCACTAGTCATTATTATTTGTGATGCATTTTTGAATGTTCAGTTGACTGAGTTTCATATTTAATGAATAAAGTATATAATAATAATAACAAAAATAATAATAATAACATACATTTTTTCTTATATATATTATAAGTTTCATGTTTAATGAATAAAGTATACAACAACAATAACAATAACAACAATAACAACAATAATAATACTATACATTTTTATACATATTATGAGTTTCATGTTTAATGAATAAAGTATATAATAATAACAACAATAATAATACTATTAGCATATACATTTTTTGTTATACATATTATATATTCAAAGACCATGTCCATATTATTTCTTAAACCTAATTTTTTAGATTTATTTATTTTTCAAAAATTCACATTTCTCCTTTATTTTGGTCATTTAACTTTTACCATGCAGCTGGTACCAGTTATTGCACAGGAATTTTTTTGCAATGGTCTTTTAAAAATAAATTTACATATATTGTTTGTTTTTAAATATTTTTGGTAAACAAAAACTAAAGTTTTTCTTGGTTTTTCCTTTGGTTCTAAACATAAACAGTTAAAACTTTTTATTCTTAAGATCTTCTTTCAGATTTGCTCACTTTTTCAGTTTTGTCCTTTATATTTTTCCAAGAAAATATACTATATACCAATTATTTTATATGTATACCAAGTAACTTCTATCATTC
This sequence comes from Hydrophis major, assembly GCA_033807585.1. NCBI lineage: Eukaryota > Metazoa > Chordata > Lepidosauria > Squamata > Elapidae > Hydrophis > Hydrophis major. The sequence goes on from CM066330.1 coordinate 170,953,403, forward strand.
TAATTCTAATCTTCTAGTATGACCCATTCATGTTTTTCTGTCCTAAGTCAGGCCTTATATTGCTTACTTTTTGCTTCTATTCCTACAGCAGAAAAGTGCTATTTATACATATCTCACCGAAGCTGTTTTTCTTCACTTCAGTTTCTGTAACTGAAACTCCATCCCGTTCCTACACTGCATGGAATTTATTTCTTGCCCTTTTTTAATGTTTTTATTTATCCTTAAGCAACAGTTACTGGAACTTTAATTTGCAATGCTTGGCCTTGACTCATCTACCCTAAGTTGTAAATCAAGCTATATCATAACTATTTTCCGTCACCAATTACCAAGGCTAGGTATTTTGCCACAGAAGTAATACTACTGGGCAGTTCTGTGTGCTCTTTCACAATTCCTAGAACTACATTCAGGAAAGACTAAATCACTGAACCCCATGTCATAAATCCCCCAAGAGCAAATCTATACTTCAAGCAGATAGTTTAAGCTATGTAGTTGTTTTGATTTGTTTTTAAAAAATATTCTTGGCACACTCAGAACCCAGAAAATTAATTGCAACCTAGATGCATCCCATCATTCATGAGCAACTCTTTCCAATAAGGATAGTAACTATATGAATTAAGTCTGAATCTGTGCTGCCTCTGGGACAAGCTTTCAGGGTTTCAGTTCAGAAATCTGAATTTCTATCATTCCCTTCGATTTTTATTGTAATAAACAAAGAGTTTGGTTTGACAAGTTTTAGATGAATTAATCCAGAAATTTGTATGTAAAAGAAATCCTTAAGGAATTTAAAATAATGAAAAATAATGAAATAATGAAAAATAACATTTTTATTCATTACCCATGAATTTTGTGGGCAAAATTTAAAATAACTTTTACCGTGTAGACTGCCCTATTTGAGAAACTTGCAGCTTTGGCACAATTCTTTTTTAAAAAAATCTTATTAAACTCTGCAAATATAAAGATTAAAAAAATAATGCAAGCTAGGAAAAATATTTTTAAAAATGTGCAAAGAGATAGAAAAAAAGAATAAGAAAATATATATAAAAGATAACTTTAACCCCTTCCTTCAGATAAGTATAAACAGTTTCAGTAATTTAACACTTTCTCTAATATTTCAATTAAAAAGAAAGAAAAGTTCTATTCTTCACATATCTCAACCTGTATCAAAAATCAAATCAAAGCAGGTCATTCAATCCTAATTAGCAAAGTCTTTTAAGAACTACTAAAAATAATATACTGTATATATTTTAACTTTTGCAAATAAATCTGTATTGTATTCCAATTTATCGGCTTTTCCAAGAAATAAAACAAAAGTAATCTCTTCTCACTTATAAACAGAGCTTTACAATATTGTTATTCAGTCCTGTCAAAAAGAAACCCCATTAATGGGACTTCCAGTTTGAGCTTCTTCGGCGACAGACTGAAATCTGTGATCGTGCATGGTTTCGATCCGTGCTCGCTGCTGGAGTGCCCCAAGCCAGCTGGGTTTGGGGCTAAGCCACCCCATAGAGGTGGTGAAGAGGGGGAAGACTGCCAGCAGGGTCAAAGAGAGCTGCATCTCTCCTCCCCAGCTGGCCATTACTCCCTTTCCCGAAGGCAGTTCAGCGATGGTCAGAAATGGCCACCTCAAAGAAGAACTCAACCGGAAAAGAATGTGCAAGAGGAAGATAAGAAGAGAAAGTGTTGGCTGACCAGGTTGAATAGAAAAAGGAACAACATAAGGTACCTTGGAATTTGAACTATAAAGAATAACATTGCTCCCAAAGAAGATTTTGAAGCAGCGAATGAGAGAGGGAAGGGAAAGGATTTGGGTTTTTTTCTTTCCTTCCCCATATTGACAACTAAGAGATTTAAATAAGAAACTGATAAAAATCCATTATGACATTAACAGGCATTTAAGCTGAAAATAAAATGTCAAAGGGATAATAAAGACTTCTGGATTTTCAAAAAAATTAAAAGAAGGAAAGGAGAGAAAAGGAAAAAACAAAAAGGTGGGATCTGGAAAAATGGAGGAGACCACCTGGAAGTAAAAGGAATTAACAGTGAAACTTTAACAAGATTCCTAAAAGATACATTCCAACTGAAATTTGTAACAAGATAACAGAATCCCAGGAAGAGAAAGTGGAAAAAAGAAGCAAGAAGAAACAGCTTTGGATTATTTGAATTACTTGGTGATTTTTGGATTTTTGGTTATTGGATCTAAAGGAGTAAAATCAATCGGGTGGTTGATCAAAAGTTTTTAAAATGGTATCACTCTTGGAAGAACTGAAAATGGAACTTAAAAAACAGAAAGAAGATGCTCAAGAAGGAGGAGGTTTTTTTGGCTTTGTATTTCAATTTTTAGAAATGGAGATCCTGAATTATGAGAAACAACAAGAAATGCCTGTAGAACAAGAAGGGTGGGACAAAGAAGAAGCCATCTTCAATGACCAAGTAATTCTATGTAGGGAAAGAAAAGGAAAGGGGGGGAAAGAGAGTGAAAAATTTAAGATCTGAAAATCAACCCTCAAAAAGAATAATTTGAAAAGTAATTATAACATTAGGAAGAAACAGAAGAGAGGATTACAGAAGAGAGAATTAGAATTAGAGAGACAAGGGGTCAAAAAGGGAAGGGAGAAGAGGGGGAAGAGGGAAAGGAAAAGAAATTACAAAGAACAGAAACAGGATACAGAGAAACAGGGAAAACGTGCAAAGATTAAAGGTATAAACCTATTTAGAAGACACAGAGATAATGAGTGAAAATTTAATTGAAAGAGGGATTCTGCACAAGATAGTATTGTTATATTAGAAATAGAAATGAACTTAGAAAATATGAAACAAGTGTGATTAAAATGATACCGTAGATAAAATACTCATTGTAATGCAATGGAATGTTTGTTAATAAATAAATGAAATAAAGAGAATGAGAGAATGAAATTAGGAAAGGATGGGAACATTTTAATTATTATTAATGAGTTATAAAAATTAAGTGAAGAGGAATATGAAAGAAATATGGAAAAATTATGGAAATATTATAAGTGTTCCTAAAGAAGTATAATATCCCATTGAAAAGAAATGTTAAAGATGTTAAAGATTATAACTATGATAGAGCTGAATTGCAATAGAATAAGTATTTAACTTATTATGGTTATATATATATACTTTCTCTTTAGGGACCTAGTGTGTATTTTAAGAATGTACCAAGCAGAATTCGACTGGAAGTTATGTGTTATATTGAATGTTATAATTGTAAAGGCATAAATTGAATAAGAGTTGAATGGACAAAAATTAAAAGATAAAAAGGTGTCATACTCCAATCAGTAACTACAGGGGAAAATATTGTTTAATGAGAAAAGAAAATATGAAATTGAAACAGGACAGACAAAAGTACAAATATAATGATTAGAAAGATATTGAAACTTAGAAAAAGATATGTATGCATAATTGAATTTAGAAAGGAATGAGATAATTAAAAGCAAGATTGAGGAAAACTTACGGAAGGGAAAAATTATTGAGAAAATGTTAAAATAGTAATAAGATATGAAATAGAACACAAAGATGAATATGAAATTGAGTTTTTGTCTGTATGGAGAAGTGATAATCAGGGACCATGCTATTCTCAAAAAATGATATTTTATTTTTATTATGTTTTGTGAAAATCCAAATAAATTTTTTACAAAAAGAAAAAAAGAAAGAAAACCCATTAATAACTATCAAAACACCAAAAACACACATATTTTTAACTCTGGTCAAATAAATTCACTTCATATTTATTATGTTTGCTTTTAGAAAGCTTGATCTGTAATCCCACCAAAGGATGTCCTACAAAATGATTTCTTATCATTTTCTCTTTTTGCTCCTTTCAGGAACAACTTGAGTTGTTACTTCCCACATGGGCTCCTACATGAATTTAAAAGCTCAAAACACTAAACCTTTGGTCCCAGTGACTGACCCAGATTGGATCCTGCAACGACTTGAGTAATTTGACATATACCCTTTGTAAATCCAAAATAATAAGCTTTCCAAATAATTGTTCTAATTTATTATTTATATGTTCTCTGCAGTTATTTAGTATCTGTACCAGGGGTGTCAAACTCAATTCCATTTCGGGTTGGGAGTGCCTGTGGAGGCACTCTTTGCCTGTGAAAACAGGCTCTCGAGTGCCACCCATGGCCCTCACAAGTTCCATTTTCAGCTGTGATGACCTCCTACAACCCTCTGTCATGAAAACAGAGCTCTGAAGGGCCACATGCAGCCCTCCTGAGCTCCATTTTTGCTGGGAGAGGCACCGCAGACCAATCCTTTGCTGTTTCCAGAGTGGCCCCATGGGCCAGATCTAAGCATCTCCCAGGCCGGATCCAGCCCCAGGCCTTGAGTTTGACAGCCCTGATTTATACCCTGGATCTGTTTATATAATATTAGGCAAGTAATGTCTTTTAAGTAATTTTTAAGTACACTATTCCTAAACAACTTTAATTAATTCTATAGTCAAATAATATTGCTCCACTATATGAATGGGTCTCTTCTTTACTATAATTCTTAGTTCTCTATTGTTCCCTCTGGTCAACCTTGAAAATCCCCTCTAATGAAATATTGATTTTCCAATTAATAAAATGTTTCCACGGAAAGATTGGTTACACTTGATTTCAAAACCTTCTTACATTGTTTTATAAAAATTTTAAAAACACACAAGAAATACTGTTTCAGGTCTTATAATTTAAAGCCTTTTAGTTTAGCCTTTAAATTTCCAAAATCAGCATTCTAGTTTGCCCTTTTCTTCTTTGCAAAAATTAAAGTTTTTCTTTTTAATACTTAAACTTACAGAAAACTTCTTTCATTTGGGGTGGAAAGAAATTCTCCCAGCGTGATGATATTTGTTCTTTGGAAAGTCAATGACAAGCAGTTCCCTAAAATAATTAATAGAGGAAACGAGTAAACCCAATGTCCATTTAAAGGCACCAAACTGTAGCTTAGGCAGGATGGTTTTCTTTCTACTTTCACAAATCCATTGGAGATAACTATTTTGTAGCCTATTCACAGGCAATCTCTGTATAGAACAAACCTGTGAGTGATTCCAGTTCTCTCCTTGATCCAGAGAGGAGTTCTGAGGAGTTGATCTGTTCACCAGCTATTCACTGTCATTGGTTTTGCAGAACCATTTTCAGATCACCATTGCTTCCACAGAAGTCCAGAAGAATGACAGCTTTTGATCATAGATATAAATTTTGACATTTGTTTTCTGCTCAGTTGGTACAAAAGTGTCCGAAAATGTAAGAAGGAAGCCATGAAACCTAAAATTTCTTCCCCTTCCCCCCATGCATTACCAATACACACAATCTCAACACTCAATACTGCTTTATGCTCCCATAGAGCATCTGCAGGATTCAATATTCTTTGTATTAGAAGAAAACTCACAACAATTGAAATCATTAACAGATCTGCATGTTTTATTCAACATCTCAAAGCACAGCTAGCATTGCCAATCACAAAAGTTAATTTCACAGTTAATCAGCTAGACAGAAAAGATGAAATTCCTATTGTGTCTTGGGTAATGGCTGTAGAAAATCATTCTTAAATAGCATTGCTGGAAAGGAAGGAAAAAACTCATTTCCTACCCATCTTTCTTCCAATAAGCCTGTCCAAGATCATTGGTTCTTGTAGCAGGAAGAAAAATTTTCCTTAGTTAATTTGGAAAAATGACCACCTATTGTCATAGCAGCTACATTCAACACAACTGAAAAGAAGGAGATTAATGAACTGAACACTTGTTTGTAGTGTAAGGTAATATTTTCAAGAAAATGTATAACTATTGAGATGGCAGCCAAGAATATTGATAAGAAATATCTAATTATGCATGTTACTATCATCCATAAATGTAACTGATGGTCTCAAATTGCTTATCAAAATCATCTTTCATATGAATGCTACTTGGAAAATTTCTCTCCTAATTTCAGCTTCCACTTTGAACACCTTCTTGAAAGAAACGTCCAACTTGTTTATGGTATTGTGGAAATTAATTAATCCATTCAAAATTTTATTAAAATTTTATTTGAATATTTATTTGTTTAAATATTTCTTTTTTAAAAGGTTATTGAAAATAACTTTTTTTAAGGGACCACACCTGAAATACTGCATCCAGTTTTGATCATCACACTACAAAAAAGATGTTGAGAGTTTTGAAAAGTGCAGAGAGAAACAACCAACATGATTAAAGGCCTGAGACTAAAACATGAAGAACAGTTGCAGGATTTGGGTTTGGTTAATCTGGAGAAAAGAAGTACTAAGTGGCGACATGATAGCAGTATACCAGTATTTGAGGGTCTGCCACAAAAAAAGAGGGGGTTAACTTGTTTTGCAAAGCACCAGAAGGCAGGACAAGAAACTAATCAAGGAGAGAAGCAATCTGGAATTAAGGAGAAATTTCCTAACAGTGAGAACAATTAACCAGTGAAACAGCTTGTTGTCAAAGGTTGTAGTAGGTGCTTCATCACTGGAGGTTTTTAAGAAGAGACTAGACAGCCACTTGTCTGAAATGGTAGAGAGTCTCTTGCTTGAGTAGTGGGATGGACTAGAAGATTTCCAATGTCCTTTTCAACTCTATGCTATTCTATTCTGTATCTACTTCTCCATTTTCTCTGTATGGGAAATTAAGACAATGCCAAATGAATTCAGAAATATTTACTATAGTCCTTTCTTGGTTATACAGAAAATATTTCTGTGAGTCCTATGAAGTCTTCTGCCAGATTTCAGATGCAGAAGTCAAAGATACATACAAATTGTATAATTAAGCATATCTCCCACAGAGATGAAATTCACCTACCACTATGGAGAAATAACCATGGGCCTGTAAAATGACATAGAAATAATCCTGCTTTTCTTATCTACATTAAAAATTTTAAACTATGAATCTATACAAACCTGGTAGTTTACTGCTGCACTCAGATTTTGCAAATTATCTACTGGACAATAAAAGAGAAAAAAATATGTTCTGATTTGCTAATTGAAGCATAGTACTTCAGAATTCATTCTGGATTCTATCTGCTGAGTTCATCTCCAGATAGTGAGTACTGAAGTATTCTCACTCCATAAAATAAGCAAAATCGCATTGTTGATGGCCTAAGAATCCTAAGAAATCCTCTTCCTTTGGATCTGGTTGTCTAGAATTTTCTTTTAGTAAGTTTTTCCCCCCATAAATCAGTTCCCTACTAATTCAGAACCCTCTTCCCCAAAATTGGTGCCACAGCCCCTCAATATAATTCCATTACAGTTGATGAAATTATTGACATTCAGACTTAACTAAAGAAAAATTTAGGAAGTAAAAATTCACCCAAAGTTTTACAAGATCAAGTCTGCTTAGGATATATCTAATGCTATCTAATGAGGTAAAGTGGACCAAGTAGTTCCCCAAAATGCCTGCTTCAGCCAGAATTTAAGTTGCCAGAGGCTTACTTGAACCTCCAAAGGAGATGCAACCTAACTGTAGCCAAATTAAAGCTTTAGACATTGATTGAGGGATATGCATGATAGTTTTTTAGAAATACACATATTTAACTGGTAATTATGAACAAGTAAGCACCATATGGTGTTACACTCCAAATGTTGGCTTTAAATACTATAGTTTGGTAACTGCCAATAAATAATTATTTCTGTATTGGCTTGCAAATTTAACAAATTAACAGGTTGATCTGCTGAGTTATGTTGTATGATTTTTGTTCTTTAGAACATCAAGGAAAATATTTAACGGAAAACAATTAAATTAAAGATGTAATGTGCTATTGTTTTGGTGAACCTGTGATAAATTAGTCACATCAAACAATTAAGCAACAAGCAATAGCTTGAATAGTTGAAGGATTTGATTCAGGGGTGATATTCAGCAGGTTCTGACCAATTCTGGAGAACCGGTAGCAGAAATTTTGGATAGTTTGGAGAATCGGCAAATACCATCCCTCTGACTGGAAATTTTACAGTAATAATTACCTTCCCCTGTCACACCCACCAAGCCATGCCCATAGAACCAGTAGTAAAATAAGTTGAATCCCACCACTGATTTGATTCCTCATCCAATTATTAGGCAGCCCACCGGAGACCATATCTTCCTAATCCAGTGGCAATAAATCTTTTCTGACTTCTTAAAAATATGTCATAAGTATGAGACACCCAGAGTTCAGATTCATCTCTGTAAAGGATAAATAATTTTTCTGTTGATTACATAATACATATTTATGTCACACAAAATGTAGAAAAATTGGAATACATTGAAAGAGAATTGAAAATGAAAGTTTAACATACCAGAGCTCTGTAAAAAAGAATTATTAATTTGGGTTTCCTGCTTATCCAAAATGACTTTTATTATTAAAAATAATTTTGTTTGCAACAATTATGTTTCAACTGGATTGCTATTTAAATACTAAATGCTCACTGGAAAATATGATTCGTATTCTACAATGGCAATCCATTGTAGGCTTACTCCATCAGTACACATTGCCGATATAATAAGATTTATTATAAAATAATAAATGATTATAGAACTACATGGATCTTCTTTGTGCCAGTAGTTCTCCACTTACGACTATAATGGAGCTCAACATTTCTGTTGAGACATTTGTTAAGTGAGTTTTGCCCATTTTACGATCTGTCTTGCCACAATTGTTAAGTGAATCACTGCAATTGATAAGCTAGTAACTCAGTTGTTAAATGAATCTGGTTTCCCTATTGACTTTGCTTATCAGAAGGTTGCAAAGGGGAAAATCACAAGACCCCCAGGACCCAGCAAAGGTCATAAATATGAACCGGTTGCCAAGCACTTTGAATGTCGACCACATGATCATGGGGATACTGCAAAGATCCTAACTTTGAAAAATGGTCATAACTCTGGTTTTTTTTCAGTGCTGCTGTAACTTTGAACGGTCATTAAATGATCTGTTGTAAATCGAGGGCTACCTGTATTCTTTGCTTGTTTTATTGATGTTCCCTTATCTAAGGCCAGTTTTTGGCTCCCTTGCCTTCCTGTTAATAATGACAGCAGGAATACCTCCAGTTCAGTGAGGGGATTCAAAAAATGTTTACTACCTGTTCTGTGGGCATGGCTTGGTGGGTGTGGTTTGGTTTGGTGGCCGTGGCTTGGTGGCCGTGGCAGGAAAGGATACTACAAAATCTCCATTCCCACCTTACTAATCTGCTGTCCAGCTCTGTTCTCCTGTGCAGGGCAACAAAAGAAGACCCAGCCAATCAGCTGGGACTCGGGAGGCAGAGAATAGATGGGGGTGAGGCCAGTAAGAGGTGATATTCTAAACTACTCAAAGTTTCTACTATCGGTTCTACAGAACTGGTCAGAGCCTGCTGAATACCACCTCTACTCCAGATTGTTGGGAGTACTCAGTAACCCAGTGGGTTTTCTCTTTGAATTGAGGAAATTTACAATAAAGCTTGAGGGCAAAATTACAGCCCATTAAATGAGTTATTCTGTCCACTGTATTATGGGTTATGGAATCAATATATTTTATCCAAACAACTTACAGAATTTTATACCGTAGGTTTTGGAGAAAAGTTGGGGAAATGCAAAAGGACTCAAGCGTCATTACACCCAGTCTATTTGTGTTATATTTCAATGCGAACTCAGTCTGGGACATAGATTAATCATGCTATTTAGTTAGCTAGCCCAGTTTCATTAACAGAATTACTGATTTAAAGAAACAGATGAAAATATTACAATTTTTAATTTTTCTTCCTAAATTGGAAAAGCAGATTTCTTGGCACAACAGAGAACTGCACTTGTTATAAATTATTAGCAGTTTCAACTAAATCATCATGACCATTTTCCATTTTTACATCTGTGCTGCAGAAGACTTAGGACTTCAGCAGATTGCTAGGAATTAGCTAATTCAAAGTTGCACATTCATTTGTTTGACACCATTTATTGCTGTTTATGTCACAAAAACAATAACTGGAATTTCATTAACTTAGTCCTGCTGGCAATGATAAATTTCACATAAATCATTAAAGATCTCAGTTCCAAACAAGTCTTCTTTCAACAATGAACAGCAGACAAAATCACGTAATCCATTTTGGAAAATGTATGCCCTTTTTTTTAATATCTCTTTGCATGAGGATTTCACGATGATTCAAGAATTGCAATAACAGTCATGTTTAACTCATATCCATTTTGGCAAAATTATGTTATTTTGTCTTTGCTTCTGAAATTGTTGTTGCCTAAGAAAAGGTCATTGGCCCTAGTAGTCAAATCTCAGTATGATAAATAAGAATATAAATTGCCTAATTATATATTGATGCATCCATTTCACTCTCCATTGTGATTGTGTTGGCAATCAAACCACAATCCTACAATTAACATTCAACATTTCATTCCATTTAGGCATCCATGGTCCCCAATGTCAGAGCAAGTTAGGATGTCCAAACCTAATCTAAATACAATTTAAATAAGCTAGTTCCAAAGTTAGTACTGCTTTTCAGTTTTGATAAAATGGTGACAAAACATTGTTTGTTTCTTAATCCCAAATTTCTAGTTCCAACTCAAAAGTGGAGGTCATCCTCAACTTACAACAGTTCATTTAGTGACTGTTCAAAGTTACAACAGCACTGACAAAAGTGACTTACAATAATTTTTCACACGTATAACCATTGCAATATCTCCATGATCAAATGATCAAAAATTCAAACACTTAGCAACTGATGCATGTTTATGAAATTTCAGTGTCCTGCATGTGACCACCTTTTGTGACCTTCTGACAATTGAAGTCAATGGGGAAGCAGATTTATTTAACCACTGTGTTACTAACTTAACAACTGTAGTGTTCCACTTAACAACGGTGGCAAGAAAAGTCATAAAATGGGGCAAACCCAGGAGTGGGATTCAAATTTCTTAACAACTGGTTCTGTGGGCATGGCCTAATTTGTGGGTGTGGCTTGGTGGTCATGTGACTGGCTGGGGGTGGCATGCTGGCTGGGGGTGTTCCTGAGTTCCTGATACAGGAAGTCTAGGCCTGCCAAGAACATAATAACGTTAACAGAGAGGCAGTTTCTGTAAGCAATACCAGAATGTTTCCTTCCTGCCTTCCTTACAGGATTAGGCCAGTATTTTCTTCTAACAACCGGTTCTCCAAACTGCTTAAATGTTAACAAGTGGTTCTAACAAATAGGTGTGAACTGGTAGAATCCCACCCCGATCCTTCCCTTCCCACCAAACAATGCCCACAGAACTGATAGTAAAAAAATTTGAATCCCACCACTAGTCTCAACTTCTTTTTTTATAGTGTGGTGACCCAAACTGGATGCAGTATTCTAGATGTGGTCTTACTAAGGTTTTATAGAGAGGTATTAGTACTTCACTTGATCTTGATTGATTTCTTCAACACTTGCTAAGATAGAGCCTTCATGGAAAGAGTAACAGCTAATTAAAAATTGTAATATCTGTTATTGGAATTTTGATAGTGAAAATTATTTCTTCAGGTCAATCTTGTTTGGATGTCTTAAGTGGTGTTGAAATTCTAATGAAGATGAGGAGAAACAGAGGGAAATGGAAACAATATCATATAATACTTACTAAGCAGCCTGTGAAATGATAAACAGCCCTATTTGGGAAGGAGAGTAAGGAAACCTGGGAGATAAATAGGTTTTCATTTATTATTATGTAAAAACCACAAGCTAAATGTCACCATAAAGGATTTTAATTATATTTTGCAATTTTTAGAAAGCCAGCAAATCAAAAAAGGCCACAATTATGTTATAGTGGTGAGTAAGAGAAGACTACAGCACAAATTCTTCATACTTCCAGCCCAATCAGTGCCATTAACCATTACAGTAAATTATGTCTTTTCTCCAACATCCTTCTTGTGACTCTGTCTTTAATTCATGGGATACAGAAAAGTGTACATATTATAAAATAATGTGTCACATTTTTTTTTTTTAATATGGTGGGAAGAGTTTGCAGCTGAGGACCTAGAAATGACCCTCTGAATATTATCAATAAAATTCTATTTTTATGTCAGTGTGGGATGATTTTCACAGTTTTTCAATAACTTGAAATGTTTAAAGTGTAAAGAGCATTTACATGTAGGAAGTTATGGATTTAAATTCCTTAGTTCAGTCATGTAGAAAGCAGTCCAGGAAATGAATCAAGACCTAACTTTCAGAGTAAGAGTTATGCTCTTCATAAACCAACAAAGGTCAATTTTCCTAGTAATAAAACAAGTAGTATCTAGTCTAGAACAGCAATGACAAGCTAATCTCATAGATATTTCCTCATTTTTTTCAAAATAGTATTTGAAAACTATTCTCAAGAAATCCTAGGGAAAAATTCCATTTTATTAGTGAAAATAAAATGCAGGAATGTAAAACATTCTACTAGCTTTTATTCTCCTTCAAAAATTAAGCTAGGTCCCAATGTTCACTTTTTTATCACTTGCTGGTGGAAGTATGTATGTTTTGTCACATAAGCTTTGCAGAATTATGTGCATATTTAACTTTAAGAGAAGGCCTTTCCCAGTGAGATTAGGTAGTATGTCACATCCAATATGGCTTCTGACCTGGTATTATTAGCATCATGTTTATTTGGTTGATGTCACTGAATAAAACGAATGTTAAGCTTCCTAATATGCAATATTACATGCATATTAATATTACATAATATTAATATGCAATATTATATACCTGATCAGTTACTCTTTGAAGTACCTTAAAATATGATCTTTAATCCATTTGTTGTATCTGTATTCCAACTTTTCTCCAAGAGCTCAGGGACAGCAAACCATAATAATAGGTTCATAAATCTTTAGTAAATACTTAGTTAATAAACAATAATCATATGCCTGAATATGCTATTTGAATCCAGTCAATTGTAAACAATGTCCTGGCTCCCAAATTTCACTCCCAATTTATCCAATTTGTGATTCCCAACTTTCTTCAACAGTAATCCAATATGTCTTGCCAAGAATTTGATGTGTTCAGGCTTGCTCTTATTTGAAGGGAAAGGGGATACCATAGGCTAATTATTTCCATGCAAATATCAATCGCAAATAGTTTATGTATCATCAGGTCAGCTCTAACCTCTGGCAAATGAATGAATAAATATTGCCAACCCAACCATTCAGTCTTTAATAATAACCCATAATTTATCTGATTATATTCCAGTAATCTCTTTGAGTAATCAATTTGATTCTATCCATCCCTTTATGTCCAAAATATATGAATGTCATCATTGTTTCAAAGAAGGAGTCAAGCTTTATTTGATCCAGGACTGACTGGTTCTTCTTGCAGTCCATAATATTCCTAGAAATTGTCTCCAAAGCCATACTTCAATACAACTTTTTACTTTCTTTTTTTTTCAACACCAGCTTTTGCTACATGGAGATCACATGTGCCAAATGAACAATAGTCAACATGTTATACTTTAATGCAAAAGCTTTACTACCATGTTAAAAACTATTTCATTCAAAATCCAATTAATATTTTCAATGCCTAAATGAACTCACAGCATTTAAAGGCAAAACAAAACAAAACAAAACTCTGGCTAAGATTGCTCAGTTTCTAGCTAAACAAAACCAGGAATTGGATCAAAAGGAATAAAGACTTTTTTGGCATCAACTATGAATTCTCATAATTGGCATCAATAATGGACTTTTCTTCTTCTTAGAAACAGTATTAAAAAACACAGGCAAACAAGTGGACTTACATAGAGGCATATCAACTATGCAAACTTTTAAAAGGTACTGAATGTCATTTGGAATGTACTAGACAAGTCACAGTCTGAATCTTTTCTTGGATCATTTTTATGTCATCCTATTAAAGAGTCTAGAGATTAAAAAGAGGGTAAACACTCAGTATCCAATCTACTTTGGTCCTACATCTACTTTAAATAAGCCAAAAATATATCTATCACATTTCATTTTTATTGCTTTCATGCTGTCTACTTTCAGTGCAAACTGAACAGTAATAAATATCATATTCAAATGGAAAAGATTGTCTATTGAATTTGAAATCTATGATGGTAAAGTTCTCTGTTTCTGGCATCAAATGAAATATCATTTGTTGACTAATTAACAATGAAATGTAAAGGATGACTAATGCAAATGCATACATATAAGCCTGTGGATATACTTATATGGATACACTGACTGACTATTCAAGGCAACAGAAATTGTTTACTAGAATGCAAGCACATTAAAGAAGTGAGTAGATTAAGTCACCCTTTCAAAAAAATATACAGTAGTTGGCTAATTACCTAGCAAGGATGCAGAATCTCCAGGCTGATCTGGCTTGCTGATTAAGCCCATTCTGTCAAAGACGAAACTAAAAACTTCCTTGAAGTTGAGTTGAGTGCAATTGCTGCTAACTACATGGGAACACCGCTGTAATTTTCCTAGCATTATGTTTCTCCACAGTTTTTTTTTTCAGTGCCATAGTCAGCTGCAGAAACATCTTTAGAATCAGAGGCTTTCATCCAAATGACATAACCAGTATTATATTGTCAGCTTTGACTCTGTACATACAAATGACATTGTGACATACAAACCAAAGGGACAAACGTTGTATTGTTTCTGTCACTGCCCTTCTGCTAATCTCTCATTTCCTGAGGGCTTGTCATTTAAGAACTAAATTGTCTGCTTAATTTTTCAAGTTCAGCTAGACTGTTGTCTCCTACCTGGGCCCAACTAGTCAGCACTAATGCTAATCAGCACTAATGCTTTATCGCCTACTGTCAACTCTATTATGGGTTATCTCTGCAAGTACCACAGTTATAGGTATCCCTAACCAAATGCTCTGAATCATTTTTTTTTTTCACTGAATTCATGTTTGTGAGTGCTCCAGTTAGGCTGAAAGGCAAAAACTGGATTGTGAAACCTGGGCTTTTGGGCCTTTCAGCTTTGCCTTGGCTATTTTGAGCTGTCTCTAACGCAATTGATGGCAAACCTTTTGGCCTTGTCTTTTCAAAAATTCAGAAAGTAATCGGAGAAGGTGGAGCTGGCGTCCCGCTGGTTGGATGGGAGATCTTGATTCTCCAAGATCACCGTCGATATCTCAGCTGCTGATCAGTCCCCATGGACCTAAACCGTCCCATAGAGACAGTGATTGACAAGGGCACGTCCTGTTGATCCCAGGGACATCACAAAGTCCCTGGTTGATCCAGGGAAAGCCCTTTTTGCCAGCAGTGGAGAGGCTGCTGAAGCTGGGACAGCTCCAGAATGAAAGAGATTGGAAGAAAGTGTGTCAGCTTGGTGAGGTGAACTTTTACTTATTATTTCTTGGAGAGAACACCCTGAAAAAATGAAAGTGGACTAAAACTGAAGAGGAAAGAGTTTAAGCAGCATGATTAATTGTCAAAATGAAAGTTTTGTCCTTTTTCCCCCCTTTTTATTGGAATTTTGAACTTGGCAAAGCTGTTTTACTTTAAACTGGACTGGTACTTTTTAATCTTTTTATTTCTGTTTGTATTTCTTTCTCTTTTTTAACAATCCTTTTGAAAATTGTTTTTTTTTTATTAAGACTCTTCTGCTTGACTTAAGATTGATTTTTCTCTCTTTAAAAAAAAAAGGGGGGGGGAGATTATACTTTTTTTCTTGTAGTTCCTGGTTGTAGATTGAGGAACGGGAAGTGAAGGTGAAGGAAAGTAAATAGCACTGGTGCCCAGAGGCTTGGATACATTGTTTCTTTTTCCTTTCACTAGTTTATATTATAATCAAGGACTCTGAACTGTGTATTGGAAAAGATAGAGATGAGCATGGCAGTTTGTTTATTCAGGTGCTCATTTCTGAACAAATAGCTGGAGTCTGGAGTTGAAGTTGAAAGAAAGAAGATTGAAGTGACCTTGAAAAACTCTGAGTTGATTTATCAAAGAGCCTTGGATATTTGGCGGCAGAGGCTTGTTTTATATTAGAATTGCTTTTTACCTTTTGCCTCCCTTCCTACCCCGCCCCACTAGTGGGGCTCTTTTTTTTTCTTTTTAATTGGATTTTAACTTTTTAAACCAGGAACTACAATGTAAACCTTTTATTTTGGTTTTCTTTTTGTTTATTAAGAGGAACATATAGAATATTTTTCTTTTTGCCTTTTTCTTTTTTCTTTTTTACATCTACCATTGAAAATAATTGGATTAAGGTATACAAGTGCCTGAAGAGTTTCTTTTTCCTTTTTTTCTTTGGAGTGGCAACTGTTTGCTCTCATTGTTTTTTTCCTTTTTCCTCTTTTTTTGCTTTTTTCTTTTTTCTCTCTCTTTCTTTACAGATAAGCATTACAAGATGAGTAGAAAGACAACAGCCCCAGCTTCTTTGATACCAACTCCCTCACTATCTGGAGGACAACAATCTATACAGACAATATTACAACAGGAAAAAGAGAAAGAGAAGGAAGTGACATTACAGACAATCATGCAAGGAATTCAGAAAATTGATGAAAAAGTGGAAAATATTCAACAGATGATGATGAAATATGAAGACATATTCAAAAAAATTGAAGAAGATATACAAAGAGATAAGAAAATTGGAGATATTGATACTCGTTTGAGCAATATCAAAAAGGGCAGGGGTGAATCATTAGGATGGGAAATAGACAAATCAGAATGTTACTTAAGATTTCAAAATATAGAAGAAGGGAGAGGTGAAAACCTTGCTGAAATAATGGCAGAAATATTGGCAGAAGTACTGGAAATAACTAAAGAAAAGATGATGGATGGGATGGATGAAGTGTTTCATCTACACAAGATATGCAATGAGGAATAGACCTCCAAGAGAAGTTCACATCAGATTTACTAAGAAGATTATTAAGACACAGATATTCCAGGTGGCAAGAGAGAAAACACTAAAATATAAAAGTAAAGAAATTGTGGTGCTGAGACAGATACCAAGAAGAGTAAGAGAGATGAGAAGACAATATTTATTCTTGACTAAAGAATTACTTAAAAGAGGAGTAAACTACAGATGGCTGATGCCAGAAGGCCTTTTGTTCACTTGGCAGGAACAAAGACACAGAACTGACACAGTTGGAAAAGCTGAGCTATTCTACTTAGAATACTTTAGAGAAAAGGAAGAAGAAGAAAGAAAGGAAGAGTCACTAACTGAATTCCAAGAGGAGTGTATAGCAGTAATTGAAAAAGAAAAAGAAGAAGGTGCAGTAGGTGGTGAACCCAGAGAACAACGAGAATTGAGATCTACTACAGCAATAAAACCCTCTTATAAAGCTTAATATGGATGAAAGAAAACTGATTACGATTAACATAAATGGACTTAATTCGGCTATTAAAAGAAGGAAAGTATTTAACAAATTAGATAAATTAAAATTTGATATAATCTGCTTACAAGAGGTACATATTAAAAAGCAACATGAATATACACTAAAACAAGGAAAATTAGGGAAGTTATTTACATCGCTGGCACAATCGAAAAAAAGAGGTATGGCATTATATATTAAAGAAACAATTTTGGCAGAACTAATTTATACAGGTGAGGATGGAAGGATTTTGAAGGTGGAGATAATGGATAACACCATTAAAACACTTTTAATTGCAATTTATGCCCCGAATGATAAACAAGAATAATTCTAAAGGAATTACATACAAAAATAATTGATTTGGACTATGTTAATATCTTTATGATGGGTGATTTTAATGGAATAATTAATGACCAATTGGACTATAAAACACAGAAAACAACAAAGAAAGTTGGAAAGATACTACCAAAATCCTTCCTTCAAATAACAGAAGAATTTAATTTAAAAGATGCATGGAGAGAGAGAAATGTGGAAAGTAAGCAATATATTTTCTATTCAAATAGACATATCCAAAAATAGACATGATATGGATATCAGCAGAATTATTGACTAATGTACAACAGATTGAAATAGAAACAAGTACATGGACAGATCATAATCCAGTATCAGTTATTTGGAAAGGATACAAGAGGAGATCTAGATGGACTCTAAATAATACGATTCTGAAAGAAAAAGACTTTAAACAGAAACTAGAGAAAGAACTTGTTTTCTTCTTCAAAGAAAATAGAAAAGAGGATACATCTTTACAGAATCTCTGGGACAGGATGAAGGCCTACACAAGAGGCTTGATAATAGATTATACTAGGAAAAGAAACAGAAAACAGAAAAAGATATTTAAAACATTAGAGGATGACTATAAAAGACTGAAAAAAGACTTACAGAAATCCCCACCAAAAAAAGACATTAAAAATAAAATGGATATAATTAAACATAAAATGCAACTAATGGAAAAAGATTTTTAAAAATTAAAAGTGCGAAACAGAATTACTTTGAAGATGCAAATAAACCAGGCAGATAGCTAGCTTATAAATTGATAAAGGAAAGGAAAGCAAAAAGAATTACCCAACTGATAAATGAGGAGAAGAAAAAATATATACAAGATTACTATGGAAAACTATACTTTCAAGAGAATATTCAAGAAGAAAAAAAATCAAGCAATATCTTCAGAAAGCAAACTTTCCCCAGATACCCAAAAATATTGAAACAATGTTGGAAGGAAGTATAACAATGATGGAACTAACAGAAGCCTTAAAAATACAGAATGCTGGCAAAGCTCCAGGTCCAGATGGGTTACCAGCGGAATTCTATGAGACTTTTCAGGCAATATTGAATTTTCATCTTCTAGAAGTTATGAATGAAGTTATATTAAAGAAAAGAATACTAAAAACATGGTCAGAAGCGTACATTACACTTATACTGAAGGAAGGTACAGACCTGCAGCAAGTTAAAAATTATAGACCTATATCTTTATTGAACTCAGACTATAAAATCTTTGTTTCAATTTTGGCAGAAAGACTAAAAAGATACTTAAATAATTTTATTCATACTGATCAAAATGGATTTCTGCCAAAGAGACAAATCAAAGACAATGTGAGAATCATTTTGGATACTCTGGAATATTATGAAGCACACCCTGATTAATAGAAAAAATAGAAGAATATGGAAAACTAGCAGGTTTGAGAATAAATAAAGACAAAACAAAGATATTAACAAATAATATATTAACAAGACAAAAGAAAGAGTTGGAAGAACCTTTAAAAATGCAGGTCACGAACAAGGTTAAATAATTAAGGATTTATATTACACCAAGATGCAGTACCCTGAAGGAAGTTAACTATGTTAAACTCAAACAGCAGATTGCGACAGACTTGATGAAATGGGAAAAATTGCAACTATCATTGATTGGGAGAATATCCACAATTAAGATGAATATATTGCCTAGAGTTTTATATTTATTCCAGACAATTCTTATTTTATTGGGGAAAGAGTTTTTTGAACATTTAAATAGAATTCTGTTGAAATATATTTGGCAGGGTAAAAAAGTAAGAATAAAATTAAAGCTGTTACTAGATGCAAGAATAAGAGGAGGGTTTGCCTTGCCCAGTTGGGAGCTGTATTACCAGGTGACAAGTCTGATGTAGGTAAAGGAATGGATAACACTATGGGACAGTAGATTATTGACTTTAGAAGGCCATGACTTGCTGCTGGGATGGCATACCTTTCTCTGGTATGAGGGAACTAAAACACAGAGGTATTTTAAAAGACATTATATTCGTGAAGCATTGTTTTTGAGTTGGGACAAGATTAAAAGACAATATTACTTAAAAATTCCAACATGGATATCAACTATTGAAGCTTTTTCTTATCCAATAATATATAAAAAGGAATAAACAGTTAGATGTGGGGAGTTATTGAATGAAAAGGGTGAACTTAAATCTATGCAAACGTTGCAAGAACAAAGTGTAAAAATGAATTGGTTTTCTTATTTGCAAATACAATCTAGGTTTGATAAAGACTCCAAGGCAGAAGATATTTATGATAAGTTGACTGACTTAGATAAAATTTTGATGGGTACCAATGAAAAGATAATTTAAAAACTTTATGGACATCTATTAGAATTTAAATTGGAGGAGGAGCAAGTTAAAGAAACAATGATTGCTTGGGGGGGGTTGGATATGGGATTGATTTGGAAAAATGGCAAAAATTGTGGTCTCAAAATTATAAAATGACAATGTTAACTGCATATAAAGAAAAATTGTATAAGATGTTTTATAGGTGGCACCTACCCCCAACAAGACTTGCGAGAATGTTTAAGAATAAATCAGATAAATGCTGGAAATGTCATCAGATACCTGGTTCATATTACCATATGTGATGGACATGTTCAGACACAAAGAAATATTGGACTAAAATCCATACATGGTTAGAAAAAATGATAAAACAACATATAGACTTTAAACCAGAGATCTTTTTATTGGGAGTCATACCAGACATATACAATAAAGAACTGAAATATTTGATTGTAAATGTTTTAACAGTGGCTAGAATTGTATTTGCGAAGAACTGGAAAAATGACAAAATACCTATGCAGGAAGAAGTTATCAAAAAAAATTATGGACTGTGCTGAAATGAGTAAACTGACATTTGAAATTAGAGAGCAAGAAGATAAACAATTTTATGTTGTATGGAATTCGTTTTATCAATGGTTGGATAAAAAGACATATAATAGACTAGATAATTTTGTGATAGAAATCCAATAGATTTTATAAAACATAATATAGATATATATAACCACTGGTTGAAAGTATAACATAAATTTTAAGATAAAACTTGGAACATCTCATATAAAATGATGGAATAAATAGTTTAGTCATGGATGATTAATAACTGATAAATATATAAACATGTTAGTTTGACAATGTGAAGACTGATATAAATTGTGAGTAAATGACTAAAAATGTATCACACAAAAAATACATAACCAACTGACACACTGTATGTATATAAAAATGGAAGAGGATTTTATGTTTTTATGTTTTTGTATGTGTATGTTTGTGTTTAAAAATAAAAAACTTTATTTAAAAAAAAATTCAGAAAGTAATTTGCCTCTGCGGTCACACACACATACTCCAAGCAAAAGAGAAACAACTCTCTATCTTTCCACACATACACACCATCATTTTAGGCCAACCTGAATAGCAGCACTCTGCAAAAATGTTGAGGTTGGGCCTAAAGTCGAGATCCAGGCCTTGACTTCAGCCACTACTGCCATTCAAAAAGCCCACCTTGTGCATTCCCCAAAGCATGCAACCCTTTAAGAATTGTACAATGTTTTCTTTCTAGTAACAAGCCCCTGTAATCTACTCTAAGCTGCTCCAGGTCATATAAGGCCTTTGTTCTTGAAGCAGCTTCAGAGAATGCTTTTCCGTGGCTGCTGTAGCATCTGAAAACCACATGAAAGCATGCCACCTTCTCACACAATTTTTCAGAATCACACAGGAGCACAGTTCTCTTGCAGGACCTCCAGAAAGTCCAGAAGCCACAGAAGGGCACCTCATTTTCATGCAGTGTTCAAAAATTGTGCAAGAATATGACAAGCTTTCAAGAATAGTTGTAAGTTTTAGTGAAAACTGGCATAAATGCTATTTTGTCACCCACAATGTCATGGCATGCTAGCTTTCACACCTGTGCCATAGGTTCACTATCAATGCCCTAGTGTGAAGAATTGATGATAACAGGTAACAGGCAAAGCTAGCCTTGTAGCTATTATACTTCAAATATCCACATAATTTTGTCTTAAAAGTTTCCCTTATAGTTTCCTCTGATAGAACAAAACCTGAAGTAACAAGCTTAATTGAGGTAAAAAAATTACATGTTTAAGTCCAAATAAGGGATCTGTGAAAGAGAATTCTAGAATCAAAATGTCACTGTTGAAAATACCTTATATTTTTGCTATATAATAAATGTCTTATAAATCTAATGTCATCGAGACATTACTCTATTGAATCTTCATATGTGGACTTACATATAAGGGAAAAAATGTCCTAAATTATTTCTTCTATGTTTGTCTCAACACTATAATAACAGAAAGTGTAGCTTCTTTGGAACTGGTGTTATGTGCTTCTGTTAAACTTTCTTTAACTGAGCCATCAGTTCTGGTTTAATTTCAGTCCTATATGGCAGAGCACACAGAAATAATCCACTTTTCAGTTTATCAATGAATGTATCATTATGGCCAGCCTATCTCTATCTAGAAGCAACTGGAGCTGGTAAGCCAGATAGAGAAAAAAAAAAACATATTTCTTTTTCTGGAGACTAGTTGGCCCTCCATTTATAAAAATGTACCCCGATTCCCTTCAAAGGGAAACTGTTGAGGTAATTCCATGTTAGGAAAATGAGGGAGACGTATTTGAGAATAGTGTTTGAATAATACACACACAGTACACAGATACACTGTACAGTAAATGTAGGTTTTTACTTCCAGAAACGTTAAGCAAAGTCCAAAATAGGCAGTCCAAAGTCATTCACAGGTAAATCAGTCAGTTTTTCAATCCAGGGATAATTCAAATATCAAAGTCCAGTATCAAAAAACAGTTCAGTATTGATATAGTTTCAGGCATGGGTGAAATGACTGGAGACAATCTTAGTTGGTGAACTTTCAGCTCTTTATTACATAGTGACTTGAGAACTTGAACAACAACAACTCTGCCTTATATAGGTAACTTTAATGTGAAATAACCAATAGGGAGCTGTAAGACACTAGCTCCAGAACCAAAAAGAGTCCTTCGTTAAGGGCCAATCGGATTCTCTGAACTCAACCAATCCGATCGAGCCGCTTAACAACCAATCAGAAGTGCAGGGCCAGAACCCTGCACTTTACCCCAAGCTTGCTTTTATTTAAACTATTTACATACATAACACCCTTTCCCCCTGGCTCCTCAATTATGGTGTGGTTGTATAGTCCTTCAAATAGGACGGTTGTCTTTTGGGTCTATTAGATTTTCTTTGGGCTGGCTGTGTGCAGTCATGTTGAGGTAAAATATTGTTTGGCAGCGGTTCAGCTTCTCGTTCTGGTGTGATTTTCCTTGGAGGTACGATTCTTCTTCCTGCTCCATTTCCTGAGTTTCCCTAGATTCATCGCTCTCTTGGAACAGGTTCCCTGGAATGTTGTCTTCTTCCATTCCTTCCCCCCCCTCAGTTTGGTCGCAGGGGAGTTGCTGGCTGGCCGAAGAAAGTCGTGACCGTAATTGGTCAATATGTCGTTTCCACAGTCTTTTATCAATACATCTTACAATATAGGATTTGGGCCCAGTCTCGCGTATTATCATTGCTTCAATCCAAACTGGGTTGCCCGATAAATTTCTTGCATAAACGGGGTCGCCTACCTTGAAGGTACGGTAGCGTCTGCTAGATCCTGAAGGCTTTTCTGGCTCGTAAGCAAGGTGCAGTCGGTCGAGGCGGGAACGGAGTTTTTGCCCCATGAGAAGTTCTGCGGGAGTTCTGCCGGTTACACTGTGCGGAGTGATGTGTTGTAGAAGTAGAATGCGGTTTATTTTTTCATCTATATTATCTTTTTTACAAATTGAACCATGCGTTCCGCTCGACCGTTGGTAGCAGGATGCGCCAGCGAGGTGAGCGCATGGCGGATGCCATTATCAGCAAGGTACTGTTCAAACATCAGCGCTGTAAACTGTGGTCCGTTGTCGGACACCAGTACGTCCGGCAATCCATGAGTTGCAAAGAGTCTATTGAGGACTTTAATGACAGCTTCGGAGGTTGTATGGGTCATTCGATGAATTTCCAACCAATTAGAGTATGCATCGACAGTCAATAGTAATGTATGTCCTTTAATCGGCCCTGCGAAATCCAGGTGGATTCTGGACCAGGGCCCGCGTGGCGTCTCCCATTCAGTTGGTGCAGCTTTTGGCGGTGCGTTGCTGTTTTGTTGGCACTTGGTGCAGGCCTTGACCCATTGCTCGATATGTCGGTCCATGCCTGGCCACCAAGCGTAGCTCCGTGCGAGTGCTTTCATCTGCACGATCCCGGGATGTCCTTCGTGCAAAATTTGTAACAGCGAGTTTTGGAGTCGTTCTGGAACGACGACTCTATCATCCCAGATGACACAGCCTTTTTGCAAAAAAAGTTCAGTCTGTCTTGTTTTAAATGGCGCGAAATCATCTGGGACCTGGTCCAATGGCCATCCACGTTCTACCCAGCCTAGGACTCGAGCTAGGGTGTGATCTCGTCTGGTCTCTCTCGCGATATCTCGAGCGGTCATAGGAGGCAAGTTGAGCGTTTCGATTTGTAACGCCGATACTGTTGGTGCCGGATCGTCGAGAGTCTCTGGTAGCGGTGCTCTGCTGAGTGCATCGGCGTGGGGAATGGCTTTCCCCGGGCAATGTAACAATTGATAATTATAAGCAGCTAGGAACTCTGACCATCGAGTCATTCTTGGGGACAATATATAGGGGGTTGGTTTGTCCCCAGCAATTATCCCCAGTAAAGGTTTGTGGTCAGTTACAATGGTAAATGTCCTTCCATATACATACTAATGGAATTTTTTTACGGCTGCCACAATTGCAAGAGCTTCCTTATCTATTTGTCCATAGTTATGTTCTGCCTGAGAAAGAGTCTTCGAAAAGTATGCAACAGGGGCTTCGTTTCCATTAGGCAGCACATGGCTCAAAATAGCGCCCACCCCAAACGGTGAGGCATCACAAGTTATAACCAATGGTAATGTTTCATTATATTGCATAAGTACAGAATCAGATGTAAGTAAATCTTTTACATTTCGAAACGCTTTTTCCTCCCGGTAACCCCAAACCCACAATGCTTTCTTATCTAATAACCAGTGTAACGGTTCAGCCACAGTCGCCTTATGTGGTAAAAACACATTATAGAAATTAATAAGGCCTAAAAATGCCTGGAGATATGTTTTGTTACAGGGTCTGGGAGCATCTTTTATCGCCCTTAATTTACTCTCAGTAGGGTGGATACCTTGACTATCAATGCGATAACCTAGAAATTCAACACTGTCTGTATACAGATGACATTTATCCTTTTTTACTTTCAATCCTGCTTCTTGGAATTTCTTAAGAACACATTTTAAACGATTCTGTAGAATTTTTTTACTAGGAGCTGCAATTAACACGTCATCAAAATACGGAACCACGCCCTTGATTCCCTGCAATAATCGTTCCATTAAACTTTGGAATATTCCCGGGGCTACACTTTCCCCGAATTGCAATCGGGTACATTTAAAAGCACCTCTGTGCGTTACTATCATTTGAGCTTGGGCTGTTTTATCATCCACGGGCAATTGTTGATAGGCTTGAGCTAAATCTAACTTAGCAAAAACCTTTCCGCCTCCCAGGGAATGAAGGAGGTGCTGTACCACCGGCACTGGATACGCGTTCTGCTGGAGGGCGTGGTTTAGAGTGGCCCGGTAGTCCCCACAGATTCGGATTGACCCATCTGGTTTAATGGGGGTTACAATAGGAGTTTCCCATGGAGAATGATCAATGGGTTGCAGTACCCCTTGTTTAATTAGTTTGTCAAGTTGTTCATCTATCTTGGCCTTAAGGGCGAACGGAACTCGACGGGGCTTTAAACGGATCGGGGCAACCTTAGGGTCGAGGCTAAATGAAATTGGGGTCCCCTTATACTCGCCCAGATGATCTGCGAAGACATCGCTGAATTCAGTAATAAGGTCCTCCTCCCACACGCAATCACCGACTCGGTTCACACCGGCTACTTCGATGCTGAGTGGTGCAAACCATTGGAGGCCCAATAAACTTGGCCTGTCCCTATCGATGATCATTAGAGGTAAGTATGCCGTATGTTTTTTAAACGAGACGCGGACTCGACAAGACCCAACCACAGGGATTTGATTCCCTTGGTAGTCTTTAAGGATGAGACGTTGCGTTTGAAGGTCTTGGCGTTGGATGGTAGGAATGAGTTGCTTTAATGTCTTCCACGACACCATCGAGAGGGACGATCTGGAATTGACCTCCATGTGGCAAGGTTGGTTCTCTATGGGTACTGTGACTCGAATCTTCTTAGCGTCCATGGCTGAGGCGTGACCTATAGTGATAGTATGGTGGGCCTCTTCTTTCTGCAACGCTCAATATCTGTAGGAGTGGTTTGCTGGATCTCGCCTTACAGGACGGTTTCCTGCCGATTGGTGAGAGCTGGTTCCCCTTGAGGCCTGAGTTGGTCCCGGTAAACTGCGACAGACTCGACTGATGTGGCCTCGTTTTCCGCACTCATGACAGATCGCATCACGGAATTTGCAGTCTGCCCTGGGGTGGTTTGCCCCGCAACCAGCGCAAGGGCGTGAGGGTTTAGAGCGAGGGACCCGGTCGAACCGCAGTCGATGGACCCCTTCGTCGCTGTCTGACGACGAAGAGAGGTCCTCGTGGTGCGTCGTAACAAGCTGCTCTTCTGACTTGGATAAAAGGTCGCCTCTCTGTGGGGTCGTTGGGTTTCGGCTTCGCCGTAGTTGCGCCGCGGACTTTTTGGTCGCCTCAGCAGCAGTGGCTTCGGCGTTGGCATCAGCAAGGTCGATGTCGCCTTTCGCCATCAGCTTGCTTTGCACGCCCAGCGCATCTAATCCCAGAATTAACCGGTCTCTCAGTGCTTCATCTAAGTCTGCAAATCCACAGAGGCCTCCCAAGTGTCGGAGGTCTGCCATGAAGTCAGCCACACTCTCTCCTTTTCGCTGGCTTCTTTGATAGAATTCGTGACGTCTCACGAGTGTAGGTACGGTTGGCGCGTACTGGTCTCTCAGGAGAGGTTCGAGGTCGTCCCAACTCATTGCTTTAACTTCTCGAGGTTTCGCAAGTGCCTTTGCCATTTTAAAGACAGCCGGGCCGCAGTACGTCAGGAACAGCACCCGCTTCTTGGCTGGTGTGGCGTCCTTCAGGTTGTTTGTTTCAAGGAACATTTGGAAGCGATCCACATAGGATTCCCAATCCTCTTGGTTCGGATTGAACGGAGCGGGTGGTACGATGCCGCTGGACATGGTTTCCGTTGGTGGTGTCGTCTTGGCATGTGCTCTGTTTTTCTTCCCGGTTCCTTAAGGTCAGATGTCTCCAAATCCCACCTTCATCGCCAGTGATATAGTTTCAGGCATGGGTGAAATGACTGGAGACAATCTTAGTTGGTGAACTTTCAGCTCTTTATTACATAGTGACTTGAGAACTTGAACAACAACAACTCTGCCTTATATAGGTAACCTTAATGTGAAATAACCAATAGGGAGCTGTAAGACACTAGCTCCAGAACCAATAAGAGTCCTTCGTTAAGGGCCAATCGGATTCTCTGAACTCAACCAATCCGATTGAGCCGCTTAACAACCAATCAGAAGTGCAGGGCCAGAACCCTGAACTTTACCCTAAGCTTGCTTTTATTTAAACTATTTACATACATAACAAGTATCAGACTTACATCAAATCCAGAAATATCAGTCAATTAGAAGAAATGGAGGAACAGCAACACTTTCCAACAGAAGAAAACAGAGATACTCACTCAGACACACTCTCTTCTGAGACTAAAACTAAAACAATCCAGGTTTCTGGCTCCATCTTATGGCCATTTGAAAAACCACACCCAATTGCAGTTTTTGAAGTCTCTTAAAGATATAGTACTAAAATGTTTATCCTGGTTTATATATTTCTAACTCAAATACCTGTTAGGTGACTTCTATTCCTAACAGAAACTAACCCTGTTCAGAAAACTGTTTGGAAGTAGAAAAGTTTATAGTTTTCTGATCAAGAAACTTTTCTATCTGCAGGGATTTTATGATTTTGACATAGAATCACAACTTATAAATTCTCAGACAACCTGCCTTTGCATGCAATTTATAGTCAAAGATTTGAAAATAATGTAGGAATATGCCAACATGTTTCTGTGAACAGAAATACGTCAAATATGAGAAGAAGATTTTAATTTGGAAAAAAAACATGCTATTTTCTCGTGCAAAACAGGATTATTGCTTAAGAAAGATTGGGAAATACCTCTTCTTGCAAGGAAATTCCTGAATATGTCCAATCATTTCCTAACATTTTAAATATATGTTTCGTTGGATAAGCCTGTCAAATTGTAAAAAGCAACTGGAATCTTGCTTTTTTTAAAAGAATCATTTAATTAACTTAGTGTATTTCTAACCCTGACCCAGAGATTTATAAAAGTCCCAAGCTATACCTAGTGAGAATCAAATTTCATTTTCATTAAATGTTGTTGCTACATAAAGCAGTAACTCGTAGGTTTATTTTTTGCTAAATTCATATTTATGTTAGTTATTTAATGCAGCATGGAAGTTATCTTAAACCCATTATGGCAGCTGGAGACCTTTAATTCATTTCAGTGAGCTCATTTATTGACAGATTTCCATTGCAAACAACAGCTTGTGAATGCTAGTCATGAGAAAGACTGGAAAACATCACATTGTTTAATTA
The DNA here is from genome assembly GCA_033807585.1 of Hydrophis major. Classification (NCBI taxonomy): domain Eukaryota; kingdom Metazoa; phylum Chordata; class Lepidosauria; order Squamata; family Elapidae; genus Hydrophis; species Hydrophis major. Next base: position 170,981,614 of record CM066330.1, read on the forward strand.
TACTGTAAGTTCTCTGCATTTAATTAAAACTGTTTTTCGTTGCATCTGAATCACATATCCATTAACAGAGTTTCATTATTTGATAATGTGAGCAATCATGAGCCAACATTGTTACACCCATGAAACAGTCCTGGTCTGCAGGCTGTATTGGTTACAACCAATAAGTTTCTTGGTGCAAGTAAAATGCTGCCTCTTCTCTCTAAAACCCTACATGGCACAAGTCCAGTTATCTGAAGGCTTAACTAGTGTTGTAGCCTGACAGGAGCCATTAGAGCTGGCAGCAGATTTGAACAGTGAAGAAATTGGGAAGGAACATGGGCCAGTCCTGAAGTCTGGGGAAGGTTCTGACAAGCACTCTGTGTCAAAGGCAGAGATGGGGCCAGGGGCGTCTGACAGTTATAAGCTGTCGTCAGAGTTGGACATCAGTGAGGCAGAAGAACAGCTAGAGCCCGTTCCCAGTATGCGCTGAGCCACATGTGGATAGTGAACAGTCCCTCCCCTAGAGAATAAAAGAGGAGTGAAAGGGGAGTGGGACTTTGCAGGAGACAATTAGTTCATTCTGGCATGCTTGCCAAGTATTGCAGCATCTGAAAGATAGCAACCTGGCCACTCTCCAAACCTGATAAAGGTCTGTTAGGGATAACATTGCTTACCTAACTTAGTTTGGGTAAAAATAATATATAAACTATGTTAGTGAGTTTAAGTGTGTGTTTCACTTTAACTGTTAAAACCTGTATTTTGGGTGCGGTTGTAAAATCACCATAAGAGGGAGCAAGAGAGCTCACTGTTTGCTGGCTTTTACTGGATAGCTGACAATGTTGGATTGATGGTGATAACTGTTCTGTCCTTAATTAACATACTCGAGATCCCCGCGCTTTGATTGGCCAAAGCGCGGGGCTCTCCAATTGGTCAGGCGAGCCGCGCCGATTGGCTCGCTAGGAATCTCCCGCGATTGGTCCATTCGGATCGCAGGAGATTCAAAGCGGTGCCATTGGCCGCGGCCGCCGCGGCGAAAGGAATAAAAGCCGTGAGCTTTTTTCCTTTCGCCAGTTCGATTCCAACTTCCTAATAAAGAGCTTTGCACTAAAGTCACCGACTCCTGGCATCATTTCGCGGACAAAACACTGGCGACGAAGGTGGGATCCAGACCCTGAACCGAACCACGTGTCCAACGGAAGCCAGACGAACCACCGAGATGGCGAAAATCGCACCACCCGCACCCTTCAACCCCGCCACCGAGGACTGGGAATCGTTCTCCGACCGATTCTGCATGTACCTCGAGTACAGCGGCCTGAAGGACGCCACCGGCAAAATGAAATGCGCCGTCTTCCTGACCCACTGCGGGACCGAGGTCTTCCAGATGGCCAAGGCGCTGGCCAAACCCGCCAATGCGAACGCGATGGACTGGGACGTCCTCAAACCCATACTTCGGTGGCACTACGCTCCAGAGGTACCCATCCTGATCCGACGCAACGAGTTCTACCGGCACCAGAGGTCGGGAGAGAGCTTCAGCGAATTCATCGCCGAGCTGCGCCGTTTAGGGGGGGCTCTGCAAATTCGATAACCTAAACAACATCCTGCGAGACCGAATCGTGCTCGGTTTGTGGGACCCCATCCTCCAGAGCCGGCTGATGGCCAAGGGCAACATCAGCCTAGCAGACACCCTCACCGCAGCCGCAGCCGCTGAAGCAACCCGAACTTCCGCCGACCGCATGCGCAGACTGAACACTGGGGACCGCAGTGGAAACAACAACCCGGCGAGGTCGACCAAGCCCAAACCAGAGACGACCACCCACCAGGGCGATTTCCACTCGGCATCGGGCACTTCCGATGATGAGGAGGACATCCATTGACTCCAGACAGGCCGCGACCCACGGAACCGGCGAGGTCGTAAGTCGAGGACCAACTGTGCTGGCTGCGGCGGCGACCACCCCAGGTCGGAATGCTGGTTTTTCGAATCGATCTGCCGGCATTGCGACAAGAAGGGACACATCGCCCGTGTCTGCCGCCTGAAGAAAAATCGCAGCCCGGCACGATGGGACCAGAACGACCGGAGGAGAGAAAGCACACCACCCCGGACCAGAGATCGCCCCTCGGACAGCCGATGAGACCGGAACGGGCGATCCTCGTGAGGCAGCGACAACCGGCGGAGAGAGGAGACCCACCAGACGGTCACCATCGGCCACGCCATCACCAACGACGCCCGGAAGGTCCACGTGGAGGTAGGCATCAAGGGCCAGCCATGCAAAATGGAGGTGGACTCCGGGTCCTACCTCTCCATGATTGCATGGCATGAAATAAAGTGCTTGGTGCCTACCCTCCAAAGGAGGAACGTAGACAGCCAGAGACTCATTGTAAAGGACTACCAGGGAAACTGCATCCCGGTAGTCGGAACCAAACACTTCAACATCACGTATAAGAGGCGCATCAAACGACTTCCCCTAACAATCGTCAACCGCGACCGCCCAAGCCTCCTGGGACTGCAATGGTTTGCTCCGCTCGACATCGCAGTCACGGGAGTCGACCACGTCACCGACGACAGCTGGGAGCAGCAACTGGCCCGGGAGTTCCAAGAGGTCTTCGACGGAAACCTAGGCAAGTACCGAGGGCCCCTTATATCTTTCGACCTAGACCCTAACGTCCCCCCAAAATGCCTGAAACCAAGGCGGGTGCCATTCGCACTGAAACCCAAGATAGACGAGCAAATTGACAAGCTCATCAAACAAGGGGTTCTACAGCCCATAGACCACGCCCGGTGGGAGACCCCCATAGTCACCCCGATCAAGCCCGATGGGTCGGTGAGGATCTGTGGGGACTATAAGGCCACCCTAAATGGCGCGCTGCAACAAAGCGCCTACCCCGTCCCAGTGGTGCAACACCTACTGCACTCTCTGGGAGGGGGCAAGGTTTTCGCCAAGCTCGACCTCGCCCAGGCATACCAACAGCTGCCGGTCGACGAGCAAACGGCAGAAGCGCAGACCATAGTCACCCACCGGGGGGCATTCAAATGCAACCGACTCCAATTCGGAGTCAGCGTGGCACCGGGCATATTCCAAAGCCTAATGGAGAGACTATTGCAAGGTATCAAGGGGGTGGTACCTTACTTCGATAACGTCCTAGTGTCGGCAGCCAACCAAGCCGAACTAGAGGGTCGACTAAGGGAGGTCCTAACCAAATTTAAAGAGATCGGACTAAAAGTCAAGAGGGAGAAATGCCAGCTATGCACGGAACGAGTAGAATTCCTGGGCTACCTCCTAGACCGTCACGGCATTCACCCCACAAACCAAAAAATCAAGGCCATCAAAGAAGCCCCCACACCCAAGTCAAAGACTGAGCTACAGGCGTTCTTGGGGTTACTGAACTTTTACAATGTTTTCCTACCCCAAAAGGTGACGGCGGCGGAGCCCTTGCATAGGCTCTTGGACAAGGCAGCGACCTGGACTTGGGGAAAACGCGAGCAAGCCGCCTTCCAAAGAACGAAGGACCTCCTCACCTCCGCCATCACCTCCGCCATCCTTATATAATTCAACGAGACCCTACCTCTGGCGGTCACATGCGACGCATCACCCTTCGGCGTCGGCGCTGTCCTCAGCCATACCCTTCCCGACAGAAAAGAAGCGCCCATCGCATTCTTTTCAAGGACCCTCACCAAACCGGAGCGGAACTATAGCCAGCTGGACAAAGAGGCTCTGGCTATAGTTGCCACCATAAAACGATTCCACGAATATCTCTACGGCCGGACTTTCACCATCATAACGGATCACAAGCCGCTGCTGGGAATCCTTGCAGGAAACCGGGCCACCCCAAACATTCTGTCTCCCCGAATGACAAGGTGGTCTGAGTTCCTGGCAGCCTACAACTACGAACTCATACACAGACCGGGTAAGACGATCTCCCATGCAGACGCCTTAAGCCGCTCGCCACTACCGGAACCCGACACCGACCCAGCACCCACAACGACCACCCTCAGCACAGAGACTCTACCGAACCTGCCCATAACCGCGTCAGACATTGCCCGAGAGACTAATAAAGACAAACGTCTGGCGCGGGTGTTGCATTGGGTAGAGAAAGGGTGGCCGGAAAGGGACAACGACGAGTCCATCAAAACGTTCCGAAACCGCCAAATGGAACTCTCTTTGTTAAAAGGGTGCATACTATGGGGGGATAGGGTGGTCATTCCGGAAAAGCTACAGGGGAAGGTTTTGGAACTGCTACACGAGGGGCACCCTGGCATCGTGAGGACTAAAGCCCTGGCCAGAAGTTACGCTTGGTGGCCAGGGATGGACAAACAAATAGAGGCCTGGGTAGCTAGGTGCCAACGATGCCAGGAAACTAGGCCAAGCCCACCCACAGCACCCGTCCTAGAGTGGGAAACCCCAAGGAGACCTTGGTCTAGGATCCATATAGACTTCGCCGGGCCCACAAAAGGACACACCTTCCTCATAACAGTTGACGCTTACTCCAACTGGCTGGAGGTAAGCAACATGAAGACAACAACCACGGAGGCCGTGATCAAGGAACTCTGCAAACTTTTTGCAACACGCGGCCTCCCAGACGTCGTCGTCTCCGACAATGGGCCCCAGTTCACCTCGCTGGAATTCGAAAAATTCCTAGCGGAAAGGGGCATCCGCCATGCGCTGACAGCACCGGCGCACCCGGTGGCGAACGGTAGGGTGGAACAGATGGTCCAATTCACTAAGAAGACCATCCGGAAAATAGACCACGGGGAGATCCAGGAGAAAATAAACAAACTACTCTTCACCCAACACATAACCCCAAATACCACAACCAATAAAAGCCCAGCCGAACTATTAATGGGCAGAAAACTAAGGTCCCCACTCGACAGGTTACACCCCACGTATAACCCGGAGAGGCCCCCAGACTCAAACAGCAAACACCGAACCTTCGCACCCGGCGACTCCGTATACGCAAAGAACCTGACGGGAGACCCGCTATGGATTCCAGCCGTCATCACACAAACAACAGGCCCACACTCGTACCGGCTACAAACAGCAGACGGAAGAGCGTGGAAACACCACATCGACCAACTAAGGTCGAGGACTACCAACCAACAAACCGCCGACGCACAAACAGGCGAAACCAAACCCCACAACACAAACCAAGGGGGGAGGGAATACCCAGGGGACCAAAACCAAAGAATAAACCAGCAGTACTCACCGGAAAGCAGCCATCACGACCCCTCGCCAGGAAGGAACAGCCAGGCCAGCTCGACCGACCCGGAAAGACCAAGCGGGAGTGGCGAAACCCGCAGCTCAACCAACCCGGAAGGCCCAGGAGGGAGCTACGGAGAAAGGACCGGCCCGATCGACCAGCCGGTTCCCACGACGGCAGCAGGAGCAGCAGAGATCCCGGCCGAACCAGCCGGGATCCAGCCTACAACTGAGTTGCGCAGGTCAAGTAGACCCAGACGGAGCCCCACCTACCTACGTGACTACGCAACGTAAGGACTGAACCAAGAAGGGAGGGGTGTTCTGTCCTTAATTAACATACTCGAGATTGGTCAGGCGAGCCGCGCCGATTGGCTCGCTAGGAATCTCCCGCGATTGGTCCATTCGGATCACGGGAGATTCAAAGCGGTGCCATTGGCCGCGGCTGCTGTGGCGAAAGGAATAAAAGCCGCGGGCTTTTTTCCTTTCGCCAGTTCGGTTCCAACTTCCTAATAAAGAGCTTTGCACTAAAGTCACCGACTCCTGGCATCATTTCGCGGGCACAACAATAACTGCATGTTTTTCCCTGCTGTTAGGGATACACACCCTAGCAGAACATTCAACGGCAGTCTAGCAGGCAGGCAAATTAGGTGAGATAAACGTTGTTGGAGTTTACACTCAGTAAGACAGATACACTGTGCCAGTTAAATAGTTTTTTATTCCAGCAAGAGTTATAGCATAGTCAAAACAGTCCATATGTCATAAACTAGTTCAGTCCATCCAGGGGTTAATCAGTTGCAAAGTCCAGTGTTGAAAATAGAGGTCAGTAAACTTACATATAATCAATATAACTCTTTTGCAGTCAGAGATATGAAGAAAATCAAACCCCTTTTCTTCATTTCAGCAACAGCAGGGAAACACGCAGTTATCACCATCAATCCAACATTGTCAGCTACCAGTATAAGCCAGCAATCAGTGAGCCCTCTTGCTCCCTCTTATGATTTTGCAACCGCACCCAAAATACATGTTTTGCAGTTAAAGTGATACATATACTTAAACTCACTAACATAGTTTATATATTATTTTTTTTACCCAAACCAAGTTAGGTAACCAATGTTATCCCTAACATTCTCCCCTTTTGGGTAATATAATAATATATATATATATATATATTTACAATTTCAGCCCATAGTTTTCACAATTTTCTTTGTGCTTGACTGTACCGTGGGCTTTTGTAAATCCATCAGCAATGTTTTCATCAGTCATGTAATATTCCAATCTCATTAAACCATTTTTTACAGATTGTCTTACATTCAAATATCTCAGGTCAGTATGCTTAGATATAGTTTTTACATCAATATTTGTAGCCAACCTTATGGCTGCTTGATTGTCCTCATAAACTACAATGACATCTTTTACAGTTACTCCCATATCTAACAATAACTGTTTATACAGAATTAAATCAGTACATAATAAAGATAGACATGAAAATTCTGCTTCCATTGTGGACATACTTATGTGTTGCTGTCTAATTGACCTCCAACCAATCAGTGTTTTAGCTAATAGTATAGCCATGCCTGAAGTTGATTTTCTAGTTTTTATATCTGTTGCAAAACTTGCATCAGCATATGCACTTAAAATTAAATCATCTTTTCGCTCCAAATACAAAGCATAGTGCATTGTCTTTTTAAGATACCTTATATACGCTTTAGCGCTTGCCAATGTCTGTCATTGGGTTCCGCATTGAATCTTGCCAGTTGATTAATGCTATAGGCAATGTCTGGCCTTGACCAATTACTTATATATGATAAGCTACCTATTAATGATTGATAAATGGTCTTATCAAATTTTGAACTTTGAGCATCAGTATGGCAAAATTCCTGACTCATTGGAGTTTTTGCCAGCTTACAAAGTTCTATTTTATACATTTTTAGCAATTGGTAAATTTTATCTTCTTTTGATATCTTATATCCACTATTGGTTTTGTTTATTGTCAATCCAAGATATTGTCTTATTTCTCCTAATTGCTTAATTTTATCCTCTTACTTAATAATGATATTATCTTAGTAGCTTCATTGTTTGTCATTAATTAAAGCAATATCATCTGTAAACAACAATGATACCATTCCTTTTGTCTTTCTTTTAAATAAACATGGATCAGTTAAACCAGCTTTAAATCTTATATTGTTTAACTCTTTTACAATATATTGGTTCCATTCATAACCAGATTGTTTCAATCCATAGAGACTTTTATTCAGTTTCCAACGGTCATTATTATTTTTATCATTCTTTATAACTACTGTTTTCTTAAATATATAGTGTGCTGCAATGGTGCATGCAGATAGGCAGTTTCTACATCTAAATGATTCATGATATAGTTTTTCTTAGCTGCCCACACTAAAGTTGCTCTCAAGGTTGTTGCCTTTAAATTTGGTGCAAATAATTCATCATAATCACATGCAGTTTGATTAAATCCTTGAGTTACCAACCTAGCCTTATGGGTAACAGTCCCATTTTTACCAGTTTTTAACTTAAATATCCATTTGCAGCCAATGGACTTTTCACCTGGAGGTAATTTGGCATTTTCATAAACTTTCATTTCCTTTAATGAATTTAATTCTTTCTCCATTGCTCTATGCCAATTTTCCTGTTCCTTTGCAGGATACATCCTAAGTTCTTCAACAGTAACTGGAACTTTACCAACTTGGCAAACTATACTTGCTTGATACCTGTCAGGTGGTCTGGTTACATGTGTTGTACCTCTAGGTATTAGAGGGCTAACAGGTGGACTTTCATGTTCTACCTCTTCCTGATTATCTATTTCTTCCTGTTCTGGTATTTCTTCCTGTTCTGGTCCTATATGCTCTTCCTGTACTTCCTCTTTAATTGTACTCTTCTTGTTACTGATTTGTTCTTTTGTAGGTTTCTATAATTACTTCCTTACTTGAATCTTGTTCCAGTTTTTCCCATCCTACATGTTCTAGGAATTTGTCACTAGCACTACAGTAAACTCTAGATGTATCTTTTTCCCAGAATCTGTATGATTTGTGATTAGATTCATAACCTACAAAGAATAACTTTTTAGCCCTATGTTGCCCCTTATTTCTCAGTTGTGTAGGAATATGCACCCATGCTGGTGCTCCAAATGTGTGCATGTAACTTAGATCAGGTTTTCTACCATGCCACCGTGTGAATGGTAATTCACCTGTTGTTGAGTTAACAACATTATTCAGTATATGATTACCACATATTATTGCTTCATAGAGATATGAAGAAAATCAAACCTCTTTTCTTCTCTCAGCAATAGCAGGGGTTAGCGATAACATTGGTTACCTAACTTGGTTTGGGTAAAAAAAATAATATATAAACTATGTTAGTGAGTTTAAGTGTATGTATCACTTTTACTGCAAAACATGTATTTTGGGTGCGGTTGTAAAATCACCATAAGAGGGAGCAAGAGAGCTCACTGTTTGCTGGCTTATACTGGTAGCTGACAATGTTGGATTGATGGTGATAACTGCGTGTTTCCCTGCTGTTGCTGAAATGAAGAAAAGGGGTTTGATTTTCTTCATATCTCTGACTGCAAAAGAGTTATATTGCTGGACTGATTATATGTAAGTTTACTGACCTCTATTTTCAACACTGGACTTTGCAACTGATTAACCTCTGGATGGACTGAACTAGTTTATGACATATGGACTGTTTTGACTATGCTATAACTCTTGCTGGAATAAAAAACTATTTAACTGGCACAGTGTATCTGTCTTACTGAGTGTAAACTCCAACAACGTTTATCTCACCTAATTTGCCTGCCTGCTAGACTGCCGTTGCACGTTCTGCTAGGGTGTGTATCCCTAACACTGGTTATGGGCCCAGGTGCACAGTCAGACTAACCAGGATATAACAGGCTTAGATTAAAGTGAGAGTTTGTGTAGTTACACAATACTGTAAACAGACAGCTGTGTTTTATTAATTATAGTTTTAATATCCAGATAAAGATGGCACAAGTCAATTTACAAAGTTTGTCTCTAATATCCAAGCTGGATGGAACAAACTATGTTTCATGGTCTATGAAATGTAGCCTACTTCTACGCAGAGAAGGTTTGTGGAGTATAATTCAAAACCCACCAGAAGTAGATGCATGGGATCCAGAAGATGAGAATGATGCCCAGAAAATACAAGAATATCAACTGAAGAATGAGCAAGCTCTCTGTATAATAGGACTGACACTCTGTGATGAGCAGCTTGTACATATACAAGGAGAAGAAACAGCTGCAAAATGTTGGGAGAATTTAAAGAAGATTTATGTTCGAGACAGTGTAGGAGCACATATAAATCTTACACAGAAACTGTTCAGAACACATCTTCAAAAGAATGGAGATATGTTGAATCATATAAACATAATGAAGAGAATTTTTCAGGAACTGCATGAAAAAGAACTTATCTTCTTAGAACTACACCAAGTTTATATAATTTTATCTTCTTTAGATAATAGCTATGAAGACTTCATAACTTCACTTGACGTTCTGCCAAAAGATAACCTCACATTAACTGACATTACTGGCAGATTAATTGAAGAAGCCAGGAGAAGGCTTGAAAGGGATCAACTCAGAAGGGAACAACCACAATGTGAAGAAGAAAAAATGTCTTCGTCAGCGTATACAATTAGAAAATGTTTTAATTGTGGAGGAAAAGGACATTTGGCAAGATTCTGCAAGAAAGCAAAAAGCCAAAATGCCAGCCAGAAAGATAAAAGGCATCAAAAGGACAAAAAATGCATAGAGGTAGCCATGTATAGCAACGAAACTGTGAATAATAATTTGCGGTATCTGCTATCCCGCATCAGATGGGCGGCTCATGATAGGGAGTGAAGGAGAGAGAAACGACAGGAGGTGAAGTTCCTCGGGATGAGCGTGCCCCAAATGTCTTGGCACACGCTCTTTTATTGTGCTTTTTTACAAGAAAATGATTTAATCAAAGCTCAAGTCAAATAAGATAATTCCATCAGGATGTGCATGTTTACAAAGCTGCATACCAGACAGATCATTTACAATGTGGATAAACTTATTAACAACCGTCTAGCTCCTTGTCCCTCTTACGTGCCTTGCAAAGGTCACTGAAGAGACAGAAGTTAATGATTACACATGAATGATACATAGTTGCAAACACATGAATGATACATTGTTGCAATGATACATAGTTACAACATCTCCTCTGTTTTTATTATTTATGATGAGTCTTCTTCCTCGTCCGAGAAGACAGGAACCATTTTTATGGAACGTTCGCCGTCCCCGTCATCTGGGCAAGAGTGCGACCCGTCAGCGTCAGGGTTGTCCAAGGAGCAGTAACTCAGCAATGACATTTTTTCGTCCGGTGTTGAGGATATAACATGAACTTGCAATAGCTCATTAACATCAGCAGTTATGGAGGATAATTGATTTTTAAAAAATTGCAATATTCTATTAAAACAACAAGGTCCTATAATACATATCAATATAATGATTATTAATGATCCTGCCAATGCAGTTAAAAAGGTATAAACCATGGCGAAATAGAAAACAAGCCCCCCTGCTATCGGCATAAAAACAACATTCTTCTTTAAGCGTAGCACACAATCCCCCTTGTTCTAAAAAATAACAGATCTAAATCTTTACAATTTTGCAAAAGGGGGTATTCCATGGGTACCTGTAGGGATATAAAATCATCAGAGTTATACACACAAGCCATACTTGAATGCAAAATGATTTGGATTTAACAATTTCATCCCCGTGGACACATGCCGTGAGACCGGTGGAACAAGTCCAAACAAAATTATTGCCAGGGATAAAATACATTCCTTTCAGGCGTGATGTTCAAGTTCCTCCTGAAGTGGTGTAGATTGCAGAATATCCCCTGGTTGTGTGGGTGCGTCTGCCAAATCAAATTGAAGTGGTGGGTAGAAGTCTTCTATGCGAAAAAAATTGGTTGTATAACTTAAACAAACGCCTTGAAAGTCAGTTATAGTCCAAGCAATATTATATCTTCTATGAGGCTTCTGCGGATCGTCATGGACAGTTCTTTTGAAGCGTCGTTTGTTGACAGGATCAGAGTTCGGGTATATAAAAACATCACAAGCAGGAGAGAGGGCTATGGACAAGTTAGTTGTAGAACATTTGCGAAATGAGGAGGGAATGCAATTAGTAGAAAAAGGATAATAATTACAATAATGACAATAAAGATTAATTTGGTAATTCATCAAGGATGTTAGTTGGGGTGGGGGAACCCATAATACAATAGAAGGACATCTAGGTCCCCCTATGTTTAGATTGAATAGAGGAAAAGATTTTAAGGTTCCTTTCCATAGGAAGAGTAAAGAAGGAACAAAAGAGCGAGTGGTAGAGTGTTCTTTAAACAAAACAGAAGTGACAGAGTGAAAACTACGGGTAGCATTTTCATGACGTACCCACATGGAACAAGTATAATAGCCTTCTGTTAATGAAATGGTTTTAACACGAATAGTCTTTTGACAGGAAGCATAGGTTTTGTTGAAGTAAGATAGAAATTGCAAAGAAGATATAGGCAAGAATATCAGGAAGAGTTTTAAGATACAGATGTAGCGGAGGAATTCCCATGATAGGGTCTAACCGCCCTACCAGGGATCCAGCTAGTGGTTTTGTCTGATAGTAAAATCGCAGCGTAGCCTCATCCCCAAGTGAGAAGCTCAGCGGGACCCTGCCAGGCGGGATCTGGCAATCTGCGATAATATACCAGAGGTCTGTAAGGCGGGGGTGAGGGGGAGGAAAAATGACGCGAAGCAGCAGAAGTGGGAGGAATGCCAGTCAGATTAAGAAAGTTTAAAGTATAAAGACAAATGTTAAGAGAATTTTGCAATGCTGGGAGGTTCGGGGTTTTTTCCCGCAACGAATATCGATCAAGAGCACGTTTCAGAGATAAGTTCGCTCGTTCCACAATAGCCTGCCCCTGGCTGTTGTAGGGAATCCCAAACTTGTGTGTTACATCCCATCTGTTACAGAAATCCTGGAATGCAGAACTTGTATATGCAGGTCCATTGTCAGTTTTGATTTCTTTTGGACGTCCCAGCGAGGCAAAGGTACGAAGTGAATGATTGATGACATGTTTTACAGTTTCTCCCCTTTGAGGAGTAGCCAGAATAAACCCTGAATATGTATCGATGGAAACGTGCAACTATTTCCAAGGGGCAAAAGGTGGATAGTGAGTTACATCCATTTGCCAAATCTCACAAGCTTTTAATCCTTAATTATTTTGTATGGTATTGGGGTATACTGAGGAGCTGGAGGATTGCCGGCTTGTATGACCGGATAGAGGGAAGCAGCTGCAAGGGTGTCCTCATCCATTTCCCCTTCATAAAAGGCTTGTTGAATGGCTTTTACAACACCCCCCCCACCTCGGGAGGGTGGTGGAGGACACGGGGGCTCTACATTTGTGGAAGTGGATTGAATGGAGGGAGGCTCCCGTAATGACTTATGACCATCGGGAGCGGAGGGTTGAAGGACAGAAAAGTTATCATAACTTGGCGGGGGAGGTTCAAACACACTCCCTGCTTCTATTTTATAATGGACCATTAAAGCCTCCATAATTTTCCTCCAAGTGACCAAAATGCCAATAGGTGCACGAGGAGGACTATGGAGATGTTCACCAAATTTTTGCCAAGTGGAAATTTTTAAGGACCTTTCCTCTGAATAATTGGGACAATGTTGCCACACATAAGCCAATAATGTAGCAATAGGTTTCATTTTTACAGGCGAGCCCTTTAAATTAGCAGAATATTTAGAAGAAGAAGTGACTAACTCCCTCAATTCCTTCAGATGCTGCGTCTGTTGTTGAGAAAAGTTTCCACCCATACTTACGAAAGTCGAGACTGTGTTTCAGATCCGATGATGTGCAATTTGCTTCAGGCCTGGCGATGCACAGCTCCCATCGAGCTGATAAGATATGGGCGCGTCGCAACGTATCCCCCTTAGGGAATCACGTCGGGGTCACCAGAATGCGGTATCTGCTATCCCGCATCAGATGGGCGGCTCATGATAGGGAGCGAAGGAGAGAGAAACGACAGGAGGCGAAGTTCCTCGGGATGAGCGCTCCCCAAATGTCTTGGCACACACTCTTTTATTGTGCTTTTATACAAGAAAATGATTTAATCAAAGCTCAAGTCAAATAAGATAATTCCATCAGGATGTGCATGTTTACAAAGCTGCATACCAGACAGATCATTTACAATGTGGATAAGCTTATTAACAACCGTCTAGCTCCTTGTCCCTTGTACGTGCCTTGTAAAGGTCACTGAAGAGACAGAAGTTAATGATTACACATGAATGATACATAGTTGCAAACACATGAATGATACATAGTTGCAATGATGCATAGTTACAACAATAATTTATGGGTGGTAGACAGTGGAGCATCACACTGTATAACGAAAGATAAGAAAAGATTTATTAAGATGTCCACGAGTTCACAGCAGATATCATTAGCTAATGGATGGAAACTGAAAGCTAAAGGTGAAGGTTCTTGCATAAGAGAAAATGTAAAAATGTTGTTCTTGCATAAGAGAAAATTGTTCTTGCATAAGAGAAAATGTAAAAATGTTATATATACCACAACTTAAGTTTAATTTGCTTTCGGTTAGAGTTTTGGTTAAACTAGGTTATGTAATTACCTTTAGGGGAGACAATTGCATAATTGAAAAAGAAGGTAAAAAAGTGACTGCAACTTTAAGAGGTGAATTGTATGGTTAAGTGATAATTCATTAGAGGTAGCTAACACAGTTTATAATAATGTTAAACCTCATGATGAGTGCATACATTTGTTACACAGATGTTTGGGGCATATAAATTTTAAAATGCTTAAACAAACGGTAGAACTATCTAAGGATATAAAACTGAAGCCTTGCAGTAAGTATTTGCACTGCAATTCTTGTAGTCAAGAAAAAAGCAAGCAAATACCAGTAAATAGAGTTAATGGATTTAAAACAAAGGAGCCTCTAGAGGTAGTATTTGCTGATATTATAAAAAACCAAGTGTGGGAGGTGCTCGTTATATACTAAATATAATGGACCATTATTCCAGATATGGTTTCTGTTATCGAATGAAGAGCAAAACGGAAACATATCAAAATTTCTTTAATTGGCTTAAATACTCAGAAAGAAAAACTAAAAGGAAGTTAGTAACTCTTATCACTGGTAATGGTACAGAATTTATAAACAATAAATTCCAAAATAAACTGAAGATGACAGGTGTTGAACATAAAAAGTCTGCACCATATAGGCCACAACATAATGCCTTTATAGAAAGTCGAGGCCAAACAATTCAAGCAATGGCTCGTACTATGTTGTCAGATTCAGGATTACCTGAAAATTTGTGGGGAGAAGCAATAATGTGGGGTATCATATATTGAATAATGTTGTTAACTCAACAACAGGTGAATTACCATTCACATGGTGGCATGGTAGAAAACCTGACCTAAGCTCCATGCACACATTTGGAGCACCAGCATGGGTGCATATTCCTACACAACTGAGAAATAAGGGGCAACATAGGGCTAAAAAGTTATTCTTTGTAGGTTATGAATCTAATCACAAATCATACAGATTCTGGGAAAAAGGTACATCTAGATTTTACTGTAGTGCTAGTGCCAAATTCCTAGAATATGTAGGATGGGAAAAACTGGAACAAGATTCAAGTAAGGAAGTAATTATAGAAACCTACAAAAGACCAAAAGAACATATCAGTTGTTATGAACTAATAAAAGCGCTTAAATAAAGTTTTAAAAGCTTAAAGAAAAAGCAGGGTTCTAATCCTGCTCTTCTGATTGGCCGATAATAGCGATATCGGATTGGTCCATTCTGGAGAATCTGATTGGCTCTTAATGAGCCACTCTCATTGGTTCAAGGGTTTAACACTTCCATGTTCTCATTGGCTAATAGGTCAGCAGCCTGCCCTATAAAAGGACTGCTGCTGCCCTAAGTTTTTTGCTCTGTTCAGTATGCTTAATAAAGAGTTGAAGTTCACTGTTCATTGCCTCGTCTCCGTTCCTTGCACCCATGCGCAGAACACTGGCGAGGAGGATGGGATGCGGAGACATCAGAGCTGACTGAACACTACAGAGCACCAAACAGAGCACATGGCTGAAGGCACATCAACAACGGAAACCATGTCTGGCGGCGCCATACCACCCGCTCCATTTGACCCGGCACAAGAAGACTGGGACTCGTACATAGACCAGTTCCAGATGTTTCTGGAGACCAACAACTTGAAGGATGCCACTACGGGGAAAAAGCGAGCAGTGTTCCTGACCCATTGCAGACCTGCCGTCTTTAAGATAGTCAAGGCACTAGCGAAACCGGTTGAGGTGAAGAACATGGACTGGGACGTCCTCACGCCCCTTCTACGGGCCCACTATGCACCCGCCGTACCAATACTTGTCTGAAGATATGAATTTTACCAGAGGGACCAGCGGAAAGGAGAGAGCATTGCAGATTTCATTGCGGATCTCCGGAACCTAGGAGGCCTCTGTGGGTTTACAGACCTCGAAGAAACTCTGAGAGACCAAATAATTCTGGGATTAGATGACCCCACGACACAGAGCAAGATCATGGCCAAAGAGGACATCAACCTTACTGATGTCATCAAGGACACTACTGCAGCAGAAGCAACCAGGAAGTCGGCCGCCCGAATGCGTCGCACTAATGCACCGCTCCGTCAACTCTCTAGTGATACCTCACCTTGCCTAGAGAGGCATGAAACAGCGACCCACCACGAGGACCTCGAATCGCCATCAGAAAGTGATGAGGAGGAGGTCAACCGGCTCCGGTCTGAATGTGACCAACGCCATCAGCGGAATCGAAGACTACAACACCAATGTGCGGGTTGTGGGGCAAACCACCCGTGATCAGACTGCAAATTCCTCGACATGCTCTGCCATTTCTGTGGTAAAAGAGGCCACATCGGGAAGGTCTGTAGAAGCAAGCAGGGATCCAGCCCATTTAAGAGGGAAAACAACTACCGCCAGACCACAGAGAATCGCCCTGTGAGTCAGGAACATTTGAACCGCCAATGGAACAACCACTCCTACAGAAATAAAACACCGGCCATTTTATCGAGAAGAGAAGAGGCACACCAAACCATTACAATCGGCCACGCCTCATCGCTAGATGCAAAGAAGATCCAAGTGAAGGTCGCCATCGAAAACCAGCCTTGTGTGATGGAAGTCGATTCAGGATCGTCCCTCTCGATGGTTTCCTGGAAGACTCTTAAACAATTAATCCCTGCCGTCCGGGTTCAAGACCTCAGAGCCCAAAGAATCTTACTCAAAGATTATCAGGGGAACGGAATTCCGGTCGTTGGATCCAGCCATCATTCAAAAATCGTACTGTGTCATTACCACTGACCGTCGTCGACCGTGACCAGCCTAGCTTGTTAGGCCTTCAATGGTTGACCCCACTTGGGATCGAGGTAGCCAGCATTCACCAAACCAGCAGCAACGACTGGGAGGAGGCCATCGTCCAGGAATTCCAGGACGTCTTTGCAGACAAACTAGGTGAGTACAAGGGGATCCCGATATCATTTAACCTTAACCCTGAAGTAGCCCCCATCCGCCTTAAGCCTCGTCGGGTACCTTTTGCCCTTAAACCAAAAATTGATGAGCAGCTTGATAAATTAATAGTGCAGGGTGTTTTAGAACCAACTGACCACGCTCATTGGGAAACCCCAATTGTAACACCCATCAAACTGGATGGATCATTAAGGATTTGTGGGGACTATTGGGCTACCCTTAATCACGCCCTTCAACAGAACACTTACCTGGTGCCGGTGGTACAACACCTTCTCCATTCCCTGGGGGGCGGAAAAGTCTTCGCTAAACTGGATTTAGCGCAGGCGTACCAACAACTGCCTGTAGATTAAAAAACCGCAGAGGCACAGACGATCATTATGCACCGAGGCACCTTTAAGTGCACCCGACTCCAATTCGGAGTGACCGTAGCCCCAGGGATTTTTCAAAGTCTGATGAAGAGACTATTACAAGGGATCAAGGGAGTCATGCCATACTTTGATGACATTTTAATTGCTGCCCTGAATAGAGAAATACTAGAAAAGCATCTTAAAATGGTCCTGCAGAAATTTAAAGATTCTGGCCTTAAGGTTAAAAAAAATAAATGTCAACTGTGTACTGATAAAGTAGAGTTCCTTGGGTACCTAATCAATAAACAAAGCATTCACCCCACTTATAGCAAACTAAGGGCAATAAAAAACGCCCCAAGACCCAGAAATAGGACTGATCTCCAAGCTTTCCTGGGGCTCATTAACTTTTACAACATCTTCTTGCCCCAGAAAGCGACTGTAGCTGAGCCCCTACAAAGACTTCTCGACAAAAAAGCAACCTGGGTCCGGGGACACCGAGAGGAGCACGCATTCCGACAAGTAAAAAACTTACTAACCTCAGATGCTGTTTTAATGCAGTATAACAAGTCTCTGCCTTTAACAATTACATGTGACGCGTCACCGTTTGGAGTAGGAGCCATTATGAGTCATGTGTTACCAAATGGTAGTGAGGCCCCTATTGCCTATTTTTCAAGGACCCTATCAAAGGCTGAACGTAGCTATAGCCAGATCGACAAAGAGGCTCTTGCTGTTGTATCTGCTGTGAAACGGTTTCATAAATATGTGTATGGATGAGTTTTTACTATTGTTACCGACCACAAACATTTGCTAGGAATTATAGCAGGAGACAAGCCAACCCCCTATATATTGTCACCCAGAATGACTCGCTGGTTGGAGTTTTTAGCTGCGTACAACTATAAATTACAACACCGTCTGGGGAAAGCCATTCCCCATGATGATGCATTGAGCCGTGCCCCATTTCTGGAAACTGTCGACGACCCAGCTCCAACCCTTATGACACTCCAGATTGAAACGCTACATTCACCACCGCTAACAGCCAGAGACATTGCTATTGAAACAAAATGAGATCCTGTCCTGGCGCAAGTTCTCAGCTGGGTCGAACGAGGATGGCCAGTAGAACAAACCCCTGAAGACTTCACCCCCTTCAGGAACCGGCAAACAGAACTTTTTTCGCAAAAAGGCTGCATCCTATGGGGAGATAGAGTCGTCGTCCCAGAGCGGTTACAACAAGCAGTATTGAAAACATTGCATGACCTGGCATCGTGCGGATGAAAGTGCTCGCACAAAGCTACGCATGGTGGCCGGGCATCGACAAACAGATTGAAGCCTGGGCAAAGACTTGCTTAAAGTGCCAAGAAGTCAGCAGTGCCCCACCTAGAGCAACAGAATGGGAAACCCCCCGGGGGGCGTGGTCCCGCATTCACATTGATTTTGCGAGACCTACTAAAGGACATACGTTCCTCCTAACAGTGGATGCCTATTCCAACTGGCTCAACATCCACGAAATGAAGAATACTACAATGGAGTCCGTCATCCGAAAATTGAACAGGCTATTCGCAACACATGGGCTACCAGACGTTCTGGTCTCTAACAACGGACCCCAGTTCACCGCCCTGGCGTTTGAACAATACTTAGCGGATCAAGGCATCCACCATGCGCTAACTTCGCCAGCGCACCCTGCAGCTAACGGCAGGGCCGAGCACATGGTACAATTTGTTAAAAAAACTCTCCACAAAATGGACTATGGGGACATTGATGAAAAAATAAACAGAATACTCCTACTCCAACACATCACTCCGCACAGCATCACCAACAAGACGCCAGCTGAACTGTTGATGGGACGCAAGCTCCGTTCCCACCTTGACTGGCTTCACCCTTCCTACGAGACAGAGAAACCCTGTGGATCTACCAGAAAATGCTGCGAGTTCAAGGTAGGCGACTTAGTTTTCGCTAAAAACCTCTCCGGTGAACCATTATGGGTCGAAGCTACCGTAGTTCAAACCACCGGGCCCAGATTGTACCGTGTGCAAACCTGCGACAGAAAAATATGGAAATGCCATATAGATCAGCTTCACTCTAGGCTACAACCCAGTTCCCGCGACTCCTGTGACTCCCAAACTGAGGGGGGAGGGGATGTCGAAGAAACCGAATTCGAGATGGTGTAAAGCAGAAGCGAAGGAAGTCAGCAATCGGGCGTGATAAATGAAGAAGAATCAACGAGGGGAGTGTCCTCGCCACAGAAGAATACTTCAACGGAGGCTAGCCCACAAAGATCGGAGGACAGCAACAACGACAGAATTAGCGGCACCGAGTCATCCAGTGAGAATGCGAAATTGCCTGTACCAGATATGTCCAAAAACATCCCACAGAAGCCGGACTGCAGACGGGAACCGGTGGGACAGCGCAAATCTAATAGACAGTTAAAACAACCTACATATCTTAGGGATTACATCACCGCACCCCTCAAATGGAACCCGGGGGGAAGGGGTGTTATGAACTAATAAAAGTGCCTAAATAAAGTTTTAAAAGCTTAAAAAAAAAAGCAGGGTTCTAATCCTGCTCTTCTGATTGGCCGATAATAGCGATATCGGATTGGTCCGTTCTGGAGAAACTGATTGGCTGTTAACAAGCCACTCTCATTGGTTCAAGGGTTTAACACTTCTATGTTCTCATTGGCTAATAGGTCAGCAGCCTGCCCTATAAAAGGGCTGCTGCTGCCCTAGGTATTTTGCTCTGTTCAGAATGATTAATAAAGAGTTGAAGTTCACTGTTCACTGCCTCGTCTCCATTCCTTGCACCCATGCGCAGAACTTAACATCAGTAATAAGAAGAGTACAATTAAAGAGGAGGTACAGGAAGAGCATATAGGACCAGAACAGGAAGAAAAAGATAATCAGGAACAGGTAGAACATGAAAGTCCACCTGTAACTCCTCTAATACCTAGACGTACAACACATGTAACCAGACCACCTGACAGGTATCAAGCAAGTGTAGTTTGCCAAGTTAGTAAAGTTCCAGCTACTGTTGAAGAACTTAGGATGTATCCTGCAAAGGAACAGGAAAATTGACATAGAGCAATGGAGAAAGAATTAAATTCATTAAAGGAAATGAAAGTTTATGAAAATGCCAAATTACCTCCAGGTGAAAAGTCCATTGGCTGCAAATGGATATTTAAGTTAAAAACTGGTAAAAATGGGACTGTTACCCATAAGGCTAGGTTGGTAGCTCAAGGAATTAATCAAACTGCATGTGATTATGATGAATTATTTGCACCAAATTTAAAGGCAACAACCTTGAGAGCAGCTTTAGTGTGGGCAGCTAAGAAAAACTATATCATAAATCATTTAGATGTAGAAACTGCCTATCTGCATGCACCATTGCAGCACACTATATATTTAAGAAAACAGTAGTTATAAAGAATGATAAAAATAATAATGACTATTGGAAACTGAATAAAAGTCTCTATGGATTGAAACAATCTGGTTATGAATGGAACCAATATATTGTAAAAGAGTTAAACAATATAGGATTTAAAGCTGGTTTAACTGATCCATGTTTATTTAAAAGAAAGACAAAAGGAATGGTATCATTGTTGTTTACAGATGATATTGCTTTAATTAATGACAAACAATGAAGCTACGAAGATAATATCATTATTATGTAAGAGGATAAAATTAAGCAATTAGGAGAAATAAGACAATATCTTGGATTGACAATAAACAAAACCAATAGTGGATATAAGATATCAAAAGAAGATAAAATTTACCAATTGCTAAAAATGTATAAAATAGAACTTTGTAAGCTGGCAAAAACTCCAATGAGTCAAGAATTTTGTCATACTGATGCTCAAAGTTCAAAATTTGATAAGACCATTTATCAATCATTAATAGGTAGTTTATCATATATAAGTAATTGGTCAAGGCCAGACATTGCCTATAGCATTAATCAATTGGCAAGATTCAATGCGGAACCCAATGACAGACACTGGCAAGCGCTAAAGCGTATATTAAGGTATCTTAAAAAAACAATGCACTATGCATTGTATTTGGAACCAAAAGATGATTTGATTTTAAGTGCATATGCTGATGCAAGTTTTGCAACAGATATAAAAACTAGAAAATCAACTTCAGGTATGGCTATACTATTAGGTAAAATACTGATTGGTTGAGGTCAATTAGACAGCAACACATAAATATGTCCACAATGGAAGCAGAATTTTCATGTCTATTATGTACTGACTTACTTCTGTATAAACAGTTATTGTTAGATATGGGAGGATGCCATTGTAATTTATGAGGACAATCAAGCAGCCATACGGTTGGCTACAAATATTGCTGTAAAAAACAAGATCTAAACATACTGACCTTAGATATTTGAATGTAAGACAATCTGTAAAAAATGGTTTAATGAGATTGGAATATTACATGACTGATGAAAACATTGCAGATGGATTTACAAAAGCCCAAGGTGCAGTCAAACACAAAGAAAATTGTGAAAACTATGGGTTGAAATTGTAAATAGACACATTATTATCTTACCCAAAAGGGGAGAATGTCAGGGATAACATTGGTTACCTAACTTAGTTTGGGTAAAAATAATATATAAACTATGTTAGTGAGTTTAAGTGTGTGTATCACTTTAACTGTTAAAACATGTGTTTTGGGTGCGGTTGTAAAATCACCATAAGAGGGAGCAAGAGAGCTCACTGTCTCCTGGCTTTTACTGGATAGCTGACAATGTTGGATTGATGGTGATAACTGCGTGTTTTTCCCTGCTATTGCTGAGAGAAGAAAAGAGGTTTGATTTTCTTCATATCTCTAATTGCAAAAGAGATATATTACTGGACTGATTATTTGTAAGTTTACTGACCTCTTTTTCAACACTGGACTTTGCAACTGATTAATCCCTGGATGGACTGAACTAGTGTATGACATATGGATTGTTTTGACTATGCCATAACTCTTGCTGGAATAAAAAAAACTATTTAACTGGCACAGTGTATCTTTTTACTACAACAACGTTTATCTCACATCATTTGCCTGCCTGCTAGACTGCCGTTGCACGTTCTACTAGGGTATGTATCCCTAACAAGGTCTGTAATTGGGGACTATCTTGATAGAGTGTTGTCCGGAACTTTGCTGGAGAGGAATTCATTGTAAAGTAAATAAAAGGGGTTTATCAGGATGAGGACTTGGCTTCATGCTGTTGGGGAAGCCTAGGTCAGAACAACTATCTCCCATGATTTCTCTCTGCCCTGTGCAATCAGGACAGAGATGGCATGTTCCAAGTTCCATCAATTAAGCATTGTCATCTGGTAGAATTCAGAAAATGTGCCTTCTCCATCATAGTACCTGCCTTCTTGAACAGTATCCCCACATAAATTTAAACTGCCCCTACCCTGCCTACATTTAGTAAACCCTAACTCTTTCCTCAGGCCTTGAGTTAGGATGGTTTGGGACCCATTTGGGATGTTGTTTGAGGAAGAGATATTTTATTATATGCTCTGAGCAACTATTGTCCTTTGCTGAAATTCAAACAAATCAGCCATTAATATTCAAAAATTCAGACAAATCAGAATATCAGGCAAGATTCAAAAATTTAGACAAATTCAGATAAGTCAGCCATCAATAAATATATAGAGATAAGCCATATTCACCCATCTTTCAAAATAAAAAAGCTAAAAAGAAGGCAGCCTCTCCAGCAGCAAATACCAAGATAAACAAGAATTAATATAAGATATTCAAGCAGAAAACAATCCCCTAATCCAGGAACTACCAAGCATGTTGTGAATGAATAATGCCAATAAAGTATATTGAGCTTGAAGTCAAGTGCAAGGGTTCTGGCCCTGCACTTCTGACTGGCTGTTAATGGCAGGATTGGATTGGTCCATTCAGAAGCATCTGATTGGCCATTAACAGGCCATTCCTATTGGTTAACAGAGCTAGCGCTCCAGGTTTGCTATTGGTTGAACAGTTAATAAGTTGCCTATATAAGGAAGGCTATAGCAGCCCTCCAGTTGAGCTGTCACAATATGTAAATAAAGAGTTTGAAGTTCACTGTTTCTACCAGCTCGTCTCCATCATTCGCACCCATGCTCCAGACTTAACACTGGTGACGAAGGTGGGATTGGATGACATCAGAGCCAACTAAGCACGTGGCTGAAGCGCACAATGGCGGAACCATGTCCGATGGCGTAGTACCACCCGCTACGTTCGATCCAGCTCAAGAGGACTGGGACTCCTACATGGATCATTTTCAAATGTTTTTGGAAATGAATAATCTGAAGGATGCCACACCCGGGAAGAAACGGGTGGTATTCCTAACGCACTGTGGCCCGGCGGTTTTCAAAATGGCTAAGGCATTAGCAAATCCAGCAGAAGCAAAGGCCATGGACTGGGACATCCTCGAACCGCTACTAAGGGCCCACTATGCACCAACCATTCCAATGCTCGTAAGACGACACGAGTTCTATCAAAGAAATCAGCGGAAAGGAGAAAGCTTCGCCGATTTCATTGCAGTCCTCCGGAACTTGGGAGGCCTTTGCGATTTCACCAACCTAGAAGAGGCCTTGAGAGACCGAGTAGTCCTCGGGCTAGACGCGCTAAACGTACAGAGCAAAATAATGGCAAAAGGCGACATCACCCTTAAAGATGCCATAGCTGAAGCTACTGCAGCGGAGGCGACCAAGAAGTCGGCTGCCCAGCTACGCCGAAATCGCACTCCAGCACACCCACCAGCCAGCGAAATTTCACCTAACGCAGAAGGGCAGCTACCAACGGCCCACCATGAGGACCTCTCTTCATTGTCAGACAGCAACGAAGAAGAGGTCCATTGCCTGCGGTCCGATCGGGAATGATGCCCAAAGTCCCAGCAACCGTGCGCTGGCTGCGGGGCCAACCATTACCGCTCCAATTGCAAATTCTGCGATGCGCTCTGCCACGAGTGCGGGAAACGAGGCCACATCGGACGGGTCTGCAAAAGCCTCCTCGGACCCTGCCAGACCTCAAAAGGAACCAATCTCCGCCAATCGACAGGGAATCGCCCTGTAAGGCGAGAACCAATAAACCACTCCTACAGAAACCGACCCGTGAATCGTCTAGCGAGACGGGAAGAGGCCCACCAAACACTCACTATTGGCCATGCCTCTTCACTAGATGCTAAGAAAATTCGGGTCAACGTGAACATTGAAAATCGGCCTTGCCAAATGGAAGTTGACTCGGGATCGTCTCTTTCAATGGTCTCATGGAAGACCCTCAAGCAACTCATCCCCACTATCCAGCGCCAAGACCTACAATTCCAACGGCTCGTGTTAAAGGACTACCAGGGGAACCGAATTCCAGTCGCAGGATCCAGTCGAGTCCGGGTTGCATTAAAGAACCACATGGCGTACTTACCCCTGACGGTGATCGATAAGGACCGGCCTAGTCTGTTAGGCCTGCAATGGTCGGCATTGAAGTGGCTGGCATGAACCGAATCGGAGGCAGTGACTGGGAGGAAGACCTCGCCCACGAATTCAGGGATGTCTTTGAGGAAAAGCTAGGCGAGTACAAGGGGACCCCGATATCCTTTAGCCTTAATCCAAAGATAGCTCCCATCCGCCTTAAGCCTCGTCGAGTTCGGTTCGTTCTAAAGCCAAAAATCGACGAGCAGCTTGATAAGTTGATTGCCCAGGGAGTGTTAAAGCCAACTGACCACTCCCCATGGGAAACGCCAATTGTGACACCAATTAAGCCGGACGGCTCCATTAGAATTTGTGGGGACCACCGAGCCACCCTAAACCATACCCTGCAACAGAACCCATATCCGGTGCCGGTGGTACAACACCTCCTCCATTCCCTGGGGGGTGGAAAAGTCTTCGCTAAACTAGACTTAGCTCAGGCTTATCAGCAACTGCCGGTTGACAAAAAAACGGCACAGGCACAGACTATCGTAACACACCGAGGTGCTTTCAACTGTACGCGGCTTCAATTCGGAGTCAGTGTGGCCCCGGGGATCTTTCAGAGCCTAATGGAGAGACTGTTGCAAGGGATCAAGGGCATTGTCCCCTATTTTGACAATGTGCTCATTGCCGCCCCCACTCCAAAAATCTTACAGGAGCATTTAAGACTGGTATTACAAAAATTCCAGGAAGCAGGCTTGAAAGTCAAAAGAAATAAGTGCAAACTATGTACCGATTGTGTTGAATTTTTAGGGTATTTAATTGACAGTCAGGGTATTCACCCTACCGATAGCAAATTGAGAGCAATAAAAAACACTCCCAGACCCCAGAACAAGACCGACCTCCAGGCGTTCTTAGGCCTCATCAATTTTATAATGTATTCTTGCCACACAAGGCGACTGTCGCTGAACCGTTACATCATCTATTAGATAAAAAATTGATTTGGGTATGGGGTCACATAGAAGAGTAGGCATTCCGTAATGTGAAAAAACTACTGACTTCGGACGCCGTACTAATGCAGTACAATGAGACCTTGCCAATAAACATTACATGTGATGCATCGCTGTTTGGAGTGGGTGCCATTTTGAGCCATGTGTTAGCTAACGGTAATGAAGCCCCTGTTGCTTACTTCTCAAAGACGCTCTCGAAAACTGAGTGAAATTACAGCCAGATCGATAAAGAAGCCCTGGAGATCATAACAGCTGTTAAAAGATTTCATGAGTACGTGTACGGCCGGGTTTTTACCATTGTAACTGACCACAAACCATTGCTGGGGATCATCGCTGGGGACAAGCCAACTCCCTACATACTTTCTCCCAGAATGACCCGCTGGTTAGAATTCTTGGCTGCCTACAATTATTGGCTACAATATCGTCCCGGTAAAGCCATTCCCCACGCCAACGCGCTATCAACTATCAATGATCCTTCACCAACGGTGACAGCATTGCAGATCGAGACACTCCACATGCCGCCATTAACGGTCCATGACATCGCGAGAGAAACAAAACGCGACCCCATCTTAGCACGAGTCCTCACATGGGTGGAACGCGGATGGCCATTGGACCAAGTACCAGACGACTTTGCACCATTCAAAAGTCGTCAAACAGAATTGTTCTCGCAGAGGGCTGTATCATCTGGGGCGATAGAGTTTTTATCCCAGAATGACTCCAACAGACATTGCTAAGAACCTTGCACGATGGCCACTGTGGCATCGTGCGCATGAAGGGCCTCGCACGAAGCTACGCATGGTGGCCAGGCATCGACAGACAAATCGAATCGTGGGTTAAAACTTGCAGGAGATGCCAAGAAGTAAGCAACGCTCCACCAAAGGCAACCCCAACTGAATGGGAGAGGCCGTGGGGACCCTGGTCCCGCATCCATCTGGACTTTGCCGGGCCGACCAAAGGCCACACGTTTTTGCTAACTGTCGACACCTACTCGAATTGGCTCGGGATTCACCGAATGAGCAACACGACCACCAACGCGGTTATCAAAAGACTGGAAAGACTGTTTGCAACCCACGGATTACCAGACATTCTGGTATCTGACAACAGACCCCAGTGTTCCGCGCTGTCTTTTGAGCAGTACCTGGCTGACCGTGGTATCTGACATGCGCTCACTTCACCTGCACACCCTGCTGCCAATGGTAGGGCTGAGCGCGTGGTACAATTCATCAAAAAGACTCTTCAAAAGATTGACTACGACAACATCGACGAGAAAATCAACTGGATCCTTTTCCTACAACACATCACACCTCACAGCATCACCAACAAAACTCCCGCCGAGCTGCTAATGGGATGAAAGCTCCACTCCCACCTCGATCAGCTACACCCAGCCTACGAACCGGAAAAACCACTCGAATCCAGCGGCCGATGCCATACCTTCCAGGTAGGCAATTTAGTATTCGCTAAAAACTTATTGGGCAATCCGCTTTGGGTAGAAGCGATCATAATCCACGTAACCGGCCCAAGATCATACCTCATTCAGTGCCCTGATGACAGACTTTGGAAGCCCCACATAGATCAACTACGATCGCGGCTACTGTCGCGCACTTCCGAACTCCCTTATGACCAAACTGAGGGGGGGAGATACAGAGGAAAACGAATTGCAATTTGAGGGAAACCTTTTTGAAGAAACTGATAATGGGACTGAAACGCAGGTACAGGAACCAGGGACCGGAGTGAGTTCACCTCAGGGAGTGGCCAGTGATATTGGTGATGACAGGAATGTGAACTCGGAACCAGAGGCACCCCTACCGATAAATAATGATCTACCTCAGCAGAAGTGCAGCCAACCGCCAGGCACTTTGCGAAAATCGAAAAGACCAACAAAACAGCCATCCTACCAGAAGGACTATGTAACCGCGCCCCGTGGGCAGAAGCCGGGGGAAAGGGGTGTTGTGAATGAATAATACCAATAAAGTATATTGAGCTTGAAGTCAAGTGCAAGGGTTCTGGCCAGGATCGTTAATGGCAGGATCAGATTGGTCCGTTCAGGAGCATCTGATTGGCTATTAACAGGCCATTCTTATTGGTTAACGGAGCTAGCGCTCCAGGTTTGCTATTGGTTGAACAGTTAATAAGTTGCCTATATAAGGAAGGCTATAGCAGCCCTCCACTTGAGCTGTCACAATATGTAAATAAAGAGTTTGAAGTTCACTGTTTCTACCGGCTTGTCTCCATCATTCGCACCCATGCTCCAGACTTAACAAAGCAGAAAACCAAACTTCCACAAACACTGACAGAGCAAGCTATTGTATATAAATAGGGAGCAAACCCTACCTGCCTTGCATCAATGATGTTACCAAGTTGGGTAATGAACCATCAGTAAGTAAATAAGCAAAATCAGCATCAAGGATGACACAGTTTGCTGAATCTGCTATGTTTCTTGCCTTTTTAAATTTGTAACATGTCCAAAGTCAATCTGGAGTCAGACAGTCCTAGAAATGTGCTAAATAAATAAATGCCTGCCTAGTGGATTAGAAGCAGGAATGATTGCAGAGCTAGAGAAAGTGAGAAACAGAATGTAAACTCAGCAGTGCAAAACACATGGTCAGTCACTGCAGAGGTTGACAACAAACACTGATGAGCTTGTTCGAGAAGAATATTTGCCCAGTGCATTTAAGATGCTTAAGTTGTAGTGAACAGAGACTTCCAAAAACAACTCTCTAAAGGAAGTGAGTTGAAGTGAACATGTATAACAAGTGGTGAGCTCTTAGTTCTCAGCATAAGCCTCTCTGATGTAAGAAAGAGAAGAGACAACAATGAATGTTGCAATGTTGCTTGAAATTATTTTCAACCTTAATACTTTTCTAATCTTTATATAATGGAAGCCTTTTGAATAACAGGGATAGTGAATCTCTTACTCTTCACAACCCAGGCTTTACTTGATTTCTCATGAAGAAAATGAGTATTGTTATCAAACTCTTCACAATCAGGTGAAAGTATGCTCAACACTGGAAGAGCTGGAAGAGTCTATCTAGCAATCTTGGAAAACTCAGTTCTCAGTCCTAGGAGCACTTCTGCTTTAACAAATTCAAACCCACCATTTGGAGTGTAGTGCGGATTGGTTTTTATTCCAAGTTAAGGGCACTTTTTATGGTTGCTATTTTTATGTGTTTTTAGTCTACTTTTCGTTCTGAGTCAACCACCCAGAGTCATCTGCAAATGGCAGCCTTAGAAACTGACTACATAAATAAGGCAGGGGTTATCCAGGTGTCAAGTTAGAGCACTGAAACAAATACTTGAGCTAAATC
Organism: Hydrophis major; assembly: GCA_033807585.1. NCBI lineage: Eukaryota > Metazoa > Chordata > Lepidosauria > Squamata > Elapidae > Hydrophis > Hydrophis major. Next base: position 171,010,393 of record CM066330.1, read on the forward strand.
ATATGGTAGCACATTGACTGTTGTTCTAATTTAGAAGTGAGGAACCCTTTAGCCATTCATAACTATTGGCCATGCTGATACAAGCTATTGGTAATTGATCTACTAACATTTGGACGCAACTTGTTCATCCCCAATTTAACATAGAAACAAAGGCAACCGGTATATTATTGTGAATTAGGCATGACACTATTTGCAATATAAACATCTTTGCTAAGCAGCAGAAAAGAATGTCATTTTTTTTTAAAAAAAAAGCAAATGCAGGAGAGGAAGCATCAGTAGTCAAAAATAAATGGACAAATTATTCTGTCCATTCAGGGGATCATGGCCGGTAGAAATAGAGAGGTTTTTAGTGTTCCTAACAAAGGACTTGTTATCCAAACCATCAGAATAATTGATGTCCCGGCACATTGTGAAGCATCTCCCCCTATTTGTTCTGACCATAAAAGAGAAAGTATTTGATTTCCATTTGTGACAATAGTTGAAAGCATCAACTGACTCTGTTGATATGAAGAATATCCATCTGGCAGCAGAGCACGCATATTATTCTTTTCCATTGGAAACGCCCAATGTATTCTCCAATACCTTCTGTAGAGAAGTTGGAAGACTCTTTTGGACACATTTAAAGAGCTTGGAAAATACAAAGATTAAAATACAGAATCCTACTGGGTGAAAAGCTAGTAATTTACACTTTCTTGGATGTTTTTCTTGGATGAATTTGTAACTGGCTGACAAACCGTACTCAACAAGTAGTCCTTGATGGTACTACATCTACATGGAGGGAAGTAAGTAATGGAATACCACAAGGCTCTGTCCTAAACCCAGATGATTTAGATGATGAAATAGAAAGAGAACTTTTCAAATTTGGGGATAATACTAAACTGGTAGGAAGCCTTAGTAAGACCATACTTAGAGTACTGCATCCAGTTTTGGTCACCACACTATAAAAAAGACATTGAGACTCTAGAAAGAGTGTAGAGAAGAGCAACCAAGATGATTAGAGGACTGGAGGCTAAAACATACAATGAACAGTTGCATGAACTAGGCATGGCTAGTCTAGTGAAGAGAAAGACCAGGGGAGACATGATAGCAGTGCTCCAATAATTGAGGAGCTGCCAAAGAGAGGAGGGGGTCAAGCTATTTTCCAAAGCACCTGAAGGCCAGACAAGGAATAATGGATGGAAACTGAAGAAGGAGAAATTCAACCTGGAAATAAGGAGGGCCAGGGGTTGGACTAGATGACCTACAAGGTCCCTTCCAACTCTGTTAATCTGTTAGCTGGTTGATTAGTTTGGTGTAATACTTAAGGAATCAGGCTACAAACTAGGAGACCATGACTTCTAGGCCTGCCTTAGGCACAAAGCCAGCAGGGTGACCTTGGCCCAGTCACTTTCTCTCATCTCTGGAGGCAATGGCTAAATACTTATTAGAAGATCTTGCCAAGAAACAACAGAATTGGATATGATTGAACAGAAAAAAATAGATATAACTAATACATAACACTTCCTACTTTTATTTAATTCCAAAGAATTGTAAATAGTGTTCCACTGTACTAGAAAAAAATTGGTATATCAAACTTAAATAGTCTAGATTTATATATTTACACATTAGGTTGAGTTATTTTTCATTATAGCTTGTTAAACAACTCATAGTGGCTTATAGCCTCCTATCCTGCTTGCTGATACATAAACATTTATTTCCAATTGTTTTGAGGAACATAACATTTCATCCAACCCTCCTAGAACCATTCAGTGAACCAGATGTTAAATTAACATCTGGTTTACCCAACCGGTAGCAGCCCACCCCTGGTTTTCCCACTGGTAAGTGATGCTTGGAGAAAAAGTTAGGCAGTGATTCTTCAATCAATCCCCTGTAAGTAGCCCAGTTAAATTGTATGAGAATAGTAAAACTACCCTATAAGTAAGAGCAGCAACAGTATCCAGACTGATTGCTGAGGTGTGATGAAGAAAGTGAATTATTTTGAAATACTTTCCTTCTATCTCAAGGAAAGCATATTGGAATGACCATATTGGATTGGCCAGTGGGATGGCTTTGCTTTAGTCACTCCCTCTTAGGACAATTCACCTCACAGGGTTGTTGTTCTAGGAAAAATAGAAGGATGTTATGTTGGATATGTTTGCTGCCTTAAGTTATTTGTAAAAGTAATAAACACAGGGAAAAATAACAAACAAATAAAAAATAAAATAAAATAATCCCTATGTTCTAGTCTATGGTTTACACATGTTCATATATCATGCTAAGCTTAAAAAAAACACTAAAAAGCATAACCTAATGTGGAAATCTAAGTTTTATATCTACTTTATGCAGAACTATATAAAATTATTAAATAGAACAGAACAGAACAGAACAGAACAGAACAGAACAGAACAGAATAGAATAGAATAGAATAGAATAGAATAGAATAGAATTCTTTATTGGCCAAGTGTGATTGGAATTTGTCTTTGGTGTATATGCTCTCAGTATACATAAAGGAAAAAAAATAAAAAATACATTCATCAAGAATCATAGTCATAAGTTACTGATAAGCAATCAAATCATACTAGGAAACAAAAAATATAAATTGTAAAGATACAAGCAACACGGTTATGGTCATAAGTGGAAAAAGATAAGTACTAGGAAGGAAGAGAGGAATAATAGTAATACAATCTTAGTAAATAAGTTGACAGTATTGTGGGAATTAGTTATTCAGCAAAGTGATGGCATTCAGGGGGAAACTGTCCTTGTGTCTAGTTGTTCTGGTGTGCAGTGCCCTGTAGTGTCGTTTTGAGGGTAGAAGTTGAAACAATTTGTGTCCAGGATGTGAGAGGTCTGTAAATATTTTCACAGCCCTCTTTTCAACTCATGCAGTATATAGGTCCTCAATGGAAGGCAGGTTGGTAGCAATTGTTTTTTCTGCACTTCTAATTATCTGTTGAAGTCTGTGTTTGTCTTGTTTGGTTGCAGAGCCAAACCAGACCGTTATAGAGGTGCAGATGACAGACTCAATAATTCCTCTGTAGAATTACAAGATACACATAGAAATTACATAGAAAAACTAAGTTTTCAGATCTCTTTCAGATCTTTACTAAATAGAACTGCTTGCTTCCAATGATACTTTGGGAAAGAAAGAAATAGGAAATATTATAAAGATTGAGGATTGATTTTAAATCTATTATTTCTCTCTTAAAAGCTACCAAGGCTAGCAAATGCAAATAAAATCATGTAAACTAAATTGAAAAGAAAGGTAGGTTAAATTTAAACTGCCATCTCTTTATTTTATAAATTCTCCAGAGCATTTTCTGCAAGTTTTTCCTTTAAATCTGCACAGAAATAGTGTATGAATCTTTGTCACAATGTTGGCACAGTTCATTTTGTTCTGTTACTCTTTGTACACCATTAGAAGTTTATTTAAATTTTCTTCATCCTTGAAGGAAGTTCTGTATATCTTTAGCAGCTGTTTCTCTGGAGACAATTTCAAATACTGCCTTACATGTTAAATCTGCCTATATTAAGAGGATTTTCAAAATTTTTATCAGATTTCTAGATTCCCTCAAAACATCATTTGACTCTTTAGCAACATTTGTAAAGTTCAGCAGCTTGTTAAGATAAACTATTTATGCTACAATAGATTCTCACCTCTTTCTATTTGCACTTATCAAACCTGAAATGCCCTGAAATCAATATAATAATGCTTTTGTGCCAAATGTTTCTGCATTATTTTTACTAATTCTGCAAAGCTGAACTATGAAGGCTTTTATGAAGCAATTATCCTTTGCCATCTATAACACTCAGTAAAACAGATACATTCTTTAAAAAAGAAGTCACCATTACATTTGCCTCAAAAATCATTCAATTTTGTCTTTATACAATGTTTGCTTAGCGGTAACAATATCAAACATGTTAGACCACACAATATAGGCAGTAAGACAGGCCGCATCCTAAAGTTTCCTTTCCCTCCCCTTTGTCTTTATTCTCCATGAATGATTCAATATTGCTGTTTATTTGCTTGTTTTACTGTCCTTTGTTTTATTTTACTTATTCAATTTTGGGGCCATCTGAGTGTGCCAATACAACTATAATCCAATATACTACAAGCAGGGCACATACAGGATTCTCAGGAGTGACCACACCACTGAATCCATCATGTTGGAACTTGCTGTGTTTGACAACCTATAGTAGCAGAGAGCAACTCACCTCTGTTAAGGCTTTCAGACAGAGGTGGTATTCAGCAGGTTCTGATCAGTTCTAGAGAACCAGTAGTGAAAATTTTAAGTAGTGTGGAGAACTGATAGCAGAAATTTTGAGTAGTTCGTAATACCACCTCTGACTGGCCCCACCCCCGTCTGTTCTCTACCTCCCAAGTCCCATCTGATCGGCTGGGTCTTCTTTTGTTGCCCTGCACAGGAGAACGGAACTGGAAAGCAGGTTAGTGGTGTGGGGAGAGAATGGGAATTTTGCAGTATCACTCCCCTGGAGTGGGGTGGGAATGGAGATTTTTAAGTATCCTTCCCCTGCCACACTCACCAAGGCATGCTCACAGAAGCAGTAGTAAAAATAATTGAATCCCACCACTACTTTCAGACAGTGAGCAGATGTACTGCATTCTTCCTCATTCTCTCCATTGTGTAATTGGTTTATTCACAACTTAGTTTCATCTCATGTTTATTACAATGCACTGCACATGATTTGACTTTGAAAAGTGCTTAGAAGCTCAAAATTCTACAAAAAGTAGTAGCTAGGTTACTAATCAACACATTAATATATTTTATTATGTTAAAAGAAATGCACATTGGCTATCAGTTGTAAATAGCTTAGGGCCTGCCTATCAAAAATGTTGTTTGTAATGATTTTCCAGTTCCGCGTGGCTTTGGGTCAGCAGGAATTCGCAACCGTCCTGCTGTGCTTGCCGCCAAGGTGCCCCCGATCCAAATGGATCCAGGGGATATGGCCGCCCTGTAGAGGCAGCCGAAGAGAGAGGGGAGCCGGACAGGGGGTTGGGGGTGTCGCAGACCCCTTCCTCATCTGGAAAAACCCCTTTTTCCTGAGGTGGTAGAGCGGCGGTCAGTAATGGCCGCCATGAAGAAGCCTGCAACCGGGTAAGATTGTGCTGGAGGAAGCAGGAAAAGTGAAAGTGCTGGCTGAGCCAGGTCAATCAACATCTCTCAAACTCTCTGGAACTGAATTGTTTGAATTGCTGGAGGATACATTGTATCCCTAAGAAGATCGGAAAGCGGCAGAGAAAGCTGTTAAAGGGAAACTTTTTTTTTTCTACACTCTCCCACCAAATAGAAACAGCAGATGAAGATTTGAAATTTATTTGGGCATTGAAGGTGAATTATTTTGAAAGTTAAAGCCAAGAGACAAAAGACTCTTTGGATATTGGACTTAATAATTTAAGAAATCGGAAAACCCTTATTGGAGGTATGGATTTCTGATCATTTAAAAATTGTTGTTGCAAGTGGGAAGGGAGAGGAAAAAAATTGGAGCAGAAGTTGAAAAAGGAGGAGATTGCCTAGAATTCTAAAGAAAGATATATGGTAATTGGACCTCTTTGATTAAACAGTAACCCCAGAAAGAGAAGTAGAAGAAGGAAAAAAAAGCATTAACTTTTGGAATCTTTTTTGAATTGTTCTTGATTAAAAATACTTGGGTGGTTGTTTTGGGAAAAGTTTCTCTTTTTATGATGGCATCGCTTGTGGATGAATTAAAAACTGAATATCAAAAATATAAAAAGAAAGAACAAGATGGAAAAGATACTTTGGGCACTTTATTTCAATTTTTAGAAATGGCGTTGTGCACTTATGAAAAGTTGACTACGCAGCAGAACGACTGGGACAAAGAAGAAGAGGAAGAAGAAACCATCTTTGATGAACAATGGGTTTTTTCTGGGGAGGAGGAGAAAGAGGATAAGAAAAAGGGGATTTTAAAGTTTGAAAAAACAACCAAAAAAGAGAAAAATGAGATGAAAGATGGATGCAAGGTTAGAAAACAACGGAAAGGGAGTAAGAAAAGGGAGGAGGAGAGACAAAGGGGTAAAAAGGGCAAGGAGAAGAATAAGCAAGAGAGAAAGGGGGGGAGGAGAAGCCTTAATGGTGGGAAGCAAGATTTAAAGAAAAAAAAGTTTATTGAGAGACAATGGGTGAATCTAATTGAAAAAAAAAGGGATTCTAGAAGGTACATAAGATTGGGTCTTTATATATGTATTTAGAGTAAAATGTTTAAGATATAAATGAGTATTAATATATACGATTAGTTTTTTTTTTAATGATATGGATAGTGCTTATATAGGATTTCATTTAGTTATTGCTGGGTTTTTACCTTCTTTATAAAATTTATTGTGTAATTTTAGAATGTACTAAACAGAATCCCAAGATAAATTAAGTGTTATATGAAGTAATTTTAAGTTAGGACAATGAGTTCAAGGCGTCACTTCAATCAGTGTATAGGAGAAGTATATTAAAAGAAAAAAGATGAATGGATAGTTGGAAATAGAACAGACAAAGAATGATATTGAAAATGATAATAAGATATGGAAGGATATATAAAGTGAATATGATATTTGAATTTGTGTCTGTGTGAAGAGTTTCAACCCGGGATCAAGCATTCTTCAGAAAAGATATTTTAGATTTTGTTTTGTTTTTTTCTATGTTCTGTGTTTTGTATGTTTATGAAAGGCAATAAAATTTTAATAAGCAAGAAATATAATTTGGATAACTAGAATGAAAAGGAGAAGTCTGGATAAGATATGAAGTTAAATAGATAATGTAAATATTGATATTACAATTTGGAATTATTTTGTATGTTCTATTGGCCTTCTTCTTTAATTTTTTTTTTTTTTTTAGAAAAGAATTTTCAAATTGTTATGCCTGGATTATTTGTGTATTGTTTTTGTAAAATTAATAAAATTTGTTATAATAAAAAAAATGTTGTTTGTAATGTTCGGAATTCTAATTATTATGATGTGTAGGAGAGGTCTTTCAAAAGCCTTATTTGTTATCAAATCCATTTTTAAGAGATAAGAAGTCCTAAGTTATGCAATGCATGGGGTAGAACATTGCACTTATTTATCAAATTTATATACACTGCTCAAAAAAATAAAGGGAACATAAAAATAAGACATCCTAGATCTGAATGAATGAAATATTCTTATTAACTACTTTGTTCATTACATAGTTGAATCTGCTGACAACAAAATCACCCAAAAATTATCAATGGAAATCAAATTTAGCAACCCACGGAGGTCTGAATTTGGAGTTACACTCAAAATTAAAGTGGAAAAAAACACTACAGGCTGATCCAACTTTGATGTAATGTCTTTAAAACAAGTCAAAATGAGGCTCAGTAGTGTGTATGGCCTCCACGTGCCTGTATGACATCCCTACAATGCCTGGGCATGCTCCTGATGAGGTGGCGGGGGGTCTCCTGAGGGATCTCCTCCCACACCTGGACTAAAGCATCCCCCAACTCCTGGACAGTCTGTGGTGCAACATGGCATTGATGGATGGAGCGAGACATGATGTCCCAGATGTGCTCAATTGGATTCAGGTCTGGGGAATGTGCAGGCCAGTCCGTAGCATCAATGCCTTTGTCCTGCAGAAACTGCTGACACACTCCAGCACATGAAGTCTAACATTGTCATGCATTAGGAGGAACCCAGGGCCAACCGCACCAGCATATGGTCTCACAAGGGGTCTGAGGATCTCATCTCAGTACCTAATTGCAATCAGGCTACCTCTGGTGAGCACATGGAGAGCTTTGTGGACCCCTAAAGAAATGTCACCCCACACCATTACTGACCCACTGCCAAATCGGTCATGCTGGAGGATGTTGCAGGCAGCAGAATGTTCTCCACAGAGTCTCCAGACCCTGTCACGTCTGTCACATGTGCTCAGTGTGAACCTGCTTTCATCTGTGAAGAGCACAGGGTACCAGTGGCAAATTTGCCAATCTTGGTGTTCTCTGGCAAATGCCAAATGTCCTGCACGGTGTTGGGCTGTAAGCACAACCCCCACCTGTGGATGTCAGGCCCTCATACCACCCTCATGGAGTCTGTTTCTGACCGTTTGAGCAGCCACATGCACATTTGTGGCTTGCTGGAGGTCATTTTGCAGGGCTCTGGCAGTGCTCCTCCTGTTCCTCCTTGCACAAAGGCGGAGGTAGTGGTCCTGATTCTGGTTTGTTGCCCTCCTAGGGCCTCCTCCACATCTCCTGATGTACTGGCCTGTCTCCTAGTAGCGCCTCCATGCTCTGGACACTACGCTGACAGGCACAGCAAACCTTCTTGCCACAGCTCTCATTGTTGTGCCATCCTGGATGAGCTACACTACCTGAACCATTTGTATGGGTTGTAGACTCCGTCTCATGCTACCACAAGAGTGAAAGCCAGCATTCAAAAGTGACCAAACCATCAGCCAAAAAGCATAGGAAGTGAGAAGTGGTCTGTGGTCACCACCTGCAGAACCACTCCTTTACTGGGGATGTCCTGGTAACTGCCTATGCTTTCTACCTGTTGCCTATTCCATCTGCACAACAACATGTGAAATTGATTGCCAATCAGTGTTGCTATCTAAGTGGACAGTTTGATTTCACAGAAGTGTGATTGACTTGGAGTTACATTGTATTGTTTAAGTGTTCCCTTTGTAAGAAGTAGAGTAATATGAATCCATTTTGTACACATGTGTATTTCAAAAGCAGCATCAGGACTTTTCCAGAGGAAATAGCCAAACCATTAACTGTCAGTTAGTAGCCTGGAAAGTACTGATAAGCAATGGGTGTTCCCATAAGGATGAAGTCTGATAACGTTTGTAAGCCAAGCCCTTGTATAATGGGGCGGGAAATGGGGTATAAGTATGTTGGACAAACTATGCTCAAGGTTCCATCCTGCTGCCTTGGATGCGAACCCACTTCTGCAGAATTGAATAAAGCAGCTCGCGCTTGAAGATCCGTGTCGTGTCATGCGTTTCGTGTGAATCAGAATCTCACACCTTTATTTTTTTGAGCAGCGTAGTATATTTATATACCTTATTTCTAATCTTCCTACCATTGGTGGGATGTAAGATTTTTGCTATGTCTTTATTTGTTATGTTGTTATGGCTTACATCTTTGATTTTGTCTTTTTGTAGTCTATATTTAAGTTGCTATTAATCACCTTAAGTATTGTAGAAATAGAACTTGAAACATAAATCAAATAAATGTTTTAGAAATAGAAAAATTATTTAAAAAATTGTTAGTGGTTTTTGGAGGAGAAAAAGAATGTAAGCAATACATTTAATAGTTCTACAAAGTTCTGTAAAATTAGAGCCTGTCTTCAAAAAGAAAAAAATAAAATCCTTGTCTTGCCTGCTCATGAGGCCCACTGCAAGCTTTCTTTATTGTTTTTTTAATATATTGTTAAAGTGTGGCCCTCCTGACAAAATATCAGCCTCACAAGATAGACCGCTTAAGAACCGTCAGCCTATAAACAACACTTAATAATCAAGGAATTGGATTTATAAGAGAGTATGAAACATGTTTTTATGAGATTATAAGAAGTCAGGATTTAATTAAGGAAAGACATTCTTAAGAATATTTGTGGTTTAGGGAAGTTTTTTTCTTATTAAATATCATCTTGCATTGCAATAGCTTACAAATAAAACCACTTGAGACTCATTTTTTTTCCTAGCATGTTTCTAGATTACTACAATATGCAAAATTTAAAAGACTTACTATATCTCTGACATTTCAGGAAAGAAAATGAGTTTCTCACTAATGATACTCCATTTATTTGGCATCAATAAGCTTCAGTTTAATAAATCTTAGTATTATGTTTGGGGATAATATTTGTTTTTGCTATAGAAAAGGAAAGGCAATGCTACAATAACCATGCAAGGCTATAACTAAATAGCTACTTCTGAAGGTGCACGTTGTAGAACATACTCATATCTGTGTTAATTTTTTTAAAAAAGCTATCCAAGGACCTTCTCCACCATCTTGGTAATTCCACCGTGTCATGACACTTGGAAGTTATTGTTTGTTTAATTTATAAGAGTCTTTGCGGTATCTGCTATCCCGCATCAGATGGGCGGCTCATGATAGGGAGCGAAGGAGAGAGAAACGACAGGAGGCGAAGTTCCTCGGGATGAGCGTGCCCCAAATGTCTTGGCACACGCTCTTTTATTGTGCTTTTTTACAAGAAAATGATTTAATCAAAGCTCAAGTCAAATAAGATAATTCCATCAGGATGTGCATGTTTACAAAGCTGCATACCAGACAGATCATTTACAATGTGGATAAGCTTATTAACAACCATCTAGCTCCTTGTCCCTTGTACGTGCCTTGCAAAGGTCACTGAAGAGACAGAAGTTAATGATTACACATGAATGATACATAGTTGCAAACACATGAATGATACATAGTTGCAATGATACATAGTTACAACATCTCCTCTGTTTTTATTATTTATGACAAGTCTTCTTCCTCATCCGAGAAGACAGGAATCATTTTTATAGGATGTTCGCCGTCCCCGTCATCTGGGCAAGAGTGCGACCCGTCAGCGTCAGGGTTGTCCAAGGAGCAGTAACTCAGCAATGACATTTTTTTCGTCCGGTGTTGAGGATATAACATGAGCTTGCAATAGCACATTAACATCAGCAGTTATGGAGGATAATTGATTTTTTTAAAAAAGTTGCAATATTCTATTAAAATAACAAGGTCCACAATATAATGATTATTAATGATCCTGCCAATGCAGTTAAAAAAGGTTGTAAACCATGGCGAAATAGAAAACAAGCCCCCCTGCTATCGGCATAAAAACAACATTCTTCTTTAAGCGTAGCACACAATCCCCCTTGTTTTAAAAAATAACAGATCTAAATCTTTATGATTTTGCAAAAGGAGGTATTCCATGGGTACCTGTAGGGATATAAAATCATCAGAGTTATACACATAAGCCATACTTGAATGCAAAAATGATTTGGATTTAACAATTTCATCCCCGTGGACACATGCCGTGAGACCGGTGGAACAAGTCCAAACAAAATTATTGCCAGGGATAAAATACATTCCTTTCAGGCGTGATGTTCAAGTTCCTCCTGAAGTGGTGTAGATTGCAGAATATCCCCTGGTTGTGTGGGTGCGTCTGCCAAATCGAATTGAAGTGGTGGGTAGAAGTCTTCTATGTGAGAAAAATTGGTTGTAGAACTTAAACGAATGTCTTGAAAGTCAGTTATAGTCCAAGTAATATTATATCTTCTATGAGGCTTCTGCGGATCGTCATGGACAGTTCTTTTGAAGCGTTGTTTGTTGACAGGATCAGAGTTCGGGTATATAAAAACATCACAAGCAGGAGAGAGGGCTATGGACAAGTTAGTTGTAGAACATTTACGAGATGAGGAGGGAATGCAATTAGTAGAAAAAGGATAATAATTACAATAATGACAATAAAGATTAATTTGGTAATTCATCAAGGATGTTAGTTGGAGTGGGGGAACCCATAATACAATAGAAGGACATCTAGGTCCCCCTATGTTTAGATTGAATAGAGGAAAAGATTTTAAGGTTCCTTTCCATAGGAAGAGTAAAGAAGGAACAAAAGAGTGAGTGGTAGAGTGAAATGGTTTTAACACGAATAGTCTTTTGACAGGAAGCATAGGTTTTGTTGAAGTAAGGTAGAAATTGCAAAGAAGATATAGGCAAGAATATCAGGAAGAGTTTTAAGATACAGATGTAGCGGAGGAATTCCCATGATAGGGTCTAACCGCCCTACCAGGGATCCAGCAAGTGGTTTTGTCTGGTAGTAAAATCGCAGTGTAGCCTCGTCCCCAAGTGAGAAGCTCAGCGGGATCCTGCCAGGCGGGATCTGGCAATCTGCGATAATATACCAGAGGTCTGTTAGGCGGGGGGAGGGGGAGGAAAAATGACGCGAAGCAGCAGAAGTGGGAGGAATGCCAGTCAGATTAAGAAAGTTTAAAGTGTAAAGACAAATGTTAAGAGAATTTTGCAATGCTGGGAGGTTCGGGGGTTTTTCCCGCAACGAATATCGATCAAGAGCACGTTTCAGAGATAAGTTCGCTCGTTCCACAATAGCCTGCCCCTGGCTGTTGTAGGGAATCCCAAACTTGTGGGTTACATCCCATCTGTTCCAGAAGTCCTGGAAAGCAGAACTTGTATAGGCAGGTCCATTGTCTGTTTTGATTTCTTTTGAACGTCCCAGCGAGGCAAAGGTACGAATTGAATGATTGATGACATGTTTTACAGTTTCTCCCCTTTGAGGAGTAGCCAGAATAAAGCCTGAATATGTATCTATGGAAACGTGCAAATATTTCCAAGGGGCAAAAGGTGGATACTGAGTTACATCCTTTTGCCAAATTTCACAAGCTTTTAATCCTCTAGGATTTACTCCTATGGGAATGGAATGTCCTTGCTTACTACATGTGGGGCATTGTTGAATAATGGCAGCCTGAGTTAGAGCAAATTGAAAAGTTATCATAACTTGGCGGGGGAGATTCAAACACACTCCCTGTTTCTATTTTTAATGGACCATTAAAGCCTCCATAATTTTCCTCCAAGTGACCAAAATGCCAATAGGTGCACGAGGAGGATTATGGAGATGTTCACCAATTTTTTGCCAAGTAGAAATTTTTAAGGACCCTTCCTCTGAATAATTGGGATAATGTTGCCACACATCAGCCAATAATGTAGCAATAGGTTTCATTTTTACAGGCGAGCCCTTTAAATTAGCAGAATATTTAGAAGAAGAAGCGACTAACTCCCTCAATTCCTTCAGATGCTGCGTCTGTTGTTGAGAAGAGTTTCCACCCATACTTACGAAAGTCGAGACCGTCTTTCAGATCCGATGATGTGCAATTCGCTTCAGGCCTGGCGATGCACAGCTCCCATCGAGCTGATAAGATATGGGCGCATCGCAACTTATCCCCCTTAGGGAATCACGTCGGGGTCACCAGAATGCGGTATCTGCTATCCCGCATCAGATGGGCGGCTCATGATAGGGAGCGAAGGAGAGAGAAACGACAGGAGACGAAGTTCCTCGGGATGAGCGCGCCCCGAATGTCTTGGCACACGCTCTTTTATTGTGCTTTTTTACAAGAAAATGATTTAATCAAAGCTCAAGTCAAATAAGATAATTCCATCAGGATGTGCATGTTTACAAAGCTGCATACCAGACAGATCAGTTACAATGTGGATAAGCTTATTAACAACCGTCTAGCTCCTTGTCCCTTGTACGTGCCTTGCAAAGGTCACTGAAGAGACAGAAGTTAATGATTACACATGAATGATACATAGTTGCAAACACATGAATGATACATAGTTGCAATGATACATAGTTACAAGTCTTCCCTCTTCCATAAAAGGGAAGTTGTAGGCAACAAAATATTGCTAAGAGGTTGGGTTTCAAACGTTTCATTGTGTGGACACTTACTGTCTGATAGCCAAGCATCAGTTGGCTGAGACATCTCTGTTCACATATAAGCCAGAAAGCACAATATTCTTCCTAATTATTAGTTCTCTGCAAGTGCTACTCCTCTGGATATAGAAAAGCCCATGCTGTTCTTGTAATTTTGGACAGCTCACTCAAGCTTCAATTGTGTTTCAAATGTGAAATCGCAAAATTTGGGCAGTACAAAGCCTCGGGGTTGGAAGTAACATTTAAGGCACTAATGGCCCAGATGTAAAAAATCCTGGACATGAAGTACAGAAGCAGCCTTAAAAAATAAAAATGTAATATATTGCACTCTTTGGAAATGAAGGAGACTTGGAAAAGCACAGTATTTATAGCAATACAGTCACGTCTTGAATTCTGCATTCTATCAAGTCCCAAGCATCCCCTGAAACAATCAGCAACATTTATAGTTCATAGATTACAGTCTTAGGCTCCATGCATAAACAATTAGTGCTTCTCATTGAGAATCCCCATATTTAGCAAAAAAAGAAAAAACATTCCAGAGGAGAATGTAAATTTCGCTTGTTTTATTATGAAGGAAATACTGAGATGTTTAGAAAAATACCACCGCTGATAGCCTATAAATGTATATCAGATTAAGCAAGAAGAAAATGTGCTTCACTCAATTGCTTTATGTACTTGTTATTCAAGACAATTAAACAATATGTGATGAAAATCCCAGGTGTTCATGACTCTTTAAATATGATTATACATTCAAGCAGATTGCTATGTCATCTTAATAGGATAAGTAATCACTGTATCCTTTGCAAAATGTGATTAGGGACAACTAGGAGAAAAAAGAAAGATCCCAGTTCAGACAGCTGAGTTCCTTTGGACTGCAAGAGAAGTCATAGTGTGGTTTAGCCAAATTATTACTTAGAAGAAAACTAGGCAGTGCTTCTAGATCAGATCAGAAATCTATTTCCACTAGTATGTTTCCCAAAGTGGCTGATCAGGAAACTCCAGTAGGAAGACGTCCTATCCTCTAAAAACACCTCTGGCAACCCAGGCTCCATCCAGATTTGAAGACTTGGATACCTTTACACCTTTAGTGTAAAATAGCTGCAAAACTGAAAGGCCTTCAAACAAATATGTGATGTGGCTACATTAAAAAAGGCATATTTAGCTGTGGGTTTCGTATGTCGATAAAGGATATTTAGAATGTATTGCACGTTGCTCTGTTTTTAAATGTTGCCTTTAGTTCTCTCTCCCTCTCTCTCCCCCTCTCCCTCCCTCTCCCTTAACCCCTCTCCCCCCCCTCTCTCTCTCTCCCTCTCCCTCTCTTGCTCACTCTCACATACACACACACACACACACTGTTGATGTCACTTGAATCACCTAATGCATTTTTCCAAAATGTTAATTTGCTAAAGCAGATGCCAACTAAATGTTAGAAAAAGCTTCCTAAAAGGGCAATTTGATAGAATAACCAATTATCCCATGAAGTGATGGGCTCCCCTTTTGCCGGAGGTGCTTAGGCAGAAGCTAAAAAGCCATCCATCTAGAGCACTTTAATTTAAATTCCTGTAGTGAGCAAGTATGGTTGGGCTTTGTGTTAAATAAACTTGTCAATCCCTTGATTCTAAACATTTGATTGTTGACACATATAGCAGATGTAGCTAGTAAAACACTTAACCTCTTAGGATTGCTAAGCACAAAGACAGCCCAAATAGTATTACAGAGTAGGATACTTGAAATCGCCACTAAGTAGAATTAGTTTGGATTGTTGTTGTTGTTTTACATTATTTGGTCAAACAGATAACAGATAATCAGAGTTGGAAGGGACCTTATAGGTCATCTAGTCCAACCCCCTGCCCAAGCAGGAGACCCTACACCATTTCTGACAGATGGCAGTCCAATCTCTTCTTGAAAGTCTCAAGTGATGGTGCTCCCACAACTTCTGAAGGCAAACTGTTCCATTGGTTGATTGTTCTCACTGTCAGAAAGCTTCTCCTTATTTCCAGGTTAAATCTCTCCTTGTTCAGTTTCCATCCATTATTCCTTGTCTGGTCTTCAGGTGCTTTAGAAAATAGCTTGACCCCTTCCTCTCTGTGGCAGCCCCTCAAATATTGGAAGACCACTATCATGTCAATTTATATCTGACTATTAAATCCACATTTGAATTTAAGTGACTTCACAGAATGATAAATCTGGTCACAGTTTGAGTCTTGTGTATTTGAGAGTCCATTTTTTCCATATGGATAAAAATATTTTAATGAACTATATGTTGATAAGAATTTTAATGTTGATTTTGTAAGCTTAATTTATTTGCATCTGTTTGCATCCAACTGTACCATTCAAAAATTTATTATATTCTGGATGGTATAATTTCAACCCCATGTGCACCATGCGCACAAACAGGGACAAAAGGAACAACAAAGAAACAAGCATTGCAGCATCATGACTCAAGTTCCTTCCTTTGTGTACTTCACAGCATTGCAAGGAAGGACAAAGCAAACAGACATCTCAACACCCAATTCATCATTTTGAGAAAACCAGCAGATTCAGCTGAAGTTCTTTCTTTAACTTGCAGCACAGCAAAGTAGGAAAAAGATTAATGTGCATTAAAAATTGTACCAATTTCAATATACCTAAAAAGATTACAATCAAATATCAGCCAAAAATAATAAAATTCAGTACAAAATATCAATAAAACTAATATATCCCAATAAAAAATAAAAATTGTACAGATTAAACCCCCACTATTTTACTTCATAATAAGTAAACAGGATAGTAAATTTTGTAACTGGCAATTTTATTTCATGGTCTGTGGCAGCCTGTACCAAAGAAATTGAAAAGGAAGCATATAGGCCAGGATAATGTATAAGAATCAACATGAAAAGTGATGAGTATGCATTCCTATAATATTGGCAACTATTGGGACATAGCCAATTGACTGCACTTCTTCAAAGTCATATGGACAAAGCTATGAGGAAAAATAAAGCCTAAAACTATCGAAGATGTGGCATTATATACCATATCAAGAAAATATATTGTTAGATATTCAATGGGGAAAAGTCAGTGATGTCAGACTTCCCCCATTGGTTCATTTTCCAGGCAGGAAAATGAACAGCCGTCAGTGGCTGAAATTGTGGCCAGCAGCCTGTAAAAAGAACAGCAGGCACACCAGGCGGCAGTCTTTTGTTCAGAGCTAAATAAAGAAATCCTTTCCTTCTACCATTGTCCTGCCTCTTCAATCTAGCCCATATCTAATACTGGTGACAAGGACCGCCTCTACAAAATGGCTAGAACCCTAGCTGCTCCCAAAGATGTGGAAACAATGGAATGGAAAGAATTACAGAAGATGTTAGAACATTATGCTCCACTGCATCGTCACTGGCTCACCGACTTGACTTTTACCACAGAGAACAGAAACCAGATGAGACCATAATGATTACCTTACAAACCTACAAGACATTGCTGCAGGCTGTGAGTTTGAAAATGTGGAAATAAATTTAAGAGATAGAATTGTAGTTGGAATGAGGGACCTGAGATTGCAAAGGAAGCTGATAACTAAAAAGAGCATCTCTTTAAAAGAAGTAATAGAGGAAGCCTGAGCAGAAGAAATCTCGGAAAAATCAGTAGCTAAAATTGAGAAATGCAAGAGCACTCACTCAGCATGGGGGATGACCAGCAAATATCAGGGAGAGGGGGAGATTGGAGAACTCTCTGAAGAAGAGGAAGAAGAAATACATAGAGTAAAACTTGATAGAAGATCAGGATCCCAAGGGACGAGCCAGAGACCCCTATGGTGTGCAGGCTGTAAAGGGAACCACCCCCGGGCAGTTTGCAAATTCAGGGATACAATCTGCCGCTGTTGCAAGAGAAGGAGGCATATTGCTGAAGCATGCAGGGCAAATCTGCCAGCCTACCCCAACCAAAGACAAGCAGGGTTCCCTAATCATCCACGTGGCCCACAACAAAGGGGATTCAAATTACAGGAGGGAAGAGAATAGAATGGAGAAGGACAGAGACTATGAACACACAATAGTGGGGCAATCTGATCACCATAAATCAAAGAAATTCAATATCACAGTGTTAATAGGAGAAAAACCTTGTGATATAGAAATTGACTCCAGATCCTACATATCTATGGTGTCCTGGACAACTATAAAAGAAGCAATCCCTGGCATAACTCGACAACAACTAAAACCACAATGTTTAATACTAAAAGATTTTCAAGGGAACAGAATTCCCGTGTTAGAAAGAGGAATTTTTCCAGTAAAATTCAGAAACTTCACCAGTGAATTGCCTTTAACCATCATGGACAAAGAAGTATCAAGCCTTCTCAGAATAGAGCCATAGGAGTGGAGATGACCATCCACACCATGCAAGCAGAGGAGGACAATCAAATGAGAGAGGACCTGCAGACTGAATTCAAGGATGTGTTCGACGGAACCCCAGGCAAATATAAGGGGACCCCTATTTCCCTCAACCTTGATCCAAAAGTTCCCCCGTCAGAATAAAACTAAGGCAAGTCCCTTTCTCCTTGAGACCCAAAGTGGATGAACAATTAAATTAACTCATAGCCCAGGGATTACTAGAGCCAGTTGATCATGCTAAGTGGGACACCCCTATAGTCACTCCAGTTAAGCCAGGTGGGTCAATTAGAATCTGTGCTAATTATAAAATTTCACTTAATATGCATTGCAACAGAGCGCATACCCAGTGCCAATTGTACAACATCTATTGCATTCAATAGGAAAGGGGAAAAATTTTGCCAAATTAGACTTGGCTCAAGCCTATCAGCAGTTACCTGTGGATGAAGAAACAGCAGAAGTTCAGACCATTGTAACACACAGGGGTGCTTTCAAATGCAAAAGACTGCAATTTGGGGGCAGCGTAGCCCCTGAACTATTTCAAAGCTTAATGGAATGCCTACTACAGTGTATTGTGGGGCTGGTACCTTATTTTGATGATGTCCTCGTAGCAGCAGAGGACAAAAAACAACTTAAAAAAAGACTAAGGCTAGTCTTGAGCAGATTTCAAGAAGCTGGCCTTAAACTCAAAAAAGAGAAATGTCACAGAGCAGCACCAAGTGTTGAATTTCTGGGATATCTAATTGATGAGACAGCTATACACCGCACCGATAGTAAAATAAAAGCAATTAAGGAAGCTCCCACTCCAACAAACAAAACAGAATTACCAGCTTTCCTGGGACTTTTAAACTTTTGCAGTATTTTTCTACCACAGAAAGCAACAGTTGCTGGACTATTTCACAGACTTCTTGATAAAAATGCAGAATGGACTTGGGGGCACAGAGAAGCAACTGCATTTGAATCTTTAAAAGGACTCCTAACTTCTAACAGTGTTCTCGTACAATATAATGAAACATTACCTTTTTCACGAACATGTGATGCATCTCCTTTGGGCCGTTCTCAGCCATAAATTCCCAAATGGCAAAGAAGCACCCATTGCTTTCTACTCAAAAACTTTATCCACAGCTGAACGGAATCACAGACAGATAGATAAGGAAGCACTGGCTGTAGCAGCAGGCATTAAGCGTTTTCACGAATATGTTTATAGGAGACAATTTGAATTAGTCACAGACCACAAACCACTCCTAGGCATCATAGCAGGAAACAAACCAACACCAAATATATTGTCCTCTAGAATGACAAGATGGACTGCTTTCTTAGTTGCATATAACTATCGCCTTATACATCAACCGGGAAAGACCATAACTCATGCAGATGCACTCAGCTGTTGCCCCCTTCCAGAATCTGTTGAAGACCCAGCTCCAGCCACATCCATACTCTTCATTGAAGACATTGCTACCAGCTCTATCACAGCATCAGAGGTAGCCAAACACTCAGCCAAAGACAACACTCTGGCGCATATTTTAAACTGGGTGTTGAGGTGATGGCCAGAAGAAGTGCTGGAAGGTGACTTTAAACCATTTAAAATTTGACCAAATGAACTGTCTGTAATTAAAGGGTGTTTGTTGTGAGGGGACAGAGTTGTGATATCTGAGACGCTGAGAGAACAAAGTCTTAAGAATGTTGCATGAGGGCCACCCAGGGATAGTAAGAATGAAAGCATTAGCCAGAAGTTATACTTGGTGGCCGGGAATGGATAAGGAAATTGAAAAATGGGTTGCTGGTTTTACACCTTGTCAGGAATCTAGACCTGCACCCCCTTCAGCACCAACCCTTGAATGGGAATCACCAAAAGCACCTTGGTCTTCCGGCAGAATTTCAATTGATTGGATTCACAATGTAAAGCTCCCTACTTTACTAGGGCTTATCCAAAAATCTAAACTTAGATGCACAGTATCAAACTACAGTTTAGCATTATATCTTAGTATTTCCACTCATTTGAAAGAAAATGGTTAATATCCTTTCACATCAGCTATATAGATCAGTATTAAAATTGGATTGTTTGCCTGATTTCTTTGTTTATTACAGATGCCACAGTTATAATTCCCATGACACTGCCCATATTCTGCAATGATTTTAATTGTGTGACAGCCTGTTTCTGTTACTCATAGAATAAGATCATTTAAAATATTTTTCAACATCTGTTAGACTGTCATTCCTGCAAAGAACACTGTTGTCCACAATGTTTTTTAATTTAAAATGAACTGCCCATCTTTTCCTATTCATAATAAGCTATTAATTAAAATATAAAACATTTTCATCCCAGTAGTGAAGGCGAAATACAGCCTGGAAGACAATAATCTTATTGTGAGAAAAATTACTATAATTATACAGAGTTATAAGAACATTCCAAACAGTCAATTGTTTCATAGCCGGCCTTCCTGGCCTTCAGACATTTTTTAAAGCATCTTCACTTATCTTCATTGAATAACAATTTCTTTTGATCTAACCAGCAGTCCTTCCATCCATGGCTAACACTGATGGAGGGAACAAAACATACCAATCAGAAAACACCCAGACCCCACTTTTCTCCATACTGCATACAGGTATTTTTGCCAAGAGGTGAAATCAGCCATTTTGGACAACCCACACCAGCAATAAGTAATGGGAGAAGAAGGTGTCACAGTGCCTTGGCATCTTTAGAAAGGGTCGATATCTCTCTAGATGCCAAGAAGTGAGATAAAATGGGTGTTTCAGACAATAGGCAATCATTACTTCATGAAACATACTCTCACAAAGAAATCATATATAAGTACAGTGGCCATATTTTCTTGGAACAAAAACAAAGGACAAATTTCAAAAGGAGGAAAAGTTGAAAGAGATTCATAAGGATAAAAATTGTTTATTTATATATATATATATACACACACACACATACACACACACATATATATGTGTGTGTGTGTGTGTTTTCTTAAGTTTTCGCGGGTACTTACATGTATGGCATTCAGCTTTGTTCGGGTATTTTCCTACGTCATAGTAGTGGTGCTTTTAAAGTTGTAGCAACGTTTCAGCAGAATCTCATCTGCCATCATCAGGCTTCTGTATAGTGTTCGTGTGTGAGTTAGACTTTTACAGTGGTTTCAGATTTAAATTTGGGGCAGCCTATTGCTGTGACAGAATGGTTTTTTCTTCATCCTGATTTGTTGAGAGTCTTGGTCTGTGTTTATTGGTCTTGGAGTTTGCTGTGTTCTGCTTCTAATATCTTCTCTGTCTGTTTTTTTGGCTCTTTTTGTATCTTGATTGGCTGGCAACATTGTGTTACTTTATTGGAGGCCTTTAGTGCAGCTTGGCTTCGGGTAAATGGACGGCTATCATTAGTTAGGAAGCTGGGTTTCATCTGGGTGCCTGGTTGGGGTGTGTTTGAGCTGGAGGTATCAGGGGGGATCAGTTTGTGCCCAGGTGTTTGCCTGGTTTGTGGTGTGGAGATTTTTTTGTTTGTGAGTGCAGGCTTCCAAATGATTGACAGCCTGGTGGAATCATCTCTTCTGTTCACGCTTTCTGGTCTTTTTTCAATCTCTATGGCTTCTCTGATGATTCTGTGGCTGGGATTTTCTATAGTGGCTAGGGTTTTGGTGCCATTGAAGTTGATGTTATGACCTGTGGCTTCCATGTGTTGGACTAGTGGTGAAGTGTGTTCCAGCTTTTTGACTGCATTATTGTGTTCAGGTGGGTGCTTATTCTTCTATTGGTCTGTCCAATATATGTGGCCGGGCATGATGCACAAGGGACTTCATATATGCCTTGGTTTTCCAGGTCAATTTTGTCTTTGGGGTTTCTGAGGATGGCTGCTATTTTTCTGTCTGTTTTTAAGGCAGTCTTGATGTGGTGTCTGTATAGAATCTTACTAATTTTGTCTGTAGTGCCTCTTATGTAGGGCAGGACAGCTGTTCCATGGGTCTGTTCATCTTCGGGTCTCTATTATGTCTCAGTGTGTTTTTGTGGATCAAGTTGGTGATTTTGCTTTTGTGGAAGCCGTTGGCTGTCAATATTTTAGTCAGGGTGCATAGTTCAGTCTTAATGTGTGTCTTGTCTGCCAGGCGTTTGGTTCTAGTAATTAGTGTTTTAGCCACGGAGTTTATCTGTGCTGGGTAGTGGTGGGATTGGGCGTTGAGGTAGCAGTTGGTGTGTGTTTTCTTCTGGTATATGGTGTGTCCTAGTGTACCATCTGTTTTTTTGTAGATTAGTACATCTAGGAATGGTAGTTGTTTGTTTGTTTCTGTTTCCATGGTGAACTTGATTTTGGGGTGTGCGCTGTTTAGGTTTGTTAGGAAATTGTTTAGGTTTTCTTGTCCATGGGGCCAAATCACGAATGTGTCATCGATATATCTTAACCATAGTTTGGGTTTGAGTATGGCATTAGCCAGGGCTCTGAATTCGAATTCTTCCATGAACAGGTTTGCAATGACAGGTGACAGTGGTGATCCCATGGGGGCTCCTTCAATTTGTTTGTATCTTTGTCCTTTGTATATGAAATATGTGTTGGTTAAGCAGTGTTCTGTTAGTTCCATGAGGTGTTTAGCTGGTTAGTATTTATTTTTGATGATTTCAAGGGTCTCTTTTATCGGGACTTGAGTGAATAGTGAAACCACGTCAAAACTTACAAGCAGATCTTCTTGCTCCACGTGTAGATCTTTGATCATTTCCAAGAAATGGTATGAGTTTTGTACATGAGAAGCTGCTGCTTCAACATGGGGCTGTAGCTCTTTTGCTAGGTGTTTAGCTAGGTTTTGTAGTGGTGCTCCTCTGGAGCTGACTATGGGTCTGAGAGGTATGCCTTCTTTGTGTATTTTTGGGAGGCCGTATAGTTTGGGGCATCTGGAAGATTTCAGAGGTGCACCACTACAAAACCTAGCTAAACAACTAAACAATATATCTATCAAAGAAAAATTCAACAACTTTAGGAAAACATATAATAAAAATATTTAAAATCAAACAATATATGTACATTTATTTTAAAAGACCATTTAATTTCCACATTTTTCACAGTTGAAGACTGTGCATTAAATGATATTATTAAATTTTACAATAAAAGTTAAATGACCAACTTAAAGGACTACAGATTATATAATATGCAATGAAAACCAAAAACAAAGGAAACAATTTCTGTATAAAAGTGTAAAGTGGCTTTAGTAATTGACATTTTATAATATATTAAGAGCAAAAACATATTTTAAAATTTGTAATTTTTCATAAAAACATGGATGACTATTTTTTGAAAATGGGGAATCAGAGCAGGACATGAAATAGTTACAGGCACAAATATATAGATATTACTAGAAAGAAATATCAGTTTTTTATGTATTTGGACAAACATTTGGAGTCTGCATAGATTTTAAACTAAATGCATGTCAACAAGTTGATTTTTAAAAAAGGAGTCAGCTTATTATTAGAAAAATAAAAATAAAAAAGCAATTTGCTTTGGAAAATGAAAATCTCATCAAGACTGAATAATAAGAAGTAGATTAGATTTGCTTTAGAGTACTCCTGTTAGACACATAATGGCACTGAACTACACTTGGCATATTGGCAATGGTTAATGCTGACCAGTGGTGAGATTCAAATTTTTTTACTACTGGTTCTGTGGGCATGACTTGGAGGGTATAGCAGGGGAAGGATACTGTAAAATCTCCAGTCAGAGGTGGTATTTGCTGGTTCTCCGAACGACTCAAAATTTCCGCTACCAGTTCTCCAGAACTGGTCAGAACTTGCTGAATACCACCTCTGATGCTGACGTTATTTTTTAATTCCTGGACTCTAATAAATAATTTCACAGGTCTCCATCAGTGTGTTTCCCATGCCCTAAATTTGTCATGTACCATTTAATTCAGAACACCCTGTCCTGACAACCAATTTTATGAGAAACCTCAGATTTTCTTACGCACACTTCTTTTCTGTCAAAAGTACTTTTGCTATCAAAAGTAAAGGCAGCTGAAAATAAACAATACTACTAGCCAAAAATATTAATGGTTGAAAGAAAAACTACATCAAGCAGATATATTTCCCAAGCCAGCACGTACACGCCATTTTACTGGCTGAAAAATAAGTGAATAAGCAGAGTACAAATATAGTCTTCCACATGGAATTTATACATCATGCTTTATTGAAAGAATATACCAGAACAAACCACACAAATTGCAAAGGTTAGAACTAAAAAAAGAAGAGAACTATTTTGATGTCCCTTTCTCTGATCTTTTTTCTTTTACATCACTTCCAGACAACTCCAAGATAATTGCACAGAATATTGATGTTTTTTAATTTAAAATGAACTGCCCATCTTTTCCTATTCATAATAAGCTATTAATTAAAATTAGCAGTCATCAGCATCTATTCAATGATGTTGCAGAACATGTGCAATCACAGCAGGCTGCAGATTCCTCTTGCTCAGCTGTGAACTTTTTTGGAAACAAGAATGCCCATTTGCAAGGAGCAATTGTGATTGCAACTTTGGATCGATTTTGCTTTGATCTGACTTATTGGGGCAATAGCTGAGTGCCAATTTGCTGAGCCATCTCTGCTCGTCTATTGGCAGATCTCAGTAACTGATACAAATTTAGAGAATATGTACCCCAAACAACACGATACTATATTCAGAACAGCCCAGTTAAGATCCACTCTCTTTCAAATGTGTAATTAGGAAGGCTTTGTTAAGTGGAAGTACATCATCCACAAGAAAAGCTGTTATTACAACACAGTGAAACTTTGGCCCTGTCATTTTTAAGAAATAAATCCTGCTTAACTCTTAGTTGTCTTTGAATGAAATACCTACCTTCTTCTACAAAAGCTAACATGAGCAATTAACCAGAACACTTTTAAGTATTTAATTTGTGTTTCATTGGACTAGGCCTATCAAACTGGCAGACCAAAGGCCAGATACAATCCATGCGGGCCACGCCCACCCCGGCTCTGCAAAGGCCAAATAAATCCCAATAAGTCATGATATGGCCCGCAATCAGATTTGACACCCCTGGTCTAGAATAATACTTTTAAAATTATTAAAATTAAAATCAGCCCTTAAGAAATACAGACACCTTTTCAAAATTCCACTTACTCCTGAAGGGTTCCACTGAAGTAAAGAATTAAAGAAATGGCAACAATATTGTGTATAAAAAATAAATGCTGAACTTCAGATCATTGTGATCGGCTTACAGCTCTCTCATATGTGAGATTTAAGGCTGATTTAGAGTTGCCTGCAACCAGCAGTGGGATTTAGCTGGTACGGACCAGTTCGGGCGAACCAGTAATTCTGGCGATCAGTTAGCCCTGTTCATCTTCCTGAGCTAGTCAGTGCTATATTTCCTTTTTTTGAAGCCCAGCTGATAGGTGCAGCAGAGAAGATTGCCTTACTCACTGGAACTGAAGTAGAAGATAAGTTTTAGAGCTGTTTTCAAATGCACTGCATGAAGTGCATGCTCACTGAACCGGTTGTTACACCAGTTGAATCCCGCCACTGCTCGCAACTACCTGTAGCCATTGCTGCATAGCTATGATGCAAAGAGGTTGGTGTGTAGATCCCAACTGCACATTATGTGGAGATGAGCATCATGTTAATTGATTCAGAATTACTGCTGGGATATAGAAGATAAGGCAAATTCAACAGCCAAAATGGTGCATCTAGAAGAGAGCTTCTGCCGAAGAAGTGATGAGATATAAACATTTATATGATGTGAGTCAGTGGTGGGATTCAAAAATTTTTACTACCATTTCTGTGGGCATGGCTTGGTGGGTGTGGCAGGAAGGATACTGTAAAATCTCCAGTCAGAGGAAGTATTTGTCGATTCTCTGAACTAGTCAAAATTTCCACTACCAGTTCTCCAGAACTGGTCAGAACCTGCTGAATACATCTGATGTGAGTGATAAGCATTACAAAAACCAGGAATTAACAGCCAATGCATGGAGGAAAATTGGAAAAAGTTTGGAGGAAGATCCAGACAGATGCAAAGAAAAGTGGAAGCAATTCCAAAACAACTTAGTCAGGCTAAAAAAAAATAATGAAAATGATGAGCAGAGACCCTGGGCCCTGAGGACAGATTCCTGTCTACTATACAATGCTGTTCTGACTGGAGGGATTTATAAAACTTCTGGAAACCCAAAACCAATTTCAATGTTGCTGTGCCATAGAGAATTATGTCAGTGGTCTCTTTTGACCTGTGAAAACACTCCTTTCATGTTTGGAGTTTTAGAGTCAACAATAAGCACCTTGGTTCTGAACAGATAGCTACACACCTTTAACAGATAGCTACACATCTTTATCTGGAAAGTACAGATAAAGAGGGGTAAACAACACCATATTATTAAAGTATTCTTAACATACTGTGAACAGTGCTATACAAATGAACTTCACTTATTCACATTACATTTTCATATTAGTTACATTGGTGGGTTTAAAAGGATTGTGTATCTAACCATGTATATGTCTGTTTGGATAATTATTTAGGCAAAGCCTCCAGGTCTTTATTCTCACTGTCTGGAGAGATTACAGGAGGCAATAAATGATAAAATGTGCACTGCAATGTTGCAACCCAAGCGCCACCATTTTGTACTTGTATTATAATGTAATCAAATGTGTCAGAGACAAATCCTGAATTGCTGCAGACACGCTGAGTGCCTACTCTCAATTACATCATGCTTATATATTGGTATACAGTATGAGTTATTCTATCACTATCTCAGATAGATAATCCAAAATGTGGTACAACCAGTGGTGGTATTCTATGGGTTTGGCCCAGTTCTGGTATACCGATAGGGCCGAAGATCAGCGGAGACAAAACCAGTTCTCTCTGAGGAGCTACTGTTGGGCCCATTGGCCTGCCCAGTCTCCCATACTGACCTTTATTCCCTGCTTTTGAAGCACAGTTGCTTTGCACAGCACAGCAGATTGCCGCACATCAGCTGATGAAGTGACAGTGAGAGTGCAGGATTGCAGGAGGTGAGTCAGAAAGCCCCTGCGTCTGTGCAAAGTTCTTGTTTGGCATGCATGCCCAAACTGGTGGTAAACTATTTTGAAATGCACCACTGGGTACCAACCCTTATAACCACACACTTGCCTTTGACTTAACAGTTCTGACCACAAGCGAAGAAGCTTGGCTTTAGGGTCCAGCCACAACTTCTAAAATAGAGGTGCATGCAATCCAGACTGAGTGGTCATTTTATGTTTCAGTGTTGCAAACACCTAAAATACTTAGTCTGTTGATTAAACAAATGTGGCCTTTCTTGTTTTCTTTTTATCTTGGATGTTATCCAGCCATGCTGTGACTTAAGTCTTCCCAAAACACAACAGGCTGTTAAACTCCCCAAGTTACATAGCTGGAAAAAACAGCCAAGCACATTGAGTTACCACATGCTTTATTTTAAGCAATAAATGGGCTGTCCTTTTCATCCACTGTTTGGCTTTTTTGTTGTTAAATTAAACTGGGTCAGATTAAAGATCATTATTTCACTGCTTTGATGATGAACTTTAAAACAATGAAGCATTTTTATCTCAAAAATCCAATACTCACTTTTAGTTTTACTAGTTAGAGAATTTAAGACCTAAAAAAATAGGAAAGAATTAAACACTGTAAAATACTTTCCCTTAATTATTGAAGAATAGCAACTACAGGAAGAATGTTAAACAATTATGAATCTGATATTCATTAAAGTTTGGTTTTCATTTTATGCATATAATCATAAAATAAAAAAACAAATGTGTGAATAATTTTATATGCATAGCTGAAAGCCAGATTTGAACTAAGAACAGGCCAGCAACTACACTATTTGCATTTTCACTTCTATGTACACTCAATTGTGAGGTTTGATTGTGTAACAGATTGAAATACAAACTAGCCAACCATAGTTTGGCATAGACCACTGTCATGATACATTAGTAGAATCTAGCACTTTCATTTACACAGTAATCTACTTTCTGTGCATTAAATTATTTTAGTATCTTCCTGATGACACTAAAGGCACAAAAGAAATTATACTCAATGTGCTGAAATGGAGAGTGTCTTTCTCTAAAAAAAATTAAATTATATAATTTTATAACACTTGCAAGACTATCTGATTCATGTTTCTTCTTACAGAGTTATGGAGTTAAGAAGAATGCACAGTATGTCAAGTTTCCACAACATTAACTTTAGAACTAAATTCTGCTATTTTTTTTTTCTAATGTGAAATTTAATTTCCTGCAAAAGGCAAATGATTAAAAATAAAGGTTTCATTCACTGGTCTCAGAAACAAATAGTTATTGGAGATCCTGTCTCTAAATATTTCAATGAAATTTCAAACAATTGATATGAAACAGACAGACACAACATCTACTGAGTTTAGAAGAGATTTTCCCCTGAATTACATTAAGGATTAACCACTGAGAAGTTTTTTCTAATTTTTTAAAAAATATTTTTAATAATCATTTTACATAAAAAGCAAAGAGTAAACAAATTACCAATAGTAATAATAATAATTGGTACAAAATTATAATGTCTAAGAAAGCTTTGTAGTTCATGATTATGGGACAAACCTAATGATTTCATATATTTTATAGCTATCTTAGAATATCTTCTCTCCTAATTGGTCCAATACTAATAAATTATCCTAATAAATTTCCTCAATTCCTTCCATTTACCAATCATGTCAGCAGGCATTTCAGAGAAAGCCACAGATAAAGAGAAGATCAAGCAGCACTCAAGAGAGCCATTTTGATGAAGTGATCAAAGGCATAGGATTAGAAGCTGGGAGACTATGAGTTCTAGTCCTGCCTTAGGCATTAAATTCAACTGAGGGTCTCTGGGCCAATCACTTTCTCAGCCATAAAAAGAAGGTCCTGATAAGCCAGTTCCAAAAATGTTGCCAATAAGCTGAATGCATTTGTTCTGTAGTAATCAGTCAGCAAAATAAGTATTAGTTCCATCCAGTATTATTTGTATTCTAGCCTTAGAAACACCCTGGTACTTCTTTAATTAGATCTGGATAGTCTATGCAAATTGAAAATATATAATCAGGCTGAAGCTGAGTCTGTGATTGATTGTGGAGATTTTCCCGTGTGGGCTATGTTGTGAATTAATAAAAAGTGAATGAATAAAAGTGCTTAATAAAGATTATTAAAACCTTTAGAAAAGTGCAGGGTTCTGACCCTGCACTTCTGATTGGCCGATAATAGCGACATCTGATTGGTCTGTTCAGGAGAATCTGATTGGCTATTAGCGGGCCTCTCTCATTGGTTAAGGGAACTAACGCTTCCCGTTTCTTATTGGTTATTTGATCAGCAGCTTGCCGATAAAAAGAGCTGTTGCTGCCGTAGTTTTTGCTCTGTTCCACAATGTTAAATAAAGAGGTTCACTGTTCATCGTCTCGTCTCCAATCCTTGTGCCCATGCGCAGAACTTAACATTGGCGACGAGGATGGGATTTGGAGACGTCAGAGCTGACTGAGTACTACAGAGCGCCAAACAGAGCACGTGGCTGAAGACGCACCAACAGCTGAACCATGTCTAGCAGCGTCATACCACCTGCTCCATTCAACCCAGCACAAGAAGACTGGGACTCATATATGGACCGATTCCAGATGTTTCTGGAGACCAACAACTTAAAGGATGCCACTACTGGAAAGAAGCAAGCAGTATTCCTAACTCACTGCGGGCCGACCATTTTTAAAATGGCCAAGGCACTAGCCAAACTGGCTGAGGTGAAGTCAATGGACTGGGACGTCCTTGAGCCCCTTCTACGGGCCCACTACGCACCGACTGTACCAACGCTTGTTCGACGACATGAATTTTATCAGAGAGACCAGCGGAAGGGAGAAAGCATTGCAGATTTCATTGCGGATCTACGGAATCTGGGAGGCCTCTGCCGGTTCGCCAACCTCGAAGAGGCTTTGAGAGACCGAATAGTTCTGGGATTAGATGCACTGGCGATCCAAAGTAAGCTGATGGCGAAAGGCGATATTAGCCTTGCGGATGCCATCGCTGAAGCTACTGCAGCAGAAGCAACCAGGAAGTTGGCTGCACAAATGCGCCGCACCCACGCCCCGCTCCGCCAACTCGCCGGTGAAATCTCGCCTCATCTGGAGGGACAGGCAACGACAGCCCACCACGAGGACCTTGAATCGTCATCAGAAAGTGATGAAGAAGAGGTCAACAGGCTCCGGTCTGAACGAGACCAATGCCATCAACGTAACCAGAGAGTACAGTACCAATGCGCTGGTTGTGGGGCAAACCACCCAGGATCAGACTGCAAATTCCTCGACACACTCTGCCATGTGTGCGGGAAAAGAGGTCACATCGGAAGAGTTTGTAGAAGCAAGCAAGGATCCAACCCACCTCAGAGGGGGGACCAACTATCGCCAGCCCACAGGAAGTCATCCGGTGAATCGAGAAAACTTAACCCACCAATGGAACAACCACTCCTACAGAAACAAACCACTACCCAAGTCAATGAAGCGGGAAGAGGCACACCAAACCATTACGATCGGTCACGCCTCATCATTAGACGCCAAGAAGATCTGGGTGAAGGTCGCCATCGAAAACCAGCCCTGCATGATGGAAGTCGATTCCGGATCGTCCCTCTCGATGGTTTCCTGGCAGACCCTTAAACAATTAATCCCCACCTTGAGAATCATGCTCAAGGACTATCAGGGAAATCAAATTCCAGTCGTCGGATCCAGCAAAGTCCGTGTTTCATTTAAAAATCGTACTGCATCCCTACCACTGACCATAGTCGACCAGGATCGGCCTAGTTTGTTAGGCCTCCAATGGTTCGCCCCACTTCGAATTGAAGTAGCCGGCATTCACCGAACCAACAGCGACGACTGGGAAGAGGCCATCATCCGAGAGTTCTAGGACGTCTTTACAGAGAAATTAGGTGAGTACAAGGGGACCCAATATCATTTAACCTTGCCCCCAAAGTAGCTCCCATCCCACCTAAAGCCTCGTCGAGTTCCATTTGCCAAAGATTGACGAGCAGCTTGATAAATTGATAGCCCAGGGTGTGTTAGAACCAACCGACCATGCTCCTTGGGAAACCCCAATCGTAACACCCATCAAGCCGGATGGATCGTTAAGAATTTGTGGGGACTACCGAGCCATCCTGAATCATGCCCTTCAGCAGAACGCTTACCCGGTACCGGTGGTACAACACCTTCTCCATTCCCTGGGGGGTGGAAAAGTCTTCGCTAAATTGGATTTAGCACAGGCATACCAACAACTGCCTGTAGACAAAAAAATGGCAGAGGCACAAACGATCGTTATGCACCGAGGTGCATTTAAGTGCAACCGACTCCAATTCGGAGTTAGCGTGGCCCCAGGAATTTTTCAGAGCTTGATGGAGAGACTACTACAGGGTATAAAAGGGGTTGTACCTTATTTTGATGACATTTTAATAGCTGCTCCAACTAGAGAAATACTAAGAGAGCGCCTGAGGTTCGTTATCCAGAAATTTAAAGACTGGCCTTAAAGTAAAAAAAAATAAGTGTCAATTGTGTACGGATAAGGTAGAATTTTGGGGTTACTTAATCGATAAACAAGGCATTCACCCCACTGATAGCAAGCTTAGGGCGATCAAAAACGCTCCAAGGCCCCGAAATAAGACCGATCTCCAAGCTTTCCTGGGCCTTATCAATTTCTACAACGTGTTCCTGCCCCATAAAGCAACCGTAGCCGAGCCCCTACATCATCTGTTGGACAAAAAGGCAATCTGGATCTGGGGACACCGAGATGAACACGCGTTCCAACAAGTAAAATACTTATTGACTTCAGATGCTGTTTTAATGCAGTATAATGAGACTTTGCCATTAACGATTACGAGTGATGCATCACCATTCGGAGTGGGTGCCATTTTGAGCCATGTGTTACCAAACGGTAGTGAAGCCCCTATTGCCTACTTTTCAAAAACGCTATCAAAAACTGAACGCAACTATAGTCAAATCGATGAAGAGGCTCTTGCTGTCGTTTCTGCTATTAAACGATTTCATGAATATATTTATGGGTGAGTTTTTACTGTAGTCACTGACCACAAACCTTTCCTGGGGATTATAGTGGGGGACAAGCCAACCCCTTACATATTATCTCCCAGAATGACTTGCTGGTCAAAATTCTTGGCTGCATATAATTATAAACTGCAGCACCGCCCGGGGAAGGCCATCCCCCACGCTGACGCACTAAGTCATGCACCACTTCCTGAAACCGTTAACGACCCAGCTCCAACAGTCGCGACGCTCCAGATTGAAGCACTTCAATCACCACCACTGACAGCTCGAGATATTGTAATCGAAACCAAATGCGATCCCGTTTTGGCACGAGTTCTTAGCTGGGTCGAGCGAGGATGGCCATTGGATCAAATCCCCGACAACTTCAGCCCTTTCAAGAATCGACAGACAGAACTGTTTTCCCAGAAAGGCTGCATAATTTGGGGGGATAGAGTCGTCGTCCCAGAGCGGCTGCAACGAGCGGTGTTGAAAACCTTGCATGAAGGCCACCCCAGCATAGTGTGCATGAAGGCGCTCGCATGAAGCTATGCGTGGTGGCCGGGTATCGACAAGCAAATCGAGGCCTGGGTAAAGACCTGTTGCAAATGCCAGGAAGTTAGCAATGCCCCACCGAAAGCAACCCCAACAGAGTGGGAAACACCCAGGGGACCATGGTCCTGTATTCATATTGACTTTGCCGGACCTACCAAAGGACACACATTCCTAGTAATGGTGGATGCCTACTCAAACTGGCTTGAAATCCATGAAATGAAAAGTACCACAACCGAATCCGTCATCAGGAAATTGGACAGATTATTCGCAACCCATGGACTGCCAGACGTTCTGGTATCCGACAACGGCCCCCAGTTTACCGCGCTTTCTTTTGAACAGTATTTGGCGGACAGTGGTATTCACCATGCGCTAACTTCGCCGGCGCATCCTGCAACCAATGGAAGAGCCGAGCGCATGGTACAATTCATCAAAAAAGACCCTACATAAAATGGACTATGGTGATATCGAAGATAAGATTAACCGGATACTCCTTCTTCAACACATCACTCCGCACAGCGTCACCAACAAGACTCCGGTTGAATTGTTAATGGGACGAAAACTCCGCTCCCACCTTGACCGACTACACCCATCGTACGAACCAGAAAAGCCACATGGATCCAGTGGGAAATGCTGCGAATTCCAGATAGGCGACTTAGTCTTCGCTAAAAACTTTTCTGGCGATCCGTTGTGGGTCGAGGCAACTGTAATCCAAGTCACAGGACCCAGGTCGTACTGAGTAAAAAGTCGCGATGGAAGAATATGGAAGCGCCATATTGATCAGCTGCGTTCAAGACTGCAACCTCGTTTCTGCTACTCCGGTAACTTCCAAACTGAGGGGGGAGGAGATGCTGAGTAGACCGAGTTCAAAACGGCAGAAAGCACGAGTGGAAGAAGTGAGCATTCGGAAGAATCAGAGGGTGTGGTGGACTTGCCTCAAAGAGACACCTCGTCAGAAGCAAGCCCACAAAGGCAAGAGGACAACGAAGACATTTGCAGTACCGAATTTTTAAATGAAGGACCAGAGGCAACCTACTCGCCAGAAAACATCCCACCCAAACAAGATTATAAACAAGCACCCAGGGAACAACGAAAATCTAACAGACAATCTAAACAATCTGCCTACCTCAAAGATTATGTCACTGCACCCCTTAAACGGAACCCGGGGGGAAGGGGTGTTGTGAATTAATAAAAAGTGAATGAATAAAAGTGCTTAATAAAGATTATTAAAACCTTTAGAAAAGTACAGGGTTCTGACCCTGCACTTCTGATTGGCCAATAATAGCGACATCTGATTGGTCCATTCAGGAGAATCTGATTGGCTATTAGCGGGCCTCTCTCATTGGTTAAGGGAACTAACACTTCCTGTTTCTTATTGGTTATTTGATCAGCAGCTTGCCTATCAAAAGGGCTGCCGTAGTTTTTGCTCTGTTCCACAATGTTAAATAAAGAGTTGAAGTTCACTGTTCATCGTCACGTCTCCAATCCTTGCGCCCATGCACAGAACTTAACAGGCTACCTGTCTGTTATTGATCACGCAGTATGTGTGTTTGTTGTGTAGTCAAGTATAACTCTAGTTATTTGTGGCTTTTTGTAGTCTTTCCATATGAGCAAGAGTGTTCTGACTGTCTTGTAAAGAAAAAACAGTGGAAATAATGAGACAAAAAAAGAAAAAGTACTAGTTAACAGAAATTCTCTTTTATATGCATTTAATTCAACCTCACTATACCCACACATTCATCTCTTAATTGCATAAGAGCTCTGGTCATCACAGGAAGCAAATTACATCCAAAAATGTTTGAGATACACTGCATGAAAAACAAGACTTCCAGAAATTTAAAAAAAAAAGCTAATGAGGCTCATGTCCACACAGCAGATAGTGTTTAATTACAGGGAAAACCAACAAGAAGAGTCAGAATAAACTATCCAAATAAAAGTGGGACATTCAGAAAAGTGTTGCACTGCAGAAAACTTTCACAGACTGTTCTAGTCAATCAGTTATATCTTCCTGACATGATATTCTATTCCTTCTTCTATCTAGTTTTTCTCTTGTAATGGTCAGTTGCAGTGGTGGGATTCAAAAATTTTTACGACCAGTTCTGTGGGTTTGGTTTGGTGGGCATGGCAGGGGAAGGATACTGTAAAATCTCCAGTCAGAGAACTTCTGGTTTGCGTGGCTTCGGGGCAGCAGGAATTCGCGACAGCTCGCGATTCCTGCTGTGCTAGCCGTCGAGGTACCCCTGATCCAGACGGGTCAGGGGGATATGGCTGCCCTGTAGGGACAGCTGAAGAGAGAGGGGAGTCGGATAGGGAGGTGGGGGTGTCACAGACCCCCCCCTTCTCCGGGAAAACCCCTTTTTCCCAAGGCGGTGGAGCGGCGGTCAGCAATGGCCGCCATGAAGAAGCCAGCAACCGGGTAAGAACTGTGCTGGAGGAAGTGTGAAGAGTGAAAGTTCTGTCTGAGCCGGGTCAAGTAACACCTTTTAAACTGCCTGGAATTGAGCTGCTTGAATTGCTGGAGGATACATTGTATCCCTAAGAAGAGCGAAAAGCGGCGGAGAAGCTGTTAAAGGGAACTCTTTTTTTTTTTTTTTATTCTCCCACCCCACGGAAAAAGCAGAAATATTTGGATATATTAGACATTGAAAGTGGATTGCTTTGAAAGCTGAAGCTAAGAGACAAAGGGATTTTTGGACATTGAAAAATTTAAGAAATTGGAAAATCTCTGCTGGAGGTATGGATTTTTGATTATTTAAAATTGTCATTGCAAGTGGGAAGGGAGAAAAAAAATTGGAGCAGAAGCTGAAAAAGGAGGAGATTGTCTAGAACGTCTTTGTGGATCCCAAAAGAAGATATATGGTAATTGGACCTCTTTGATTAAAAATTAATTCAGAAAGAGAAAGAGAAGAAGGAAGAAAAGTATTAACTTCTGGAATTTTTTTTTTTTTTTAATTGCTTTTGATTATCTTTGATTAAAAATACTTGTGGTTGTTTTGGAAAAAGTTTCCCTTTTTATAATGGCATTGTTTGTGGATGAACTAGAGATTGAATATCAAAAATATAAAAAAGAAGATACTTTGGGCGCTTTGTTTCAATTCTTAGAAATGGCGTGATGTTCTGTTGAAAAGTTGATTACGCAGCAGAAGGACTGGGACAAGGAAGAAGAGGAAGAAGAAGCCATTTTTGATGAACAATGGGTCCCTTCCGGAGAGGAGGAGAAAAAGGATAAGAAAAAGGGGATTTTAAGAATTATAAAAACAACCAAAAGAGAGAAAAATGAGCGAAAAGGTGGAGGCAAGGTTAGAAAGCAAAGGAAAAGGAGTAAGAAAAGCGATGGGAAAAAGCAAAGGGGTAGAAAGGGCAAGGAGAAGAATAAGCAAGAGAGAAAGGGGGGGAGGAGAAGCCTTAATGGGGGGAAGCAAGACCTAAAGAAAAAAAGTTTATTTAGAGACAATGGGTGAATTTAATTTAGATTAAAATGGGATTCTGGAGGGTATATAAGATTGTGTTTTTATATGTGTATTTAGAATATAAAATTTATTATGTAATTTTAGAATCTTTTAAACAGAATCCCAAGAAAGATTGTAATATGTAGTATTTCTAAGTTAGGGTAATGAGTTATAGATGTTACTCCAATTGATGTACAGGAGAAGTATAGTAAAAGAAAAAAAAAGATGAATGGATAATTGGAAATAGAACAGACAAAGAATGTTGTTGAAAATGGTAATAAGATATGGAAGGATATATATGCTTTTTTTTTTTTGGATTTTGTATATTGATAAAAGGCAATAAAATTTTAATTAATAAATAATTTGGATGGAAAAGAGAAGTAGGGACAAGATATGAAGTTAATATTATATGAAATATTGATATTATAATCTGGAAATGTTATGCCTTATTGGTCTATTATTATTATTTTTTCTTAGAAAAGAATTTATAAGCTGTTATGCCTTGATTCTTTGTGCATTGTTCTTATAAAACTGATAAAAATGGTTTTTATATATATATATAAAAAAGAAAATGATAATAAGATATGGAAGGAGATATGGGTTGAATATGATGTTTGAATTTGTGTCTGTGTAAAGAGTTTTAACCCGGGAACAGACAACCTTCAGAAAAGATCTTTTAGTTTTGTTTATGTTTTGTGTTTGTATGTTTGTGTATTGTGTTTATGGTAAAACTAACAAAATTTGTTTTTTATAAAAAAAAAAAGGAAAAAAGAATCAATAAAACCTTGGAGGAATGTTAGACGAGAATAATTTAAACAAGCCAGAAAGAAAAGAATATGATGACTATAAAATGGATAAATATGGAAGAGAAATGAAATTGAATAGGAGTAAAGAGAAATAATGAGAAATTTGCTGGAAGATATTTGTGTGTCCATATGGAGATGGGATAAATTGGAATTATGCTGTATAAAAATAATGTTTTGTTTGACTTGTAAGGATTTACAATGTTAAGAGGTTTTATGTGTTTATGTATTTAATGGTTAATGATGTGTTGTTTTATCTTTAAAATTAATAAAAATTTGTTTCAAAAAAAAAAAAAATCTCCAGTCAGAGGTGGTATTTGCCAGTTCTCCCAACTACTCAAAATTTCTGCTATTGGTTCTACAGAACTAGTCAGAACCTGCTGAATACCACCTCTGGTCAGTTGGTCCTCATTACAATGTTTTGGGGTTTTTTTAAGTTTTTTTGTCCTACTGCAAACCCTGGAGTTCTTTCAAGCATGTTTGACCCCATCTGTTGATAAGAAAACAAAACTGAGTGGATATAGGATTATGCTTTAAAATCAGTGAAAGGTATGGCTTGTTCTAAATAATTCCAAATTGTAGAACACAGGAAAAAAGTTATGAAGGTTTTAGAAAGGCAAAAAAAATTAAAAATCCTAAATTTTAACAGGACTAGTTTGACAATGAAATCAGTTATCCCAAGGGAAAGACTCTTTTTCAAGGGTTCAAGTCAAAACTAGATTGCAAAAGGAAGTTAGATTTGATAGCCTGAGTTTATGTCTTATAATTTTCTGAAATTATGAAACTTCTATCCTACATACTGTCAGCTTTGGAAACCTTATTCAATGCTGCCACATAGCTTGAGAAAGTGGGAGGTGGTGATTTCAATTGAGTAGCTCTAAGTATACAAAATAGAATTCTTTTGTTAGTTCAAGGTCATGAAGTGTGGTGCAGGAACAAAAAGGATCTTACTTTGGGATTGGTTCATGTGATGTGATGATGGGGGAAAGGGGGATGGGTTGTAAGTTGGGATATTGTGGAAAGTTCTGGGGAATTTAGTTCTGAGATTCCACAGATGTGCCAGGTGCTATTCTAATAAAGGTACTTTTGAGATGACATTTGTCTTGGAGTTACTGATTGGAATGGAGGTTTGTTGGAACGCTGACACATGCAAGGAATACTTTATGTATTTACGCTTGAAATCATCAGTCTCAACATCAAATACCTACAGAATACTCAAAATACCTACATTTAAGAATAAATTACAAGAACATGTATTGAATGCCATAATTCTGCAGAAATACATGATTCTTCCAAACTAGGTAGTAAATCAGCTTCTCACAATGAAAAATCTTACAATGCTCATGATTTAAATTTTCAGTTAAACATCAGATTTTTCTAACCTGATGCTCTACTTTAATAGCAAATTATGAACTTCATCATCCCTATTCACCATAATATTTAGGACATATTTAACATGTTAGAAGAAAATGTTTTAATTCACTAAGGAAATTTTATTTCTTAGATAAGTCTGCCTGTATTCAAAATTTACTAAAAGTAGTAAAATCAAGTTTAAAACATTTGACTAAAAAGACAGCTTTTAAAGAAATAAGACAAAAATGATATATGATCATATCATTGCAAAGTAATATTATCATGGCATATGGTGGCAATGTATACTAGAAATTTTCCTAGGCTCATCATAGTAGCCAATATTAAAGGACAAATAGATACTTAAAAAGTATGATATAAATGTAAATAATTTATAATAAACTAAAGTTATTTAGTAAAATAAATAGTAAAAAAGATGGGATAAAATGGTACCTTCAACACACAGGATAATCACTCAGAACCTAAATGTACTTACAGGTAGTCTTCATTTAGTGACAGCTTCCTTTAGCAACTGCTTGCAGTTATGATGGTGATGAAAAATGATCTTCATGACATCAAATAATCCTCACATTTACAACCTTTGCAGTTCTATAAAGCAAAGCAAACCTGAAGAAAGATCATAAGCATAATTGTGGCTTCACATAGCGACCACTTCACTTAACAATCACATTTTCAGTTCCAATTGTGATTATTAAACAAGGACTACCTGTACTAAAGGGTCTTAGTTTTATATACCACAGAAGAATAAGCTATGGTGAACTGTTACCATTTCAGAGTAGCAGGAGGAAATGACATTTTTTTTAATGCTTCACTGTGCGCAAAACTACTTGCCAGATACATGTTATTTTTTTTCTTTAATCCTCAAACTCTTCCTGACTATTCCATATTTTTTTAACTAAACAGAACTTATAATTAAGGAAGAAATAGAAAAATATAATTATTCTCTGAGACCTGAAGTTGTGGCCCAACCCAAAGCTGGGTAGTTTGTTTCAGGTGGTATGAGTTAGACAATACTCTCACAAAAGTGGGTGGGAACATATTAAAAACTTTATTTGTGTGCAGAAGTAAAGAGCAGGAAGCATTTGCATCCCGTCACAACAAGTATTTATACATCTTATAGAGTTCATCATCAATTCTGATTGATTGTCCACATTTACCTCACCACACACAACACTTAATTTAGGGATGGTTTATTGAATAGTCATAAGACCTTATCAGTAACATAATATAAATATATAACAAGACAAAATACAGATAAGTTAGATATATAAGAATACAGTAATAAAAACTTATGTGGAAAACCAGGGAGTCAAAAATCGGATAATAGATCACCCTTGCAGAATACACCAATTTGTTCAATATATTGAGTTCTGAGGACCGTTGCCTTGATTATAAACTTAGCAGTCCTACAGACAAAGTGTATATTAGAAGCCCAGAGGAAATATAACAATCTTTTCTCCTAATAGCTGTGCATGTTCCTCCACAAGCCTGTGTAAACAAGGCATTACGAACTCTTGCTGATCAAATTATGGAGGCTGACACTCTGCATGATTCACCTTGTACCTGCCTACAAACAAAGACTTAAAACCATTAAACCAACAATTAAATCAGTGAAGATTTGGTTGGATGAGGCAAAGCTGAAATTCCAGGCCTGCCCTGATTGCACTGATTGGAATGTTTTTGAAGATAACTCTGCAGACCTAGATGAGCTCACAGATCCTGTAATATCATATGTTAGCTTCTACAAAGACTTATGTGTACCAACAAGGAGCCTGCAATAACAATAAACCTTGGTTCACAGTAAACTTAAGCAGCTACATCGTTCCAAAGAGGAAGCCTACAGAAAAGGTGATACAACCAGGCCAGAAACATATTAACAAGAGAGATCAGAGCAGCAAAAAGAAGCTACTCTGAAAAGTTAAAGAATCAATTCTCAACAAATGAACCAACAAACATGTGGAAAACTCTTAAAAACATCACTGGCTTCAGCAAACCTCCTTCCCAGGTAGAAGGAAATCAACAACTAGCAGATGATCTGAATGTGTTTTACTGCAGGTTTGAAAAGAAACTACAGCCACCTATCTTCACAACCCACATCTCAAACACACCTACAACTAGCCCCAATCCATTGTGCTCACAACTTCTGGTGATCACAGAAAAAGAAGTGCAAGATCTATTACACAGTCAGAAGCCAGGAAAAGCATAGGGCCAGACAAGAAAAAGTCTGTGCTGACCAATTGGCCCCCATCTTTACCCAAATCTTCAATAGATCACTAGAAATGTGCTATGTTCCTTCCTGCTTCAAACATTCTACCATCATCCCAGTGCCAAAGAAGCCCTCCATCAAGGAACTGAATGACTACAGACCAGTTGCTCTAACATCTGTAGTTATGAAAATCTTTGAAAGGCTTGTGCTGTCCACCTGAAAACCATCACGGATCCACTGTTAGATCCCATGCAGTTTGCATACCGAGCAAATAGATTGACAGATGATGCTGTTAACATGGCTCTGCATTACATCCTACAACACCTTGAATCTCCAAATACCTATGC
This sequence comes from Hydrophis major, assembly GCA_033807585.1. Lineage (NCBI taxonomy): Eukaryota > Metazoa > Chordata > Lepidosauria > Squamata > Elapidae > Hydrophis > Hydrophis major. The sequence goes on from CM066330.1 coordinate 171,050,873, forward strand.
AAGGGTCCTCTTTGTAGACTTCAGTTCAGCATTCAATACCATCATTCCAGACACTCTTATAAGTAAATTAAACCAACCAGCGGTACCTGAACACACATGTAAGTGGATCATAAGCTTCCTCACAGACAGGAAGCAGCAAGTGAAGCTAGGCAGAATCACATCCGATACCTGTACAATCAGCACAGGGGCCCCGCAAGGCTCTGTGCTATCTCCACTTCTCTTCTCCCTATATACCAATGACTGCATCTCAAATGATCCATCTGTTAAAATACTGAAGTTTGCTGATGACACAACAGTGATTGGTCTCATTCGAGACAATGATGAATCTGCATACAGACAGGAGGTTATACAACTTGCCTCGTGGTGTAACTGGAACAATCTGGAACTGAACACACTCAAAACCACAGAAATGGTGGTAGACTTTACAAGAAACCCTCCCACACTACCACCTCTTACAATACTAGACAACACAGTATCAACAGTAGAGACCTTCAAATTTCTAGTTCTACTATATCACATGACCTAAAACGGACACCTAACATCAAAAACAACATCAAAAAAGCACAACAAAGAATGTTCTTTCTGTGCCAACTCAGAAAGCTCAAACTGCCCAAGGAGCTGGTTGTTAGATCTGGGAGAGTGGGCACAAGAATGGAGATGAGGCATCGAATAGTGACTCCAACTCTTTATTAGTGACTTCAGAACAGAGCAAAAAACGTGGGCAGCAGCAGCTCCTTTTATAGAGCTGACGGCTGTCACAATAACCAATGATTTAAGTTTGCTGTGCTGGGAAGCGTCCAATCAGCGGCGACCTGCTATCAGCCAATCAGATCAGCCAAAATGACCAATCACAACCCGCTATTAGTGGGCCAATCAGAAGTGCAGGTTTACGAGCCTGTCGTGGAAGGAAAACTATTAGAATTGCAAGCTAATGAGTTTGCTTAGTTCGGAACACCCCTCCTCCCTTTCATCTGTCCTTTCACCTGTCTACCTGATCTTCGTTGCTCCAACAGTCTTTGCCCGGACTCTGGTTCCGGTGGGCTGTTCATTGAGCTCAGCAGTAATGATGATCTGACTTCTCCGTTGGGTGACTCGAGGTTGTCATCTCTACTCCCATCAAGATTCTCTGGATTCTCTGGGTTTGCTGATGCCGCAGTGCTGCTTCGTGGAGAGATGACCATCTGCCCCAGCTCTTCTTCAGAAGGTGAATATTCTGGGTTTGGTTGTGCTGATTGCTGGGTTTTGCGTACTGGGTCGGATACTAGTTCATTTTCGGCCCCCTTGATTTCCTTTCCCCCCCTGGTTTGGAGTTCAGGGCTTGTGAAGGAAGTAGGTGCTAGCCTCGAGCGTAGTTGGTCGATGTAGCGCTTCCACAGTCTCCCATCAGCAGTTTGTAAGTGGTAGGAACAGGGACCCGTAAGTTGAGTTATGGTAGCAGGGACCCACAATGGGTCACCGGTAAAGTTTTTTGCAAAAACCAGGTCGCCTACCTTGAACGTGCAATACTTGCTGCTGGAACCCAGGGGCTTTTCTGGCGTGTAGGCAGGGTGTAGGTGGTCAAGATGTGATAGAAGTTTCCTGCCCATCAGGATTCAGCTGTGGTTTTGTTCGTGGTGCTGTTTGGAGTAATATGTTGGAGGAGAAGCATCCTGGTCACCTTGTCGTGGATGTTCCCTTGTTCCATCTTGTGTAAGGTTTTCTTTGTGAATTGGACCATTCGTTCAGCCCTATCATTGGCCGCAGGGTGAGCTGGCGATGTTAAGGCGTGGTGTATCCCCTGGTCTGCTAGGTACTACTCAAATGCCAAAGCGGTGAATTGTGGGCCATTGTCTGAAACCAAGACATCTGGCAAGCCGTGTGTAGCAAATAGTCTGTTTAGTTTTTTAACGACTGCCTCTGTGGTGGTGCTCTTCATTTTGTGGACCTCAAGCCAGTTGGAATAGGCCTCCACTGTTATGAGAAATGTATGCCCCTTGGTGGGTCCCGCAAAATCGATGTGGATGCAGGACCAAGGACCTCGGGGAGTTTCCCATTCTGCTGGTGGTGCTTTTGGTGGAGCTGAGCGTGTTTCCTGGCACTTGTTACAGGTGGCCACTCAGGTTTCTATTTGCCTGTCCATACCTGGCCACCAAGCGTAGCTCCTTGCTAGTGCCTTCATTCGCACGATGCCCGGATGTCCATCATGCAGTAGTTTTAGGACCTTATGCTGCAGTCTTCCTGGGATGATGACTCTGTCTCCCCACAAAACACATTCTTTTTGGGAGAAAAGTTCTGTCTGCCTGTGTTTGAAGGGCTTGAAGGTGTCGTTGGGTTCGTTGTCAGGCCAACCTCTTTCCACCCAGCTGAGCACTCGTGCCAAACAAGGGTCCTTCCTTGTTTCTGATGCGATGTCTTGTGCAGTCAGTGGTGGTGAAGGAAGTGTCTCGATTTGTAGTGTAGCTAGGGTTGGAGCTGGGTCATCTAGGATTTCTGGTAGTGGAGAGCGGCTCAAGGCGTCAGCGTGGGGAATGGCTTTCCCTGGTCGGTGTCGCAGTTGGTAATCGTATGCGGCTAGAAACTCTGACCAGCGTGTCATTCTTGGCGATAAGATGTGGGGAGTTGGTTTATCCCCCACCAAGATGCCAAGTAATGGTTTGTGGTCGGTCATTATAGAAAAGGATCTTCCATATACATACTCGTGGAATCGTTTGATCGCAGACACAATAGCGAGAGCCTCTTTATCTAGTTGGCTATAGTTTCTCTCAGTTTTAGATAAAGTTCTTGAAAAAAATGCAATGGGCGCCTCAGTACCATTTGGCAGGACGTGGCTCAAGATGGCTCCTACTCCAAATGGTGAGGCGTCACAGGTGACAGTTAATGGTAAAGTCTCGTTATATTGTATCAATACAGCATCTGATGTTAAAAGGTCTTTTACTTGCTGAAAAGCTCGCTTTTCTCGATGTCCCCAGACCCAGGAAACCTTCTTGTCGAGGAGCTTATGCAGGGGTTCAGCAACAGTCTCCTTCTGGGATAGGATGTTATAAAAGTTAATGAGTCCCAGGAAGGCTTGGAGATCTGTTTTGTTTCAAGGTCTCGGGGTGTTTTTTATTGCAGCCAATTTTTTCTCAGTAGGGTGAATTCCCTGTTTGTCAAGAAGGTAACCAAGGAATTCAACCCTCTCAGTACATAGTTGGCACTTTTCCTTCTTTACCTTCAAGCCAGCGTCTTTAAATTTTTGGAGGACCATTCTTAGTCGCTTTTCTAGTAGACTTCTAGTGGGGGCGGCTATCAAGACATCATCGAAGTAGGGCATAATCCCTTTTATGCCTTGTAGCAATCTTTCCATCAGATTTTGGAAGATGCCAGGTGCTACGCTCACTCCGAACTGGAGTCTATTACATTTGAATGCACCTCTGTGCGTGACTATAGTTTGGGCTTCTGCGGTCTCTGCATCTATGGGCAGCTGCTGGTACGCCTGGGCTAGGTCCAATTTTGCGAATATTTTTCCACCCCCAAGGGAGTGAAGAAGGTGTTGGACCACAGGCACGGGGTAAGTGCTCTGCTGAAGTGCGTGGTTGAGGGTGGCCTTGTAATCCCCACAAATTCTCAGAGATCCATCAGGTTTTATGGGGGTTACAATTGGGGTCTCCCATTGGGCATGGTCAATCGGTTCCAACATGCCCTGGGCTATTAATTTGTCCAATTGTTCATCAATCTTTGGTTTGAGTGCAAAGGGCACTCGACGAGGCTTAAGGCGAATGGGCGCAATATCAAGGCAGAGATTAAACGATATGGGGGATCCCTTGTACTTGCCTAGCTTCTTGATGAAAACTTCCCGGAATTCCTGGATGAGGGCCGCTTTCCAGTCATCACTTTCGGTCTGGTTGATGCCCGCCAGTTCGATTCCTAGTGGCGCGAACCACTGCAAGCCTAGTAAGCTGGGTCGATCTTTATCGACAACGGTAAGAGGTAGGGTTGCGGTATGGTCTTTGAAGGAGACTTGGACGTGGCTGGAACTGGCAACTGGGATCCTATTTCCTTGGTCGTCCTTTAATATAATTTTCTGAGTGCTGAGGTCCTGGCGACGGATGTCAGGGATCAGCTGTTTGAGGGTTTTCCAGGAGACCATTGATAGGGAAGACCCGGAGTCAACTTCCATAATGCATGGTCGATTCTCAATGATGACCCTTACTCAGATTTTTCTTGCATCAAGGGATGAAGCGTGGCCAATGGTGATGGTTTGGTGTGCCTCTTCTCATCTGGTAGAAGTGGCTGGTGCTCGATTTCTGTAGTAGTGGTTCCATTGGTTGCTTACGTGGTCCCAATTTATTGGTGGGGTGCCTGTTGCCTGCCGGAAATTATTTTCTCTTCGGTTTGGGCTGGACCCTCGCTTGCTTCTACAGACCTTTGCAATGTGGCCCCTCTTTCCACAGGAACAGCAGAGGGAGTCTAGGAATTTGCAGTCTGACCGCAGGTGGTTTCCCCCGCATCCAGCACACTGATACGAGGGCTTACGATTCTGCTGGTCTCGCTGATCGCACTCCGACCTGAGTCTGTTGACTTCCTCTTCCTCGCTTTCTGATGAAGATTCGAGGTCTTCATCGTGGGTGGCCGTTGTGTGCCGGACGTAGTGTCACTGGACGTAGTATCACTGGCGAGTTGGTGGTGCGGTCCGTTCGCTCGGCGCATTCGAGCTGCTGACTTCCTGGTTACTTCTGCTGCAGTAGCATCGGCAATGACATCGGCGAGGCCGATGTCCCCCTTCGCCATAATCTTGCTCTGGGTTGTGGGGTCTTTTAGACCCAGAACAATTCGATTTCTCATGGCTTCTTCTAGATTTGCTTGTCTCCTGATGAGTGTTGGCACCGCTGGGGCATAATGGGCCCAGAGGATTAGGGCGAGGTTGTCCCAGTCCATCGTCTTGACTTCTGCTGGTTTAGCGAGTGCCTTTGCCATCTTAAAAATGGCGGGTCCGCAATGGGTCAGAAATACAGTTCGTTTCTTGCCAGGCATAGCATCCTTCAGGTTGTTGGTTTCCAGGAACTTCTGAAACCTGTCCATGTACGAGTCCCAGTCTTCGTTAGCTGGATCAAATGGAGCGGGTGGTATGGTGCCACTGGTCATTCTGCCGCTCTTGGTGCGCTCTCAGACACATGCTCTGTTAGTGTTCAGTGAGTGTCCAGTCAACTCTATCGTCTCCGCATCCCACCCTCATCGCCAGTGTTAGATCTGGGAGAGTGGGCGCAAGAACGGAGACGAGGCATCGAATAGTGACTCCAACTCTTTATTAGTGACTTCAGAACAGAGCAAAAAATGTGGGCAGCAGCAGCTCCTTTTATAGAGCTGGCAGCTGTCACAACAACCAATGATTTAAGTTTGCTGCGCTGGGAAGCATCCAATCAGCGACGACCTGCTATCAGCCAATCAGATCAGCCAAAACGACCAATCACAATCCGCTATTAGCAGGCCAATCAGAAGTGCAGGTTTACGAGCCTGTCATGGAAGGAAAACTATTAGAATTGCAAGCTAACGAGTTTGCTTAGTTCGGAACACTGGTGATACTGTTCTACAGATGAATTATTGAGTCTATCATCTGCACCTCTATAACTGTCTGGTTTGGTTCTGCAACCCAACAGAACAGACACAGACTTCAGAGAATAATTAGGACTGCAGAAAAAACAATTACTACCCACCTGCCTTCAACTGAGGACCTGTATACTGCATGAGTCAAAATGAGGGCTGTGAAAATATTTACAGACCTCTTACATCCCAGACATAAACTATTTCAACTCCTTCCCTCAAAACAACTCTATAGAGCACTGCACACCAGAACAACTAGACACAAGAACAGTTTTTTCCCGAAAGCCATCACTCTGCTAAACAAATAATTTCCACAACACTGTTCAATTATTTACAAAGTGCACACTACTATTACGGTTAATCTTCTCATCACTCCTTATCACCCATCCCCTCCCGCTTGTGATTGTAGGACTGTAACTTTGTTGCTTGTATCCTTACAATTTATATTGACTGTTTCCTAGTATGATTTGATTGTTGATTGTACCCTATGACTATCATTATGATTCTTGATTCTTAATGAATGTACCTTTTCTTTATGTATACTGAGAGTATTTACACCAAGACAAATTCCTTGTGTGTTCAATCACACTTGGTCAATAAAGTATTCTATTTTATTCTATTCTATTCCATTGTATTCATTAAACTACAGGAGCCTAACAGTTATGCATTGCATCACGGTAGCTGCAGAAAGTCCTTGATGCAGAAACCTATTTATCATCTACAGTATGCATCTATAGCAACCAATTGGTTCAGTAATCAGACAATTTTCTAACTGCCATGAAGAAATTGCTCCATAACCCTAATTAGCATTTTTGGGTGAAGATTTAATAAACCAGTTAATTAAGGTCATTTCAGGAGTGCCTTTCCCATTTTACTGAATACAGGCATGCTTATTGTACAATAGAGATCTGACATCTACATATTTTGTGCAAAGTGTAAAAGAAGTTTGGTATAATAGCAATAGGAATAGCACTTAAATACCGCTTTACAGTGCTTTACAGCCCTCTCTAAGCAGTTTACAGAGTCAGCATCTTGCCCCTAACAATCTGGCTCTTCATTTTACCCACATCAGAAGGATGGAAAGCTGAGTCAACCTTGAGCCAGTGAGAATTGAACTGCCAAACTGCTGGAAGCTGGCAGTTTGGCAGTTAAGCTAATGGTATAATAGTAATGGTTAAGGTACTAGGCTAGAAACCAGGAGACCATGAGTTCTAGTCTTGCCTTAGGCACAAAGCCAACTGGGTCATATGTACAATAATAAATGAGAGTAAACCTGTGAATACCTATCTATATTTGCCCCATAGTTGGGTATGCTCACATATTTTAACCTGATTACTCATTTATTTATTGTCCAGTTTGCACTACATAAACTGGTATATTTGGTTCACTTCAACCTGAGCTATAAAAACAAACTGATTCAAGTATTCAAGTTTAGCATCAAAACCTAACAGATTTGATAAAATACATTGTGTAAACATGGTCTTTTCAGAGCAGGTTTCTGAGATTCTGCAGCATATTTACAAATTACTGGCAACCTACTTTGGGAAGACAACTATGTTGCTGGAAAAGGACTGTGAAACAATTTTAAGCAATTGGTCACTGGAAAAGAGAAGGAATAATATATACTTTCATCATTCCTGGTAATTCTCCTCAAAATTACTGGTTTATCGCTGCCAGGAAATTAATAATGTTGACATTTATTGAATGGTATGTAAAAACCTTGATTTCCATACAGAAAAGATGAAATACCTGTTGTACTATAAAATGCTAAAATTCCTTTATACTGCTTTTGTCGGAAGCTAGTTGAATTGGGCTGTGAAATATACCAGATCTATATTAAACTATTACACATTCTCAGTTTCCCAAGCATTGCTAAAGAAAGAGAACTTCTCTATCTATACAGGAGGCAGCAAGCAGCCTAGGCAGCATGGGAAGATGACCAGAAGAGTTATCAATTGCAGAGTTGATTTCTTTTGTGTGAAATTAGAGAATTAATATATACAGAGAAGCAGTTACAGTTTATATAGACACATACCCTATATAGAGTTTCATTGTAGGATGAAGAGAGGCTCTGTTTTTGAGTACCTTAGCAATTTCAAGCTAAGCCTTCCTCAGTTTTCTCCTTCTTCTTGACCCATTCACTTTGCTTTCTCATTACTTTTCTTTCACTTTCATTTCATATATTTGTTTTACAAGTTAATTAATCCTTAATATGACCATATCACCTGAGATGACATTGCTGAAAATTAGCAAGGAGTTGTGGTGTAGACTTGGTTTCCTCTTTGTACATCCAAGAAATATCTGTGCAGAAAACATTATTTAACTAGTGGAGGCTATTTGAATACATTTCCACATGGAGATTGTGTCATTGTTACAATTAATCCCTCTACCTTGCATCTTATCTAAGTAAATGAGATGATTATCTGAATGAGACAATTGGAGAATTTATAACACACTTAAAATTAGAGTAAATCTTATGATAGAAATACACCCAGGTTTACATCCTTTGTTCATAAATAAACAACACAGTGTCATCTGCATACAAACCTACATGCATATTCATAGACCCGGCTGACACAACTGTAAAGTCAGTGCAAGTATTGTTTATGCATACATTCATAAATAAACAAATAGAGAGATATCACACAATTTTGACATTCCCTTCTTTCTTTTTTTTTTTTTTGAAACAAATTTTTATTGATTTTAAAGATAAAACAACACATCATTAACTATTAAATACATAAACACATAAAACCTCTTAACATTGTAAATCCTTACAAGTCAAACAAAACATTATTTTTATACAGCATAATTCCAATTTATCCCATCTCCATATGGACACACAAACATCTTTCAGCAAATTTCTCATTTTTTCTCTTTACTCCTATTCAATTTCATTTCTCTTCCATATTTATCCATTTTATAGTCATCATATTCTTTTCTTTCTGGCTTGTATAAATTATTCTCATCTAACATTCCTCCAAGGTTTTATTGATTCTTTCCTTTTTTTTTTTTTATAAAAAACAAATTTTGTTAGTTTTACCATAAGCACAATACACAAACATACAAACACAAAACATAAACAAAACTAAAAGATCTTTTCTGAAGGTTGTCTGTTCCCGGGTTAAAACTCTTTACACAGACACAAATTCAAACATCATATTCAACCCATATCTCCTTCCAAATCTTATTATCATTTTCTTTTTTATATATATATATAAAAACCATTTTTATCAGTTTTATAAAAACAATGCACAAAGAATCAAGGCATAGCAGCTTATAAATTCTTTTCTAAGAAAAAATAATAATAATAGACCAATAAGGCATAACATTTCCAGATTATAATATCAATATTTCATATAATATTAACTTCATATCTTGTCCCTACTTCTCTTTTCCATCCAAATTATTTATTAATTAAAATTTTATTGCCTTTTATCAATATACAAAATCCAAAAAAAAAAAAGCATATATATCCTTCCATATCTTATTACCATTTTCAACAACATTCTTTGTCTGTTCTATTTCCAATTATCCATTCATCTTTTTTTTCTTTTACTATACTTCTCCTGTACACCAATTGGAGTAACATCTATAACTCATTACCCTAACTTAGAAATACTACATTTAGCAATCTTTCTTGGGATTCTGTTTAAAAAAAAAATCTAAAATTACATAATAAATTTTATATTCTAAATATACATATAAAAACACACTCTTATATACCCTCCAGAATCCCTCTTTTAATCTAAATTAAATTCACCCATTGTCTCTAAATAAACTTTTTTTCCTTAGGTCTTGCTTCCCCCCATTAAGGCTTCTCCTCCCCCCCTTTCTCTCTTGCTTATTCTTCTCCTTGCCCTTTCTACCCCTTTGCTTTTTCTCTTCGCTTTTCTTGCTCCTTTTCCTTTGCTTTCTAACCTTGCCTCCATCTTTTCGCTCATTTTTCTCTCTTTTGGTTGTTTTTATAATTCTTAAAATCCCCTTTTTCTTATCCTTTTTCTCCTCCTCTCCTGAAGGGACCCATTGTTCATCAAAGATGGCTTCTTCTTCCTCTTCTTCCTTGTCCCAGTCCTTCTGCTGCGTAATCAACTTTTCAAAGGAACATAACGCCATTTCTAAAAATTGAAACAAAGCGCCCAAAGTATCTTCTTTTTTATATTTTTGATATTCAATCTCTAGTTCATCCACAGACGATGCCATTATGAAAAGGGAAACTTTTTCCAAAACAACCACAAGAATTTTTAATCAAAGACAATCAAAAGCAATTAAAAAAAAGAAAAAAAGTTCCAAAAGTTAATACTTTTCTTCCTTCTTCTCTTTCTCTTTCTGAATTAATTTTTAATCAAAGAGGTCCAATTACCATATATCTTCTTTTGGGATCCACAAAGACGTTCTAATCAATCTCCTCCTTTTTCAGCTTCTGCTCCAATTTTTTTTTTTTCTCCCTTCCCACTTGCAATGAGAATTTTAATAATCAAAAATCCATACCTCCAGCAGAGATTTTCCAATTTCTCACATTTTTCAATGTCCAAAAATCCCTTTGTCTCTTATCTTAGCTTTCAAAACAATCCACTTTCAATGTCTAATATATCCAAATATTTCTGCTTTTTCCGTGGGGTGGGAGAGTAAAAAAAAAAAAAATTCCCTTTAACAGCTTCTCCGCCGCTTTTCGCTCTTCTTAGGGATACAATGTATCCTCCAGCAACAAACAGCTCAATTCCAGGCAATTTAAAAGGTGTTACTTGACCCGGCTCAGACAGAACTTTCACTCTTCACACTTCCTCCAGCACAGTTCTTACCCGGTTGCTGGCTTCTTCGTGGCGGCCATTGCTGACCGCCGCTCCACCGCCTTGGGAAAAAGGGGTTTTCCCGGAGAAAGGGGGGGTCTGCGATGCCCCCACCTCCCTTCCCGACTCCCCTCTGTCTTCAGCTGTCCCTACAGGGCAGCCATATCCCCCTGACCCATCTGGATCGGGGGTACCTCGACGGCTAGCACAGCAGGAATCGCGAGCTGTCGCGAATTCCTGCTGCCCCGAAGCCACGCAAACCGGAAGTCGACATTCCCTTCTTTCTATTGAACTATTCACAAACCATTATATTTATTCTAATGCCTATTCTTCAATCTATATTTGAACAAAATGTTCTATAATTTAGTTTCTTCAAGGTCCTTCAGCTCACAAGTTTGCAATAAACTTTTTAAATATATTTATACATTTAGAGCCAAATCTGATTTGCAACCATATTTTACTTCTCAAGCTAAACTCACTGTTACGTTTCATGAACTTTAAGTAAAAATTCTGACAAACAGTTTCCTATGCATGTTTAATAAACTAATCCCTCTATGGCTTTAGAATCCATGCTTGTTACATTTCTTTCTAAATAAAGGAATAATGGTTGCATTTATTCAATCAACAGGCATTGTTTCAGACTTCACACACATGTTAAACAAATCATTCAGCATTGCATAAGCAATCATATTTTAAATGTGTCTAGTTACACCATCTATACCTGCAGTGTTACATTTTTTTTAATACTCCACACTATTTATGATGTCCTTTTCATCATTTATTTTTTCTTGTAACTTTTCAGTTCCACTCTTCAATACAACACCATCATTCTCATATAGATTTGTGAAATACTTCTTCCATCATTATCACCTTTTGTAATATAATTATTTTTACTCTGTTCTAAACAGTTTCCATACTCTCTTATGTCTAATTTCATCCATTCTTTTGGAAGAATGAAGTGGGGATTTTTTTATTTGCAAGACAAATGCTGTTCCCTATTCCCCAACAACTCAGAGGAATATGGTTGCAGTGGCATAACTATCATAAACCATGCATTCTGCCATTCAGTGCTGCCATTGTCCAACTGTAACAAGCAACTTCATAACCACCGCAATGTTCTTTATAACCACTGACAGTGCCAGTGGCACTGAAAATGGGACAGCTGGCAGCCCAGAAATCTCTTGCAGCCATAGATATGACAGAGCAGAAAGGTTTTGGATCAGTGGCACAATGCATGCTGGGACAGTACAGGATGTACCAGAGGAATGCTGCCACCGTGTGGAGAAAAAAATGTCATCCTACAGCAGAGGTCACCAAACCTTTGGACCTCAGGGACTACCAACTCATAATTTCAAATCCCATGGACAGTTAATATGAATTTTGACTGACAGTAGCTTGCTGATATTGATGGGAAAGTCGGTCCCATATTCCAGAGCTACAGTAGTCACAGGACTGGCCTGTGCACCGGCCTGCCATGGATAAGCTGCTCCGAGATGACCAAAGGGCCAGTCTTGTGACTACTGCAACTCTGGAATATGGAACTGACTTTCCTACCAACGTCAGCAAGCTACCCTGGGGTGGATTTCCCTCTTCCACCATTGGTCTTACCTTCCAGTTTCAGTTTGCGTAGCTCTACTCAAAGTAAGGTTTGTGTTCTGTACAGTCATTTACATTCTTGTAAACGCCGCGCTGTGATTGGTCGAAGCGTGCAGTGATCCGATTGGTCGAGCGAGCCGCACTGATTGGCCCGCTGCGGATCTCCCGCAATTAGTAGAAACTAATCGCGGGAGATTCAAAGCGGTGCCATTGGCTGTGGCCGCCGCGGCTTGGAAATAAAAAGCTGCTGTTTTCCCCCGGAGCCTAAGCCGTTCTCAGAACCAAGTCACTGAGTCCTGGTCTCCTTGCCGCGACGGACACAACACTGGCGACGAAGGTGGGATCCCAAGGCTAATCCCCCACCAACACGTGTCTGGAGGAAGCAAGACCAATGAGATGGACAGCATCGCACCGCCCGCGCCCTTTAATCCTGCTACTGAGGACTGGGAATCATACACAGACAGATTCCTCATGTTCCTCGAGTGTAGCAACATGAAGGATGCTGCCGGCCCGAAGAAAAGAGCCGTCTTCCTGACACACTGCGGGCCCGCAGTGTTCAAGATGGCAAAAGCTCTAGCGAAACCCACGGACGTCAAGGAGATGGACTGGGCCGACCTCAAACCATTGCTCCGGAACCATTATGCCCCCACCGTGTCCACCCTCATCAGGCAGCATGATTTCTACGAGCGGGACCAGAGATCGGATGAGAGCATCAACGATTTTGTGGCTGAGCTACAAAGCCTAGGGGTAATGTGCAGGTTCACGGACATGGATGAGGCCTTACAGGACCGCATCGTGCTTGGACTCCAAGACCCAGTCCTACAGAGCCGACTGATGGCCAAAGGTGACATCGCCCTCACCGACGCCATCGTTGAAGCCACCGCAGCCGAGGCAACCCGGAAATCGGCCAACCGCATGCGGAGACCAGACACCGGAGAGCGCACTGCAACCGCTGACCCAGGATGGGCGACCGAGGCCCACCCGGAAGCAAGTCACTGCGAGACCACTGCCCTTCATGGCGAATTCCACTTCACCTCCGACACCATGGACGAGGAGGAGGAAATCCACCGGCTCCAGACGGGACGAGAACGGTGCGATCGGTGGAGTCGTAAGTCAGGGACCGCATGTGCTGGGTGCGGGGGCGACCACCCTCGATCAGAGTGCCATTTCTTTGATGCAGTCTGCCGGCTCTGCAACAAAAAGGGTCACATCGCCCGAGTCTGCCAATTGAGGAAGGCCTACAGCCCCAGACGGCGGGACCCCAGTGACCGGAGATGTGACAGCACACCCCCCAGGGCCAAAGATCACCAAGCCGAAAGCCGATGGGACCGGAGCAGATGGAATCGACGAGGTGGCGAAACCCGGCGGAAGGAGGAAACCCACCAGACAGTCATCATCGGCCACGCATCAACCACCAACGCCCGAAAAGTCTACGTGGAGGTAGGCATCGAAGGCGAGTCATGCAAAATGGAGGTGGACTCCAGGTCCTACCTCTCCATGGTTGCCTGGCAAGAAATCAAACGCTTGGTGCCTACCATCCACAAGAAGGGACTGGAGAACCAGAAACTAATAATCAAGGACTACCAGGGAAACCGCATCCCGGTAGTCAGAACTGGACAATTCAAGGTAACATTCAAGGGCCGCACAGCAAAGCTTCCCCTGACAATCATGGACCGAGACCAACCCAGCCTTCTGGGACTCCAATGGTTCGCACCGCTCGGCATCGAGGTTATGGGCATAAACCACATCGCAGAGCCTGATTGGGAACAGCAACTGGCACAGGACTTCCAGGAAGTGTTTGACGGCACCCTAGGCAAGTACCAAGGGCCCCCTATTTCCTTCAGCCTAGACCCCAACATTCCCCCGATATGCCTAAAACCAAGGCGGGTACCTTTTGCACTCCGGCCAAAAATAGACAAGCAAATTGACAAACTCGTCAAACAAGGGGTTCTACAACCAATCGACCACGCCCGGTGGGAGACCCCAATAGTCACCCCAGTCAAGCCCGATGGGTCGGTAAGAATCTGCGGGGACTATAAGGCCACCCTAAATTGCGCCTTACAACAAAGCGCCTACCCCGTCCCAGTAGTGCAGCACCTTCTACACTCACTGGGGGGAGGCAAGGTTTTTGCGAAGCTTGACCTGGCACAAGCATACCAACAGCTGCCGGTTGATGCAGAAACCTCCGAGGTGCAAACCATAGTCACCCACCGGGGAATGTTTCACTGTAACCGACTCCAGTTTGGAGTCAGCGTGGCGCCGGGAATTTTCCAGAGCCTCATGGAGAGACTTTTGCAAGGAATTAAGGGGGTGGTGCCCTACTTCGACGACATGCTGGTGTCGGCAGCCAACCAGCTAGAACTAGAGCATCGCCTAAGGGAGGTACTAATGAAATTCAAAGAAACCGGGCTAAAAGTGAAGAAAGAGAAATGCCAGCTTTACACAGAGTGAGTCGAGTTCCTAGGATACTTCCTAGACTGGCACGGCATCCACCCAACCGCAAACAAAATCAGAGCCATTAAGGAGGCCCCCATGCCCAGGAATAAAACCGAACTGCAGGCATTTCTGGGACTGCTTAATTTTTACAATGTTTTCCTGCCCCAAAAGGCGACCGCGGCGGAGACTTTGCATAGGCTTTTGGACAAGGCGGCCACCTGGACTTGGGGAAAATGTGAGGAAGCCGCCTTCAGGAAAACCAAGGACCTGCTCACCTCGGATGCCATCCTCATCCAATGCAATGAGACCCTACCACTTGCCATCACATGCGACGCCTTACCCTTCGGTGTCAGCGCCGTCCTCAGTCACACACTCCCGGATGGAAAAGAAGCACCCATCGCCTTCTTCTCGAGGACACTCACCAAACCAGAGAGGAATTATAGCCAGCTGGACAAGGAGGCCCTGGCTATCATCGCAGCAGTGAAGAGGTTCCACGAGTACCTCTACGGCCGCATGTTCACCATTATCACAGACCACAAGCCGCTGTTGGGAATCCTGGCAGGGAACCAGGCCACCCCGAACATCCTATCTTACAGAATGACAAGGTGGTCCGAATTCCTTGCCGCCTACAGCTACCGGCTCACACACCGACCCGGTAAGACGATCACCCATGCAGACGCCCTGAGCCGCTTGCCATTACCCGACCTAGACACTGACCCAGCACCCACGACGACCACCCTCAGCATAGAGACTCTGCCTGATCTACCCATAACCGTGTCAGACATTGCCCGAGAAACTAATAAAGACAAACGTCTGGTGCAGGTGTTACATTGGGTAGAAAAAGGGTGGCCAGAAAAAGACAACAACGAAGCATTCAGGACATTCTGGAACCGGCAAACAGAACTCTCACTACAAAAAGGGTGTGTACTTTGGGGGGATAGTGTTGTTATTCCGGAAAAGCTACAAGGGAAGGTATTGGAGTTGTTACACGAGGGATACCTGGGCATAGTTAGAACAAAAGCCCTGGCCAGAAGTTACGCTTGGTGGCCAGGGATGGACAAGCAAATCGAGGCTTGGGTGGCAAGATGTGAACGCTGCCAAAAAACCAGACTGAGCCCTCCCGTGGCACCGATCCTGGAATGGGAAACCCTCAGGGGACCATGGTCCAGGATCCACATAGATTTTGTTGGGCCCACTAAGGGACATACATTCCTTATAACGGTAGATACTTACTCCAATTGGTTGGAGGTAAGCAACATGAAAACCACCACCACGGAGGCTGTGACCAAGGAACTTAGCAAGCTATTCACAACCCATGGCCTCCCAGATGTCATCGTGTCAGATAATGGGCCCCAATTCACCTCACTAGAATTTGAAAAATTCTAGAGGAACGGGGCATACGACACACACTGACAGCTTCAGCACATCCGGTGGCAAACGGAAGGGTGGAACAGATGGTTCAATTTATGAAAAAAACCATCCAAAAAATCGAACATGGGGAAATCCAAGAAAAAATAAATAAAATGCTTTTTATACAACATATAACCCCGAACACGACAACGAACAAAAGCCCGGCAGAGCTACTAATGGGGAGGAAAATAAGGTCCCCACTCGACAGACTGCACCCCACATACAACCCGGAAAAACCCCCAAACTCCTCTAGCAAGCACCGGTCCTTTGCGCCAGATGACGCCATCTCCGCAAAGAACCTAACCGGAGACCCACTGTGGGTACCAGCAACCATAACCCAACTGACAGGTCCCCGCTCGTACCGGCTGCAAACAACCAACGGACGAGCGTGGAAACGCCACATCGATCAATTAAGATCGAGAACAATCACAGGAAACACAACTGACATGCAATCAAACACAGACAACTCCCCTAATACAAGCCAAGAGAGGAGGGAATACCCAGGGAACAAAAACCCAATAGGAAGAAACCAGCAACACTTACTGACTAACAGCCAGCTCGAAGCCTCACCAGGAAGAAGCAGCCAGGCCAGCTCAACCAGCCCAGAAAGACTAGGCGGGAGCGGCGAAAACTGCAGCTCAACCAGCCCGGGTAGACCAGGAGGGAGCTGCGACAAGTGGCCCGATGACACCTTCCAGGCGGTTCCACCGACGAGGCCTAGAGCAACAGAGAACCCAACCGAACCGACCAGGAGCCAAACAACAACTAACCTGCGCAGGTCCAGTAGGCAAGTACGGAGCCCCGCCTACTTACGGACTACATCACGTAGGACCAAACCAAGAGGGGAGGGGTGTTCTGTACAGTCATTTACATTCTTGTAAACGCCACGCTGTGATTGGTCGAAGCGTGCAGTGATCCGATTGGTTGAGCGAGCCGCACTCATTGGCCCGCTGCGGATCTCCCGCATTTGGTGGAAACTAATCGCGGGAGATTCAAAGTGGTGTCATTGGCTGCGGCCGCCGTGGCTTGGAAATAAAAAGCCGCTGTTTTCCCCCCAGAGCCCGAGCCGTTCTCGGGACCAATAAAAGAGCTGAACCAAGTCACTGAGTCCTGGTCTCCTTGCCGCAACGAACACAACAGTTTGCACTCAGGCAAGTGGGCGGGACAGTGGGCGGTGCAGCTTGGTGTTCCTGCGCAACCTGTATTAATTGCTTTTGGGGGGTGCATTTCTCTGCAGATCACCAAGATTTTCTCGTGGACGATCAGTGGTCCCCAGCCCACCGGTTAGCACCCAAGCAGATAAATCGGGCTTTTCAGCATACATTGGGACGGAATCAAGACCTGACTCATTTTGGGTAGGAAGTGATTCTTCATTGGGCTGAGAGACATATCTGCCTCATTCTGAGCAGACAGACAGGAGAATTTTTATGATTCTGTTATCATTTTTGTTACATGTAACAAATGCAAAAAAATGTGTCACAACACAAAAGCTATGGTTTACTTAACCTTCACTGAAGAATAAGCATAATTGGTTGAAAATGCACAACATACTAACCCATGAAACATGATGTATTAAATACTAGAACAGAGTAGTATGCATTTCAATCTCCTTTAAAAGTTGAATATTGAATAAACCCTCTGTTCTCAAGAATCATAAATCAGAATGATGTGATTAGCATTCTTTCTATCTCCATTTTTCACTGGGAGATGGGGATTTACCATGGATTTACAAACTCAATCCCTTGATTTGGGGTGAAGTCGGGGTGACTGAATGGAGCTGGGCATCACCAAGATTTTGGCTGGATGCCCTACGCAAGGTTCACAGTGGATATTTTCTCCTTTCACCTTAATAAACATATGTCATTGCCTAGGATTGAACTCTCAACCTCCTGAGTGGGAGGCAAACATCTTCACCTCTAAGTGCACTGCTCAATTGATATTAAATGATTAAATAACATAAGAAACAAAAATAAAACACCAGAATGTGGTGTACTACAGGATAAACTGTGGCTAGCAACTGTTTAGGAGATAGTTACAAACAGAAAACAAATGAATACATCTGGAATGTGGGGGAATTATCTGCCAGAGAGTGATGTTCATAAAAAGAAGACAAGCTAACATAAATTACGACACCATAAACACAAAAAATGACAGCAGCTTAATTGAAAAATAAATGTTCTGATTTACTATCTCTTTATTATGCTTTCTACCAATACTGTGGGCAGATGTCAATGAATACTGAAGGTGGAAAAACAAGTTTTATAGAGGATAATATGCTGTGGAGATGGGATAAAAATGGAAATGTGTTATCAAGAGTTAAGAAATCTGTTATGTTTGCAGCATGGGCGAGAAAGAATGGAGACAAGCCTCGGGAACGGTGAACTTCAGCTCTTTATTTACATAGTGACTTCTCAACTCAATGGCAGTTATAACCCTCCTTATATAGGCAACCCCAATAACTATTAACCAATAACAATCAAGGAGCACTAGTTCCCTTAACCAATAGGAACTCTCTATTAATGGCCAATCGGATTCCCCGGAACGGGCCAATCCGATCCTGCCGTTAACAGCCAATCAGAAGTGCAGGGCCAGAACCCTGCACTTTACTCCAAGCTCAAGTTCTCTTTATTAAACCTTCTGCATTCACAACACCCCCTCCCCCTGGCTTCTGTTTGCAGGGTGCAGTTACATAGTCCTTTAGGTAGGATGGTTGCTTTATTAGTCTTTTTTGATTTTTGCTGTGTCATTTGGCTGCAATCACGCTGAGGTAGATCGTTGTTTGGCAACGGGGTCGCCTCTGGTTCAGAGTTCATTTCTTCGTCGTTGCCATTATTCTCGGTAATTCCCTGAGGTGCATCTGTTTCCCTCTCTGGTTCCACTTCCTGTGTCTCTATTACACCGTTATTCCCTTCGAACGGGTTTTCTTCTACTTGGAATTCATCTTCTTCCATATCTCCCCCCCTCAGTTTGGTCATAAGGGAGTTCAGGAATGCCTGACGGGAGCCGCGATCATAATTGATCGATATGGCATTTCCATAGTCTATCGTCAAGGCATTGTACAAGGTAGGATCTCGGGCCGGTTACACAAACTACTGTCGCCTCCACCCACAGCGGATCGCTCAATAGGTTTTTAGCGTATACCAAATCACCTACCTGGAAGGCACGACAGCGGCCGCTGGATCCTGGTGGTTTTTCCGGTTCATAAGCTGGGTGTAACCGGTCGAGGTGGGAGCGGAGTTTTCGTCCCATTAGCAGTTCAGCGGGAGTCTTGTTGGTGATGCTATGAAGTGTGATGTGTTGTAGAAAAAGGATTCAATTGATCTTGTCGTCAATGTTATCGTAGTCTACCTTCTGCAAGGTTTTCTTAACAAATTGGACCATGCGCTCTGCTTTGCCATTGGTCACAGGGTGCACAGGCGAGGTTGGATGCCGTGGTCAGCCAGGTACTGCTCGAACGACAGCGCTGTAAATTGGGGCCCGTTGTTGGATACCAGGACGTCTGGTAATCCATGGGTTGCAAATAGTCTTTCCAAGTTTTTGATAACCGCTTCAGTTGTGTTCGTCATGCGGTGAATCTCGAGCCAATTCGAGTAGGCGTCGATGGTTAGCAGAAAGGTGTGGCCTTTGGCTGGCCCCACAAAATCCAAGTGAATATGGGACCAGGGTCCCCGTGGTGTCTCCCATTCGGTAGGGATGGCTTTACATGGGGCGTTGCTCACTTCCTGGCATTTATGACAAGCTTTAACCCAATTTTCGATTTGCTTGTCGATGCCCGGCCACCATGCGTAGCTTTGTGCGAGGGCTTTCATTCGCACGATACCGGGGTGGCCATCGTGCAAGGTTCTCAGCAGCACTTTTTGGAGTCGTTCTGGGATAATGACTCTATCGACCCAGATGACACAGCCTTTTTGAGAGAACAACTCCGATTGTCGAGTCTTGAATGGTGTGAAGTCATCTGATAATTGGTCCAATGGCCATCTGCATTCTACCCAGCCTAGAACTCGCGCTAAGGTGGGGTCACATTTGGTTTCTCTCACAATATCTCGGGCAGTCAATGGCGGTGAGTTGAGTGTTTCAATTTGCAACGTGTTTACCATTGGTGCTGGATCGTCAAGAGTCTCTGGAAGCGGTGCTCGGCTCAATGCGTCGGCGTGGGGAATGGCTTTCCCTGGGAGGTATTGCAGCCGATAATTATAAGCAGCCAAGAATTCTGACCAGCGAGTCATCCTGGGGGATAATATGTAGGGAGTCGGCTTATCTCCAGCTATTATCCCCAATAACGGTTTGTGGTCAGTCACAATAGTAAAAGCCCGGCCATACACGTACTCGTGGAATCTTTTAATGACCAATACAATTGCGAGGGCTTCTTTATCGATTTGGCCATAATTTCGCTCAGTTTTTGAAAGTGTCTTTGAAAAATATGCAACAGGGGCTTCGTTACCATTAGGCAGTACATGGCTCAGAATGGCGCCCACTCCGAAAGGCGAAGCATCACATGTGATATTTAATGGCAAAGTTTCATTGTATTTCATGAGTACAGAGTCAGAAGTCAGTAGTTTTTTCACATTACAGAATGCCTGTTCTTCTCTATGACCCCATAACCAGTTTGCTTTCTTGTCTAACAACTGGTATAACGGTTCAGCGACCGTTGCTTTATGTGGTAGAAATACATTATAAAAGTTGATGAGGCCTAGGAACGCCTGGAGATCGGCCTTGTTCCGAGGCCTGGGAGCGTTTTTTATTGCTCTTAGTTTACTGTCGGTAGGGTGAATACCCTGACTGTCAATTAGGTACCCTAAAAACTCAACACTATCTGTACACAATTTACACTTATTCTTTTTTACCTTAAGACCGGCATCTTGGAATTTTTGTAGGACTAACTTTAAACGATCCCGTAAAAAATTTTTGTAGGTGCAGCAATTAATACATCATCAAAGTAGGGGACCACACCTTTAATCCCTTGTAGTAGCCTCTCCATCAGGCTCTGAAAAAGCCCTGGGGCTACACTGACTCCGAATTGGAGCTGGGTGCATTTAAAGGCACCTCAGTGCATCACAATCGTTTGTGCCTGTGCCGTCTTTTCATCAACAGGTAGTTGCTGATATGCCTGAGCTAAGTCTAATTTAGCGAAGACCTTTCCGCCCCCCAGGGAGTGGAGGAGATGTTGTACCACCGGCACCGGATATGCATTCTGCTGTAAGGCGTGGTTCAGGGTGGCCCAGTAGTCCCCACAAATTCGGATCGACCCGTCTGGCTTAATGGGTGTTACAATTGGGGTTTCCCAGGGAGAGTGATCGGTAGGTTCTAGCACCCCCTGAGCTATTAGTTTGTCGAGTTGTTCGTCGATTTTCGGCTTTAAGGCAAACAGAACTCGACAGGGCTTAAGGTGAATGGGAGCTATCTTTGGATCAAGGCTGAACGAAATTGGGGTCCCCTTGTACTCACCTAAACTTTCCGCAAAGAGGTCCTTGATCTCATGGATGAGGTCCTCCTCGCAGTCAATTCCGCTGATTCGGTTTATGCCTGCCACTTCAATGCCAAGTGGCGTGAACCATTGGAGATCTAGCAGACTAGGCCGATCTTTGTCGATCACAGTTAGCAGTAAGTACGCTATGTGCTTCTTGAAGGAGATCCAGACTTGGCAGGAACCAACGATAGGGATTCGATTCCCTTGATAGTCCTTAAGAATGAGTTTTGACATGATAGGGCTAAGAAAAAAAAAAAAAGAATGAGTTTTTTGAAACAGAGGTCTTGGCGCTGAATCGTGGGGATGAGTTGCTTGAGGGTCTTCCAGGACACCATTGAGAGGGACGATCCCGAGTCGACTTCCATGTGGCAAGGCTGGTTCTCGATGGCTACTGTGATTCGGATTTTCTTGGCATCCAAGGCAGAGGCGTGACCGACAGTGATAGTATGGTGAGCCTCTTCTCGCTGTAAAGCTTGGTTTCTGTAGGAGTGGCTTACTGGTTCTCGCCTTACAGGACGGTTTCCTGTCGATTGGCGATAGTTCGCCCTTTTTGAGGCCTGGCCGGGTCCTTGTAAACTTGGCAGACCCGTCCGATGTGGCCTCTCTTCCCGCACTCATGGCAGAGCGTGTCGCAGAATTTGCATTTGGACCTGGCATGGTTGGCTCCACAGCCAGCGCAAGGGTGTAGGGACTTCGGGCGGTGGTCCCGGTCGGACCGCAGTCGATGGACCTCTTCTTCGTCACTGTCTGACGACGAAGAGAGGTCCTCGTGGTGTGTCGTTGAAAGCTGCCCTTCTGACTTGGGTAAAATTTCACTTGTCGGTTGGTGTACCGGAGCGCGGTTGCGGCGTAATTGTGCAGCCGACTTCCTGGTTGCTTCTGCTGCAGCAGCATCGGTGATGGCATCGGCAAGGCTGATGTCGCCTTTCACCATCAGCTTGCTCTGCACGCCTGGTGCATCTAATCCCAGAACTATTCGATCTCTCAGTGCCTCTTCCAAATCGGCGAATCCGCAGAGGCCTCCCAGGTTTCGGAGGTCTGCTATGAAGTCGGTGACGCTTTTTCCTTTTTGCTGGTTTCTCTGATAGAACTCGTGCCGTCTCACGAGCGTAGGCACGGTCGGTGCGTAGTGATCTCTTAGTAGAGGTTCGAGGTCGTCCCAATCCATCGCCTTCACTTCTCTAGGTTTTGCTAGTGCTTTAGCCATCTTAAATACGGTTGGACCGCAATGCATTAGGAACACCGCCCGTTTCTTCCCGGTTGTGGCGTCCTTTAAGTTGTTAGTTTCTAAGAACATTTGGAAGCGATCCATGTAGGACTCCCAGTCTTCCTGCACTGGATCGAACTGAGTGGGTGGTACGACGACGCCGGACATGGTTCCGTTGTGTAGCACCATCAGCCACGTGCTCGGTGTTTCTTCTTGGTTCCGTTGGTTCAGACGTATCCATATCCCATCCTCGTCACCAGTGTTATGTTTGGAGCATGGGCAAGAAAGAATGGAGACAAGCCTCGGGAACGGTGAACTTCAGCTCTTTATTTACATAGTGACTTCTCAACTCAATGGCAGTTATAACCCTCCTTATATAGGCAACCCCAATAACTATTAACCAATAATAATCGAGGAGCGCTAGCTCCCTTAACCAATAGGAACTCTCTGTTAATGGCCAATCGGATTCCCCGGAACGGGCCAATTCGATCCTGCCGTTAACAGCCAATCAGAAGTGCAGGGCCAGAACACTGCACTTTACTCCAAGCTCAAGTTCTCTTTATTAAACCTTATGCATTCACAACAAAATCTACATCTAATTTATTTATTTATTTGATTTGTCAATCACTTACAAGATACAGGTATAAGAATAAACGTAGTTTTGAATACATGAGATGGATAAGAAAAATAAAAAGAAACAATAGGACAGGGATGGTTGGCACAATTGGTGCACTTATGCACGCCCACTATAGGCCTCTTAGGAAAGGGATGAGGTCAATAGTAGACAGTCTAAGGTTAAAGTTTTTGGGGTTTGGGAAGAAACCACAGAGTCAGGTAGAGTATTCCAAACATTGACCACTCTGTTGCTGAAATCGTATTTTCTGTAGTCAAGTTTGGTGCGGTTAACCTTGAGTTTGTATTTATTGTGTGCTTTTGTATTGTTATGATTGAAGCTGAAGTATTCATTTGCAGATAGGACATTGCAATGTATGATTTTATATACTATATTTAGATCGGACCGAAGGCAGTGTACTTCTAGGTTTTCTAGGTCTAGAGTTTCAAGTCTGGTGGTATAAAATATTCTGCAATGAGTAGAGGAGCGGAGAACTCTTCTTGTGAAATATTTCTGGACTTTCTCAATTGTGTTAATATCAGATACATGATATGGGCTCCAGACTAATGGAACCCCTCAGATTTGATCAAACCCTTCAGATTTGGAGCCTAAGTAATATTTCATTAAGTTGTATTGCCAGTTACCAAAAATAACAACAACAACAACCAAAACCAAAATCTGGTTGGGGGAGATTTGACTTATACAACAAATTGGATATAACGTTCCTATTGTTACAACACTGGTTCCCATTATATTTTATTCTTGGCCATGCACTTACAGCTGAATTGAGGTTGTACTACATTTGCAGTGTGTTTTACATTTTCTCTGCCTTATAATCTTTATCCGTAAGGCTTTTGGTATCTGATCTCATTTCCTGATGAAAAGCACTAGAGGTTTTCATGAGGTATGCAGCAACTAGAGTTTGGCTGCCTGCTCTCGGGAGATTTACTCCTCAGCGGAACATTTAAAACAGAGTCTCTGGCAGACCATGGGAAATTTGCTTGCAATATAAAGGTTTTCTTTTTGTCCTATCACAATTCTGATTCTTTCCCAAACCTACTCTGAAGTTTTTGTGTGTGTGTGTATATGCATGTGTACATGTGTGGGTTATTGTTTTGAAATTAAAATGGCTTGGGGTTATTAGATCCAGTCAATCATACAACTGTTGCACAAAACTGGTAATAATTACATTGCGTGCTTTGGCTTAATAAGCAGAAGGTATTACAAATGCCAGACCAAATTAAAATCATACTCAGAAGTTATCCTATTGATTGCAAGTACCTGGAGATCAATGCTGCAACCTTTGTTAATCATGTTGGAAAATCAGCCAGGACCTAATGAAATTTGAAAAGCCCGATTCAGTATTTATTGATTTGTTTGTGTTTTAGGGCTCTCATTTCTAACATGCAAAATTTTAACTGTAATTTTTTCCAACAATTAATGCAAAAAGATATATGAATACACTACTTCTATCTCTAACCCACAGAGGTAGGCAGGGCTCCCTCCTTGAAATAGTTGCATTGGTGCTTCCTAGGAATGTATATAAGCACCCATATATAAACACATACAAAGAAACATACATGTATGTACCAAAAGATCAATAAGAAGCATCTCAATTTTGTACTCAAAGAATGAGAATTGATATTCAGAACAAAAAAATTACGTGTTTTGGGGGGGTATGATTAAAAATATAAGTTCCCATTATAGAGAATTTGCATAGTTCAGGGCCGAGCTGTGGGGTTCTTGGTGTTCTTTGAGTTGGTTATTTTCCTAGAGATGTTTCATTACCTAGTCTGGTAACAAAACATCTGCAAGAAATCAGCCAATCATAGAGAACACCAAGAACCCATAAAAATGCATGAATTAACAGCTCAAGGATTCGAGAAGCAGAAAAATCTGCAATGATTCCAACATTATCCATCCCCATTTCTAATTAAAGTGCATTCCCAGACTAGCACCATCCTCATTATATCTCTACAGCTGGGCAGCATCACCTAATTGACCCCAGCTCCTCCTGAAAAGCAAAGCAGTTCAAGGCTTGAATGGAAAACCATCCAGAAATTCATGAGTAGTAAGATCAACTGGAATGTCAAAAAGATATCCTCAAAGAAAGTGTTGATAAGAAAACTTTTGTACAGTGGTCACGAAAACAGCATGAACTTCTGGAAAGTCACTAAGAGTTCAGTATGGAAGAGTTAATTATTTTTTTATTCTATTTAAATGCCTTTTCGGGAAATATTATATCACAATAACCAGGCAGGTTGTTGTAAAGGGCTATGTTGCAACAAAGAATGACTAATAAACTATTGTAGTGTCTGTTCTTTGAAACACCATACCCCTGAGATCTGGTTGGCCCCAACTCTGCTAGTTTTTCAGAAAACCTTAAAAACATACGGTTGTTTTCCCAGGCATGGGGAATCAGAAGGTTAAGGGGCTTGTGGGATTATAGTTAGGGAGACAACTGCCATTTTTTCAGTTGCTATTAAATGATTATTATTATTCATTTCTTCTTGTGTTCTAATTCTGTTAGCTGATTAGATTTGCTCTTGGACAGCTGTTTAAATGGACTAAAATATATTCTTTCTTTAAAAAATATTCTAATTAGCTATTATGGAAATGTCGTGGTAGAGTGCATAAAATGGAGTATGGTGCACATAAAGAAGCAATGATGAATTTCTTCAGTCTAAGAGCCAAATCTTCTTTTAGCATTTTCAAAAAGCTGAGCACACAAAGTTTCAGTGATGATTTACTACTTGCCTCCCTGTCCCACATCTGCAAATAAAACTTGGGGGTCAAAGGGTGAAGAACCTTTCCAACAGAGAGCAGGAAACAAAATGAAAACCCCGTTTTGTGGCAGAAAAAAAAGAAAAGAAAAGGCATGATAACATGAGCTCTCTTTTTCCCCTTTCTTTGTCCAGGGTGGTGTGAGAAGGCAGGCTTCTTAACTTAACCAGTTGGCATAAGTGACACATCTGTCTGCCAGTGAACTAATAGCTAGAACATTAAATGAGATAATCTGGTCTGGACCAAGCTGAAAGCAGGAGTGCAGGAACAGACTTTATAGCTCTTCAAATCCTCTAAAGAACAGATCTTTGCAGCTACCAGATCTTTCCAAAGGTTGCTGCCAAAGGTTGTAATTCTTCTGATGGGAAGAGATAGTCATTATATGTGTGAATAATCATATTAATTGTTTTTCACATAGCCAAATACATTTTCATAGGGAAGGATTCCAGACATTTGCCCTTTTGAAAGAGAGATCAGAGAGAAACCGTTATCGATAAATGATTGTTTCAGCAACATTCACATACTTACTGACATAGGACAATCAGAACAGACAAATGCAATTCAACAAACCGCTAGGATGAAACAGTGAAATTTGAAATCCACACATTTTTAATGGAATGACCAAGTGCCTTTGGCATGATTGATATTACATTGCATTTCCAAGTAACAGTCATGCTAGTCAGCTTAATTTAATTAGAAAAGAAGGAAAAGAAATCCATCTCCAAACAAATACTGTATGGGTCTTAAAGTGAATATTTTCCCAAAATAATATCAAAGATACTTTATTTCATTGAACTGCTACTAAATGTTTTGTACCCTATACAAAACATTTCAGGCATAAGATAATTGCAATACAGGTAGTCCTCAACTTATGACCACAATTGAGCCCAAAATTTCTGTTGTTGAGACATTTGTTAAGTGAGTTTTGCCCCATTTTAAGACCTTTCTTGCCACAGTTGTTAAGTGAATCACTGCAGTTATTGTTAATAACACAGTTGTTAACTAAATCTGGTTTCTCCATTGACTTTTTCTCAGAAGATCACAAAAGATGATCACATGACCCCAAGACACTACAACTGCCATAAATACGAATCAGTTGTCAAGCAACAGAATTTTGATCATGTGACCATGGGGACGCTGCAACTATCCTTACTGTGAAAAACAGTTATAAGTCACTTTTTTTCAGAGTTGTTGTAACTTTGAACAGTCACTAAATAAACTGTTGTAAGTGAAGTACAACTTGTAGTGGGTAAAAAGTATTTCAGACTGGTTTTGTCTGCTACCTTGTTCCTCTTTCCATGCTCCATATATACATTGCTGAAAAATGAAGTTCTGGTAAAGCAAATATTCCAATACTGAAATAGATCTTGTCCTAATGAAATTAAGAAACAAAAATACCCCATGTTAAGTAAAACAGTGTGCATATTGTGGGCAAAATTGTGTATACTGGAAAAATGCATTGCAGAATATATGATTTTTTTTTAAACTCAACCTTCTCTGGCAAACAGGAAGGTAACATTAAAAAGAAATATCAACATCAACGTATCTGTCTACCATCCTAGGCCTGGTGCATTGCTATAATAGTGAATCACATGTGCATCGGTGAAGATAAAAATTCTAATGTGTTGCCTAAAGTAGTTTCCTGTGGAATAGACTCCATATTTTCATGCCATCTTCACAAAATATTTTTTAACCCTGTGGCAGTCAGTTTTGTATATCCTTTATATAATTCCCAAAGGCAGATTCAAATTTTGATTCTCCCATTACCTTACTGGAGATGATAAATAAATAGGATAAACTTTATAACAAATCCTTGTGTTCCAGATGCTACTGGTAGATTTAAAAAAACATAATGATTCAAGTTGACCAATGACTCTGCAGACTTGCTGACTCCTTTTGTTGGACTGAAAAGTGCAGTTTTTGTCCTGTAAACTTTCTTTAAACCACAGCTGAATCAGCCTGTTAACATTGGTTCCCCCATTCCAGGCATTCCAGGCAGAAGTTGTTTACATGTAACTTTTGGCTCCTTCCTTCTTTGCCACAATCCACTAATTAAGATATGAGTCGCTCTTCGACCAGGGGTAGGATTCTACCAGTTCACACCTATTGCTAGAACTGGTTGTTAACATTCTAAGCAGTTCGGAGAACCGGTTGTTAGAAGAAATTACTGGCCAAATCCTGTAAGGAAGGCAGGAAGGAACCGTTCTGGTGTTGCTTACAGAAACTGCCTCTCCGTTAACCCTTATTACATTCTTGGCAGGATTAGACTTCCTGTCTCAGGAACTTCTCTGGAGTTTTTCCCCCCTCCTTTACTGGTACGTTGCTTCTGTGGAGTGACCATTCAAAGTTACAATGGCACTGAAAAAAGTGACATGACCATTTTTCACACTTATGACTGTTGCAGCATCCCCACAGTCACAAGAGGCCAGGCAAGGAGATACATGCCTTAATGTGAGTGATATTGAGTTGGCCACACCCAGCCAATAACATGACACCAAGCCATGCCCACCAACTAAGCCATGCCCACAGAACCAGTTGTTAAAAAATTTGAATCCCATCCCTGTCTTTGACTAATTAAAATCACTGAAAAAATTGTAATAGTATAATCTAATAGTATAAATGTGTATCTTATTTGTTTCATTTACTGAAGTAACTTTCCCTTGTGTTGTAGGATGAGGATGAGAACTGCATATTAAAAATCAAAGAGTTGAGAATAATGAACATATACACCGCTCTGGTGACATATCCAACTCTTTAAGCAATCTCTATAGCTGCCCTTCCTC
This sequence comes from Hydrophis major, assembly GCA_033807585.1. NCBI lineage: Eukaryota > Metazoa > Chordata > Lepidosauria > Squamata > Elapidae > Hydrophis > Hydrophis major. The sequence continues at coordinate 171,079,518 of CM066330.1, forward strand.
TAAGAATTTAGCAACATCTCTGCTGAAGCAAGCCCAGGGAGCATGTTGAAGCTATATTAATTATACCAGCCTTGGTCATGGCAAAGCTGATCAGCAATTGATCACCCAGAAATTCACACCCATGACAAATTATTGCAGCACAAACATCCTCTCAATGATCACAGCAAACATGAGCCATCTTACCTTCTCTACTAGACCTCTAAATGTCCAGAAACTACTCTTTTAAAAAGAGTTGGCACAGGTCCCTTTCCCAAAGTACTGATACAACCGTACTATTGATTCTTACATTCTTGGTAAGGAGGAAACTGTCTCTGTTGCGTCCGCGAAATGATGCCAGGAGTCGGTGACTTAGTGCAAAGCTCTTTATTAGCAAGTTGAAACCGAACTGGTGAAAGGAAAAAAGCCCGCGGCTTTTATTCCTTTTGCCGCGGCGGCCGCGGCCAATGGCACCGCTTTGAATCTCCCGCGGTCTGAATGGACCAATCGCGGGAGATTCCTAGCGAGCCAATCGGCGTGGCTCGCTTGACCAATCGGAGAGCCCCGTGCTTTGGCCAATCAAAGCGCGGGGATCTCAAGTATGTTAATCAAGGACAGAACACCCCTCCCCTCTTGGTTCAGTCCTTACGTTGCATAGTCGGGGCTGCGTCTGGTCCTACTTGACCTGCGCAACTCAGTCGTAGGCTGGATCCCGGCCGGTTCGGTCGGGATCTCCGCTGCTCCTGCTGCCGTCGTGGGAACTGGCTGGTCGATCGGGCCGGTCCTTTCTCCGTAGCTCCCTCCTGGGCCTTCCGGGTTGGTTGAGCTACGGGTTTCGCCGCTCCCGCTCGGTCTTTCCGGGTCGGTCGAGCTGGCTTGGCTGTTCCTTCCTGGCGAGGGGTCATGATGGCTGCTTTTCGGTGAGTACTGCTGGTTTATTCTTCTTTGGATTTGGTCCCCTGGGTATTCCCTCCCCCCTTGGTTTGTGTTGTGGGGGTTGGTTTCGCTTGTTTGTGCGTCGGTGGTTTGTTGGTTGGTAGTTCTCGACCTAAGTTGGTCGATGTGGCATTTCCACGCTCGTCCGTCTGCTGTTTGTAGCCGGTACGAGTGTGGGCCTGTTGCTTGTGTGATGACGGCTGGGATCTATAGCGGGTCTCCCGTCAGGTTCTTTGCGTATACGGGGTCCCCGGGTGCGAAGGTTCGTTGTTTGCTGTTTGAGTCTGGGGGCCTCTCCGGGTTATACGTGGGGTGTAACCTGTCGAGTGGGGACCTTAGTTTTCTGCCCATTAATAGTTTGGCTGGGCTTTTATTGGTTGTGGTATTTGGGGTTATGTGCTGTGTGAAGAGTAGTTTGTTTATTTTTTCCTGGATCTCCCCGTGGTCTATTTTCCGGATGGTCTTTTTAGTGAATTGGACCATTCGTTCCGCCCTACCATTCGCCGCCGGGTGCGCCGGTGCTGTCAGCGCGTGGCGGATGCCCCTTTCCGCTAGGAATTTTTCGAATTCCAGCGAGGTGAACTGGGGCCCGTTGTCGGAGACGACGACGTCTGGGAGGCCGTGCGTTGCAAAGAGTTTGCAGAGTTCCTTGATCACGGCCTCCGTGGTTGTCGTCTTCATGTTGCTTACCTCCAGCCAGTTGGAGTAAGCGTCAACTGTTATGAGGAAGGTGTGTCCTTTTGTGGACCCGGCGAAGTCTATATGGATCCTAGACCAAGGTCCCCTTGGGGTTTCCCACTCTAGGACGGGTGCTGTGGGTGGGCTTGGCCTAGTTTCCTGGCATCGTTGGCACCTAGCTACCCAGGCCTCTATTTGTTTGTCCATCCCTGGCCACCAAGCATAACTTCTGGCCAGGGCTTTAGTCCTCACGATGCCAGGGTGCCCCTCGTGTAGCAGTTCCAAAACCTTCCCCTGTAGCTTTTCCGGAATGACCACCCTGTCCCCCCATAGTATGCACCCTTTTAACAAAGAGAGTTCTGTTTGGCGGTTTCGGAACGTTTTGACGGACTCGTCGTTGTCCCTTTCCGGCCACCCTTTCTCCACCCAATGCAGCACCCGCGCCAGACGTTTGTCTTTATTAGTCTCTCGGGCAATGTCTGATGCGGTTATGGGCAGGTTGGGTAGAGTCTCTATACTGAGGGTGGTCGTCGTGGGTGCTGGGTTGGTGTCGGGTTCCGGTAGCGGCGAGCGGCTTAAGGCGTCTGCCTGGGAGATCGTATTACCCGGTCTGTGTATGAGTTCGTAGTTGTAGGATGCCAGGAACTCGGACCACCTTGTCATTCGGGGAGACAGAATGTTCGGGGTGGCCCGGTTTCCTGCAAGGATTCCCAGCAGTGGCTTGTGATCCGTTATGATGGTGAAAGTCTGGCTGTAGAGGTATTCATGGAATCGTTTTACGGCGGCAACTATAGCCAGAGCCTCTTTGTCCAGTTGGCTATAGTTCCGCTCCGGTTTGGTGAGGGTCCTTGAAAAGAACGCGATGGGCGCTTCTTTTCTGTCGGGAAGGGTATGGCTGAGGACAGCGCCGATGCCGAAGGGTGATGCGTCGCATGTGACTGCCAGAGGTAGGGTCTCGTTGAATTGTATGAGGACGGCGTCGGAGGTGAGGAGGTCCTTTGTTCTTTGGAAGGCGGCTTGCTCGCGTTTCCCCCAAGTCCAGGTCGCCGCCTTGTCCAGGAGCCTATGCAAGGGCTCCGCCGCTGTCGCCTTTTGGGGTAGGAAAACATTGTAAAAGTTCAGTAACCCCAAGAACGCCTGTAGCTCAGTCTTTGACTTGGGTGTGGGGGCTTCTTTGATGGCCTTGATTTTTTTGTTTGTGGGGTGAATGCCGTGACGGTCTAGGAGGTAGCCCAGGAATTCTACTCGTTCCGTGCATAGCTGGCATTTCTCCCTCTTGACTTTTAGTCCGGTCTCTTTAAATTTAGTTAGGACCTCCCTTAGTCGACCCTCTAGTTCGGTTTGGTTGGCTGCCGACACTAGGACGTCGTCGAAGTAAGGTACCACCCCCTTGATACCTTTCAATAGTCTCTCCATTAGGCTTTGGAATATGCCCGGTGCCACGCTGACTACGAATTGGAGTCGGTTGCATTTGAATGCCCCCCGGTGGGTGATGATGGTCTGCGCTTCTGCCGTTTGCTCGTCGACCGGCAACTGTTGGTATGCCTGGGCAAGGTCGAGCTTGGCGAAAACCTTGCCCCCTCCCAGTGAGTGCAGTAGGTGTTGTACTACTGGGACGGGGTAGGCGCTTTGTTGCAGCGCGCCATTTCGGGTGGCCTTATAGTCCCCACAGAGTGGAAATCGCCCTGGTGGGTGGTCGTCTCGGGTTTGGGCTCGGTCGACCTCGCCGGGTTGTTGTTTCCGCTGCGGTCCCCAGCGTTCGGTCTGCGCATGCGGTCGGCGGAATTTCAGGTTGCTTCGGCGGCTGCGGCTGCGGTGAGGGTGTCTGCTAGACTGATGTTGCCCTTGGCCATCAGCTGGCTCTGGAGGACGGGGTCCCACAAACCGAGCACGATTCGGTCTCGCAGGGCGTTGTTTAGGTTATCGAATTGCAGAGCCCCCCTAAACGCTGCAGCTCGGCGACGAAGTCGCTGAAGCTCTCACCCGACCTCTGGTCCCGCCGGTAGAACTCGTTGCGCCGGATCAAGATGGGTACCTCTGGAGCGTAGTGCCGCTGAAGTATGGGTTCGAGGACGTCCCAGTCCATCGCGGTGGCATCGGTGGGTTTGGCCAGCGCTTTGGCCATCTGGAAGATCTCGGTCCCACAGTGGGTCAAGAAGACGGTGCGTTTCATTGGGCTGGAGGCGTCCTTTAGGCCGGTGCACTCGAGGTACATGCGGAATCGGTCGGCGAACGATTCCCAGTCCTCAGTGGCGGGGTTGAAGGGTACAGGTGGTGCGATCTTCGCCATCTCGGTGGTTCGTCTGGCTTCCATCAGACACATGGTTCGGTTCAGGGTCTGGATCCCATCCTCGTCGCCAGTGTTGCGTCCGCAAAATGATGCCAGGAGTCGGTGACTTAGTGCAAAGCTCTTTATTAGCAAGTTGGAACCGAACTGGCAAAAGGAAAAAAGCCCGCGGCTTTTATTCCTTTCGCCGCGGCGGCCGTGGCCAATGGCATCACTTTTAATCGGCGTGGCTCGCCTGACCAATCGGAGAGCCCCGCGCTTTGGCCAATCAAAGCGCGGGGATCTCGAGTATGTTAATCAAGGACAGAACAGTCTCCATTAAATATCTTTTAATATCTTCTTAAAATATTCTTTAGTATTCTTAAAATATCTCTTTTAAGAATACTTATTCTCTCCCAGTTTAGCTATAAATTTGTATTACAACCTCTAAAACTGAAGGTAAAATATAGAAGTATCTGCTTCTGTTCCAAATATAAAGACTAATTCTTCTCAAGAGGACTGCAGATATGAGTAAAGCCGTAGTATTGATAGCAGTATTTTTAACTAGGGTTCTCATCACATTGTTATTAGTTTATAATCCATACTGTGCTCTTCTTGGTCATGCTGTTAGCCCAGACTTCCCCTTAACAGTTCCCAGATGATTGTGATAAGTTGGCAGGTGCAGCTTATCTGATGGATAGTCATAGAAAAAAATACTGTAGCATCACCCAAATAGTCTCATCACCTGGCTATTCTCCCCTCTTCTTCGGCAAAGTAAAGAAGAAATAATTTCAGTCAGAAGTCAGAACAGGACTGTCAAACTCTCATTCCGTTAGTCAGATGCATCACATGCTGGCCACGCCCACACCCAGTTTAGCGAAGGGGGGGAAGTCCTAATATGTCATATGATGCCGTCGTGACAATGTGAGTTTGACACTCCTGTTGTAGAAGGAAAGAGGACAAAGCTTCCTCTTCCTCCTTCCATAAAAGAAGTCAATCAGCAGTATGCTTGAAAATCACCAAAAAGTTTTGCAACAGCCCTTTCTTGGGTTTATTTGTTTCATAGTTTTTTCCCTCACAAACATATTTATAATTTGCATTTATTTGTAGAGTTTGTACATTTTGACCAACCAAGAACTGAGTCTGAACCTTGAGATTAGAGAAACATGGCTACCATTAAAGAAGTTTTCAACAGGCTTTATGATAACTGTTGTGGATGGAGTCATCCATCATGGATTTTTGTAACTGTATTTTAGGGGCACTTTCTATAACCCAGTTTTATATTCCCATGTAACTTTTGGTTCTTACATATTGTAGACTGCCAATGTAAATGGATTGTTTGGGGACTGATATGGCAACAAAAAATTGCCACATTCCTCAATTCCAGACGGTAATGTTTTTTAAGGAACAATATGAGGACTTTAGTCCCAAGAGAAATTCTTATTAATGTCAACCAATTTTTACTAGAATAATGCTGCATGAATAAAATATTTTTCAATGTCCTAAAAGTATTATATCCTGGAAAGAAGTAATTGCATATATTAATTTGATTTTGAAACAAAGTTTAATATTTCATTCTTCTGAATTACATACTTTCTCTATAGAGATTGACAGCTGAATAATGGAAATAGAGCCTCTGCACTCTCATTATTGCCAAGGGATTAAAACAAATTTATGGCTTCAATTATCAAGACCTGATGTTACTTGTGTCTTGGTACACATGGACAATTGCAATGAAACACAATGTTACAGAAAGTTATGTTAAAAAATCATATATACATATAAGCACATATACATATCAAAAGCTCCTACATATACAATTGATTTTAGGGCATTTACATTTTTTTCTTCCTTTTTAGTTTTTATACTTTTATTCGTATTTCAGAGACCCCCTTTCATGCAGGTACTTGATTAAGGTACAAAGCTAGAAACCAGGAGAACCTGAGTTCTGATCCTGCCTTAAGCCCAAAGGCAGCTGGCTTGGTGATCTTGTGCCAGTCACTTGTTCTCAGCCCTTATAAGCAGGCAGTGGCAAACTGCTTTCAAACATCTTGTCATTAAAACTGCAGAGACTAATCCAATAGGTGTCAACACTGATTCAAAAAGAAATAGCTTCTCATATTCAATATGTTCATGTTCACTATTGAACTGTAGGGAGGCTATTAGTTAACACTTGCCATGAGTCTTTCCAAAAATAGTAAGGAAAACCGAAAAGCAGCCTGTAAAATAATTTCCTTGACCCAATATAACTGGCAAAAAGACCTTCCTTCTAGATATTTTCTTGAATAGGTATGATTCCATTCTTACCTAAACTCATGACCAATTGATGTATTTTTTAGAAGAAAAGACTTTTTGTGGACTTTTAGGTTTATGTCCCTCCAATTTCTCCTCAGAGGTGTTTACCAGGCCTTATAAAAGCTAAGACATATGATTATTCAATGATTCACTTCTGAAAAAAAAAGACTATACTTCCCTGACGTTATGAAAGCACCTGCTACAGCTACCATTTCCTTATAAAGCAGATAAACAGTACCATTTCTTTCATGCACGGATCTCTCTTCTATGTATTTTCAGAATATCGATGGATTTGAACATCTGACAAAAAAAATTCTTACAAGTATTTATCACAGATTTTGTGATGAAAGATCAGCCACTTATTTACAATTCATTTTTGACTTTTGATTTTTTTTTCCTTGTTCTGCTCATGGTACATGTAATTCTAGTGGCTTTTTATACCAATTATGCTATACGTTTTATTTTTTATTGCTTCACCATATAGAAAGAGACAAAAAGCAGAACAGATTAACATTCCTTTTCCAATTGTAGATTTACATTTGGCCCAAACTTGCTCCAATAGAATCAACCTAATCCTAAATGTTAATTAATTAAATGTTGTAAATAAGTTTACATTTTAAAATATTAAATACTGTATCCCTAAATATTCATTAGTTAATATTAATTAACATAAGTTGTGGGAGCTTCATCACTTGATATTTTCAAGAGATTTGACTGCCATTTGTCAGAAATGGTGTAGGGTCTCCTGCTTGGGCAGCAGGTTGGACTAGATGACCTACAAGGACCCTTCCGACTCTGTTAATCTGTAATCTAACATTATTCACATTTTTCAACCGTTGTCTGCTTTATATAAAACCAGACTGAGCAGGATGGATGGTCAGAATTTTGGTATCAATATTTCACTTACTACTTTCTCATTTAAAGAAACAAATCTGTCCTTCATTTAAAAAAAACATTCTGTTTCACCTTATCCATTGCAGATTTTATCTGCATAAATTCAGTCTTTATAAAAACATACAAAGGAGTTTTTTAGAGATGTGAAATTCAACCTTGCTGTCTTCATACGTTATATCCTCAGCTACATTCTCTTGTGACACAGGACTTCAGCTGTTCAGCTACAGGAAATGTTTTCCTTGATATGAAGCAGAGTGATTCCTGCTTCCTCAACTTCAGATAATAAATTATCTCCACTGAGCACTGGTTAAATTAGGAAAGACAGTTTCTATTTATCATTTTAGCAAGTTAAGGATAGCTCTGGCAAAGAGCCAAAATCATAAATTCAGCACAACATTTTTAACAACCTGCAGTGAAACCCAGCCATGTTGTCACTACTTGTCTTCTTCATATATTAGGCATATAATATGGACAGACACCCTAAATTGATAGGGTTCTTTACAGCCAAAATGCCAATCAGTTTTGATCTGTAGATTTCTAATATGAATGAGAGCAAACAAAGAAGGTAAATAGCTTATGGAAAGGGCTTATTAGATCAATAACAGTTTATGCCCTCAATCTGTTCAGAAATTGTTTAGTCAATCACCTCTTCCTCATAAATCACAAATCTGTGAATAAGTTCTAGTTTGTTTCTACTGTTGTGTCCTCGAAAATGATACCAGGAGTCGGTGACTTCAAATCATGCTCTTTTATTAGTGTAGGAACCAAACTGGTGCTATGGAAAAAGTTTGCGGCTTTTATTCCTTTAGCCGCGGCGGCCAATGGCACCGCTTTGAATCTCCCGCGATTCAAACAGACCAATCGCGGGAGATTCTTAGCGAGCCAATCAGCGCGGCTTGCCTAACCAATCAGAGTGCCCCGCGCTTTGGCCAATCAAAGCGCGGGGATCTCAAGAATGCTAATGAGGGGACAGAACACCCCTCCCCTCTTGGTTTAGTCCTTACGTCGCGTAGTCCCGTAGGTAGGCAGGGCTCCGTCTTAGCCTACTGGACCTGCGCAGCTCAGTCGTTGGTTGGATCCCGGCTGGTTTGGTCGGGGTCTCTGTTCCTCCGGATGCCGTCGTGGGAACCGGCTGGTCAGTCAGGCCGGGCCACTCTCCGTAGCTCCCTCCTGGGTCTCCCGGGTTGGTTGAGCTGTGGGTTTTGCCGCTCCCGCTCAGTCTCCCCGGGTCGGTCGAGCTGGCCTGGCTGTCTCTTCCTGGCGAGGGGTCATGCTGGCTGCTTTCCGGTAAGTATGGTTGGTTTATTCTTCTTTGGTTTTGGTCCCCTGGGTATTCCCTCCCCCCTTGGTTTGTGTTGTGGGGGTTGGTTTCGCCTGCTTGTGCGTCGGTGGTTTCTTGGGTGGTCGTCCTCGACCTTAATTGGTCGATATGGCGTTTCCATGCTCGTCCGTCTGCTGTTTGTAGCCGGTACGAGTGTGGGCCTGTTATTTGTGTGATGACGGCCGGTACCCATAACGGGTCTCCCGTCAGGTTTCTTGTGTATACGGGGTCGCCTGGTGCGAAAGTTCGGTGTTTGCTGTTTGAGTCTGGGGGCTTCTCCGGGTTATACGTGGGGTGTAATCTGTCGAGTGGGGACCTTAATTTCCTCCCCATTAATAGTTCGGCTGGGCTCTTATTCGTTGTGGTATTTGGGGTTATGTGTTGGGTGAAGAGTAATTTGTTTATTTTATCCTGGATCTCCCCGTGGTCTATTTTCCGGATGGTTTTCTTAGTGAATTGCACCATCCGTTCCGCCCTACCGTTCGCCGCTGGGTGCGCCGGTGCTGTCAGCGCGTGTTGGATGCCCCTTTCCGCTAGGAATTTTTCGAATTCCAGCAAGGTGAATTGGGGCCCATTGTCGCGGCCTGTCTGGAGGTGATGAATTTCCTCCTCGTCATCGGAAGCGCCCGATGCCGAATGGAAATCGCCCTGGTGGGTGGTCGTCTCGGGTTGGGCCTCGGCCGACCTTGCAGGGTGGTTGTTCCTGCTGCAGTCCCCAGCATTCGGTCGGCGCATGCAGTCGGCGGATGTTCGGGTCACTTCGGCGGCTGCGGCTGCGGTGAGGGTGTCTGCAAGGCTGATGTTGCCCTTGGCCATCAGCCGGCTCTGGAGGACAGGATCCCACAGGCCGAGCACGATTCTGTCTCGCAGGGCGTCGTTCAGGTTGTCGAATTCGCACAGCCCCCCTAGGTGCCGTAGGCGACGAAGTTGCTGAAACTCTCACCCGACCGTTGGTCCCGACGGTAGAATTCGTTGCGTCGGATCAGGATGGGTACCTCTGAAGCATAGTGCCACCGAAGTATTGGCTCGAGGACGTCCCAGTCCATCGCGGTCGCGTCGGCGGGTTTGGCCAGTGCCTTGGCCATCTTGAATACCTCGGTCCCGCAGTGGGTCAGGAAGACGGCGCGCTTCATGGGGCTGGTGGCATCCTTCAGATCGCTGCACTCGAGGAACATGCGGAATCGGTCGGAGTACGATTCCCAGTCCTCGGTGGCGGGGTTGAAGGGTGCGGGGGTGCGATTTTCGCCATCATGGAGATTCGTCTGGCTTCTGTCGGACACGTGGTTCGGTTCAGGGTCTGGATCCCACCTTCGTCGCCAGTGTTGTGTCCTCGAAAATGATGCCAGGAGTCGGTGACTTCAAATCATGCTCTTTTATTAGTGCAGGAACCGAACTGGGGCTATGGAAAAAGTTCGCGGCTTTTATTCCTTTAGCCGCGGCGGCCGCAGCCAATGGCACCGCTTTGAATCTCCCGCGATTCGAACAGACCAATCGCGGGAGATTCTTAGCGAGCCAATCGGCGCGGCTTGCCTAACCAATAAGAGTGCCCCGCGCTTTGGCCAATCAAAGCGCGGGGATCTCAAGAATGCTAATGAGGGGACAGAACATCTACATCCAATTCCTGTTGCTGCTATGAACAGTTGAAGTTATAACTTGAGACCACAGCACCTTCCCTTGTTTTCCTATTTGAATATTATTATTTAGGGCAGGGGTATCTAACCCTGGCCTTTCAGGAGGGAAGCAGAACTGAGGAAGTTCATAGTAAAGGAGATGGAATGTTGAGGTCCTTAGTAGATGGAGGATGGAATGTGGGGGTTTCTCTAGGTTTGCAACACTATTGTTAGGGCTTGGTTGGGCTTTTTGAGCTTATGACCAGGTTTCTATTTTTTGGTCTGATGGGATTGAATCTGGGAACAGGGAGGGTCACTCTGGGATTAGGCAAAGGGATGACCTGGTTCTGTCTAAAAGTGGAAGGAAAAGACATTGTTAGATTTATCTTCTCCACTGTACAATTTTTTCCTAATGTCTGTTTTTTTCTCTATGACAAAGACAGCATTACAGACAGCCTTACTCAGGTCATCATCATTATATATATTTGTTTTTGTAGATTTTCAGGGGTACAGGTATGCAGGTTTTGGTGTGTTTGGGTCTTTTCCCATGTAAGATTGAGAGTATCTTGGCAATGTTTTGACAAGGTCATTTCATAGAAACAATAAAGAAACAAAACCTACAACCTGGTGACCTACTTGTGAGCTTCAATGTCATATACCTCTTTACCCAAATACCTATGAAAGAAGCCTTGACAGCCATCCAAAACAAATATAACCCCCCTAAGCACATCCTAGATTTGACCAACCCCTGCCTAACCAACACATACTTTATCCACAATGGACAAAGATACAAACAGATAGAAGGAGCACCTATGGGATCACCCCTCTCACCCGTCATTGCTAACCTATACATGGAATACTTTGAAATCAATGCTCTAGACAAATCCAAACACAAATCCAAACTCTGGCTTTGATATGTAGATGACACTTTCGTAATTTGGCCATACAGGAAAGACAAACTGGACAACTTCCTCACACACCTCAACAGCCTATACCCCAAAATACAATTCACCATGGAAACAGAAGCCAACAATCAACTTCCCTTCCTGGATGTCCTAATTTACAAAAAACCCAATGGCTTCCTAGGACACACCAACCGCTACTTAAATGCACAATCCCATCACCACCCTGCACAGATCAACTCCGTAGCCAACTCATCTCCAGAACCAAATACCTAGCTGACAAAGACCACCTGAGAACAGAATTACACACCTTCACTAACGTATTAATTTCCAATGGATTCCAAAGAAACACAATTTCCAACCTAATCTTAAAGGTGACACCCCCCAGAAACCGAGACACAGAACAGAACAACGGTATCGCCCTCCTCCCCTACATCAAAGGCACCACAGATAAAATCAGCAAAATTCTCCACAAACACAATATCAGGACAGCCTTCTGCACTGACCAAAAAATAGCCAACATCCTAAGAAAAGATCCACCCAAAGACAAGATCCAACTAGAAAACCAAGGAGTTTATGAAATACCATGCAACAATTGCCCAGCCACATACATTGGACAATCCAACAGGAGAATAAATGCATGCATCGCAGAACACAAGAACACAGTCAGAAAAGAAGAAAATACTTCCTCCCTTTCCCAGCACCTTAAAGCCACAGAACATGAAATTAATTTTGAGGGAACCAAATTAATCTCCAATACTGAACACTTCAACAAGAAAATAATCAGGGAAGCCATCAAAATAGAGAAACACCCCCATAACATGAATAAATGGGACCATACCTCCCGCCTTCTAGACATCTAGAAACTATCCCTTATCAACAAATGAGTCCCAGCCACGAAAACCAACGCCAGGCCCAAAACAACACATGACACCACCACCAATCTCTCTCACCAGACTCAAATCCAAACCCACCCCATAGATGAAAGGCAACCACCATCCAGAAAACAGATCATGGCTGCATCACCAGCTGCCACATAACCCAACCCCCAAACCAAACAAACTGACACATGCCATGAACACATAGCCAGGCCTAAAACTCGGAGCCAAACCAAAACCCGGAACATTATCTCACAGCCACCTGCTCAGGATATCACATCATGGAACTGAGAAGGTTACACCACAAAACCTCAGGATGTTACAACATGGCCCACAAGCCAGGAGATTACAGCACAAGACCCAGGATGTCAGAACAATAGAACTCAGAAGGTCATCACACAGCCCATTACCCAGGTCAATACAACACAGGAGGCTGATAGACACACAGCCAATACCTCAGCCACACATGTTCTTATGAAAAAGTCAGCCAACCTACAAACATCAACTTCATCAACCAATCAAGAAATGACAACACAGCCAATTTCCCCACCAGTATTTATAGAGAGATTGCAGCTCCAATCACTCTTTTCTGTGTTTCTGTGTTTATACATGGACCAATGCACAGGAGTATTTAATATATTTAATCAGATGATTGTAATTAAAATGCCACATACCAAACTGCCTTAGACATTTTTTACCATAGTGCCTAGATCCATATAATCCAATCTTAGCCATGGTACCTCACTGCATGGTTTACAATCATTTACAGCCTCTCATCCTAACCCAATTCATTTGTTGGTGTCAGGAAAAATGGGAGGGAGTCTGTACCTTTCCCTTGGATGAAAGTCAGGCTATAAATGTAATGAATAAATAAAGAAAATAAAAATAAAAGACACTGAATTAAGAAAAGGCTACTTTTATAATATCTGCCATTTGCTGTTTCTCTCAGAGAATAGATTCAGTTCGTGAATCATTTTATATTGTTATACTTTTACCTCCACCTGAACCAGCAATATTTTACAGATCATGCACAGGGAGAAGGAGAGAGATCCAGAATTCCACAATTTGAACATTCTGTGCAATAATTATAACATTCAGGAATACTTTGGGAACAATTAGGGCATTTGGGAATAAGGACATCTGCTCAACAACAGCACACTGTAATTTTCCATGTCAACATCTGTACTTTTTCTTGTTCTGAAAAAATATTTAGTAAGCATTTTAAAGCAGTATTTTTATTAGCTTTCTCAGCTATTTTAATTCAAAGTAGTACTATTTCCAATTAGGTTTCTCCCTAATACCACGTTCAAAATTGAGCAAGTTTTTGAAAGCAAAGTAACTGGTATCAGTTTAGTTTGTAAGCAGTGTTTATATTTACATATTAGAAAACAAGATTTGGTTAGAAGTACACAAGTAATTATGTGAAACAAGTAGGATAACATACTGCTGCTGATTTCATTTCATGATTTGGCTCAGAGGTAGTATTCAGCAGATTCTGACCAGTTCTTGGAGAACTGATAGCAGAAATTTTGAGTAGTTTGGAGAACTGGCAAATACCACCTCTGACTGGCCCCGCCTCCATCTATTCTCTGCCTCCTGAGTCCCAGCTGGTTGGCTGGGTCTTCTTTTGTTGCCCTGCACAGAAGAACGGAGCTGGAAAGCAGGTTAGTAGGGTGGAGAGGGAAAGGGATTTTGCAATAACCTTCCCCCAGGAGTGGGGAGGGAATGCAGATTTTGCAGTATCCTCCCTCTGCCAAGCCCGCCAAGCCAAGCCCACCAAGCCTATCATGCCCACCAAACTACACCACACCCACCAAGCCACGCCCACAGAAGTGGTAGTAAAAAAAAATGAATCCCACCAGTGATTTGGCTGCATTATTATAGTTCTATTCATAATAATTAGTAATTGTTGCATTTTTGTGAGCTCTGTCATTAAAAGCAACAGCAAATGTATTGCCTAAACTCCAATGGGTGTAATTGCAGACATGAACTTTAAAAAAGTATTGTTCTCGCTGTACTTCTTTCTGTAGTTGCAGACAAGCAGTAAGATCCTTATTAAAAGTTATTGCTTATTTGAAGTGTTCTAGATGTCCCTTCTCTCCACCATTTAAGCAATATTGAATTAATTTGCTGGAGAGAAAGAGCTTTTGAACAGATGACATGACCACCATTAAACCATCATGGGTCATACCACAGACTGTTAGTATTTAGTTCTTATCACATTGCAAGATACATAGGTTGGTTCAAGATTTGTGAAAAGTCCATGTGATGAGTTTTCTATAGGAACCAATTATTATAACTTGCTCAGCAAGCCATGGGTTTAAAATCCAAGGTTATTTTGATTAATTTAAACTCAACTAATGAAGCAAATATAGACTCTAAAATCTGTTTATGTTTGTGAGCATCTGGACATCCTCATCTTAAAAGTAGCTCTAGTGTTTGGATTGCATGTGACAATGTAGAAAACCATCATATGCACAAACTTTCCTACCAATGAAAATCCTAAAAGAAGATATAACATTTTTCATCTTATTTTTCTTCTTCTGTTTATAAAGGAAGTCAAATGGAGCTGGCATCCAACTTTGTAGAATTTATTTATATATGGTTTTGATATTACTAATTTGCTCTCAATGAAGTAGGCATTTGTGAAATGAATTATTTGGTTTGTCATAGAGGAAGGGTCAGAACTAATTCTTGCCTTCTGCTGAGTTTTTAAGCTAAAGTTCTTGTCCTTTTGGTCTAAAACCAGATCCCCCTTGTTGTTCGTCATATTTCCTGTTAAGTCCTGGGCATGGGTGCAAGGAACGGAGACGAGACATCAAATGGTGACTTCAACTCTTTATTAACAAGAAAGAACAGAGCAAAATACCTGGGCAGCAGCAGCTCTTTTTATAGAGCTGGCTGCCGTCAAAATAACCAATGAACTGAGTCTACCACTTTCACAAGCATCCAATCAGGGGGTCCCGTTAACAGCCAATCAGACTGGCCAAAAAACGACCAATCACAACTCGCTATTTACGGGCCAATGAGAAGTGCAGGATTACAAGCCTGCTGCAAGACGAAGCTGTTGAGGGTTGTATCGCTGCGTTGGCTTAGTCCATAACATTTCCTTTTTTATATTAACCCAAGACATTAAATCACATATGGAAACCTACACCGTGGTGAATGATTCCACTGTGCAGTCTCTGTCAATAAAATATTTATAATCCCTTTATGTATCTTGCCTGTGTTCCTTCACTTAAATTTTCTACTTCCACCAACCATTTCTGATGCAAATCTTTTTTCACAGTAAATAAAAGTTGGCCTGACAAGAGGCATTCAAACAGTTTTACCTTAATATTAAATCAAATTATCGTAAGTTAATGTTATTCAAAATAATGAGTTACCAGTTCAATGGATGGCATTCAAATTAGCTTTCGTGCTATGGTTGCTTGCTGTCCATTTCCCTAAGCAATATCATTGGTCAATCGACATCAAGCAAACCTCTCTGTTCTGTTATTACTTTAAAGATATTAGTCTGATTCCCTCTGATGAGAATTCAGCAAAGAAAAGACCTTTTGTTGCTTGAAAGTCACTAAATTTTCATAGCTCAACTGTTTAGAATTGACATATCTGTTCTGGAAGGCTCCTTGCCCAACAGACGTCTTTAGCTTCTGCTTTTGGTGATTTCCATTCTTTACTGACATTCAGCTATTTCCTTCTGATGCTTTTTTCTGGTTCAGCATGCTGGGGAATTCTGGGAATTGAAGTCCACACAGCTTAAAGTTGCCACGGTTGTGAAACACAGGTGGAAACTCCCCTCTTTCATTCTTTTTGCTTTTTCTTGCCAGGCTCTAGCATCCTAAGATAATTTTGTTTAGAAAAATTTTTGTTCCCACCTGCCTTGATCTCACAGGTTACATTTTGTCATTTTGGTTGCCCTATAATTAAAATCCAAGCCTTTGGAGATAGGGCACTGCTCCTACTCCTTCTTCAGCCTATTAATATCTGACCTGGCATGACTTTTTAATTTCATGAACAACTGTTATTACAAAATAATTGCAACAGACCAAGAAGACTTTCTATTTGTGGTTTACTTTAAAAATATCATTATACAAAACATGGTTAGTGCATTGTGTGAATCCAGATTTATTGTAGTAGCAACATGGACTGCCTTTTTTTTTTTTAGTCTTGGAAACCTATATGATAAAAGATAGTATTAGATCATATGGTTTAATGACATTTTGCACAATTTTTATTTCAGCATATTCTGATCTCCATAGACCAATTGATTAGCATAAAAAGAGCTATTAATGGTTTAGGGCAATTTCCCTTTTATTACCCACAGTCTCAATTCAAAAATCTTTAATTTTCTACAGAAGATCTCAAAGGAGTGCCTCCAGACAGTCTGGAATAAAGATATTTTTGCCCTGGAAGATAATTAAATGTCTACATTTTTCACACTGAAGTATTCAGGTGGCAGCAATCTGACAATGACCTATTTTCATTGTTCACTGCTTATATTAAATACAATGTTCACAACATAGCTTTTCTGCTACAATATTGAAAAGTGCTTTGGAATCAACAATAAACTTCAGCAACTAGATAAAATCTTATTAGGCCCAGATTAAAAAAAAGTAACAAAATTTTATAATTACCTACTAGAGACAGAATTAGAGAAAGAAATTGTCAAAGGGAATATGATAGCCTGGAGTAGGAATATAGGACCTAGTATCACCTTAACAGAATGGGAGAAGGTCTGGAGTAGAAATAATAAAATCACAAAATCGGCAGCGTACAAGGAAAATGCCTATAAAGCGTTTTATAGATTGCACCTTCCCCCCTCAAGACTAGCAAAGATGCACTCCAACATGAGTCTGAATTGCTGGAAATGCAAAAAAAAAGGAGAGAACATTCTTCCATATGTGCTGGTCTTGTACGGAGGCTCAAAAATATTGGCAGAAAATTAGAAAATGGTCCGAGGAAATGACAATAGAACAGATCGAATTCAAACCAGAATTCTTTCTATTAGGGATCTTTAATAAACAATTCCCCAAAAAAGTGAAGTATACAATAGTACATATTTTGACAGTGGCCAGATTGACTTTTGCACAATGTTGGAAACAACTTCATGTTCCATCAGAGGGGATGATTATTCAAAAAATTTCAAGTTGTGCAGAAATGGACAAATTAACTTTGGCATTAAAAGATAAAGAAACATCAGTGTATTCCGACAGCTGGAAGTGCTGGTGCAAATGGATAGACCAAAGAGATTACACAATAAAGGGCAAAAGAAGATATGTTATAACTGTAGTAGGGAATATACACATACATATACACACATACACACACACACACATACACATACACACACACATTCGCATCAAAGATTAATTGTGCATATGGCTGTTTTCTCATTTTTCTTTCTACTCTTTTTTCTTTCTTTCCTTTTCCTTTCTCACATTTATGTATGTGCTGTTTGTCTATTTTAATTGCAAAATTAATAAGGTTTATTTTTTAAAAAAAGAAAAGTGTTTGCAGCCATTATTCCTGCCTGCAGTAAATCACTGTGTGTTTGCTGTGTTTCTTATTGTTCCAGTTTACAAATGAGACATCTTAGTTAAACAAAGTGCACTTAACGCATTAATGGCTGTCTGAAATTTAACCAAATATGATTCACCTACAAGTATTTCTTACTCTACAATTTTTCTTACTATGAAACCTTTATGTTTTAGTAGTCGAATTCCAACTTGTTGGTATATTTCATTCTTTGAACCCTGTGATATTTCAGTGACATCCAGTAAAATAATTTGTGACAACATCTGAAAGACCCAGAAGAGAATTTCAAAGAGATAGGGATATGGGTGGGGGTGGAGGTGGAGATAAAGACTGTAGATATAGATACTATAGATAGATAGATAGATAGATAGATAGATAGATAGATAGATAGATAGATAGATAGATAGAAAGAAAGAGATGGAGCTATGGAAAGAGAGAATGAGAGACAGAGACAGAAAAAGACAGAGATATAATAGAGATAGTGATTTGGCAATGAAAAATAAAATAAGCAACTGAAACATACCGTATATACTCGAGTATAAGTCGACCCGAATATAAGCCGAGGCACCCAATTTAACCACAAAAAACTGGGAAAACTTATTGACTCGAGTATAAGTCAAGGATGGGAAATGCAGCAGCTACTGGTAAATTTCAAAAATAAAAATAGATGCCAATAAAAACTTTCACTAGGACAGTTGAGAATAAGTTTGATGTTCACAATTTCCTCTTTGAAAGAGACCAGTAAATAGGGAACAAGAAGATGAAGAAAAAGAAGTGTGTTTTTTCACACTTTTCACACTGAAGTGAACAAAAATGGCATCATAGGAACAAGCTTATTCTCAGCCCAAAGGTTTGTTTCTGATTTCTTCCCTGATTTAAGGGAAATTTGGGAAATAATCTCACTATCATGAAAGGTTTGATTGATTCACTAACCCAAAAGATGATGATGATGACAGTGGTAGGCAGGAGTCACTCTCTCCCTTGCAAGAAAAAACCAAGAGCCGTTCTTATGATCTCTCTCTCTCTCTCTCTCCCCCTCTTCCCCCTCCTCCCAAGTGGACTGAAAGCAGCTGGAGCTGAGGAAATGAAACTGAGTGGAGCGACCTCGGCTCACATTGCTTTCTCAGCCTAGAGCTCAGAAAAGCCTCCCCCTCCTCCTCCCCCTCCTCCCGAGTGGACTGAAAGCAGCTGGAGCTGAGGAAATGAAACTGAGTGGAGCGACCTCGGCTCGCGTTGCTTTTTCAGCCTAGAGCTCAGAAAAGCCTCCCCCTCCAATGCTTAAAAGTTGCAAAGGAAACACGGAAGCAGGGAAGCGGCTGCCCAGCTTCGGAGCTCCACACCATTTTTTTTTCAGAGGGGAATCTGACTCGAGTATAAGCCGAGGGGTTTTTTTTCAGCACAAAAAATGTGCTGAAAAACTCAGCTTATACTCGAGTATATACGGTAATTAAACAGGTATAAAAATAACAGTTGTGATTAAATAAGTCTATACAGTTTATTATATTATATAATACTCTGGTGTGTATTTGTATGTTCAAAATTCAAAGTTTTGTATGAGAGCTGGTTCTCATAGTGTGAAAAGTAATACACATTTCCAAAACAAAAACAGATACGTAGTGCCTTGCCTTCACAGAAAAGACAAGCATCTTCTCCTGTTTTATTTCCTTAGGGATAAACAATGAAATAATACTTTGAAAGGACCTATTTCCTTGGACAGTACATCCATCAAGAACAAATGCACAAGTACCTACCTTTTGTTGTACTTAATAGCTTAATATTATAATTTTTGAAGGTCGGATTAGGTGGGGGCAATAAATATGGAATAATAATTGGCATTTTAGTAATCGGTTCAGTCTACAGTTTTTATCTTTGTTGTTGTTGTTGTTTGTTTGTCAGGTACAAGGATCAGAGATGTAACAAAACAATTCCCAACATTTATTGAAGCCACTGATCATTATCCCCTTCTGCTCATTGATGTAAGAACAAACACTACTACAGAAAATCAAAGATCTAGGAATGAATGAAGACCATATCAATTCAGTTGAGGTTTTGAGCTATCCTTCCAGTTCAGGGAATGTGACAGAAAGTGAAAGTGAATGATTAACTTAGCAATAGTGCTAATTGGAGCGATCTGGTTTCTAAAACACTCTGTTATATGGAAGATTGGAATTTACAAAAAGATGCATTGAATTCTGAAGCTGGAGATAAAAGATCTACAGTGAGGATATTACATAAATTTGTGCACTCTGAAAATATTATTATAATGAGCTCTCTAAAATCATTTAATGAAAAATTGAAAAAAATAGTGGCCCATAAAGTTAACAGTCTTCATTGTCCCTTCCCAAATGTTCTGAGTATAAAAAATAAACAGAATGACATAAAATACTAGTAAAAGAAATCAGACATGATTTAACACATATAATAAAGATAGATGTTGTGAATTAATAAAAGTGCTTGAATAAAGATTGTTGAAACCTTAAAGTAAAGTGCAGGGTTCTGGCCCTGCACTTCTGATTGGCCGATAATAGCGATATCGGATTGGTCCGTTCGGAGAATCTGATTGGCTATTAACGAGCCTTTCTCATTGGTTAAAAGAGCTAACGTTCCTGTGTTTTCATTGGCTAAATACCCAAGAGCTTGCCTATATAAAGGGGGCTGTTGTGGCCGTTTTTAGAACTGTTGCACCATGTTAAATAAAGAGTTGAAGTTCACTGTTCATCGACTCGTCTCCACTTCTTGAGCCACACACAGAAAATAACAATAGAGGCGGCCTTATTTTAGACCCTCTATTACTGTATTCAATGTATTTATAAATGATTTGGATTAAATGCTAAAAATATGGCAATCAGATCTTTAAATGAAAAATAACTAAAAGCAGGAGGACCTTAATGAGCTGGATCAATGCAATAAAAATATAATTTCAACAGTAAATGCAAAATCCTTCACTTGAATAAGAAAAAAAGAACCAGAGCAGGACTTCAGATTAGAGGAGATTATACTGGGAAGCAATACCTGAAAAAAGGAATGAGTTGCTAGTGGATCTAAAATTGAATGTCCACTACTAATATGATGCAGCTTCCAGTCTATCTGCAAAAGAAAATGTAATCCTAGGCTGTATCAAGAGAATTACAGAAGTCATTACTCCCCTCTATGCTGTATTTGTCAAATAATACATAGAATATTGTGTCAAGATCTGAGCACTATATTTTTAAAATGGCATTGATAAACTAAAATATGTCCTTAGAATACAGCAGCCAACCAATGCTAAGGGATCTGGAAGGAAAAAAATAATATGGGAAACAAGTAAAAACATTGGCCTCTAAAAAACTGAGGAAAGCCTTCAAATACCTATCAAATGGATGACAAGTAGAAAATATGCCACCAATTCTTTTATATTTGGCGCGCTTCGAAGAAGAGACAGAGGCAACATAAAGGTCTAACAGGCTTTATTGTTGACTTGTAGCTCAGCTGCGGCTAGCCACGGCTTGCAGCAGCAGCTGAGAGAGAGACAGCTGATTCTGTTTCACAGATCCTTTTATACCAGAGCTATCAAATGGTCCAGCCAATCAGGGACTTTCCCGGCTCCTGCTTAAACAGTGGACCAGAGTGAGGGCTTGCTGGCCATAACATTCCTTCCCCCTGTCTCTGCGCAAGCGTAATTGCTCAGATGGGCAGGGTGATGCCTCACCCACTCTGAGCCCCTTAGTTCTGCTGGAGGGCGTGATGTGGAAGGACCTGCTGCTGGGCTGGTGTTCTCCCCTCAGGGTGGTGTTGGCTTTCTTCTCCAGGCATTCTCAACTGGCCGTGGAAGGTCTTCTAGTGTTGCTGGAACCTCTCTGAAAGCTGGCGAGCAGACTCTGGTTGGTGTCACAGCTTCCCCAGGTACATCTACTGCGAGAGATTGCTGGTCAGGAGTCGGTTGGCTATGGGCCTTGGTTTTGCCACATTCGTATCTGTGGCCTCGGTTTCCCTCTGGCCTGGACCTGTTGGGGCACTCCAACAGCTTCATAGTTGGTCCATATATCAGCGCCATAATCATCCATCCGACAACCTCACCCTGCAGGATTTGGGGCCTGTTTTTTGCTTAACCCACCCAGGAAACCATAAGGGATTCCCTGCATAATTTCGGGAGTAGACCGGGTCCCCAGGCCTAAATTCCCTTGTCTTGCTAGACGAGTCGAGGGGTGCCCTGGGGGCATAATTAGGGTGCAGCTTGTCTAGGGTTGTCCAGAGTCTCCGTCCCATTAATAGTTCGGTAGGGGAGAGGTTGGTGGCTGTGTTCAGGGTGGTGTGTTGGGTAAGTAGGTACCCTGGTAGACCAGTCTCCTTCTGTCATCCTTCCCAGAGAGTCTTTTGCAGATCTTACAGCTTGTTCTGCAAGGCCATTGGAGGCCGGATGAAATGGGGAAACTAGGGCATGTCTGATTCCTCTTTGGACCAGGAACAATTCAAAAGGGGATGAGGTGAATTGGGGCCTGTTATCAGAGACCAGGGTGTCAGGGTACCCATGGGAAGTGAAAATCTTGTCTAAAGCTCTGCCTACAGCATCTGAAGTGGTTGATTGGAGGAGAACCAGCTCTACCCACTTTGAAAATGCATCTACCACAATTAAGAATGCAGATCTTCCAACAGGAACACAGAGGCAGAAGGGGCAGGATCAGCAGCCAGAAGGGGTAAAGGGCACCTGCTAAGGGCATCAGTATGAGCTACATCCTTGCCAAGCCTGTAAGTCAACTCATAGCTGGAAGTGGCTAGGAAGATTGTCCATCAGGTCATTCTAGGGGAGAGGATTTGTGGGCTGGGCTTGTACCCTGCCAGGATGCCTAACAAAGGCTGGTGGTCCGTGATAAGCTCAAACTGGTGTCCATAGAGGAATCTTTTGACTGAGGCCACAGCAGCCAATGTCTCTTTATCTATTTGGCTGTAGTTGTGCTCAGCCTTTGAAAGAGTCCTAGAAAAATAAGCTATGGGGGCTTCCTGGCCATTAGGTAACTTATGACCTAGGACTGCCCCAATTCCATAAGGGGAAGCATCGCAAACTAGGGTAAGGGGAAGAGCATTGCTAAACTGAATGAGGACCTTGGTTGAGATGAGGAGGGATTTCACTGCAGAGAAAGATGCCTGTTCCTTGGATCCCCAATGCCACTGCGTCTTAGAGTCTGATAGCCTGTGCTGTTCTGCTGAAGTGGCTTTGTGGGGCAGGAAGGAGCTGTAGAAATTGGTCAATGTGGTCAATATGATATCCAAGGAAATCTATCTGTGAAACTGCGAAGATGCATTTTTTCCTGTTCAATTTTAGCCCAGCCTGTTTAAAACACTGGAGAACTTTTTGTAATCTGTGCAAATGGTCCTTTGGGTTGTCAGCAGCAATGAGGATGTCATCGAAATATAGAATGACACCTGGATATTGTATAACAAATGTATAGAATGACACCCTGGATATTGTATAACAAATGTTCCATAATGGATTGGAATATGCCTGGGGTGACGCTGACACCAAATTGTAAATGCTTACATTTGAAGGCGTCCCTATGCGTAATGATTGTTTGGGCCTCAGCAGTCTCATTGTTCACTGGGAATTGCTGGTATGCTTGAGTCATATCCAGCTTGGTACCTCCAGGAATGGAGCAGGTGCTGAATGATAGGGACAGGATAAACGTATGGATGGAGACCCCTGTTAATCATGGACTCGTAGTCCGAACAAATTCTTATGGAGCCATCTTTTTTTAAAGGTATTACAATGGGAGTTTCCCTTTTAGAAAAGTCAATTGGTTCCAAAACCCCTTGTGAAATCAATTTGTCAAGCTGGGCATCCACCTTAGCCTGTAATGCCAATGGCACTCTGCAAGGTTTGAGGCATATAGGCGTAACATTAGGATCCAAGTTAAGGGAAATAGGAGTGCCATAGTAACAGCCCAGTTTGTCATTGAAAACTTCTGAATAGTCAGCAAGAAGTTTCTGCACGTTGTGGGGGGTAATAGCATGTACTCCAGTTACTTGGAGGCCCAGGGAATGGAACCAGTCCAATCCCAGTAAGGCAGGTAAGTCCCCAGTTACGATAACTAGTGGAAGGTGACCCTGAAAATTGTTGTATTGAATATGGAACTTGCCTTTTCCGAGGATAGGGATGGATTGTCCTTGGTAGTCTTTCAGTGTCAGATTGCAAGGGCTCAGCTGATCCTTGTGGAAGTCTGGTAGCAAGTTCTGTAGCATCTTCCATGAGATGAGGGATAGAGATGATCCAGTGTCTACCTCCATATGACAGGGGTTGCCTTCTAAGAGAAGATCAACATTAATTTTATTAACATTGAAAGAATAAGTTAGTGACTCAGCTCTTGGGAATGCTTTGTTGATGGCATAGCATTCCTTTTTGGATTTGAGGTTTCTAGGTTGTCTGAGATGTTGAGATGGCAGGATTGTGGTTTTAGGTGCCTGGCAGATTCTAGCTATGTGCCTTTCCTCTGGCACTTTAGGCAGACAGCGTTTCGGAAACAGCAAGTGGCTCTCAGATGGCTACAAGTTGTTTCTTAACAGCAGGAAAACTTTTTCTCTGCATCGGCTGGGGTGCTTGGAGGTGATTGATTGCTTCTTCCTCTTCGAAGTCATCATCTTCACCATAGGTGTCTTCATAGTGGACAGCAGTGCTGGGTTTTAACCCCAGGGAGGCTGCTTGGTTTTTGTATTTCGGCTGTGGATAAGTTGCATAATTCAGCGGTTTGGGCTTCTTCGATGGCTTGCTTCAAGGTGAGGTCACCTTTAGCCAGCAGCCGTCATTGAAGTCGAAGGTCTTTCACCCCACAGATGAGCTGGTCCAGCAGCATATCGTCTAGATGATCTCAGAAACCACATTGCAGGGCAGCTGAATGAAGAGCCACCATGTATTCACTTATGGACTTGCCTTCTGCTTGGCTTCTTCTCCTGAATGCATGGCGCCAGGTGATATGTGATAGCTTTGGGGCATAGTGGTTACCGAGCACCTCTTGTAGTTCTTTCCAGGGGACCACCTTGACCATCTGAGGAGACAGCAGCGGTGGTGTCGAAAATAGTGGCCCCACAGAAACTTAGGAAATATGCTTTCTTCCTATTAGGAGGGATGTCAGAAAGCTTCGTGGTGTCCATGACGCACTCGAACCTATTGATGTACGATGTCCAAGTCTTGGAGGTTGGCCGAAAAGGTGGAAAATTTGGCAGCGGCGCCATCTCTTCATTTGATAGTGATTGCTGTAGTGACAGCTCTTTTGGTGACAGCCCTTTTTGAAGTGACTTCAGCCATGTGGTGCTCTCTCTTTTGCCTCAAGAATTGCCTCAGTTCATCAGCATCCCACCTTCGTCGCCAGTTTTATATTTGGTGCGCTTAGAAGAAGAGGCGGAAGCAAAATAACACTCTAACAGGCTTTCTTATTAACTTGTAGCTCAGTTGAGGCTAGCCACGGCTCGCGGCAGCAGCTGAGAGAAAGACAGCTGGTTCCGTTTGACAGCTCCTTTTGTACCAGAGCTGTCAAACAGTCCAGCCAATCAGGGACTTTCCCAGCTCCCGCTTAAACAGCGGACCGGAATGTGGACTTGCTGGCAGTAACAAGTTCTCAAAACAATAATTATTGAATAGCTATTATTATGAAATTCTGTGTGATTTTATTCAATCAAAATCTGCTTCTTTGTAATTTAAATAAGTTGTTGCTTGTTCTGATCTCTGGAACATCTACCTTGTTGCCTACAATACTATAGTCCCATCTTCAAAGGAATAGCAGGAAACAAAGAATCCCTGGAAATATAGACAAGACAATGCCAACTGATATCTAAGAAGTTTTTGGAACAGATAAGTAAATAATTTATATGTAGGCATATAAATAATTTATATGTAGGCATTGAAAGCAATGAGAGAATTATCAGAAATCAGAGTGCATTTGTCAATAATAAATCTTTTAAAACACATTTCTGCGAGATTTTGATTGCATAATTTATTAATTGGGGGAATTATATAGCTACAATATATTTTGGTTTCTATACAGCACTTAACAAAATACAATATGACATTTAGATTGACAAACGAGTTAAGTGTGGGCTGGGTGGCATGATAACTAAACAGATACATAGCTGAAGCCAAAGTCATTCTTTTATAATTATCCCTTTTTGTTCAGGATATGTTCATAATATCAAATTGGATGATGTAAAATGTCGAGAACTAAGATGATCATGGGACGAGAAACTAAGTCTTATTTAAAAAGTGTGTAATAATTGGAAATGTTTAGCCTCCGGAAAAGTAGTCTGAGAGAGATGTCATATTTTTCAAATAATAATTTTTTATTATTTGATAATTGAAAAATATTATCCAGCAGAAGATCTGCTTCTTCAGCTTCTTGGATGAGAAGTGAAACATCTTCAAAGAAAAAACAGAAAGTCCAGTTGCCTCTTGAAAAAGCATCTTTGGGACAACCATGATGTGCATGAGAATCTCCATAGACTCTTATCTGGACAGTTATAGTTCCATTATTAATGCATCTTCATTTCCACCTAACCTAAACTTTAAAGCTTAAAATCCTGTTTCGAAACCTGCTCTAAATACTCTACCTGAGAGAAAGGCTTCTTAGTATGGTTACCTAGTTGTGGGTCATCCTTCCTCAACATTCTTTACAATCATTTTGGCTGTAGATCTTTAATTCTCTGGAGACTAAAATTAAATTAAAATTAAAATTCAATTTAAAACATCAGGTATAATTCAGGCAGCCATATCATTATTCAGCTCATAATCTCTAGCTGTGTTTTGTTGTGGTTTGCTGTTGATTTTAATTTTTGCCCTTGCTTTGTAAACTGCCCACAGAACAACACTGTTGAGTAGCTTATGTAAATGCCATCAATATACTGTATTTTCAAATTAACAGTTAGAATTTATTATATAGTTAACTTTTTTTTGCAAAATGAATACCATATTTATTGAAAAGAAATATGATCCTATAATTAAGATGTCCTTGTCTTTGAGAATAGTAGATTTTCAAAACCAACACAAAATCCAACAAATTGCTGTATTTTAATTTTCAAGGACAATATAGTTAATATATACATAGATTCCTATAATTAAATAATAAACTTGGAAACCTATTAAGAAAAGTCACTTCCGCAGTAGTACTGCAAAACAATAAGCCTGTGACTTAAACACCAGACAACTTCATGATTTCTTTTATATTTTCCTTTCCAATATTTCAGAGATAAGCTGTTTTAAAGGTGCAATGTTACTCTTAAGTAGTTTTTTTGGGGGGGGTGACTTGGACAGCATTGAAACTTTCCCTTTGTTCACTTTATCCAGTTCTGCTACTAGTTTTCAATTTCTGGATCCCCTGGCAGAAATATTTTCCCACTTATAAAGGTTTGATTTTGTTCTGCTTTTAAACTTTGAAGTTGTCTCTTTCATTTATTACACCCTTATGATCTTCTCTTGCATTTTCCAGTTTGAAAAAAAGGGGGTGCTGTTGCCATCTATCTCTGCTCTTTGCATGTTTATGTAACAGTCATTGCATTATTAGTCTATTATACTTTTGCCCATAAGCTAGTTTGTTTTCTGTGTATGTCATTTTGGATTCTAGAACAGGTGAAAGGCATTATATACATATATTAAAAAATAGAAAATAAATCATTCTGATCCACAAGCAAAAGTTTGACTCTGGATTTCCCCTACATGCATGCTATTTTAGCTTATCAAACTATTTTCCCTCACTGACCAAAAACATAATTATATTCACTTTTATATGTACTGTTATGTCCTAGAGATTTTACAATGTCTTCTGTAAATACTCCTAGAGAAAGTATATAACCACTTTAGAAAAAAATATATATAAACTTTTTCCTTTGCTGTTCTCTAAAATCAGCTTCAAAAGATTTGAAATATTATCCCATACAGAACATCCATTTCAGCACATTTATTGTACCAGAAAAGATTACATTGTGCGTATAATAGGACTCCTAAGAGTTTTTATTGCAACAGATAAATATGATTAACCTTTTTATTTATTTATTACTTCCCACTTTCTTTTTTTTTTGAAACAAATTTTTATTAATTTTAAAGATAAAACAACACATCATTAACCATTAAATACATAAACACATAAAACCTCTTAATATTGTAAATCCTTACAAGTCAAACAAAACAATATTTTTATACAACATAATTCCAATTTATCCCATCCCCATATGGACACGCAAATATCTTTCATCAAGTTTCTCATTATTTCTCTTTACTCCAATTCAATTTCATTTCTCTTCCATATTTATCCATTTTATAATCATCATATTCTTTTCTTTCTGACTTGTTTAAATTATTCTCATCTAACATTCCTCCAAGGTTTTATTGATTCTTTTTTCCTTTTTTTTTAATAAAAAACAAATTTTGTTAGTTTTATCATAAGCATAATACACAAACATACAAACACAAAACATAGACAAAACTACAAGATCTTTTCTGAAGGTTGTCTGTTCCCGGGTTAAAAACTCTTTACACAGACACAAATTCAAACATCATATTCAACCTAAGTCTCCTTCTATATCTTATTATCATTTTCTTTTTTATATATATATATAAAAACCATTTTTATCAGTTTTCTAAAATCAATACACACAAAATCAAGGCATAACAGCTTATAAATTCTTTTCTAAAAAAAAAAAAAATAATAATGATAGACCAATAAAACATAACATTTCCAGATTATAATATCAATATTTCATATAATATTAACTTCATATCTTATCCCTACTTCTCTTTTCCATCCAAATTATTTATCAATTAAAATTTTATTGCCTTTTATCAATATACAAAATCAAAAAAAAAAAAAGCATATATATCCTTCCATTATTACCATTTTCAACAACATTCTTTGTCTGTTCTATTTCCAAACATCCATTCATCTTTTTTCTTTTACTATACTTCTCCTGTAAACCAATTGGAGTTGCATCTATAACACATTACCTAACTTAAAAATACTACATATAAATCTTTCTTGGGATTCTGTTTAAAAAATTCTTAAAATTACATAATAAATTTTTTATTCTAAATATACATACATATAAAAACACACTCTTAAATACCCTCCAGAATCCCTCTTTTAGTCTAAATTAAATTCACCCATTGTCTCTAAATAAACTTTTTTTCTTTAAATCTTGCTTCCCCCCATTAAGGCTTCTCCTCCCCCCTTTTCTCTCTTGCTTATTCTTCTCCTTGCCCTTTCTACCCCTTTGCTTTTTCCCTTCGCTTTTCTTGCTCCTTTTCTTTTGTTTTCTAACCTTGCCTCCATCTCTTCGCTCATTTTTCTCTCTTTTGGTTGTTTTTATAATTCTTAAAAACCCCTTTTTCTTATCCTTTTTCTCCTCCTCTCCGGAAGGAACCCATTGTTCATCAAAGATGGCTTCTTTTTCCTCTTCTTCCTTGTCCCAGTCCTTCTGCTGCGTCAACTTTTCTAAGGAACATAACGCCATTTCTAAGAATTGGAACAAAGCGCCCAAAGTATCTTCTTTTTTATATTTTTGATATTCAATCTCTAGTTCATCCACAGAGAATGCCATTATGAAAAGGGAAACTTTTTCCAAAACAACCACAAGTATTTTTAATCCAAGACAATCAAAAGCAATTAAAAAAAGGAAAAAAAGAAAAAAGTTCCAAAAGTTAATACTTTTCTTCCTTCTTCTCTTTCTCTTTCCAAATTAATTTTTGATCAAAGAGGTCCAATTACCATATATCTTCTTTTGGGATCCACCAAGACGTTCTAGACAGTCTCCTCCTTTTTCAGTTTCTGCTCCAATTTTTCTTTCTCCCTTCCCACTTGCAATAACAATTTTAAATAATCAAAAATCCATACCTCCAGCAGAGATTTTCCAATTTCTTAAATTTTTCAATGTCCAAAAATCCCTTTGTCTCTTAGCTTAGCTTTCAAAGCAATCCACTTTCAGTGTCTAATACATCCAAATATTTCTGCTTTTTCCGTGGGATGAGAGAGTAAAAAAAAAATAAAAAAAAGTTCCCTTTAACAGCTTCTCCGCCGCTTTCGATCTTCTTAGGGATACAATGTATCCTCCAGCAACAAGCAGCTCAATTCCAGGCAATTTAAAAGTTGTTACTTGACCCGGCTCAGACAGAACTTTCACTTTTCACACTTCCTCCAGCACAGTTCTTACCCGGTTGCTGGCTTCTTCGTGGCGGCCATTGCTGACCGCCGCTCCACCGCCTTGGGAAAAAGGGGTTTTCCCGGAGAAGGGGGGGGTCTGCGATGCCCCCACCTCCCTAACCGGCTCCCCTCTATCTTCAGCTGTCCCTACAGGGCAGCCATAACCCCCTGACCCATCTGGATCGGGGGTACCTCGGCAGCTAGCCAGCAGGAATCGCGAGCTGTCGCGAATTCCTGCTGCTCCGAAGCCACGCAAACCGGAAGTCGTCCTTTACTTCCCACTTTCTTGATTGCTTGGTTGTTGTTGTTTTTCCTTGCAGGATGAAAAGCAGAGAACAAAAATAAAATAAGTTTGTAAACATTAATACAGTAATATAACAAAATAGAATGTAAAAAATATTGGGGGCCGAAACATTGTCAATATTATGTGCGAGCAATGATTTCAGGAACAGTTTAAAGACAGAAGGTAACTTTATAGCAGGCCTGGCTGGATGATTTTTGAAGCTTAAGGCCACATATGTTATTAAAGTGTTACAGGAAAGTATGATTGCATATGCTTTTGCATATATACCTGCATGACGAGAGCTGAAGAAAGTGAACATTTGTATTTATTTTATTTTGTCAAGTGATTATTAGATAACAAGTATAAACATGGTTATGAATACATGAAATGGATACAAATTTAAAAAACAAAACAAAAAAAGAATTTGTTAACCATAAGTTAACAAATTCTTAAACAAATTCAAAACATAGTAGAATTAAATCTAAAGTGTTACATAGTTCAAAAATCTCATATAATAAATTATACTACGGACCATTGATGTCCAAGAAATAAAACACACCACAATACAGTGGTCCTTTGGTACTCAATTGCTTTGAAACTCTGCACATTTGGCATTCAATGCATCTTGATGTGAACATTTTCTTCTGGAAGTCATTGCATAAGCTAGAATCTGTTGGCGTTTGCTGCCTTGTGATTCTCTACGTTATGGGAAAAATTTGTTTGGTACTCATTTTTTTTGTTCTTATTGCACCTCCTGGAACCAATTAACAATGAGTACCAAGGTATCACTGTATATGCCACTTGGGTCCAATTGGTGCATGAATATGCTTCTGTAGCTTAAATTCTACTTTGTGTTTTATGTATTCCACCTGGATGTATATTTACTTAGCTTCAAGGCAACTTTTTGTCTTCATTTCTCAGTATTAAATGATACAGCTTGTAGTGACATGGCCAAGCTCATAGGATGAAAGGTTATCACTACCACCAGGGGCTTCCAGGGCACATTCTCACTAACCCATGTGTGAGAAGGATGGACCTCTCACATACTTTTTCAGACACATTAAAAGGAAATAAATGAAAAATAAATGAAATAAATTCTATAAATTCTCCCGGAGGTTAAGGTAATTATTCAAAATGCATAATCCTAATGGCACACTTAAAATATTATTCATTATGTTTATTGTATAAATATGTGTTAAGCCTGGTTTCCCCAACCAGGGTTAGGGAGACAAGCTAAACAGAATGTGCAGCTTAGTCAAATAGGCACACAGATAAATGAGTGAGCTAAGCTTGTATGTTTATTAACATACAGTAAAAATGACAGATACGCTTGTGCTATCAAATATATAGTTTATTCCATTATGAGTTCATAGCACAGTCAAAATAACAGTCCAATAGTCATGTATCATTTAGTCAGTCCATTCAGGGATATTCAGTTAGCAAAGTCCGTTTTGAATATCCTTTGTCAATTCACTAACAAGCCAGTCCTTTGTTTTCTCTCCCGTTCGAGCAATGCAGACTTGTTTCCTTGCAGTAATCAGGGATCATCAAAGCCAGAGAGATAGCAAGCTGCAGCCTTGCTTCTTTTAAAGTGCTTTCACAACCACTCCCTTAATTACTATCCCACAGTTAAAGTTGCAGACACTTTAACATACAAATTATGATTACATATTATTATTTACCTAAACCAGTTACGGTAAAACAATGTTATCCCTAACATTCTCCCCTTTTAGGAAATAATAATATATATAACTATTTACATCTTTAAATCATATTTGTTACAACTCTCTTTAAACTTAGTTACTCCTTGAGCTTTTGTAAATTGGTCTGCAATGTTTTCTTCCGTCATGCAGTATTCCAATTTAATTAGCCCATTCTTTACAGATTCTCTAACATTTAAGTATCTTAAATCAGTATGCTTTGATCTAGTTTTTACAGCAATACTAGTAGCTAACTTTATAGCTGCCTCGTTATCCTCGTACACAATAATGGAATCTTTAACAGTTATACCCATGTCTAATAATAACTGTTTGTACAAAATCAAGTCAGTGCATAGTAATGACAGACATGAAAATTCCGCTTCCATCGTGGACAAGCTGATATGCTGTTGTCTGATTGACCTCCACCCTATTAATGTTTTACCAAATAATATAGCCATCCCAGATGTTGATTTTCTTGTGTTTATATCAGTTGCAAAACTTGCATCTGCATAGGCACTAAGACTCAAATCACCCTTTGGTTCTATATACAATGCATGGTTCATTGTTCCTTTAAGATATCTTAAAATTCTCTTTAATGATTGCCAATGACATTGTTGTGGATCTGAATTAAAACGTGCCAGCTGATTTACACTATAAGCTATATCTGGCCTAGACCAATTGCTTATATATGATAAGCTGCCAATCAAAGATTGATATATGGACTTATCAAATTTGGGACTTCGATCATCAGTTTGGCAAACTTCCTGACTCATTGGAGTCTTTGCCGGTTTACAAAGTTCCATTTTAAACGTTTTAATTAATTGGCAAATTTTATCTTCTTGAGATATCTTAAATCCATTTTTTGTTTTGTTAATTGTCAATCCTAGATACTTTTTAATTTCACCTAAATGCTTTAATTTTATCTTTTTGGCTAATAATGATATAATTTCATTAGCTTCATTATTAGTCTTAGTTATCAAAGCAATATCATCTGTAAATAATAACAATAATGACACCGTTCCATTATTTTCTCTTTTAAACACACATGGATCTGCTAAACCAGATTTAAAACCTATATTGTTTAACTCTTTCACAATATATTGGTTCCACTCAAACCCAGATTGTTTCAACCCGTAAAGACTCTTTTTGAGTTTCCAACAATCATTACAATTTACTTTATTGTCTTTTATACCTACTGGTTTTCTTAAATATATAGTGTGCTGCAATGGTGCATGCAGATAGGCAGTTTCTACATCTAAATGGTTAATGACATAGTTTTTCTTAGCTGCCCACACTAATGCTGCTCTTAAAGATGTTGCTTTAAGACTTGGTGCAAAAACTTCATCGTAATCAGATGCAGTTTGATTAAATCCTTGAGCTACTAACCTAGCCTTATGGGTAACAGTCCCATCATTTCCAGTTTTTACTTTAAATATCCATTTGCACCCAATGGATTTTTCTCCTGGAGGTAATTTAGCATCTTCATAAACTTTCATTACCTTTAATGAATTTAGTTCTTTTTTCATTGCCTTTTGCCAATTCTCCTGATCCTTAGCAGGATACATCCTAAGTTCATCTACACTAGTTGGAACTTTAGTTACTTGGCAAACTATACTTGCTTGATACCTATCAGGTGGTCTAGTTACACGTGTAGTACGTCTAGGTATTACAGGACTTACTGGTGGACTTTCATTTATTAACTCTTCTTGATTATCTAACTCTTCCTGATCAACTGTTTCCTCTTGTTCTGGTCCTATTTGCTCTTCGTGGACTTCTTCTTTAATTGGACTCTTCTTATAACTAATCTGATCTTTCTGCCTTTTGTA
This sequence comes from Hydrophis major, assembly GCA_033807585.1. Taxonomy (NCBI): domain Eukaryota; kingdom Metazoa; phylum Chordata; class Lepidosauria; order Squamata; family Elapidae; genus Hydrophis; species Hydrophis major. The sequence continues at coordinate 171,112,767 of CM066330.1, forward strand.
GGGTTCAATAATAACTTCATTATTTAAATCTTGCTCTAATCTATTCCATCCTACATGTTCTAGGAATTTAGCACTAGCACTGGTGTAAACTCTAGATGTACCTTGTTCCCAGAATCTATAAGATCTATGATTAGATGTATATCCTACAAAATATAATCTTTTAGCTCTATGTTGTCCTTTGTGTCTAAGTTGTGTAGGGATATGCACCCATGCTGGTGCTCCAAATGTGTGCATGTAACTTAAATCAGGTTTTGTACCATGCCACAATGTGAATGGTAAATCACCTGTTGTTGAATTAACAACATTATTTAATATATGATTACCACACATTATTGCTTCTCCCCACAAATTGTCAGGTAATCCTGAATCAGACATCATAGTTCGTGCCATTGATTGTAATGTTTGGCCTCTTCTCTCTATAAAGGCATTATGTTGTGGCCTATATGGTGCAGACATTTTATGTTGAATACCTAACATTCTTAGTCTGCTCTGGAATTTATTATTTGTAAATTCTGTACCATTATCTGTTATAAGAGTTACTAATTTCTTTTTAGTTTTCCTTTCAGCAAATTTTATCCAATTAAAGAGATTTAGATACGTTTCAGTTTTGCTCTTCATTAAATAGCAAAACCCATATCTAGAATAATGGTCCATTATACTTAGTATGTAATGAGCTCCTCCTACACTTGGTTTTTTAGGACCTATTAAATCTACAAATACTACTTCTAAAGGTTCTTTGGTAGTAAATCCATCAACTCTATTAGCAGGTGTGTCCCTGGCTTTGCTTTGATTACAGATATTACATTGCAAATACTTATTACAAGGTTTCAAACTTATTCCCTTAGATAATTCAACAGTTTTCTTAAGCATTTTAAAATTTAAATGCCCTAACCTTCGATGTAACAAGTGAATACATTCATCATGAGGTTTCTTATTTTCATAAACTGTATTAGCCACCTTTAAACCATCATCATTTAACACATATAATTCACCTCTTAAAGATGCAGTAATTCTCTTATTTTCTTTCTCAATTATGCAGTTATCTCCTTTAAATGTAACTACATATCCTAGTTTAACCAAAATTTTAACTGAAATTAAATTAAACTTAAGTTGTGGTACATATAACATTTTTACATTCTCTTTTATAAAAGAACAATATGCTATACCTTGACCTTTAGCTTTCAGTTTCCAGCCATTGGCTAACGATATCTGCTGTGTACTCTGGGACATTTTAATAAAATGTTTGTTATCATTTGTTATACAATGTGATGCTCCACTGTCAACCACCCATAAATTATTTTTTACAGCTCCGTTAGTATACATGGCTAACTCTAAATTTTTATTTATCTTTTGATGACTTTTAGTATTCTGGCCAGTGTTCTGGCGCTTTACTTTTTTACAAAATCTTGCCAAATGTCCTCTTCCTCCACAATTAAAACACCTTTTACTTGCATATGCAGTTGGAGTTTCTTTATCTTCTTTTTGAGGTTGCTGCCTCCTTAACTCATCTCTTTCAAGCTTTCTTCTGGCTTCTTCAATCAATCTGCCAGTTATATCAGTTAAAGTTAGGCTTTCCTTTGGCAATATTTCAAGTGAAGTTATGTAGTTATCATAGCTTTCATCAAGGGAAGAAAGAATTATATAGACTTGGTGTAGTTCAGAGAAAATAAGCTCTTTCTCGTGCAGTTCTTGAAAAATGCTTTGCATAGTTTTCAAATGACTCAGCATATCACCATTCTTATGGAGATGTGTACTGAAAAGTTTCCGTGTTAGATTTATGTGAGCACCAACATTATCTCGAACATAAATCCTCTTCAGCTTCTGCCAACACCCAACAGCTGATTTCTCTCCGTGGATATAAACAAGTTGCATATCAGTTAAGGTTAAAGCAATAATGCAAATAGCTTGTTGATTTTTATGCATAAATTCTTCTATCTTTAATTTATCTTCATCATCCTCTGGATCCCATTCTTCTACGTTTGGTGGATTTTCAATTATGTTCCACAAACCTTCTCTTCGTAGAAGCAGACTACATTTCATAGACCATGATACATAGTTTGTTCTATCCAACTTGGATATCAGGGACAAACTTTGTAGATTGACTTGTGCCATGTTTTCTTATATGGATATAAAAATATAATTAATAAAACACAGCTGTCTGTTTACTGTAATGTATAACAACACAAACTCTCACTTTTACATAAATCTGTTTTATCCTAGTTAAACTGACTTTGCAGCCTCTGGGCCCATAACCAGTGTTAAGCCTGGTTTCCCAACCAGGGTTAGGGAGACAAGCTAAACAGAATGTGCAGCTTAGTCAGATAGGCACACAGATAAATGAGTGAGCTAAGCTTGTATGTTTATTAACATACAGTAAAAATGACAGATACGCTTGTGCTATCAAATATATAGTTTATTCCATTATGAGTTCATAGCATAGTCAAAATAACAGTCCAATAGTCATGTATCATTTAGTCAGTCCATTCAGGGATATTCAGTTAGCAAAGTCCGTTTTGAATATCCTTTGTCAATTCACTTACAAGCCAGTCCTTTGTTTTCTCTCCCGTTCGAGCAATGCAGACTTGTTTCCTTGCAGTAATCAGGGATCATCAAAGCCAGAGAGATAGCAAGCTGCAGCCTTGCTTCTTTTAAAGTGCTTTCACAACCACTCCCTTAATTACTATCCCACAGTTAAAGTTGCAGACACTTTAACATACAAATTATGATTACATATTATTATTTACCTAAACCAGTTAGGGTAAAACAATGTTATCCCTAACAATATGTCTTTCTTTTTTAAAAAAATCTGCTGACAGGCTAGGGGGAAGGTAAGGTTTGTGGAAGATAAGTTATATGAGAGTTGTTTGGGTTTGGTTTGCTTTGGAGGTTGTACATCAGAGGTTGTGATAAAAAAAATATTCACAACACACAGTGAGCAGCAAAGTGGCCCTTTTAAGACTTGCTCTAGATACAAATTACTTCTCAGGTTTTATTTAATAATGCCCATTTTCATTGAAGACAGAGAGAGTAAGAGATGATAGATAGATAGATAGATAGATAGATAGATAGATAGATAGATAGATAGATAGATGATAGATTTAATCTGAAATTATTACAAAGTTATTCCTCAAACCAAGAAAGGAAACCTAACATTTTTGAGAAAATATTTTATTTACTTAACATTCAGGTATAAAGCAATTTGTAAAAATGTAGTACAAGTATGTTCAAAGTATTTTACTCTAATGACATATTTGGTGGGTTGTGAAACAAGCTTCACTTTACTGAGACTCAGCTCAACATTTGTAACTTCTTTCAGACCAACCCTGGGGGAAAAAGGGGTTTTATGCTTTTTGAGCACAATCAAAACCTACTTGATTCATAATTGAATTAGAATCAGAATGAAAAAATTAAATATTTTATTTTTAGAGGGAGTAAGAATTTAATAGTATAATACAGAACAAGGCATCATATCTGTGTGTGGTATATATCTAAATCATGTATATGAGAGAAAGAGACAAGGATTAAAGTTGGCAGAATGTTCTCATTTAAACAGATTTTCTACATCAATGTCAATTCCAATCAGTTTAAAGCAAAATGATTAAAATAGTATCCTAATTTTACGTTATATCAGATCTACTGCAATGTAAACTTGCAGTGATCTTGCCAGTAAGTTTTTCTGTAAATGCATTTGGCAACAAACCAATAAGGACAAGAATAGAAGAGGATAACTTTGAAATTAGCTTTAATAAATATCCATCCCTATTTCTAGATATTGTAAGATTATAAAAAAGACATAGTTCTATTATACACTATTAGAGGTTCCAACATTAGTAAGGTCACACAAAACTATATTTATGTAGGAAAGTCCACTAGAAATCTCAGCAATATCTCTATGTTCTCTTGACAAATGAGGATGTTTCATGGAATATAGAAACAGGTTCATAGGTTAACGCAGGAAATTAATTATAGGTGGAAGATTTTTTCTGTTTGCTATGGTTTGATTTTTTGATGCCTTCAAGATATCTTTTGATTCTGGCAAATGTCTGGACAAATCCATGCAGGTTTTTTTGGCAAGATTTTTTCAAGTGTTTTGCCATTGCCATCTGTCTAGGACTGAGAGACTTTGTTTAATAAATTTATAAGGCCACCTAACTCACACACAGCCACCCAAGTAGCTTTGGGGAACTGCAGTACAAAATTCTGTTCACTTCTCTGACATTGAACATACTTTAACCTCTCTTTGATGCTATTAGTCCAAATTTAAAACAATAAAAAAGTACATTTTATTCCATGCAGCTGGTTAGTCATTTTGTATGTCTATACAGGTAGTCCTTGACTTACTACCATTTTTAGTGACCATCCGAAGTTACAACAATACTGAAAAAAATGACTTATCACCATTTTTCAAACTTATGACCATTGCATTATTCCCATGGTCACATAATCAAAATATGGGTGCTTGGCAACTGGCAGGTATGTATGTACATACAGAGAAATAACTTGAATTTTGTTCAACAAAGATTTCAAGTGAGTATGTCAAATTAACTGCAATATTTGGCTAAAAGCTTTGTAAAGATACTTTCCTACATTCATGTAATTTGGTCAGATTTATAAATTTTAAATAGGTCTTTTTAGAATACTTAGGTCATACCCCATTCCATGTACATGATTACACAGTGATGTGTCCACACAGCTGTCACAGTACTCTAATACAATTAATGCCTCTCATTTACATCACCCTTTCAAATTATCTCCTATGGCTCCCCATACATCAAAGACAAATTCATCTGGAAATGCAAAATCTCCCAAAGCTTCATCAAGAGCTACTGCAAATTCATCTGGATTGTTCTTGCCTTTTCCGGCTTCTACCATTGTTGCAGCTAAATCAAGACAGGGAAAAAGGACAAAAAGAGTTATCTATTATTTTTGTAGGCACATCAACATAAATTATAGTAATTGTATTTTATATGAACAAACTTGGAATAATTGCATTTTATTTAAAAATGTAAATTAAAACCAAAAGATCTGTAAACTACTTTACTTAATTATAAAATGAAAGTTTAATAAAAAAAAATATGTTGAATTGATTTAAGGCCATTCCAACTAATCCTCTTAAGAGTTCTTATTTTCTTAAGGATTAAAAATTCAACCCTACTTAGGAGAAATATCACCAACAACTTCAGTTGGAGAATAACAAAACCTGAGAACACAAGTGCAAATTTGTTTTCTGCAAGAGGTCTATCATCTTCCTTCCAGAAGAGACCACCAGAGTAGGGCTAAAATTGTGTGGTTGGCACTTAGTAGTGCCTTATGTTTGATTCTTCAAGAACCCAATTCAGATCCTCTTTCAATCACAGCTTAAATATCATGAACTTAGTGTTATTTAATTTACAGGATTACTCATATAACAAGAGACAAGAGGAACAGCAATATTTAAGCAGTCTTCTTCATTTTTATTGTCCCCACAGTACCCATAAACCTCCTACTGGAGAACTGGGACCTTTCTGGAATGTTTTTGTTTTTTGAATAAGGACTATTTGCCCATTGCATGTTATCATGAATCAGAGGTAGAAGAGGGAGACAGAAGAAAGATAACTTTGTTTTAATTTAATTTAAACTTCAGAAATGCAGTGGTATATTTTATATTCTAATAACACAAGAGCTTTCTTAAAAGCAAATGTCTTTAACAGCTTGGGCATGTGTGTGTGTGTGTGTGTGTGTGTGTTGGACTAGATGACCTATGAAGTCCTTTCCAACTCTGTTAATCTGTATCAAAGGGTGAATCCCACCGTAAATGTTAGTAGAACTGAAAACCTAAGCACTGTAGTAAGGTTTTCTAATCAAAGTCATTTATCAACAAAACAAAATATTAATTATCACCATTGTATTTATTGTAAAAATTGTTTTGTTATCATGCCCTTTTTCATCACATTGTCAAATTCTCTGATTGTATTAACAAAAAATATTATTTTCAGCATTACAGTACACCAATATAGAACAGTCATATACTGGCCTCTAATGGCTGTTAAGAAGAACTACTAGAAAATATTACAAATTCCTATTACATATTTGGCTTTTTAAATTAAATACATATTTCATAATACAGATATCTATAATTACTCCAAATAAAAATATACTCACAATTATGCCTGATTGATTATTTTTACAATTGTGGTAAGGCATCACATAACAACTGATGCTATGTTAAATAACATATTTGAGATAACTATTTGTAATTAGGTGGGTCTAGGAGTTTATAACTATGCTTTACACAGAGAGGATTTACTTATAATTGTTAAAGATTCTTAATTATAACATTGTGATTTTATTGCTTTGATTTATATGCCTAATCTGTGCAGAGATGATTGCACAGATATACAACAAAATACTTTGAGTAATTGGTGTATGATTGCCCTGTGGTAAGAAATTGATCTTCAGAATTTCAATCATATACATACACACAGAGATTAAAAAATAAAAAAAGCAAGAGACAGAATTTGATCTTAATGTTTAATGACAGGCAACATATATGCTTCAAATTGCCAATAGAATTCAGGTTATTGGAAGGAGATGTGTGCCTACAGTTCATAACCATTTGTTTGAAATGAAGCTCCATTAAACTGAATGAGGCTTATTTCCAAGTAGATATACACACAATTGCCTTAATAGGCGAACACATCGCTAAACAGGAGTTTGTACTTCTAAAGCCAATCATAGCAATCAACCTTTCTAGTCAACCATGCAGTCTGATATATTAAGATCTGTGCTTTACTATGCTAAGTAGTAAAATGAGTATCCTAATATATCAGCCTGACATAAATAGATAATGGGTGCAAGTTTCAACACTGTACAACACTATTTTGCACATATAAGGTCAGATATGGCAATCTAAACTCTTCATGAAACAAGTTTTTCATTTTATAATCATTCTTGCTGGCTTGGAAGTCCTTATCTTCAATTGTTTAGAATAGGGTTTCTTTTGTTTTAGAACCAGCACTGTGAGCAAATATTGGAATCCTGTTGTCATATTTTATATGTTTAGGTGGATGTCAAATGGTTTAACACGGTTCCCAAACTATTAAGATGTTGTGGGTATCTATCACATCTTAATAGTTTGGGAACCATGGTACATTAAATCATTTGTCATAATACAAAATGTTTTAAATTCAAGTTAAAGCTACGGATATGTATCATAGTTCCACAGGCCTACCACACTGTTCTGGCTGGCAAAAAAATAAGAAATAATATATTATATCACATTCAGAATATGTCTATACTGAAGTTCTGGCAGCCCTAGCAGAACTAGAAATGAAGGTTTTGTTAAGTACTGAGCATGGGTCGAAATAAATGGAGACAGCCTCTGAACGGTGAACTTTCAGCTCTTTATTTACATAGTGACTTCTCGACCAACAACAGTGAACTCTGCCTTATATAGGCAACCCTTGCAAGATTTGTCCAATAACGAGCTATAAACGCTAGCTCTATCAACCAATAAGAATTCCCTATTAAGGGCCAATCGGATTCTTCAGAACTAACCAATCCGATCTGGCCGCCTAACAGCCAATCAGAAGTGCAGGGCCAGAACCTGCACTTTACCTCAAGCTCATACTTCATTAACTATAGTGCATACACAACACCCCTTCCCCCTGGTTTCTTAATTACGGTGTAGTTATATAGTCCCTTAGATAGGACGGTTGTCTTTTAAGTCTTTCGGATTTTCGTTGGATTGGTTGGTTGCAATCCTATTGAGGTAGATTGTTGTTTGGCAGTGGTTCTGCCTCTTGCTCCGCTGCAATTTCCTGTGGTGCAAACGTTTCTCCTTCCTGCTCCATTTCCTGAGTGTCACTTAGTTCGTCATTCCCTTCGAACAGGTTCCCTGGAATTTCATCTTCTTCCGTACCTCCCCCCCCCCTCGGTTTGGTCATGGGGGAGTTGTTGACTGGCCGTTGCGAATCGTGACCGCAATTGGTCAATATGCCGTTTCCACAATTTATTGTCACAGCATTTCACCACATAGGATTTGGGGCCGGTCACTCGTACTATAGTCGCCTCTTTCCATAACAGGTCGCCCGATAAGTTTCGTGCATAAACGAGGTCTCCTACCTGGAAGGTGCAACAGCGGCCGCTGGATCCTATTGGCTTTACCGGTTCATAAGCAGGGTGCAACCGGTCGAGGTGGGAGCGGAGTCTTCGTCCCATCAGTAATTTGGCGGGAGTTCTGCCGGTGACGCTATGTGGAGTTATGTGTTGCAAAAAGAGAATTTGGTTGACCTTGTCGTTGATATTGTCATAGTCTACTTTTTGCAAGGTCTTTTTTACAAATTGGACCATGCGTTCAGCTCGGCCATTGGTCACAGGGTGCCCAGGCGAGGTGAGCGCATGGCGAATGCCACGGTCAGCGAGGTACTGCTCGAACATTAGTAAACTGTGGCCCGTTATCGGATACCACGACGTCTGGCAATCCGTGGGTTGCAAAGAGTCTGTTTAGAATCTTGATCACCGCCTCGGAGGTCAGAGTTGTCATACGATGAATTTCTAGCCAGTTGGAGTAGGCGTCGACTGTAAGCAGGAAGGTATAGCCCTTGGTTGGCCCCGCAAAATCCAGGTGGATTCTGGACCAGGGTCCACGTGGTGTCTCCCATTCAGTAGGTATGGCTTTTGGCGGGGCATTGCTGACTTGTTGGCAATTGGGACACGCTTTAACCCACTGCTCGATTTGTCGGTCCATGCCCGGCCACCATGCGTAGCTTCGTGCAAGTGCCTTCATTCGCATGATGCTGGGGTGGCCCTTGTGCAGAATTCGCAGCAGCGTCTTCCGGAGTCGCTCTGGGACAACGACTCTATTGCCCCAGATGATACAGCCCTTTTGGCAGAAAAGTTCAGTCTGTCGAGATTTGAATGGTGCGAAGTCATCTGGTACTTGGTCCAATGGCCATCCACGTTCTACCCAGCCTAGGACTCGAGCTAGGGTGTGATCTCATTTGGTTTCTCTCGCGATGTCTCAGGCGGTCATAGGCGGCGAGTTGAGTGTTTCGATTTGCAACGTGGTTGCCGTTGGTGCCGGATCGTTGAGAGTCTCTGGAAGGGTGCTCGGCTTAATGCATCGGCGTGGGGAATGGCTTTTCCCGGGCGATATTGCAGCCGATAATTATAAGCAACTAGGAATTCTGACCATCGGGTCATTCTAGGGGATAATATGTAGGGGCTTGGCTTGTCCCCGGCTATTATCCCGAGCAACGGTTTGTGGTCAGTTACAATGGTAAAGATCCTTCCATACACATATTCATGGAATTTTTTTTACGGCTGAGACGATGGCAAGGGCTTCTTTATCAATTTGTCCATAGTTCCACTCTGCTTTTGAAAGAGTCTTCGAAAAGTATGCAACAGGGGCTTCGTTCAAATTAGGCAGTACGTGGCTCAAAATGGCACCCACCCCGAAAGGTGATGCATCGCAGGTTATAACTAACGGCAAAGTCTCATTATACTGCATAAGTACAGAGTCAGATGTGAGCAGTTTTTTAACATTCCGAAACGCTTGTTCTTCCCGGTAACCCCATACCCACAATGCATTTTTATCTAATAACCGGTGTAACGGTTCAGCGACAGTTGCCTTGTGCGGTAAAAATACATTATAGAAATTGATGAGGCCTAAGAACGCCTGGAGATCGGTCTTGTTATGTGGCCTGGGAGCATTTTTGATCGCTTTTAATTTACTCTCGGTAGGATGAATGCCCTGACTATCAATCCGGTACCCTAGAAACTCAACACTGTCAGTATACAATTGGCATTTTTTTTTTTTTACCTTAAGTCCGGCCTCTTGGAATTTTTTTAGAACGCATTTCAAACGGTCCTGTAAGATTTTTTGGGTAGGGGCTGCAATTAATACGTCATCAAAATAAGGGACCATGCCCTTGATTCCTTGTAATAACCTTTCCATAAGACTCTGGAAGATCCCCGGGGCTACACTAACTCCGAATTGCAATCGGGTACATTTAAAGGCACCCCTGTGTGTTACAATAGTTTGGGCTCGAGCTGTTTTTTCATCCACCGGTAATTGTTGATAAGCTTGAGCTAAATCCAATTCAGCGAAAACCTTCCCGCCCCCCAAGGAATGAAGGAGGTGCTGCACCACCGGAACTGGATATGCATTCTGCTGTAGGGCGTGGTTCAAAGTGGCCCGGTAATCCCCACAAATTCGGATTGACCCGTCTGGCTTAATGGGTGTTACAATAGGGGTTTCCCATGGAGAGTGATCAATGGGCTTCAACACCCCTTGAGCAATTAGCTTGTCGAGTTGTTCGTCGATTTTTGATTTAAGAGCGAACGAAACTCAACGGGGCTTCAAGCAAATGGGAACTACTTTTGGATCTAGACTGAATGAGATCGGGGTCCCCTTATACTCGCCTAAGCTGTCCGCAAAGATGTCACTGAACTCAGAGATAAGGTCTTCCTCCCACTCACAACCACCGACTCAGTTCACGCCGGCCACTTCAATGCCAAGTGGCGCGAACCATTGGAGGCCTAGTAGGCTAGGCCTATCTCTATCGATGACCGTTAGAGGTAAATACGCTGTATGCTTCTTGAAGGAGACTTGGACTCGGCAGGACCCGACAACGAGGATTCGATTCCCTTGGTAGTCCTTGAGGATGAGGCGTTGAAATTGGAGGTCTTGGTGTTGAATTGTGGGGATGAGTTGCTTGAGTGTCTTCCAGGACACCATCGAGAGGGATGATCCCGAGTCGACCTCCATGTGGCAAGGCTGGTTCTCGATGGCTACAGTGACTCGGATTTTCTTCGTGTCCAAGGCTGAGGCGTGACCGATAGTGATAGTATGGTGAGCCTCTTCTCTCTGCAAATTTCGATTTCTGTAGGAGTGGTTTACTGGCTCTCGCCTTACAGGACGGTTTCCTGTCGATTGGCGATAGTTAGCCCCTTTTGATGCCTGGCTGAGTCCTGGCAAGCTGCGGCAGACCCGGCTGATGTGGCCTCATTTTCCGCACTCATGGCAGAGTGCGTCGCGGAATTTGCATTCGGACCTGGCATGGTTGGCTCCACAGCCAGCGCAAGGGCATAAGAGCTTTGGGTGAGGGTCCTGGTCGGACCGCAGTCGATGGACCCCTTCTTCGTCGCTGTCTGACGACGAAGAGAGGTCCTTGTGGTGCATTGTTAACAGCTGCCCTTCTGTGCTAGGTGAGATTTCGCTGGCCAGTGGTGGTACCGGAGTGCGGCTTCGCCGTAGTTGTGCAGCAGACTTTTTGGTCGCCTCTGCTGCCGTGGCTTCGGCGATGGCGTCAGCAAGGCTGATGTCGCCTTTCGCCATCAGCTTGCTTTGCAGGCCTAGTGCATCTAGTCCCAGAACTATTCGATCTCTTAGTGCCTCTTCTAAATCAGCGAACCTGCAGAGGCCCCCTAAATTTCGGAGGTCCGCCACGAAATCGGCCACGCTTTCCCCTTTTAGTTGGTTCCTCTGATAAAACTCGTGGCGTCTCATGAGCGTAGGCACGGTTGGCGTGTAATGGCCTCTCAGGATGGGTTCGAGGTCGTCCCAGCTCATGGCCTTCACTTCTCGAGGTTTGGCGAGTGCTTTAGCCATCTTAAATACGGCTGGGCCACAATGCGTCAGGAACAACGCCCTTTTCTTTGCTGGTGTGGCGTCCTTCAAGTTGTTCGTCTCGAGAAACATTTGGAAGCGATCCATGTAGGATTCCCAATCCTCTTTCTTGGTTTGGATCGAATGGAGCGGGTGGTACGATGCTGCCGGACATGGTTCCGTTGTTGGCGTCGTCTATCACATGCTCGGTGTTGCTTCCTGGCTTCTTTGGTTCAGACATCTCCAAATCCCATCCTCGTTGCCAGTGTAAGTACTGAGCATGGGTCGAAATAAATGGAGACAGCTTCTGAACGGTGAACTTTCAGCTCTTTATTTACATAGTGACTTCTCGACCAACAACAGTGAACTCTGCCTTATATAGGCAACCCTTGTAAGATTTGTCCAATAACGAGCTATGAACGCTAGCTCTTTCAACCAATAAGAATTCCCTGTTAAGGGCCAATCGGATTCTTCAGAACTAACCAATCCGATCTGGCTGCCTAACAGCCAATCAGAAGTGCAGGGCCAGAACCCTGCACTTTACCTCAAGCTCATACTTTATTAACTATAGTGCATACACAGCAGGTTTGTTACCTAAATACTGACCTAGTTCAAGATCTCTTATTCCCATGTACATTTCCAGAAGATCATCCACTTTTTGGGTAGCCTTTTCTTCAACATCTGAAAGCTTTACCAAAAGGAAGGAAGATATATAAACTATAATAGAATATATAAACTATGCAATGAGTAATGCAAAACAGATTAATTATAGTACTTAAAAATCCAAGAAGCTTCTTCAGCTCTGAATGGATGGTAGAGAAATGGAAGGGTTTATTTTGTGACAACACAGTCTTTTCAGCAGTTCCAAGAAGGCTCTACACCCATTGGCACTACTCAGGTGATCCTGAGGATACAGATAAACCTCCAAGCAGCCTCAATGATTCTCTAAAACGGACATCTCAAACACAAAGCCGCGGGCCAGATCTGGCCCATGATATGCCCAGAGTTGTCCCGTGTGGCCATCCTGGAGATGGCAAGGGACTAGGCCCCTACTGCCCCAGCCCCAGTGTACCCTGACCATGCCCATCCTGGCCACAATGACCAGGCCATGCCCACCCCAGGCCGCCAAGGTAAACAAAATCCTGATACTGTCTGCAATGGGATCGAGTTTGACAACCCTGCTCTAAAAGAATGCAAATGATTAGCTGTCTGTAAGGAATATAAATCCTTCCATTTGCCACCAAGTCAGAGCTGAAGAAGCTTTTTGGATGATAAGTGAAATGTCTTTAAAGAAAAACAAGAAAGTCTGGTTGAAGGAACTAGGACGTTTTAGCCTTGAGAAAGGAAAACTGAGGGAACAGATACCTGAAAGGATCTTACACAATTAACAATGCCAAGATCTTTCTGTAAATGCATTCCTTTTTTAAGAAGCATGGTATATTACAATGCCAAGGCAAAGGTATTTCTACCAATACGATTCCAGTTTTCCAGTTTCAAACATGAAATACCATAAAGAAACTAAATTGAGTGCAGGTATCACAGTAAAGAGCATCACAATCTTGTGACAAGAGGTTTTTTATCGGTGAATAAATTCCTGTCTCCTTTCCACTTCCTTTTACTTTTTGCTTTAAATTTGCACTTCTTACGCTATTATTTTTAGTCAAATCTCAACCTGAAATCAATGTTTTAAGGAAAGTTGCTGTGCAACTTTCATTGCTGGAAAATGTACAGATGGCATAGTAGGAGCAGCAACAGCACATGGCAGAGTGGGAACAGAAGAAATGAGACAGATGCTAAATTCACCAGAGTAAAGGGAATATTTGTGGTTATAGCTATAGTTTAAGGGCTTCATCCAAACAGAACAAAAATCTGCCTTCAGGACAAAGATGTATGAATTAAAAACTCACCATTTCTTCTACTGTAGCAGAACCTTTGGCTCTTAGTCGAAGAGTCTCTCTTCCTCGGCAGATTTTTTCCTCTGCAAAATTTCCACTTTTTGACCTTGGTTCAATAATTTCTGCAATAAATATTATGTTTTCCTTTATAGATAGATAGATAGATAGATAGATAGATAGATAGATAGATAGATAGATAGATAGATAGATATAGATATAGATATAGATATAGATATAGATATAGATAGATAGATAGATAGATAGATAGATAGATAGATAGATAGATAGATAGATAGATAGATATAGATATAGATATAGATATAGATATAGATATAGATAGATAGATAGATAGATAGATAGATAGATAGATAGATAGATAGATAGATAGAGATATAGATATAGATAGATAGTTATAGATATATACATATATACATATTGTTTAGAAATATAGATATCAAACACAGTGCAACTGTCCTGGCATTCCTCTGCCATACATACTAGAATAGAGCTGAACAACTAACATACATATTATTTATGCAATATTGATTTTGTTACAATTCTTTTGACCACCCTATTCTTTTAGATCCTCTATAGTGTCACGTTCAATGTATGTTTTCCTAATTCCAATTCAACTCCGAATATAGTTACTCTTCTTTTCAAGATGAACAACATCAAGCCCAAATTTAGGGTTCATAGAATGAAGTTTGGCAATCTATTAATTCAATTCAGAACTGGATTTAATCTGGAGATTACTTTAACAAAGTCATGAGTAGAGTAGAGCAGAGCAGAGCAGAACAGAACAGAATAGAATAGAATTCTTTATTGGCCAAGTGTGATTGGACACACAAGGAATTTGTCTTCGATGCATAAGGTCTTAGATATTTTTGAAAAACTGAAAAAAGACATTTTTCATAAGTCCAAGACCCACACATTTTATAAATGGGTAGATTGGGAAGTTTATGTTTCAATCAACAATGACTAATTTACAGTAATTTTAACACAAAAATATTTTGCCAGCCAAGTGTCTATAAAAACCATCATATTAATTGATTTGTCTATCTCACTCATAACTGTTTAAAAATAATTTGTTTTGTTCTGAACTGTCCTATTATCAAACTAAACTGATTCAGTCTCAATACTCTTTTCAAGGACATCAAAGACTCAATAGAGTCCAATGCGTATGATTTCACCACATCTGCTGTTGGCGAATACCAACTTAATTTCAATGTGCTATTTCATCACAGTATAGCTTTGGGCTTGAAAATCTACCCCCAAAAATTAGTTGGCAAAGGCAAACTAGTGGAGATGCAGCTGCAATTCTCATTGAACCTCTCCTCTTAATTTTGTACTTCCACAAAATGTAAGGTGTGCTTCCAGATGTAAGACTGCCCAATTAACTGCACATCATTATAATTCTCATCCATCAATGCTTAGACAACAAAGGAGTTGTCATAGCAAAAAATACCTGCATCTCCTGAAAAAAAAATGATGCTGCTCCATTCAAAAGAATCTAATTTCCCACATTGTCGAAACTCTAAAGTATATTTATATATTGATTGAAAATTTGAAATTCCTGCAACTCAGATCCAATATGACTGTGTAATTGAATATTAACTAAATTACAAGAAATGGTAAAAAGTGAAACTTTCAATTCAATTCTCCTTAAAGGGCAGTAAAGATATACGTAGTGGGGATTGATTGAAGTAGATTTGCAAATCTGAAAAATCATTACCAAGAGGGCCCTAATCAAATCAAACGTTTATTGTCAATGCACAACATGTGTACAATGAAATTGAAATTATGAGGATTTGAAATTGAAAATGAAATTGATACATCTGAAACGATATAAATTTGAAAGCATATTGCTTCATCATTTTGTTTAATTTGTGTCTTTATTTTAAATCAGGCTGCACAACAAAATTAAATGCAATACATCCCATGAACCATGTTGAGCTTGATAACCACTTTTTGTATGTGCCTGAAAGAAATAAAGTTTTTGAGCTTCATGTGAAGTTATCTGTGTAATAATTAGTGTAATAGAGTTTAAGGTATGGAAAGAAAAGCTTTAAACCTTATGATTAAGTAGCTTAATTATGATGATCATTGAGGATAGTTTTACTTTATTGCAATAAGATTATCAGTATGAGTATAATGTTTTGGTGAATATATTCCACTCACCAAATGATTTCATAGGTTCTATCAGTTTTAATGTAAATGTCTGACCCTTCTTCAACTCCTTTAAATTCTTAGCAACTTCATAATGACGATAGCCTGCTACATTTTTTCCATTTATAGATTCTATGTGGTCACCAACACATATGATTTTTATTTGGTCAATAAGAGTTCCTGCTTTTATTCTCTGTGGACAAAAACAATTTTACATATATCATGATGAATGCAAAAAAATGTCTGGTTCAGAAAATTATGAACTACAAATATGAACATGAACAGTCTCACATTTTTTGCCAAGATCCATCTATCCAAAATCCAATGGGAGATAGGCAAGAGAAGAGATTTTCATTCTCTTTATATTCAGGAAGTTAAAAAGAAGAAGACAGTAGTCTACTGTGTCCAACTTTACATTAATCTCCTCTAGTCTGCTCTTACTGTCTCGAAGAAATTTTTAGGAGATTTAGAAGTATCATTAGAAAGAAGGGCAGGAAAAACTCAATGATGAAACATATAGTTATAGTTAACATCTGCAAAACATACAAGGCAGTTCAAAATCCATATTCCATAATTTCAAACAGCTGTAATAATAAATGTACAGTATTCATCAAAATCTTATGTGAAGGCTTTGCTTTCATTTGACAAATTTAGAAAAGGAATAATACTGACTTGCCTCCATTTTCAGAATTCTGATTTTTTAAAAATTGTATCTTTTAAGACAAATGTTAACAATTTCCTTTGGCTTTTGTGTAAGTTACTTCTGAGGATCAAAGAATATAATCTAATTTTCATTTCCTCCTCAAAGATAAAAATGACCATAAGGAGGTTGTAATCATCTAAATCTTATCAAAGCCAAAATTCTGGAATAGAGAGTTAATTCACTCAGTTTCATTTTTCTGACCTACAAATACACATGATGCCCAATATCTGATCAAATTGTATAACATTAAAAAAAATGAGAAATTAACAAAAATCAGTATTAATCTATGAAGCTAGCAGACATATGATTGACAGGGAGATTTTTCCACTCTCCAGCCCTTATCCACTTCCCTCTCTTGGCTTCTATCCAAAGAAAAGTGACCAGGATGGGGAAGAAGTTGCTCAGAGGAAAAATTGTTTGACAGCAAAATATAACTGACATGAGAAATGATGGGCTTTTCCAGAACAAATAGTAGTGAAAAAATTCATATAACAGTTATTATGCAATAAAGGGGGAAAAGTATGCTATTTCTCCCTCGTCTCCCCTCTGAGTAATATACAACATATGTTTTTGCTGAAATTATGGGCTAGACTATGTAGATATGCTAATGTCCACGTGTGTTTGAAGGACAATTAAAAATGATCATGACAGAATAAGGATCAAATGCATACAAAATACAGCATACAAGCATATGGTTTGTCATATGCTGAAATGCCTTGCTCATAACTTTTTAAAAAGAAATGGTTCTGTCAGATATTCATTCTCCTCTAAGTGTTCACTCAAGAAATAGCATCAGTATTAGGCTTTCAAGCCATTCATTTCAGGAGTTAGTCAACAGTTTCAATGCTATCATCATAAATTAATAAACTGATATTCTGTTCATGTTTCTCATACAGGTAGTCCTCGACTTACAACAGTTCACTTAGTGACTGTTCAAAGCACTGAAAAAAATAACTTATGAGCATTTTTTGCACTAATGACCACTATAGTATCCCTACGGTCATGTGAATTACATTCAAATGCTTGAAACTGGTTCATATTTATACGGTTGCAGTGTTAAGGGTCATATGATCCCCTTTTGCCATTTTTTGACAAGCAAAGTCAATGGGAAAGCCAGATTCACTTAACAACATGTTACTAACTCAATAACTGCAATGGTTCACTTAACAAATGTGGTAAAAGAAAATGGGGCAAAACTCATTTAACAAATTTCTCACTGAGAAACCTAAATTTTGGGCTCAATTTTGGCCATAAGTTGAGGACTACTTCTATTCACTTCATCCCCAACCTACCTTTATGAAGGCACATCCATTTCCATTATCAGTAATGGTAAGTCCGAGTGAATCTTCTGATTTGAAAACCTCCACTTCTTTTTTTATTCCTTTGACATGAGCAAATATAAAATCTTCAAGACCAATTTGTACACCCAAAAGCTTGTTCATATCAATTTTGTGTGTATTCAATGTGCAAAACATGATCTAGAAAACCAAGAGGAAAATAGATGCATTTTAATTACTTTAAAACAAATATTCTTTTATGAAATAATAGGAAACCTAAATAATTGTCCAATGGCAACAAGCACAAGTCACAATATTCTATAATACTTACCATGCTATGTATTATGTGATTTCTTAACTCAAATGTGTATTAATTATAAAATCCATTCAATGCCCAAAGCCGGTAACTTGCTGCCAAGGTTTATTTCAGGAAGCAGAATGATTGCTATTCGATGTAAACAGAAATAATTCAATATAATGCTGCTGTAAAAATTGTAAACATTTCATAACGAGTCCCCAAATTCCTATAAGAAATACATCACAAAGTAAAAAAATGCTACTTGAAATAAGGTCCTTCTAGAGCACCAAAAGCCAACAATTTCTCAAACAATATGCTGCATGAGAGTTCCTAGTCTAGTACCATTGCTGAGTGACATGTCCCTTAGTCCACAGGAGCCAGTGGTATGATTCCTATGGTATAGTATAGAATATATTGAGATATTTAGACTATATGCCTATTATAATTATTATAATTGTAATAACATACTATTGGGAAGGATTTGATAGGCAAACTAAAATGCCAAATTCATTCTGAACATCTGGCTGACTGGGTTGAACCAAAATAATATAATAATATTGTATAATTATTATACTTAGTATTTAAAGATACAACTTTGGAAAATATAGATGCATTTATAACTGCTATGAAGAAGAATGGAAGACGCTTTATATTTTTTTCCTTTTCTCTTTCTATTCTGTCTTTTCTATTTCTTTATTTACATCACCTTTCTTTAACTTGTTCACTTTTCCTTTTTTTTAAAAATGCATTATTTTTATTCTGTACAATTTTTTAATTAATTAATAAAAATTAAAACTGTTTTGGATGTCTTTTTTAATAATATTTATTAATGATTACATTCTACAGATAAAATTAATACATATTAAAAAATTAAAAGTGCAAAGAAAAAGAGAAAGAGAAATTTTTTAAAAGAAAAGTAACTTCCTCCTTTGTCCCAGTAAGTATAAACAATTTTATTTGATTTGATTTATCATTCTCTTCCACCCAAAAAAGTTTCAAAAGTTTTAGTTGACAACAATTTAAGTTTCCTCTTCTGGCCAATTTTGTTTACCATAGTTATCAAAAAATGTCTGCCAGTTTCTATTTAAAGAAATAGCTTGTTTCTTACTCATTCCAATTTGAACTGGAAAGTTTCCAGAATTCTAAGCCTGCTGGAATTTTTCTAAATAAGCTTGTAATAATTCTGACAGAGAACAGTCCAGCTGCTCCTGTGGTGGGTGTCAGATGCTTTAAATTGTGCTAGCTTTTCATGTTGTTTTTGTATTCCAGAGTTTGCAATCTATTTGTTTTTCTCAAAATAATGTCCATATGCTCCCTGTCAAATATCTGATCTGATAAACGTTCTTTCACTACAATGTGAAGGATCTACAGGAGAGAGTGGCCATGTGATTGTGGCTCTTCACTTCCACTCTGCTCCTCTTAGCCCATCCTCGGTGGACATGAGACAGGAATCAGGTAATCTTTATCTCTTCAGAAGGATTGGGGTGGCACATCAAGGAGAGGGATGGAGGACATTGTTTTTTTAAAATTATCATCTGGGTGACATGTCACTCAGCCCACAGCATCCAAAGTCCATCAGACAGGAATGGTTCTCCTCATGTTGCACTTGAGCTGCCCCTAGTAGTTGTGGATTGCTTTCTTCTCGTGAAAGAAATACCTTATCCACTTCCCTGTACATAGTATAACCATTTCTCTACTGGACTGATATGTTTCCCTGCCCCACAACTGGACGATGAACTCCAACAGACTCTCTATGAGTGCGTTCTTCCTCTGTCCCGTTTTGTGTTCTCTCCCAGGGACTATCAGCTAGTGTTTATCTCCTGATTGTTCAGTTGTTCACCTTCTTTGAAGATGTAGGAATGAAGGCACCCTTTGCCAGCTTTCACATGTTCCATGACTGATATGATCCATGAAGGGTGTCATGCTGCAGTCTTAGATGCACTCAAATAGTTGCCCATCAAACTCAGGTACCCAAGTTGACATGGAACTGGAAACAACTAAGACACTAAATTTAAAAAAAAATATCCAATACTGCCACAAAGTGGCTTTTTCACCATACTTCTCAACAATATCAACCACAAGAACTTCAGGTAAAGCAAAAGCCAAGTTTTTATGTAGGGGGCAGAAACAAATCATATGATACATTCTATATATGTAATATATCAGAAAGCAACAAATCAAACAGTGAAAGATATGGATTTGACGGTTTCCGGTTTCGCGTGGCTTCGGGGCAGCAGGAATTCGCGACAGCTCGCGATTCCTGCTGTGCTAGCCGTCGAGGTACCCCCGATCCAGATGGGTCAGGGGGATATGGCTGCCCTGTAGGGACAGCTGAAGAGAGAGGGGAGTCGGACAGGGGGGTGGGGGTGTCACAGACCCCCCCCTTCTCCGGAAAAACCCCTTTTTCCCAAGTGGAGCGGTGGTCAGCAATGGCCGCCACGAAGAAGCCAGCAACCGGGTAAGATTGCGCTGGAGGAAATGAGAAGAGTGAAAGTGTTGTCTGAGCCGGGTCAAGTAACATCCTTTAAATTGCTTGGAACTGAGCTGTTTGAATTGCTGGAGGATACATTGTATCCCTAAGAAGAGTGAAAGCGGCGGAGAAGCTGTTAAAGGGAACTTTTTTTTTTTCTTCACTCTCCCACCCCATGGAAACAGCAGAAATGTTTGGATATATTGGACATTGAAAGTGAATTGTTTTGAGAGTTGAAGCTAAGGGACAAAAGGATTCTTGGACATTGAAAAATTTAAGAAATTGGAAAACCCTTGTTGGAGGTATGGATTTCTGATTATTTAAAATTGATATTGCAAGTGGGAAGGGAGAGGAAAAAAAATTGGAGCAGAAGCTGAAAAAGGAGGAGATTGCCTAGAATCCCAAAGAAAGATATATGGTAATTGGACCTCTTTGATTAAACATTAACCCCAGAAAGAGAAAGAGAAGAAGGAAGAAAAGTATTAACTTTTGGAACTTTTTTTGAATTGTTTTTGATTAAAAATACTTGTGGTTGTTTTGGGAAAAGTTTCTCTTTTCATAATGGCATCGCTTGTGGATGAACTAAAGACTGAATATCAAAAATATAAAAAGGAAGATACTTTGGGCGCTTTGTTTCAATTCTTAGAAATGGCGTTATGTACTTATGAAAAGTTGATTACGCAGCAGAAGGACTGGGACAAGGAAGAAGAGGAAGAAGAAGCCATCTTTGATGAACAATGGGTCCCTTCCGGAGAGGAGGAGAAAAAGGATAAGAAAAAGGGGATTTTAAGAATTATAAAAACAACCAAAGAAGAGAAAAATGAGAGGAAAGGTGGAGGCAAGGTTAGAAAGCAAAGGAAAAGGAGTAAGAAAAGGGAGGAGAAAAAACAAAGGGGTAAAAAGGGCAAGGAGAAGAATAAGCAAGAGAGAAAGGGGGGGAGGAGAAGCCTCAATGGGGGGAAGCAAGATCTAAAGAAAAAAGTTTATTTAGAGACAATGGGTGAATTTAATTTAGGATAAAAGAGGGATTCTGGAGGGTACATAAGATTGTGTTTTTATATGTGTATTTAGAGTATAAAATTCATTATGTAATTTTAGAATCTTTTAAACAGAATCCCAAGAAAAATTGTTATACGAAGTACTTTTAAGTTAGGGTAATGAGTTTTAGACGTTACTCCAATTGGTGTATAGGAGAAGTATAGTAAAAGAAAAAAGATGAATGGATAGTTGGAAATAGAACAGACAAAGAATGTTATTGAAAATGGTAATAAGATATGAAATGATATATAAAGGTTTTGTTATGGTTTTTTTTGGATTTTGTATATTGATAAAAGGCAATAAAATTTTAATTAACAAGAAATAATTTGGATGAAAAGGAGAAGTAGGGATAAGATATGAAGTTAAATAGATAAAGTATTGATACTATAATTTGGAATTGTTATGTTCTATTGGTTTTTTATTATTATTTTTTCCTAGAAAAGAATTTATAAGCTGTTATGCCTTGATTCTTTGTGCATTGTTTTTATAAAATTGATAAAAATGGTTTATATAAATATATAAAAAAAGAAAATGATAATAAGATATGGAAGGATATATAAAGTGAATATGATGTTTGAATTTGTGTCTGTGTGAAGAGTTTTAACCCGGGATCAGACAACCTTCAGAAAAGATCTTTTAGTTTTGTTTATGTTTTGTGTTTTGTATGTTTGTGTATTGTGTTTTCTGTAAAATTAATAAAATTTGTTTAAAAAAAAAAGAAGATATGGATTTGACATCAGAAAAGATAGACATCGTTAAAATATGATGCATCTCCTCCTTTCCCTTACAAATCTGTTGCTTTTGACACCTGCAACAATCAAGGACTTCAGAACACAACTCTAATGCGTGATCAGCAGTCCCTGAAAAGGCTAGTTTTTGCACATCAAAGGAAATGGCTTTGGCACAAGGGAAAAATATGGTTTCATAAACTTCAAAAGGAGACATGGACTGCCATGCTAAAATGCCAATATAGCCTTTATTAAAATGCTAATAATAAACCCAAAGTTCTGTGTAATTTCTGATCATTAACTCCAACTTTTTATATGCCACATAGTATCAGCACTTCAGACACTTTTTAGTTCACAACTGTTACAATCTTACATACGATAGGTAATGAAAATCTTTAAGTAGTGGCTTCATAATTGTATTTATTTTTATTATTGAAAAGGAACAGAATAAAAATGCATTTAATTTAACTACATCACATTTCACTCCAAAGCTTCAATGTGTTACGTTTAAAAACAAGTCATTTCACCTGAAGTTATCCTTCAACTAGGGCTTTTAATCTGCAATAAACTTTGTACTTCCTGTAGTAAATCATAAAGTGTTGGAGTTGCTTATTTAAAAGGTTTTATCTTTTCAAAATGAATGACATACTGTACATTGATTTTAATATGAATCAAGGTGTGTACATACTTCAAAGGAAAAAAGCCATCTTCCTGCCAATCCACAGCTCTACTGTATAAACTATAACCTTCATTGTGCATACCCTACATAGCTTGGATTTTGATAGGCTGCGTTATTTCTCCCATGCTACAGACAAAAATTGATTCATTCATTGCCATAAACCCCAAATCTTCATTATTTTATCAGTGGCATTATATGTACTAATTGCTTCTTTCCCCTTAATTTTTCTCAGTTTAACACTTATGTGTTTAAATTTACCAAGTTATAAATACACATTAAGGAATATTACTGGATTGGTGATTTCTGAGAAGAAAGGAAGCACCCCAAATTTATTTTCAAATTTGCAAAGTATATTAGAAAAAAACCTCTAGAGTTATAGCAAACCCAAGAATCTTATAGTATTTAGTTATGGCATAACATATTGTGAATTATAGTTCATCAGTTGCTTAAAGAGCAGAGTTATATCTGTTAAGTTCTGCGCATGGGCGCAAGGAACGGAGACGAGACGGTGAACAGTGAACTTCAACTCTTTATTATACATTCTGAACAGAGCAAAACCCTAGGGCAACAGCAGCCCTTTTATAGGCAAGCTGCCGCTCTAGTAACCAATAAGAGATGTGGAGTGTTAACCCCCTTAACCAATGAGAGTGGCTCATTAACAGCCAATCAGATTCTCCTGAATGGACCAATCCGATATCGCTATTATCAGCCAATCAGAAGTGCAGGGCTAGAACCCTGCTATTTTCTAAAGCTTTAGATAAACTTTATTTAAGTGTTTTATTAGTTCATAACACCCCTTCCCCCTGGGTTCTGTTTGGGGGGTGCGGTGATGTAATCTCTGAGGTAGGAAGGTTGCTTTGACTGTCTATCGGAGTTACGCTGCCCCACCGGTTCTTGTCCGTAAGCTTGTTTTGACGGGGTGTTTTCGGGCACGTTGGGTGCTGGCGGTTCCTCGTTGGAAGACTCGGTGCCGCTAATGTTCTTGTCGTTGTCCTCTGGCCTTTGCGGGCTTGCCTCAGTTGAGGTGTTTCTCTGTGGCAAGGCCACGCCCTTCCTTGATCCTTCTTAATTAGTCATGTCCGATTGTTGACTTCTTTCGTTCCTGCTTTCTGCCATCTCGAAATCGGTTTCTTCAACATCCCCTCCCCCCTCAGTTTGGGAGTTACCGGAGTCGCAGAAACTTGGTTGTAGCCTCAAGCGAAGCTGATCTATATGGCGTTTCCATATTTTTCCATCACAGGTTTTCACCCGGTATGACCTGGGTCCCGTGGCTTGAATAACAGTGGCCTCGATCCACAGTGGTTCGCCAGAAAGGTTTCTGGCAAAAACTAAGTCGCCTATCTTGAACTCATGGCATTTTCCGCTAGATCCACAGGGTTTCTCTGGCTCGTAAGACGGGTGAAGCCGGTCGAGGTGGGAGTGGAGTTTGCGTCCCATCAATAGTTCCGCTGGAGTCTTGTTTGTGACGCTGTGCGGAGTGATGTGTTGGAGAAGGAGTATTCTATTTATCTTATCTTCAATGTCCCCATAGTCCATTTTGTAGAGGGTTTTTTGAACAAACTGTACCATGCGCTCGGCTCTTCCGTTAGCCGCAGGGTGCACTGGCGAAGTTAGCGCATGGCGAATACCGCAGTCCGCTAAATATTGTTCAAAAGGGAGCGCGGTAAACTGGGGTCCGTTGTCGGGTACCAGAATGTCTGGCAGTCCATGCATCGCGAATAATTTGTTCAACTTCCGGATGACGGACTCGGTTGTGGTACTCTTCATTTCATGGATCTCGAGCCAATTTGAATAGGCATCCACTGTTAATAGGAACGTATGTCCCTTAGTAGGTCCCGCAAAGTCAATATGGATGTGGGACCACGGTTCCCGAGGTGTTTCCCATTCTGTCGGAGTTGCTTTTGGTGGGGCATTGCTAACTTCCTGGCACTTATAACAAGTATTTACAGGCTTCGATTTGTTTGTTGATGCCCAGCCACCACGCGTAGCTTCGTGCGAGCGCTTTCATACACACGATGCCGGGGTGGCCCTCATGCAGTGTCTTTAATACCTCTCGTTGTAACCGCTCTGGGACGACGACTCTATCCCCCCACAGGATGCAGCCTTTTTGCAACAAAAGTTCTATTTGCTGATTCTTGAAAGGGATGAAGTCGTCAGGGGTTTGATCTACTGGCCATCCTCGTTCGACCCAGCTAAAAACTCGCTTTAAGATAGGAACGCATTTTGTTTCGATCGCGATATCTCTAGCTGTTAGCGGCAGTGACTGGAGCGTTTCAATCTGGAGCGTTGCAAAGGTTGGAGCTGGGTCGTCGACGGTTTCTGGAAGTGGTGCACGGCTCAATGCGTCAGCGTGGGGAATGCCTTTCCTCGGGCGGTGTTGCAGCTTTTAATTGTACGCAGCCAAAAACTCCGACCAGCGAGTCATTCTAGGTGATAATATATAGGGGGTTGGCTTGTCTCCCGCTATAATCCCCAGCAAAGGTTTGTGGTAGGTAACAATAGTAAAAACTCATCCATAAACATATTCATGAAACCATTTCACAGCAGATACAACAGCAAGAGCCTCTTTATCGATTTGACTATAGTTACGTTCAGCCTTTGATAAAGTTCTTGAAAAATAGGCAATAGGGGCTTCATTACCGTTTGGTAACACATGGCTCAAAATGGCTCCTACTCCAAATGGTGACGCATCACATGTGATTGCTAAAGGCAAAGTCTCGTTATACTGCATTAAAACAGCATCTGAAGTTAATAGGTTTTTCACTTGTCGGAACGCGTGCTCCTCTCAGTGCCCCCAAACCCAGGTTGCTTTTTTATTGAGAAGCTGATGTAGGGGCTCGGCTAAGGTCGCTTTGTGGGGCAGGAAGATGTTGTAAAAATTAATAAGCCCCAGGAAAACTTGGAGATCAGTCTTATTTCTGGGTCTTGGGGCATTCTTGATTGCTCTTAACTTGCTATTGGTGGGGTGAATGCCTTGTTTATCGATTAGGTACCCCAGGAACTCTACTTTATCTGTACACAGTTGACATTTATTTTTTTTAACTTTAAGGCCAGAGTCTTTAAATTTCTGGAGAACCAGTCTAAGACGCTCCTTTAGTATTTCTGTATTCGGGGAAGCAATTAAAACGTCATCAAAGTATGGTACGACCCCTTTTATTCCCTGTAATAGCCTCTCCATCAAGTTCTGAAACATCCCTGGGGCCACGCTAACTCCGAATTGGAGTCGGTTGCACTTAAAAGTGCCTCGGTGCGTAACGATCGTTTGTGCCTCTGCTGTTTTTTTATCTACAGGCAGTTGTTGGTACACCTGTGCTAAATCCAATTTAGTGAAGACTTTTCCGCCTCCCAGGGAATGGAGGAGGTGTTGTACCACCGGCACCAGGTAAGCGTTCTGTTGAAGGGCGTGATTCAGGGTGGCATGGTAGTCCCCATAAATCCTTAACGATCCATCCGGTTTGATGGGTGTTACGATTGGGGTTTCCCAAGGAACATGGTCGGTTGGTTCTAAAACACCCTGGGCTATTAATTTATCAAGCTGCTCGTCAATCTTTGGTTTAAGGGCAAAAGGGACTCGATGAGGCTTAAGGCGGATGGGAGCTACTTCAGGGTTAAGGTTAAATGATATCGGGGTCCCCTTGTACTCACCTAGTTTGTCTGCAAAGACGTCCTGGAATTCCTGGATGAGGGCCTCCTCCCAGTCGTCGCTGCTGGTTTGGTGAATGCCGGCTACCTCAATCCCAAATGGAGCAAACCATTGAAGGCCTAACAAACTAGGCTGATCACAGTCGACGATGGTCAATGGTAAAGATGCAGTACGATTTTTGAATGAGACCTGGACTAGGCTGGATCCAACGACCGGAATTCGGTTTCCTTGATAGTCCTTGAGAATGATTCTTTGGACTCTGAGGTCTTGCCGGCGGATGGCAGGGATTAATTGTTTAAGGGTCTTCCAGGAAACCATCGAGAGGGATGATCCTGAATCGACTTCCATCATGCAGGGCTGGTTTTCAATGGCAACCTTCACTCGGATCTTCTTTACATCTAATGATTATGCATGGCCAATCGTGATGGTTTGGTATGCCTCTTCTCGTTTCGTTGAATGGGCTAGTGGTTTATTTCTGTAAGAGTGGTTGTTCCATTGGTGGTTCGAATGTTCCCGATTCACAGGACGACTTCCTGTGGGTTGGCGGTAGTTGGTCCCCCTCTGAAGTGGGCTGGATCCTAGCTTGCTTCTACAGACCTTTCCGATGTGGCCTCTCTTCCCACAAATATGGCAGAGCGCGTCGAGGAATTTGCAGTCTGATCATGGGTGGTTTGCCCCACAACCTGCGCATTGATACTGCAGTCTCTGGTTACGCTGGTGGCGTTGGTCTTGTTCAGACCAGAGCCGGTTGACTTCTTCCTCA
Source organism: Hydrophis major (assembly GCA_033807585.1). Taxonomy (NCBI): domain Eukaryota; kingdom Metazoa; phylum Chordata; class Lepidosauria; order Squamata; family Elapidae; genus Hydrophis; species Hydrophis major. The sequence goes on from CM066330.1 coordinate 171,140,017, forward strand.
TCATTTCTGATGACGATTCGAGGTACTCGTGGTGGGTTGCCGTTGCATGTCCCTCAAGGCAAGGTGAGGTTTCGCCGGCGAGTTGGCAGAGCGGGGTGTTGGTGCGGTGCATTCGGGCAGCCGACTTCCTGGTTGCTTCTGTTGCAGTAGCGTCAGCGACGGTATCTGCAAGGCTGATGTCGCCTTTCGCCATCAGCTTACTTTGCATGTGCGGTGCATCTAAACCCAGAACTATTCAGTCTCTTAGAGCTTCTTCGAGGTCGGCGAACCCGCAGAGGCCTCCCAGGTTCCGGAGATCCGCGATGAAATCTGCAACGCTTTCTCCTTTCCGCTGGTCTCTCTGGTAAAATTCATGTCTTCGGACAAGTGTTGGTACGGTAGGTGCATAGTGGACCTGTAGGAGGGGCTCGAGGACATCCCAGTCCATGGATTTCACCTCAGCCAGTTTCGCCAGTGCCTTAGCCATCTTAAAAATGGCAGGTCCGCAGTGAGTCAGGAATACCGCTCTCTTTTTCCCAGTAGTGGCATCCTTCAAGTTGTTGGTCTCCAGAAACATCTGGAACCGGTCCACGTATGAGTCCCAATCTTCTTGTGCCGGGTCGAATGGAGTGGGTGATATGGTGCCGCCGGTCATGGTTTCCGCCGTTGATGTGCCTTCAGCCACGTGCTCTGTTTAGTGCTCTGTAGTGTTCAGTCAGCTCTGACATCTCCGTATCCCATCCTCATCACCAATATTAAGTTCTGCGCATGGGCACAAGGAACGGAGATGAGACGGTGAACAGTGAACTTCAACTCTTTATTATACATTCTGAACAGAGCAAAACCCTAGGGCAACAGCAGCCCTTTTATAGGCAAGCTGCCGCTCTAGTAACCAATAAGAGACGTGGAGTGTTAACCCCCTTAACCAATGAGAGTGGCTCATTAACAGCCAATCAGATTCTCCTGAACAGACCAATCCGATATCGCTATTATTGGCCAATCAGAAGTGCAGGGCTAGAACCCTGCTATTTTCTAAAGCTTTAGATAAACTTTATTTAAGTGTTTTATTGGTTCACAACAATATCTATATCCATATCTACACTGCTCAAAAAAATCAAGGAAACACAAAAATAAGACATCCTAGATTTGAATGAGTGAAATATTCTTATTAAATATTTTCTTCATTACCTAGCTGAATGTGCTGACAACAAAATCACACAAAAATTATCAGTGGAAATCAAATTTAGCAACCCATGGAGGTCTGGATTTGGAGTTACACTCAAAATTAAAGTGGAAAAAAACACTACAGGATGATCCAACTTTGATGTAATGTCCTTAAAACAAGTCAAAATGAGGCTCAGTAGTGTGTGTGGCCTCCACGTGCCTGCCTGGGCATGCTCCTGATGAGGTGGCGGATGGTCTCTTGAGGGATCTCCTCCCACACCTGGACTAAAGCCTCCCCCAACTCCTGGACAGTCTGTGGTGCAATGTGGCATTAGTGGAGGAGCGAGACATGATGTCTCAGATGTGCTCAATTGGATTCAGGTCTGGGGAATGGGCGGGCCAGTCCATAGAATCAATGCCTTCGTCTTGCAGGAACTGCTGACACACTCCAGCCACATGGGGTCTGAAGATCATCTCGGTACCTTTGGCAGTCAGGCTACCTCTGACGAGCACATGGAGGGCTGTGAGGCCCTCTAAAGAAATGCCACCCCACACCATTACTGACTCACTGCCAAACCGGTCATTCTGGAGGATGTTGCAGGCAGAACAACCTTCTCCACAGCGTCTCCAGACCCTATCCCATCTGCTCAGTGTGAATCTGCTTTCATCTGTGAAGAGCACAGGGCGCCAGTGGCAAATTTGCCAATCTTGATGTTCTCTGGCAAATGACAAATGTCCTGCACGGTGTTGGGCTGTAAGCTCAACCCCCACCTGTAAACGTCGGGCTTTCATACCACCCTCATGGAGTCTGTTTCTGACTGTTTGCACATTTGTGGCCCACTGGAGGTCATTTTGCAGGGCTCTGGCAGTGCTCCTCCTGTCCCTCCTTGCACAAAGGCGGAGGTAGCGGTCCTGATGCTGCATTGTTGCCTTCCTACGGCCTCCTCCACGTCTCCTGATGTACTGGCCTGTCTCCTGATAGCACTTCCATACTCTGGATACTACTCTGACAGACACAGCAAACCTTCTTGCCACAGCTCGCATTGATGTGCCATCCTGGATGAGCTGCACTACCTGAGCCACTTGTGTGGGTTGTAGACTCCATCTCATGCTACCACTAGAGTGAAAGCCAGCATTCAAAAGTGACCAAACCATCAGCCAGAAAGCATAGGAACTGAGAAGTGGTCTGTGGTCACCACCTGCAGAACCACTCCTTTATTGGGGATGTCTTGCTAACTGCCTATGCTTTCCACTTGTTGTCTATTCCATTTGCACAACAGCATGTGAAATTGATTGTCAATCAGTGTTGCTACCTAAGTGGACAATTTAATTTCACAGACGTGTGATTGACTTGGAGTTACATTGTGTTGTTTAAGTGTTCCCTTTAATTTTTTGAGCAGTGTAATTTAGAAAGTTTGAGTGTTATTGTGTTGTTTAAGTGTTCCCTTTATTTTTTTGAGCAGTGTAATTTAGAAAATTTGAGTGGTATAGTCTTTAAAGTGCTGAACCAGAACCAGGGAAATTTCTATTTATTTATTAAATAGGTATATATGACCACCCAATTGACAAACAGGTCCCAGATAAAGTATAATCTTGAGCTTGGAAACTCCTAGTCACGCCTTCTCAGCTCAGCCTACTTTAGTTGGGGAAACCAGGAGGAATGTATGCTTTTAATCACAAGCAAAGTATACATCTAATACATTTAAAAAAAAATCAAAGTAAAGGATGTGTTATAAGGTAGTTTACCTTCTTAACAATGATAATCACCTTATTAACGGTAAAGGTTTCCCCTGTCATGTCCAACTCTAGGGGGCAGTACTCATTTCCATTTCTTAGCCAAAGGACTTAGCGTTGTCTGAAGACATTTCCATGATTGTGTGGCCAGCATAACTATATTCCAATGACTATACACATGGAACACTGTTATCTTCCCACTGAAGTGGTACCTATTTATCTACTCACATTTGCAGGCTTTCAAACTGCTAGGTGGGCAGGAGCTGGAGCAAATAATGGGAGCTCACCATGTTGCATGGTGCTTGGACCTCAAACCTAACTGTCAGCTGAAAAGCTCAATGTCTTTAGTCGCTGAGCCATCACACCCACTTTAATCATTGCATTAACAGTCGCAATTATCAAAATTGTTAATAATGTTAATAGAGGAAACTCATCAAAATATTTAGAATGGGCTCAAGCATGGTGCAAAGCTGTAATCTTATTTTCATTTAGTATATCATGTGAATGGATGATTTATAAAATATAATTTATAGATTACTACACTGGATAAATATCAGGTATGTTAGGAGGCAGATCACAAAAGGACTTTTATTACTCTAGAGCAGGGGTGTCAAATTCAAAGTCTGTGGGGTGCTTAGATCTGGCCTGTGGGGCTGTCCTGGAAATAGCGAAGGACCAACCCATAGTGCTTCTTCCAGTGAAAATGGAACTTGAAAGGACCACGTGCTGCCCATCCTGGCTCCGTTTTCAGTGGCAGGTTGCAGGAGGATTCCCCCAGCCCCGCCCAGGCCACCAAAGGTATCCTGACAGGACTGACATCAAGCTGGCCATGCTCACCCTGGACAGGCCCACCCCAGCCATCCCCATCTGGGCCCCTGAGATCAAATTTAACTCTGATGCAGCCCTCAATGAAATTGAGTTTGACACCCCTGCTCTAGAGCAGCAGCCCCTAACCTTTTGGGCACCAGGGTCCAATTCTGTAGAGAAAGGTTTTTCCATGGACCAGACAGGCTGTGGTTTTGCATGCTGCCTGCATCCGGCAGATGGGGTTTTGCTTGTTTGCATGGACCAATTGCTAGCGTGCCAGCAACTGGTCCATAGACAGGGGGTTGGGGACCTCTGCTCTAGGGTATAATTGAATCTTGAAAGCCTGCCAGATTATTCCTCTGCTCCCTTTGCCCCCTTCTCTGCCCCCCCTTATAACAAAGAGATTCAAAGTGGGATTATCTTGAGTTTCTTTCTCATCCCTTTTCCTTGTTCAATGCCAAGTAATTGCAGAGGTTCTTGCATTCCTTCTTTATAACATACTTTCTCTCATGTTTATTGTTCTGAGCCAAAGGTATGGGCAAAACCACACAGTGATATCCTAGTATTTATAAGAAATACAATTGACCAAGATTTCAAATAAAATAAACGATATGAAAAGTTAAAAAGAAACAGAATATCTAAGTCCAGGTTATTCTCTGACAAAGAGAATAAACTAGATATCCCATTAGGATTCCTTTATGGAGTCAGAAACAACAGACATCACAAAGTTTGATAAAGTTGTAATCATTAGAATTTTAACAAGACTTCTTCTGTTATTTATTTACTGATATGTAAGTTTCCCTTTCAACTCAACATGTAATAAATTGACTTAAAATGCTTGCTACAAACTTTCAGTGTGGGTCCTTTATGAAAATTAGGAGATTCAAATTTAAAAACATAACAATATCGTAGCATTAAAACACGGTGTCCATTTTAAAAAGAAGGCATTATTAATATTTTATTTTACACTGCTTTAGGGTTTTGCAATACAGATTGCAGAACTTAGTACTGCCTAAATGGCTTTAAATAATACATTTCAAATTCATCATAACACCAAAGGGCTAAAAGTAAGAAAATATGGTTAAAAATTACTGTTTTAAAAATCAAAACTTTCAAAGGAATTCAATTTAAGGAGTTAATGTGAAAGATGCTTGGCTTATTCATTTTAATTGGAATATTTTGTTTTAAAAATGCTATATTTTGCATATTATTTTGGGAAAATATTTTGAAAGGCAACTGAGATAATTTTACACTTATGATTACTATGCCCAATTAAAAAAGAAAAAAAACTTTACAATTTATTTTTAAATACAAAATGTTTAAATATTTCCAGTATCATTCCAAATGAAAGGTCACAACTTTTCTTTTTCATTTGTTTTGCAGAGTTAAAAAGCAAGGTTCCCATGTAACTTGCATATTATACATACAGTATATATCAGATATATCCAGTATACTAACTTGTAAATATTTTTGAACCGTGAATCTGAAAGATAGGGTGAAGCATCAGATACTACACTGATAAACTAATAGGAAGGATACAATATACAGTTTCCAAGTTTCTCAAATGTTAGTGTTACAAAGCTCTAAAATCCTTATTAATGATTATATTTCCGATATCCTTTTTTTTAAAGAGAAAAAAGCTTTCTCTGAATGTTGTCTTTGTCAACATGATAGTGTAAGTAATCATCTGCTCACTAGTTTGACCCTTATGATTAGATAAAACCAGCAATAGAACAGAAATGTGATATTTAGAAATCTGAGACGATGGAGCGCTATTTAAAACTGCAACAGAGCAACATAAACTGACTTCAGCCTCTGCATGAGCCAATTTTATATACTTCCCTCTTGGAAGGGTTTCAGTCAAACAAGAACTTTGATTAGTGGTTATATAATTTTCCTGCTGAGTTCCATTTTTATACAATAATGATAAATAAGCAAAATATTTTTCTCCACACTCATACCAAGTAATTTTAGTACAAATTGTTCTGAGAGTCAAGCTTTCAATCAATCAATGTTTTAAAACATAGTGATCAATACATTCTCAGCCCAGCTGGCTGCTAAATTGCTGTCATGGCCCTGTCAGAGCTCGGGTCTGAGGAGGAGATGGAGCCAGGGCCAATGGAGGGGGTGGGGGCAGTCCCTACGGTCGCTGAAGAACAACCTGGGGATGAGGACGAGGCAGTCCCGAGACCCCTCAGGCCTCAGAAGAGTAGGCAGGGAAGAAGAGAGGGCACAGACTGACTGAGGAAGGGGAGAGGGAATGGAAAGGGCAGGTAGCAGAGGAGTGGCGGAGTTCCAGAGACAAGCAAATGCTTCTCCTGCCCGATCACCAAGTGCGAAGAATACAGAGGAAGCAAAATCAGCTCAGGACCTGACTACTTGGGAGGAGGGCAACCTGCCCAACCTCATGAGGATCACCTGGAGAGTAACACTTAAGGAGATGCTGTGGAGAGGGGATTTTATCTGGGACAAGTGTCTTTCGCGGCAACACTCTCCACGGCTTCTGGAAGAACTTTGCTCCAGAATCCTTGCTGTTGTTGACTGAGGTTTGATCCTTTGCCTGGATGTCGGTGGACTTCCAGTGCCAAGAAGTTAACGGATAATCAGAGTTCGAAGGAACCTGTGGATCATCTAGTCCAACCCCCCGCCCAAACAGGAGACCCTACACCATTTCTGACAAATGGCAGTCCAATCTCTTCTTGAAATTCTCAAATGATGGCGCTCCGACAACTTCTGAGGGCAAGCTGTTCCATTGGTTGATTGTTCTCACTGTCAGAAAGTTTCTCCTTATTTCCAGGTTAAATCTCTCCTTGTTCAGTTTCCATCCGTCATTCCTTGTCTGGCCTTTGGATGCTTTAGAAAATAGCTTGACTCCTTCCTCCCTGTGGCAGCCTCTCAAATATTGGAAGACCGCTATCATGTCTCCCCTGGTCCTTCTCTTTACTAGACTAGCCATGACCAGTTCCTGTAACCATTCTTCATATGTTTCAGTCCCCACTCCCCTAATCATCCTGTTGTACAAAGTTGCACAAAGCAAGTGCAGGAGTATGGATTTGAGCCTTGCCCTTGGACTGTAGATGTACCCTGTGGGCAGAGACTTTGGGGAATGGGCAGGGAATTGCTGGATTGTGAAGATTTGGGGGGATGGTGGTTGAATAAAGGCTGACAAGCTTTCGCCAAGCTTTCGTTGTTTGCGTGCCAACCCTGGGTCATAACACTTGCATTGAATTATAGTGTGAGGGAATAACAGAATAAAAAAGTTGGAAGGGTCTTTGGAGGTCTTAGTCCAAACTCCTGCTCAAGCAAGAAGCCCTATACCATTTCAGACAAATGTGGTTCAGTGTGGTTTTTATGGGTTTTGCTTTGCCTTTGTACGAACTCAACTGTTGTAGTTTGTTGGACAATGCATAGGTAAGATAAATCATAGCTTTTTGTCTCAAAATGTCAGTGTTGTTCTTAAGATGAGACTGCAAATTATTTTATAGATAGTATAATAAGAACATACAGAGTGAAGATATTTGAATAAGAAACTTTATATCTCTGAAATAGAAGTATGTGATATATACTGCAAATATTTATACACAGAGCAGTCTTAATTCAGCTGGAAGTTCCAAAGCCTAAAATAGAATATCCCATTCACAAAAATGTTTAGCCCATTGACAAATCATTTACACGGGGCTCACAATATTCAGTAATTAAACTACCACTTCTAGAAGATTGACTTCTTCCTTCCTAACTTGAGCAGATAGTATATTTTACATCTGAACTGTTTTAAATGGCTAATTAATTCAAATTATATTCCCCCCTCTATTGTTGTAATATAAATCATGTCTCAAATTTTATTTATTTTATTTCATTCAGTGTAAGTACCTGAGTTATTCTAGTGATGCAAGCTAGAGTCTTAGCTTGGTCTTTATTGAGTGAAATATTAAAAAAAAAACCTTTCCACTTGTAATTTGAACATAATAACCCAAAAGTGAACTGCTAATCAAATAAATCACAGAACAAAATGTGCATGCATCAGTTGTTTGTGGTAAATTCAAGACTACTTCATATCAAACACAGAAAAATAATTATTGGAGGCTGAAGAAGTAAGAAGGTGAAGCAAGAAAGGAGAAGAGGAAAGACAGGTGTATTAAGGGAATGAAAGCAAGACTGTTTAATTAACTAATGGAACTGAGTAACTAGACAGATTGTTTTCCACAATACATCCACTCTTACTTTTATAAAGAATTAGTAACATGTTAGTAAATGCAGTGATCCCTGCAGGATACACAGGAATCCTCATTTATAGTAGTAAAGAATTAAACCAGAGTTATTTGTACTTTGCCTTAGTAATAAAAGTTGCATGTAGCTACTGTATTTAAAAAAAGAAGTAAAATTATAAATGTGTCATGAAATTATATATGAAATAAATCATACATAAATCAACCTGAGCCTCCAATAGGATTGTGTTAATTAAAACAGGTGACTGCATAAATCTTTCTAATTTATATTTATTTCCAATAAAAATAAGAACATTACATTAAAAAAATGAATGCTGTATTTGAATTAAAAAGTAAGCGCAATCTGCTTCATATGCCAGGGATCTCCAACCTTGGCAACTTTAAGACTTGTGGATTTCAACTCCCAGAATTCCTCAGCCAGCTGAGGAAGTCCACAAGTCTTAAAGTTACCAAGGTTGGACACCCCTTTCATATACTGTTCTAAGCAATGGTTTGTTCATTAAGTCAGTCAGTTGGTCTCACACATTACAATATTCCAAAACCAACCAAATCCATGGTGACAATATATGGATCCAGCCTAATCACTCTGCTCAGTCTAACAATTCTCAAATGTGTATAGTGAAAATAGTACAGCACATTCTGACTAATACGTCTCATATTCATGCAACAATTGTCATTTGCACTAACATATTTAATACTATAAATGTAGCTTTAACATTTCTTCACATCATTTACTTTGAAAAAGTTGGAATTAGACCTTGCCATATGTTTCAACATTCCTAAAACAAGATGGTGAATAAAGTAAATGGGATTATTTGCTTAAAGGAGCGCTTGCTTCAGTAAGAATAAGTATTTTGAAAGAGAACTGTATTGTTTGTACATACAAACAGAGGAGGCTTGTTTTGTTTTACTGATAACATCAACATGACAATTATCCAAGATATGAAATTGTAGCTGAACAGATCCGAACATGGAACTATCCCAATCTGGTTCAGGAAACTAAATTAAATATTTAAAAGGAAATATATATGCAAGGCATATAGCAGCACTTGCCTAACCTCCTCTTTTTTATTTTTTATTTTTTTGCTGAGGTTAATCTCACAATGTTAATTTTCAGGAATGTCATGTGCCTGTTTTGCTGAAATTCAGATCCCTTTTCTATTCAGATCCCTTTTCTCTTGCTATAGGATTGAAAAAACATACCCCATCACGCATGTATTACATGTGACATACTCTTAGTTGTCTCAATTACCTATCTGCTGTAATCAAGTCTGTGTTCACCATCCAGCTATTTCCATTGGTCTTGCTTGTGCCTCTAGAAAGAACTGTGAGACTCAGGTGTCCCATTCACCGAACACAATTAACTGAGTCTATTGCTCTTTGTATTTAAGCAATTATGCAGCAATGGATGATCCAATGAGATATTTAGTGATCTTTGCATTGGTCATCATTTTCTTTGTAGTGTGCCATTTAATTCCTTTTTTTTTTTGAGGGGGGGAGAAATAATAGAAAGTAAATGGCAATCAATTTGTTATGTACAAGCAAAAAGAAACAAATAGAAACAAACAATTTTAAAACATTTCTGCAGAGCCTCTAGTCGTCTCTAGGTCAGCCAACAAAGCCAGTGATTATCTGTGTATTAACATTCTCTGGAACATTCATAAACACAGACAGGCCCAATCAAGGTAAAATCTACCATTGTTCATATAAAATAAATCACTCCAAGAAAATTCTGGTTTTCTGTGTCTGCAAATTATGTTAAGCTTTACAAACATTAGTACCCACTCTGCTGATACAAGAACCAAACCCATTTATCACGATTTTGAATGTGCAAGCATTTATACCATCAAAAAGTTTCTTGCCTTTATTTGATTAAGGAGTAAAACCTCCTATCAGTCAAGCTGAATTACTAATGTTAATGTTTGCACATTTGTATGTTAAACATTAAAAAAATGATTTAGCCCAGTCTGAAACTCCAAAATACATAATGTGTGACCAAGTACAAAATTTTTGTCAATCTCTAGTAAGGAGGAGAGAATATTTGTAGCTCAAATATTGAACTGTGGGGTCCTTGGTCCTTTCTGAGCTTAATCAAGGAACTAGCAAGAAGGCTCCCATCAATACTGACAGGACAAGCCATGTGTATATAAACTCTTTCTAGCATTGATTATATCCAGTTAGGTGATAAAATGTCTCCAAGAAAACAAGACAGAGAGTACCTGAGACCACATAATAGAATTCATGTGGATATTCACATCTAAATTCTTGTACCCTTCTCATTTTGAATGTGGGGGGATAGATTTCTTTTCAAAAGAAATGTTTCTGCCCAATAGTGCAACCCAAGCAGTTTTATCTTCATCTCTCTCAATTGTCACAAATGAATGTTCAAAGAACAAAGCTTGGTATTGTTTTTTCCCCAAAAAAATGTTTTATCTACATCGCATAAAAATATTAAGCATCAACTTATTGATTCCCTTTACTCTAGCTTACTAAGAATATCAAAGGAAGGGGCTATTTTCATTTTGTGTGCATGAAATTAGGTACAACAATGCCATGTTCCAAACTGCTGTGAAATACCTTCGGAACATTTTTATCAATAAAGAAACTTCTCTCTTTCAAAACTTTATTGTTCTTCATGAGAATAAATAAGATATTATTGTAAGTGGAATGCCTAGGGTAAAATGATACTTGTATCTAGGAATATAATTACATGTGTTAAGAATTGCTTCTTTTACAGTGCTCTGAGCCACAAATATAAAACTACTGTAGTAATCTGAATAACTCAAGAAACAATTGTGTCTAAGTTTTGCAACCATTATAGAAAACAGTTCTGTAAGATAAAATGCAAATCACTCAGCCAGATATTGAATAATACAATTGAGCATCTTTCTATTACAACAAAGCTACAAAGCTTTAGGCAGGATGAATCAACTTATCAAAAGCAACAGATTCAACAGCACCATTAATAGTATACAAATTAATCAAAGTATTTATTACTGTATGGATTAACACCAGGAAACACTACAAGAGGACTGTTATAGCACTTTTCCAACTAATACACTTTACAGAAATAATAACTTTTGTGAACTATAGCTCACTTCATCAGATGCACAGAGCAGTTGAATTAATATATTACTTAATTTGAGACAATGTAGGATAGGTAGATGGAAGGGAGGGAAAAGAAGGTATTGTGTTTTAATACGTAATTGTATTTACTGAAGTTTTGAGATTACAATATTCTTCAGATTTTCATAATAACTAGGCTTCAGTACTTCCATTTAATATATCAGGAGTGCGTATGTATGTGTGTCCATATGTATGCCTTCAAATCAACCTTGAGTCCAGACAATTACATGGAGAGGTCCATGCAGTTTGCTAGGTAACATTTTTGAAATGGCTTGCCAGTACCTTCTTGGTATTGGCCCAAAGTGATGCACCTGGCTTCTGTGCCTAACTATAAACATAAAAACTCTGTTTCCCTGTCCTAGTAAGGCTTCAGTGCTAGATATTATATAAAAAAGGTGTAACAAAAAAACCCTAATAGACGGAAAACATATACATATACGACAGACAGAAATCTATATGGAGATGTTCGTAAATTACCAGGATTTAAACTCCACTTGAGGTAAACTTGACTTTGTGATTATAGTTGAAATCTGACAGACCTCTGGATTACGGTAATGCAGTAGAAAGGACTGGAAATTTAAAACCTGGGTGAGCCCCGGAGGAAAGCGGGAAGGGAAATCTTCCACCCCACACTCCGCCCCACCCGCGGCCACGTACCTCGGCTGGGGCAATGCGGAACGCTTCGGCGATTTTAGCATAAAGCTCCTTCACACTGCCAAAGCCTTCTACGCGCCCGGTGGGGCTGCCGTGCGCCAGCTGCGTGTGGAAGACCAACCGGACGGGACCGCGGGAGGCTGCGGCACCCACCGCACGAACGCCGGCCCCGGCCCCGGCCCCGACCTCGTCGTCGCCTCGCCCTCGAGCTGGGGGAGCTTCTCCGTCCACCAAGGTGAAAGTCTCCTTGGACTTGCCTTTCTTCTTTCTCCTCAGCCCCAGAGGCATCTTCCCAGACCGCCCACCGCAAACTAGCGGCAGAAACACCTGTGCGTTGCTGCTGGTGGTGGCGGTGGCGTGGCTGCTCTTTCCCACTTGGCTGAACTCTGCCCGCTCGGACTCCGAACTCTCGCCGCACTTCCCGCTTTAGCCGTCGCCCGGCAGGTGGGACAAGCAGGTGGCAGCCAATGGGCGAAAGGGGCCTTGGGCCCGGGAGCAATTTCGCGCCCGACACCCGCGGGCTTCTTTTTTCCTCTTCAGTGCTGTTTGTGTCAGCCGCTGAACTGTAGAGGGTCGTCGCGAAAACCCTGTGGCATAAGATTTATTCACAGGTGCGGGTTTGTTTTTTTCTTCTTAATTGTGGCCGCTCATCTTCAGACTACAACTCTGGGCAACTAACCAAAGATTTTTAAAAATAATTAAAAAAATACAAGTACAGTGTTAAAAAATGTCGAGGCCAACCAAAATGCAAAGTTGGCTGCCAAAGACATCATGCTTGCCACAAGAATTGGGCTCAATTAGTCCCTCATCCCCAGAAAAACAGCCAGATTTTTAGGGTTTGTTGCCATGCTTCCTGGGTTTCCCCAAGATGGTAGTTCCTACTACAATGCAGATCTACAACATCCAGAGCCCCTTACCTAGTGGGATGGGCATAAGTAGATGGGGTAAACTCTTCACAAATTCCTTAGACAGACTAGTGATGGCAAACCTTTTTGTTATGGTGTGTCGAAAGTGCGCGTGTGCCCGCACTCACAATGCAATGCGCCCGGACCCTACGCATTCGTACGTAACACCCCCCCGCCCCATTACCTGCACTGCACATGTGCGTGCCTCCCAGCTGATTTTCTGCCAGCTTGAGGCCATTTTCGTTCTCCCAGAGGCTCAAGTAAAGCCTCTGCAGCTTCGGGAGGCCAAAAAACAAACCTTCCAAAAATAATGGAAGTACCCATTTTCAGGCTCCAGAGGGGGAGGCAGTTTTCGCCCTCTCAGAAGCTCGAGGGAAGCCTCTGGAGGCTGAAAACAGGCCCGTTTCAGCACTTTTGGTATTTCCAGAAGGCCCGTTTTTCAGCCTCCCGAGCTGCAGAGGCTTCCCTCAAGCCTCCAGGAGGGTGAAAACTGCCTCAAATCAGCTGGGAGACGCGCACATGCTCAGTGCAGCTAAGTTTGGATGGGGCTCACTTGCCTGCACAAATGACTCTGCATGCCACCTATGGTTCACCATCATGGCCCTAGACTTATGTGACAAAGTGCCTTGAATTGAACCAATACCTTGAATTACACCCAGAAGTAAAAATAGGCAGCTACCTTTAATTTAAGCACACCTACATTGGCTTTATTTCAAAATCAGTCATAGGAATTTATTTGGATGACTGCTTCCTCAGTTCTTTGGGGATTAAATTTCATAGAAATCAAACAAAGTCTTAACCTTCTTAAAAACGATCATATTTGTAATAGCTTAAAACAAAAGGGTAGTTTTATACATGCGTTTTACTGTGACTTTCAAGAAATATGTTTGAGATGTATTAAACCGAGCAAACTATTTTACTATTTCTAATGCAAATCTGTGGGTGCCTCTTTTGCACTTTCTTCAAACAGAAGGCTTTTAGTTTGAATTATTTTGCAATTGCCTTTTCTGATGCATAAAATGGAGGGGAGAAGCAAAAGTGAAGTTGACCTTTCTAGGTTTTATTTAAACATCTGTTATGGAAGAGGTGGAATGATTGTACAATATAACTTGACCATATTAACAAGTATTCAGAAGCAAACATTGAAGGCCAAAATTAATTTTCAGCAAAATGAGAAATTCTCTGAATCAGTAATAAAGAATGATATAACTAAATTTATAATTAGCAGACAGTGATGCATAACAACAACAAAAAATGCTCCCAAAAGCCTTGGCTGCAGTTTTTTAAAGCCTTCCAAAAATGTTTTGGGAAACATTGGAAGGTTCTATTTTTCCTTCTGAATTATACTGATCTAGCCTTTCTTGATTTAATCCAATATTAATCTTCCCAGCAATAGCTAGACTGGTGTGGTCTAAAAGAAACATCAAATATTCCAATGTTCTGTGGAACATTCCATTCCCGGAATTGTACATTTTACAGAATTCCCAAAATTTTTCATATGATTTGCATATTTCTGCTAGTTATTTTGCATCATTGCAGTTTTCCGTTCAATAGTTTTTTCATTTTAATAATGTCTTTATCATTTTTTTTTCATTAATCAAACTTGTAAAGCCAGGTCACCATTACCTCATCTACTGCTAGAGTATGCTCATGCTGCCAGATCTGGTGAGATAGGCTGAAACCACTGAGGAGCAGCAGACCTGCCAGTAACGTAATCCCAGATCATCTAGGGCTTTAAAGGTGACAACTATACCTAGAATTGTACCCTAGAACTTGCAGGTTCATGTGGCAGTCATGTTATGTGCATGCACCACGATGTGGCCAATGCTGCTCAGCCTGCTGCATTCTAATCCAACAGAAGCTTCTGAAGGTTTTTCAAGAACCACCCAATGAAAAGGGTGTTAGAATAGTCTGATAAGGAGGTAATTAAGGCATGAGGAAGCACAGGATTTAAATGCAATAAATAAAAATGTAGGCATTATATTCAAGACAAAGCAGGAGCTTGTTATAGACTATTCACCTATCATATAAATTCTACTTCCACAAAACATTACCCTTTATTTAGATCAGATGATGACTGTGGGATTAGCACATGGCCACTTTGATAGTTACACAGTCTCTTAATACTAAAATATATTAATGAATTTACACCTAGACAAAATAGTTTTTGCGAGAACACAACCACTGTAGTTTGCAAATCATGGATTATAGTCTAGTATTATGTGTAAATACTACTGATTTATGCAACAACAGGAAACTTTAAAATGGTCTTATTTTAGTATAACATATAAATACATTCATTTAATATACAATCTTGAACTTTCTTATCTTGTTAATACCATAGGTTTTACTGGGATTTACTCTTAATAACAGAATAGAGCAGTGTTTCTCAACCTGGGAAGCTTGCAGATGTGTAGGCTCCAACTCCCAGAATTCCCAGAATTGAGGAACACTGGTATGGTGCATTATGATTTCTGTACTATAGGTACATGTTATGTTTCAAATGTCAAACACAATTCTCCATTTGCCCTCATGCATCAAATTGACAATTGGAGGAAAAAAATTAGAAATAATAGTTTAATGTTTAAAAATATGAAATGCAATACATTATCATAAAGTATATTTAAATACATTTGCAATATGACAAAGAAAAAGTAGTAGTTTTCTTGTTCTCATTTTTAGAATCATTAAAAATTGTTTTATAGATTCTTTCTAGTTTCAGAAAGGGGTGTTATAAGGTGCTCAAAAAAGGTTTTTTGCAGAATATTTTAGTATGAATAACATTTTGCTTCAAAGCATTAAAGTAATCATGTCCTTTGCAAGGCACATGAAACTGGTTTGAAAGCAGTCTTTGCTTACTCCACATGCTGGTGTCCCAACAAAAATGTTCTGTGTATGAGCATGCAAACAACTGGGAAATTTCTGAAGAAGCTATATGAGATTTGAAAAGAAGACAACTGTTTTAATACTTTGAAAACTGCTTTGTGAAATACCTTTTTCAAATGCTTTCCATAGCCCTGGTTTAAGGTTGCACATCTTGTCAGTTTACAGCCTTTGTACTAAATCCCATAAAAAAAATTCCCATTCATTCAGGAGTCATTTTTAAAGTGTGTCTTCCTACTATCAATTACTGCACCTGTTTTGGATTTTAGTATATTAGTTTTAGAAACTTGACATCATTAACTTTTTACATAATTGTTAAACATCCTGTCACTTAGAAGTGCTATCTAGCACACTGACTTAAAAATATGAAGCTTTTATTATAAATGAAGATAATTTCACGAATGTTTCCATTTGACCATATTACAAGTTAAGTAGTGTTGTCTTAATTTTAATACTGCTCAAGAATACTAGTTGGGAGATGTACATCTTTGCAAAAATAAAGTTTCCTTGCTTTTTCTTCAAATAATTAATTACATATTCATAAAAACTTCAGTTTCAATTTACAGTTCACAGAATTTGCAAGAATACTAAACTTGAGAAAGATTGCAATCCTGACTGAATTAGACTAATTATTCAGTTGATGCTTATAAGTATGCCGCTTCATGAAATATAAGTTCCAGAGAGCATTAAGGCATTTTCACAATTTCTACCTGGAAATCTATTAGGCCAAAAACAGTACGCCATCAAATTTTATTTTCTATTAGGTCACTATGTTTACCACCAGAATAATGGAGTAAAGGAATTCACAGACTGGTACAATAATGTAAAATTCACTTCTTCTTTGGGCTCATAAACATTTTAAGTGATATTACTTTCTTGCTGCTGTGCAAAAGGTAATGCAGCTTAAGAGTATATACATAAAATAAATATTACAAATGTTACACAGATTCATATAATGAATTCTAATACTGTGATGTTTTAACTCACACAGATAATCAGAATTATCTGAACTAAAGTGCTTTGCAAAGTATGCACTTTATTAGAAATACAAATGGAGGTGTTCCCTTTTTACCCATGATTACATGGACACAGAATACTGGATAAAGTGTTTTGTAAAGAAAGATTCAACACACAGTAAGTATTATTAGCCTTATACTTGGTTGCAAGTCTTTTGTACTCCAATTCTCATGCAACACTGCATAATTCACTTTCCTACCTGCGCACAAAAAAGAAACATTCAACAGTTATAGACTGTACTTTTACAGCATTAACCTGAAAGTCCTTGATGTTCAGTATCTATTAGGAACAGTTCACTTATGTATATTTCTTATGATACAGGAAGATTTCTCCTGAGTACTTCTTTTGAGGCTGGAGCTATATTATCTGGGAAAATTACTTCAAATTCTATAATTAAGTCACCTCGTTGTTCATTATTTTTAGGAAATGGTAAACCATATCCTATAATTCTTCTTCTCATTCCAGGCTTTACAACTTCATTTATTGTCATAGGTATTGTTCGGCCTTCTATAGTTGGTACATTGATTGAGGTGCCACATAAAGCCTGGAAAATAGTAAATTGAAACAATTAAGAGCAGCATATTTGTTATTTCTTCAGGCTTCAAATATACCACATGTCCTTCATAACGATAAATAATTATTATTTTTAAATAAATGTCAGCATAATTTATTCAAATGTAAATGCCACTATGTTGTATCTTTTTTTAATTAAATAAATGTCAGCATAATTTATTCAAATGTAAATGCCATTATGTTGTATCTTTTTTTATACATGGGGAATTGTCATAGTTGAACAGTTCAGTATATAAATACCATTTGCAATAAAGAGAAGATAGTACTTTACCACTTAGCAAAATGTGCAAAGGATGCCTAAATGTAAAGACAGGAGACAGAAACATTGCCAACAATACATTTTCTTTCATAGGTATATTCTATGTACATGACACAAATTTCCACCTCTTACATTTTGATTAATGAAACAATAGTGGCAGCTATATGCATCCCATTTAATAGGAATATCCTGTATATTTAGCCTTGGAATGCAATTGATTGCTAGAACTGTTGGAATGTTCTAACCATGGAATATCCATTTTGATCGTGAACAGGTGTTCTGACAAAAGAAGACAATATTTTGAGGTCAAAATTTTTTAACCTTTAAATATTTGGCACATATTTCCCTAACTAAGCTTAGGGAAGCCAATTTTTCAAACTGATTTTAAAACATTTCTGACATAGTAAACAGCGTCAAAACTTATCAGTCAGTTATTCTTGCTGTGAAATAATATTCTAGAGGTGGAACACTTTATCTTTTTAAAATTCACAATATAGATGTAAATAATGTTCTCTAAGATGTCATTTGCTACCTCTGAATCCCTGCCCCTAGCTCCTTCTAACAGCCCAGCGAGGGAAACATTTCCTGGATCTAAGAGATTGTTAATGTCTCCTTGTGACATTAACCCTAATCTTAACACCAACTCTTGTGAAAAGAGACACATAGCAACTTTAAAGCTACAGGTACTGAACAATTAGTGCCTAGACTTCGATCTTATTGTGGGAAAATTATAGAGATTATGGTGGGGTCTCAGAGAAACTCCCAGAGCATTAGTCCAGGGTCTGCTAAGGGTGCACATTATACCTGTACTGCAAGTTCTGCCTTGGTTGCCATCAAACTTATGGATGTAATTTTAAAGTTCCAGTGTTAATCTATAAAACCCTACATGTATATTTATTTGCAGGGACCACAATTGTCTACCCAGTTTGACCTATCCTGGAAAAACTATTACCATATTTAGTAAAGTAAATTTAGGGAGGTCAGGAAGGCCAAGACTTGTTAGCAATATTGTTCTTCACTTAAAGTGCTGGTCCTTTGAAACAGCCTCCTTGTTAAGATCAAACAATGCTTCAACAGAACATTCTGATATGTGCATTAAGAGTAACTAAATGTGTATTCTGCTACCTTTATAAGGCAAGTGATTATTACAATGGATACATCCTAAATCTATTCATCTAGTTTGCATGCTCACAATAAAAAGTACCAATAAGCATACTTTCTGAGATGTTTTACTGATGGGATAATTCTATATAATTTTTTTTTTAAGATTTCAAAACATTTATAATGGGCTTATATTGGATAATTTGATGGTTTTGGTATCTTTTTAGATATAGATATAATTTTAGGTAAAGGTAAACATTTCCCTTGCACATACATGCTAGTTGTTTCCGGCTCTAGGGGGCGGTGCTCATCTCCATTACAAAGCCAAAGAGCCAGCGCTGTCCAAAGACATCTCCATGGTCATGTGCTGGCATGATTAAACACTTAAGGTGCGAGGAATGCTGTTACCTTCCCACCAAAGAAGTCCTATTTTTCTACTTGCATTTTTACATGCTTTCAAACTGCTAAGTTGGCAGAAACTGGGACAAGTAACAGGAGCTCACTCTGTTACATACTGCTAGGATTCGAACGGCCGAACTGTTGACCTTTCTGATCAACAAGCTCAGCATCTTAGCCACTAAGCCACCATGCGTCAACTACAAAAAGTGTATACAAACTGCCAAACTGAGTAACTGCTGGAACCCTGACATCATGTCCCCTTGGGATATACTTTTACTGTATAATTATTTTGTATCTGGTGACTGAAAACTAACAATATATTATTTTTTATTTTGACATAATGTTTGTCTATATTGAACTGACAATATAGACAAACATTATGTATTTGTTTGTTATTTATTTATTAAACTTATCTGCTGCCTATCTTGCTTGGAGACAACTTTAGTTGTCATATAAATATAATTATATCAACATTATATCAATGATGATAAAATATATTTGAAATCATTAAAAATAACGTGACAGATCAGCATAGATCAGCATGCTCACACAAGCAGAACACTGCTCCTTTGTTCCCACCATAGTGTTATTGTTTTTCTGTGAAAAACATTTCTAATACTTGATGATACATTTCCTTCTACTAGCATTCTGATTATTTTACTTCATAGTGAATTGTTTGCAATTCTACTTGAGGAATGTTCAAGGACAACATATTTAGTAGTACAACATCACATCCTGGTATTGCAAATGCCATAAAAATGAAAAGTGCAAGCAAAAGCAGTCTGGAAAACTGGCAAAGTTGGATGATTTATATGTATAATCGCAGGAGGAAAAAGCAAGGCAGGGTTCAGAGGTAAACCATTAATTGAATAGACAGCTAACAAGAATGGAGTTAACTTTGTGGGAGAAGGATAAAATGCTAGACTATATTATTTACCATATTAAATTCTAAATTTACATGCCATATTTCCAAATTAAGCTATCAAGACTTCTTATACAAAGTCTTGTATTCTTAAAGACGTTGATCTATGTCCCGCTGATATATGTCCAACTCAATTGAAAATATAAAACAATATAAATACAAATTGTATAAAGTATTTAAAATCCAATTTTAAACTTAAAAGGATACTTACCTCCCGTAAACTAATCTTGACAGGGTAGATTATATTTGAACCATCTCTCTTGAAATGAGGATGTAATTTATCTTTAATAACAAACACAATATCAGCTGGGATGGTGTTGGGTGTTTCATCGCCCTCTTTGGGGAATGTAATTTTGGTACCTTCTTTCCATCCTCTTTTAATATCAATCGTAAGGATTTTATCTTCTGTTCTGACACTTCTACCATCTGGATTGAGTCTTTTTCGGGAAATTCTCATTCTTTTTGTACAGCCCTGATAAATTTCTTCCAATGATACTTTCAATTCATGAATAACAGGAGGATCTTGTTTACGACGGGTTTGATTACCAACCGTGTTTCTTTCTCTTGGAAATCCATTCACACTAAAAGTGGTAAAGGAACCAAATGGATCGCCATCCACTTCCATATCTTCAGTGTCCCTGCCACTAGCCATCCTTCTACCAAAGAACATTTCAAAAGGGTTTGCGCCACCAAAAAATGCTGCAAATGTAGCATGTGGATCTCCATGAAAAGAATAACGGAAAGAACCTCCTTGACCATCTGGGCCACCAGCCCCTCCTTTCAAACCTACAGAAACATAAGAAATAATAACCAGCTGAAATAATTATATTCGTTAACAAAACAATATTGGGCTGAAATCCAGAAAATAGGAAATCAGAATGGCAAAATAAGGGGGGCAGATGACTCTGTCCTTTTTACTGGAGGGAATATTTTGTCTTTTATCAGCTTGAGAAAAAATAATTTATGTTTTTGTGACATCAGGTGGGAAAAACTTGTAACAATTATGCCCTTGCTTATATAGCTAAACTCTAATGAACATAGTTCTATTTCTATGTAAACAAACATAGAAGCCCAGAATTAGTGCCATGTTAGTTTTACAGCAAACAGAGTCCTGTAGAATGTTAACAACTCATATAAACTTTTAGTTTACAGTCCAAATATTGTCCTGTCCTGCAAAAGACAAATTATATGCATACATAACTGCTTAGGAATGTGGGAGAAAGGAAAGGAAGTAAGTCTTGAAATAGTGAGATAAATGCTTTAAACATGATCAAACATAAAGTAGTTTGGTGGGTCATAGCCAAGGATGGGATTAAACTGGTGTAATAACCGGTTCGGTGAGTGCGCAACATTTGAAAATCTTTTGCCGCGCAAAGCAGCTGTGGTTGAAAAAGCGGGAAATAAAGGACAGCCTAGAGCCTGGGTGGGCAAGTGAGCCAAACAGAAGAACAGAAGATTGTAGGAGCAAACTGGTTCTCTCTCAGCTGATCTTCAGAGGTACCGGTTCAGTAGAACCAGACCGAATCGGTAGAATCTAACCTCTGGTCATAGATATTCTTTCACTAAGTTGTAATGTCTTAAGGAATTCTGAATCTTTGTTTAATCCACAAAGAAATTAAATCGCTGAATGAATAAATAGGATTGGGCTGCTCATCAAATATATAAAACAGATTTACTGTTGTCCCTACTTATTGGAAATAAATCCAACTGAATTTTAGAAATAAAATTATTGTGGAAAGGAGTCCACAAACATTGTATTGCAATACAAAACAATGTATTGCAAAACCAGTGAGTTTTATAATAAGATTTTACAAAGCTATGCTACTACAAAGTTATGTTACTTAACAGTAACTTCAATTATTTTAAGCTTATCTTCCTACATTATGACACCCACCTACATTCTGTGATTAATTTCTCCTACACATCCTTCCTAAATTTAACCAATTTCTCATCTTTTGCTATATCTTTAAATCACTTAAATAGATGGTTTGGATAAAAGGCATGTGAACTCTGCAATCTTTTTTTAAAGCATTCTTAATAAGTTACCTGAGCTGTATATTTCAAACCAATAGTTGCCATACTAGGTATGAACGATCACAAAATATTAATTTACCAGAAAGCTTACGAGCTTCCTAAATCTTCTAACTAGTGGATAATTACTATTAATGTTTGCTTGATATTTTTAAATGTTCTTTTAGACACAGACATACTGTAATATGAACTCTGGTGTATACTAAGAGGGCACTTGAAGGAACACTGCCTTTCATTGGCACCATATTCCTATTGTCATTCAAGATGGTAGTGCCTACTTCTTTGGGACAACATTACTGAGCAGTCATTATATTCTTTTTCTTTTACAAATTATTTACTGAAATCCAAACATTTCCATATTCAGAGAATTTGGATTCTGTAGAATTTAAAAATTACACGTATGTGAGATTAGACAGATCAGAAAACATATTTTACCAATCTCTGGGGGGAAATAGGCATTTAACATATAATATGTGTGTAAAGTCTCTTAAATATTTTTCTTTTAATATTGAAGCAACTTATTAAACCATCAATTTTCCTGATATAATTTAGAGAATTTTTAAAATTTACAATGGTGAATGTCCTATACCATTCACTTTGGTTATGAAATTAGACTTTCAGACTATCAAGGTTCACACATTGTGTTTTTCTATTATTTCTTTTGTTGGATTGTACTTTACCATGATATAAAATCAAATATATAAATCATGGCTTCTTACTCAGTATCCTATGTGATGGACACCATTATGGCTTTGTTTACATATCATTATTAAAATAAATGAAAACATAACAATCATGCGTGAACCCAGCTTACACTGTAAAATTTAACAGTACTATGAACACATAGGGCTATCTAAATTATAAATGAATTCAAATTACCAATCTTATTTTATATTTATTTAGAACAGGAACATGAAATGAAGAGTACTTAAGTCCAATTGATTTAAGCCTAATCTTCATGGGTCTAATCTAAATATGACTAAATCTGGAT
Organism: Hydrophis major; assembly: GCA_033807585.1. NCBI lineage: Eukaryota > Metazoa > Chordata > Lepidosauria > Squamata > Elapidae > Hydrophis > Hydrophis major. The sequence continues at coordinate 171,162,788 of CM066330.1, forward strand.
CCATCCCAATGCTAAAAAGTTCAAAATATATTAAGAAATGTTTTTTATTTACTTTAAAATTGATATTTCGAAGACTAGTTTCAGCCATATTTTTGAATAAGTGTTTATTTATAAAAACAAGGTTATAAATATTCTAAATATTTTATTCCAATATTTATACCTCAAGTTCTAGTGTCAGAATCATAAAACTTTAATTTTGAAGAGATAGAAAATTCAGTATCAGTTGTCCTCGACGTACAGCCACTTGTTTAGTGACCATTCAAAGTTACAATGGCACTGAAAAAAGTGACGAGTTTTCACAATTATGACCATTGCAGCATCCCTACAGCCATGTGATCAAAATCTGGGCATTGACAACTGACATGTATTTATGAGGGTTGCACTCTCCTAAAATGGTCTGTCACCATTTTTAACCTTCCCAACTAACTTGATAAGCAAAGTCAATGGAGAAAGCCAGGTTTGCCTAACAACCACATGATTCACTCAGCAACTGAAGAGGTTTGCTTAACAACTGTGGCAAAAAGGTCATTGTGGGACAGTTAACAACTGTCTTGCTTAGCAATGGAAAGTTTGAGCTCAATTGTGGTTGTAAATCAAGGACTACATAAATTAATAATCTCTGATACAAATTTTGGGTAAAAGTATTTCTTGAAGCAGTGAGTTTACTGCCTTGCAAACTATTCCGGCATAAGCTACACATGATCTCTACAGCATTTCAGCAGCTGACATGTTGATCGCATGCTCCTTTTTTTCCTCTTTTTATTAACCTATGAGATCAATTTTGATAAAAGATAGTTTGGCTGCCTCTGTATATTATTGTACATTACGGTTAATATAATAACATCTATTTTCCTGCTGGTTTTACCATGTTTGAATAGTGTAGCAAACAATATGTCAAAATGGTTTAAAATATGCATTCTGAAGTACGGCTTAAGTATGCATTATTGGCACTCTTCCTGCTTATTATATGCACTGTTTGTAAATTGAGTGTTTATTTACTAAGCCTTAGCAACTAAAGATGTAGAAGTAAAGGACGTCAGGTTTGATAAACTATACCATGTATTTGGCAGAATGATGCTTCCCAAAATAGATAATGGGTTGATTGTGCTCAAAACGTATCAATCTCATGTCTAATTAAAAGTCTATCCATGATCTGAACAACAATCTCGAACTCTGACTAAATCAATTCATTAGATATTGTTCGTAATGCTATACATTGACTCATGATTTAAAAATAAGATTCTATCAGCATATCAAGGTCTTATAAATTTCCCATGAATACAGAGAGGCAATACTTAAATTATAAATTACTACTTAATTTGAATTTTTACAAAGACATATGCATTTATGAAAAACACGAATTTCTTACAAGATAATTATTAAATACTGATGCATTTTAACTCTTATATTTTCAGCCCATCATATTCAATATATGAATATTTCTATCGCATTGAGGGAACATAGGATTATAATGTAAATAACAACTTCATTAGCAGAACAAAAGCTTTTTCTAAATCTTAAATTAGATTTTGAAAGAAAAAGGCAGTAGCTGAATTCTAAAAACTAGGTCTTATTTCCTTGATACATTAATAGCTAGAAAGTAAGTTGAAAACTTGTCCTGGTATTTTCGTGACATTGGGAAAATTCTTTCCTTTTTAGACAAGATTCCAATGTAAGCCTAGTCTGGACACCTGGACTCTAGTTCAGAAATACCATCATTCTATTTCAATCTTTTTAACAAAAATAATGTATACATTTTAATTTTTGTTACTGTAAAAATAGGACAAAATAAAAATATTCAGCAACTGATCACAGCCAAAAGCAGCTTAATATTCCTGAAGTTCTTGCAACCCAAATTAAGAATGCTGCCCTGCATAATAGAAAATAAAATTTCATAAGCAGGATTTGCCAATTTAATGAGTGTATAGGTACTGAAATACAATTTAGCTAAATTCTCAGATTAAGTTCTTACAGCCAAATGCTCATTCCTTCTTGATTTGAATTAATTATATTTAGCATGTTATTTCTATTAATAGCTAAAAGGAAACTACAGAAATTATATTACCTTCTTCTCCAAACTGATCATAAATTTCTCTTTTTTTGGGATCACTCAATACCTCATAGGCTTCTGCAATCTCTTTGAATTTTTCTTCTGCATGGGGAGATTTATTCTTATCTGGATGCCATTTAAGGGCTTGTTTTCTGTATGCTTTCTTGAGATCTTCATCAGATGCTCCTTTTTCAATTCCAAGAACAGAATAGTAATCCTTCCCCATTTCAATGTTTAAAAAGTATGCTTTCTTTTGTTATGAGTTCTGTATCTCAGCTATGCAATGTTCCTAAAAAAAATTAACAAGAACTATAGTTCTGTTAAGCAGCCAGAAGACTGTTGCCACCTTCTCTTTCTCCTTGATCACTTTATACAAAGATTGAACTGGTAAAAACACTACCACCCAGAGTACTCCCAATTACACTATGTATCTCTGCTCTTTCTAGAACAGCAAATGTTATAAGACGTCATTTCCCAAGCTAGCTACTGCCAAAACTCTGTCGTGTTCTATCTTTGTACATTTAACTGTTTACTGACTAACTTCATATGAAAATATTTTTTTAAAACCTTAATTGTGGAATTATGTAGCCATTTAGTATTGTGTGGATAGTTAATTATAAATATAGGCTTGTTTTCTATATTTATTGTAAAAAGATGTGCTACAGGAAACCATTTCTTTATATTTAAAATAAAACTGTTGCTTCTACTAGTAGTAAGAAATACTTTATAGAACTGAGGGTGAAAGGTTTAAGATTTCAGGAAAATACACATTGTAAATTGTAAATTTTTAACTTAGAATATTTGTTCTCCTACATTGAATATATAACCCTTAATTCAATTTATTTAAAAATGCATGAGTAGCAATAATAATTGCCAGAGGAACAATAGGGACAATCAGGTAAGCTCTAGAATGATGTGCTTTGTGAGACAGCAGCTATGCTTGCATGTCATCAAGATCATTAGCTATCTGCAAGCACCTCTCACCGGGAAAGTAGTTTCTGAAAATAGGGAGGTAGCACTGAGAGGTTATTCAACAGGAAAAAATGAAACTAGGAAGTGGGAGCTGTTAGTTGGAGAATGGGCTGTAGTTTGTGAAAGCAACCCAATAGTGAACTACAAATGGTTGGAAAGAAAATAAAAGGAGACAAGATATGGGAAAAACCACATAAACTTATTTCCTCAAGAAGCAAAAGGGCAAAATCATGAGCTGTGAAAGGGAGGATATTGCTAGAGGTATGGATGCGCATATGTATCAGCGTTAGAAGAATGGAAATCAGCAAACAGTAGATTGGAAGATGAAATCAAATTGTGAGATTCTCTTGGAAATCACCCATCTGAACTCTGATATATGGGTACTGTTGTTTTAAGAGACATCTTGGGAGCGTCATTTTAAGAGTAGCAAAATTGTCTATTTTCAAGATTGTGACAGAAAGAACATTCATCGTAGATTACCGAATATTCTGCAAGTTAGAAATATAAATAATGTAGAAGTTAAAACCAGAGAAAAATTGCACCTGCCCAACATGATGCTAAGTAAGGGTATGACCCTTCTGCAGGTATTTCAAATTCTGAGGATTCCTACATTGGATGAACCACTCCTTTTAAGAAATACCTCCATTGTTAGAATATGGCTTTTATTGATAGGTAGTCTATCTCAAACATCATAATCCCACCCAGCTGGGAGGAGTCTAGAATAAGATGTATAAGGCAACAGATCCTTAACCTTTGAAAAAAACCAGCAATCAAAACAGTTTGAACTATCAGTTTCCACAATAATGTGGCAGCTGGGATCAAGATAATAGTTTGAGACAAGACACATTTCAAATCCTGAAAGGCTGCTGGTTCTCAAATAAAATTGTGAAAGTAACTCAATTTGTTGAATGGAATTGTCAAAGCAGTTCTAAATTTCTGCATAAAATTGTTACAGTTGTCCAGGATGGCACATTGATTTCAGTCTGAGAACAGCCTACCTGACTGTTCCTTCATTCAAAAAGATCAGAGAAAAAAAGGTCCAAATCTGTAGGAAACACTGCTGGGTTGCCAGTCATAAATACTTCATATGTGGTAGTGAATGTTTGGGAATCTGTCCTGAGGACCCTCCCTGAACTTCTCCAGAAGGCTTCATAGAAAACAAAATATCACCCATTGAAAAGCTGCCTATAGGGCTAATTCAAGTTGAGGCAAGCTTGACCAAAATGCTGTACTACATCATAACATTCTATAAACTCATGATTTATGTATCTATCTACTGTCTATGCTGTAATAATGGCTCAACAACTTGTTCTGTAGATAGGAGGTATTTCTGTAGATAGGAGGTATTTCAAAGATCTCTAGCCATTTAAGTCCAGAATTCAGAATCCAATCCTCATCTAATAAAATAAAAACAAGGATCTTAAGATTGTTGTAAAGCCCTTCAAGTTTGCTGGATTCAGTAAAGGAAGAACCATTTATTTTGGAAATATTTTTATTCGTAGCTGGATATTGTAATATAATCTTAGAAGCTTGGCAAAAACAATTCTCGTTTATACTTAGTGTAATTAAGGCCAAAAATTAGATACCAAGGGTCATTGTGAATGCATCAATTGGGGAGAAAGAGATGCTAATATTTCTAAAAGGACACTGAGTGTGGCATCCTTATGGGCCTGATCAAGGACCAAGTTATATTGGACAACTATCATCTACTCAATGACCTTTCTTTTTGTATGCCAGTAATTACAAAGAGATTTGGAAGAAGGGGTAGTCTACCCTATTATAATGAAGTCTTGGTGTTTCTGGACACAGAACAAAAATTAGAGGTTGTTCCATGGCAATTCAATTTCTTCCTGAGTGGATACTTCCAATGAGTACAGGTAATCCTTCACTTATAATTAACCTCAAAATTCCCATTGCTAAGCAAGACAGTAGTTAAGTGAATTTTGCCCCATTTTACAACCTTTCTTCCCAAAGTTGTTAATTGACTCACTGCAGTTATTAAATTAGTAAGTGAATCTGGCTTTCCTGTTGACTTTGCTAGGTTATAAAATGTGAACAAATGACCTGGGACACTGCAACAAGCCTAACTACATGCCAGCTGCCAAGTGTCCAAATTTTGATCATGTGGCCATGAAGATGCTGCAACAATGGCAAATGTGAAAAATGGTCATAAGTCACTTATTCCAGTGCCGTTCAGTGTTTAGTGTCCTTTGAAAGGTCACTAAACGAATGGTTGTAAGACTACTAGTACATGAGATGCCACAAGATTCAATCTCTTTCACATTTAACACCTACATGTTAAATGGGGGAGATAACCCAACAAATGGGGTTTGGTATTATCTCAGTTCTAGGCTGTCAAGATTGTCAGAAGGTTTTGTCATGAGTCTGTAAGAATCTGGAAGAAACAGATTTAACCCTATCAAAGTAGATTATCATGTAATATCAATATTGTAGGATTTTCTTTATTGCTGGTTTGTTTCCCGAGTACTAGTTATAGTCTTTGAAATCCTTCATAGCTTGAGCGCTGCAAGACTGCTTATTCCAAATAGAATTTGCTCATTTAAGATGTACTTGTACAGAGTGCTTTCCTAGAATTCTCACTTCCCATGAACTGTATCGGGAAGACCTGAGTGGATTATATTCTCAAGCAGTTCCTTTCCTGTTGAATGCCCCCCCCTCCAACATGTGATAATGTAATAAACTGGTATGGTATGGACAAAAGAACCTTTATCACTACTATAATTTTTATATTCTATTTTTAAAAACAATATTCCCAAAGCAGTTCACAAACAATTTAAGTAACTATAAGTACAATGAATATTATTTTAAAAGAAATTAAATTTCTAGGATGTTTCCCACAGGGCAATTGAGGATAATAGAAATGTGGAGAAGAGAGTACAGCTAAGCAGATTTAAAAGGTAGTTGTTTGCTTTCCTTCCTCTCCCTTCTGGGACCCTTTCCACAAAGCTGTTGATGGTAATAATCTCTGGAGGGAGGGAAGATATGAGTTCCAAGCAGAGTGGAAGAAAATTCATACTAACAATACTTTACCAAAAAAGGGCCTATGTGCATTTCAGATGTGGACATGTGTTGTATTCCAGGGGGTGGAGTATGTTTCCAAGTATCCATGCCAGATATGCTCAGTCTTTTCTCCACTAACACATTAGAGTATGACTCACACTGCTAAAGTTAAAGTTAACAGCCAACAAACTCTCTTGCACCGTTCAATAACAGCTGGATTCAACAGCTTGAAACATATATATATATATACATAAATACATACATATATATATACACATGCGCACACACACACACACATATATATATGCGCACATACATATATATACAGAGATATAAAATAAAAAACTGATTATGTTATATTAAAAATAATTGATATGCAACATAGTTCTTTATTAATCCATTAAATCAATAACAAGACAATACTCTGTTTAAGGTTACTACAATTTTTGACAGTGACAGCCTTAGCAAAAAAAAAATGATTCTCTAAGCCTCAAGAGTTTCTCTGCTGCCAATATTACTGAACGAAAAACTAAATTTCAGTTACATTAGTGAAATAAAAGTATAATTCTTTTTCATGGACACCATGAAATCTGCCCACATTAAGGATATCTGTAATAGAAAGTCCATAACATATTCAAGGTGATAGGTCAGACAATTAATATTGATACTCTAATCAGATTTTTTTGTCTTGCAAATGAGACAAAGATTGCTTACTAAATTGCTAGCTATTTAACTTCCACAAAGGGAGGGAAAAAACCCAAAAGCAACCTCCCTCCATAATCTTAAACTAAAACATTTGCCTAGTCCTAATTAATAGCTATACAAGATCAGGAAATTTTATTTAGAATTTCAAAGGTTAACTCAAAACTCCTGCATTTTCTGAAATAAAAATATCATTACAAGGAATGATGCAGTATAGTTCTTAATATGCAAGCTGTATTGTAGCTTCTTCACCAAAGCAAACTGCTCTTAAAAACTTCAAAATATAAAATGCAACAAGCACTCAACAGTTCATTAACAAATTTAGTAGGAAATGCCTGATTGCATTTGGATGGGAGTTTTGTCAGAAAGTAACAAACTTGTAGGCTACATTAGGACACTAATACTTTCCTCAAAAAAGGCAATGAATATTACTTCCATTTTGTTGCCAGGAAAACTTCATGTCTCTTTCTCTATGAAGTCATCAAAAATGAAACTAGATTTCAAGAACATTTTAATACCCAGCTTATTATTTTCCACACAGAAAAGCTATAACCACTAGATGTCACTGACAACCTGTACAAATACAGATACTGTAACCCTATGTTTTTTTAGCTGTAAACTCATAGCAAAAATACTATACTATCGAATTATTGCATCAAAGTATTTGATACTAAGCTTTATTCCCCCAAATAATTAAGACTGGCAATAATTGTTTAATCCTTTCTTATATTAATCTCATAAATTATTAATGTACAGTAGTTAAATACTACAGGATTTCAACCTAAATCAATGACTTCACATTTTTATTAACTATTCTAGTTTTGTGGTTTTTTTAACTATCAGTAATCTGAAGTGCTTCAAATGAGAAATGCTATCAGAGCCAGTATCCCAAGAAAAACCATTATAAATTATTTCAGCATCTTTTTTTATGTTGATTTTATCAGCTTTGCTCAGAAACAAAAACAAAAAAAATCACACAAACAGTATCTAATTCTGGTATCAATCTGTGCAGCAACTGACATTTTCAAAAAGAACAGAAAATGAATAAATGTTTCTTTATCTGATTTGGATGACCACCACTATCTTTTTTTAATCCAACAAAACCTTTCAACAAAAAAATGATGATATTGGCAACATGTAGCCTATCAAATTTCAAATGTAAATCCATCAAGAAAACTTACTGAAGAGGACAACGGGGGAGCAAGATTGCTCGGCCAATTAACCTCTACCTTATATGAACTATACCACCAAGTGTTTCAAACAAAAACTACAAAAAAAGTGAAAGATAAAATTATAAGAACAGTGGGATTGTGTAGAGTATTGCTGCAGCTTGTCTTCATACCTTGCAGTAAAAATTATACCCAGAAATATAAGCGAAAGAAATTGTGCAGAAATGCTAATATAACGACAAATTACAGAAATAATTTTCTAATAATCTCAAAAGTCCATTTTGTAGGAAGCAAGCCCCGTTTGTTTATTTTTTCATTCATCTACACCCTTAGTAACTCCTACAATGGGAAATGGCCAGAATGAATTTGGAAATTCACCGTACCTACCGTGGATATTAGGACATGACTCCCTCCCCTCCAACTTTTTATCATTTTATTAACGCCTCAATGATAAAGCTTAATTCATATTCCCAGCAAAATTCGCATCAGATTTTTGAGCCTTGCAAGGCCACCGACTTTATTGCTTTTATTATTCTACGTATATCGATGAAGGGGCGAATGCTTGTGTAAAAGCGCCTTGTTTTGAAGGGCGGGTGGTAAGCTTGTTATATCGTTGAAATGTATTTGAATATAAGTATTATATTTGAATGTATTATATTCAAATATTGTCATATCGTTGTATTCAAATATTGTTAGATCGTTTTAAGAAGAAACCGGTACGAGATACATAAATGGGTCGTTAGATATGCTTTTAGCCGAAGCGGGTAGGCGGCATTTTGGAGGGTTTCCCTTCGCCTCAGCATACCCCCATCGAGAATCAAACCCGTTGCTTTTTCTGTGCCTTCGAGAATCAAAGGCTCCATTACAGACATCCCCTCAGATTTACCCGTCCTGAGAGAGACTCACTCGCTAGCCGGCAGGTTGTCGCCACCACGGACAGGCGCTCCTGACAGGCGACAGCAAGTACAGTACCACAAATCAGTTCCTTTCACAACTGTCCAAATATGTCGATTGGGGGGAGGGGAAGGGAGGGGGGGGAATAGATATTACTTAACGAACTATCGCGAGATACAACCTCCCCGAGAGGCTATTGTCTTATCTAACCCAGGAAGAAATCCTGCGCGCGCCGCCCTTCGCATATCCGTTTAACGATCTACAACACACACATCTTCCCTTTCGCACCCTAGAAAGCTCTAGAGTATTCTACCTCCTGCATCCAAAGATTCTTATCTCGCGAGAGTTTGCTTGAGGGTGGGGGAGGGGCGAAGGGAAACATTTTTCATCTCGGTTTGCCTTCATCATCTCGGTTTGCTCTGCTCAAAGTCTCGCGGCTTTTGCCTAGATGTCTCGCGAGGGTATTTGTGGCCTCCCCTCCTCCTCTCGCGAAACACGATGCGACGCAAGAATGTGAAAGAGTCCCGCCCGCCGCCATTTTCTTTCTTTCTTGGCAGGCTGGGAGGACGGTAGGAAGTAGTGGAAGGAGACATGTCGGATTATTCTACGGTGCCTCCTCCTTCTTCGGGAGCACCCGGCGGAGGCGGAGGAGGTGGCGGGGCAGTCAATGATGCTTTTAAAGACGCGCTGCAACGGGCTAGGCAGGTGTGTATTAAGAGCCCTGAAGGGAATTTTCCCCCCGACTGGCTCCTCAGACTTCCAAGCAGGCCGCTGGCTTCTCTCATTCACCTCTCGGCTTCTTTCACAAAGGGAAACAAACCTCACATTGCGGAGGCGCTAGGAGCGACCACCCATTTCGAAGGGCTGGGGTGGCTTTTATTTCGGGAAGCTTTTTCAGAACTCGGCGCAGGTTTTTTGGTCCTACAAAAAGCGCAGAAAGCCAAATCGCCTGGTATCCATTATGTTGCCACTAAGCGGTGGAAGGCGGAGAAGGAGGGGAGAAAAAGGATTAGGTTGAGATTCAAAAGAAATGGAATGAGTTGACTTTTTAAACTCGCGTTTGACGGAAAGTTATTTCCCTAACATCCTTCTACTTCGCCTTCTGGAAATGGCGGTGCCTTCGTTTCTTTAAGAAACAAAAATTAAAAGGCAGTCGGGTCTTTCCGATTGTCTGAAACCCCGCACGCCCTTGTCCATTCATCCTCTCTTCCACTGTGCGGAGGGGTTTACGTTGTGTGCATGTCCCCCCTCCCCGCCTAATGCTGACGTGTTTTGCAATATTTTCCATTATATTCACTTGCATGTGGCTCGCGGGAAAATATCGGTAACTGAACTGCCGGCGTTAGAGCGGATTCCTCGTAATCTGACGCCCTCCGGTTCTGTTAAACTTCAACTTTTCTGTGCACAAACTTAAGCTGCACACTACCTGTAATAGTTTCTTTTGTTTCTGTAGGAAGGCCAAGGAGGCACACACACCCCCACCCAGCTTTCATCTGGCCCACCCATTTTCCCAATTAACCAATAATGAAACGTTGTAGAGATGATGCTAGTTAGGGTTTCCAGGTAATCTTCAGTTTGGGCTTTCTATGACTAAAATAGGTGTTTAGCCTCTTGATGTTGAAGGTATTTGGTGCTGTTCTTCGTCATGGAAAGCAAGGCTAAAGGTTGATTAGAATTCTTTGCATTTTTATTCAGAGAAAATTCACCTAACTGAAAAAATGGGCTAAGCAGTCTTGCTGAAGCATTTTAGTGAAGTAAAAAAAAAGAATGGGCTCTTGGCTTCTGTGAGCTGTTATATTACTGAAGAGATAGATGATTTTAAAATAATGTAATGTGGGGGCTTTGTTTCCTGCTTCCCTTTAGGTTATAGTTAATATTTTAAGAAAAAGCAATTTCACATTTTTAAAATGTGATCCATTATAGAAACAGAAAATCGTATATTTATGCAGTAGAGACCACATGCAGTACAGTTTTCCAAATACAGAATAACTTTCAGTTAGTGCATCTTAATCTTAAATAGGAATAAAATCACAGTTCCTTTAAAAAGAGATAAAATACATGGTTAGGCATAGTGGAAGAAGGGAATAGATGACAGTTTAAAACTATAATAGCAATGCTGTTGGGAGTTAAATAATATGGTTAGGGCAAAAAACCTTAAAACGGATAGGGTTCCCAGTGTTATATGCAGTCCCAGTGCCAAATCAAATTTGATCTATTGGATAGACTTAAACATGGCAAGTACCTTCAATTTAACCAGTTCCTTATTTTACTACAACTACTTTTGTTTGAATAGCAGAATAGGAGAGTTGGAAAGTACTTTGGAAGTCTTCTAGTCCAAGTCCAATCCCCTGATCAAGCAGGAAACCCTGTACTGTTTCAGTCAAATGGTTGTTCAATCTCATCTTAAAGACTCCAGTGTTGGAACACCCCCAATTTTTGGAGACAGTTTGATAAATTGTTCGAATTGTCAGGAAATTTCTCAGTTCTAAGTTGGTTCTCAATTAGTTTCCATCCATTACTTGTTTGAATTGGAATTGGATTGAATTTGAAATTGAGTCAATTTGGATTTCAACTCAAAATGTCATGTACTTAAAGGCAGAAATAATTGTTTCACATGGAACAGAAGGGGAAAATAAAACTCAAAGCTGAGCCACTGAAGAGTGAATTTCATACTATTTGAGAACAAAATATATATGCCTATAAAGTTGGGGATAAAAGAGTAGAAAATAGTGCAATCAAAGAGATGTAGTGGTAACAGTTATTTTTGAAGTTGTCTGACATTTCCACATTGATGAGCAAATTATTACATTTTATCTTGGGGTAGTATTTAAGGCATCAGGTTAGAAACCTGCAGACAAAGCCATTTGCATGACGTTGGGTCAGTCTCTTTCTCTTAGCCCTAGGAGGAAGGCAATGGCAAACCACTTCTGAACAAACATCCTTGCCAAGAAAACTGCAGACATTTGTCTAGGCATTCTGTGAGAATTGGAAATAGACTGAAGGGAGAAACCTTGTATCAACAGACAATTGTACTTTGATACTTCATCAAGATTATTTTAAATAGCAGTAAGTTCTGCTGAAATACTCTGAAACAAATGGGATTGACTTTTAGGAAGCATAAATAAGATTGGAGTGGTGATAGAAACACATTCGGTGGTCATGTTTTAAAAAGAAGGGACTTATTCTAAAATTTAGAATATTTTAAATATGTAGTACACATTCCTAGTCTGTTAACTGCTCTGTATTCTTGATAGTCTAGTGATATTTATTCAATTCATATCTCCCCTTTGACACTGTTATGGAGGATCTACACAGATTGTTAGTTACTGAGATGTTCAGCCAAAGTTGGTAGGCTCTAAAAGAAGTAAAAGGATTACAAGGATTTGTATACCAAGGTATATTATTTGATAAATAATATACACTAATGCCTGCAATAAGTATAGAATATTAATGTTGTATAATACATAGATGGAGCATGTATAAAACAATTATCAGTAATGATTTCTTTAATAAAAATACTTCTTGTATAGATGCGAAGTATGCTTTATTAACAATTCAGTAGTACAACGTAATTCTGTTGGTAAAAGTAAATATGTATCTTTTTTCCAGATTGCAGCAAAAATTGGAAATGAATCCGGGACATCTGTGAATTCAAATGATTACAGTTATGGGGGACAAAAAAGACCTCTTGAAGATGGAGGTATGCCGCAAGATGCTAATATATACTTTCTCAAAATTGTAAACTGATTGAAGAGTGTGTGTGAGAGCTTGTGCAGTTTCTGCTTAAAAGACAAAATTGTACATTTTAAGCATATACATGATCTTTAGATTTGACTAGCTAGGGTACTCGTAAAAGTAGACAGCAATGATGTTTACATTTTAAGAATCTGGGAAGGTAGGTAAATATTCTTTGAAAACTCATTGTTTTAAAACATTAACAAATTCTATAGTGAATGAATTATTTTTTCAGATTTTGCATTGTGCAGGTGCAACATTTTAAAATGGAACTTAGTTTCACCAAAATTACAAATGTACAATTAGATTTTGGAGAAAATGTCTTCTAAATTGTTTGAACCCAGATAAGATGATGCTGTGACGTTTTTTTTCCTTCTACAATGTGTTAGCGAAATATATAGCAAGCTTAATTTTTAGGCTCATGGGCTTAAAAAAGTTTACTGTGTTTATCTTTTAAAAGTGTGTAGTATTTTTTAAATTCATGAAGACAGATTTCTGATCTTGGAAGAGATGTAGGCTTTGAAGGAATATAATTTTGTTTGCAGAACATTTTCAAGGCTCTTGACAAGGAGTACTTGTGTACTTTAATGAAGTGCCTTTTATTAATGGTGAGGCTTTTAATATTCAAGATTGAGCTAATGATGCTTCAAATGATGTATGTAATGTATTCTTTTTATTTTATGTGTAGATGGCTCTTGGACAAGTCCGAGCAGTACAACACACTGGGAGGGAATGCCCTCTCCTTTTAAAGGCAGGAATTTTTATTTATTACCTGTGTTTAGTATGTAAACGTGAAATGAACTAGTGAATCTTTTGCAATGGATGACACACACATTTCTTGGAATATGTGTCTGACTTTTACTGCACTTAATCATGGTGGTTCGTGTATTCCTTATTATGGGGTGGGAAGGAAACATTTAAAGTAATTTTTATCAGATTTTGGTTATCTACGACTTTCACTCATACTAAACGAATTTGGATAGTAGCTATGGTAGTGGTTTTGAATCTCCTGTTTGAAGTTTTATGCTGTGAAATTTTCAGTATTTGAAAAGGAAGCTTGAATGACAGTCCCCAGCTTGAGATTGTATTGCTATGTGTTGGTTAAATTTTAAACTTTGATTTTCTGTTCAATATTGTGGTTGTTGTCAGACTTAATTGTAGAATGATTATTTCTCACAATGGTGGTTGTTTCAGTTTTTGTTACAGAAGCATCATTAGCTTTAGTGTCAAATTACTAATAATATAGTTAAATGTTTGTTACATTTTAGTGCCTGGATATCCATGATACCGTTTTTAAACCTGTGTGTTTTTATTGAACATGATACGTGATAAATGAAAGTACTTTGCATTTTTCCCCAATTACACTAACCAAATGTTAAACATGTAAGATTTTTCTTTGTTTAGATGATCTATTCCCTGAAAATTCAAAAACATGCTAAAATGCACTGGACAAGTTGCGTTCTGAACTTCTGGAACAGCCGTTTATTTAAGTTATCTATATTTATGACCCAAAACATTTAAAAAATTCTTAATTTTGCAGATCAACCAGAACCTAAGAAAGTTGCTCCCCCAAACAATGATTGTAAGTATTTATGATTTGCTGTAACGTTATCATTCTATTTAATATATACTGTACACAATGCTGCTGTTTTAAGTTATGTATATTGATCTATTCTGATTCTCTCCATCTGTAAGAGCAAGCATTTCCAATTTTCTTGCTATGTGCAGGATTCTGCTAGGTGGTACTAGCAGGAATATGAGCAGAGATCCTGTTAGTTTCTGATGATAAAAAATCAGGAATCTGTTACAGGTAATCTTCAATTTACTACCACAACTGGGCCCAAAATTTCTGTTGCTCAGCAAGGCAGTTGTTAAGTAAGTCATGTCCCATTTTATGATCTTTTTTGCAACGGTGAAGTGAATCACTACAGTTAAGTGAATAATACGGTTGTTAAGCAAATCTGGCTTCTTCCATTTACTTTGCTTATCAAGAAGCTCCCAAGGAAGATTGCAAATGACAATTCCAGGACCTTGGGATGCTGCAACCATTGTAAATACCAGCCGGTTGCCAAGCACCCAAAGTTTGGTCATGTAACTGGATATGGTGCAATGGTCAAAAGTGAGAACTGGATATAAGTCACTTTTTTTCAGTGCTGTTGTAACTTTGAATTGGCATTAAATGAATGGTTATGAGTCAAGGATTGCCTATATCACTTTTCCCAACAGAAGTTTTTGTTAAAAGATATAAACTTTCATGAGCTATAGTTTATCAGCTACAAAAAGTGGTTGTCCTGCACTGTAGACAGATTGCTGATTTTTGCTACTAAGTAGTAGGACATAAATAGGAAAATAACCTTAATGAATAACAAGTAATCAATGCGGGTTTGATTTTAAAAATAACCAAAATTGAATTTGGTTTTGTGTTAGTGAAACGGAATAATAAAAATTGTTTATCACTTTTCCAAATAATGGGTTAATGTTAAACTTTCAACTGACATCTTTTTAGTCAGGAGTCTTTACTAATCTACTTGGGGATCTATATTCTAATAATGATACACAAGATTTCACCTACAGGAGAAAATAGAGTTGATAGGATATTGCACAATTCAGTAGTTTAGATATTTTTTTAACACAGTTCCACTTTGAAAGTTATATTCTGGCAGGAGTAAGTATGTGCAGTTGTTTGGATTGAAAGAAAACAAAATGTTTTAAATTTAGCATGGGTCACTCACTTTTGCCATTCTCTAAGGTTGCATGGTCTTATTATGGAGTTGGGGGGGACTACAGATGCAACTTTCCGAGTGGCTGTTTTTAAACCATAAGTATTTTCAGTTGTGGGGGGGTACAGTGATCTTTGAGTCAATCTTGATTCCTATGTACCAAGGAATCCAGAATAATTGTATTTTAACAAGGTTTTAATTAAAAGACATTGGCTAAAGTCACATCGGTTTAAAGCCGTAAAGCAAGATTTATAATACTGATTATAGAGTTTCCATACCACTCTAAGCCAAAACCTAACAAACATATATAGAATATGACTTTTTTACTTATAGTTGGTTTCTTAGATTAGAGTTGACCTTTCAAGGTTCTGGTATAAAAAAGCTTCCTTTTCGAATAGAATACAAGGTATTCTACAGCTAAAAATGTTTTAAATAGTCACAAAAAGTAATGAAACATTTCCTTGAATTTTTATACTAGTTAAATAGAAATAATGGAACCCTGTAGGTAGACTATTAAAAATAATAGACATTATTTTGTTTTTGTTTTTTTTAACATAGTAAGATTATAAACTTTAGCAATATAAGCTGTTTCTCTCTTGTAAGTTCTTAGTGTTTATTTCCTTTTTATTGATGTACTGATTCCAAGCCATATTTTGGTAGTATACTGTGCTACCTCTGTAGAAATGTGCATGATACTGCCAACAGTTCCTTTTACCGTGTTAAATCATACTGTTCCAAATCTTTTTTAATCCCTTCCATCCAGAAGTAAGGTCTACTGACTTACAATCTAACCTAATGTAATTTAGGTAGTTAGATTTAGTATTGCAGCTGGAATAAAATTTAAGACTGGCTGTTTTTGTTAAATCTGCTCAGCGGTTACAATTACATTGAACCATATTGAAGTACAGAGTTATTAGGTTTCGTTGAATAATGTCTTTATTGTTAGTCCTTCATATGTTTAGCTTTTTCCCTATAAAACTTGGTTTCATTTAAAAATATAACTTTAAAAAGTTAAAAATGAAACGAAATTCAAAGTTTCAATTAACTTGGAACGCTAACCAACAATATTTTCTTGAAAAAACAGATTTTTTTTCCCCTTTTTATTAATTGTTGATAGTTTACAGTTCAAATGATTGCATGGTAGTATTGAACACAACTATCACTTCTGTTATGAATTTGCATTTTAATTTGTACATTATATGAATAAAAGCCCTAAATGCAGCGGCTATTTTTGCTTGGAAACCATATGTATGACAAGTAGGGCTTTGGTTTATGTGGTTCTTCCTGCTTCATATTCAGGTATACACTGAGTGTTTAGGGGAGTGGAAGCTCATTAAAGTATTGTGTGATGCAGGAAAACATGTGGAGTAAAAAGAAAGAACATGGGTGGGAAAATTTTAAGTGAAAAAGTCCTAGCCCTTTCCCAGAATCTAACAAATCTTGTTTGGCCTTAGAACTAAGCAGGATCGGGGCCTTTTAATAAATTGAATGGAAGCCCTATAGATGCTATCAAATTGCAGACTATAAACACTAGAAACTAGTTAAAAACAACTTCTAGGTGCTGGATATCAAACTTGATTTAAAGGAGACTTTGCCTTGGTGTTACGTGTTTTTTTCTTCCCTTTCACATTTTTATTTCCAATTTACATAAGCTTCCTTGCCTTTACTTGCAAAATAGTAAATTATTTTTGCTTGCCAGGACTTAAAAATCATAGCTTGTCAGTTGATCTAGAAATAAACTAAAGAGAAGGAAATAACTAAACTAAGCATATCAGGTGGAATTGACCAAGTCAAATACTTCCTCTGTGCTTTTTTTTTTTTTTAATTAGTACCAATTTTGAGCTCCCTCATTAGTGATATATTTCTGAGTTAATGATATTTTGGCAAAATATGTAATGTTAGTCAAATGCAAATATATTGAAGTGAAGCTAGTCCTGCATGTTTTTGCAGTTGTGGGTTATATGCCATTGTAGATTATTTGGTGAAATTGTCAAAGTATGTAATATTTCATTTTAGCTTTTGGAAATCAGTTACCACCCATGCATCAGCAACAGAGGTAAGCTTTTATTTATCTTTAATTTGATCTTTATACAAGGTAATAACTTTTATTGGTTTGTTTTAGAAATTTAGAAATTGTTATATTATCAGTATCAGAAATGTGCTTTGGAAATTGTCCCTTGTGAGCAGACTAAAAAACTGTTGGTTGAAGGTAATGTTCATACAGTTATTTTGATCAGTAATTGAAATAATTATAGCTTCAACTGATTGGGGAATTTTTATTTACTGTTTGCCAGGTAATGTTCACCATAGGTGACATTGAAGCAGATGAGGTAATTAGTTGAGTAAGGGATAAAAGATTAGGTCTTTAAATCACATGTCAAACAGTATGTAGTGAAAATGCTTGTTTTTTATTATGCTACTTCAGTGAAAATTAATTGCATTTCTTTTAACACACATTTCCATTACACTCAACAAGATAGATCCACTTTTCTCCATTAGTTTGAGTTCATGTTGCACAACTTGGGTTGTTTCTCACACTTTTTTGAAGTATGCCTATTCAACATGATTCAGGCAAAGTATTTTCTCTTTGTTGCAGCATTTGTTAAATATGTAGTATATATCAAAAAAGTAAATGAAAAAGTAGGATGGGCTGCATTAGATTCCGCTATGTTTTCTGAAATTTTGTAATTGTACTTTCTTTGAATTATTAGTATAAAACATTGTCATATATAACTTAGAATTAAGTGTGTTCATTTGAAAAAAAACTTAAGGTTCAAAATGTTATGAATTAGTTTTGGTGAGATTTCCTAGCATTTTATTTCCCATTTATGTTCTTGGTACATATTTTGCTTTGTGTGTGACTTTTAACTTTACTAAAATAATGAAATAATATTATGATGCATCTTTGAAATGTATATAAATTGCAATAAGTTTCCAGATTCATACATTATAAATGGCTTCAGCATTATTAGAATGCTGACCTTTTAACTAATTGGCTAATGTTTGATTGCCTATGTTAAATTATTAATGGCCTATGTTATTTTTTAGGCATAGTGATTTAAACAAATACGGAAACCAAAGGACCTTAACTGAGTAGAAGTAAAATTAGCATACATATATATATATATATATAGAGAGAGAGAGAGAGAGAGAGAGAGAGATTTATGATTTACCTCTTTATTTGGAGAAAATACTTTAGTTCTAACAAAGGTACAAATGCTAGCTTATAATCTGTTTCTTTCTCCAGGTCTGTAATGACAGAAGAATACAAAGTTCCAGATGGAATGGTTGGATTCAGTGAGTATAAATATTTACTACAGTATATTTAAATCTGTTGGAGTACATGGTATTAATTTATTAACTGATTTGTTTGTCCATTTCTCAAGTAATTGGCAGAGGGGGCGAACAGATATCTCGCATACAGCAAGAATCTGGATGTAAAATACAGATTGCACCGGGTAATTATTTTATTTTCTCTATTTTACTAGGTTAACAGTTGGAACATAATTTATTGTTGCATGCAGACAAATTAATTTTATTATCTTAAATTGTCAGTTTATATCAGCAAAATTGAAACCATTATGAATTAGTTGAGTGATCTGTTGGTAAAAATCTTAAAAGCAAATTACTAATATCTGCTTACTAATGTTCATTCTATGCTCTTTACATTTGTAGATAGTGGTGGGCTTCCAGAAAGATCTTGCATGTTGACTGGAACACCTGAATCAGTACAGTAAGTTTCTTCACAAATGTTTTCAGATCATGTTGAAATAGTTTTTGTTAAGAATTATCTTTCCAAATATGTGCACTGTTCTAACTTTGCCGAATAAAAGTGTCCCAGGCTGTATGCTATTGCACACGAAATATATCTAGCTCTGACTCTGAAATACGAACAATCTGCAGTGCAAAATTTTCTGATTTTCAATTAAGTGATTACTGGTCACTGGAAAATACTCTTCCAGGTTGTTTAGAAGATTAAGTAGCTCTACTGAGTCTAATTACAGGTAGTCCTTAACTTAAAACCAGTTTCTTAACAACCATTTGAAATTATAACAGATCATGAAAGAAAGATAACCCAGATTTGAAATTTAAATGTTTGCCGTTCTAAAGTGGCCATATTTTGGGCACCAGCAACCAGGCCACATATGCACAACCCCATAATCAGATGAAAGCAATTTACAATGTTTTTTTCCCCCAGAAACAAGTACATACTTCCAATTCCTGAAAAAAAACATTGCGTAACAAATAGTGAATTTGCTTAATAACCAGTGCAAAAATTATTACGAAATAAGGCACAATCACATGATAACCCACTTTATAATGCTATTATTTTAAGAAAAAGTACAATAGGTACACAACATGTTTACTTTTGAAGCATGCATTCACAATGATTTGTTGAATAGTCTTAGCAATACTTGAATAGTCTTAGCAATACTTGTACATTCATGATCAGCCAAGTATCAAAGTTTTGGCTAGAATTCAAGTTTTTTCAAGTTGCACACAGCAGGTGACATGTACTATTAGTTCAGTGTGGCTGTTAGTAGTATGAAGAAATCACATGTATTCTCATTTTCTCTACTTTTCACATTTAATGTTGCTGCAAATAACACATTTCAAAAGTTTATAAAATAGATTATTTCATGGTTTTTAGTTAGCAACCACCCTAAATATTCTGTCAATTGCTGATTGTGTTATTTTTCATACGTTTTTAATTGCAAATGCTTTTTATTCATTTTTTTTGCAAGATCTGCAAAGAGATTGCTCGACCAGATAGTTGAAAAGGGAAGGCCTACACCAGGATTCCATCATGGTGATGGCCCAGGAAATGCTGTCCAGGAAATCATGATTCCAGCTAGCAAAGCAGGATTAGTTATTGGAAAGGGTGGAGAAACTATAAAGCAGCTTCAAGTAAGTTGACAGATTTTATTTTCTAAAAATATGTGTGAACATTTAATATTTTTATGATTTCAATGCATTAATTTTATTAAATAGGAGCGTGCAGGTGTTAAAATGGTGATGATTCAAGATGGACCACAGAACACTGGAGCAGATAAGCCTCTTAGGATCACAGGAGATCCTTACAAAGTCCAAGTAAGAACAGATTTTAAATGTTAAATTGTATTACTCCAAGAGGAATGATTGTAAAATCATTGTATCTTATGTGTACTCATTTTTCTTTCAGCAAGCAAAGGAAATGGTTTTAGATCTAATTCGTGACCAAGGTGGCTTCAGAGAGGTACGAAATGAATACGGATCAAGAATAGGAGGCAATGAAGGCTTAGATGTGAGTATGATGAATTTTTTAGGCAAATTTGTACTTTAGGCCTGTGTTCATCCATATCTATGGACAAACATACATTTCCTATTCCTTTCACTAATTTAAATCATCTTGATTATGATGCTTTATTCCCTGTTAAATACTGATCATAAAATTGGCTTTTAAATGCTTAAAAATACTGCAGACTATCTAATTTCTCCTTTGAGTATTCCTGCTCAATTGATTACTGTTGAGTATAATGGTGTTTTTCATCAATTACATATTGTATTGATTTGCTTTAAAGTTCTTATTTAATATTCGTTAAAATGTATTGTGTTTCTTAAGGTACCAATACCACGTTTTGCAGTTGGTATTGTAATTGGAAGAAATGGCGAAATGATAAAAAAGATACAGAATGATGCTGGTGTAAGGATTCAATTTAAACCAGGTAGAGTTCCTCCATCGGAAAATACACCAATTGCATGTTTTTATCTATAATACTTAAATACTTATAAAAAATACTTATTGCTCTTGTAGATGATGGAACAACACCTGATAGAATAGCACAGATCACAGGACCACCAGACAGATGTCAGCATGCAGCTGAAATTATTACAGATCTTCTTCGAAGCGTTCAGGTTGGTTAATAGTCAGTTAACAGCCAAGTTTTTAATTATTCTTATAAAATACTGATACTCTTAACCTTTATGAGGAAAACATATGCATGAACATTTTTCTGTTAAAACTAATTGAGATGCCTGCAGCTTATAAATTTGTATTTCACTGGTTCTGTGCCTCTAGTAGTGAGTTTTATTCTGCAGTAATGCTTTGAAACAGGGCTGTCAAACTCAATTTCATTGAGGGCCACATCAGAGTTGTGTTCGACTTCGGAGGATCAGAGAGTGGGGCGTGGCCAGGGTGTGTGGCCATGGTGGGAGTGACACGGGACTCATGTCAGGGGCACCTGTGTCCAAGTTCTAAGGCAGGACTTCCCTGAGACCTTCCCTCACTCTCATTATAATCTTCCTTTTCATTCTCTTTTCTTCTTCCTTCTCCTCTTTACTTATTTTTCTTCCTTTCCTCTTTCCCTTTCTCCTTTCCTGTCCTTTCTTGCATGCTCAAATGCAAAAGGGGGAAAATTTCTCCTTTTGTTTTTAATTTGCTTTGATAGCTCTCTGCCAGTGAAAATAGAGCTCCTGCAGCCCTCTGCCAGCGAAAATGGGATGTGGGGGGTGGGCACATGAGCCTCCTCAAGCTCCATTTTTGCTGAAAGAAGCACATGGGGCAGTGCTTTGTTGTTTCCAGAGCAGCCCCACTGACCGGATCCAGTCCTTGGGCTTTGAGTTTGACACCCTTGCTTTAAAAGCATAGCATTGATTATAAACTGTGTAAGATTTTTGAAACAAAGCCAATTTCTTAAAGAAGAAAGATGCTTGGATATTCCCAAAGGTGCTTTTTCAAGAGGCAACAGACTGACTTTGTTTTTCCTTGAAGACATTTAGCTTCTCATCCAAGAAGCTTCATCAGTTTTTTGATGAGAAGCAAAGGGTCTTCGAAAGTCCAGTTGCCTCTTGAAAAAAAGCACTTTTGGGATAACCATGACCTGGAGGACTGAAAATCTCCATAGACATAAAGCTATTTGGAAATTAATAGACATAATTTTCAGTTGAAAATGATGCTAAAATTATGTGCTGTGCCATGATCCTTACATTAAGAGTCATTGTGCTATACCTGCAGGTACCACAGTTATTTGTGGCTTTCCCAAATGTTTTTGCATATACCTCAAATTGTATGACTGAAATAATGTGATACTGCCAATTAATTGGTGTTTTCACTTAATTTCCCCATGTCCCTTGCTCTTAGGAGTGAGATAGAAATCTTACAAGCGATAATGACTTAGAATCCCACATTTTCTCTGGGAACTCATACTGGTAAATTGTATTTGATTTTCATAGCATGAGCCTTCCCACAATAGGTTGAGCCAAGAGTTGATGAATATTCCAGAATTACCAAGTGATGTTCATAGTCAAGTGGGAGCTTATACCTATGTTACTGTAGAGTTAGTCCAGATCCAGACTGTAAGCGAGCCTACTAGGAAGAAGAAAAATCAAGATTATATTGTTTTGTTTAGAAAAGTTTCTTAGTTGAAATGAAATAGTTTGGTTGTTTTAGGTGGTTGTTCTGTGAAGAAAAATGACATACTGTTACTTTTACAAAAGTCTTATCTGTCCCTCTCTTCTAAGGCAATTGTATTTGCTATAAATGCAAAATAGAAATAATGCTCTCTGCAAAAAAACAATATTTTTTCAGTATTGCTAATAACAATTCTTTCCACAATTTAGGCTGGCAATCCTGGAGGTCCAGGGCCTGGTGGTCGTGGTAGAGGAAGAGGTCAGGGGAATTGGAATATGGGACCACCTGGTGGACTGCAAGAATTTAATTTTATTGTTCCCACTGGAAAAACTGGATTAATCATTGGGAAAGGTAAAAAGCTTGACTTGCTTTTCATGAGAGAACAATAAATAAACTTATTTTCTTGTTTGAAGGCAGGAGATGGCATATATCATTAAGTAATTGACTTCCTGGTCCTTGTTGAAATGTCTCCCTGATAATAAAATCTGGCTGCAGAACTTTTTTTGTCCAACTAAATAGCTAAGATACAGCAAATGAACTGTACCCAGTTATAGTGTTACTGTCTTTAGCCACCTAACACTGAAAGTGATTACTTCTGAAAATAGACTCCTCATTATAAATATATATCCTCATTATAAATAAGCCTCTTTCTATTCTACAGATCAAAACATTAGGATTTATGATACCTACATCCTAGGAAAAATATTGGCCCATACATAAAGTCTTACATATCTAGTAAGGAATTGAAGTTAGACCTCACAGCTAACTTTGTTCTTTGGCTTTTCTTCAGTGATTTCTAATTAGATGTAATATCGATTGCAGTTAATTTATTTCCCTAAATGTTTCTTAGAAAGCAGTTTAACTCACTATCCATTGCTATTCCTGAAATCTGTGCATTGTTTCCTGAATTACACTTAAACATTCTAATTCTTTTCCATTTTTTATAAAAGTGTTCCTTTTAACCTAGTTCTTTAGGTAAGACATGAATCACATTGACTGTCCAGATGTCAACAAAATGTGTGAATCAGCTCAGAAATTCTTGGTTAATTCATTCACTAATAAAAACCTTATGTGATTATTTCAGTTGAAGCAATATTTGAAAATATATTCTATGTATTTTTCTCTTCATTCCTGCTACTTTGTAAACTCATTTACTAGTTTATTGAATGCCTCATACAGAAGATGAAAGTGGAACTTTTGGGTTAGATACTGTTCTGTTTTCAGATACATATGTTGCAAATGTATCTCTGGGCTTCTTGATTTCTTAAAGCTATTCAAGGATTTCCAGAACCTCAACTATGAATTGGAACTGTGGAACAGCTTGTGCAGTTGAAGACTACTGTATAGATGACGACATGAAATTACATGGTTCCTAATCTCCCAAGAAATAAAATTAACTACAATTACAACTACAATTAAAAAATGGGCTAAAAGTCATGCAGAAAATGTTTAAAACTATACATGCTATAACAGTAGTAATGTCGTCAAGATAGTTCTGTTTGCACTTCAGGAACAAGCAAAGATGATTCTTATTGTTCTTTCAAATTAAAGGTATTAATTTATATAGATTGCAGTATAATACCATTTATTTATAAATTCAGGTGGTGAAACTATCAAGAGCATTAGTCAGCAGTCTGGTGCAAGAATAGAACTTCAGAGAAATCCTCCACCAAATGCAGATCCCAACATGAAATTATTTACTATTCGAGGGACACCACAACAGATTGATTATGCTCGGCAGCTTATAGAAGAAAAGATTGGAGTGAGTTCCGGAAGCAGCTCTTTGTTAATGTTTTTGTTGTACGAACAGCTGGTTAAGTACAGAAAAGGATTAGCTTTTTAAATTTTCTCTTTGTTCAGAAGTCTTATGATATTGCTTATTAGTAGCTTTGAACAGTCCCATTTAAATGACAATTGTCAAATTTGTTGCCTATTCTTAAAGACTAATGAGATTTAAATGGAGGATTGTTTGTTTTGCACGGTCTACTGAATGATGAGAATTTAACATAAAAAGTGTATAATTAATATAAAATACAGAAAATTAATAATTATGGAAAGTGCATTTTGTGAAATGTCTGCATAGATAGTCCTCAAATAACAATGGCAATTGGGATTAAGAATTTCCATCAATAGATGAGACAATCAAAGTGTGATGCAAATCCCAGGCAGCTTGCAAACACGCAGTAAGTAAGTGGCTGCTGCTAGGTGGAAAGGGAGCAAGGGGGTGCATGGGTGGTTGGGATTGCATGATGCAAGAGCAGCAGAATTTGAGGTGGCAACTGCTGCATGGGAATATATGCAAGAGTCTGGGAGATCGAAGGTCTGATTATAACTACTGTTCACTATTCAGCACAGTCATAATTTTGAACTAGCGTCATTAACCAAGAATTATCTGTAATTTAAGTAAACTTTCCTTTGATCTCTTCTCTGCCCTCATCTGTTCTGATGCGAAGGGGGTTGCAAGCTAAGGAGATAACAATTAGTTAGAGGTTGTCTTCAGGTTATGACTATTTGTTCAGTGACTAAAGTTATGATGGCACTGAATGAATGATACTTCAGACCAGTCCTTGAAATTCTGGCAGTCCTGATTTGCTTGTCATGTGGTTTGCACTTACGATGGTTGTGGCATTCCACATACACGTGACTGTAATTTGTGACCTTTCCTATCAACTTTCCACAAAGTTTTCCTTGTCAAGCACAGTGTTTTTAGGAACTGTTGAAAACAGGCTGTATATTAAAAATGTATATCTTCATTGGTTTATCAGTTTGAGGAAAGCACCCTTCTGCCAGTTTTAGTAATAGCCCATTTGTACAGGTGAAACTCAAAAATCAGAATATTGTGCAAAAGTTCATGTATTTCAGTAATGCAACTGAAAAGGTGAACCTAATACATGAGATAGACTCATTACATGCAAAGCAAGATAGTTCAAGCCATGATGTGACATAATTGAGATGATTATGGCTTACACCTCATGAAAACCCCAAATCCACAATCTCAGAAAATTAGAATATTGTAAAAAGGTTCAATATTCTAGGCTCAAAGTGTCCCACTCTAATCAGCTAATTAAGCCATAACACCTGCAAAGGGTTCCTGGGCCTTTAAATGGTCTCTCAATCGGGTTCGGTAGGAATCACAATCATGGGAAATAGTGCTGACCTGACAGTTGTGCAGAAAACCATTGACACCCTCTATAAGGAGGGAAAGCCTCAAAAGGTAATTGCAAAAGAAATTGGATGTTCCCAAAGTGCTGTATCAAAGCACATTATTCATAGAAAGTTATGTGGAAGGGAAAAGTGTGGAAGGAAAAGGTGCACAAGCAGCAGGGATGACTAGAGCCTGGAGAGGATTGCCAGGAAAAGGCCATTCAAAGGTGTTGGGGACTTTCACAAGGAGCGGACTAAGGCTGGAGTCAGTGCATCAAGAGCCACCACACACCAATGGATCCTGGACATGGGCTTCAAATGTCATATTCCTCTTGTCAAGCTGCTCCTGAACAACAAACAACATCAACCTGGGCTAAAGAAAAACAGAACTGGTCTGTTGCTCAATGGTCCAAAGTCCTCTTTTCTGATGAGAGCAACTTTTGCATCTCATTTGGAAACCAAGGACCCAGAGTCTGGAGGAAAAATGGAGAGGCACACACTGCAAGATGCTTGAAGTCCAGTGTGAAGTTTCCACAGTCTGTTGATTTGGGGAGCCATGTCATCTGCTGGTGTTGGTCCACTGTGCTTCCTTAAGTCCAGGGTCAACGCAGCCATCTACCAGGAGATTTTGGAGCATTTCATGCTTCCTTCCGCACACAAGCTTTATGGGGATGCTGACTTCATTTTCCAGCAGGACTTGGCACCTGCCCACACTGCCAAAAGCACCAAAACCTGGTTCAACGACTGGGATTACTGTGCTTGATTGGCCAGCAAACTCGCCTGACCTGAACCCCATAGAGAATCTATGGGGCATTGCCAAGAGAAAGATGAGAGACATGAGACCGAACAATGCAGAAGAGCTGAAGGCCTCTATTGAAGCATCCTGGTCTTCCATAACACCTCAGCAGTGCCACAGGCTGATAGCTTCCATGGCATGCCGCATTGAGGCAGTAACTGCTGCAAAAGGGCAAAACCAAGTACTGAGTACATATGCATGCTTATACTTTTCAGAGGTCCTATACTGTTCTATGTATAATCCTTGTTTTATTAATTGCATGTAATATTCTAATTTTCTGATATTGTGGATTTGGGATTTTCATGAGCTGTAAGCCATAATCATCTCAATTATGACAAATCATGGCTTGAACTATCTTGCTTTGCATGTAATGAGTCTGTCTCATATATTAGTTTCACCTTTTAAGTTGCATTACTGAAATAAATGAACTTTTGCACAATATTCTAATTTTTTGAGTTTCACCTGTTTATAGGGGTTGCCCTTAAGTCCAGTGTTCTTAAATTGCAGCCTATCTGTACAGTGTAATATTGTATTTGCTGTTGATGTAGAACAACTTAACTATTATAACTTATCTTAACAGGGTCCAGTAAATCCTTTGGGGCCTCCTGTGCCTCATGGGCCTCATGGTGTTGTTCCTGGGCCACATGGACCCCCTGGGCCACCTCCTGGGGCCCCAATGGGACCTTACAATCCAGCTCCTTATACCCCTGGTCCTCCTGGTCCTGCACCTCAGTAAGTATTGTACACTTATAGATATGTTCGCAGAATTGTGTGTTGATAGATTGGGATCTGGATTTCATCTGTGGATTCAATGCAATTTTTAAATGTGTTTATAACCAAATTCTTAGAAGCATTCATTTTAGAGATTCCTTTAAGTGAAATCTCTAAAATTTAACTGAATATTCTCAATTTAAATGTATATTATAAACTGTCTAATTCATATGAGGTGTACTGTAAATCATTAATTCTGTAACGTACATATGATAGGATTCTTGTAGGCTTTCCAGGCCAGTTCTCTTCTTTATGGAGGTAATCAGAACATTCCTAGATTGCAATCTAGCTTTTGTAGCAGACTTCAAGTCACCACTAGTAAAAAAAAATAGCTATTATAAATTATTTTACTACTTGAACTAATTATACATTACATTTTCATTTTAGTGGACCTCCAGCACCATACGCTCCACAAGGATGGGGTAATGCATATCCACATTGGCAACCACCAAATCCTCCAGACCCTGGTAAGTATAAGCAAATATATAAAAGGCCCTAGTTTGCAATGAGATACACATTAATCATATATTTTACTGAAGAAAATGTGATGAAACTAAATCATTCATTAAGCCCTATTCATTTCATTTTGCCAGTCTAATAGCAAATTAAAATTGAAATGCTATTTGTGGATAGGATCCTTCGAAAACATTAAGACACATTTAAACACAGTTGTGAAAACCCATTCTGTAAGTTATGTTTACGCATAATCCTTGACTAACAACCACAATTGGGATGGGAATCTCAGCTATTGGGTAAAGTGGTCATTAAGCAAGACACCCATTTGACTGCCTGTCTCATCTACTGCAATCTCAGCACTCCTACTTGTGGTTGTTAAGTGATCTTGCAGGTTATTAAATGGAGAGAGTCCCAGAGAAGGAGATTGGGGTGCCTCAGGAACAGAGGAGACCTTGAGAGTCTCGGGCTCAAAATCTAAGCTCCTGAACAGAGAGCCACACATGGCCTGCATCAAACTGCCCTGGGCCTCGCCTGCCTGCCTGAGACTCCTTACTTTACTGTGCTGCCTTCTACTCGGATTTTGATTCCCTCTGTATGGAAGGGAACTCCTTCAACGGCTGCAGGAACAGAATTAAAATCTGGCACAGACGACTGCAAATGGTAAATGCAGGATCTCAGGGCACTTACTACTGGTCTAAACTGAACAATTGCCAAGCACCCAGTCCGTGATCATGTTGACCACAGGAGTGGTGGTGCAACATTTTGCAACTGGCAGAAGTTCTTTATGGGCCATAAAGTACCCTTTCCAATGCCATGATATCTGGACTGTCATTATATGAACAGTAATGAACCAATTATCTATATGTTGAATATTTCAGATCGCCAAAATTCAACCTGAATTAAATATGGAGTTAAACTTAGAACCGGTACTTTTGATTTTAAAAATATGACTTCATACTTGATAATACAACTAGTGGAATTGGAATTGCTTTCTGAACCAACCATAAATGTATTTATTATTCAAAAGAATGTACCACAGGATTTATTGCATTTCCTCAAGCTTGCATAAGATGCAATCCAAATCTTAAATAATACCTCAATTCCAAAAGTGACATTCACATTGAACAAACAAAAATAATGCTACTTTGGCTGAAGAGGAATCCTAGGTACAGACCCCACTTTGTATTGCTTACCTTTAAAGGGTGGGTGGATGGATGGATGGATAGATAGATAGATAGATAGATAGATAGATAGATAGATAGATAGATAGATAGATAGATAGATAGAAAAAGAAAAAAAAACTGGAAGTGCTTTGTTTCATTACTTACATGCTGTCATAAACAATGTTCTGAGAGTTTATTTTATAGATCTTATCTTTCATAGGAATGAATGTAAATGGCAACTGATCTTAGTGATCTCTTGACATGTTGAACTAAATGTCATGGGTAATTTTCAGGTAAGCCAGCAGATCCTAATTCAGCAGCTTGGGCAGCCTATTACGCCCACTACTATCAACAGCAAGCACAGCCACCCCCTGCAGCTCCACCTAGTGCACCACCTGCCACTCAGACTAATGGACAAGGTACCGTGCTTGTATCAATATAAACAAATATACCAAAATAGCTTTTTTAACAGTTGAAGTATCTTATTCAAACCTTTGAATATTTTGAAAGTTTTTTTATTATAGTTTCACCATTTAAATATTTGAAGCTTTGTATGTTGTAAGCTGGTTTCAGTACTAAAATCAGTTAGTAAGACAAACCTAAAAATGTTTGGGTCAGCTAAGTTAGGATAAGGCATTAGATTGATGAGAATTTTAACCAAAGTTGGGCTGGAATTTGGGCAACTATCTTTCCAGTAATCTCTATATCACTTAACTAGTTTTCTTATATTTCAAGCAATTATGTTGATGAGCCAATTAAATACAACTCCCAGTATATCATCCTTTTCATAAAATGTGTCCAAGAATTTTTTTCCCTAAAGTTATTTGTCAGGAATAAAATCTGAATTCATACTATATGCCAAAATGTTTTGGTAATATGGGAATGAGCCCCAAGCAATAGTAGACTCGCCTTTTCACTACTGCAGTCTGGAGTTTTGTATACATTATCTTTGCTTTCAGTTTATGCTTTGCAAGCAAATTGGTTACTCCATTGAAATTGAGTTGATGTTAAATCAGGATATAAAATCCTGTACAGTGTAAAAGAGATGAGGGTAATAGGCTTGTGAAGGTAATACCGTGTTTCTCACATAATAAGGCTGGGCCTTTTTTTTTTTTTTTGACCCCCGAAAAAACGGCTAGGACGTCTTTTCGGGGGTGACTTAATTCCCCCCTCCTTGCATCCTCGGGTGGGTGTGCGGGCAGCGACAGCTTGGATATTCGGGAGACCTTCGGGTTCGGGCCACCGTTGCTTTCCCTTCTCCCTTGCTGCTGCGGCATTAGGCATTTGGCACAGCCATGTGCGGCCAGTCAGGGCTCCTCCCTGCAACTGGAGCCCCGAGGAGACACTTGGCTTCAGGCGCTCCCGTCTTCTCTTTGCTTTCGAAGGTAAAGCGAATTATTTTACAAAGCCTCCCCTGTCTGAGAGGGCAGCCCAACCCCACGTGGGGAGGCTAATTTCCCGGGGCCTCTTCCGTTCCTCCCCGACCTCCCTACACTGTACGCCTCTGACGCGCCGGTCCTTTCAGCCCAGTGAGCTCTTCCAACTCAAAGAAAGGCCAAGCGGGCGGCTGCGGAGCAGCAGCAGCAGGTCTGAGCCGCTCGCAGTGGAAACAGCCACCACCCTTAGCCCGACATGGGGAGAACAAGCGAGGTTAGCGCCCACCAGCCCGTTCTTCCCGCCTCCGCGGCTCGGTTTCCCCTACCAGCGGGTCCTCCTTTCATGCAGAGGGCTGCGGGGGAAGGCGCTCGCCCGAGAGGATCTCTCTCTTCCCCACAAGGTCAACGTCTGCGCTGCGGAGGAGAGGGCAGGAGGTTCCTCCTGCTTGCTGAAAGGTGAGGAAGCCACGGCTCGCCCGGAGAGATTTGGGAACGAGGGGCAGGAGGAGGCACGCACACACCCGCGGCTCACTTTCCCAGCTCTGCCCAGCCCTCACGGTTCTGGCGCGGCCCTGGCAGGATGAGCGGATGGTCCGGCGGGGAGGCGCTTGCTGCTTGTTTTTTTAAAGAAATGTAGGATTCCAGTTTAATTTTCAAGTACATAAGAAAGATTACAATAATCAGCAGGAATTGTGAAAAATAATCCAGTAGAACATACTCTGATTGTAGACCATTAGGTGAAAACCAAAAACTGAATTTGAATCTAAAATTAATTCAGGTCAACATAATGACTTACAGGTTTATGTTTCCAGTGAAATGATCACACAAGAATCAAACAAAAAATAGTGTTCTTAGCTTGAATTGTATATTCTTCCAAGTATTCTTTTTGGTATAATGATGGTACAATGTGGACACATGCAACAGGAAATGTTGCCATTACAAGGATTTTGTGTACATGGACCCCTAAGCGGCATGGATTTGTGCATGACTGGTTCCAATTAAATATAACTAGAACAGTTGAATCATTGAAGAGGTCTGATTAATCTCCCCAGATAAAGAAATGTACATGTCTTGATGGTTAAAAGATGGGGCATCTGCAGCTAAGTTCTGTGCATGTTACATGCAAATAAGGCATTTCTGAACTGAGACTTGCAAAATATTTGAAAACAAAAATGTTAGCTTTTAATGTAAGATTTTTACTCTTAATTAGAATAAAATGTAAGTGATTGGAACTGAATCTTTTTAGTTTTTTATTTTACTCACACTAATTTTTGTTCAATCAGGAGATCAACCAAATCCAGCACCAGCAGGGCAGGTAGATTATACCAAGGCTTGGGAAGAATACTATAAAAAAATGGGTATGTTTTATTTACTTTTGATTTTTAAATTTTACTTCTCAGAAGCTTTACTGATTCATACACAATTTTAATTTGAATAAGTTTAATAAGATTTATTTGATGGACTTAAACTGGGCACATTTCCAAAACTGCCAAAGCATTTTTTTAGTGAAAACATCAATGCTTGAGACTAAAAGCCACTAAATGAATCCAGTCCATTCATGTCTGAGAATGTTTCCAGCAGTTAACATGGGAACTAATAAGTCAAAAATGACATCAAAACTTTAATTTTTACTGTTTGATTATAGTAATTAAAAAAAAAAAGATCAAATATATTTATTATAGTTTTTGACTAGTCTTTGTAATAAAAATGAGAAACAGCTTAACAAAAAAATGTTACTTGGAAAGAAAAAACAATAGGACAGTATAACATCTAATTTAAAGTTTTGCGCAGTTGTATGACATGGTGAATATATTGGCCATCTGTTATGTGAGGGTGGGGTTAGCATCCCTTAAAAGATAATTAATCTAAAATTTATCAGTGTGGTCCTCATACTTGGAAGTGATTGAGAGGATCAGAACATGTTTGAGCATCATAAAAAGGACGTTGTATGAGGAGGACACGAATAAGAGTTTGCCTCCCTGAATACACAAGGGCAAGGTCTCTGCAAATAAGGAGTCCCATGAACTCAGTAAAATAGACCTGATAGGAGGGCATCAAAACAGACTCTAGATGAGGCCTATCTATACTTGCTTAGGGTTAGATTGTGTTGATACTATGCCGTAGGGCGATTCCATTATAATCTGTTTTCTGTTTCTCATATCAGATGCATTAAGACAGGTTTTTTGTGGCAAAATTAAATAATTAAGCAAACAGTTAAAATGGATCCAATCCCATTCATTTAAAAAACACATCTGCCCTTTAAAGTGCTTCTAGCAAGAAAAAATGACCCCAAATCTTCTGATACTGTAAACCCTATTCTGGTGTTAGTGGTCATGAAAGCACATGTTAGTAAAATATATTCATAAAATGCTAGTCCTAGACTATTTCATTGTTTGTATTTTCCTGCCTTTCTCAAAAATGGCTCCACTACAAGCCTTCAGCATATCCCAGGACCCTGCAAGGCTTGTTGTAGCATTGTGTGTGCAAGCGGCAGCACTACCGTGAGTTTGGATACACTAGCGCAGTTGCTCACGGTAGGCTGCCAGCTGCACTGGTTTGATGAAGCAGGGTCCTGCTCTAAGAGGAATGGATAACAGGCAGAAAAATTCCCCTCCCCATTTTCCTGCCTTTCACGAAAATGGCTCCACCCCGAGCCTTCAGTGTATCCCAGGATTGCAGCACAGAAGGCTTTATTCCAAATCTTCAGCGTTGCAATCCTGGGATATACTGAAGGCTCGGAATGCCTCTGCTTCAGCGCAGAATGACTTTCACCCCTCTCTGCAGCTGACACTTGCCGCCGCCCATGCCGCCACTCATGCTGGCCATGTCCATCCCCCGGACTTATTTTCGGGGAAGGTTTAATATTAGGTCCATCCTCAAAAAATTAGGATTGGGCTTATTATTGAGGTGGGTCATATTTTCTGAGAAATACAGTAGATGTTAAAATTATGCCATCTTAATACTATCAGAATATTAATTGCCAAAGTGTTGTCAATCTAATTTTAAAACATGCAAGAGATTTTAAGTGTAAATCACTTTCACAGTACAATAAGAAAATATAACCACTCCTGATTTTGTAAATCAGGTGAGAATTTATTCCATTTTCTACATTCTGTACTAAATGCTGTATACATTTCCATTTACCATATTGAGTTTTGCTAAAATTTGGCACTGGTTAATTTTTTTGAAGCACTTAATTGTGTATCTTCTAATTTCCTTCTAACTTTGTAACACTGAATCTTAAATACTAATTATTTAAGGTTCAAATTAGCATATTATAATTTTTATTTTTATAAA
Organism: Hydrophis major; assembly: GCA_033807585.1. Classification (NCBI taxonomy): domain Eukaryota; kingdom Metazoa; phylum Chordata; class Lepidosauria; order Squamata; family Elapidae; genus Hydrophis; species Hydrophis major. The sequence continues at coordinate 171,196,444 of CM066330.1, forward strand.
TAAAAGTTTATTTTTTTAGTTCAGTGTTTTTATCCTTTCTCCAATGAAATTAGTAGTTGGCCAATTATTTTGACAACATGATGTTATGATATAGACAATTGTCATAGAGGTGACATCCCCTCCTACATGTTAAATATACAAATGTAATCTAGTTACAATGAATGTATCTATCCCAATAAAATGTTGCTTGTAACTAGTTTTGATAGTTTCAGAATTGGAATTAAGAGGATTAGAAAATATTGTAATATTCGTTTTTTTTTCTTTTTGTGCCCTTCATTTTTCTCACAGTGACTGTTTTCACAATATGAATTGGCTTAGTTTTGAAACATTGTAATCCACACATTTACATCACAATTCACTTCAAGCTAAATTTAAATAGGTAGTGTAGGAAAATTCGTGATCGTCAGATATTATGCCCTTTTAATGTTAAGCATGCTGCCTAAATTAGTTTTAGATATCAGTTTATATGTAGTCTGAAGAACCAGAATGAACTAATAATGGAGAAACCGAAACCATAGAACTAAATAATGTATTCACATTAAGGTACCTATATGAGCTTTTGGACATTATCTTAACATGTTAATTAATATTCTTTACAAAATTTATTCTGAAAATAAATGCATAGCAATTTGACATATAAATGAGAATTGAGATATTAGTATTACTTTAAACCTCCACTCTTACTTTCTTAAATACAAAATGACTCACCCATGTGTATCTTAACAGTTTCTCTTTATCCATTTTCTTTTATTGTTTATATTAAAATAGTTGGAAAACAATTTAAAATGTTTAATTAAAAATAAGAATCAGTAATAAGTTGATTTAAAAGAAGCTTTATGGTTGCTGAGCAATTTTTGCTATCCTGCATTCTTTTACTACATGCTAGTCCTCAAAAACAAGTCAACCTAAGTATATTTTGATTTTTTTAAAATTATATATTTTAATATTGGAAGATGTTTTCATATATAGAAGGAAGAGAGCACATACTCTTGGGTATAGATTTCAGAGCAAGTTCACTTGGGGCGCCCGGCCCCTTATATATTATAAACCATATAATAAGAATAGTTTTTCTACACACTTGTGTAGAATATGGATACATTTTGAAGCATTTTCAAACTAGCGAAAGTAGGTTGGATTATGAAAGCTGGTTTGAATGAATTATTGGCCTATCATATACCTATGTTGCGCAAACATATATAGCATACAACAGACTACTGTATAAAAATTAAACTCAACAAATTTTAAATCTGTTAAAAACTATAACTAAAACTAAAATATTAGATTTTAATATTTTCTGATTTTCACGAAACATTAAAACAAAACAGCAAAGAACTCTTCCATTGTATTCTTGACTGTAATTGTGGTATACATGGGAGCTATGTTTACATTAAAATGTGGGGGGTTTTGCAGGTCAACAAGGGCAGCCACAAGATTATTCAAAGGCTTGGGAGGAATATTACAAGAAGCAAGGTAATGTTCGTTAGAAATGAGATTATTTTGAGCTTCCTTCTGCCCCTTTTATGGCACCAGCGTTGTGTAATCTACATTTGTTCTAGGTCAAGCTGTTCCAGCTCCAACTGGAGCCCCACCAACAGGTCAGCCAGATTACAGTGCAGCATGGGCTGAGTACTACCGACAGCAGGCAGCTTATTATGCCCAGACAAGTCCACAAGGAATGCCACAACATCCTCCAGCACCACAGGTAAAACAGTCTTTAATTATTTAGCTAATATTTTAGTGAGATACTTCTTTCAATTTTTGTGGGGTGGAATTTTGTTTGTTTTTGCATGCCTCCCACATAGATACCTTTCTGAAGTATGCATTTTTCCTGATAAAACGTAACTGCAAATGAATTAATGCTTTTAACTGGAGATCTGTGTTTGTCTTTGCATACATTCAGTGTTTGTGATCTAAAAATTTCTCCTCAGGGTTTTTGAAAGCCATGCAGGAAGCCACCACCATTGCATTAACCAAATTTTCTTTCTTAAAGGCTTCACTCCTGAGTTAGCGCAATTTTTTTAAAAAATATTTTCTTTAACATTTTGTGTATTTCTTATGTATTTCTTCGCACAGGGCCAATAATAAGAAGTGGACAATACAGTATTTGCTTCATTATGTGGGGGAAAAAAACCTTTGTTAAATGTATGGATGCAGACGCCTTGATGAAGATCATAATTTTGTTTGGTTTAAAAATAGTGGTTTTTTTTTTTTTGAAATGTACAAAATATCTATCACAACTGATAGGAGGTAATATTTCTGTGTAGAAATGGAAATTGGTTTGTTTTTAGTACATTAGTGTAGATGTACACATTCCAGCAAATGTATTTGCAACTATTATGTGGTCAATGCTTTGTGATATAAATGTACTTTTTCAATGTATACTTGATCACTTTTAAATGCTTGTTTTGTGCTTTGCAATAAATAATATGAAACCTCCTGTGTTGGTAAGTTGGATATGTGGGTACTCAAGAGAATTCATTGATATTTTTTTTTAGTAATTCTGTACATGTACACAAGTAAGATTTTTCCCCTCTCTTTTAAGTTCAGGCTTGATGTTGGTATTTACCCAGAATAGGTTTAGAGGGATCTCTTTTGTGATTGTTACTATTTAGCATTCTGATATCTTCTTTCTACTTGTGTAAAAATTGCATGTATGTGAAGGTATTTCTTGACATACTTCTGCATTAACAGTTGAAATTTCTTTTTTATTCATGACCACTGTCCCAGACCCGTATAGCTGCTATAGTTAACATTTGTTTTATGTATGATTTAATTCTTTAGTATATTTTCCAGACACATTATTAAAGTCAGTTATCTAGAAAAACAAAATCTGCTAAGCGGTTGGTTTCCAGCACTTTGCTATAGATTTTAGTGTAGTAAGGATGATTATGCTTTTTAGTTATAAAACTGCATTTGTTGTAGAAACATACTGTTTGAGTCTTGGAATGCTTAATGAAAAAAAGGTTTTTTCAGATAAGGTCTGTTTAAATGTTGAAAGACTAGCTTTTAAGTTATGTTTGAAAAGTCTCTGTCATACGTTTTACTTTTAATAATTATAATTGAAAATTGGTGTTCTGTTAAAAATCCACTGTTTGCTTTTTTGCATATATTAGATTACATGCAATACAGTTTGTCTTGCCATTGTCTGTTGAAGTGCAGGTTTGATCCAGCCAGTATAGAACTAGCTCTGTAGGGGTGAGGAGGACTGTGCTGTGTTATCATCCTTGATTGTTCCTTCAAGGAGCATTGCACTGTAAGTACATCAGAGTGACAAAATGATGAACTGCAACAGTATCTTTTTGTCAGTGTTCCACATAATGCAAATGCCATACCTGTGTGAATATTATGTTGGAATAAAATACAGTGCTGATATTTTAGAAAATTGCAATTGGTTGTTTAATCAGACAAAAATGTGTGTGTATGGGTAAGTATTTTTGAGATATTTAGCTTTAGCTAAAGAATTCATCAATGAACTAACATTGTTCATTAGGGTTTTAGAAATGAGATATATTCAGATATCAACTTACAAATTGTTAACATTTAAAAATGCTTGTCAGGAGGAAGTTGTTTTTGTCTTCAGTTGTCTGCATATATTTAGTGATGCAGCTATATACTATTTTTCTAAATCTTTATTAGTCTTATCTTTAGAAAATCATTTTGTTGTTTTGGAGTGTTCATTTAGAGTGGCTGCAAGAGAAGAACTGAATGTGGTTTAAAATGAAGTAGTATTATTGCAAAAATAATTAGAAATGCATTTGTTCTACTGTAGAATCAGGAAGGATTTTTTTTTATCCCAGTTTAGTTTAGGATTTACATTTTGAAAAGACTACTAGAAGTTAATAAATATATAGAGAAGTAGGCTATGAAGTCTCTTAAATATTTTGCATGTTAAGTCTGTAGCTTATTGGAAAATGGTGTAGTTATTAATTAAACAGAACAAACATTCACCTGATTCTTTATCATTCACCAAATGGAGGCTGTTGATTTTGATTCATTTAAAGTATAAAATCTTTATTAATTGCAAACAGTGCAATTATTTATACTTCACAGTGCCTTCCCAGATCTTCCACCTTAGGTTCTGCTGCAAAAAGCACAGGTAAGCACAACCTAAGGAAGTGTATAAATACATATTTCAGTATATCAATGTTGTCCCTGTGAGATTTTTTTTGTGCTTGTGTATTCAAAAGCAATCTGCCAATATCTTTTCCCAAATGTATTCTGCTATTCATGGTTTCATTCCAATGAGAATTCTGAAACAATTATTTACATTTCTGGGTAAATGTGTATCTTTATTTTTTTAAAGATAAGTGGATTGCTGCAATAATTTTTGAGTAAGTCACTTTTACTATTTTCCCTCAATAGTTGTTACAAATGAATATAAAATATTTTTTCAAGATACAGGAAATATTGGTCAGAACTTCAACAGCCTTCACAAATGCTTCTATAATGTGGATGTTATACCCAAATACTACGTATTCAAATATACTGTATGTTTCTCTCAATCTTAAGATGATACACCATAAACCATAAACTAATATAGCTTGATTATTTTATGCAGAAGGAAAACAAGTGAGATTTTACTTTTGCAAAATAGTTCTAAAAATATTGTGCCAGTGATATGTTAACAAGTTTGGCAGATCTTTTCTTTTTATAGGAATTTCCTTCCTACTTTGCTATTTCAGCTGAATTGCTGTATATTTTTGCTAGTTTTAAAATGTTTTGTATATGACTTACCTAGGTAGCTTAATTTTCAGTTTAAATAGACAATTTTAAGGCAGTACCATCAGTTTTTGTTTGTCACTTAATAAAATGTTTTGATTTTATGAGAAAGTCCTGCTTTTCTGTGCATGAAAGGAAAATATTCAAAAACCCTGCCTTCATTTTCACACACAGTGCTGAAGATTCTGCAAGCACCAAATCATAGCTCATAAAATCAGGTCCTGAGATAGTTACTTCCAATAAAGAGGATTCCTTTGAGTGTATGGCCCTGGTGAGCCGATGAGCATGGACCATAGAAGGGCTCCATGTAGAAGGTAAAATTGGCAAAAACAATACCGATTTTAAATGTATCCCATACTTAATGGTGTAGGGTATAATTTGCCTGTTTTTATCGCTTCTCATTCTTTAAAGTGCTATTTGCTTGACCATAAATGTTCCATAACTTGTTGTGTGATTATAAAAATTATTTATCAGTTTACACTTTGCTAAATAGTCAAGCACGGAGATATGTCTTGCGTTTACAACTAAATCAGTAGTTGTACTTGAATTCCCTCAAGCCACTTTATTTTATTTTGGGGGGGGGGATATACTTTGATATGTCAGATAAATTTTATATGAAAGCTAGCTACATGCTGAAGAGCTTCATCTTGGTTGAATTTTGTTTCAGCATTATAAAAGAAAACTTGTTTTTTCCTATTCATTTTTAACAAACAGCATAAATTGAAATTTAAGTCAAAGTCAGGAGATGTAACAGGAAAAAAAGTTGTTGATGTAGGAGGTGAAGATCTGTGTTAATATTTTTTGTTTCGGTGGACCTATAGGCATCTCTTGTACTATAGCTTTTATTTTTGGTTTGTCTGATTTCTTTCAGAAAGATAAGGTTGGATTGAAGTGTTCTACTCTCAATATGAACCTTTGAGCTGAATGCATAGATAGTTTTTTCCTTGTGCAGTTTGTGTGTTATAGCAGGAAAAAAAAATTCTAAATTCTAATTGAATCCCAGGATTAAATGAAAGTAACGAATGTTTTAAAACAGAGGAATATCTTAATTTCAGCTAATGTCTTTAGATTTATCTGTTGGTATGTGTTCTGTATAGGATATTTGCTAGTTAAAAAGCAATCTTTAACTAGAGTTTTGTAAATTACACCTCAGTGATCTTGATAGGTAGGCTGTATCATTCACTAATCCTTTCTTCTAAAAATATTGTCAATTGGGATACATTTCATAAGTTGGAGGGTAGAATTTTACATTTTTCTTTGTGTATTAGGATTTTTATAAAGTAAAACATTGGGTCCTACAGAATATGTACAATAGATCCATTTTTCTATTTGTAGTACCCTATCAAACTCTTACATTTATGCAACTTTATCTTAATATGCATGAAAAGCATTTTCGTCCTGAGAATAGTGTTCTCTGCAGAAACTACCCGTGTTAAAAAAGAAGACTGTCTTTTAAAGGCTACTGTGATGGGAAGTATCTTAGGCAGATGCAGCTTGGACGTGAGGTAAATCCAATGCTTTCCAGTATGTTGTGTTGAGCTTGCCTATTGACAATGTATGTACTCATGCAAATACATGAATTGTACTGTTTTGTATGAATTCTCAATAAATGTAAACTAATGGATGAAAATTTGTCCTTCGCATTATTTAATTTTTGAATTGATTATTTTAAAAAATATTTGTACATCCAAAAACCTATAAAAGATGAGTGATAAAGAAGAAAACATTCAACTTTAGGAACAGAACATATTTATTATCCTTCCATTAAATACAGAATAAGTAATTTGGTACATACTTAAGAAAAAAATCACCTGCATAAAAATTATTCTGACTTGCTCTGACAACTAAAATATAAGCCCAAACCAACTGGAAGATTTGCAAATGCATGTGAAGTTCCAGTGCATATTTTAATATGTGATGGAATTTAGTTAACTATTTTTCATTTAGCACCCCCCCCCCCAAAAAAAATATTATTCATATGTTCCAGATATATAACTATATTAATAATATATGTTATTTAATTTGGAAATAGTAGTGAGATGATTCATTAAGTTCTATATAAATGAGATGCAAATTGAAAAGCTATCCAGTATTGCGCTAACAGATTGAATATGATGCAGATTTGCCTAGCATCTTGTCTGGAATACTGAGCTGAAATCTACCATCTTAATACCATATAAAAAGCAAATGCTTGATTTTAAAGAACTTAATTTATAGCTGAATGCATAATTTAATAGTACAAATTTGATTTCAGGCCGTTAATAGTCTTGGTTTTACTTTGTTCATACATTTTGAAATAAAAATGTTAAGCAAAGTGTAACTTAAACAGTACATTACCTTTTAGCTAATAGTGTAACAAAGGACATATTTTTTATCCCCAGAGTTGCCCTGATCGAAACATTTGTATAGATAAATTGGTCTTGGCTAAAAGATTAAACATTACAAACTTGCCATGCTGTTTTGACGTAAAATTAAAGTTGCAAACAATATAATTGAGATTTTCTGGTCAATTCTTCTTCCTATTTAGTGCATTCAAGAGTGCTTTGGTTGATCACATATTTTATGTTGTCATAATGAAAAGTTTTAGAACAATAGCAAACTGTTTCATGCATTTTGATTTGCCTTGTGGAACATCATCAATGGACCAGTACAATGGCATAAATAAGCAGCCACCATTTGTAGATTGCACTGCTATATGTTAAATGAACCAAACTTTTATTGCCTGAATTTCAGTCTGAAAAGTATTCTACTTGAGGAATGATAGACAACTTCTTGGCCCCACCACAGGAGAAAAAGATAGATGTAGTGAATGAAGGGAAGGAAGGCTCCAGAAATGGTAGGATATTTAATAGTCATCAGCTAAGGGAGAGAAGAGAAGAAAGAAGAGTTAAGAGAATCAACAGAGAACAAGAACTGAAGACTTGATAACTTGTGAAATGCTATCTCTTACTTTCAATAGTGAGAATACAGGTGCTAGCAGCTGTTCCTCTACTGTTTACCGCTTTACACATATATTCTCCTTCATCTTCCGGGAAGGTCTCTGGTAAGTAAAGGCAGTATGTTTCTCCTCTTTCAATGTATTGGTAATCCTCACAGTCTTGCAACATTTCCCCTTCAAACCACCATGTAACTTCTGGCTTGGGTTCACCAGTTATTTTAACAGTAAACCGTACTGGTTCACTGTCCACAACAGATACATTTTTAAGAGGCTTTTTGAACCATGGAGCACCAGAACGGGCTTGCTGTTCTTCATCTTCATACACTGAGCCATTAACAATACTCCCTTCCTCATCTTCATCGTCCTCTCTTTTCTGCATTTAAACAGACATTGTGAATATTTTAACACAAGTTGTGAAGAAACAGAAACTAATATTGATAATTGGATTTTAAAAGGCTTGGGTTATATCTACCTAACACTGACACAAACAGGCAGTTATCTTCCAGGCTAGTGAAAATAAAATATGCCTGAGCATCTTTTTAAGAATAAGAATTAAATCAGTGGATTATAGCATAGCAGAACAGCAGTTTCATTAGGTTGCTTTTTTCACATGTGAATGTAATTTATTCAAGGCAAGTGAGGTTTGATCAGTGAATGCTCTAATGTGGCCACTACAGAAAGATGTTGAAAGTAGAATAAATATGCAATAAAATATTTGTCCATATGTACACAGCCATTGCAAATAAGGATTCCTATTAGCTTACAGTAAAAAAAACTTGTATATTATGGAGATCCAGTAGATGCTTATACCTTTTGTAATGCTGCATCTATTTCTTTCTGTTCAAATTGCATACGTAGCAGCTTTTGTTCTTCAATTCTCCTCTGTTCTTCCTCTTCTCTTGCTTTTGCCATTTGTTCAAATCGAGCTTTCATATCAACTTTGTGTGTGAATGGAGCTTCACATTTTGCAGCAGGCTTCACATCAACTTCTTCGTCCTGCAAAACAAAGTAAACTTGTTTGGAAGAAACTACCTTCAATCTTCAAAACCCAACAACAATCAGGAATTTTGTATCAAAAGAATATACATATTATTGAATCTGTCAAAACTCTGAACAAAAAAGCATTCATTAGTTTCAGCAAATAAAGCTTTTGGAAGAGTCAATGGTTTAGATAAACTCAGTCCCTCATTAAACAAGTACAGAGCAGAAAGGTGGAAACTAAATGCATTTGGGTGTACATAGTATGCAAAATCTCATACAAAATAAATGTCCCTATAGACATTAACACTGGTTCATTCTATAGCTGAAAAGGTTATTATTGAAGAATTCAAGGAACAGAAAAAGGTTTTCAGGAATTTGGATTGAACAGTCGACCATCTTGAAAAAATGAACTGCAGATTTGTAAACAGTACAATCTCTTAAGCCTACACAATTCATATTTTGGAAATAACTAATTTTCAGAGTTCAAATACACATTAGTCATCTTAAACATAAAGGTTCTAATTTCATAAAGTTCACTATGACTGGCTCAATCATTTTTTCTCGTATCAATATATTTCAACACAATTTCATCTTGAAAATTTCTACAATAAATTTACAGTGGTATCTTGCTACTCAATTGTTTTGAAACTTATCAAATTTGGTACTCAATATATTTTGATGCAAAAATTTTGTCCCAGTATTCATCATTTGGTATTTAATGCACAAGCTAGAACAGCTAGCAGGTGTCAGCTGCCTTGTGATTCATTACATTACATTATTACATTATTTTTATGGGAAAAAATGGTTTGGTACTCATTGTTATTAGTATTCATCGTGCCTCCCAGAACCAAATAATGGTGAGTATCAAGATTATTGTATTCATTAAACTGTATTTATTAAATATGCAATCCTTCCTATCTACTATATGGTACCTGGGTTTGTTTTTTTTACCCATAGGCATTTATGTTACTATTTGTAGTTTTGAATTTGTATTTTCTATATTGTAGGTAACTTATCAGTTACCGTATAGAGCAGTGGTCGCCAACCAGTGGGCCGGGAACCACTGGTGGTCTGCAGAGAAATGTCACCCCCAGAGCACCCTGTAAAGCAATTAATCCAGGCTGCGCAGGAACACAAGGCTTGTGTTGCTTGCATTGCAAACAACATGAGGTCGTGGGAGGGGGGAAAGGGCGGTGGGGGGGAAATTGCCCCACGCGTCTCACCTAGCCACCAGGCTGCTTCTTTCCGCTCCTGCTTTTGGCTACACGCAAGGATAGCAGCAAAAGTCTTTCCCCCAAACTCCACCAAAAGTGAGTCTTTGGGATCCTGCAAGGCATCCTGCTCCAAGAAGCTGTGCCAGCACGACAAGTCTCACAAAGACTCATTTCTGGCGGAGTTTAGGGGAGAGAAAGAAAGGCTTCTGCTGCTTTCCTTGCATGAAGCCAAAAGTCTCTCTCCCCCTGAGAATGGAGCTGGAGACAGTGTCCTGCGATCCCCCCCAAATAATGATCAATAGGAAAATGGGGTGGGGAATTTTCCTGCAGACTTTTTTTTTGGGATTTTCCCAGAGTCTGGTCTGCGGGATTTAAAATTAGGAGTATTTAATAAATAAAATAGGATTAAGTTGAGAGCCAGTTTGATCTAGTGATTAAGACTCCAATCTAAAAAAAAGAAAAGGCTGTAGTCCTGTCTAAGGAATAAAAACCAGCTGTGTGATTTTGGGTCACATTTCCTCAGCCCAACTCACTTCACAGGTTTGTGGGAAAATTTGAGAGGGAGAAGCATTGGGTATATTCATTGACTTATTTATTAAAAACAATAAAGGAGGGATAATAAATAAACCAGATGTATAAGATTATCAGAGATTGCATGCAGATCCAGAAACCTGTTTTTTTGAAAACATGTTGCTATAATTTTCCTTTGAATGCTCATATTTTTTATAGTCACACCTGTTTTCTCCTAAGCTGACAATGATAATGATCAAACATTAAAAGGTCTTAAAATTATATTGGGAAGCCTCCAGTATCCAGATAGTCACAACTGCTTAAATGATGGCACAAATTATTTCTCTATATACTAAAAAAAAAGCATACCTCTTGAAATTTCTCTGCTTCTCTTTCTTTTATTTCTTTGTCTATAGCTCTCCTCCTTGCTCTCTCTTCTTCAATTTTTTTTTGTGTTTCTTCCTCAGATAATTGTCCAATTTTTTCAAATTTTTTCTTTAGGTTCTTTGGTTGAATTGAACCACTTCTTTTTAACTTTATCAGTTCCTCATATTCCCTGCTTAGCTCAAAGGTTTCACATTCCTCCTCCTCCTATTAGAATAAAATGTTCAAAATTATTAATTGAACAAAGAATACCTGAACAAAATCCAATTAAAAATAGCAGACATAGAGATAAACCACACTTATGGACCATTCAAAAGAAACAATAAAAAAGCTGAGGAAGAAATAACAGCAGAAAACATCTCCAGAGGCACTACGGGGAGCAAACCCCAGACTCAATAGCACTGATAATGTTATCTAATCGAGTAATGAAATATCTGCAAGCAAAAAATTCAAGCTCGGATAACATTCCTTAATTTTTACCGACTTTTAATTAAGTATTCCTTAATTAAAATTTAACCACAGAAGTTACCTATTTTATAAATTAATAATGTGTTAGCCAAGTCTGCTATTGAGGTAAATATCTTGCAACCTAAAACAGACCTGTCCCATTTCTTGTCTGAGTAGTTCATATTCTTGCTTCTCTTGTTCCAGTTTTTGTCTGCGTTCTTCTTCTGTGCGTCTTTTTTCTTCTTCCATTTTTTGTCTCAGTAATTCTTCAAAATTAATTTCCAGTTTTCCAGGTGTCAGAGATTCTTGAGATGCAGTTTTTGACATTGGTGAAAGTTCATCATCTGGCCCCTATTAAAAATAATTTGTTCATTAACAATGGTTCAGTATAAACATTAAAATTACAGATTACATAATTATATGGACTAAAATATTTACCTTTATTAATGTTTTGGTCAGATTTTGAGTGTTTGGATAATCATAACCTGAAATAAGCCACCAGGAGTCATTGGATACAAGATGGGCGGTAAATAAACTTTATAAATATCAGTGTAAAGACATTTACATGATCTACTTCATTCAAACTATAAACATAAACATTATTTCCCCAAGTCTGAACTGGGATTTAAAAATTGGCACCAATTTTTGAAGTTATAATTTGCTTTTCCGGTTTTCTAAATTAACTTTCTATTTATTTTATTATGTTATGTTTTTTTAAAAAACTATATGACCTTGAGAATCTTTCTGACTCAAATGATGACCTAGAAATACCTTAATAAGTAAATCTATAGTATGAGAGCATTTCAATTAAATTGATTTTTTGTGTTTGGTTTTATTTTAGTCTGGCCAGTCTTGATGCTTCAGCAGATGGAAATAAACATCAATTGGTACTAGTTATTATGACTATGGGTTTCCCTAAAACACGGCTGTCAAACTCCCGGCCCATGGCCCAGGTGCATCACATGCTGGCCATGTCCACAATGGTTTATACGTCAAGTCACACCACCTTGACGACGTGAGTTTGACACCCCTATCCTAAAAGATTTGAGAATACTGAAAACCACAAAAAAACTATGTGTGGAGAGGGATGTATGTGAAAGAGACACCAGTAAAAATTATTTAACCCTCTCCCCATGGAAAACTCCACAGGATCCTTGATTCACAGAGAAGTCTAGCTCTTGACGGCTTAAGTTTGGAGTTTGTTTGGAAGGGGTTGTTTTGTTTTTTTCAGTGTTACAAGTTGATGTTAAATCATTTCTGTAATGACACAAATGGTTGATAAAAATCTAGCAAAAATGAACAACTGAAGCAAGCTGAAATAGCTTAGCAGATACCTACCATGCTTTTTCTCGCCTCAGCAAATGCTTTTTTCTCCTCTTCTATACGCCTCCGGGCCTCCTCTTCTGTTCTTCTTTTTTCCTCCTCTTGCCTTTGTTTTTCTATTTCCTCAAATGTTAGTCTCAGTTTTCCAGGACGGAACTCCTTGACAGAATTTTCAGCTTCTTCATTTTCTTCATTTCTCTTTAGGGAAAGAATATATTTTAAAGAAGCTTTTGAAAGAATGTTCAAATATGCCATTAATTTACAAAATGCCTAATTACTGTGATGTGGTAAGTGTAGAATATAATAGAATAAAAACTTTATTGTCACTTTAAATGTGCCTAATCAGCATACATTAAAATGAAATTTTGTTGCATTCAGCTCTTAAAAGATAACCCATATACACACGTATATGATGCAGAAAAATATCACAGTCTAGTTTGAATGTATAACAAGGAACAAAGCTGTTACAAAATCTAGTAGTCCTGCTATAGATACATTGAAACCTCCTCCCAGTGGGGACCAACAGAAACAGACCGTAAAGTGAATGTGTGGGATTTCTACAATGCTTTGAGCTCTAAGTATGTACTGCTTATAAGCAGTATCCTGAATAATGGGAAGTGAGCTTCCTATAATCTTCTCAGCTGTCCTTACCACTCTCTGTATGGACTTTCTATCTGAGGCACTGCTGCCACCAAATCAAACGATGTAGTTTCTTAAAATGCTCTCAATAGTGCCTTTGTAAAAAGTGACCAGGACAGAAGGAGAAAGATTTGTTCTCGTCATCTGACGCAGAAAATGCAAACACTTCACTAAAGATAATGTATGAAGAGACCAAGTTAGACTGTTTGTTATCTGCACCCCAGATACTTAATGCTATTGACCACCTCCACAGCTGCAGCCTTAATACAAAGTGGAGTACGACTATACCAGCTCTTTCTGAAATCAACAATGAGCTCCTTTGTTTTTATTAACATTCAAAACCAGGTTGTTTTTATTGCGCCAATCCACCAAAGTTTTCATCTTCTCCTTATAAGAGACATAATTGTCATCCCAGATAAGACCCACAACTGCCGTGTCATCTACATAGTTCACAATATGATTCGTAGCAGACGTGGCACAGCAGACATGGGTCATCAAGGTGAACAATAACGGACTCAGGATAGAACCCTGTGGGGGAATCCATATTTAAGGAGATGGAATTGGAAACTTTCCTTCCAACTTGCACAAACTCGGGCCTATCAATAAGGAAATCAAGCTTTTTTTCAACAATTAACTCTAAAAATAATGGTGGCTAAATTCAGTTCAATTCCAGTTTATTAAGTCTGCTATCAATAGAGATCTTTAATAATGTGTGTTACTGAAAGAATCATAATGACAAATACAGTGTTAAAGAAAAAAGTATAATATTTACTTTGCCCCAAAGTTAAAGAATAGCATTCCACTAACCTGTATTAAGCAAACTACAGATTACTAATATTTTGATAGTTACACCTATAAATCTCACTATTAAAAAGAAGTTGTATTTTGATTTTTCCACCAAGAAAACAATGTGTTTTGCTTATGGAAATTTTGATCCAGCCAAAGGAATTCCACCCAAAGATACAGATCCCAGAATACTTGTGCTCAGGAGAATAGAAGATGCATATGGAGAGTGGCAGAAATCAGCATATTTTCAAGTAGCAGGATTGTCCTTTGTAAAAATTCTATGTAAGAGATACTCTAGCCACCAGGAACAAAAAAACAACAACCCATGTTCCCTTCAATAAGATTTTGCCCCCCCCCCCATATGCTGTGGAGGAGTGAAATAGGAGGAGAAGATGTTTGAAAAATGGGAAACAAGGAACTTCAAGACCCTATAAATCTTTGATCTTTTCTTAAATGGGATAAATCCTCCATTACATGCTAATAAAAATTATCCTGCAATATCCCATGTTACAAAAATCTCCTGGCTTTGTATGTTTGAACAAAATACAAAATACAAGCTGAATAGTCAAGATCTTGTTGAAGATCCAAACTTTGTCAAGGATCTTGGAGTACTCATGTCTAATGATCTAAGTGCTGGAGCCCACTGTAACTACATAGCCAAAAAGGCATTAAGAGTTGTTAACCTAATCCTACGTAGCTTTTTCTCTGGTAATATCACACTACTAACTAGAGCATACAAAACATTTGCTAGACCAATACTCGAATACAGCTCATCGGTCTGGAACCCACATTACGTATCTGATATTAGCACAGTTGAGAAAGTCCAGAAATATTTCACAAGAGTTCTCCACTCCTCCACTCATTGTAGAATACCTTATGCCACCAGACTTGAAATTCTAGACCTAGAAAACCTTGAATTACGCCGTCTTCGGTCTGATCTAAGTATGGTATATAAAATCATACATTGCAATGTCCTACTTGTCAATGAATACTTCAGCTTCAACCATAACAACACAAGAGCACACAATAGATACAAACTCAAGGTTAACCGCACCAAACTTGATTGCAGGAAATACGACTTCAGCAACAGAGTGGTCAATGTCTGGAAAACTCTACCTGACTCTGTGGTTTCTTCCCCAAACCCTAAAAACTTTAACCTTAGACTGTCTACTATTAACCTCACCCCTTTCCTAAGAGGTCCGTAAGGGGCGTGCATAAGCGCACCAACGTGCCTACCGTCCCTGTCCTATTGTTTCTTTTATTTTTCTGATATGTACCCATTTCATGTATTCATAACTATGTATATACTTATACCTATTATCTTGTAAGCAATTGACAAATCAAAATAAATATAAATAAATAAATAAATAAATAAAACATGCTTGCCATTTGTTGCCTTGCTTCCTCATAAGCATGTTTTTCCTCTTCCAAACGGAGCCTTGCCTCCTCTTCTGCTTGCCTTTTCTCTTTCTCTTGTCTTTGTCTTTCCAATTCTTCAAATGTTAATTTAACTTTACCAGGAGAGAGAGCCTCATCAAAGCTTTCCTCTTCATCCTATGCAGAAGGTTCATTTCTCAGATTTGCACCCTTTTGAGACATGCAGACTAAACCAATTTTCTCCATAGTTAATCTCTTACTTCCCTGGAAGAAACTTTCCCTTCATTCACAGAGGAGGGCTATTTCTAAATAAATATGCTTTTGAGATCATGCAACAGTTTTACATGCCAATTAGCTTACCGCATCTGGTGAAAAATATTTGACTTCCTTTAGAGCTTCCTTTTCCTGCTCATATCTCAGTCGCTTTTCTTCTTCAATCTTCCTTCTTTCTTGTTCTTCTCTTTCTCTCTCTCGGTCCTCAAAACTTATTTTCATCCTTCCAGGCAATTTGCTAGCTTTTACAGGAACTACAGTCACTAGCAGTGACTCATCACCTTCCTATTGTTAAAAACAAAGATTGCCATGAACATTTGAATAGGGTCCTTGCTAATGCCTGTGAATAATTTGCTTTCTGTACAATGTTCAATTTTTAAAGAGTGAATGGACAAAGTTGGTGACTGCGTAGAAATTCCGGTAACTGATAGATAACCTTTGGATAGCCAGACATCAAAGGAAACTGCTCTTCCCATGTAGAAATTTGCACTATTCATGATTGGACTCAGAAAATCCAGTCTGTTGGATTGGATATCAGAAAGGATATCAATCCAATAGAAATTTCCCTTCCTCCCTAAAGCTCTTTGTGTCCCTTAAAAACTGCTTCAAAAGCAAAACCACCTATGTGGAAGGGAATATCAACAAAATTCATCTGTTTTCGGGAAAACACATGATCTATATGACAGTTTGGTCGTGATAGAAACTTTTATGAAGGGCTGAAAGGCAGAGTAGTTGATTAAAAGATACCCAATAAATTAACTTCAGATTAATCTACTAGCAATACTACATCACAACTACTGTAGTATCTACTGAATATTTAAAATACCATATACTGTATTATTCTCTGTGGGGTTCTCTGAGGTCTCCGTATCAGTTTATGCCTTGCTTATTTGGAAAATAGGAATCATAATTACTTCAGGCCTTAAAGATTATGTTGTATACAAGAAAACTCTTATTTAAAATGAAATACTAGTTCCTATGCTCTTTTTTCAACATTTAGCTCTTTAAAAAGAATCTGAAAAAAATTGAATATGTAATTTAGCATTGAGATTACTTGATTGAGCCATCTTACAATAGATTTAACTGTACTGTTACAAACATTAAAAGCAGAGCTAAATTTAAAGTATGAAATAAGCACTTCAATTTAAAAAATAGCCAGTGCCCATCAACATGCTTAAGATTATATATATGCTTTTAAACAAAATAATGGTTAGAAATGCCGTATTAATTCAATATTATTTAGTAAGGTTACTTCTTGATTTATAGGGAATGCATATAGAATTATACCAGAATATGTATAAATATGTATACCAGAATATATATATTGCCAGAGCTCTGCTGTACCAAAAATTCCTATTACAATATTATTGCTCAGGAGAAAAGATCATCCAACAACCCTATTTAATGTGTTATGCAAAATATTGCTATCATTTCAGTCTTCCTTTTTGCCATTTCTCTTCTTGCTAAGATCTCTGTTCCCTGTAAACAAAACCAAAGCCATAATATGTTGTATCATAAATACATACTGATGCCTAATAAATAAAAGGCATAGAAAACTCTTGTGTTGGATATCCCATTCATCTATAATGTAGAGAACACTGACATATGGAAGTTCCATTTGCTGCTACAGAAACATGCTATCTTAAAACATAACTCTTTTAATCTAAATATTGTATAAATATTTCTGCTTTAAAGTATTACAGATCAAATTATTTACATTTTTGGATATTTAACAGTTCAACACAGCTATGTTTAAATACTGAAACCATAAATAATTTGATCCGTAATTATGTAAACTAAAGTACAATGTATATTTCAAATTATATCACACTATAACACTTGCAATCAGGTATTAAAAATTCAATAATAATTTGAAAGCTTCATTAGTTTTATAATCCATGTTATTTATACCATGTTCAAAATACCCTCAAAAAAATCCCCCATTCAAGTATTGACTAGAATAATCTAAATGTTAATTATTAAAATAATAGGCAATTGCTCGGATGAATTTACATTTTAAAAGATTGTTAAAGGCAAATTATAACGTAAGGATTTCAAGAATTATTGAAACTCAATTTGTAAATACTAAAAATTTCAGTTAAAAAAATGTACAGAAGTAGTTAATTTGTAACTTGTGTGGATTAGAGACTTTTGTCTCTTGAAAATCATGTGATTTTTTAAAAAATGTGTATGCTTTAAAGTTACATTGTATCATAATTATGCTACTCTCAGTAATCAAGCATGTATGCAACAGTGGATGTGACACTGAATCCATGCTGTTGAGAGATGACTAATAGCTGTATAATTTAAATTGGCAAATTGTCAGTAATACATGGTAGATGAGAATGATACTGTGCATGTATATGCCAGCTGAAGCTACAATCAAGATAATAGAAGAATAACTGTAACTAATAACAAGAATAACACTAATCCCCTATAATATGACTAATAGTAGTATCACATTAGCACATGCATTAAGTCTAATGCTGTTTTTTACTGATCACAGTTCATCCATTCATCCATTTTATATTTAAATATAAATATTCTGTTTGTAAGGTAGAGTGGTTCATGGCTGTATGGCTGTATCATACTAAGCCATCATTTGCTCTAGGTTATTAAAGTAGCTAGAATTGGTTGGGTTCACACATTATGCTGACGCATAAGCTTTGATTTACAGAATGGCTGTCATTGTACAACTTGCTATATCCAAACCCAGCAAACCACACTATAGTACTCAGTGTGAACCCAGTTAAATGGTGGATATATATAGTAAATGAGTGAGAGATCACTTAGTCATATTTGCTTAATTTTAGCTTACTGTATTGATTGAATCAGACATTTTGAACATGTATCCACTACAGCCTATTTAAATGTGTATGTAACATAGCTAAATGTGACTTTTCAGCAAGTCACAGTAAGCTTAGTATGAGATGTACATGAATAAATGTGTGTACTGCGCATAGTACACAATCTATATGACACTTAGTGTCAAAAAGCTGCTCACATTTAGCTAAACCACATTGCAAAATCTGATCAAAGTAGATATAAAGAAGATAACATAAGTCAGAAAACAAATTTGTTAAAACAATATACAAGTATTCACTAACTAATAAAAGAGAACCACAAGGGTCATTTTATAAAACTGAAACAAAATTAGGCCAAAAGTCATTGTGTTCATACTGTGTTTTCAGTTGTGATTTTGTGTGCCTTTCCCAAAAATTTACACAGAGTGCTTTTGAACAGATTCATTATGATGGTAATTACAGTGATTTAGAAATAGGTGAATTTTGTGTTGTAAAAAAGTCTGATTACCTCTGATGCCGATTCAGTTCCCGAATTGTTTAACTGTTCATCAATCTATTAAATAAGAATTTTACACAATATTGTTACTTTTGTTCTTTTCCCTTCATCTTTAAAAAAGCATATTCTTGAATCTGAATAAGCAATTTTCAAAATGTGATACTGAAAAGTGCTAATATAATGCACTTCTGCTTTCAATAAATATACATGATGTATGTTTGTTTATGTATCAGTGTGTACACAACTTACATTTTCAGGGAAAACTCAACAAGAAGATAATATTTTCATTCATCCTACTTCCATAAAACAAAAAGAACAGCTTGTAAACTATCAAGCTAAACAGAGTCTACCAGCTTTGGACTGTGGGCCCATTTTTAAAATCATAGTCAGTAGCAAAAAGAAAAAGATTGGCAAGCCCCTGGTGCAGAGATTCCCAAACTTTCTTGATTCATGGCACTTCTAGTGATTCTTGGTATACCAGGGTACCTTGTGAGTTTGCTGTAGTGCCCCCCCTCCCCCCATGCTGTAGTGCAGAGTTTGGAAATGGTGGCCAGGATGAATTTTCATAATCGTTGCTGAACTCTGAAAACCACATACTGCAGAAACTTAACAATAAATTTAACTGGGTTATTTTTATTGCAAAGGATAGCATCCCTTTTTTCCTGCTCCTGTGACCTGAAAATGCCTTGTAGACTAAGAAAGCATGGTTAGGGGTGTATTTGGTTCATACAAATTACAATATATATCCCAATTAATGTGTTTTCTCAGTACAATTTTTTTCCTTTGGATATTAATACCTAAAACCCTTCTTTTCATTTTGTTGAATTCCACCAGCAAATAATTTCAATGATTATTTAGTGTCAGCTCAAATACAGATATGGATATTGCATATTATCTAAAGTGAACCATGTGTAAAACAAATTGGTCTTGTTCTCTCGTATTCTTCATCCGTTCTTCACCCTAACTTCTCGGTATCTTTGTGTTAAGTCTGAATCTAATGAACATAGCATTCTTTTTCTAAAGAAACTAGCATGTGATTTCAACGGCAACAATTATGGGCTATGCATTAAAGATGAATCTTGATGACATTCTTGGCTATATAACCAACATTTAGAACCCATTAAGCATTATACTTTAGGGCAGGGGTCTCCAACCTTGGCTCCTGGAAGCCTGGTGGACTTCAACTCCCAGAATTCCACAGCCAGCTTGGCTGTGGAACTCTGGGAGTTGAAGTCCGCCAGGCTTCCAGGAGCCAAGGTTGGAGACCCCTGCTTTAGGGGGACATGAAGGCTGGCTAAGAGAATGGTCATTCTACAGTGTTTTGTCTGATTTTAACTGATTTGTGACAGTGGACTGTTGATACGTGTACTTGTCAAATTTGAACTACTTCTCTGACTTTGGCAAAGGAGGAAAAAAACTTTTAAGCTACATGATCAATTTTTTTGGAACTTTTATTTGTAATTTTTCTAGACCTTTTTAATTTTAATCTGAATTATTGAGTTACCTTTTAATACTCTTATATTTATTTACTCTTCTCTATTAATTAGTTTAGCATTAGTTGACATTTAATTTTGTCAACATGAAACAATGACATATGATCTCTCTATTACAAATGAACTATCCTAGGTTTTAATTAGCAATAACTATGTGCTATTCTCATAAAACTACTACTGAAGTATACAACTGTTGATTAGCATCACTATATGTACAGCATCTTTATATCTACAGTAGTAATATTAAAAACTATTACATTTTAATTTTGGTCTACTCTAAAGCAATGAACACAAAATATACTATAAAATAAGTACATTCCAAGGGCAGAAACTTTGTTACACTATCTTATCATGAAATGAAAATTCCAAATGATTGAAATTTAATGCATTGTCCTCCCCGTTTTATGTATATGTGAATCCTTAATGCTAATAACCAAGGTATGAAGGGTCACTTGCTAAGTTACATATACTTGGAGCATTTTTGTGACTTCTTAGTAGCATTTAATTATACAATTATATAGCTAAACAAATTGTTTGTTTGGAAGAAAAATGCAATGCACTTATTATAAAGGGTAATCTAAACATAACTTACTGAACCAATATGGCAAGAGTTTTCATCCTGATAAAGGATACTAAAATATCTAGTACTATTTAATGTCTAATCATCACATATGATTCCAGAAACAATAATCATTCTCAGTATAAACATTAGTTTACAACGTAATCATTTTGGTATATTTTATTCCATATTTTAAAAAAAAGAATTTTAGTACAAAACTTCAGTCTTGGGACAGTCTTTAAATTGAAAGTTGTTACTTTTTATAATTAAAATAGTAATAATTTGCACAGATACTCTGAACACAAGTTTCATTTATAGTATTATGCAGGGGTGGGATTCAACCAATGTTACTACCGGTTAGCTGTAACGTTTTGTGCTTTGTGTGCGTGTACAAAACACTTGAGCTGTGCTGTCCAGACAGCTGAAAAGCACTGCGTGCAAGTGTGCAGCATTGGGAAAGCAGCTTTTTCCTGCTTTTTCAACCTCAGCTGTGCTGCACAAAGCAGCTGAGGTTGAAAAAGCTGGAAATAAAGGTCAGGTAAGAGCCCAGGCAGGCGGGTGGGCCAAACAGCAGCAGACACAGAACCAGTTCAGTGTCTGCTGCTCTTTAGAGCTACCGGTTCTATAGAGCCAGGCAGAAACAGTAGCATCCCACCCCTGGTATTATGTTTTGCTTCTTAATATCTGTATCCCAATAAAAAGCATGGTTATTTTTTGTTCAAAAAAAATGAGAAACATCTTACCTCATTTTTCTCAATGTCTGCATTCTCATGTTTTTAATGATAATTTATTGAATAAGCCATTATCAGTATAATCAACATAATTCACTAATGCAAAATTCAAATTACATTATGCTTTAGAGTAATATGTAAACCCAGCCTATGTAGCTCACTGGTAATTTTCAATTAAAGGAAAACTTATTTTGCTTTCCCAACATTGAATTTTAGATATTTGGCTCATTAATATTGACATTTCCTGTCTCTAATAATATTAAGTGCTGTGTCTTATGTTAAGAGACATACAGTTAGAAACTATCATTTACCAGATTTATGTTTCTACTTATCTATCATAGTTGGCATTCTGTTGAGAAGATAATAGCATTAGGAGTCTGATCCCAGGATAAAGATCTTTAAAAAAACATTTACCAGTTTAACATTACCCACAACATATCATGCAAAAGCATAACTCTAATAACATAAATTCACAAATACTATAAAAAAATCTGATGCCACTGAAAAAGCCAAAAGAATCAACTCTCCCACCCTCATACTGAAAGCAAACTACTGAAACCACAGGTGATTAGTAATTCAAGATCAGCTTGATTAACTTTACTTTTTGCTTCAGAAAAAAAAATCTACTTCTGAGTGAAATTTGACCAACAGAGCTATTCTGCGAGAAGAATTTATGGAAGAGTCTGTGCTCTATGAAAATAAATATTGAACAGGTCGTGGATACAACACCAGGAGTTGCAGTTCAACTGGATAAAATTTAATTCCACTCCCTTCTTCCTGCAAGGATTTCCATCGTAGTTAAGTCCCTTCTGGAAATGAGCCATTTTATTGGCAAAAAAGAAAGCACATCTATTCTAACTAGAAAAACTGCAGAAATATCAGATCAATAAAAGTAATTTGCCAACAACTTAAAATATTGTTACTTTTTAATATTTGCTTCCTGGATTCTGAGACATGGGTAAGAAAAGAGACCACATATTATAACTAAGTGTTAAAAATATTTATTTACGCACACATACACATTAGTGCAACACTAATATTTTTTAAAAAAATTCATGAAGGCTTTGCCTTTGAAACTACAATTGAATACTACTGTCCTTATTCAAATTTGCATGGGTATTTTTTACGTATGAAACATATTTTACCAAGCTCATTAATCATACCTCATGAGCTTTTTTGGCCAGTTCCCTCTGAATTTTTCTTTTCTCTTTCGTATCTTGTTCAATTCTTCGCTGCCTCTCCTCTTCCATCCTTTTCTTTTCTTCTTCTTGCCTCTGCTTTTCCATTTCTGCAAACTTTCCTTTGACAGTTCCTATGAGCAAACAAAACAAAAGTGAATGATTCCAATACACCTCTGGCTCTATTTTCTGATTCATGTAGGAAATATAAAATATTAATATTTTCTAATTTTCTGAACTACCCAAAAAGACATTTGAAGCAATAAAGCAATAATCCAGATTTCAAAGAAGAAATTATAATGCCTACAGTAAAAATTACACATGAATACATAAAATCTAGGAGCATTTTATGTATATTTTTCCTACAATGAAGTAGTTATCTAAACTCTACAGCTCAAATCTCACAATTAAGATTGGGCTATTGTGAATATGGGTTGGAGTAAAAACGCTGCCAAGATTTTGCAAAATAGATGTGCTTAGGCTACCTTAACTAACTTTATTATTGAAAGGCATTTAAGAACTATGAAGTAATAGCGTTTCTACAGATACATAGATGCTGGCTTGTGGAAAGTAATTTTAAACATCAGCACTTTAAATTAGTTCTGAAACATAAACAACTAGTAGAGTTCAACTGAAGTAAAATACATTGTACAAATAGTCCTTGCTTACCAACTATTTCTTCAGCAACCGTTTGAAGTTGCAATGGTGCTAAATGAGGGTACTTATGACCAATCATACCACCTGTGTAGTCACATGATTGCGATCTAGTGCTTGGCAACTGGCTTGCATTTATGACTGCTTCAGTGCTGCAAGATTATGTGATCACTATTTGCATCCTTCCCTGCCAGCTTCTTATAAGGACAATCAATGGGGAATCCAGCAGTTGTCAAATTATGCTACTTGTATCTTATATTTGTCAGCAGGGAAGTTGCAACCTTCTATGCCTGCTATGGTAATCAAATCACTTGAAAAAAACACCCTTAAGAATAAGGTGGCTCCAGACTGGTAGATTAGTTTGAAGCACTGAGACAAGCTAAGGGACTAAATTCTAATCCTGCTTTAGGCATGGAAGCCATCTGAATTACCTTGAGCCACCATTATCTTTTCATCCTAAAATGGGGCAGCATCAAGATAATTTGCCATTATATTATCTATCCAACCAAAATATTATGTTATGTTATATTATGTTATGTTATGTTATGTTATGTTATGTTATGTTATGTTATGTTATGTTATGTTATGTTATGTTATGTTATGTTATGTTATATTATATTATATTATATTATATTATATTTATTATATTATATTTATTATATTATGTATATGTGTGTGTTTGTATGTGTGTGTTGTATATATATATATATCGTATAATTGTGAAGGTTTGCATCCCGAGATATAAGTTCAGAAGAAAAGGAGATTGCTCTTCGGGAAAAAGTTTTTATTTTTGTTCAGAATTTTCGGATTTGTTATCTCAAGTCCGTCTTCAGTGAACAGTTAGTTGGAGATGTGTCAGGGAAGGATCTTTGGTCGTTGTTTCTGTCGTTGGTGTCAGCGTTCTATAGATTGGCAGCGCGGGCATCAATCGCGTGATTGGCTTGTTAGTTGTTTTGGGTGCGAGCTGGGTTGTTTTTTGATGTTGTTCATCCAATTATCACGTAAACTTTGATAGTTGGGGTCAATGTCTTTGTGGCGATTAATGCAATTGGTGCCAGTATGCCATGCTTCAATAAATTCGCGTGCATAACGTGTTTTGCCTGTGCCAATTATTTTGGTTGCATCCCAGTTGAAGCAATGATTGTGCTCTATGCTGTGTGTTGCTATTTGAGATAGTGGGTCTCTTCTTTTAACTGCTAATGTGTGTTCATGTATTCTTTCATGGAGTTGTTTTCCAGTTTGGCCAATGTATTTTTGGGGGCATGTTTTGCATGGTATTTCATATATAACGTTTTTCATTGAGGTGATTGGTAATTTGTCTTTACCTGATATGAGTGTTTTTCTTAATGAAGTTGTTGGTTTATGTGCTATATTGATGTTAAATGGTTGTAAGTGTCTTGATATGATTTCTGATACACCATGTATATATGGAAGTGAGTACCATTTAGGTGGGTTTTGTGGGTTTTTGTTGTTTGTGTCTGTTTGTTTATGTGGTTTGTGTCTTAGGCAGTCTTTGATGAAGCTTTTTGGGTATCCATTGGTTATATATATATACACACACACACACACACACACACACACACACACAAAACTTTAAAAGAACAACTATAACGACATGGGAAAATACCCGAACAAAGCTGAATACCATACATACATATAGATTTTCACAGGTACAGGTATGTAAGTCTAGGTGTGTTCGGGTCTTTTCCTGTGTAAGTGAAATGTTTTAGACAATGCAAAGTATGATACTAAAGCACTGATAATGGAGGTCAAGACATTTATAAAACTTCCCTTACCTATCAGTTTTGGAACATAAGCTTTCTCTACCTTAGAAGAGTTTTCTTCTTCATCATCAGAAGCAAGAAGTTCTTTCATCTGAATAATGGATCAAAAATATTAATGTGGACAGTCTTAAAAACTCTGGTACGTTTTTATATAAGTTTCAAATATACTTTCTATACCAGCATTGTAGTGTAACTGAAATCAAACTAAGAGAAACAAATAATAGCAAAGGAAATGACCTCCTGCTTTCGCCTGTTCCATTCTTTCTCTCTAATATATTGTTCTCTTCTTCTTTGCTTTTCTTCTTTTGTTCGTCTCTGATTTTTTTCTTCCCTTGTTTTCTGCATGGCTTCAAATTTATCCTTTATATCACCTTTTCGAAGTTTGGGGACATAGCACTTTTGTACAGGTTTAGATGAAGAAAGCAGAATCTTAGTGAAGATGTAAAAAAAGCAAAGATCAGGAAAGGATGTTAGAAGTAAATGAAGATACATTGCAGTGTGTTAGATACATAGATGCATGCTGTATCTAGCACTTCCATTTTTATGAAAGCAATATTATGTAAATGAAAGAGAAGCAGAAATAGTGGGAAAAATAAATTAAAGATGTCAGATGAAAAAAATGTATAAATTTGCCTAAAGTAGGTTTACCAACATTGTTTCATTTCTCCATAGAGTTCTACAAACCATGCTTTGCTTCCACCATTCTCTGCATTGTTTCATATGTTGCTTTTGATGTTTTAAAGTTCTTACTTCTTTTAGAAAATGCCATCCAACTTTCACCAAACATTCATTCCTAAAACAGATCTCACACTATCCACCAAACTTTTAGCATTTCTACATTTTCATCCATTTTCCAAACATTCTCACCTTACCATTTATGTGTAACTTACAACTACTCATTCAATTTTCCTTATCAAATCCAAATGTCTTAAGTCTTCGATGATTATTAGATCAGTTCTCTTTGTTGCATCATATAGTCTAATATTCACTGCAAATCATTCAAATTCACAGCCAACAACAAAAGATTGACTTCATACTGTGGTATACACACATTCAAGGTCCCAGCCAACACACTTTTAAAGTTATGACAAGCATTTCTTGTACATTTATCTATAAATATATTAAATCCAGGCAAGGTACACTTATCTATCTTCAACTCAGTAATGAGCTATTTATTATCATCCACTTATTCTCATACATGTTTTACTTCCACATTTAGCAACTAGTCTTTAGTTTCATATTTTGCAAACTATTTCACAACTCCAGCATCTTTACTTGTATATTTTCTCTAAATCAAAAAAATACCTTTGAACATAGCATTCAGGCTTGTTCACACTAATACACTATAGATTAAGAACTGAATTAAAATTAAATTAATATTTTGTGAACAAATTTTATTCTATTAAGGCATTCATTTTTTGAAAAAAGAACATCCTGCTAGTTAAAAACATTTTAATTTTAATAAATCTGTTTGCACAAACATGACATTATCTCCCAGTATTGCCTGGTGAATTGTAATTTAAGCTTCTTTACATTATTTTGAGATTATAGAGAAACAGCAAAATTCCTTATAAGTAATTTCTTTTTGGATCTCATACGTACTTCTGTCTTCTGTGCGATGTCAGTCATGATTCCTTTCTGCAATCCAGTAAGAAATGTCTGCAAAAATGTCCGTCTTCCGTTTTACCTAGAGAAGACAAACAATATATATATACTTAAAAGTCTTCTAACATTTAAAGAATGGAACAGTCAGAAGTCAAGCTAGAATGCAGTGTCCTGCAGATATAATAAATATAACATTGACTTGAGTTGGGCAAGCAAGACCTTCCTGTACCATTCCTCTCATGAAACTGCTTAGTAGAAAATATTTTTCCTCATTTGTTTACAAAATCTGACTCTACATAGTTTACAGAAAGCTGAATGAAATCTTCAAGCATAGGAAAGGCAAACCCACAACTCCAAAAGCAGCACCAACTATCTTGGTGCTCATCAATTAAAAGCTCTGTGGAAGAGGAGAGAAACTTAAATCTTTATTTATATTTGTCTCCCATCTTTATTATTTTTACAAATAAATCAAAGCAGTAACATATTCAACATACCTTTCCTCTCTTATTTAATTAGAAGTTTGTATTTATTCATAGTAAACTTTAAGATATTTTTAGCCCACTATCTATCTAATTCTGCCAAGATTATTTGGAATTTATATCTGCCTTATTTATCCTGTGAGATGGGTTGAGCTGAGAGCAGTGACTGTCCCACAGTCACCCAGCTGGCTCTTATGGCTAAAGCAGGACTTGAACTCACCATCTTCTATTTTCTATTCTGCTATGCTTATAATTTCCCTTCCTTGATTTAATTAACTTTTTTTATGCATAAAGTGTTACTTGTTAAACCTGTTTTAAGTTTTCTGGATGGAATGATAAAGACAAAATGTGAAGTCTTCCTTGAGCCAAACTCTATTCCTAGTAACTACATGTATATACTGTGGAGATATGTTACTCATAATACAGAATTAGTTTGCCATTAAATACTTCTGGATTTGTTTTTTACTTTCAGGTTTACTACAGAGCTGTTAATTCTCCACTGTCACCCATACAAATAGTAATAAATCTACATAGTTTTTGAGATCAGCCACGGTCTGAACCGCGGTGGGATTCAACCGGTATTACTACCGGTTCGGTAAGAGTGCGTTTTGCATGTGTGTATAGCATTTGCAAAAAAACATTAGCTGTACTGTCCAGACAGCTGATAAGCGCTGCACACGGTGCACAGCGTTTGAAAATCCTCTTCTTTCCTGCTTTTCCTGCGCTGCGCAAAGCAGCTGAGGTTGAAAAAAGCAGGAAATAAAGGACAGCCAAGAGCCCAGGCAGGTGGGTGGGCCAAACAGATGACCAAAAGGTCATTGCAGCAAACCGGTTCGGTGTTTGCTGCTCTTCAGAGCTATCGGTTCTATAGAACTGGGCCAAACAGGTAGCATCCCACCTGTGGTCTGAACAATATTCCTTCTGAACTCGCAGATTTGCAATTTGTTGCCAGTCCTACATCCATCCTTACTGGTAGCTTGAATCTGGCTAGAATCACATTTTGCTTTCGCTTTTTTTTAAAGTGAAAATGTTATCTCTTCAAACAAGATGAGGTCAAGAAATAAGTGCATCAGGAATTCCAGAAATGTTTATTGTAGCATAGAATAACAGAACCTTAAAACCTTGGTAGATTTTTTTCTCTTCTTTAACTTATACTAAGCAAGTACACCGTGGGAATATTTTGAGCTTCTTTCTCATGTTTTCCATTTTCAGAACTGAGAAATCTTTCCTGAAACTCCTGTCTTAAAAGTTCCCTTTCCAAGGCCAAATTTACATTCCTTCACACTTCTACAGTTATTCAAACAGTTGCCATTTGGCAGAAATGGCCATTTCCAATAGTCATTTCCATGTTAGACTATTGCAATATGCAGTACATAATAGATTAAATAAAATATTCAATTAAATCAAGAGCAAATAACTCAAGTCAGTCAGCTTGCAATTGTAGAAAAAACCATTTTTTTCTACACATGTGATCATCATGTCTTGAGCACCTTATATTTTGAATCTATTTTTTTTAATTAGAAGTTTGTATTTATTCATAGTAAACTTTAAGATATTTTTAGCCCACTATCTATCTAATTCTGCCAAGATTATTTGGAATTTATATCTGCCTTCTGCCCCATCCAGTTTTGAGTCATCTGCTAATGAGATAACCATTCCTTCAATTAAGTAATTAATCTATATTAATATATGATTGAGGATCAGATCTTGTAGCAATTTAATACATCATTCTATCCTGATGAGGAATTTCTAAGTAGTTGATCCACCTCAAAGTCATATAATCTAACCTATATTTAAATGTTTTTTTAATCAGAACATCATATATTACTTAATTAAATGTTTTGTTGAATGCAAGATATATTACGTCTGAAGCATTCCAATAATCTATTAAGAACTTCAAAAAAATAAATCTGACAAGACTTATTTTTGTCATATCCATGCCGACTTCTAGTAATCACTGCACTGCTTTCAAACTGCTTGCTGACCGATCACTTTATGATTTGCTGTCGGTTGTTCTGAGGGATTCACGTTAGCTTGACCAGCATGTACTTCCTTGGAGTCTCCTTCTCACAGTTTTTTAGCATACGAATATTTGCTTTCCTCCCATCATTTAGAATTTCTCTGGGAATTCCTTTTCCATAGGTTTCTATTCTTTTTCTCCTCCTATAATGAACGTTCAAACTAATTTATTTCCTGTACTTCTAAGAACCACTTTATAAATAAATGGAAGCCATGGACTTTATGAGCTAGTATTTTTTCTGATCTTGCAACTGTTTCATAGGCTTTGATTTAAATATTCTTTCACTTATACCTGTGTTGCACATCCTTATCCTAATGTCTTGTTTTTAGTCATTTCCAGTCCATATAATATCTCTTTTTCAGAGCTCCAGTGGATCATTAAATCAAACTGCTGAAATCAATGAATCATAGAATTTTACTGCTTGCCCATCTGCTTCCAAATAGAAGTGCTGATCTTTAAAATTCTTAGTGGCCTGGAATCCATCTATATATTACAGGTAGTCCTCGGTTTACAACAGTTCATTTAGTGACTATTCAAAGTTAAATGGCACTGAATAAAGTGATATGACCATTTTTCACAATTACAACCTTTGCAGCATCCCCATGGTCAGGTGATACAAATTTAGATGCTTTGCACCGGGTTCATATTTATGACAGTTGAAGTGTACTGGGATCATGTTTGGAGATTTTTTGACAAGCAAAGTCAATGGGGAAGCCAGACTCACTTAACAACCAAGCTACTAACTTAACAACTTCAGTGATTCACTTAACATCTGTGGCAAGAAATGTCATAAAATGAGGCAAAATTCACTTAATATACATCTTACTTAATAACAGAAATTTGGGGCTCAATTGTCATAAGTCGAGGACTACCTCGACTTACCTTACTAAGTTTATTTGTTATATCTGTTTCTACTCTCGTTAGCCCAAGTGATGCGATGTACCGCAACAATTTTTTAATCAAGCTATCTAAATACCTGCTATCTTAAAGAATGCATAAAAACTCCATTATTCCACTGGAATTGAAATTTCCAGAATGTTCCGGTGAGTTTTATTTGCAAAGTTGTGGTCATCACAGCATCTCTACAGTCAGATAATCATGATTTCTGATGCTCCTTCCCAGTTTTTCACAAATAAAGTTAATGGGGAAGCTGGCAAGAAGTCAAAATTGTTCCTGCTCCCACTGCTTTTTTGTTCACTTGTGTAATAGCAATACAATTAAGTAAAATTTAATGTTTATTCTGGTGACCTTAGACTGCATTACCTTTCTCTTAAAGGATGGCCCAATGGCTCACAGGGATATTTGTTTAGTAAAACTTCAAAAGGTTAAGGAGTTAAGAGTTTATTACTGCCTCTATAATTTCAGTAAGATTATTTCAAGAAAAACTTTTGGAGCCAACAGATGTTTGAAGGCTTGTAGATCTGGTAAACAATCTGCAGGGCACATACTAACAAAATTCTGCCATCATTTAGTAGCAAATGCCAGAAGACAATGAGAAACTAAAGGAAACAGTAATTATATTAAGCATCCAATTTGCTTAATGTATCTTAAAAACTAAGTCTTACCATGAAGGAGAGGATAACAGACTAAAAACTCTGTTCCAATCCATGGCTAATGTTTTAACTTTTATAGTCCCTGTGACCCACAGCAACCTCTTCAAACAAAAAAAAAATGTTGTTTCAGGTTCAAAACCACCACCCATCCTTACATTTTTGGTACAGATACTTAATCAAATAGAGCTTTTCTGTTAATTCTCAATCATAGCACTTGACTTTCAAAAGAAAATACAATAGTCCACCTGCTCCTGGCTTGGGTTAAAGCATCTATCTTCAAAAATGTACCCTGGATAGAGTATTACTTAATTTATTATCCTTTCCTGCATTCTGGGGGAAGATAAAATTCCTTAATATCCCTTTCACAAAATTTACTATTTTTTAATGTGCTAGAACTATTGATAGTCCGGCAGCATACAGTCATGTGACAAAGAAAGTACACCCGCTTTTAAATTCTATGATTTTACATATCGGAACAAACCGGTAGTAAAAATCATTTGGTCCTTTGCAATTCTTAAAAGTAGATAAATACAACCTCAAATAAACAACAACATATGACATATTACACCATATCATCTTCACATGGCTTCTTCATTTCGGCTTACTTTTTGTAAAATAAATGATGACATATATGTCATGTGTATTGTTCATCTGAGGTTGTATTTACGTACTTTTATGAACTGCTAAAGGACCAGATGATTTTTAATCTGTCTTGATATGTAAAATCATAGAACTCAAAGAGGGTATACTTCCTTTTTCACATGATTGTACAAGTTTAATTAATTATTCCTATTATTCTACTGATTGTTCGATACAATTGACAGAGTCACAAAAATCAATCTATTCAGGTGCTAACAAACTCAGAAAAGCCATTAAGTATATTGAATGACCAAGCAGACAACAAAGTTGGCTCCATTTTAATTTCCAAAGGTTTTCTGCCAAATTTCATTCCTTTGACAAGTTTCAAATATTTGCAGTGTGTGCCTAGAATGGACAAGACAGAAAGAGGTGAATCCCAATAACTGAACTGTTTTCTCACATGAAGCCTCCTGCATCATTAGGTTGTGCTATTCCAGCAATGGAAGCAGATTTTAGTTAATGCAGTGGAATACATATGCATACAAACATACAGATACCCCAGATATTTTGCTGGTGCTGCATAGCTTATTATAAAGGACTGAATTATACTTTTTGATAGCTTGTAAAGGCCCTGTATCAGGGGTGGGATTCTACCAGTTTGCACCTATTTCCCAGAACCAGTTGTCAACATTCTAAGCAGTTCAGAGAACTGGTTGTTAGAAGAAATTACTGGCCTAATCCTGTAAGAAAGGCAGAAAGGAAACATTCTGGTGTTGCTTACAAAAACTGCCTATCCGTTAACCGTTATTACATTCTTGGCAAGACTAGACTTCCTGTCTCAGGAACTTCTCTGGAGTTTTTTTCCCCTCCTTTGCTGGCACTTTGCTTGTGTGGAGTGACCATTCAAAGTTACAATGGCACTGAAAAAAGTGACTTCTGACCATTTTTCACACTTATGACTGTTGCATGCTTCGATGTGATGTTGAGTTGGCCATACCCAGCCAATAACATGACCACAAGCCATGTCCACCCAGTCACATGACCACCAAGCCACACCCACCACCTAAGCCACACCCACAGAACTGTTTGTTAAAATTTTTGAATCCCACCCCTGCCCTGTATGCTTTAACATCTACCCACATGAGAAAAGCAATGGTGAACAATGTATAACTTCAAATTAGATGCAGTTTGGGGAAACAGCAGAATATATTGTTAAAATTAAACACTAGATGTATAGGATACTGTGTGGCATTCAACTACGTTTCAATAAAAGTGCACGCTCACAGAAAGGATCAACATGGAAGGAAAATGTGTCAGTGCTTTTCTTTTAATACAAGTGGAAACAAGAATTTTTGGCAAATGTAACCTGAACACCAACATATGCAGATATTACAGGTTTTATAAAACCTGAATTGCAGGTTTTAAAAAAAGGTAGGATTATTTCTCTAATTAGGAACCCAGCCCATTTTGCTCTTTGATTTTTTTTCCCCTTCCACTTTGAAATCATTACACTTAAAGCAATTTGAAGGGCCATCAGCTGGCCTCTTAAAAATATTTTTAATATTAGTATATACTCTCTCTGTGTATTTGTATATTTGTGTTTTTAGAAACCACTTCTCAGACTTTTCCAAAACCCCTAAAAGTCACAATTTCTCCTTGCTCTGCTATCTCCATTTTTCTGGCCACCAGCAAAGTACTAATGACTTCATTCGTTTCACTTCTTCAATCACCCAAGACACTGTGTGACTGATGGCAGTTGGATGACTAAATTCACTCTTTATTTAAATAGATTGTCAGTTCCTAAATCCAGGGTTATTATTCCTTTCTTCCCTCCTCTCTATGGTGTTTTGTATAAGTGCTAAAAGTTTCCTTTTTGGCTATTTGCCCTGGTGAAATAGAATAAATATTAGGTCTAAGCACTGGACTGTATTTTGTTGTTTATGTTTTTGTTGGTTCTATTGTTGTCTCTCAAAGGTCCTCCTAAGACTCTTGATTACTGCTGGATGACAAGTGGAATGTATGGCAAGGAGGGCCTTTGACTAGTTGCAACTGGTATGCTAATAGAGATCCTTCCTGGAGCAGGTGGGCCTGCCTATATTGACTCATATCTCTATCACTACTCTCTTGAATGTCTACATTAATTACCCTATGGTACTGTCTTTGAAGACCACTTGGAAACAGAATATTTAGGAAGAATGGGCCTTTAATAGGACCCATTGTTTAGATTGACACACTGCAAGTTCGAAAAATTTTCATTTCCAAACATCTAATATGGTGAACTAAACTTGTCACAAAATACTTATTTTACAAAAGGCAAACTGATAAAATCAAAAAGAAGTAAATTGTCCCAGTCCCAATTTATGGAAATGAATTTAAAAAACAACAACAGTTTTTTCAGCTACCCACAATCTTTATTTCTTAAGTATGTCTGAAGCTAGGTGGAATGCAGAAGTGGGAAACAAAGCCTAGAGAAACAAAATATGCTAGGCAGGCAAAAGCCAGTTTTGCATTGAAACTCTGAACATAAAATACACAAATACATAAAAGCAATTATAAAATTCACAAATGTCAGCAAATCCCAAGATGAAGCACAAGACAAGGTAACATCTGTGGATACTGCATTGCCTCTCCTACTGCAGTCACAATCATCAAGGAGAATTAGAAGTGGAAGTAAGCCTTCTACCTCCAGAATTGCATGCCCAATAGAAAGAAAATCCAATGCATCCAGACAAACAAACAGAAAACAACCAGTAACTCTCCATAGGCACACTACCCATTAGTCAGAGATTTGTAAAGATTTCTGGAACATCTCCCACCTTTGGGGTAGGAGCTACATGATGTCTGGAGTGATACCAATCCATGGGACAGGTGATGTAACAGGTGGGCCTATTGATTGCAAGGACTCAAATCATATTGGCTTTGCCTGATCTTACCAAATGGGAAGAAACCATGGGAGACAGACAATCCCTTAGAAAACTTCAGAGAAAGAATTCTACTTTAGTACTTCTGAAAGCAGAAAAATGAACATTGAATTAAGCAAATTAAATTAATTCAATAAACTTGTGCCCAGGTATTTTTATTTGAATTAGCACCTGGTGCCAGACTAAATAACATCAGAATAACTAACCTAGATTTAAAAGAATACATGGTATTATTTATTATAGCTCAAGTGGATATATAATAATTAACAGGTTTAATAGTTTACTTTTTCAGTGCATTATTTCAATACGTGTTACAATAATCCTGTAAGGCTGAATGCCATTTTTTAATACTGAAACAATCAAGGTTCAGTTCAAAATTGACAGAAACACTACAATATTAAAAAAAAAAAAAGTTTATTTCAGTTCAGAGAATAGAGATGAAGCATTGATAGAGGCATAGATACTTTGGAGATACTGCACAGCATTTAAGAGGTACAGAATATCCAGTTATGAATATAGTTAAAATATTGATATTTTAAGTACCAGTATCATCAAAATTAAATAAAACACAACACTTTAGTTCCCATCTTTGTTTTATTTAAATGCTACAAAGTAATATAAAACACTGAACATTTTAATATAATTCAGCATCAAAATGTAAAAGCTCATTTTTACATCCCACCAAACATTGCACGAAGATGTTTCACTAACTAACCATTTTTTAAAAAACCATATCCTCATGACATTGCCTTTATCGCATCCCCAGTCCAGTGCAGAAGCTACTTAAATTCAAGTTCATCGGTTCTGGTTTTGGGGTTCTTCCTTACAGCCATTACTGCACATTCCTCCAGGTGCTTAAGCTGACATAAAACTCAACCACTATGAATTATTCCTCCTCTCTAATCTTAGCAACAAGGCCAGTGAACGAGGCTGTCCTTAGAGTTTTGTTGTAGGGCCATTCAAGGACAGTAATTGGTGGATTCACTTGGCTATATTTCTCTTGCCAGCCAGCCAGAAAACAACCACTAATCATTTTATTTAATTTGTGGTGGGGCATGTTTGAGATAAATGAATGGGATGTAGGTTTTAGCCACTTTCAAATTGTCCAATAGACAAGTTACTCATGGAGAAGTGTGCTACAGCTGTGACTTGTCACACTGTTTCTGTACAGGCATTTAGCACTCATCTTAAAAAGAAGAAAAAGTACTAAAGTCATAGCTGAAGAATAGTTCAGCAGAGAAATTTGTGATCCAGAAGGGAGCCAGATAAGACAGGAAATAATATTTCTGATGTAGTCATGGTCCCTTATGGTTCAACCCATGGTCTCCACTGAGTCAATGGCTTGTCAGCCTGGCTATCTTTGGACATTGGTCTAATTCTCTTTCAGAAGATTGTTAGATGCATTTCAAAACAGTCTGACTGACAAGTCACAGCTGCATAGCAACTCTGCATTGGCAACTTATTATGTGGTTAAACACTCCGTCTCAGACATATGACCATATTACCACAACTTTGCCCCACCATATATTAAGGACAAAAAATGTGGGTTTTTTAACACTGGTCAGTAGTGGTGCCAAGGGGAATCAACTCATTTCTGTTCTTGACTTGTCAGATATCAAACCAGTAAGGAGACTACCACTCATCAGCCTCATTAATGAAGCAAGTTAGAGTACAGACAAATATTTCTGCCGACTCAAGATCTGAAGGAATGTACATTAACATGAAGGTGAGGAAAAGCTCTCTGTCAACAAAAGTCAAAGAACTAATCTTCCTATATATTTTTTGCACATCGGATCTTTCACATATCCTGTTTGAAATATGAAAGGTAGTTGTTAAGTTTTTATTTTTTGCCATCTTTTGTCTGACTTTAAAAACATGTTCTATAAAACAAAAATATTGTTTCTTAGTTTAGATTTTTTTAAAAAATTCCACTTATAATGCAAGAATAGTAACACCCTTTTGCCCCCTGCCCCCCCCCCCAGACACAGACACCCACACAGAGAGTAATGGCAAGAACAATAGTCCCGGCAGTTACTGTCTTCCCACTAACCACTGATACTGTCATTACTATTACCTTCCAACTGTCAATCACGACACCTTTCAGAGAAAGACTTCCTTTATTCTAACATTTGGGAAGGAAACATCCAACAGAGATGATGTGCCTGGAATGTGGGAAAATATTTGAATTCAACTGCAATGTGTTCCTGTACAAAACGCGGGATCTGAGCGCAGAAAGGATCTCTCTTGCAGGAAATTCTAGATTCGGGGGCTTTGCCACATGTTTCTGGTTCAGAATAAGAAACCCCCGCTCGAATATAAGCGACATCTGGCTTTATTATCCCATTCAAGATGTCTTGAAAAGGAACATTTTCTTCCTGGGCTGTAATGCCATTGCACAATAGTTTGGCTATCGTACGATTCCACCCCCCCTCCCCGACCAGCTGAGATTTTTAAACGCGTTGGGGGCGTCTGGGATTTTCGTCCAAGTAAAACTGCCGGGAGAGACCGAGCCTGTTGCTGTTCCTTTCCCGACGGCAGTCCAGGCGGGGCGAGCGGCCGCTTTTCGGAGGAGAAGCGAAGCGGCCGAACTAAGGCGCCGGAGGAAAAAGGCCAATCCCGCCCACCAACCCACCCGCACCGAAAACCGCAAAGACCGATGTCTCCGTCTTAAACCTACCCCGCGAACACTTCGGCGAGGCCGAAATGAAACGCAGGGAGGAGCCCCCGTCGGAGGACATGCCAAAGGCAGAAAGCCGAAGCGCCGGCTCAGCTCCCTCCGAAGTCCTTTCCCTCAATTCCGAACCGCAGCCCGCTTGCCCCGACGCGCGCCCCGTTTCCCCTTTGCCTTGTCATCTCCAGGCGCGTCAGAGAGGACGTGCGCAGGCCGCCCTTTGTGTCCGAGTCGCTCCCACTCCCCCCCCGTCCCCGTGCCCGCAACAACAGGGGGGGGGGAAACAAAAACATTTTGAGGTACCTGGGACTGGGAGCGCCGTGCGGTACGTTTTCGTTTAATCCCGAGCGGCTGGTTGGGCGTGAGAAGAGCCGAGCGAGCGTCTCTGCCGCTGCTACCCTTGGTGCTGCGCGCCCCTTGGCTGGCTGCGGCTCCAGCCTCGGGCTCTGCAAGTTTCCATAAAAGTCCCGGTGCGCAGCCCGTTCCTGCATTCCAAGCGCGCCCAGGCCGAGTTGCAGCTGTCCCGACTCACACGGCGGCCGCCCCCTCCTTTCTCCCCCTCCCCACTCAGCACCCTCGCCGCGCCTCCGGAGGCCCAGACAGGTTATTTTGGGCTGAAAACGCCGTTAGGCTATAAATATCTGGCGACTGCAAAATTTCCCAACATCCCCACCCCAGAAACAATCTCCCCACGCATCGGGCAAGTTAAAAAAAAAATTGGACGGGGGGGGGGGCGGGTTATAATTGGTGTCCTGGCATCGATCGCTTAGCGTCTAAAAACTGGGAGAGGGGCTCTTGAGCATGTTCAGAGTGCATTTCTCACAGCACTGATCTTTATGTGGGGTGGGTGAGTGGAGTGTCAAATAATGACAAAATAATCGGGACGGTTGTCGAACCAAATAAGAGAGCTTGTCCAAGTCACAGAAAATCAAGATGTTTCAAGATCACCTATTCCTCACAAACTGCTTTGTTTTTAAATTCTCCACCAAATGGGAACAGGAGAAATTTGCCTTTTAAGCCATATTTTTTCTCACATTGGGACAGATAGTTGATTTAATTATTAATACGAAATTAAGTATGTCCTCAACCTCAACCTTGGAATGTCAAGCCACTAAATAGCTTACTTTCCCACTTCTCTTCCAATTATTTGTGGTACAGTTTCCATTTATCCTAATAAGTGAAGAAGGGGAGTTTGGAGAGGGCACATAGATTTCTAAAGTATCTGATACCAATTAAGTAACTTGTATCAGCCCCTCTTACACAAATAACAGTCACAAAGTCATCCCTGCTATTTTTCTTACTACGATTTTGTTGAAACAGATGCAGCTAGATTTAAACACATTGTGGAAAAGAATTACTTACTGTTAGTTTTAAGAGAATATGTATTTTCCTTCCACGTATACAGAAATTCCAGATGGAGGGGATAAGTTCTTTAGGACAGTGATAAATCTCTTGCAAGCTTCACTTTTGTGAAGTGAAAGTGTTAGGAGGGTGAATGCTGGTGGCTTTTTTTATAGCCCTAACTTGCACAGAGCAAGCGACTAATAATAGAAACTTACCAGATAATTATGATAGCATGAAGACCACTCAGCATCAGATTGATGAAACCATCCCAGTGTATGCAGTAGTCAAATTAGCTTATTATCATATCAGCAGTTGCAATGATCGTGTAAGATAAATACATGAGCATCCCAGAGTGTAATTAACTTCTGAGTCAGTTTGTAGACTATGAAGTAGGAAGAATTACTATTACTTTTTCTTGTGTCTGGCTAGAGAATAAGATGAGATTAGTCTGTTCCATTTTCTTTCTCAAATAAAATGAACAGTAGGCCAAACTCAACATAAAGCTTATTTACTAATAGCAATGTTTATTCATTCAAGAATTTACATAACCTGTTTTCCTGAGATCTGATATCTAATCAACATATTATATTTCTAATGCTGATATGTGTTTTGGAATAACTAACCCTGTAGTTATTCCAGACACATACATTGGAATGAATACACTTCATTTCCTCTTTCACTTTTATCCCCACAACACCTCTGTGAGGTAGGTTGGGCTAAGAAATAGTGATTAATCCCAAAACAGCGAGTACACTTCCAAATGTGAATGAGAATTTGACTCTGGGTTTATTTAATCTAATCTAACATCATGCCAGTGTGTTTAGCCCTAAATGCATAAAACAGTACAGGGAGTCCTCATTTAGCAACTGCCTTGTTTAGCTCCCATTTGCAATTAATGACAGTGATGGAAAAAGTCACTCTGCAATCAGTTCTCACACTGATTACCTCTATGGGTCTGTAAAGTGAAGGAAAGCTGAAGTCAACTTGTAAGCACACTTGTGGTTTCACTTAGTGACCAAATTACAAGTCCTGACTGTGGTAGATAAATGAGGACTACCCTGTAATAAAAATAATCCAGGATTCAGTGAAAGTTACAAACTTCCACTGTTACATCTATTACTCCCTTATTATTGAGGTGCTATGACCAGAGAAAGAATGGTGTGTCCTTCTTTGTGATAAGCTGACCATAAAATCATGGTACACAAAATGCATATATAAACAATGCCATAAATATATGCTATCATTCAACGACAGTCTCAGCTTCCCTTTCCTGCTTCATGGAATTTGACCCATTTTCCTCTTCAATGGCTTAACTTCCACAGATCCCTCTCTTTGGTTTGCTTTTAAACCAGGACCTCCTTTTTAATCTTGTTTTTCCTGCTGCTGCCTCCATTAGCTGCCCATTCACATTTTCACTTCACTTACTTTTCAGATACCACTCATCAAATATACTTTAGAACTTTTACGTGCTGACTGGGTAGCATTAAATGTTTCTTCGTGCAAGGGAATATCATTATCCGAGTTTATGTAATAAAAATATATAAAACAATAAATATACAGAACACACTCAACCAATAGGCTATTTCAGTGCTCCATAAATTTCAAAACAACTGTTTAATTTTGTGACAGAGAATAGGCAGAGACTAGAAGTGCAAGGCAGAAATGGGCAAAGGATATCTTGAAAATCCAATCCAACAATATAAAGGCTAAACACTTACACTATGCACGTATGAAGCTAGAGCAAAATAGACAATATCTAGGCTTAAGTTTCGTGGCTGAAAGCTAAGAATAGTGCTGTTTCAAAGAGCAATCACAGCATCCGTTTAGGCCAGGGGTCCTCAAACTTTTTAAATAGGGGGTCCATTCACAATCCCTCAAATTGTTGGGGGGACAGACCAACTGGGTGGGCATGACTAGGTGGTCATGTGGGTGTAGCCAATTCAGTAGTTCATTTTGCCAATTTAGCAGTCCATTAAACAATACACACAAATTAAACTTTATTTTGTTTTGCTCCTAGGGATGTTTTATTTGCTTTATTTGCTTTTGTTTGCATGTTGCTCTTTTGATTGACTTTTCTTTTTACTAGATTGATTTTTAAGTTCTTCAGGAGTCTAGTGATCCACTTCAGGAAACTCAGTTTTGCAGCAATTCTTCTCAGACCCTTAGCTTAATGAACAAGTAGAACAAATCAGCGAAGGCATTGCACCTCCTTGTTTTGGTTGGGTGGGAGGCAAGGGATTCAGCCCAAGAGCTGGGGCTCATTCATCCCTAAATCTATATAAAAATGTGGCACGATTGAGGATTGATGTATTGTGTGAATCTGGCCATTGTGCTTAATAAACCATGTCTTACAGCTTCATATTCTCAATTGTGTATAATACAATAAACCATGATCAAACAAAACACATCTATGCACGACACAGAAACTAGACCTTAAAGGTATTAATTTGGCATCCCTGTTGTTTTAAAAAGAGACGAACACATATTTAAAATTGTAATGGAACATGTATTTACCCTTACACCATTTTCTTTTCCCTTAAAAATATACTTTAAATAATAGATTCAATTAGACAAGAACTTATTTATAGTATGTATAAAAGTTTTAAAAGTTCTGCAGAGTTATCTATATATTAAGAAATCAATAAATTTACAAAATAAATAAATATGGTAGAGATTATTAACTACTTGAAACAACTGCGGAAGGTTCACACCAGACTCTGATTTTATGCAGTACAACCAACATAAAACAACACGAGAAATAATTTACATAAAAACTTAATATTAACCCTTAAATTTTACAATAGTGCTCACAAAATATTGTCCCAAGGCCAAATGCATTGATACAGTTGCTACACTATAAATTATAGCTTAATAAACACACAAAAACTATACAATTTGTCATCTTTTTTTATTGCACATTAGTTAAGACAAAAAAAGTGCAAATCTTGGCAAACACATCATCAGGTGGAGTTTTGAAAAGCTTTGTACTACCTAATTTATACATTTAAACTTGGGAGGAACTTATTTACTATAACATGTATTTTTGTATCACTTTCATCACAAAGAGACTGAATAACGTATATATCTCCCACAAATAATATTTATGTATTAGTTTAAAAATATATGTTATGTATAAATCCAAGGACAATTGAAACATCATTTTTAAATAATATGTACAGCAATAATTTAAGCAATGATATGTATATTTTAAAGCCTCCCTGAGGCCACATTTGACAATATTGTAGATTTTGGGGTCCTTGCTCAGAAAGAAACAATATTAAATTTCCTTGTTGGAGAAAAAGGCAAAAGTATGCTCATATGAAGAACAAAACAGAAAATTATTGTATTTTTGCTTCTGAAAGGTCACTGGCTGTTGGGTGTTGACATCCATTTACTCCAAAGTAGACCAATAAAAGATTAGTGTGCCGGATTAGCAATTGCAGAAGATCTTCAGCTAAATTATCCACTGATGAGTATCGCACTTTTTCAAAGTCAAAAATATCTTTCAGGAAATAAAGAATCTGATTCTAGCCAAAATAAATGAAAAAAATAAATAAAATGGTTCTAGTTAACATAGGATGTCTAATAAAACATTTACTAGTTCATCTCTATTTTCATTGATATTTAGTAAACTCTTGATAAAATAAAGCCATATACCTTGAAGTAGCTGCATAATTCATTCAACGAATTTCTAGGACCTAAAAATCCCCATGCCAGAACAGGGCTAATATGTTCACAAACAGCATAGAAATGTGCAAAGAAACCATCAGGAACCTGAAGATGTAATTGGTAAAGAAAACGCAAATCATACCCTGCATCTTGAGTATGAACAATTGTGACATCTTTAAATCTACAATCTCTTATAAACTTAAAATCATCTCCTGGCATCCAAACGACATGCCTATGAAGAGGGTTTGCCATTTCCTCGTGTGATTTTTTTTTTTAAAAAACAACAACTTTCTGATCTAGTCTACCGCCCCAGTAATCACTTTACCACCAAACACTAATCATGTTTGATCTTTCTTAGTAGTTTGGACAGACTATTGAGATTATTATTTTTGCCTATAATTCAACTGTAACTTCAGATATGATAAATTATACTAAAAATGGTTCAAAAACATGCACCACTTTTTTATTCATAGTTCTGAAGTCAACAATTTACCACCTTCTTTAGTTATACACAAATGCTAAATAATC
Organism: Hydrophis major; assembly: GCA_033807585.1. Taxonomy (NCBI): domain Eukaryota; kingdom Metazoa; phylum Chordata; class Lepidosauria; order Squamata; family Elapidae; genus Hydrophis; species Hydrophis major. The sequence continues at coordinate 171,239,103 of CM066330.1, forward strand.
TACAAATTTTCTTAAATTAGCAATTGGCATTGCAAAACAAATGCATAGCATTGCACAGATATCTTCTAATGTAAAATGTCAGGCTACTTACTTACTTTCATTTGTTGCTTTTTTTGCTTCAGGACTGACCAACAACTTGAAGCCACAGCCTAAGTAAGATATTTGGGGGGGGGGGGGGGTGAGGGTGTTATTTACTTGCAGGTATGACACATTGTATATTTAGAAATAACAGCTAAAATAAAAAAACAATTTGACATCTTAAAAATATATTGAATTTGCAATAATATAAACTTAAATAATTTTACAAAATGTATATTATTTATTGTTCAAAATATGGGACTTGCATCTTATTTTTCCTATTCTCTTCATGCAGCTTAACATTTTTCTAAAAATGTAACATGTGATTAACAATCTATCTGTATTGTGACACCAGCAAATATTTATAATCTGATCTAAAATTACAAAGGTGGATGATAGAGTGCACAAGCTGGAAGATATTTCTGCATCCGGAATAGAAGATCTTAGGTACAATCACCATCTAATAATATCCATGGCAAGGCTAGAAAGAGTAGATACCAAAAATCTGGTCATTCTGGTTAGCTAAGTGGAATGCATGCATTGACATCTTTCCAACATGTAACATGGTTCTTTAACAACAATTACTTTCCTGTTGTTATCTTTCTTCATTGTTATCTGAATCTGGGGCTAGTCATTTCTAGTGTGTAGCAATCAAAGTTTGAAATATTTATTAGTTTGAAAGCTGGGTTTGTAGTTAACTTTATAAAAATGCATCAACCACGATTAAGAAGTCATAAAATTGGGATATTATGGCATTGTTCATGTTAACTAGCAATCAGCCTGCCTCAATTAACATCATGAAGACATGTTCATTTTGTGTTTGAGTACTGCTGGTACACGGGGAAAGCTAATCATCTGGTTCTTTCACACATCCCTTTCAATAGCCATTGAACAGGAAAAAGCCATGTTATTTATGCAATAGAATCATATAGGTCATATTCTATGGGAAAGAATGCACATTGGAAAACACATGAGCAGCACTTAAAAAGGAGAAAACCCTGAGCAGTATTTTTGTCATCTCTAATATTAGATTTGTTTATATTACTTAATTTTTTCTACCCACACATTTAATTCTGCATATATCTATTTTAAATACTTTCCTCTGAACTCTTTTTCCCCAAACATAAATTGAACACAAATCCAGAAAATATTTGTTAGACAAGCTTCCAAATATCTCTTCTTATAGGAAACCAGAAAAACATATTTGATAAATATTACTCCATCAAAAGGAGGTTTTCAAGAAGAGACTGGACAGCCATTTGTCTGGAATGGTATACTATCTCCTGCCATGGGAAGGAAATTGGACTAGAGCAGGGGTCTCCAACCTTGGCTACTTTAAGACTTGTGGACCAACTCCCAGAATTCCTTAGCCAGCAAAGCTGCTGAGGAATTCTGGGAGTTGAAGTCCACAAGTCTTAAAGTTATCAAGGTTGGAGACCCCTGGACTATAGAAGACCTTCAAGGTCTCTTTAAACTTTATTATTTTATGTTCTACGTTCCAAATGGAGTAATATTGCATGTTATTTAATAAAAAGCAAGATAAAATAAAAGCAAGAAAGGTAAAGGTATTCAAGTCAAATATGGAAAAAAGTACACTTCTATAACAAAGTATTTTAAGCTTTAAACTTACAAAGCTTTTGTACAACAAAGAACAAAACATAATAGAACAAACAGAAATACGGACCCAAGCAGTGGCCTCAGGCTTATATTACTGTATTTGCAATGTGTCAAATAATTTCTGTTTGGATTGTGAAAAATGAAATCCTGATATATTCAAAAGAGCTCCCAGACAGGCAGGTTTTCTCAAATAAATATTATTTTCCTGTGCCATTAGGAGGAATTAAAGATAATATAAATGCAATATTACAACTATGCAATAGTTCTTTATTATCTCTCAGGTACCACAATCATTTTTCTTGTGGAAATATCCATTGCTTGCTAGGTTGCAGTATTTTGCAGCATCTAGAGCTGAGCCTTTTAAAAAACAGGAGGCTGGTTAAAAGAAGTATGGTCCAACATGCGAAGTGCAACTATTCTAATGCCAGTTTTCCAATTTCACAAAAAGTTTCAGTGTACCAAATAGGAATAATAGTTTATGAACTATGTACTGTCAAGAACATGCCCAAATACATCTGTCTTTCTATATATAAAAGAACTTTAATTTCTTTTAATTTAATTAAAATATTGCACAGTTTGTACATAATTTGCTTGTTAAACTCATTCTTTTAATCAGCATTAACTCATCAATATTGATAGAATTAATAATGCTTATTTAGAGCAATCTTAGCTGTTCCAACTGCAGATCATGCTTTGCTACTTCTTATTTAGAAAAACATTTTTTGGAAATATCTTTTGAAATATATGAATTTTAAAACTTTTAAACATATTTTATTAACCTCAGTGCTTAAAGAAAGCTTTATATTTATATGACACTATGTTTCAGAACAAGAACTATCTGCAACCATTAAAAATATAACCAAATTCTTTTGTTTTGACTGCATTGTTTAAAAAAACCTATTCTAAGAAAAGGCACAGCTTAAATAGTTTTTGATAAAGCTAAGCAGTTTTGTCCTAATAAGGACTGGAATCATACAGATGGCAAATCTAGACTTTTACTTCCCGTAGGATGTAGCAGAAATTTAATGGACTGTACTACAACATTCTAAGTACTAGGAAGCAAAATGAGAGTCGCCAAAACCAGTTCAGACATAAACAAAACATATAATAAAAGAAAGTAAAACTATTCAAAACAGAATGAAATCTTGTACTCTGTAAGATGTATTACTTCCTCTCAGAGAATTCCAAATAGCCATTGTCTTCCAATTTTTTTTACTAGATCTTAGCCAGTCTGGTCAAATGAAACAGTCAAGGAAGAAAATATATGGCATATTTATTGTTCCTCTTCCTGGAATTGGAGCAATAATATGGTGAACTGCAGAGAAATAAGATTCAATACAAATAACATAGAAAGAACTGAAGAGTAGAAGTCAAAGTGAGGAGAAAAAAAAGGTGCATACACTGTGTATCTCTGAAAAAGAAGAAAGACAAAAAGGAAATAACAATGAGTAAGCTGTATTCTGTACAGATCCAGCACTCTGGATGCTAGATTGGCACAGAAAGGAATGTAGGGATAACAATGACAGATCAAACTTGCTTCCAAGACAGAAGAGAGAAGCCTCTGAGAAGCAAAGAGATATACTCTAGATTAAAAAATGGAGACAAAATAGAGAAGTTCAAATTCTAACCCAATCTAACATATGGGAAAATTTTGAAATTATTCTCCATTTGTTAGTACATTACAGCCTTTGGACCTCTGCTATTAGAGCTCAGATATATATGAAGATGCTGCAAAGGATTTTAAAAAAGAATTGAGAATTGGATCCAGAAATGGCCAAATGCCAATGATGATTCACTGTGACTGGAACATCAAGTTCTAGTCACAGTTGCTGATGCCACAACTTGTACATCTGCAGTTTGTGGGCAAACTCCAAAGGCAGCCTCGTGTACAATGCATTGTAAAAAGTAAAGTGAGACTATTAAAGGATGGATCACTGAAGCCAAGCAATCTCTAGCCAAGTGGATTTGTTGCTGGGATACCAACCAGTAGGTTAAAAGGCAGAAAGTTGTACCCCTAGTGGAAAAAAAAGGGACTACAAAATGCCTTCAATCTATGAATATGAAATATACCATCCATACGTTAATACAGGTAGTCAATACTGTATATATTATGGAATTTAAGCTATAGGGCCTGTAAACAATTATTTTGTCAAATATGTCTTGCAAACATGTCACACAATATGCTACAAAAATTCTAGCAGCTCTTCTGTTTGAGCTAAAACCCAAACCAGTAACAATGTTAAGAGAACTGAAGATGGCTAAAGAATAAAAATTATTTTTTATTTCATCACTCCCACTGAATAGGTTCAATAGTGAGCTTAATGAAATTCAAAAGGAATTTTCTTTTAATATATTCTATCTGTTTCCCCCTTGAGCTACATATCAAAAGTTGAAACTACTCTAAAATACTTACATCCCTTAGTAGACTATTTACTGCATTCTTAAATCTCAAACAAACTGTTTTGATAAAACAATAATATCAAATGTAACATATTCATCATGCCTGTATTTTATTCCAATTTCATTTTAAATCATATTTTATTCCAATTTCATTTTAAATTGTTTTTATCAGATTTTAGTAATAATTTGTGTCTGGAACTCTGCACTTTGATGTGGCCGAAAGGCTAATCAATAAAATAAACTAACTAACTAATATCATGCTGTCTTCCTGTTCAATTGGGAAAGTAAAATTTTAAGTGTGATTTGTTCTTATGTCACCTTGATATATATATAGAGAGAGGACCATGGTTGCCATGAAGGTAGTAAGATGCCAGCCTTATAAGTTACAGCAGACAGAGAATAGGAGCAGATGAGCTAATTCTTCTTTATTGTAATGCTGCATTAACAAAATCTTGTAGGTCTGAAAGTTATCTCTTCCCCATTTCCTTTAAAGAAACTAGGGAAGGTTTTTTTCTGAGTCTCTTGCCCTGCCACAGGCTCAGCTCTTTTTTTTTAACTACTCCCTTGGCTGTGTCTGTCTCCCAAAGGCATTCTCAAATATCACTACAAAGCATATCTGATCTATATCTAGTTAAAATATTGCTATCAACATCTAAATTTAAGATTCTCTCTATCATCCACAGGTGTTTGGGTGGGTGCTTAACCTGCCTAAGTCTATCCCTCACCCAACCCTTTAACCTGATCTGATGCTTAATAGAATATAGGGTAAGGCTGATTATACACAGTTCTGGTGTTGGTTTTATATACATCCTAACACACTTAAATCATGAACAAGGGACATATTAACTGACCTGGAGCATAACAAAAACTAGAAGAGAAACAGTTATTTAGACCATTATGTAAGATGTCTAATGGCATTTCTTCACATGTAGCATATCAAATTATTGAATGTTATACTCCTTCATACTTGGATATTACTATAAATTATGGCCTAAATTATGAAAAAAAATCAGAGACTTAAATCAACTAAGAAAACATAACCATAGCAATTTTGAAAGAAATGGAAAGCACTATAATAAGAAAGAAATGGAAAGCACTATAATAAGCTTTCATTCAAAGTATGACTCATCTTACTTGGAACCAATACACCCCAAGCCTTTTCTCAGGGGATCCAAGAGAATCATATCTCAATATCTCTTTCTTTCGAGTACCATCATCCTATTCATTCTGCTTAATGTGCTTTCTATACTCTACAGAGACTGCTCTTATCCATAGTTTAAAAAGTTGAAAAATACTTCTCTCCACAAACTGGGTCCCAGCCTAATATTAATATCTGTAGTTGATATCTCCTACCAGTTAACGGTTCTACGGAAGCATGGAATGAAACAAATATGGACTTACTGTTTCTTTGAAGGAGGAGTTCAACCAGTGGTTATTAACTATATTCTGTATAGACATGGGTGGGTTTTCTAAGTCTTCAAAAGAATCCATTAATATGAAGTCCAAAACAACATCATAAAAGTTTAAGTGTTTTACCTACATGAGGATCAAATTTTTTAAAAAGGTACTGAGCACATTTATAAAAAAGAAAAATCATTAACAAGTCCTTGCTATATAAATTACAATACAAATCCTAGTGATATTTTAAACAGTTTATTCAAACTAGGTAAATATAAAATAATAAATGAAATAAATAAAAATAACAGTTCCTGAAATATAAACAAAATAAAGTTCAGTAAGGAAATTATAGCTATCTAGGGCCAAAAAAGGGGGGGAAAGTTAAAACAGTTAATTGAAAGCATACCCCATAAGCAGCCAACTCCATTTCAGTATGAATCCATTGATCTGCTTGTTCTAAAAAAGAGATCATTTCATCAAATACTTCCTCAAATTTCTTTGGGTTCTGTATAGGAAAACAGAAAATTCGGAAGAAATAACTTGCATGTTATATGGATTCTTTCATCCTTGCCTTAAAATTGATATCACTGTTTATTTGTAAGTCAAAGGATAATATAGAAATAAAAAGAGTATCTCCACTATATTATATTATGATATCTGACTTTGTACACATTTTAGAAAATATAATGTAAAACAATACATTTTGGAAATATAAAATTATAGCCATAAATTCTTATGAACTATCACTGCCATATGTAGACCAAATTTATAATCTTAAAAAGGGAATATTACTTTTCCAAAATAGGAATACTTGTTTCTTAACTTATGTTAAAAGACTGTTAAATGGTCAATCCTGTTACAATAGTTATTAAAACAACAAAAATTTACCTTTCTTGCTCTCAAAATTAAAGCACATAAAATTCTTCTGCCACTTTCAGCAAGAAATATTCGATTTGCAGAGTCTGAAAGAATTATCTGGTTGTTGTTGTTGTTGTTGTTTTTGTTAAAAAAAAGAAACCATTAAGATGTTAGAACTCAAAATTGAAATCAAATGCATAAATCCATTAAGTTTTGGGCCCTATTGCTTAAAGAGATAAATTTAACTAAATATCTTCTTCTTGAGTAAACTTGCTTTATCAAAGAAAGGGAATGGAATCTATGGCTATGTTCACACAATGTCTAAGCCCGTGATGGCGAACTTATAGAACGCGTGCCACAGGTGGCATGCAGAGCCCTCTCTGTGGGCACGTGATTGGTTGGCCCAACTCAGCTCTACTACGCATGCACGACTGCTGGTTTTGGGGTCTAGATCACACTGCCCTCCCCCATCCCATTTGCAAAAAAAACCCGGCCAAACTATTTAACTTTTTGCCCCACTGACTGGCCCCGCCTCACTCCAGCCCACCCCATCCTATCTGCCTCTCCTGCCTCCAGAGTCACACGCGCTGCCTAATGGTTCTTTGGCTGCTTTCTGGTTCCCGCTCCTTGCTTGTTGTCTTCACTGCCGCTTGCTTGCTTGTCTGCCCTCCTCACTTGTTGTGGCCTGCATAATTTTTGGTAAGTTACTGACTTTGTGCCCCCCCCCCTCGCTTGCTTGCCGTGGCCCAGGCCTAACTCCTCACATTCCTGGCCCATTTGCTGTCGGTGCTGTCAGTGCCCTCATGCAGCCCTGGGACATCCACCTCTTTGCTAGCCAGGAGTGCTGCCTCCAGTCACTCCCCTATGCCTGCCTGCCTTGGAAAGGCCCAGAATCCATGTGGGCTGGGGGGGGGGGAGGGCAGGCATGGCTGGCTTGGCGCTGCCCTGAGCATGATTCTGGCAGAGGAGGAATGGGTATCCCTGCGCCCCTCGCCCACTCATGCTGCTACTGCCACCAGGAAAGGCCGATGGTCCACAGCACACCCATGTTGGCAATGGGGGTGATACCGCGTGGGAGATTGCAGTATCAGAGCACTTTCCAGGTATTCCCTGGCCTGTGAGGGGAGGGTGTGATCTCCCTCACTCCCCCCCTCAGCAGCTGCAAAGTGCTCTCCTCTCCTCTGGCACCTGCTAAGCTTCCTCCTGCCCCGCTTCTCTTCCTCACCAGAAGCACTTGTATGTTCAGCGGGAAGGAGGCTTGGCGAGGGCCAGAGGGGCAGCAAGCACTTTGTGGCTCCTGGTGGGGCGAGCCTCGCAACATCTTCAGCATCTTCGGCATTGCTGGCAGCCACTTCCTGCAGCTCAGGAGTTCCGCGCTCTTCCCGCTGCTGCTCGGCCTCCTCGATGCATGGAGGCAGAAGGCAGCAGCCACAACGTGGGTTTGCTAGGCAGACTGCAGAATATAAATCACCCCTGCCCTGCTTGGCCCTGCCTACGCCCGCCCGGTCACCCCGGGTCTCATTTAAAGTTCTCATTTAGCTTAGCTCCAAGACCAACAAAAAAAAAATCCCGCTCAGCAAGATTTCTATCTCTAAGCAGGAGAGAAAGTCATGGTCATCTGAAGCGGCTCCCTTTCAGTGCGGAGAAAGGTTGCGATTTAATCCCCTTCACCCTCCTTTCCACCCTCCTGCCTCAACCCTCAGTGCCTCTTTTCTGCATACAGGAGGAGCCACATTCTCGCAGTGATTGGCTAGCCCTGTGGCTGAGGGAAAAACAAAAAGGCAGTAGCTGGGGGGAAAGTTGGGGAGCCAGGAAGAAGGTTCCCCTTCCCAGCTAGTCAGGGCTGTCTGCGATTGCTGTTGTTCCCCTTTGTGGGGGGGAGCCCAACATCTTTTCTCTCGCCCGGCAGTCGTGGCTAAGGAAGCACCACCCGGCGGGTATTTTAACACCTGAGATGATCCAAAGTTCAGTTTCCTGCTCTCAGTCTCCCTCTGTCACAGGTGTCAATTCAGGAGCTGTGTGGAGAGGGCTATAGAAGACTTTGCCCTCCTCCCTCTCTTGGTTCATCTCCAGGCAACAGTGTGTGTAGCCAGAGAACTTGGAGAAAGAGAGGGAGAAAGGGAGAAAGAGATGCAGAGAGAGGGGGGGAGGTAAAAAGAGAAAGAGGGAGAAAAGGAAAATGAGAGACAGGGAGAAAGGGAGAAAGAGAGATGAAAGAAAAAGGGAGAGAGATGAAAGAAAGAGGGAGAAAGAGAAAGAGAAGGAGAAGGAGGGAAAAAGAGCGAGAAAGACAGAGAGGGGGGACAAAAGGAGAGAGAGAGAAGGAGAAAGGGAAATGAAAGGAAAAGGGAGAAAGAGAGAGAGAGATGAAAGAGAGAGAAAGAGAAAGAGAGGGAGAAGGAGAGAAAGAGAGGAAGAAGAGAGAGGGAAAAAGGGAGAAAGAGATGAAAGAAAAAGAGGGAGAAAAACAGAGATCGAAAGAGATGAGATGTTGCTTCTTATGGGAAAGGGAAGTTATCTAAGCAAGAGCCTTCTCCTCACTTTACCCTACCTGAAAGGGGGGAGGGGGTCTCTTTGTTGTTATTTGAATAAAATGAAATCCACTATTTGTACCTCGTGTGCTGTCCTTTATTTCCTGCTTTTTCAACCTCAGTTGTTTTGTGTGGCACAGCTGAAGTTGAAAAAGCAGGAAAGAAGAGGATTTTCAAATGCTGCACACCTGCACGCAGCACTTGTCAGCTGTCCAAGCAGCACAGCTGATGATTTCTTGCAAACACTATGCATGCACACATAGTGCTTGTCAGGTGTGGCTACGCACACAGCACATGGCCGCATGCAAAACGCACACTCACCGAACTGGTTGTAACACCAGTTGGATCCCACCCTTGTGTGTTGGCACTTCACAATAAATAAGTGGGTTTGGGGTTGCAGTTTGGGCACTCTTTACTGAAAAGGTTCGCCATCACCGCCCTAAGCCATTGTGTCATTTGCTTGGTTTTAGCTTAGCTTGTTGTGTGAACAAAACCCCTGTGATATACATAATCCACAGATTATGTTTTAACATAGTGTATGACCCCAGACAACTACAATTTTGTCAAGAATCATGAATAAGCATGTACCTAAATTATTATATGAACCATGGCAGAAAAAAAATGTCAATAATGAAATTCTTGAAGATTTCAACCTGAAACAAAGTCTACATAAGTGCTTGGGAAATGGAATGAATGGTAGAGCTTTTCCCAAATATGCCATATTTTAAACTTCCTTGGAAATGGCTACATTTAAACAACATTAACTGACTATAAATAGCATCTGATTACTGAACTAAGCCAGCTTTCTAAACACCCTAGTCAGTTTTCTTTGTAAACATTTTAAATTCTTTTTGTCAGAAACAGAAGTAAAAGCTGGTTTTCAGCAAAAACATTATAAATCATGATCACATAATCATGTGGTGCTATTAACGGTCATAAATGCAGACCACTTGTCAAGCATCCCAAATGCAGTCATATGACCAGAGAGGGATCAAATGTCAGAACTTTGAATTCAGGTTGTAAGTTCAATTTTAAGGGTCTGTTGTAAACTTTGAATAGTTATTAAGCAACCAGTTGTCAAGCAAAAGCTACATAATGCTGATTATGTAACTTGTTTGGTCCTGATTACAAATCTCTATGTAATAATTTAAAAGAGATATGCCATAAGTAGCACAAAGATGAGTTAAAATGTGTCTCATAGAGTTCTACCTGAAAAGCTTGCCGAATACAGTGGAGCTTAGCAAGGAAGTCACTGTCTCCCAAACATTCCAACATTTCAGTCCTATGCACAAAATATAGAAAATTTCAAAGATTATCACAGACTGGCACTTTAATTTAGGCATATATCAATATAAGTTCTGATAACATTTTAGAAATTCTGCCATAAGGATTTTTAGAAATGTAAAGACATTTTCACCTTAAGACACGTGAATAAATCTTGCCTTCTTCTGCCATGCACAAAGCTTCTTCATATAATGGGCAGTGACAAAGTGAATCCAGGTGATAATAGTTTCGACTCTCTTTGTGTTCTGTAAGCTAAAAAAAAATAGTTTTATTACCAAGTTACTTTTGCAAGCATAACACCTTTGTAGGCACCTGCTTTTTAATATCACTTTACATTACAAATCATTATGAAAATCAAATATGTAAAAGAAAAGTTAGGGTAATATGTGGATAATAGACATGCTATTTTGCAAAAGCAGCAAAGCAAAGAGAAATTAAGAATAGGGAATAAGCATCCACAGGAAATTATATTCTTGAACAGCAAAAAATAGCTTTCTCCCCAAAATAGGGATATCTATCCACAATAAATGCAGAAAAGAATTAGATATTTACACAAATGTATTTCAAAAGTCCGAAGTAATGTAAGTTGACTGAAGTGGTCTGTAAGAAGGGATGGGGCAAGGAAATAGGAAAGTAAAAAATTGTAATTTTGTCTCATTAATTGCATAACTAGAAAGGAGGATTCTTTTGTTATAAAGAAAAGTATCGAAGTGTTTTAATAAATGAATTCCCAAAGTAAATTCCAGGACAAGTATGTAATGCAATAAAACCTAATACAGTCCAACTATAAAAGTCCAAACTATAAAACATTACAACCATTAATAAACTTTGCAATTTGGTAGTCAAAAATAGCTAGATGAATAATTGCTTCATTTGAGAGAATCCCTTTATAATGGCATTCTGCAACTCCCATTCCACATAGAAAGCACTCCAGAGTGAATGTCTCTGCCACATCACTATTATAGACATATTATCAAACTATACTAACAACATTTGAAGGATATAATAAATAGATGGCCCTATAGAAGAAAGCAGTTTCTCAGATAACCTGGTTTAGGGCTATACAGATTAATAAATGAAGAATAATTTCCTGGACCCGGTTTAGTAGCTCACTGACAGCCAACGGAGAGCTTTCAATATTGCTTACCGAAGTTAGATGGCATTATTCTCTAGTAGGTAGTAGTTTGCAAGTCACTTTTAAGGGCAGAATATTAATTTTTTGATATTAAAAGTACAATATGTATCTGATTTACACATACAAACAGAATTTTAACCAATGTTTATGGAACAATTTAAGATGAGCAATTAATACTGTAATTAACACTGTCCTTTAAAATCATCCCTTTCTCAATAATCTAGCAAGTAAATCTATACCTTGAAATTGTTGTTATATTGCAAAATAAATGACAAGATGAAATCTAATTTCCAGATGCCCCAGATTAAATGTCTTTCAGGGAAATAAACATTACAATTCCAATAGCATAACCATCTGAGAACTTGAAAACTATCATTTTTCTTGCAATGTTTTTATTAAAAAAAATGACCACTGGAATTCATTAGGCATCTTCCCATGAATTTATGGAAACATTCATATTCTGCCACCCTAGCCATAGACATATGGTTTTCCACATGGAAAACATGTGAAGAAGCATTCTAGTGGTGCATCTGTGAATATTTCATTGCATGTGTTCTTAATTGTTATGTTGTATGTTACATATTCATAATTATTATGAACCAGTTTGAGTAGTGCTTAAGGCATCAGGGTAGAAGGCATGATGAGACCATGAGGTCTAGTCCCATCTTAGGCACAAAACCAGATGGATGACCTTGAGCCAGTCAGTTTCATAGCCAGTCTCAGCCTTAGGAAGGAAGCAATGCCAAATGAATTCTGAAAAAAAAAACCTTGCTAAGACAACTGCAGGTACTTGCCCAGGCAACCTGTGACACAATTGAATGGGGGAAATTTGTTATGTGTATTTGTAATATTTAAATGTCATACAATTATAATGACTCTTTACATATCTGTGAATCTGTATACATATGTCAAGACATTTTGTTCTAGGAAACTTAATTAAAGACCAGCAGAAGCCATTAATTAATTGAATATAAGCTCTCAGGTGCATGATAATTAACACAATAAGACAACAAATGTTGTTTCATTATACCTCAGCAACTGAAACAAATGAATCTGTGGATCCAATGCTTGTTGTATCTTGTAGACTGAATTCATCTGTAATGTCTTTCATAGTATTATCCATTTGATTACCTTTAAAAAAAGAGAAACATGTTGATTAAATTTTGAGTCTTCTTTAAATCCCAACAACTATGACTAATTTTATTTTATTTTTATCTTAATTTATTATCTGCTTTTTCCAAGATGGCTGTTTGAATATTGATGGGCTCAGATACAATGGTAATCCATAAATTATGCTACAGAAATAACATGGCTGGCATCACATATCACTTTATCCCAAACCTTCTGAATTGTATTGTCCTTCAAAACAAATCCCTGGCTTATAACGAAATATATCAATGTCATCACAGATTCAGATTTTTCACATATTTTACTCCAAAAATCTGTGAAATCTCATATATTAGTTATAGAAGACCTGAATAAGAACAGATCTTCAGGTCTTCTATGACTAATATATAAGATCTTGGAGGCCTTGGTAATCTCCTAGCTTGATTATTTGCTTGGACATTTCATTACTTCATTAGATAATATTATCAGTGCAAGTGAATGTGGGATTTGTTCCCTGTTTATTCACAATGGGTTGCCCAGTCAGTGTTCATGGAGATGTAGTTTTCTCCTTGGTAATTTACGTTAGTTTAGATTAGATTAGGATATTGTTTTCTGCTTGCTTGATTGTTTGTCTGGTGTTAATTCCTGCATATCTGGGTATTGTTTGCTGGAGATGATGTGTTCTGGTCTTTCTGTTTCTTTTTTAGCATTTCAAATATGTTTTAATAGTATGTAAATCTGGTTTATCTCTATGTGTCTGGGTTGTTACAGTGCATTTATACTCATCTGGATATGAGAACTTGTCAACTAAATTTTGTGTCTACTATTTTCAGGTCATATTTATGTCAAAGAATACCTTGCTTTAGTTTCCACTATCCATTTCCAAAAAGTGAGTTACAACAATGCCAGAAAAAGCAGGGAGTGTCTTTGGGGACATATCATTTCATAGTTAAGATTTATAGACAGCTTCAATTTGAAAATCCCATTTACAAATTCCTAACCATTGTAAGCAAATGCATAAAACTTCAAAAGTTCTACCCATCACAAAGCCTACTAGCCTCTATTCAGAAATAATAAGCCATCTGCATTAATTTCTGGCAGACTTCCCAACTTCTTAAACAAGGTAAAAGTCAACTACATGAAGGAGATTGCTTTATAGCTAACATTTTTCGATTTTATTAAATAATAGCAGCAACATTAATGAATGTCATAGATTTCTCAAATTAGTGACTCCCTCCATTTGCTACTAATGTAACATATGGCTGTAGGTCCTACTTGGGAAAAACTTATGACATGAATAAATTATTTGATCATTTAAATAAAAAAGCAAGCTAGAAGATGCTGAATATTTAAAAACCGCTAGTAATTCCTCGTTACAACAATTTTTAAAAAATTTAAAGACAAAACATTCAAGTGATTAATTTGATTAATTTTTGATTAATTTTTCCTAGACATCCATATGCTTAAATTTATAATGTACAAATGTTTAAGAGAGATTTAGATAGAGACACTGGCAAATGAAAGCTCTAGGAATGCACAGCTGCTTGATCCACCCTGCCTTCATAGGCAGTTGGTCCCAGATTTCTCACAAAGTCCTGAGTCTGTGTTAGTTACCTCACATGCTATCACCCTATTTATTTCAGAAGACACGGTTCTCAAATGAATCCTCTTGTTTTTAAGTTTCACTGGATTTTCTAAAGCTTATTCTCCTTCTAAAGCAAACTTATGAAGTTGAAAATTGGAAAGTAACCTAAAATCAGATTACTTACATTAGCAAAGAGAAACAACATATGGCTGACTAAATAAATACATAAAGCATTTTATATACAAAAAAAAATAGCATTTAGAAGAAAAGACACAAGGATCTACTCATTTTGGGCAATTATTACTGATTACTATTATTATTTAATTTACATGCTACTTCTCTGGTCATCATGTTAACAAATCTAAAATATAAAGTAAGTCATTTCTATGGTAATATAACTGTGTGGAAGAGACAAAAATAATTCTACTTGGGTAGTTCTGCTATTTTCCTTGCAAAACTAAAGAAGCTGATAACTTTCTTAAATGTGTTTCTCATATAATTCTTTCTTCAACATTTCCTTCTTTCAATACTAATATTTAATTGTTCTAATATTTACACAGATCTTCTTTACATTACCTATTTTTTCAAAGGAGAGGTTACAATTATCCACAGCACGAAAGGAATATTACATTACTAATGAAGGCAAATAAACGTGACCCAGGATCGTGCAAAATTTCATCACCTTTTAAATGAAATGGGCAAACAAAATAACAATCCTGCTGATTATTATCAGATCTACTATTTAAAACTGGCCTTCTCTGGCTATCTAGCCACTGTTTGTCCTCCAAGTTTATTCTAGTATTAATTCTACTCATTTTTTTTAACTTTCTGGGTCTGACTACTATCATCCCAAGTTTCTGTTTCTACTTCAAACATTTCAATGCACATTTTTTTATCATTTTCACCACTATATAATTATTTGTGGTAAAATCAAAACAAGATTTTAAAAGGGGTTCTTGAGATACTGTTAAAATGCATACATACACTGTGTCCAAAAGTAGGAACAGCTTCAGTTAATTTTCATTATTCAGCTGCCCTGTCTGAAACAGAGTTTATCAGGTTCACAAAATACAATATTATTTGCAACCTCGAGTTATTTTTTTTCGACCATCTTATATCCATAACAGAATTATTGTGATATGAAAATAGTAAAATAATGGCATGGTGCTTTTTGGCTGCTAATGGTCACGTGCTGTCTGTCTAGAAGAGCTTAAATATCCAATTCAGAATAAGCTCCATATCCCCAGACTCAAAGACGCACTGCTCTCATTCCCAGCTTCCCTGACCTTCTTCCTCTTTGCTAAATTATTTACTGTATAATCCCAGTGCATTAAATCCTCATACATATCTAAGGAACATTTTTGTTACATGCATTCTACTCAAGAGTATCATTGCCTATTTCCAAAAGCACTTCTGAAAAACATGCTTAACAGGACAGTATTCTCTTCCCTGTCGGCCTTTATTACAATTAAAAACAGCCAATTTGATCATTTGATCACAATTCCCAGCAGCAAGGCTGTCCTGTAGTAGGCCGTCACTTTGGTCAGTAAGGCAAGTGAAGTCTAACTCTTTATCTGGACAGTTCACAGTTCCCATTGCCTACCGCCTCCTGAATTAAAGAGAAGGGCCAAGGCTCAAGGAAGAATGAAGTGGTGTAAGAGTTTGCTCTATTTCTAGAGCAGGAGAAAAAAACTGTGATCAGTCTGACTGAAGATATATCTCATGCAGCATCATGTTCCCTGAAGAGAATGACAAACGGCTTCATAATAAACCTAGAAACATGTTGAGCTCTCTAGTAGGTAAAGATAAAGGTTCCTCTCGCACATACATGCTAATTGTTCCAGACTCTAAGGGCGGTGTTCATCTCCATTACAAAGCCAAAGAGCCAGCGCTGTCCGAAAACATCTCCGTGGTCATGTGGCCAGCATGACTAAACACCGAAGGCCCATGGAATGCTGTTACCTTCCCACCAAAGGTGGTCCCTATTTTTCTACTTGCATTTTTACATGCTTTCAAACTGCTAGGTTGGCAGAAGCTGGGACAAGTAACGGAAGCTCACTCTGTTACGCAACGCTACGGATTTGAACCGCTGAACTGCCAACCTTTCTGATTGACAAGGTCAGTGTCTTAGCCACTGAGTCACCACGTCCCCGAGTGTGCTTTCTAGGTACTGCCTTAAAACCTTGAAGAAACATGTATCCAACGTACTCAAAACAAGCATGTTCTTTACCAGTTTCAGCTGATCAAAAAATTAAAATCCACACAGAACAGCAAATAAAGCTTAGATTGTTCACAAAGAGATTTCAGGATGAACATCTCATAACATTGTTTTAGAATGCTTTAAAACTTCAGCAAAACAAAACGAAGCAACAAAGGTTTAGCAATGACTTCAGTAGAGAGCCTTGGCGTAGTGTTTAGAGTGTAGTACTGCAAGTAACTTTTGCTGCAGTCAGCTGCCTACAATTTGGCAGATTGAATCTCACCAGGCTCAAGGTTGACTCAGCCTTCCATCCTTCCAAGGTGGGTAAAACGAGGACCCAAATTGTTGGGGGCAATATGCTAACTCTGTAAACCATTTAGAGAGGGCTGTAAAACACGATAAAGCAGTATAAAAGTCTAAATGCTGTTGCTATTTCGCTTCTCCACTCTTATTAAACATGAATGAACCCCGAGAGATTTTTATTTACATTCTTTATGTTGGAGAGCAGGAAAAGTAAAAGCCATATACATAAACATAATTTATACATAGTATAATTCATAAACATACTGGGCTTCACTGCTAAAAAAAAAAAAAGTTCATAATTATTTTGAACCCACTGAGTTGTTTAATCTAAGGCCTATTTAAGAGACCAGAAGGAACATCATATAGTGCAGCGGTTGCCAACTGGTGGGCCATGGCCCACTGGTGGGCCTTGAAAAAATTTTGATGGGCCGCAGAGAAATCTCACCCACAGACCACCCCCCAAAGCAATTAATCCAGGCTGCACAGAAGGCTGCACCGCCCACATGGCCCACAGGAACGCTCCCCACCCACTCACTCCTTACCCAGCAAACTTGCCT
This sequence comes from Hydrophis major, assembly GCA_033807585.1. Classification (NCBI taxonomy): domain Eukaryota; kingdom Metazoa; phylum Chordata; class Lepidosauria; order Squamata; family Elapidae; genus Hydrophis; species Hydrophis major. Next base: position 171,256,156 of record CM066330.1, read on the forward strand.
GCTAAAATTTTTCCTTTTTTGACCATCATCTGTTCTGCTGTGCTGGGAGATTTAGATTAGCAAGGAAGCAGGAAATGGTTGGATTTCTTGCTTTCTAGCTAGTCTTTAGATCTTTGGCTCTGCTTTTAAGTACAGCCGAACCTCCCTTAGGACTGAAGATTTGCTTGCAAGCAAATTCAGTGCAGACTCATGGCAAGCAAATTTGAGAGACTGAGCTAGCTGATGGTAGATAGACAGATCACTGAATGATTCTGTGAGCAACCCAATCTGCCTGCTTTGCCTGATTTTGGGTAAAAATTGCTCTTTTTTATAAAAAATTCAATATTTACATACATGGTGTGTTGTGAGTTAATTTTGTGAGTTTGCTTGCTAGCAAATTTTATGTGACAGACTGAGCTAGCTAATGGCAGATAGATAGATCTCTGAATGAATCTGTGATTCTGTGAGCAACTCAATCTGCCTACCTGCTTTGCCTGATTTTGGGTAAAAGTTGCTTTTTTTTAATAAAAAATTCAATATTTATATAAATATTTATAATATTTACATACAAGCCATGCTCAGCCAGTCACATGACCACCAAGCCACACCCACAAATTAGGCCACGCCACAGAACTGGTTAGTGGTCCCTGGGATCAAAAATTATGAGTTTGATGGTCCCTGAGGTCCAAAAGGTTGGCGACCCCTGATATAGTGTACACATTTCAACATTTTCCTGATATTTCTTCCAAGACACTGTTCAAAGAAGAATCTGGAAGAGTTCTTTTGGAAGACACCAATTCAAGCCACACAGTGACTAGCTCCTATTTGGGACATTCTTTTTAAATTACAGAACTGTATTCAAAATATCCTTCAGCTTATTTAACTATTATATTGGCCTGTTGTTTTCCTTCCCATTTGTCAATTCCTTTTGGTTACATCCTTCCTTTAGGTATTGAAACTTCAACCCCTTTATTAATATTGGCATTTATTAATACCAGTATTACCACTTGATATGCTGCAGAGTTAATTTGAACATGGTGTTTTGCTAGATAACTTAGAGCAAAGAGCTATATTTTCCCCCTTCCCATGTGGCTGCTAATTCCCCTCACAGTCATTGTCCCCATTGGGCAGTTGTCCCTTCAGGCAACTGTTAAAGGGGAATCTATTCGGCTAATTTAGCTGCCTAACATTTTACTGGTACCACTTTCTGTGCCACCCAGATATCGGGAGTGAGAAAACTTAAACATCTGACTGAAAGAGTCAGGAGGGTCTGATCTCTCCAGTATACTTGAAGAAGGAGGATCACTAAAAATTACAACAGAAGCCAGAATACAAACTGATCATGAGATAGTCTACAAACCAAAGATATTTTTAATAGGGAAAACAAGGAAATAAAAAAAAATATCAGGGAAAAGAAGGCTTTTAAGCAAGTATAACAGTAGAGAATGAAAATTTTCAGGATTTTTTCCAAATAAAAGAATATTTTAGGTTTTCAGAAGCTACCAGAAGTAGGACATCATTTAAAGAAAAGCAGAGACAATAAGCTATTTCAGAATATTACAGAATAATAAGAAATATTTCAGAAAAATTAAAACAATTGTTTCTATCTGCAATTGCAACAGAAATTATAGACTTATGCATTTAAAACCCAGTTAAATAAAGGTATAACTATCAAGGCCAGCATTTGTAGTTCCTTATTTTCAGCTAAATTGACTTCTTTAGATGTTATTTTAATAAGATTACTAGAAACCTGTGAACCATTGGGTCATAATTTTAGAGACATTTCCCTACCAGATTCATTGAGGTCTTCAACAATTATAATACTGCAAAAGTTTTTAAAACTTCAGGGAGATATTCAGATATTCATTTTGAATTATGTCATAAAATGTTTTTTTTAATTTGCAAAATTATTATTCCACCTGGGTCATGGATCCCAGATAGTGGACACATTCTGTAAACAAGCCCACTTGAGGTAACTTGATTCAATTTTGCCTTATGATTCACTATTTTGCACAGTTAAAAATTACTGAAATAAGAATCTTAATAGATTAAAAAATCATAAATTTAAAAGCTGACAATAACAATCTGGCATATGATTATGCATTTCAAAATCTATTTATCCATTACTGATTTAACACCACATGACCTCTAAACAGGCCACTCCTGTTCCAAATTTTTTTTAAAAATAGACCATGCCAATTACCTTGCAGTAAGCCTATATGAAGGACCCAAGAGATGTATTAGTTCCTAGATAATATGTCAGTATAACTCTTTCTAGAAAGGCCCTAAGAAGAATATAATCAAACATCTTAAGTAGAGACGTTTCCAAATTCTATTCATTGCATTTGCATTGGTTTAAAAAGCAGCTTGTGATGATAGCAAAACAAATATTATGCATTAATAGGAAAATCTATCAAACAGCCCTTTTTAAGTAAAGTTGGCTGACACCATGCCAGTTTTAAGGTAGGGACTTAAATGCTTTTAGTCTTGCAACCAGCAGTCTAAACAATACAAACATAATTTTATAATATAAAAGAAACATAAATAAGGACATAGGAATTTCCATCCTAGAAAAGGAAGGACACAGATTAAAAAAATTGAAAAGACTCAATAAATAATCATGCTGGGATTTTTTCTGTTAAAATACCGAAGTTTGCTGATGATACAACAGTGATTGGTCTCATTCGAGACAACGATGAATCTGCATACAGACAGGAGGTTATACAACTTGTCTCGTGGTGTAACTGGAACAATCTGGAACTGAACACACTCAAAACCATAGAAATGGTGGTAGACTTTAGAAGAAACCCTCCCATACTACCACCTCTTACAATACTAGACAACACAGTATCAACTGTAGAGACCTTCAAATTTCTAAGTTCTATCCTATCACAAGACCTAAAATGGGCACCTAACATCAAAAACGTCATCAAAAAAGCACAACAAAGAATGTTCTTTCTGCACCAACTCAGAAAGCTCAAATTGCCCGGTTTCCGGTTTCGCGTGGCTTCGGGGCAGCAGGAATTCACGATAGCTCGCGATTCCTGCTGTGCTAGCCGTCGAGGTACCCCCGATCCAGATGGGTCAGGGGGATATGGCTGCCCTGTAGGGACAGCTGAAGAGAAAGGGGAGTCGGATAGGGAGGTGGGGGTGTCGCAGACCCCCCCCTTCTCCGGAAAACCCCCTTTTTCCCAAGGCGGTGGAGCGGCGGTCAGCAATGGCCGCCACGAAGAAGCCAGCAACCGGGTAAGATTGTGCTGGAGGACGTGTGAAGAGTGAAAGTTCTGTCTGAGCCGGGTCAAGTAACATCTTTTAAATTGCCTGGAATTGAGCTGTTTGAATTGCTGGAGGATACATTGTATCCCTAAGAAGAGCGAAAAGCGGCGGAGAAGCTGTTAAAGGGAACTTTTTTTTTTTCTTTACTCTCCCACCCCATGGAAACAGCAGAAATATTTGGATATATTGGATATTGAAAGTGGATTGCTTTGAAAGTTGAAGCTAAGAGACAAAAGGATTTTTGGACATTGAAAAATTTAAGAAATTGGAAAACTCTTGTTGGAGGTATGGATTTCTGATAATTTAAAATTGACATTGCAAGTGGGAAGGGAGAAAAAAAAAATTGGAGCAGAAGCTGAAAAAGGAGGAGATTGCCTAGAATCCCAAAGGAAGATATATGGTAATTGGACCTCTTTGATTAAAAATTAACCCCAGAAAGAGAAAGAGAAGAAGGAAGAAAAGTATTAACTTTTGGAACTTTTTTTTTTTTTAATTGCTTTTGATTGTCTTTGATTAAAAATACTTGTGGTTGTTTTGGAAAAAGTTTCCCTTTTCATAATGGCATCGTTTGTGGATGAACTAGAGATTGAATATCAAAAATATAAAAAAGAAGATACTTTGGGCACTTTGTTTCAATTCTTAGAAATGGCGTTATGTACTTATGAAAAGTTGATTACGCAGCAGAAGGACTGGGACAAGGAAGAAGAGGAAGAAGAAGCCATCTTTGATGAACAATGGGTCCCTTCCGGAGAGGAGGAGAAAAAGGATAAGAAAAAGGGGATTTTAAGAATTATAAAAACAACCAAAAGAGAGAAAAATGAGCGAAAAGGTGGAGGCAAGGTTAGAAAGCAAAGGAAAAGGAGCAAGAAAAGCGAAGAGAAAAAGCAAAGGGGTAAAAAGGGCAAGGAGAAGAATAAGCAAGAGAGAAAGGGGGGGAGGAGAAGCCTTAATGGGGGGAAGCAAGACCTAAAGAAAAAAAGTTTATTTAGAGACAATGGGTGAATTTAATTTAGATTAAAAGAGGGATTCTGGAGGGTACATAGGTTTGTGATATGTGTACTTAGAATATAAAATTTATTATGTAATCTTAGAATCTTTTAAACAGAATCCCAAGAAAAATTGCTATACGTAGTATTTTTAAGTTAGGGTAATGAGTTATAGATGTTACTCCAATTGGTGTACAGGAGAAGTATAGTAAAAGAAAAAAAAAGATGAATGGATAATTGGAAATAGAACAGACAAAGAATGTTGTTGAAAATGGTAATAAGATATGGAAGGATATATATGCTTTTTTTTTTTTGGATTTTGTATATTGATAAAAGGCAATAAAATTTTAATTAATAAGAAATAATTTGGATGGAAAGGAGAAGTAGGGATAAGATATGAAGTTAATACTATATGAAGTATTGATATTATAATTTGGAAATGTTATGTCTTATTGGTCTTTTATTATTATTTTTTCCTAGAAAAGAATTTATAAGCTGTTATGCCTTGACTCTTTGTGCATTGTTTTTATAAAACTGATAAAAATGGTTTTTATATATATATATAAAAAAGAAAATGATAATAAGATATGGAAGGATATATGGGATGAATATGATGTTTGAATTTGTGTCTGTGTGAAGAGTTTTAACCCGGGAACAGACAACCTTCAGAAAAGATCTTTTAGTTTTGTTTATGTTTTGTGTTTTGTATGTTTGTGTATTTTGTTTTTGGTAAAACTAACAAAATTTGTTTTTTATAAAAAAAAGGAAAAAAGAATCAATAAAACCTTGGAGGAATGTTAGATGAGAATAATTTAAACAAGCCAGAAAGAAATGAATATGATGACTATAAAATGGATAAATATGGAAGAGAAATGAAATTGAATAGGAGTAAAGAGAAATAATGAGAAATTTGCTGAAAGATATTTGTGTGTCCATATGGAGATGGGATAAATTGGAATTATGTTGTTTAAAAATAATGTTTTATTCGACTTGTAAGGATTTATAATGTTAGGAGGTTTTATGTATTTATGTATTTAATGGTTAATGATATGTTGTTTTATCTTTAAAATTAATAAAAATTTGCTTCAAAAAAAAAGAAAGCTCAAATTGCCCAAGGAGCTGCTGATACAGTTCTACAGAGGAATTATTGAGTCTATCATCTGCATCTCTATAACTGTCTGCTTTGGTTCTGCAACCCAATAGGACAGACACAGACTTCAGAGGATAATTAGGACTGCAGAAAAAACAATTACTACCCACCTGCCTTCAATTGAGGACCTGTATACTGCATGAGTCAAAAAGAGGGCTGTGAAAATATTTACAGACCCCTCACATCCCGGACATAAACTGTTTCAACTCCTTTCCTCAAAATGACACTATAGAGCACTGCACACCAGAACAACTAGACACAAGAACAGTTTTTCCCCCCAAAAGCCGTCACTCTGCTAAACAAATAATTCCCCCAACACTGTTCAACTATTTACAAAGTATACACTACTATTACTGTTAATCTTCTCATCACTCCTTATCACCCATCCCCTCCCACTTGTGATTGTAGGACTGTAACTTTGTCATTTGTATCCTTACAATTTGTATTGACTGTTTCCTGGTATGATTTGATTGTTGATTGTACTCTATGACTATCATTAAGTGTTGTACATTATGATTCTTGATTTTTAACGAATGTACCTTTTCTTTATGTATACTGAGAGTATTTGCACCAAGACAAATTCCTTGTGTGTCCAATCATACTTGGCCAATAAAGTATTCTATTCTATTCTATGCAAAAATATTAGTCTGGAAACAAACTAGTTGGAAACAGTTGTGTAAATTTCATGACAGGGTCTTAACACAGGGATTACTGAACATGTAACAATAATGTGACTGATGAAATTCTGGGCATTATCTGTTATTGGGACTTGCTATAATTTACATTAGCAGCTGTATTTTTAATTAGCCTTAAATACTGCGCATATTTCTGTTGTGGTTAAATAAATATATCTCATTAACTTGCTTTTGGTGAATGCATGAAAAAGAAAAAATGAAGTGGAAGGAAAAGAAAACCTTCTGGGACTAGAATGTATTTTAATTCCTGTTCCAAATAACTGACTGATTAATTTGGCCTTCCTACTATCTGTATGGGGGGAAAAACCCAGTTTACATTCGACCAATGTGGAGTTCATAATTAATATTTTCTAGGAATAATTTCTAGGAATATTCCAGGAAACCCACATATGATATGAGAACTTTGATTGTGTGGCAGGGGAGGGGGAGGTGAGTCATCTTTCAAATCTTAACTCATACACCTATCTTGAAGCTGTGACTAACACAAATGAATGATATGTAGTATATTACTTTGGAGCAGCTAAACTCTGAATCAGGGAATCCAAATAAAACTCAGCTGTAATTCAGATTTAAGTAACCTAATTCTCACAGCTTGTGAATAGCAAAAGTATATTTGTTTATTTATTGAATTTATATTGCCACCTATTTGTCCATGGTGACTCACGATGGCTTACAGAATATAAAACCATATTTAGAACAATAAAAACTAACAAAAAGAATCAAATAAATTAATATAGTACAATATAACAAAATTACCCCCAACTCTCACCCCCTCCCACCCCGATGACATCAGATCACATTCCCCATTAAGTGTCATGTTCAATTTGGCTCAATCTTCAGACAGATGAGACTAAGAAAACAGAAAGTCTTAAAAATTTTTTAGCCTTACTGACCCAATTCCTCCTAGCATTGTTACATTACTAAGTTTTTCCTGCCAAATTTTCTTTCCATTATTGTGCCTGAGTTATGCTGTTTTTGGCAGGATTCTGCTATTTTGCAATGCCAAAAAAAAGTTGTTGCTAGATCTTACCTTGTGTTCTGCAACTTTTCAGTTAAATAAACTATGTGAAATATGGAACATAATAGATTGATGAACTTGATATTGTTTGTGATTCTTATTTAGTATAAATTGTGTATTCAATATTTGAAGCCAAAGAGAGAATTCTATCAGAGTTAGTCTGGTAATTCAAGTCTAAAATTTCACTTGATGGAGGAAAAAAATAAACTGATAGGGAAAAAAAGTTTACTGAAAACATATTATTTAATAAAACACCAGATTTTCCATATTAAATTGCTTTGAAAATCACATTGACCATACGGTGATAGTGAAGACGGAGATATGGATCCAAAAGTAAGTTAAAATAGATATTTAGCCCTGGCAACACATCAACTGTTTTTAATTTCTAGGGAAATAGTATATAAATGTTTGCAATATTAAATACAGACATGATATTAGCATTCATACTACAAGGAACAAATGGTTAAGTAAGTAGAAATTGTAGGAACCTTGGGAGATTATGTAATTTTATAATTTACTATACTGCAGACAGGGAAAACTAAAGGCAGTCAGATTAGAGTTTGATTTCGGTTAGATCTGATTTCAATAAGCTAAAAAGGAAAAAGGAGAGATCCTGAAAAATGAAATAAAGGCAGCCCAACCACAAGAAAGAAACATGGAGGATACCTGGTGAATCTGGTATAGTTGCATAAAGGGCTTTTTGACCAAATGAGAAACAAAAAGAACCACTTTTAAAAATAGAAAGGGGCATATAACTAAAAGAGATTGTAAGGGAATAGCCCAAATCAGTAGGGATAAGGTCAGGAAGGTTAAGGCTCAGAAAGACGGCAATGAACACCAAATTTTTTTTAAAAAAAGCTTTGTATGAATATATGCAAACAAGAGGAAAGTAAAGGAAGGAATGCTGCGTGGAGAAGATAGCAAGATGATGATGGCAAAAGGGACAAAGTGTAACTACTCCATTCCTATTTTGCAACTGTCTTGTCACAACAAGAAAAAGTGGTCCAACCTGTCAGAAGCTGCATCACTGTAGGGGAATAGGTGGCAGAAGACAGAAGATAAGCTTAAGACAAGAAATGCAAGGTTCTGCATGTAGTAGCAACTTCAAGATAAGCAGCATTAAATAAGCTACTAAAGACAAAAAAAAATTGAAGCGCCTTCTCCTGATTTTATAATGCCATCTTAATTTTAATTGGTTTTCTAGATTTGATGTAAGCCATTGAGAGGTTTTTTTTAATGCAATGGGATAGAAATATATTAAATATCTGACTCAACATAATGTTTGTGAGAAGTATCTGGATGTCCTGAAAGAACACAAAGTAAACTTAAGCCAGAACTGTGCTAATCATATACTTCTATGAACTATTTTTAAACTTCTCTCCCACCTACATTAGATGATGAGATCTACTGGGGAATACTCTACTTGATAGAGGTTCTTTCTTGTAGTCTCACCAGAGACCCCACCCCACTAAGGAGAGCAGTAAACAATAAAATACCCAAGATCTCAAGAGAATGAAATATGAACATGTCCTCTTTGGAGCTTGGTGATAAATATGGAAGATCATAGATTTATCCCTTTTTTTTTTTTTTAAGGAGCAATAGTAGAAGCTAAAAAAGATGCCCTCTAGAGATTTGGAGAAGGGTGCCATCTGGGTTCATTCAAGACCTATATTTGACAACTTTGTATGTCCACAGCAAATAGGAATAAATTAATTAAAAGTTCAGTTATGGTAAGTATTACAAAAGGGCATGATAGATACAACCTATTTAAAAAGCCTTTAGCTTTTTTTCTATAAGCTGTTTCAAGAAGTTGAATTTTTCATACCTGGGACTACCAATATTATATAGCTATGATAGACATGGGTAAAAAAAAATGCTATTTCTTCATAAAAGAAGATTCTTTTTTTAAACAATAATTTGTAATATTCTAATTATGGCTCCGACAGACTATGAAATTTATTCAAGTCTTTGAAAATAGTAGAAGCTACTGACTTGTTAGGAAAGAAAAATTAAAAAGGGAACTGACGTTGATCATGGGATATGTACATCAATTTCAACATGTTACAGTATGACTTATAGCATGGGATCACAAGTTCCTTCCTAAATTACTCTACAAGGTGCTAGAAAACTAAATTTAAAGGTGCCTTATCCAAGGAAATACATTCAAATGCAATATCAAAATAATAAGAATTCTGACCTCTGGTGGCTTTCTTACTTCAGAGTCATAATTTGGTATCAGAAAAAGCATGGCTTACATTTCAAAGGGATGAGTTGCTTGGTATATTTATAATCAATTCTACCTAAGTCTTTGGTTGCTAATTTGTCAAAGTTAAGAATTCGTAGTTTAAAGGGAAATTACCTATTGACTCTGATAAAGTCTTCATGCATTGGAATTCTACTAGTGGCGGCTTCATGAACATGCTCATACAGTTTTTTTGGCTGCAAAACAGAAGAGACTTGCTTTTGGCTTCTTGTGGGATATTGGTTCGAATTCCCAATCTAATTTATATCCCAGATAATCCCTAATAATCTCTCACAGAAATACAAACCAAGTCCAATCCTACCAACTTTCCAAGCCCAGGTAAGATTAAAGAGGTGCTACCACCCTCAAACCTCTCTTGGCTTCAGTCAAATAGGATGACTATTTGAAAAGCAAATTTCCTAGGATCAAACTGGGATCAATGATTTCATTTTTTTGAAAAGACAAGAGCAAGTCTAAACATGCTTTGCTAACCATACACTGCATCACTTAAGAATCCACCAAAGATTGTATACTCTTTTATTGAGATTGATTTTATATTTAATTGGCCACTACCTATATAGTTATATGTTCCAAAGTAGATCATTGGCTAGCAAACATCTGTATTTTATTTGCATATATCTATTTAAAAAATTGCTCCAAATATTTTTGATGCTTACTTTCATGATTATGGAAATAAATCCAGCTCTGTGGGTCTTTTATGTAAAAGTAAGAAAGAAAAATACTAATAATGCATTTACCATTATTCCAGATCCTCCTTAATTATCAAGTATAATAATTAGCTCAGCCTTCTCTAATTACGGGTCTCCCAATTTGTCAGATTGTAATAATGCTCAGTTAGCACAGGTCATTTCTAAAAAGAGTTACAATCATGCACATCTGGATAGCATTGAATTGAAAAAGTGAACTGTATTATGTCAGGAAATCTGGAAACTTGGAAAAAAAAAAAAAAAAAAACCTCACCAGCCTCATTGGCAAAAGATGCTGGGTCAGATACTCCAAGGGAGGCTTCAAATTCTTCCTGAAGGCGGTAAGCTCTCTGGAGCAAAAGTTCAAGTTTATGTATAAACTCTGCACTAATGATATCCTGTAAATAGAAATTGCAAGATATAAACTAATATTTTAATTTATATTTTAATTTTAATATTTTAATTAATATTTAATATTTTAAAATTATTTTAATATTTTAATGGAATTGCTGAAATGATTTGCTCATTTGATTAATTTACTATGATGATTAATTATTTATGCTGCATCATATGCAAGAACAGCAGGATTGGAAGAATTAAATAAAGAAGCAATTAGCTTATTTACGCAGTCAAATTAGTCAATACCAACATGTTTATTTCTAGTATATCATACAAGACAAAATTTTTTATCTGAGGTCACAGAGCTTCCATAGATAATAAATGAGTTTATAATAAGACACAAAAAATGTTATATTTATGTATGTGTGTGTGTGAGTGAGTGTGAGTGTGTGTGTGTATATACACAGACACAGACACACACACACATATATGAAATTTTTGTCCCTAATCAATGAAATGTTTACTTTTTTATCTCTGAGTTTATGGGTACTTATTTTTGATTTGATACATAAAATGCTTAAAATATTTTTGATGCTAAAATTATGACTAATAGTACAATTTGATATTGAGGAAGAATGACAATATAAGCAACATATTCCTGGGTGAGCATTTATTTAAAGTGCTGATACAATCTGCCTTTCTCAATGTCCTCAGTGGAAAATGGAATATACGGTTTCAATATCTGTACTCTCTCCTCAATTCATATAAAGCATGAAGTTACCTAAGCAGCAAATGCTGTGTGTACTGACATCTTCTTACCTCTATATGTTCTTCTGCAATAGCATCACCTGCTCCAAGCTTGATACCACCACAGCTGGCTTCATCCTCAACTTGTCTGTTGCGAAAAGTCAATGCCTGTTCCCATCGTTGTAGTGCTTCTTCAAATAGCTCCATCCCTGAAAAAAATGGTGAAGTTTACTTATATCACACATGTTCTTTGTTTTACTGCAAGTGTCAATCACCCTTCCATGAGCACACTGTACTAGATGTACCAGATAGGAAATCCTGAGAGAGTGTGTCAAAATCCCACAAGAGATTCAATTAGCTGTCTTCTCCACAATTTATTTTTCTGAAGGTGTATTGGGAATACCGTTCTTAACATCCCAGCAGGTATAGTCAAAAGGGTTAATTAGATGGATTTAGGTTCTTAAACACTTCAGTTGATGGAATAAATACCTCATATTCTTAGAAGCATAAGATTGAGTGGGAACATTGAGCACAGAAGTCAATCCTGCTTTGTGCAATAGCCCTTCCTAAACTAATTCAGGGATTTGAAGAATGCTATCACAACGCTTTTAAACATTGGTGTTGGAGAAGATTCCTGAGACAACCAATTAAATAAATAAATGGATCCCTGAACTAATCAAGCTAGCATTCTCAATTGAGACACAAATGACCAGGTTCACATTGTCCTACTTGCAACACAGGATGTGAATACCTAGCTCTCTGGAGAAATATCTAATGCTGGAAAAGGTGGAAGAAAAGAAAAGAAAACAACCAGCAGCTAGGTAAATGGACTCAGTTACAGTGGCAGTGGGTACACTATTAAAAGACCATAAAGACCAGGTTAGAGACAGATCACTATGAACAAAATCTACGTGGTTATACCGTACTTCTAATAATAATACCATAAATATTATATATTTACCCATCAAGTATAGATTTTCTGGAGTAGTTACTGGAATATTGACTAACTTCATATTATCTTCATCTGCTTTATCCCAGGAATTAGAATTCACACAAACACAACTAGGACAAGAGATGGCACTGTGGGCCTAATTTAAAAAGAAACAAACATGTGCATATAAGCTAAGAGAAATATAATAGTATATTTCTAGTAGTTATATTTTATTCTTTGGTTTCATGAAAAATAAGTATAAAAATGAGAAAATCAGAAATAATTGTTGGCTTATAATAATTGATTTCCTATTCTAGGAAAATAAGCAACAATTTCTTTGGAAATGTTCATATACTATTTTTAGTGGAAATGCTTTCCATATATAGCAACAGTACTTGAAAGAGTTCCTTAAGCAAAGAAAACAACCATCTGTTTTTCATTCCTAAAATACATACAATAGTTCTCAATAAATCACACTTACTGAGGCCAAACTCTGCAGGGAACCAGAATATTTATTGAAGAGATCACCACTGGCATGGATATAAGATTGAAAACCTTTCTCTTTGATGGAATTCAGTGAAAGTGTCAGATTTTGTTTGCTACTGGAACAACTAGAATCTGAGGAGGATGAATAATAGTGTTAGCTTATGTGCATCTTTTTTTCCATTAACTAAGGAAAAAGACTTTAGAAATACCTTAAAATAATTATTATTCTAGAAATACGTATATACTATTAATGCTACATAATGGATAATGAGATATTATCCTTCCACCCTTCTGAGGCTGGTAAAATGAGGACCCTGTAAACTGCTTAGAGAGAGCTCTAAAGCACTATAAAGCGGTATGTAAGTCTAAGTGCTACGCGAGCATTGATCATCATGTTTTTGTCTATTGTTTTCTGCAGGGAATTGTGCACATTTTATGAACAACATAATTTGAGACTGTGAAGTAAAACCACTATTTGGTGCATGGTTTATTAGTAAATATTATAGTGGAGCTAGAATTATATGGAGGCAAATCCAATTAAAAATGTGATTATGTGGAGGGCAAAGAGAAAAATAGAAGGAAACAGTTACCATGGCAATAGTCAGACAAGCAGAGCCTGAATGCAGGCAAAGTTACTTGAGAAAACATCTCAGTTAAGATATTCCATAATTCAGAGACTTCCGGTTTGCAGGGCTTCGGCGGCAGGCAGGAATCCGCGATCATGCGCGGTTTCTTCCTGGGCTTGCCGCTGGTGCGTCCCGAGCCAGCTGACTTCGGGGCTAAGCCACCCCATAGAGGTGGTAAAGAGGGGGGAGATTCCAGCAGGGTCGAGGAAAGCTGCATCTTTCCTCCTCAGCTAGCTAAACTCCCTTTCCCAAAGGCGGTAAGAGCGGTGGTCAGAAATGGCCGCCTCAAAGAAGCACTCATCCAGAAAAGAAAATGCAGGAGGAAGTTAAGGAGTGAAAGTTTTGGCTGACCAGGATAAGAAGCAACAACTAAGGTATTCTGGAATTTAAATTTAACAAAAGATACATTGCTCCCAAAGAGGATTCGGAAGCAGCGAATGAAAGTGAAAAGGGAAAGGTTGTTTTTTTTTCACTCTCCTTCCTTACGTTGACAGCAAACAGAGATGAATGAAAAGTTGGAAAAATCCGCTTTGACATCAAAAGATAATTAAACTGGAAAATAAAATACCAAGGGGACAATAAAGATTTCTGAACACTAAAAAATTTTTTTGTTGTTGTTGTAAGTGGGAAGGGAGAGCAAAATAATAAGAGTAAGATTTGGAAGGAGGAGGCTGCCTAGAATTCAAAGAATCTAAAGTTAAATTTTAACAAGACTTCTAAAAGATGCATTCTAACTGGAACTTTGTAACTAAATAGTAACCCCAGGAAGAGAAAGTGAAAAAAGAAGAAAGTGTTAAAAGAAACAGCTTGTGTGTATTTGGAGTGCTTGGTGACTTTGGGACTTCTGCAAATTATATATATATATATATATTTTATGTAACAAACTTTATTAATTTTTTTTAACACACACAAACAAAACATAGGATGTACTAACATAAAATTCCTTTTCTAGAAGAAACAAATAAACCATCTTATTTAAAAAGAAGATAATTCCAAATTATCACACTTCTATATATATATTTATCTTATCTAATCAACTTCATATCTTTTCAAAAATTTTCTTTATTACTCCCTTTCATTCTATTTAGTCATATTTCTTCTGTCTTAAAAATATATATACTCATTGAATATATTTTCATTAGTATTCTTCCACATCCTGTCAGACTTAAACAAACATTACACCAAACATAAATACATAAAACTTCTTTTTGGAAGGCTGCTTACCCCGAGTTAACTCTTTTTATACAGACATCAATCAAAATTTATACTCACTTAATGTACTATCTCATATCTTATTTAACATTCTCTATTTTCCATATATTTTCTCTCTCCTACTCATTCTTTTAATTCTATTTTATTTATTCCATCTCAATTAAATAATTATATTTGCATCTTTGGTCTGTTTTCTTTCAATCACCTACTTATCCTTTCTATCTAATACAATATTTCTCCTGTAAACCCAGATTGAAGTATGACAACTTTTTATCTTCCCCCTAAATAACACTTAAAATAATACATATTTTCCGTGCTGATTCGGCTCCGTACATTCAAAGTATTACATTTCAAAATAGTAAAACAAACAAATAATATTGAGTTTAATAAGTAATAATAAAACTAAAAACAAGTAAAAAAGAAATATCAAATTTATAATATAGTAAAAGCAATGTTTTATAAGAAATTAAATTCTATTATTAATTCTTAAACAATAAAAATACTATTTCATACTATTATGAAATTAAGAAATTAAACTCTATAATTAAATCATGACTTCGCTTTAATACATTTTTAAATCATATAATATTCTAATTTTCTAACTCAACTTTTGCAGAATCATTTTTTAAAAAAGATTATCTCACCCCTTATCTCTGAAAAAAAATATTTTTTTGCATCTTGTTTAAAGCCTTTATGACTTCTCTTTCCTTTCCCCCTTTCTTTCTTCTCCATTCTAACTTTTTGAACCTCCCCATCTCTCCAATTTCACTCTCTTAATCTTCCCTCTCTGTTGTATTTCTCTTTTCTGTTGCTTTCTGACATCATATCGCTTTTTCATCTCCTTTTTCTTTTTCTTGGTTGCTTTTTTAAGTTCTAAGTTCATCTTTTCCTTGCCCCCCTTCCACTTTTCTTCCTCCACTAAGTGTGTTTGTCCATTAAAGATGGCTTCTTCTCCTTCATCCCAGCCTTCCTGTAGTATTTCTTGGTAGGTAGAAACCGCCATTTCCAAAAAGCGAAAGATAGATCCAAACGAGCCCTTATCTTCGTTTTTCAGTTTTTGAAATTCCATTTGTAGGCCTTCAAAAGATAATGCCATTTTTTCTTTCTTTTTTAATGCAACCCTAATGTCTTTAGTCCCTTTTTTAAAAAAGCAAAATTTCACAAAGATCTCAAAGTCACAAAGGAAACCAAATCAATTTTAAGTTGTTGTTGTTGTTTTTTAAATCCAATGTCCAGAAATCCTTTATCCCTTGGCTTTAAATTTCAAATTGAGTTACCTTCTGTGCCCAAGTAGATTTTCCAGATCTCCGTCTGCTATTTCTATGGGGAGGGAGAGTTAAGAAAAAAAAAAAAATTCCCCTTAAGAGCTTTAACCACAGCTTTCCAGTCTTCTTTGGGAAACAATGTATCCTCAGGCAATTCAAACAGTTCAGTTTCCAGGGTAATTAAGAGTTGTTATTGTCTCGGCTCAGCCAAATTTTCACTTCCTCCTGCAACCTCCAACACAAATCTTACCCAGCTGCAGGCTTCTTTGTGACGGCCATCACTGACCGCCGCTCCACCACCTTGGGAAAAAGGGGTTTTCCCGGCTGGGAAGGGGGTCTGTGACACCCCCAAACCCCTGTTCGGATCCCCTCTCTCTTCGGCTGCCTCTACAGGGCAGCCATATCCCCCAGACCCATTTGGATCGGGGGCACCTTGGCAGCAAGCACAGCAGGAATTGCAGATAAGCAAAT
Source organism: Hydrophis major (assembly GCA_033807585.1). Lineage (NCBI taxonomy): Eukaryota > Metazoa > Chordata > Lepidosauria > Squamata > Elapidae > Hydrophis > Hydrophis major. Next base: position 171,272,286 of record CM066330.1, read on the forward strand.
TCCTGCTGCTGCCGAAGCCACGCAAAACTGGAAGTCTCAAGGACTTCTGCAAATTATATTTGAATGATTAAAAACACTTGGATGGTTATTTAAAAAAATTTTTTACAATGGCATCACTTGTGGATGAACTGAAAATGGAATTTAAAAAATATAAAGAAGAGGAACAAGAAGGGAAGGGCTCTCTTGGCTCCGTTTTCCAATTCTTAGAAATGGCGATTTGTACCTTTGAGAAACTACAAGAAAAGATTGCACAACTAGAAGATTGGGACAAAGAAGAAGCCATTTTTAATGAACAAGTAACTTTACTTGGGGAAGAAAGGGAGGGGGGGGAAGAGAATGGAGAATTTAAGACTTAAAAAAACAACCAAAAAAGGGAAAAATAAGGTGAAAAGTGGGTATAATGTTAGAAAGCAACAGAAAAGGGGAACACAGAAGAGGGAAATGGAGGTGGAGAGACAAGGGGGTATAAAGGGCAGAGAGAAGAAGCAAGGGAGGAAGGATGGGAAGAGAAGCTACAAAGGTATGGAGCAAGATGTAAAGAAACAGGACTTATTCAGAGATAATGGGTAAAAATTTAATTGAAAAAGCGATTCTGCAAAGGTACATAAGATTGTATTGTTATATTCCTATTAGAAATAATGTTAGAAAATTGGAAACAACATGATTACAAAGTGGGATAAAATACTCAGTGTAATTCAGTAAAACTTTTGTGAACAAAATAAATGAAATGAAATAAATGAAAGAATTGAATTAGGAAGGAATGGGAACATTTTAATGTCACAATGTTTTAAAATATAAGTGAAGTGGGGGGGGCAGTAACTATGGAAAGTTTACAAGTGTTCCCATAGTAGCATGATACCTATTTGAAAAGTAATGTGTAAAATGTTTAACATTTAAATGAATATTAATATTAATGATAGAATTGAATTGGTATGGATTGTTTTAATTATATTATATATTTATAATTTTTTCTCTTTTTAAAATATAGTGTGTAGCTTTAGAATGTACTAAGCAGAATCCAAATGGAAGTTATGTATTATATTAAGTGTTATAAATTTAGGGGAAAGATATAAAGGCATCGTACTCCAACCAGGGATTACAGGAGAAATTTTGTTTAATGAGAAAAGATAATAGACAGATGAAATAGGACAGATGAAGAATATAAGTATAATGATCTGAATTGAGACGAAATAAATAAAATAAAATTAAGAAAGTCAAAAGAGGGGAGAAGCTATACAGAAAATGTAGAATGGTAATAAGATATGGAATGGTATATAAAAATGAGCATGAACTTGAATTTGTGTCTGTACAAACAGATGTAACCTGGGATCAAGCTGCTTTCAAAAAGATGTTTTATGTTTTCATGTTTTATGTTTTGTTTGTTTGTTTTTAAAAATCAATAAAATTAAAAAAAAAAAGATACTCCATAGTTCACATGAAATTAAACTGAGAAAAGGGAAACTTATTCAGACTTGCAAGATTTTTACAGGACTGGCAGAGACATGGGGATGAGTGAAAAGAGGGATCAGCCTAGAATCACTACAGTCACAAATGAATTAAGACCATCCCTCCCTTGACTGCCGTTGACCCTTCTCTAACTCTAACTAGGTACTTATCATTAGCTGAGAAAATTCTTGTGCATTGGCTTTTAGCAATAAATCAATTAAAGTGAACCTTCACATGTGGAGCTGGTCTTTCACACCTCACAATTGTGTTACAATAACTGTTACAATAAAAGTATTCCTGATTTATATTGAATTGCTTTCTTAGTCTGGTCAATCTCATAGGTCTAGATAGGGTGTCAAACTCATGTCATCACAGCGGCATCACGGGATATATCAGGACATTTTTCCCCCTTGCTAATCTGGGTGTGGCCAGCGCATGATGCATCCAGCCTACAGGCCAGGAATTTAAAAGCCCTGGTCTAGATTGTACAAGACTGAAAAAGAGCATTATTTACATTTCATTTGAGTTGCATATGATCATTTGGGACCACGCTCTACTTATTCAGTTATACTTGTTTCTATATAATTGTAAGCTATGCAGCATAGACCTCTGATGCTTCTTTGAAAGGAAGTCTCACTTCAGTAAGGCTTACTCCCAAATAAGTATGTATCAGGTAACTGTGAACATTAGCTTTCCATAGAGAAAATGTCACCTACTTTTTTCTGACCCAGAAGCTTTTACATAATTGAGCACCAGATGGTCTGATTCCCTTGGAGATATTTTCCTGGTTTTTTTCCCACGTTTTCTTTTGAAGTGATGGGCAAGAAAAAGCACAGTTATGGCACTTACTGCTGTAATTGCAAACAACTTCTTTAGCCCTGGTGAGATTTTAACCTTAAAAAAAAAAATTAAAAAAAAGTTATATTTGTACAGAAATACAAATAATTTACTTTTATAAGCATGTTACATTCATGTATTAAATATGAATTCTGCATTCAATAATGTAAGCACTTCTATCAACACATGAACCTCAATTCACATTCTTTAGCATATTTTAAATTGAACTATAATTTAAAAAGAGTACAGATATATTTAGAATCATAGTTGCCCAACTATATGGTGAGTATACTAATTCCACTTACCTTATATTTGAGACAAATGCATTTGTTTATAGTTATTTTGGTAAAGTAAATGTTTTATTTTTTGCAGTCTATCCAGGAACTCCAAAAAGACAATTTCAGATGCCATGCCCTATTACTGGAGACCTCAAAATATGTGTTTGTGCATGGAAAGAAATGTGAAATTTGAAAATACCAAAATTTTCAATGAAGAATCTAATGGACTGCAAAAATCTGTATAGATAAATATGCTGATGGGAAGGAAAGAAGGAGGCTCAATGAAAATTAGCAGTGTGTGATCGGAAGATTGGGAAGTGGATGGAGCCCATGAGAGAATGGGAAGAAAAGAAATACTATGAAGATTGTAAGTGCTGAAGGGAAGGTCATGGTGTGCTGACTGATGGGAAAGAGGGAGGAAAGTGACTATAAATGTTATGGAGAGATGGACAAGAAGAAAACAGGCAACACATCCAATGTGCATCTGTGCTTATGCAGTGGAAATACTGCCAGGGAAAGGTGACCTGTGGGAATATGGGAGGTAATATAACTACATTTTATTTCTGCTCTTTTTATATTACATTGCATTCTGAATAATTTGCTGGTATAAGAAAAAAGCATTTCCCTTTTTTAATTAAAGGCCAAAATGAATATTTTTTGCTGTTTTAATTAAGAATTGAGAGTTTTTATTAAATGACAGGGTTGACTTAAGTGACAGGGATGAGAGTCCCTAAAAAAAAAAAATCAAGATGGGGTACGATATCCAAAATTCGGAAACCCTCACTCAATGCTCTGTCTGTAGTTTTATCCTGTAGAGATTATTCACGGAGAGTTCCCAGACTACATGAGATGCAGTGAGAAGAGCCAAGGGTTTTCTACAGGAGCTTCTTTCTTAAGAAATATCCTCCCATTAGATATAAGAACTGCATTCTCACTCGTAATATTCTGGATTTTTTTACAGCACAGCTTTTAAAATATGTGTTAGGAGTCTGACGCAATAATGAGAGATGTATCTGCATTGGGATGAATCATATATAATGTACCTGTTCCTATACGTTATTCAAAGTTGCAGACTGGAAACAACATAGAAGGATTTGAAATCAGTCAATCCATAGAAACTGGTAATGTTCCCCACTGTTAAACTTTTAGTGGTATGTAAAGTGAATAAATGGATCTAAACTACATGGGCAATATGTCACTGAATCAAATTTATTTATTCATCCCATCTGGACAGATGCCTATCTGCCAAAGACACTCAGGATGACAATCAAAATTAAAAACAAATCAAATACACAATCCATTACATTACAACAAAAAGAGATCAAGGTCAAGGTTCTTTAAAAAAAATTCAATGGCAAACAACAATATCAGAGCTCCATCAATATTATAGTCCTAATTTCTAAGGGAATAACCAGGTGTTCTTGGCCTTCTGGAAGGTCACCAGCCTCAGGAATGTCCATTATCTCAGGCTATTTCACAAGACAGGTGCCATGAAAGAGAGGGCACAACTCAGTGGTGGGATTCAATTTTTTTTACTACCAGTTATGTGGCCGTGGCTTGGTGGGCATGGCAGAGGAGGGATACTGTAAAATCTACAGTCAGAGGTAGTATTTGCCAGTTCTCCGAACTATTCAAAATTTCCACTACCAGTTCTCCAGAACTGGTCAGAACCTGCTGAGTACCACCTCCGGCACAATTTCTACCAAACACCAAATAATATGGCTTCACCTATGGGAACCAGGCCATGTGAACTCTGCCCAATCTGATGGGCTGAACAGAAATCAACAGTCAAAGATGTTCCCATAAGTAACCTTGTCCCGTACCAAGTAGAGCTTCAAAGATAACATTATGAATAGTACCCCAAAGCCTGCAGGAAGCCATTGCAGCTCACATAGCAGATATAGCTTATATATATTGTGGAACATCCAATACCTCACATGCCACTGCATTCTGGACCAATTAAAGCTTCTAAATGTTTCCAAGGGCAGCCCACACATACAGCACATTTCAACAATCCAGTCAGGAAGTGACTAAGGGATGAGTGACCCATCAACAATGACTTTGGATCTAGGAATTTGTGCAACTGACACACACAAGATGCAATTGTATGAAGACTCTTCTCACCATCACAACTGATACTTGCTCTCATGCAAAAACCCTCAGCCTATGACATCTCCCAGATTATATATCAACTCTGCCTGGGGTAGAGTTACTCCGTCCAGAATCAATGATGGAAAGCTACCAGATACAGGAGAGCCCTAAAACCCATAGCAACGTGATCTTGTAGGGTTGGGCAAAGCCAATTCTTCTTCATCCAGATCTGCATAGCTTCCAGATATTGGGAAAAAAATCTCTCAGGCATCATCTGAGTGACCCAGGACAGAGATATATACCTGATTATCATCAGTATGCAGTATTAAATGACTTCATGCAACCCAGGTTGGAGAAAGACCATTCTGATCTGTATATGTCATAATTAAGACTGTGTATGGATTCCAAAGTACACTATCTATCAGTTATAGTATCAATACCATTAGTATTGATATGTAACCACTAGAAACTTTGTTAGGATATGACAGATCGCCAAACTGTTAATTATGAAATGGTTTCAATTTACTCTGTCTACCAGCTCCAAAAATGTAAGACGAGTAACTCTTTTGCTATGTTTTCTCTTTAGCTTTTTCTTGACCCCAGGGGGAAAGCCTATCTGACATCACCCAAAAGAATGGATTTGATCGCTAGGAAAATAGCTGTAAAAATGCATGCATACACACTGTACTTATGGATCAAGATCATTTCTGCAAAGCAAGTTAGGCTGCTGGATATAATATAGATTTTCAATCTTCTGAATAGCAATTGTGCATGTAAATAATAATTCCACATAGCATTTTATTGCTGTGCGTGGTTTATCTGGGACTGCAAAATAGCATTGTGAATATTATTACTTGAAGGTTTTGCAAAAAAAAAAAAGCTTTTCTGAATCATATTTCCAATCTGCATTTTGCACACCTGAAGTTTAAGTTAAGATTCCAGACATTCTTTTTTAATTTTAATTTTTCTCACTTTAAAAATTTTACTGTGTCAAATGATATAAAACCTTCACTTTTCCATTGTAGCATAATGCACAAGCAAATCTACATTTCGTGTACCTCTAACTTGCAGCAAATAATTAACTTTAACTCTATTTTTCTTTCTGTTTCTTCTTTTAGCTTAATCATTACCCTAATCTGTTTTAGATACAATTAGCCCTTCCTAACAAAACGAAACAAAATAACTGCAATGTATGTATTCCTAATTTCATAGACCACGATAAATAAGTAAACTTTTAAGAGTTTCATATCAATGTATCAATTAAAGCATAATCAACAGAAAATCTGTATGATATCAACACCACTGAATCTACAGAAAGAAACCAGAAAAAACTCTGGTTTTATTAGTCCATGAAATTCAGCAATTATTATAATAATAAAAACCTAAGGGAATACAAGAGAAGGAGGGTGTGGTTCTTCGTAAGATAGCATTGGAACATATTTCCCATGCAATAATAATAAAAACTAGTAACATAATACTTCTATGCATATAAACATTATACTTTAATAAAATACACATATTAAAAAGCACTCAAAGATATTTCAAACAGAGCTATAAAGAACAACAAAGGCAATCATTACCTGTATCAGTGAATTATACCAGGAGAGTGGAAGATCAAATACTCTTAAAGCTGCTTTTTTCAGAGGAAAACGTGTCTCGTTAGCCACGTCTTCTGACATTGCTCCTTCTTTCCTATATCATCATCTACTGATGCTAAGTCAGGATCATATTATTCGGGTTAGACAATCTGCCAAAGACAAATATTGGACTAGCTTTGAGACATTCCTACAATGGTTTAATTTCAATCTAAAGGTACCACCCAAAAAAACCTGCATGCAGTAATACACCATGAATGTTGCGGAGAGTACAATGTTTGAGCTTTTAAGTAAAGACTAATTATAGCTGCCTTTCTATAGCTACAAGCCCAGGAATAAGCTTCGTTTAACTTAATGGAATTCTGAGTAAATTAAAGTAAATAAATCAACAGTTAAAATTTGAGGAGCAAAATTGCTCAGTCACAGGAGATTATTCTTAAAAATAGCATATGATTTCGGATATGCTCCTTATCAACTAGAAATATTCATGAGCTTATAATGTACTTTTTAACTGCCAAAGCAGCTTCCCATAAAGATTTTAATTAGCCTCAAGACACAAAAATATATTAGACCAAATAATACTGCTGCACAGCCAAGATATACATGCATTAACTTTCCTTTATGTTGTTGGACTGCTAAATCTCCGATTTATTTGCCAGGAAATACAACTCCTAAACTCCAAATGAACATTTAGAATTAACAGGAAATTTAGCTCATCACTTCTACAACTATATTGAAAAACATGAGGTTTTTTTTTTTATAAATGGATGAGGAATCGCAAAGAATCTTATAAGACTTCATTTCTTATTTCAAAGAGCTGTATAATTATATCCCCATGGGTAAGCAGAAGTATCCCTTGAGTCCAGTGTGATAAACAAGATAATGGATGCTTAGGATATGTAAATATGAAATTCTGGCCATGGATGACAGGACCTTATAATTTTCTAAAAATCCAGTATATTGACCACAATATCTACATCATCTGCTAGACTGAAGACTTCCCTGTCCTCTTTGGGTGAGATGGGTAGCTCTTCTTATACAGAGGAAATCGATCTTTTGCCTTCGCTTAAAAAAAAGCATCATGAACTGATTAAGTTGGAAGGACTTCTGCCAGTTACCTCTGCAGGTACGTCAGCCAGCTCAGCTTTAGACTTTAGATTGTTTCTCCGTTGCACCAGTCCTTGCTCTTGCTAGCGGTTTCTGATGGAGCTGTCAGGAGGAGGAAGATGCAGGCAGAGAGAAAACCATAGAGATAAAAATGTAGAGCAACATGACTCTTGGATAAGAATTTGATTAGTGGTCTTTATAAATATCCAATATTGGCTGTGCAAGACCTAATACATCATACTTGTGTTAATAGGGGTTGCATGAGGAGATGGTGACATGAATTCAGGGAAATCTAATTGGATTTAATCTTGTCTCAATCTGAGGTATGTTTTGCAAGAGATAGTTATCTTAAAGAGTATATACAAGTTAGATTGGAACAAAATAGAGGCTGTTATCTTGTAAGGCTGCTTCAGAAAAAGAATGATTCATTACTGTTTTGCTCCATGACATAGGAGTAAGACAGCCACCTCAGGAATGGAGCTTAAATGCTTTAAAAAAGCTATGTTTGTCATTACATTGATTAAGATAAATTCTCAACACCTGGAATTTCCGAATCAATATATTTTTATTACTATTACTACAATATTATTGCTTTTGTATCATTGCCTTTATTATTATTGCCATCATTGTTACCATTTTGAAGAACTCCATTCTGTCCTGAAGAAGACATTGAGATACAGACAGAGGGCAAAGAGTTGTGGTTAACTTAAGAGTTTGGCACTTCCTTTTCCAGACCAGAGCCAATTAGATGTAGCACATTGAATTTGGGTTTTTCTTTTGCATTTCTTTCTCCTCGTAGGAGACATTAAGATCCCTCATTTGAGATTCCTTTGGGTTGAAATTTCATTTTCTTAATCAAAATAAATTTTAGGCCTGATCATAGCTCTGAGTTAAGTTGGGCTTTCATCATTGATATATGTATCAATTGTCACTTATAGAGATTCTTGATTTTACTGAAGGAGTGGCCAAAATGTAGGGTATAAGGTAACTTCAGGATGGGCACATTCAAATATTATCTTCTTTCACATTGCTATACTCATAGAACATAGAATAACAGGGATATTGGGAGTCTTCTAGTCCAATCCTCTACTTGAGCAGAAGATTCTATACCATTCTGAATAAATAGTTGTCCAATCTTTTTTGTGAAAATCTCCATGAAGGAGTACCTGCAACTTCTGGGTGAAAGGCATTCCACTGTCAAGAAATTTCTCAATTCTAGGTTAGATCTCCTTTTATTAATCTTCTACCCATTACTTCTTGACTTGTCTTCAAGTGCTTTGGGAAAAAAATGTTGACCCCCTCTTCTCTGTGACAGCCCCTCAAGTTTTGGAAAATTAGTCTATCTTTTCATTAGACTAGACATAATTAGTTCCCACAACTTTTCATTATATGGATTAGCCCCCAGGCCCCTTATCATCTCTGTAGCTCTTCTCTAGTCTAGAAAAAGTCTCAGCATATGTGTCATTTAGCAGAATTGGATGCAGTATTCCACGTGTGGTCTTATCAGTGCAGTATAAAGTGGTACTACCACTTCATCTGACTTTAATATAGGTGGCTGCCTTGACTTACAACCACAATTGAGCCCAAAATTTATGTTGCTAAGTGAGGCCTTTGTAAAGTGAATTTTGACCCATTTTACAACTTTCTTGTCACAGTTCTTAAATGAATCACTGCAGTTGTTAAATTAGTAACAGGGCTGTTAAATGCATTCCCCATTGACTTTGTTTGGCAGAAGGTTGCAAAAGGTGATCACATGACCTGGGACACTGCAACCATCATAAATATGAGTCAGTTATCAAGAATCTGAATTTTGATGCTAAAATGGTCATACATGTGAAAAATTGTTATTTTTTCAGTACCATTGTAACTTCAAACGGTCATTAAATGAACTGTTGTACATTGATGTCTACCTGTACTATCCTTCTGTTGATGCAGCAACTTGTACATGACCCTTTTTTGTTACTATTGTCTAAATGGTTTTTCTTAAATTTAATCCATTCGGCATTTCTATTTTTCTACAAATATCATTAAGTTGAAGTTATATTTTCAGAAATTGCCAATTTCAATTTTATACATTTTAAATCAGTTTTATCTCTACTGAACAGTAGAGTTTGTGTTTTGGATTACCGAATTCTGGTTCCAAAAACCTAGTAACCACTAAATGGTAGAAAAGATGTGGAAAGCATTCTTTATTGTCCTATGGTCATTCAGAATCTTGCATTTCATATGAAGTAACCCTTGCCACTGTGCCTTGCAATTCCATGTACCTTGCTCGCTGCTGTTTTCTTCTCTTCTTTCCTTCCACCATTTCCATTGTTAAAGCCTTCTCCAATTCTTTGCATGTGTCCAGAGCATGAAAATTTCAGCCTGGAAGTTTCTTTTTCAAGTGTGAACTTTGAGTTGATTTATTTGACAATCCATTTGTTTCTTGGCTATCCTTGGTATTTTCAGAAATCTTCTCCAGTACCAAAGTTCAAAAGCTTCAATACTCTTCCTGTCCTGCTTCTTCAAAGTACAACTTTTGCTTCCTTAGAATATCACAGGGATTATTGTGACTTGAACATTTCTGACTGTTATAAATACAGCATCTGAGTATCTTTTCAAGGACTTGATGGCTATTCTGCCAAGGGATAGCTACACTATAATGATGATAGGGGATGTTTAATTTAGGTTGAATTATGTATTGGATTCCCTTTGTCAAGAACTGTCCAAAAAGATGGCCCTAAGTCTGCATTAAGAAAATTAATTAAAATTAAAAATAACTGTTTCCATATTAGGAAACTTATATGCAACTGCATTGAGTATTAGTGATCATGCTTGCATAAGAATAAAGTCCCATTGTAGTTCAATGGATATTGATCTCAAATTAGTTGAGAACTGAAGCTAAGAATTGTAGCTTAAGTCTTAAAATTACAGTGTAGTTTTGAAAGTCAATATTAAAAATTGGAAATGCTCCGCTTATTTGCCATCAGTTATTATGCAGAAATGGCACAAGTGTAATCAGAATAAGATCGCAGCAAACCCACTTTTAGGGCTACCACCCGATCCTTGCTCCAAATAATCTGACGACCGCTAGATGGTAGAAAAGACATCCAGAAAACTCTAACTCGATCCTGCCTTCTTGTGGTATCCGGAGTTTGCAGTCCAGCACCGGTAACTCTATTTCTTTTTAATAGGAAATAGAGGCTAACCACGCACCATGGTAGGTTAATTTTGGGATAGCAGCCAAAACCGTGAAGACATCCTGGAGGATCTTGGTTCTTAATTTTTCTATATCTATGAGATAGTATTTCGCTGAAGGAAAACACAGGAAGAAACGTGTTTCCGAAATCAAAGGAAAAGAACGAATAAAAAGCAAGGCTCTCTACGTAAACTTCTCTTAGAACCGGCCGGTTCAAAGGCCGGCCTTTCGAAATTGAGTTCCTCCTCTTCCTCCTCCTCCTTTCCTGGCACAAGGGATCTAACGATCCCTACCGTCAGCTTTATGCGCAGGCGCGCTCCTACCTGCGTGCTTGTCACTTCCAGAACGGACGGCGCGCCGGCTGAGGAATTCCATCGCCGCCATCTTTGTTTTGGGCACGCTCGCCTTCTACTCCAAGCCACTTCGAACCCTAGGAAAGCCAGCGACGCCATCTTTGTTGCGGGGATCTGGAGAGCTGAGGAGACGCCGGCGTTTGGGAACCCGCTGGAAAAAAATAAGGAGGGGAAAAGAGAAGGAAACGGAGGCGTCTCCTCGTCTTCTTCTCTCCTCCAGCGCTGTGGAGTTCCCGGACTGGCCTTAGGGATACAGGTGAGGAGGAGGAGGAGGACGACGAAGAAGGGAAGGAGCGATGGCTTTGAGATGGAGAGCTCGTTAAGGATGTGAGGAAAATCTTGAGGTTTTCGGATGAAATTCCACTCCTTGCCCTCAGGACCTTGAAGGGCGTATTCAAGGGAATAGATTACCTACTGCCGCCGGTAAGAAGCCCGTTTTCTTCCTTCAGAAACCAGTTCTAGGCTCTTCTCAGCTTTGTTTCTCTTTCTCTGAACCGTAGCTCGAGTCCGGAATCTTGTTTAGGATCGCTTTTTTTAGATGTAAAATGTACGAGGCCAGTCCTTTTGAAGCCGAATACAGCCTCTGAACATGTGCAGAGTCCCTTCCTGAATGAAGCCTCTGCGTCTCTAAAGAGAACGAGACTTGGGTCCAAATATTTTTCTAAGTTTTAAAAAATAAATCCTGAAGGTATAGCTGAATAATGTTTAATTTGTGAAGCGCGAAGACACACCGACCCGTATACTGTTTTGTACAGGAAGAATGGGAACAAGTCTTCAGGGAATGAAAATACGAGTATGTTCTGTTTCATAAGACAGCGCTATTATCATGGAAAGTAGGGTGTGTGTTTTTATCTTCACTAACCTGGGAAAAAAAGGAAGTGCAGGTCTCTCAAACCTGTGCGATAATATATATATTTGTTGGTGAGGACAGGGAGAGGAAAATTAAAGGATTAACTTTATGCCAGCTATTGCTTCATTTAATGCTGCCACTTCATTTAAGAAACAGTTGGGAAATCTACTTTGTAATGCAGGACACAAATAAATATAAGGGATGGGAGAAAACTCGGTTGCAGCTTGCAGTAATGCTTGGGCAGCAGTTTTACTGCAAAAAGATCAATCAGCAGAATACACTGCAGAACAGCATACATGGGCTTGCTTGTTTTTAAATTCTCCCAAGAATGAAATCAAAATCCAGGCACCATGAAGTAGATTACAGCATTGAATTTAGTCATATTGCTTTGGATAATTGGATGTGTTAAAGTGCTTTGATTTAACCCAGTTGATTAGGCATATAATGAGCTAAGTTGTAGTTGTGAAATTGTTTCTATTATGATACTGAACTCTTGGGTAAGAATAGAAAAAAATAGTTAAATCAATTGGGCAAAAGTCATCAGAAAAAAATCATTTTCTAAATTCTTAATGTTATTTAATGTTCATTCAGCTATTGGTTCCGTTTTTGTATTTTCAAAGTTAAAATTAATATTTCACAAGTGATCCTTATAAATGTATCTCTGAACATACAGTATATAAGTAGGATTATCTATGTTTTAAAAAGCCATGAAAATATTCATGAAAACAACTATTAATTAGTCTCTGAGTATAATTTTTCACATTGGATTAGAGGGTAAGGATTAGGGTTTTGGAAAAAAGGAAAGAAATATAATTTGCTTAAATATAGGAAGACTTGGTCAGTAAAGCAAGTAGGTATGAAACCGTCTGTTTATTAAAGTATCACATTTACTTGCTGCAATTCTATATATACTTTTTTGACACAATATAAAGAATAAAAGCAAAAAAATTAAAGAAAAATAAAAAAACAAATGTACCTACATTCCAGATGACATCTGGTCTCAGCCACCAAATGCCCTCTATAATAGTTATATTTTGAGAAACTTCTAGAAGGCAAAACTGTTGTTGGAACCAAATACACTTGTGGGAGATCATTCCAAGAGGGGCAGTCCAACAACAGAAAAACTACACTTTTGAATCTTGGCCCTCTAACTTTTGAAAAATGGAGGACAGCTTGCTGTTTGTCCTGGCATGATCAAAATGATTGGATTGATTCCAGTGGAGAGATGAGTGGTCCAAAGTAACCCAATGCCAACCTTAAAGGATTTTATAATTTAAAACCACCATTTTAAATTGTACTTGAAAGCAGATAGGCAGCAGGGTCCACAAAATATGTGCAATATGTGCCCTAGCATCCAGGCCATGCATTTTGTACCAACTAAAGATTCACCATGGTATTTAAAGGCAGCCTCATATAGAACATGTTGTACAAGCTTGGTGATGAGGATGTAAGCTACCATAGGCAGATCCTTCTGTCCCAAGTGAAGTGTAGCTGGATAAAGCTCCCCCTTGCCACAACTTTGGGAATAGGGAGGTGAATTAGAAATAAATAAGTTATTCACAAATTGCTACCTTTGATGAGGCTTACATAGAAGCACGCTGATATTTATTAGCTTTATATCCTGCCCCAATCTAATACTAGTAACAGCTTCCTTAGGGAAAAAAAATGAAAACATAGTATGACTAAAAGAGAACATCATAAGGCCCAGAAATAATAAACAGAAATAAAAATAACATTAACACATGAGAAAACAGAAAGAAAATAAATAAATAAAATACTACAGTATAGAGCAGTGCTTAAGCTAAAAGAATGTCCTCTGAAATAACTCAATATTTAAATATTTTCCTGAAGGTTAACAAGGTGATAGCCAGCCTGATCTCTATGATAAGTTTATTCCAAGGCAGAAAAGCGCTGTCTTCTAACTTCACACTCTCTTCCCAACATATCTTGGAAAGGTGGGACTTATAAGTAGCTTCTTTCCAAAGAATCCAGTTAGTCAAATCAATTCCAAGGAAGTGTTCCCTCAGATACCAAGCCATAAAGGCCATTATAACATCAGCTCTTTAGACAGTTATCCGGCAGCCAACGGGCCTGAGGACTTTGTGTTACACACCTATCCGTCAGAGCTTGTACATATGTGGGCCCCTCTACTATGTTGTAAAGCTGCATTGACAGAATCTTGCAAGCCTGAAAGTTCAATTCTCCACCCTGACTCTTTATGACTGAGAAACTAGGGAGGCTCTGTTCTAAGTCTGCCTGTTATCCAATTGTGCGCTGTGCTATCTATTATCTAATTGTTCCCTTGATAGTGCCTCTATGCCCATCTCCCAAGGCCTTTCCCACACATCATTACATATATTCAGGTCTGAACCCTAACTGGAAAAAAAGTCCAAATAATTTGTTTCTTCTAAGGTACTATGAAGTTAGTTTACTATCACTATCTCAACAACCTTCCTTAAAAAGAGAGATTGAAGAGTGGCCAATACTTATCTAAACCCCTTGGATCTGGGAATGGGCTTTTTTCCAAATGGTACACCTTTCTTCTTCAAAACTGCTATTTCTCAGATCCATGCATTTTTCATCTACTTCCCACAATAGCCAGGATGGCAAAGGATAGGTGGCAGGAGATAACCTAACGAGGATCTAATCCACTTCTTTGAAATAGACCAAAGGAATTCACAAAATAATAGGATATGTTGTCCTATTTGTTTGTCTTTTGGATTTACAGTATGTACCACCCATCTTCAGAGATGACTTTAACTTTAGTAACATCAAGTACTTTGCCAATATGAAGTCAAGAATATGGAGAATTTGAGCAACTCTGGGTAAAATGCTGTGCAAAATGGCCATAGTGACCAGGTGAAAGTCATTTATTTGAAATGGCCAAGATTTCAAGAATACACCAATTTGTTCGTTGTGTACCAGTGTACCTTAATTGGAAACACTATATTATCTGTTGTTCTTTTTTACATAATATTGTTTGTTCTGTTGTGAAGTACAACCACTATTTTAAAAACTAGAAAATAAAGAAGTAGTTTCTCATTGTATCCTTTAGCTCAGCTACGTGTAAGTAAGTAGAACGATAATGTACATCCAAAAGTAACTTGGGTATATTTTTAAACAATAAAATATATTTAACATTGCAGCCAAAGGCACCAAATATTTTTTTCCAACAGTATGTTCAACTGCATATAGCATTAAAAAATTTTTTTTTTGAGGTTTTAGCAAGGAACCTGGATGGGTGATGCTATTGAATATGCTCAGCCATTACAAGATCAAGAACTGTCATGAGGGTTAACATTTAAATCTAATTAAGCTTCTAGTAATAAAACCCATCTTTCTGATCTGAAAAAAGGCAACTGTGTGCTAAGTTCTAAAATCAAACTCTCTCCATATCACTAATATATAGGACTACAAATTAGCATTTAATGTTTTATATTAGGTTCTGAAATATGAATCACCATTTACATAGAAATTTGAAAAATAAATAAATACTATATTGAATTATAGTCAGCCATGCAGGGGAGGGATGAAATTTACATTGCAACACAATTCTTCCCTTTACATGTTTGTGTGCAATGTCATGGTGCAAATTAAGGTGAAGCTCGTATTGTGATGTCAAAGAACAGATTTCATCATTTTGGTATCATCATGATTTGGAATCAATGTCTATATTGTATTATATAGGGCATATTCAGTGTTTTTCTTATTAAGTGTTTAACAAATTTGATTTAGATATTCTAGCAAGTTTGTATTTTTTTTACAACAGGATGTTGTAAAAATAGTCCTATTGTAAAGCAAGCATTTGAATAGAATAGAATAGAATGGAATGGAATGGAATACTTTATTGGCCAAGTGTGATTGGACACACAAGGAATTTGTCTTGGTGTAAATACTCTCAGTATACATAAAGAAAAGGTACATTCGTTAAGAATCAAGAATCATAACGTACAATACTTAATGATAGTCATAAGGTACAATCAACAATCAAATCATACTAGGAAACAGTCAATATAAATTGTAAGGATACAAGCAACGAAGTTACAGTCTTACAATCACAAGTGGGAGGGGATGGGTAATAAGGAGTGATTAGATTAACAACAATAGTAGTGTATACTTTGTAAATAGTTGAACAGTGTTGAGGGAATTATTTGTTTAGCAGAGTGATGGCTTTCAGGAAAAAAACTGTCCTTGGGTCTAGTTGTTCTGGTGTGCAGTGCTCTATAATGTCGTTTTGAGGGAAGGAGTTGAAACAGTTTATGTCTGGGATGTGAGGGGTCTGTAAATATTTTCACAGCCCTCTTTTTGACTTGTGCAGTATACAGGTCCACAATTGAAGGCAGGTGGGTAATAATTATTTTTTCTGCAGTCCTAATTATCCTCTGAAGTCTGTGTCTGTCCTGTTGGGTTGCAGAACCAAACCAGACGCAGATGATAGACTCAATAATTCCTCTGTAGAACTGTATCAGCAGCTCCTTGGGCAGTTTGAGCTTTCTGAGTTGACGCAGAAAGAACGTTCTTTGTTGTGCTTTTTTGATGATGTTTTTTATTTAATTTTGTTTTTTATTTAATTATGTATGAAAACATTTCTTACATAAATAGTATTTGAAAGCAGATTTTTGCAAACCTTGTTGGCACTCCTGAAAGCAATACAGTGGCCATATCCTTTGAAAGACTAACACAACTGCTTTGAAAGTGATTCCCATGTACATACACAAAAATATTTTACTAGTATCCCTAGGCACATATGGCTGATGACAGCCTATAAAGCAGTTATATTTGGAGGAATGATGATTTGTGCTAACATGTTTCAGTGCTTTTCACAGCTCTAATCTTCATATTGTCCATTCTTTTTTTGCGTTATTTTATATTCATTCCGTAATGTTAATATAAATGATATAAAAGTATATAATCTGTTTTCATTTTTAATAAACTTTGCTGCATATTGTGTTTGTTGTACCAATTACATTTCATAATACTATAATAGTATTTTGTTCTCAATATATAGATAATATTGTTTATAAATACTTGAACGTGACTACTGTTAAAATGCCACAGCAAAACAATGATTGCTCACATTTGGAATCTGTTGGTGAGATAACCAAAGAAGATTTGATACACAAATCTCATGTGAGTTTCAGTTTAGTAATCTTTTTGTTGTATTCATCTTTGCTTCATTCTTAAATTCTCATCTTGTCATTTAACTAAAGTCAATGTATGTTAATTGTTAAAGTGTTATTAAATTAAAGTTTAAGAAGTCATTAAGTTTTACTTAATTTATTAAGTGGAGAGTGTAGATATTATGTATTTATTGCCTAGATGTAATAATATACATTAAGAAAATATTTTGAATGTCATATTTTAGTAACATAGTTTTTATATGCCACTAGTTGAAAAATCAAAATAAGCATCTACTTTAAAATAATAATTTTCTTAAGTTGTTATGTAATAAATATTTAGTATTTCTAGTAATAACAATAGAGATTTTCTTCTTTGTTTCAAATGAGCTAATTTTATTAACTAACTGCCTGATTCCTTGTTTTTAATAGGGGAGTTGTCAAGACTGCAAAGTAAAAGGACCAAATCTGTGGGCATGCTTAGAGGTAAGCAGAATTAACATACAGGTAGTCCTCAGTTTGCAACAGTTCATTTAGTGACTGTTCAAAGTGATTATAACTGTTTTTCATACTTGCGACATTTGTAGCAGCCCCATGATCACATGATCAAAGTTCAGATTCTTGCCAACTGATTCATACTTATGACCTTTGCTATGTCCTAAGGTCATGTGATCACCTTTTGCAGCCTTTTGATAAGCAAAATCAATGGGGAAGCCAAATTCACTTAACAACCTTGTTATTAACTTATCAAGTGAAATGATTCACTTAACAACTGTGGCAAGAGAGGTCATAAAATAGGGAAAAACTCACTTTAAAAATGTCTCACTTAACAACATAAATTTTGGGCTCAATTGTGGTCTTAAGTCAAGGACTACCTGTATATAATATGCAATAACTAAGAATTTCTCTTTCTGAAAATGCAACTTTGCCAGGCATTAACTCTGCAATCATTTATTCATGTATGACTTTTATTGATCTCTAGTCAGAACTAAGATTACTTGAAATTTCTGGATGGTGTGATTGTATGCAAATTATGTATTGTTTCCTTAATGAAGGCTACATTTCAAATCCATTTTTGAGCTCTGCTTACCATTTGCAAAGTTGGCAATCAAATCTAGTGCTCTAACGGTCAAACCACAGTAGATTTTAATTTCATCTGGAACTTACAGGTCAACATTCCATTTTTATTGGAAATGTAGGGTAAAATATATGTTAAGTTTCTATTACCGTATATACTCGAGTATAAGCCGAGTTTTTCAGCACATTTTTTGTGCTGAAAAAAAACCCCTCTGCTTATACTCGAGTCAGATTCCCCTCTGAAAAAAAAATGGTGTGGAGCTCCGAAGCTGGGCAGCCGCTTCCCTGCTTCCGTGTTTCCTTTGCAACTTTTAAGCATGGGAGGGGGAGGCTTTTCTGAGCTTTAGGCTGAGAAAGCAACGCAAGTGGAGGTCGCTCCACTCAGTTTCATTTCCTCAGCTCCAGCTGCTTTCAGTCCACTCGGGAGGAGGGGGAGGAGGGGGAGAGAGAGAGAGAGAGAGATCATAAGAACGGCTCTTGGTTTTTTCTTGCAAGGGAGAGAGTGACTCCTGCCTACCGCTGTTATCATCATCATCTTTTGGGTTAGTGAATCAATCAAACCTTTCATGATAGTGAGATTGTTTCCCAAATTTCCCTTAAATCAGGGAAGAAATCAGAAACAAACCTTTGGGCTGAGAATAAGCTTGTTCCTATGATGCCATTTTTGTTCACTTCAGTGTGAAAAGTGTGAAAAAACACACTTCTTTTTCTTCATCTTCTTGTTCCATATTTACTGGTCTCTTTCAAAGAGGAAATTGTGAACATCAAACTTATTCTCAACTGTCCTAGTGAAAGTTTTTATTGGCATCTATTTTTATTTTTGAAATTTACCAGTAGCTGCTGCATTTCCCACCCTCGACTTATACTCGAGTCAATAAGTTTTCCCAGTGTTTTGTGGTTAAATTAGGTGCCTCGGCTTATATTCGGGTCGACTTATACTCGAGTATATACGGTATGTTGTTTCAGAGAATACTTTTAAGATGATTTAACAAAACCATATACTTTTGTAAAGTCTTTTGTTGAAAAAATAGTTCCCTACATAAATGGAATGGCATATGAAAAACATTTTTAACATATACCTGTGTATTCTTACTGAAAAGTCACTTTATATTTTAACTCAATTGTGTTAATCAGAAGAATTTAGTGTAACATACATATAAACTGCTTTATAATAATTCAACATTACTGTAAGAATTTGTATAAATTCAAATGAATTGATGTATTTCATTCTTTATGTTTTTGTTAGCTATTCAGTTGCATAACAGCTTTCTAGGGAGATACAATATTTGTGTTTATAAACATAGACATTTTATGTTATCATAGTCATTTATCTTTAGTCAGATAATGAATTGCAGTCGAAAAGCGTTGATAGATGTTAAAGTTCATTATATAGTATTAGGAATTTTTTTTATGATATATATTTTAGTTCAAGTACTATAGGGTTAACGCTAAAGTTTGGCCATAAAAGAATAATTGCTGTTTAGGTTGCTTTAGAAGTTGAATTTATAATAAATATGCATCTTATATGTTTTAAGTGATCATTGAAAAAATAATAGCTCTAAAGGGTTAATTGCATATGCTATACTTTTTTTATATATAACTTTATTAAAATGCTTTAAAAAAGATTTAAAAGTAATATAAAATAAGTAGAAAAGGAAAAGAAAAAAACAGAAAACTAAAATGCAGGAAATGGGAGAAAAAGATGCAAAGAAGTGAACCACATGGTCATAAGTGTGACCTAACAATAAAATAAACAGTTGGATTGTTTATTACAAAGGGAAAAATTAATTTGTAGGTTTTACATTTTTAATTCAGCTTGTAAAATAAGTACAGATCCTTTTAGCAGACTATAAATTCCTTTATATAGTGGTTAAAGGGAATATCATTTCACTTCTGGTTTTGTACTTTTAATAGTGTTAGGATGGTTAATTATTTAGGCAAGCCTAAATAGAAAATGCTTTGCTGTGAATTAATTAAAATTGTCTCCAAAAGGTTGCATAACAGATTTGTTAATATTAAATATGACCATTTTGGTCCATTCCATAAATCTTTTTCAACAATCCTATTCATCATGCCTCTTCAGAGGCTTTCTTTGGCACTGTCATTGTTCTATTTTTAAGGTGATTCTAGTAGCTGTTTGCTAAGAACTGCTCAATTTTTCTAAGAAGCAGTGGGTTTAATTGTTTATTATTGTAATGGACTGCATCTTGTAAATGTTTACTTTGTTTGGTTTAACAGAATAGATGTTCCTATGTTGGTTGTGGGGAGTCACATATAGATCATAGCACCATACATTCAGAGGTATGTTTGCATATTCTTTTGACAGTTTACACAGTCTTCACAGTTCAAATTTTCTTGGTGCTGTGTGGTTACATATGACATTCTGTCCTGCTTCATTTCTCTAATAATAATTTATTAATATGCATGATTAACATAAATTTGAATAGCTTTATGTCAGAATCCCAGAATAATTCAATTTCATGTATAATTTATTCAGTATATCTATCTCCATTTTTTCTGAGAGGAATTCAGTGACCAAAAAAATGAAAACAAGCATATAAAACCTATTAAAATATTAACCAACTAAGGAAATGAAGGCAAGTTAAAATTCTGAATTACTTAACTGTTCAAGAAAGGTTAGTTAATTCCATAGTCATATAAATTGATACTGATACTAGTGTTTATTTTGAACAATTGTGTGTGAATAATATATATGTGGAACAGGTAAAATAATCTTTGTAAGCTGCTTTTAAGCATTAAACTATTTGTCTTGTATATTGTTTGCCAATATTTTGATGCTTTTGTTAGTAATTTGATAAGTTAAGTAAATAGCTACTAGTGTTTATAGTATGCAATGAAGTAAAATGCTTTTGTTTGATAAATTTTTGTGAAAATTACAACATGTTATGATTCAACTTGTAATTCCCAAAATATTTCTGCTAAAGGGGGCTTTATGTAGAAACCTGACATTGGAAGAAAAATGATTACAAAACACCATTTCAATTCCAAACCAGTAAAACTGCATTCTTTTGCAGTCCTTAAGAGTCTTGAAGCAAGGGAAACACTCTAAATAACACTAAACTGGACAAGAAATGTACTGTTCCATGGGAAGTATACTAATAATTGTACAGGGTTAGGAAATTTGCTGCTTTTATTCTGTTTAGTATGGCATTACCTTGAAACTGTTGACCTTTTAGTGAATGTGGACTTAACCATCTCCTTCATCTTCCTTGTGCATGATTGCTAAAGACTATAAAGTACAAATTATAAGGTAGTAATTAATATTTATCAGTTGATGGGTGGGTCAATATGTGAGATGCTATACTAGAAACAGGGAATCCTAGATTTTAGTTGTCTCTTAAGCAAATTGGCTAATTCATGATCACTCATTCTGTCTTAGACTCTAGATTGGGAAGTTAAAAAAAATGTATACCAAACAGCTTTGTACCACTGTACGGACAATTAGAGTCTATAATGATCAATAAAGAGATGTTCAAGCTGAAGTGGATTGATTTAGATGATGTGTGAATGTGTGTACAGTGTATACACAGTGTGTGTGTGTGTGTGTTGCACTTAATCTTCATATTGATTATAATATATAATTTAGTAATATTTTGTTTTCTAGGAAACAAAGCACTGTTTAACAGTTAATCTTACAACACTTCGTGTCTGGTGTTATGCATGCAGCAAAGAAGTATTTCTGGATAGAAAGCTAAGAACTCATTCTTCCTTACAAAATGTACGGTTATCTTCCCCTGGTCCAGAACATATCATACAGGTAATCTGGCATACATTCTACTAGGATTTTATAGAGAGATAGCATTTCTTGCTGTTCCTGTTGGTATTTGTAATGTTGTAACTAAAAAGGGGAAAATTTATTCCTCTGTCTGATAGCATGAAGAAAAATATTTTAAAAGAAGCTTTAATATGAGAAATGTATAAAAGAATTGTACTTAAAAATATTACAATATAAACATGAACAAAATATAACTGTTTTTGTAATCCTAAGTGATTTCCTTGAAAACCAAAATGTATATCAGTATTTATAGATGAGACTGTAATATATTTATTTTTGTATAAGTCATATTTGTGTCGTGGCTTTGAACAAACAGCCCCTTGCCAAGGATTTTGTTGGCGAGTATTAAAAAATTAAATTAATTTTTATTTACATTAATTCTTTAAATATTAAATACTAAGTTACCTGCAGATTGACAAGAGAAAAATATAATATATATATATATATATATATATATATATATATATATATATATATATATATGCTTAAAAGTAATAAAATATTTTTACTGCATTTTTGTAGCATACACGTCTCGGTTCTTTTGTGAATAGACTGAATAGACTATTTATGCGCACAGTAGTTGTTTACACTATGAGCCATCTGATGACAGAACTATAAAATATCCCAAAGCTATATCAAAGCTATTGTATATCAAAGTTATTGTGTCATTACTATTATTATTAAAGTTATTGTAATATGCAGGTATTCTGTAAAGCAGATGAAACCATTTCTATTGCCAGACAGTATGTTGTGGCAGATTTATGTTCCTATAGGAGAGGTGTTTTTAGCTGAGTTACATTATTCAATAATGAAATATTATGATATGTATATATCAGTAGACTTTTGGCTTTGTACGGGAAGAAAACATATATTGGAAATTGATACAAATAATTTCATAGGCTCATTAGAAAAAAATAAAAATAAAATAAAGTCATAATCTTCATGAAGAATGCTGATTAGAATTTTGCTTTTTTTAAATCTTCCATTAAGGATATTAAGTTACCCAGCATCCCTACACTGAAAATTCCTTTAATTGCAACATTTGATGACCTAGATGTACAAATTGACGAAGAAGATGAATTAAAGGCTAGAGGTAATAAAGTAGGGTAAATTCACATGAATAAATTATTAATATGATAATTGCAATTAATTAATTTTTAAGGCTAAAACTGTTCTTTTGCTAGGATGTGCTTGGTTTCTCCTGGGTGAACATTTTTTTTACTTATTGGAACTTAACCTAAAAATGGGAATGCAGTTGGATGGTGAATGGCACACTTTGTCATATTTGCAGATTTCTGTATGATAGCAATACAGTAACATTGTTTTCAGGGTAAAGGTACTCAGAAATTTTTTAAATACTACAAAAAGCTGCTTCTAAATTTCTACAGAATGAAGGCTTATTTATATCCTGTACACACTATAACTTTTTTCATTGGCTTGCAGGTTTGACAGGCTTGAGAAATATTGGAAACACCTGTTACATGAATGCAGCTTTACAAGCACTTTCAAACTGGTAAAAAAAGAAATATAAAACTGTTAGTGTTTTCCTTTACTTTAGCCAGAAATTTCAATAATTTCTGGGGAAAAGATAAAAAATAAATAATTAGCCATGTAAGAGAATTCCTTATTGATGAGATTGGAAGCATATGCATTTAATAAATGAATAAATAAATTTTAATCTATATTAAAAAATTTTAATCTATATTAAAAGCTCCTAGCTGTACATTTTCTGAAGAGTTCCATAAACAGGAAACAAAATTTTTGGAAAGAATTTTCTCCATGGAAATTTGGATATAATTTTCTCCTTGGATAAATAAAGGAATCTGAAATTTATTTTGATATAATACTAAAGTTCTGCCTCAGCAGATGGTCAATAATGAACTATACTGATTTCATTAATCCAGTATATTTCAGATGCCAATTCTGTAAGGTTGATTGTTACTTATTTTTTAGAGAAACAGGAGGAGTGAAGACAGAAAAAAAGGGAAATTGGAGAAAAAGTAAATAAGATTCACAAACTGTACAAATTGCACAAAGAATTTGCAAAAAAATTTTTTAAAACATTACAAGTCATATTTGAATGGAACAAACAGAATCATACAATAGTTTAACATTTGAACATTTTATACTAGAATCATTTCAGAAATTGGTGGTTGAAATGATAAGATAAAGTCAAAATAATAAACAAGAATTTGGAACTAATCTGAAGCAGTAAATGTTAAAGTCTAGTGTTTTAAAATCTTACATTGGGAAAAAAACAACTTTAGATATGGCAGAAGACCATGTGAAGTTATAATCCATGAATTATTTCCAAATTTATTAAACTTTTTAGATATTATTTTTTTGGACATTGATGCATATTCCCAAAACTTAATCTTCCAGTTAGCTGGTGAAGGGATTGAATATAATTTCTAGTAAAAATTGTACAGTAGTCTAGCAGTGATTATTATATATATATATAGCCAACTGAATATACATTGTGAGAATATAAGGCTTAATAGAAAAACAACTGGTAAAAAAGGAAAGTATCATATTTTAAAATAGTTCATCTTTGTAAAGTTGCATCAGATGTTGGAAGAATGATCCAACCTGATTGTGCAATACCTTTTAAAATATGAATTATTCATTTTAGCAGCCAGGGTTGAATTATTATACTACTAAAAACAAATTTATTCTAATACTCTGCAATATTCAGAGTAAATTTAATATTTACCTTCTTTTGATATTCCCATCAGTTATCCTGCTTAAATTATCCATCTCTTTAATTCCACAGTCTTTGACTTGTTTAGTTCCTGAATAACATTCCAATAACAATTTATATATATCATCCAACTGATATTTGCTTAAGTATTGACTGTTGAAATGGTTATTTTGTAATCGATTATGACATACAAGATTTACTCTGAGCGTGCTGAAAAAATGTGGGAGGATTATTGACTACATTGAATATTTAATGCTTTTTTTAATTATAAAGAATTCATAGACTTAAAAAAAATGGATATATGTAACATTCCTTCAAAGTATTAGTTTGTGCTTGTTTTTTTTTTCTTTAGCCCCCCATTGACACAGTTTTTCCTTGACTGTGGGAGTTTAGCTCGGACCGATAAAAAACCAGCCATTTGCAGAAGTTAT
Source organism: Hydrophis major (assembly GCA_033807585.1). NCBI lineage: Eukaryota > Metazoa > Chordata > Lepidosauria > Squamata > Elapidae > Hydrophis > Hydrophis major. Next base: position 171,297,146 of record CM066330.1, read on the forward strand.
TACAAACTTATAACAGAACTCTGGCATAAAAGCAGGTATGGTATTACTTTCATTGTGATAATTTGTTTTCATAAATTAATCTGATATATAATATTGTTTTAGATGAGATGCATTCCAAATAATGGACTACATACAATCTTACATATTTCTGTTCAAACAATGGATTTTGTCTATTTTATTCCTCAAATTCCATGATGTACCACCAACATCTAATCTGGAGGGTTGGAGTGTCATTTGAAACAACCTGAGTATATCAGAGATGGGGTGGGGGAAGATTTCTACATGTGGAAAATAACCTTCTACTTCACAATTCTATACAATAGAAGGGAACACGCCATTAGGGAACGCTTGTTAATAGTACATGAACTAGAATTCTGGTTTGTAATTATGCAGTTATTACTATAGCTGCCTACTCCTTTTCTTAGGTTTAACCATAATAAACACTTTGATTTAATAAATAGCAAAGCATTTTAAGCAAAAAACAGCATCCAGTTCTGACTACTCACCAGAGGAACCATATCCATCCTTAGAGTAGATTCTGTATATATTTACATAGAAATAAATCCTGTTAGATTATGTATGATTTTGCGATATTAAGACAGTAAAATTAAGAATTTCCCAGCTTTAATATTCCTGATTTGCTAAACTGAACATTGGTACACTGATGTACTCCATTCAGTTTGAGAACGTGTAAACAAAATTAAATGTTTTTTGTTTCAGGCCTGGAGCTGTGGTCCCCACAAATTTGTTTCAAGGAATTAAAGCAGTTAATCCAACATTTCGAGGCTATTCACAACAAGTAAGCCTTTTCTATTTTTACACCACTAAAAATTATTGTTGCTAAACAGTTGCAAGATTCAAAGAAATAAAAACACAAGTAAAATATATATGCACAAAAAAGATACTCGAAGTAGTTATAATATAGTGAAACAGAAAGAATGGTTGTTTCTGGCAAACTGCTGGACTTTTTGTATATTTCTCCTTTATTCAATTAAGTTGATTAATTCAGGCTTTATACCTACACTATGATGTAATAAAAACACCTTACAATAGAAAGCTTAATTCTTTTCTATGCAGGGAATACTAGGAAGAGATCTAGGACTATAATTTAAAAAAAACTAAATGACATTCATTTCAGTCTTCAAAATGCCTATTAATATAACATTTAGATTTTATTATAGTGATAGATCTAGCATAAAGGAAATAGGCTTTGGGGATGTGGCTTTTCTTTTTCCCCCATCTTCTGATGGCCAAGGGTCCTTTTGGCTCTGACATGAGGAACAAAAGCTAAAAAAAATCAGCCAGGAGAAAAAAAATCAGACATTGTTCTGTCTGATGCTTTCATGCAATAGTGCAAGCTATCTAGAAAATAGACATTCTAGGGAGATTTTATGAACAAGAGGAGCTACAGAAAGAAATCCCATTCCGTCAATTCTCTTCCCTGCATTCTCCTCTAAATCCAACGCTATACTTTTACAGAACACATTATAAAATGGAAGTAACTAAAAGCAGTACAGTATGTTACACCTGTATCCTGCTTCATATATATTTACTCTTAACTAATTAGCATTTTTAAATCTATCACATTAGATGTGTAATTTAAACCATGTACTTACCTGTTTTAAATTTTAGGATGCCCAGGAATTTCTACGTTGTTTAATGGATTTGCTTCATGAAGAGTTAAAAGAAACTGTTATTACAGTAGAGGATAGTAACACAACAAATGTTGAAGAGAGAATGGAAGAAGAAAAATGCCAATCAGATGCAGATTTTCAGTCATGTGTTAACAATGATAAGTTAGAAAATGATCCTTGGTCAAAACCTGTGACCGATGACCCTGCAGAAAATGCAATGTTAATTGAGGAGGATGAAAATACATCTAAAGATTATAGAAAAGAGAGATCCTTGTGTACCAAAATGAATAGAACAAATTCTATGGACGACACAGAAAAAGATATAAACAGTTTCCGTGAAACAGTTGAACTTTTGAATAATCAGGAAACAGTGAAGGTACAAATACACAGCAGATATTCAGGTGATTATATGAATATTATTTGAAAGTGATTAAAAGGCATACATGCATAACATTAGCTTGGGTTACATAGTGATGTCATGCTGATGGAACTAATTCCGAATTTCCTTTGTCTTCTGTTATGTGTACTCTTGAGGCTTGGGGGACAATCTCAGGTAGAGGTTAGGGAATGTTCAAAAGAACAACATAAATTTCTATTTCATAAACTTGCCTAAGATTTGCTTTCTCTGTTATGTGTTTTCCAAGCTTATGCAGCATCCTTTCTACTTTAAAATATGTTGACTACTACTGTGCTGTACTCTTAACATATGCATACATGTATGCATGCAAATGCACACGCACATACTTTTCATAGCAGAACCCATTTTTATTTTATTAAAAAATAGTGGAAATGAAAAGTTTCCATCATTTCCATTTTTAATCTTACCAGCTTCCTCAAACAATCCAAATCTGTTTTTTATTTGGGCAGTTTCCTGCCAAAGTTTGGGGTGTGAATTTAGGCTGTGATGGCGAACCTAGGCCATGTGTGCTGGAAATGGCACACAGAGCCATCTCTCTGGACACGCCAGCTGTCACCTGATGCTTTTCTAGGTTCCAGCACGCACATGCACGCCAGCCAGCTGATCTTCGCATGTTCATATATGTTAGAAACTGGAAGACCAGGTGGCCTTCAGGCATGCATGAACCAGGAAGCTAAGCTTCCTGTTTCTGGCACTCCTGCGCGTGTGTGTCAGGGAGCTGCTCTACTGGTTTCCGGCGCATGCGCACGCCCATTTCAGCACTCAGTGCCAAAAAGCCACCACTTTAGGCTATTTTCAATCAGTTTGGAATACCTTTTGAAAAGTGGAAAATGGAAAGTTTAAGATGCTTCAACTAGTATAATTCCCCAACTGGTATGAAAATTCTGGGAGTTGAAGTCCACGTATCTTAAAGTTGCCAAAGTTGAGAGATTTGGTCTGTAGTCTACAGCTAGTCAGGGAAATGATCCCTGACTCAAGGGAAGTTGTCTTCTGTTGTATTAATAGCTTTAAGATTTTGTGTAATTGCCAGCTCTTTTTCCAATCCACATAAAAGTAAGGCAAGCATTCACAATTTATCTAGGGATTAAGCATTAGAATTGTAACTTCTGTTTATCTTGCTTACCCTTTGGGAGTTGCATCATTTTACTAGGTTTGTCAAAGCACTGTTTAAATATAGTGCTATTTTCCAATATCAGTCTTTTATTTTGCAGAGTTTTCAAACTTCTAGTGAGGTTCGTTAAAAAAATTTCTTTTTTGATTTATTGCATTGTATTGAGCTGAAATAATTTTCTGATTTATTACATTGAATTTAATTGAAATAATTTTGTACATTTGTAAATTTATCTCCTGTTCCAAAGCTAACATTCAGTTGAAATTATCTGCTAGTATTCTAAGATGAAGTATACCCACTTCTGAGTCAAGTTAAATTCCTAGTGATTACATGGACAGCTTCTATGTATATTCTTTGGTTACAACAAAGAAATGGTTTGCCATTGCTTTCTTCTGATTTTGTTTTAAATATCTCCAAATACTAGTTGGGCCTTGGTTAGCTTTTTCAACATCAAATAAGGTAGATAAATCCCATCTAAAGCTTACTTGGCACAATGTATGCTAAATTAGCCTTGAAAATATTTTGTGCTACTTTAGCTGCTAATAAATTGAGTAGTGGCTGTTTCTTTCTCCAAACCTGGCTGCATTGCCACTGACATTACTTTTGAGATTCTGTCTCAAAGAATCTATCCCTCCATGTCCTTTAGACCAGGCCTATCAAACTGGTGGCTCATGGGGCGGATATGGCCTGCACCTCCCCTCAGTTGTGGCTCCAGGCACACTGGCAGAGCCAAGTCTTCAGGCCCTTATGGAAGGTCAAGAGGGTCAGTGCAGATCTCACCTCTGTGGATGTGATGTTCCAAAGGGCAGTGGCCATGGCAGAGAGAACTTTTCTCCTTTACCCCTCCCACTGGAATTATCTGACTGATTGAGCTCATAGCATGCTCTCTCTGCTGGCATTGGTGGGGTAGATAGATCCCATTGGGGTGAGATGGTATAAGTTCTCACCCATTGGGGTGAGATGGGCATGAATTATAATGAATGAGCAAAACAATGTTTGCTGCCTGCTCTCCCAAAATTCATGTTGAAATTACTGTTCATTAGCCCTGGACAGTTCAAATAATATTTTGTAATTATTTCTTTTTTTTTTTTTGCTCTTTTAGTTCCAACTGCGCCTTCCTCTAAAAAGAAGAAAAGCAAAAAATACCGAAGTGTTATATCAGACATATTTGATGGTTCTATTTTAAGTTCCGTACAATGTCTCACATGTGATCGGGTAAGTTTTACAGTGCTTATACAAAATTTCTCACTTTCTGTGTAGATGTTGTTTTTTAAAGTAATATATATAAATATTTTTGAATTATTTAAACTAGACTTTCCAAACATCTTTCCTGTTCATAGTTCTTTAATTTTTTTATCCTCTGCACTTTATATTTTTATATTTATCAATATGTATGTACAGTGAATTTACCTTATATTCATGTATATTTTATAGTGAACTTAAATGGTATATATTAGTTCCCATCAAGTGATGTAATAGCAGATAAGCAGTACTATGTTTTATGAAAAGTTTAAAACAAACAAATACAATTATAGAATTTGATTAAATATATTGACAAATAAGTGTTTATGTTTATTTTTCATAGATTTCAGTTACACTGGAAACTTTCCAGGATTTGTCTTTACCTATTCCAGGTAAGGAAGATCTTGCTAAGCTGCATTCTGCAAATCATCAGACCTCTCTTGTCAAGGCAGGATCTTGTGGTGAAGCATATGCTCCTCAAGGCTGGATCGCATTTTTTGTGGAATATTTCAAAAGGTTAGTTGTTTTCTTTCTACTACTTCAGTAATTCTTCTGCATTGATGTTTCTGCTATAACAGCAGAACAATTGCTGTTTTTCTATCAATGATATTTCAGGTTTGTTGTCTCATGTGTCCCTAGCTGGTTTTGGGGTCCAACAGTAACCTTACAAGATTGTCTTGCTGCCTTTTTTGCTAGAGATGAATTGAAAGGTAAGAGATTCATATCAAATATCAAATTCTAATTTAGCTACTATGTGTAGTTTATTGTTTTGCATCAGGTTTCACAGAAAGCATATTAGAGTTTTCTCCACAATATCTTTGCTGAAATTGAATTGAGAAATATTTTCAAGGACAAACATTCAGAAAACATAGTTACAAAATATTAACTTTTGAACCATAGTATGGATTTTCAATTAAAAACAATTTCCCAATTCACAAGGACAACTATTTTATAAAATGCTAGGATCAATTTACTATTTTGCAATATAGTTCTATATTTTTAGAATAATGTTTGTTCTTTTCTTCTTTACAATGTCTGCAGGTGACAATATGTACAGTTGTGAAAAATGTAAAAAGTAAGTGATCTACATTTAAACTGTCTGTCTGTCTGTCTGTCTGTCAGTCTGTCTATCTATCTGTATAATTTCTATATTTTTCTACCCTTTTTCATTAATAAAGCTATTGAAACCAGGAATATGATGTAATGTATGAAATATACACAGGCACAGTTCAGCTGGCAAAATAGGACTTTTGTATGAATCATTCTGACTTAATATTTGTTTAAAAATAGTTTTCAGTATTCATTGTCTTCTTAAGCTTGCTTGAAAAACTGCCTAACACCCTTGAAACCTAATGAAAGATGCTTAGGATTAATTTGCCTCCAGCAAACAGGAAAAGTTTCATGCCAAACGCCACAGCCTTATCTGAGCTATGCATGTAACCATCTAGACTAAACATAGGCATCATTTAGACTTGCCACTTGTTTGAACATTAGCAGTTAGTGTTTTATTTTATATTTCACCACTTGTATGCTGCCTCAACGTAATATGACTCTAACTACTAAGATTATTTTCTATTAAGCAAAAAATAACTAGTACAAGTATAAAAGGGCGGGATCAGCAGTAAATACAAGATAAGCAACAGGGAAGAATAACTAAACAAACATTTTCCCAGCCAAAACCCAATAGGATGCAACTGTGCAAAACTTGGGGGGAATGCTGTTCTGCAGGACAACCCAGCTACTTAGATGTGTTTCTTAGGCTCCCAAGAAGACACCGGTTTACAACTGGGACTTATCAACTCACTCAAATCTAAGTGGTCAAGTGGAAACAACAGGAGAAAGACAGTCCTCTAGGTAACTAGACTAAACTATGAATAGCTATACAGGTAACCTACAACACCAAGCCTACCAGAGCTATGTGAATAAAATAAGTGCCCATAGTTGCATGGCTACATTCTGGACCATTTGTAAATTCTGAGTGGTCTACAAAGATAACCTCGTGAGTGATTGTGAGGACTCTTCACCAAGGTAGTGGTACAATTGGCAAACAAGAAACCTTTGTGCAAAGGTGCTTCTTATTTCAGCTGCCATCTGCTGAATGTATAAGAACTGCATACCAGTTCTGTCTGGGACACTGTAGAGCAGTAGAGAAATAACTTTTAAAAAATTGAATACAAGAGCAGTTATTTAAAAGCCAGGTAGCTTTTCAAAGAAGGAGGCAGTAAGAAAGAAACTTAGGATTGCCTTGTCTGATTCTTTAAGGTGTAAGAGGAGAAGTGAGAGGAATTTTGTCAGACTTTCAAGAGTCTGTTATTATACCCTATCACTATAGAGGTCCAGTAGTGCTTGAGGAGCCTGTTTCTTAGCCTGTCCAAGCTTGAAAAAGGTACCAAATGACAAGAGTGGTACTGCATACTTACTTGTTCTTAATAAGTCAGAATTCAGTAAAATCTTAACACTAAAAAAACCACTTTAGATTCCGGGTTAACACTTTTAATTCAGAGTTACAGCCATATATTCTCCATCAGAACTACTTTGGTCTAGTGATTTAGGCACTGGACTAGAAAGCAGGACACTGAATTCAAGCCCTATTTCTGGCCATGAAAGCCAGGTAGGTGACCTCAGCCCAACCCATCTCACAGGGTTGTTGTGGGGAAAACAGGAGGAGGAAGGTATGTTGGATATGTTTGGTGCCTTCAGCTATTTGTAAAGGCGGGAAATAAATAGTTGGAAAGAAAAGGATTTCATTGTCATTATTATAATATAGATTATAGTTGGTTGCACAGTATTTTTATATTTGGTATATTTGTCCACCTTCAAACTAAGGACCTGGGATAGGCAGATGTTATTTAATGATATTAAAGGAATTGTTGCAGGATATAAACTGTTCCAATAAAGCTGCCTTGTGCAATAGACTGATGGTGTCAAAATGATGCTCCTGATGTTTTGGAATTGCACAACAATTATATTATTATTATTATTATTGAGTTTAGTACTTTATCAAAATATATGTTGGATTTTTATATATAAGTTATGTTTATTTTCTATATTTGTATGAAAACTGGAAAAAATGTAGATTTCTAATTCCATTCCATTTTTTTCTGGCCAGCATTTCTAAAATAGTAAAGCTAGAATTTTTGTAACATTGTGGTCAATTATTTTTTACAATGTCATTAAATGTGAACTTTACTTCAGGTTAAGAAATGGAGTAAAATTCTGCAAAGTTCAACACTTCCCTGAGGTAATGTGCTTTGCTTTGCTGGATAAAAATGTCCTCTCCCCTCCTTTTTGTAATAAATCAGTGTTAACATAAGAACAAATTACTTCATGTAACATGACTTGTATTCAGTTCTATTTCTTCATTTTCCAAGATGAATCTTTTAAGAATTTAACAGATAACAGTCAAACTAATCAATTTCTCCTGTATGTTGTTATGGCCCCTATCCTGAATTTCATTTTCTGTCAAAATGTGTAGCTGCTTCAATCTAAATTTGTTTTTTTAGTCACAATTTTAAGAATTAACAAGATTCATGAAAGATGATAACACAAGAATTCTTGCAAGTGTAGTATTTTTCTTTTATAGCTCAGGTGATGCTATGGCTAAGCTTTTCTAGGTCTTTTTCTCATAACCTTAGGATGCACTGGAAAGGTGATTCATTGATAATGGGGAAGGGTGAAGCTGATTATTTACAAAAGTCACCTGAAGCTCTATCAGTCTTGAGAATCAATTGTTACATTCTACACAACTATTTTGGATAGTTTGGACTAGTGTGTTTTAAGCTGTTCACTTACAATGTTTAAATTTAATGGACCATTGCCTCAGCTCAGCTCCACCATGCATGCGTATGTGCCTCCCGCCAGCCAGCTGGTCTTTGGGTCTCTGCCATGCATGTGCAGGGGGTGGGGTGCATGCTGGGGGTGGGATGCATGCGTGGGGGTGCAGCACATGCACAGGATGCACGCACATGCGCAGGGCATACATTGCATTGGTGATGCATGCACGTGCACTTTGGGCACTCGGGGCCAAAAAGGTTAGCTATCACTGGTCTAGTTTAATTTGTTTCCTGGTCATTGCGCTCATATAATTTTCTTGGAAGTGTGCTTTTCCATTGCCAGACTGTCCCCCATCCAAATACTAATTAGGGCTAGTCCTACTTAGCTTCTAAGATCAGCAAAGGTCAGCTGAATATTTGCAGGCTCTTGAGCATTAGCTAATAACTGAAATAATTCAGGATAAAATATTACCGATAATTAAGATCACTTGGGATCAGTATAATACTTTTTGGACAGATTCCACAATTTGAAAGTTTTCTGGAAGATTAGAATTATTTTGGAGGGTTTTTTTAAACATATCTTTTCCTAAGGAAATATAAACAACAATATTATTCTGTAAATGATATATTTGAACTTCTGACATGCATACACATTAACAACATGTCATGTCAGTGTAGTTTCCCTTTAGTGATGTTTTTGTAGAAAAGTGCCAAGTGTAATAATAATTGTTGTTGCCATGTTGTTCACATTTTTTTTCAGATCACAACCTGAATTAGTGCTGAGTAACACGTCAGAGTCCCCAACCAAATCAATATTCTTAAAAAGACAAACTAGTAAAGAATGTCTGCCAAAGAATTTGAGGCACAAATATAGGCGATTGCTAGCTGTATCATATAGTAGCTATGGTGTAATTGTGATATCATAAATCACTTTCAAATGGAGCAGTAAAAACAACCTCACTACTAAGTACTGGGAGCAAAGGAGCAAAATTGGAGGTTGCAGAAATTTGTTTCATTATCCTCATTCCTAAAGAAATCACAGTGTGTTATAGAATAATAAGATTAAATAAAAGTTTCGGTGGTAATTTCATTTTCATTGAGGAAATAAAAAACTCATTAGCTGCTTAATAAGTAATCTGTTGCTTATATTAAAATAAAAGATAAACATCAGTTTTCAAATAAGCCTGTCGATTGTTTTACACAGATTTTATGTATTCATCTCAAAAGATTCAGACACGATCTTATGTTTTCCACAAAAATTGGAACTCATGTATCCTTTCCTTTGGAAGGACTTGATCTTCAACCTTTTCTTGCTAAAGACAGTCCTGCTCAAATAGCAGTTTATGACCTTTTGTCTGTCATCTGCCACCATGGAACTGTTATTAGTGAGTATACATAATCTGTTTTCGTAGTCTGTGTTACGGTATGTTACATCATTATGCAGCTGATGTAAAAATGTTATTACGTTAATCTGTACTAATCTGCTTTTCTTGCAATTTTAAAACAAAAAAACTTTTTAATTTGTTCTTTAATTTAGATGGGCATTATACAGCTTATTGTCGAAATAATTTAAATAATCGATGGTATGAATTTGATGATCAAAGTGTCGCAGAAGTAACAGAATCAACTATCCAAAATGCAGAAGCTTATGTTCTCTTCTACAGGTAAGAAAGCAAGTTTGAAGTTGCAAAACAATGGCTAGATGCAGAGGTTGTCATTGTCAGCGAAAGTATTGTTTGAGCAGAGTTTTACTTAGTCAATGCTAAGGAAAGGGAAGAAAAAGAAGGGAAACACTACTGCAAATCTTCCTTCTGGACTTCCAACTTGTAAAATTCGTCTCTGGCTTGTTGATGACAGAACTAAAGAAAGAGAGTATCTACAAAAACATTCTTCTCTCTTTTGCAAGGAAGCTTTTTTAAAAAAACTGATACAAGTCTGTTATTCATAACAAAAAGTTAAAAAAAAAACCAGGATAGTCATTCCCAATTGTTAGAGGCTTTATTAGTTTTAATCAAAATTCAATATTGCTTTTTTCAAAGTGCTTCTTTGCAGGAATTAACATATTTTTCTGGTTCTAAAGAATAGTTGTGAGTTCGTCTTACCATGAACTCAAATATTTTGAAGATATCAAGATTTGAAGTACCTTTGCATTTTTAAATTGAAAATTAGCACATAGTATGCAATCTTAATATTTTTAGTCATACAGATTAATTAGTCATTAACTAATGTTAATATATTGCCTCTTTTCAAAAGAAAAAGTAACGAAGAAGCTAAAAAAAAGAGAGAGAGAGTGTCAAGCCTTAATGTTATGGAACCAAGCCTCCTTCAATTTTATATTTCACGCTTATGGCTGAATAAATTCAGAACTTTTGCTGAACCAGGACCTATTTCAAATAATGATTTTCTCTGCATCCATGGAGGTGAGACTGAGGTCATATAAAACTATTCTCCTATGAAGAGATAACATTTTATCTTATTATCTGGAACAATAAACCCTACTGTTTCCTGTAACTTTTGAGTTTTTGACCATTTTTGCCACCCTGTGTATTTTTGTCCTTACATCTTTTAATTTGAATTTTTATCCAATTAAATGAGAATTTCACTCTGTAGTCAGTTAATTTCTTTTTTGATTATCCAGAAGATCACAACCTGAAGTTTTCTTACGTAGAATCCATTTCTTCAAATGTAAAGCTAACTGGTTCATTATTAAAATTATAGATACAAACTTTGGATAACTTACTTGAAAGTTTAAAGTAAAAAATATGTGTGTCCTTAATTACTACTCATGACTTGTTAGGCTACAGTTTAATTCTATAGTAAGATAAATTAGATTGCACCTATCTTTGGGGTAGAAACTAAAAAGCTTTAATATAAAACAGTAGGAAGTTGTTTCTTTCACAAATATTTTATATTTTTACTGCTGCTGAAAAACTGCATTACTTCAAGGTTTCTACTCACTTTAACTAAATCATATTTAATTTTTTAAAACTATTTTTCCATAGGAGTTCCTCCACACAAAGCTTCTTTTATAGAAGATCTCGTTGTAATGCTTCCTCAGAACATATGGGATAATTTGTACAGCAGGTAAACTTAATTGTGAAACATATTACATTTGATGTCTGATTTTATTTTGCCAAAATAATAACATTATCAAAGAGAAGGTAATTGGAAAATCTGCATATAGTGTAGTACAGAACATTATACTGAATCCTGTGGTGGACTGGCACTTTCTAAGCCTCTTTAATCTCACATAATATCTATAAACAGAAGGCAAAATTGTTTTTTCATTTATTTTCTTGTATGCGTGCACCTCTACTACCTGTCTGATAGTATGTGAACTGGCATGATACAAGAATGATTCAAGATTAGGGAAAGAAAAACCAATTAATTTCACTTTGTTTCTAAATACAAATGCATCTGTAAACCTGTAAACTTTGTTTCTAAGTACAAATGCATCTGTAAATAGATAGGTATTAGGTATCATAGCTGCATTAGTTTTGTGTTGCTGTTTTCAATAGAATATTTCTGTCCCCAGTAAGTGTTTAGATTTACTCCACTGTAGTTTAATTCAAGCTCTGACCTATCTTTGCATGGCTAGGTTTTCTTTAAAATGCATCTCTTAATTGCATTTGGAGAATTTATTTTAAAAATCAGAAATAACAGAAACTTTTAGTGTAGTAGAGTGCCTTAATATAGTACTTTTAGTTTAGTTTACTTTATTGTCATTGTACCTTGTACAATGAAACCAAACACCGTCTTCCGTGCACATCATGACCATAAAAATAAACACATATCCTTCAAACTCCACACATTGAATTGAAAACCTCCGACACCACACCAACACTGCACTATACAGTAGAATTCAGAAGAGCTACTGCCCTTCTCTATAATCAATTCTTTATAGGCACTAATTCAAACATACATACTCTTGCAGTATTTTAAAAGTACTATAGTCTCCTCCAAAATGGATGTGATATTTATGTGTAGATAAAATAGGCATTACAAAGTAGAGGCTTAATATTATACTTATTTTAAAGAATTAAATACTTTTTCTTGCTGACAGACTTTCAAACATATAATTAAGCAGATACTCTCTCACACATTTTCCCAAGAATAAATGCATTAAATATTAAAATATTAAATACAATTCTGAGTATGTGAGGGATTGCTGTAAATCCTATATATAAATGTTAATGTGCACAGAGGGAAAAGTTATAAACTGTTTTCTGAAGAGGATAAAAGTTGTGTATTGTGAAAGTAACAATTCTGAATTGATATTTTTTTTAATACTAATGAGTCTTGCATTTTCTGAATCCTTTAAAAAGTTTATAGATTTATCATGGCAGAAAAATAGTATATCAGCAAAAATTTTACATTGCAATTATTTCTTTCATTTCAATGAGTAGACAAAAATTATTATTAAATAATGTATGTTTCAAACTTTTTAAGTCAAAATATGTATAACAAAAAATTCTGTTATATCAAGCAACAAAGAAACAGTACAATGAAAAATGTATTAGAAAGCAGAATAAAAACAAAAATACTGTTTTATATGTGATCTCAGCAAAAGTGAACAGAACCACACTTATTTCTAAGTTAGGTGTAAAAAAGATGTTCACATTTTGATATATCAGAGTTTGAGAATAATAGATATACCATGTGCAATTAATTCAGATATGTGTTACTTATTTCTATTAAAAATAAAAAATATGTGAACAAAAATAGTTGCTTCCTAAATAGAGTGTTTGATTCTATAAAACCTAATAAATGGGGATTTATTTAATAATTTATTATCACAGATATGGTGGAGGACCAGCAGTTAATCATCTGTATGTATGTTATACCTGTCAAATGGAAACAGAGAAAATAGAAAAAAGACGGAAGGCAGAACTGGAAATGTTTATTCGGGTAAGTATGTTCTTTCTATTTTGTTAAATTATGTATTTCTTTGAGTTACAAATATTTACAATCAACAGCTTTTAACTTGAGACATTGTGAGCTACATATAGAACATTTTTATTAATTTCACACATTTTTTTTGGCCCAAAGAGTCTGATTGGGGATCAGAGGTATTGAGAGCTTCTTCAAAACAATGTGGTGATATGTGGACTTTAAAAGGGAAAATAAAATACATATGCTACCTCAGTTTTTCCACTAGTAAGACCCTTCAAGGACAAAGTTCCATTACAAATAGAAAAAACTGAATATCCAAACTAAGCTTAATATTTTGAAATTATTCAAATTATCCAAAATAATTCATAATTATTCTTGCTAATAAAAATATAAATTTAATATTTTCTTAGCATCCATTTTGGCATGTCATAATAGAGAATTTCAGAACTGAGAAAGAATAACAGAAAATTTGATTTATAATCTGTGAAGAACAACTTCTTACTGAAAAGGCAATGGTTATTACAGGACAAAGCATTAAACAGGATGTGAAAAAAGCCACAATATGAAATTTTCAGGAGCTAGGGATGTTTTTAAAAAGATGTATATAAAAATAATTTATTTTCAATGATATATTTTCTAAGCATAATGAATATTATTAGAGCTTATATAGATAGTGGTGCTTAAATTTGTGAACTTTTGAATTTTAGGAAATCTGTAAAACAACAGATTTTAGGTCATATTTTGCAGAAATTCAAAAGGGTTCATGAACTTTTAAGCAACATTGTATGCCCTAAATTTTAATGATAAATAGATAATCCCTTTAAAAATATTTTTATTGTTTTTGTATCACAAATTCCATTTTTATATTGAATAGTGTGTTTCTTAGGTATCCAAAGTGTTGAAATATAAGCATCATCATAATCATTATAATCATATACATACATATATTAGATGATATCATTATTAAAAAATATACTATCTCCTATAACATGAATTATATAGCCATCAATATATTTACAAGTCAGTTTTTCTTTCCCATGTAGTCTATATTTTGACATAAATCCATTCGTCTAACCTCTATATCTATCAACGAGCCATTTGTAAAAAAATTTCCATGTTATAAAATACTCAGTGTCTTGTGTTTCCTTAAATTTTAGAGTTAATCTATCCATTTCTGCACATTATAGTATTTCTTTATTATATTATAATCTGTAGGGGTTTCTTCGTTTTTCTAGTATTGTGTGTATACATTCCTGGCTGCTGTTAGAATATGTAGAAGTAAATATGTATTACCTTTATTATAATTTTCTGGTAGCATGCCCAGCAGGAATATGTCAGGTTTCAAATCTGTGTGTTATTTTGTCATAGTTTCCAACCATATACAAATTTTCTTCCAATACTTTTTTTTTTTTTGCTTTTGGACACGTCCACCATATATGGTGATATGAACCTAGTATTTGGTTACATTCAGTGATGGGATTGATTTTTTTACTACCAGTTCTGTGGGCATGGCTTGGTGGGCATGGTGTGGCTTGGTGGGCGTGGCAGGGGAAGGTTACTGCAAAATCCCATTCCCTCCCCACCTCACTAACCTGCATTCCAGCTCCATTCTCCTGTGCAGGGCAAAAAAAGAAGACTCAGCCGATCAGCTGGGACTCTGGAGGCAAAGAAGATGGGGGTGGGGCCAGACAGAGGTGGTATTTGCCAGTTCTTCGAACTACTCAAAATTTCCGCTACCAGTTCTCCAGAACCGGTCAGAACTTGCTGAATACCACCTCTGGTTACATTTCCAACATTTCAGATTTATTTCTATACATATTCACTATTCTTGAAGGTGAAAAGTGCCATCTATAAAACATTTGATAGAGATTTTCTTTATACGCTGTTGATATTGTAAGCTTAGTTTCTATTCCATAATTTCTGCCACTTGTCCAATTCTATTGCATAGCCAAAATTCTTAGCCAAAATTATCAAGGTTTTTTACTTGTTCTTTCTCCAATCTAATAGTTAATAACTAATTATATATCCTCTTAATTAATTTTTCATCTGTTCCTATTAAAATCGGATCTAGCTCATTTGGTTCCTTATAAAACCCAAACTTCTTCCTATCTTTTTCATATCTGGATTGTATCTGTAATTGTAGCCACCAGGATGGGTCAATCCCTAGTCTATTTAGTTTTTGTTTTATTTTTAGTTTTCCCCTTTCATTTAGTATGTCCTTGTATCTTATGATTTTAACCATATTTGTAACATTAAGATATATCCATGCCTCCATTATAGATAACCAAACTGGCACTTTCAGATAGTGTTGCTGTTTGATTTTGGTCCATACTAGCAATAATGCATTCCAAATGTAATGCCTCTGGAATTACCCTCATACCATAAAAAGGCATGCCATCCCAATTGCAAATCATGGACCTCCAGTGCTAATAACCTTGTATTCCTCAAATTAATCCACTCTTTTGCCCATGTAAGTGCCGATGTTTGATAGTATAGCTTCCAATCCGGAAGGCCAAAACCTCCTCTTCTTCTAGCATCTTATAGTATTTTTTATTTTATTGTTGCTTTTTTACCTTGCCATACAAATTTTAATATCATCTTTAGTTCTTCAAAATATTGTTTCCCCAGCTTTATTCGGATTGTCTGAAACAAGTACAGTAATCTTGGTAGGATATTCATCTTAATTGTAGCTATTCTACCTAACAGAGACAATTGTAGGTTTTTCCAATTTTCCAAATCTGTTTTGTGTTTTCAGTTTATCTGATTTGATAAAGATACATAGATAATCCTTGACCATTGGGTCATTGTTTCAGAGATTATTTCCTTCTTTAAAATTCAGGAGATATTCAGAGAAGTATCTGCCTTGAAAGTAGCCCATGTGGAACTGAAATTAGCAAATTTTGAAAAACTGTTTTATGACATACAAATTATCCTAAAACATTTTGTGACATAATACATTCCATGTGACAATTTCAGTTCTACACGAGTTCCAGATTTTGTAATTTCAGTTCCACACGAGTTCCAGATTTTGGACACATTCTTTAAGGTAGGCCATTCAAGTTACCTTGATTAAAAAACTGTTGGTTTATGATGCACTGTGGCACCCAGCTAAAGATTACACATAGATGTTTAGTAGTGTAATTGACAAACCATGATTAGCTAGGTCATCCTTCCAGAAATATTTCCTTGAAAGGTTTATCAATGCCTTCAACGGTAACAGAACTCCTAATGTACTGCCTTCACTGGAAAAATTGAGATTCCTTCAGAAATGTATCTTCCTAAAAATAGCCTGTGTTGAACTGTATAGCACAGCTAAACATCAACATAGGAAATGTTTTATGAGTTTGTATTATGCCAAAACTATTTTATTATTATGTCATAAAATATTTTATACAATTTGCAAAATTGCTTTTTTTTTATTCTTGTCTTTTTAAAAATCATAATACTGAACATTGATCCAATACTTTTTAAGCATTTAATTTGTGAATAAGCACTATTTGTAATTTTGGAGAGTTGGGGACAGTACCAGTGAATCTGAGACAGCTATGTTAGGCTTGTTCACATCTGCTTTTAGAATTTTCTTTCTGTCTCTTAGCTGAACAGAGCATTCCAAGAGGAGGAGTCTCCATCTATATTCTATTGCATCAGTATGCAATGGTTCAGAGAATGGGAATCGTTTGTGAAGGGCAAGGATAACGGTGAGTATTTTCCTAATTCAAAGAGACTGCAAGAACATGCTATATAAAGATCACATGATTTTAATTAGGTAGTAAATAACTGCAGTAAAATCATGGGGCAGTACAATTCTGCAGATGTTAAATAAAATAGAACAGCACCCAATAAGAGTATATGACAACTATGCATATGGATAAAGTCCTATTGGATTTGCAGTTTAGGAAGCCTTGGTAAATGGTTTAATGGGTGGATTTCTTTCAATTACAAACATTTTTCAAATTTGTATGCAGCTGTTTCAAATTGTACACCTGATTGAAATATGCATTTTGCTACGTTTTATTATGTGGAGTTTTTGAATAATTTATAAAATATGAGAGGAATTTTCTTTGGGGCTTTTTTTTTTGTTTAAATAGTATTATCTCACATTGTAACATATTTATTTCATTAGATCCTCCAGGTCCCATTGACAATACCAAAATTGGTGTCAGTAAATGTGGTTCGCTTGTTCTAAAACAAGGTATGAATACACTGATAATAGTTCTCTGCATGCAAATTTAACAGTGGTCATGTTCATTTATGGTTGTTTTGTGTATGATCTCTACATTTTTCCTATGTGATTAACAGTTCCATAAACAAGTAAGCTCCATCTATTCTCAAAAGTATAGAATATAGAAAAAGCTCCACATTGGGGATGGGAAATTCAAACAAAATTCAAACAAAAAAGGGAAGATGTTCAGCTTATTTTCCAAAGCACCAGAAGGCAAGACAAGAAATAGTGGATGGAAACAAACCAAGGAGAGAAGCAACCTGGAATTAAGGAGAAATCTAACAGTGAGAAAAATTAACCAGTAGAACAGTTTGCCTTTAGAAGTTGTGGTTGCTTCATCATTTGAGTTTTTTAAGGAAACACTGGACAGCCAATTGTCTGAAATCATATAAGGTCTTCTGCTTGAGCAGAAGATTGGGCTAGAAACCTCCAAGGTCCCCTCCAGCTCTATTCTGACTGATTGATTGTATTTATTGCTTCTCCAGTTAGCTTCTCATATAGATTCACTATATCCCACTCCACATAATATAGAAAAAAGAAATTACATTATTCTCTAGCCTTCAGATATAATTAAAATGTTTTTAAATACTGCTACATCAACAAGCTTATATTGTAATCTAGTTGTATTAATTACTAAATAAGAGCAGTCCTTGAAATCTGTGACAAAAATCTTGTATTTGACACTTGTTATTGCTGTTAAAAAGGAACTCTGAATTTGTTTCTAAAAGTCTATGTGGCTTTGTCATCTGTCACTATAGTAATTTTCTGAACATACTTTTTTTGTTTAAAAATATGGACATTTCTACCTTTATGGTGCAGAAATTAAACACTGAAAATCTGAACAGGTATTTTAAAATGTGTGAAATAAATTAAGTTCCCTTTACATAATAACTCACAAAGACAAAATAACATCAAACGGTAGGTAATATGTTGAGCTGTATCATCTATATATCAGTTACAGACCAATCCAGATAATACTAAATTTCTTAAATCTGAGTTTTTTATATTTATAAATACTGAAGTGCTTTCCAGATTTAATCTTTTAAAATGTCAGGTAAACTTTATGGAAATATGTGTGTCTTTTAGGAGCTGATTCTGGACAGATTTCAGAAGAAACATGGAATTTTCTACATTCAATCTATGGAGGAGGCCCAGAAATCATACTGCGACCACCTGCTGCTCAAAGTGAATCTGAATCATTACAGACTGAAGATAAAGTAGAATTAGAAACACATAGACTGTAGCCATCAAATCAAGGAATGAATTCATACAACATAACTTCCACTTGCAACATACATTCCCAAGATTTTTCAAGTTGCTATTTTTATCTTTATTTTTTTCTGTGAAATGATAGAATGGTAGACATTTTATCTATGGAAAGTGAATTGAAACACATATTGGCCAGTGACCATAATCAAGAACTGAACTGAGATTGTAACCTCTAATATACACGTTATAAATAGAACTTTTTAAAGAGACTTTGGAATTGTGATCTTATTCTACATCATTGTATATATATAAATATATATGTAAAGTTTATGCATTATAAACATAATTGGTCTTTTCACGATAACTATAAACTAACAGGATGTCTCCAAGTTCTATCAAGACAAGTTGTCAAGGTTGAACATTTGATGGAAAGGTGGCATTAGTTAGCAATTAATAGAAATTGTAAATGTTGTATGAAAACTCAGGAATAGTAATGTTTTCCTTGTGTGTATCAGATATGTAAACAGTTCAGATGAATCACTGTTTCAGTCAACAAATATAAATAATCTATGTACTGTTTAAATTCTCTAATATGTTTTTGCTGTATATAAATTATTCTCAATAACATATGTAACTGAACAGATCTATAATCTCTAGGAATATGTGATTTTAAGAGCATGAAAGGTACATTAATTGCTCATGCAATTTAGGACATTTATAGTTTTTTTAAAAAAATTCAATGCATTAAGAGTTCCACATGGAGAAAATTTATAGTAATGCAGTGCTCATTGGCATGATATATGATGTCAGATGTTGAATTGAATGCATTTAACAAGATTGCAAAACATTCTAGATTATTCATATTGAAATGTTGAATGTCATCCAGATGATTTTTTTTCTGAATATTGCCACAATATAGATAATATAAAATGCTAGTTTAATAAAGTCATTTTTAAAATCGCATAAAGTGTTTGAACTTCAAATCAAATAAAGATATTATCACAGATTCATCCCACTGAACTTCAGAGAAATTAAAAAATGGAAGACAAAATTCGTTTTGACTGGAAAACCCTTTTAAAAAAAATCACCTTTGTATAGAAATTGTTCATAAGGTATAAAATCAGAAAAAGAGAAAAACTTGTTTTGTTAAATTGATCTTATGCATGAAAACGAATGCTTTCATTTACAAATAATTACAGGAAAAATAGAGTGAAACATAAAAAGTTTACCAAATGTATTATTATTTTTCAATTTAAACTATTAACTTGTACTATTAGAGCTGAGATGCATAGTGGGTACAAATATTGTAAGGTTAGCTCAGGACTCTTACAGCAATACTATTCATCCCTGATAGGAATTAATGTTACACGTTCGCATATAAACTTTATTTCAGAAGTTACAAAAAGAAGAAAAAGTCTTGTGCTTTCATTCTTCTCCTTCCATTCCATAGACGCCCATGTTTTAAACATAAATACAATCACTTTGAATGGGAAGAATAAAAATTACAGCATTTAATGTTGATTGATTGTGGCAAAACAATCTTTGCTGAATGTATCTTGCCATAACTGGTCATAATTTTTAACAAGTTTTACATGATGCAAATGCAATCATTTGTCCTTAAGTACATACAACTTTGCAAACAATATTAGTAATATTTTTGAAGACCTACAGTCATCAGGGCTGTGCTTTGGGTGCAAGCAAACAAATACAGCTTCTGCTTTCAATATTTTAAGAAGTATTCACAGCTTTTCCGTAATGTAAATCCATTGCTGAGAATGGGTAAAGGGATACCCTGTGATGGACTGTGCCTACAAAGGAGGTGGTGGTGTGGGGGACTATAGTAAAGCAGAGTTTCCCAAGATGGAGTTCATTCCAAGGAGAGAGGTAAAACGAGACAACACATCCCGCAACTGGATAGGAATCAAGGATAGCCACTCCTAGAATCTCTTGGTATATCCATTAGGGTAAGAATAGTCAGGGTTCAGTCTAGCAGGATTCTGTTCATTTGATGTGAACAAATAAAGAAATGGACTTTGGCTGGATTGTTTTATGTTCTAAAGCCTGATAAATGCTTTATTAAGAAAGAAAGGGAAGGAAGGATTTCTGATGCTCCCTGTCAGCTTCCCACAAGGAAACTCAATGGGGAAGCCATCGGGAAGTTAGAACTTGCTGCTAGTTCCACTGCTTTTTTGTCCATCACCCATATGACGTATCCTGTTGGTTTGGTAAGAAACTCAATGTTTATACTGAATATTATTTTCAAACCAGTTATATATCCATTTAATTTTCTTGCCAACGAACCACTAGTTTACAAAGTAGAAAATCATGGAATACTTTGAAAAACACATTGCTGAAATTTAGATGCATTACACTAGTGTTCCTACAATCAATCAAGGAACTTAACTAGTTTAGAAAATGAAATAGTGTAGCAAAACTTCCCATAAGGGGTGGGAGACACTGTATTATTGCCATAAAGGAAGCCATGCCCAAACCGTCTAATGGTTTCATTTAAGAAATTTAAAAGATAATGGAGAAAATAGAGATTTGATGAGGCCATGGCCTTAAAACTGAGTCTTCCAGCAAGCTCTTCTGTGTTTACTCAACCAGATAAGATTACAGTAGAATAATTACACAAGTACTTTTTCCAAACTACTCTAGCAAAATCCCACTGGCTCATTGCCTCAGAAAGATACAATAATCCATGGTAGTAACGCTACTGAAAAGACCAAAAGAACCAGTTGGAATCTGTACCTAATCTGGTTCCTGAAATGCATTATTCACCAAACAGCAAAGGGTTTTTTTGTCTTAAAATTTCTGGCCTAAGCCTGTACTGGAAAATGTGGATGTTCTGTGCAAAAGGTAGGATATTTACTAATGTCATATATTTTGCTAATTGGCAATATTAAAAACATCTTCAAAACAAAAGTATAAATACGATGTACTATAGATAGCATTTTGCATCTACACTTCAACAAAGATTGCGATGCATACACTCTATTTGGCCAAAAACTTTTGCTTACAAAAACTAGGAGTCTCTTATAATAAATAATGTGGACTCCCATATTCAACTTCTTTCCCTTCCCTTCTCTCCCTCCCGTCAGTTGAGAATAGTAAAAAAAATCCTGCACAAAATATGGTTTTGTTGAACAATGCAGCCTGTATACAGATACAGATACACACTTAATTTCATTCTAGGTATCTTTTTCATAATATGCTATATCAAAACTGGTTCCCATAGCAACATATCCTCCTTCTCTTCTTCCTGCTTTTCAAATAATAGATCAGAAAAAAATTGAAACCCTGGGTACACTGGCAGTTTTAGACGATTTCATCTTACTATTGCCTTCAAAACCATGTACATATTTTAAAATGAGATTCTCAGTCATTTTTTAAAAAATGAGATTTTCAACTATTTTTTTCCCCAGACCTAATCAGAAGTGGTCAGAACCTTTGAAGAATGGAACACTGCTTTCCCAGTTTGACAAGTTTCACCTTAGAGACAAATGGAATAGATAGAAGCACTCTGCCGCAGTCCTGGTTCCAAACCATTCAGCCCAAGGGCCCCACAGATGCAAGGGAACAACAATTTGTTGACTTTAAGCATCTTTATAGGCTATCCCAGAAGATACTGTTACATTAATAAATGACAATTTGGGCCTGAATCTGCTCAAAGTAGTACCACCATATACTGAAAACGTATCACTAATTTTTACATATGGCTATAACTGATGTCAGATTCAGTTCTGGATGCCCCTAGATTATATTGCCAGAGCCATGGAGAAAGAACTAAAATTAGTTGAAACCGAATCTAAAGATCCTGGCAATGAAGGCAATGAAGAAAGTGCACAAGGAAAGTCATACAAATCTTTGTCTATTAACAAACTTGTTAGAAGGAAATATGGTTGTCATCTGCTTTCCCCCTCAGCCACCAGGACTTGCTACACACCTGATGCAAAGTTTTAAACACATCAAGGAGTCCTATTCTTATGGCAAAATTGCCATATCCCTTCCTGAAAGAATATATAATTGGCCACTATGAAGCAACTATCCATTATTTATAGAAAAAGGAATCAATTTGAAGCTTTTATCTATGCAGCAATCTCATCCAATTGAGCAGATCTAGTGCCTTCCTCCATGCCAACCATTATGGGGTTCTAATGATTGAAGAGGGGCAAAGTTGCTTCGTTTGTTTAGTAGTAGAAGGAATGAGTATGGAAGATCATATCCAGGTTTATGTGATAGTGCATTTATTATAGTTTGTTCGGTGAGCCAAAATATGTATGATATAAAGACTGAAACAGGAGAAAAAATGGTTCTAGTCGATCTAACCAGATGTGATGGATTGTGTTTTTACAAGTATTCCAAATTTTGCATACTTCCACTGGTAGATTTCTCTCTCTCTGACAAATGGCTCCTTTGTTGGAACTCCACTTTTATTGCAGTGTTTTGGGGGGGGAAATGCAAGGAGCACAAGGGTGGATGTACCAACCTGTTCCAGATTGACAAATACAATCAAGGTAATCTTCATACTACACCCTGGTCTGAAACCAACTGAAATAGGTCTGGATAATCCAAGGGGTTTTAAGTTACAAGGTAGTCAATATTGGTTGGATATCAGAAGAAAATTCCTAATAATGGAATGTGGAATGGAGTACTGTAATCTTTTTTTGCTAAAGTTATTTAAAGACAGGCAGAATTACCATGTTTCAGAGATGCTGCAACATAGAATTTCTAAAACAGATATATATCTCTACATTACCTTCCAACATACTATGATTCTAAAAAATTCTTTGTCTTATTTTTGGAAGTTTCTTAGAAGGCAACACTTGGGCAGGCATTCTCTATGAAGTAAAAGATTGGAGTTTCACAAAAGAGATGGCTTGTAACTAAAAATAATTAACCAACACAGCACTTTTTGCATAATTTTCCTTTGTAGAGTTTGCATTCATGTCAAATTGCTTTTCTTGAATTCACTTGGAAGCTTTGCTGAGTTCAGTAAATTCAAGTAAATACATATAGATTCAAGTTTTTGGCTCAGTAAATATAACTCAAACATCAATATGACATAACATGAATTTTTAATAGCCAAGAAGTAGACTATAAGTATATATAAAGCTTGGAAGGAAAGTATTTACTATAGAATTATGTGCACTTTTTAATATTTTTATTCACTGTTCATGCAAGAAGATCTGATCATTTTGAGGCTGTGAAAAGTTAGTGTTGGGTTTTCTCTTTTATAGGCTGAGACTGTAACTCAATCTTCTCCAACAGGATTTTTTCAGGTGTGCTGGAATACAACACAAAACTTTGCTCATGCTGGCTATGACTATTAAGCATTGTACTACAATATATCTACATTGCAACAACTGCTATCCCCTCCCCCCAAAATAAAACTATTTAAGCAGTTACACAACACAATATTGATTTTTATATAAATTATTAAAATGCTATACTCAAGCAAAAAAGTATATGATGTATGACATCATGATTTCCACTTTCCACTGTGCAGGAAAGAGGGATTGGAAAATCATTTTTTAGTTTAGGCAAAAAGCTTGTCTCTAAAACACTCTTAATATAGGTCTTGTGCAAAAAAGGATCTTCTAAAATTCAAGTATACAACTACATTTGTCAAAAATATGAAATTCCAAATTTTAAATATTTATATATAGATGTTTTTATGGCTTCTATACTTTCCAGACTCATTCTGTGAGGAAGATGGGAAGTTTCTAAATGTGATAAATATCAGAAATGATTTATTTCATGAATCCAGAAAAGACTATGGGACAATTACCCAATTCAAAAGGTATTATGTATTCAAACTTGCCATACTGTACTTGGAATCAAAAGCAGTTCAATACTGTATTCACGGTTTCTTTTTTAAGTGTATATTTTTGTATTTATCTTGCAGAGATAAATATTCATGATTACATGAATAAATATTCAAACGGTTTTGGGATGCCCGCAGTTTGCCAACTGGTGATCATACCAGCTTATTCTGCCCAAGTATTTTCTGCAAGTCAAATCATATCTACTTAGGATGGGTATTCCTTAATTTACCTACATTTGTTTTATTTTTCAAGAGTCCCTTCAATGTTACTACAATAAAAAACAAAACTTAAATTGTTATTTCGATATTTATATTAAGTGCTACACCGAAAGAAGAGCCACAATAACATATATACAGCTAGTCCTCAACTAATGACAATGGAGCCCAAAATTTCTGCCCCATTTTAAGACATTGCTTCCCACGGTTGTTAAGTGAATCACTTAAGTTAGCAACCAGGTTGTTATGTGAATCCGGCTTTCCCATTGACTTTGCTTGTCAGGTTACAAAAGGTGATAGCATGATCCCGGCATCCCAGCAACCCTCATAAATTTGAACCAGTTGCCAAGCAGCTGAATTTTGATCACATGGGTGGGGGGTTGTGTGCTGCAAAGGACGCAACTGTGAAAAATTGTCTCACTTTATTCAGCACCGTTGTAACTTCAAACGGTCACTAAGTGAATTCTTGTAAGTCGAGGACTACCTATATTGACTACCTGGGTTCCCCGATCTGAAGCCATCCAGGCCCATAATTCCCAGCCAGGCTTTTAAGGCCGGCTGGTTTACAGCAGTATATAAATCTGAACAGGGGGAGTCACTTAGCGAGAACTCGCCGGCAGAAACCCGGACTTCGGCTCCTCCATTCCCCACCAGGGCAAGGGACCGGACCTGCAGCGCTCTCCAGGCCGGTTGGTTCTCGCGCGGCTGTTCTCCGAGGAGAGAAGCGGAGCAAGGAAACCGGAGAGCAGATCCCGCCGCCTCTCCGCGGCTCCTCAAATTCTCCGTCCTCTTCAGGGCGGCCCCGTCACTTTCCTCAATCAACCAGCAGGCGGAGCTGCAGGGAGCGCCCCCCCCACCCTTCCGCGGGCTGCGCAGGGAATATGGGGAGGGAAGGAAGCGGAAGCGGAGCTGCCGCTGCCGCCGCTGAGGGGAGCCCAGCGGGTGCTGTAGTTGTGGGGGGGGGCGGGAAAACGCTGACGTGTGGTGCGGACGGCTGGCTCCGAGAACCGAGAGAAAAAAAAGGTCCGTTACGACACCGACGGAATCTTCTTTTGATCTCACAGTAACCAGGTCAGCCCCCCCTCCCCTTAGGGGCCGCGGGGAGGGGGGGCAAAAAGACCCGGATGGGGTCTCATTACAGGACGGGCAGAGGAGGGGGGGCGCTGAAGAACAGGCGGCGGGAGGATTATATTCCAGTGCGATCTGCGCGTGCGGAAAAGGAGGGGGGGAAGCCGCGACTCGCGCGCCTGTTCGAATCCGAAAGGAAAGGAGGGGGCATCTGCGCGTGACGTCAGGTAACGTACTCTCCTTTCCCTCCCCTCCCCTCGACCCGGACGAGCACGTTACGGGGGCCGCTTGTTGTATCCGGGAGTCGATGGACACGCGCGCGCCGCCTCTGCCATGTTAATGCTCAAAGGAGGCTGGGCGGGTGGAGATGGGAGTTCTCGCGAGGTCAGCCCTCGTTCCCGTGGGAGCTGACCGGAGGCAGGATGGCGGCGCTGCGCTGGGCGTCATGGGTAATAATGGTAACGGGCAACCGGGAGGGGGGGAAGGGAGGGAGGGCTAGGGGCGGTGCGGTATGTGTGTGTGCGTTACTTGAGCGTCTGCGTGTGGGGCGGGGCTGAACACGGGGAGTTTGACCTGGCAAAGAGTTTTGCGCGTCTTCGTTGGGCTTTTTCCCTCCCCCCTGCACCGCGCGGCGCCCCGCCGCTTTGCGGCGCCTTGTCCCCACATGGTGGCTGTGGCGCCTCCTGTCGGCCGTCTAGCCTTTGGACCCTGAGTTTCGCCAAAATTCGTACCTCAGGTCTCGAGCTGTTTAGTAACCACTTGTGAAGCTCTGCCCCCCCCTCCCCCCAAGTAACAAGGATGCAAAATTGTCAGGACTATGGCTGTTCCTCTCGCTGCTACTTCTAAAGTGCCTGTGGCATTCCATAGCTGCTGCATTGATTGATTGATAGGTGTGGATGACAATGTGGGATTGGGGAGATGACCTCGATAAAACAAAGCACCACTAAAATAATGCTTCCTCTGTCAGAGCCGGGGCTTGCAGTCCTAATGACTTTTGTCAAGTATACTAAAGAGTTTATTCTGCAGTACTGTGCTTTTTTAAAATAAAACCCAACTTTATCAAAACAGACAATTTTTTAATTGGAGGCAATATAAATTCAATAAATAACTAAATAAAAGAAGCCAAGGCAAGCATGTTAATAAATCGATTTTACATATCAATACAGGTAGTCCTCAATTCAAAGTTACAACTGTACTGAAAAAAAAAAAAAAAAAAAGATGACTGTTGACCGTTTTTTTCACAGTTGCAACCTTTGCAGCCCATGCTTGGCAACTGGTTCAGATTTATAACTCTTGTGTCCCAAGATATGCGATCACCTTCTGTGACCTGACAAGCAGAGTCAATGGGAAAGCCAAATCGCTTAACAACCGGGTTACTAATTTAACAACTGCAGTGATTCACTTAACTGTGGTAAGAAAGGTGGTAAAATGGAGCAAAACTGACTGAACAGTCTCACTTAACAACATAGATTGTGGGCTCCATTGTGGTCATAAGTTGAGAGCTACCTATAGTGTGAAGGCACATTTTGTGCTGCTTGCTGTTAGTCTTGCGTGAAGATGTCTTAATAGATTTTATGATGTAGCATAAATCCTGCTTGCTTAGTAGTCTTGTTGACTGCATCTAATGAAGCAACTTTTTTTTGCAAATCACGTATAACAAAACTACCTTGCAGAGACACCTAGTTTTACTTGGATGTCCAAACCAAACGTTTTTATTGTTCAGTTGGAACTTCTAGATTTTGGTTTTGGGGGATGGGTGGGTTTGTTGTTAAAAGTAAAACTCACTTGATTGGCTTTTTTAAAACTTTGGATTTTATAAGTACATATTAAAATATTTTTTGTATATATGGCAAGTATGTAAAGGGAGGTTAAGTCTTTTAATAGGCATCATGCAAAGTTACTGTGTGGGTGCAATTACAAATTGTTCCTTAGAAATCCCATGGAATTGAAGAGGGAGGGTGAGATTAAAATATAATATGGTAAGTATCTTCTTTCTACTGAAGTGAATTTTCCTTCTGATCAAGTTGGATTCTTGGTATCTACATGAAAATATCTATGATGTTTTCTTGGCAACAGTCTCTTTTCCTGTTCTGCATTTCCATAGGAAAGATCAAGCCAAATGTCACCAGTATATGTTCATGTACTATAATGAAAGCTTCAGGATTCTTTTTAAAAAAAAAATAAAAATCAATTTAATTATTGGATTGACTGTCAAACTGCTTCTCCTTTCATACTAAGAACACATTTCCATTGCGCAACTTGTACACAAAAATGTGGATTGATCTCTTTTATGAAGACTTGTGTTATGCAGAAATACTGCTGGAGAACATAAATATGTTTTATTTCTTGTGCTTTATCTTGAAGTAAATAGTGTTTTAATGAAATATTATTTAAACATATTTGAAACCACATTAATGTTTCTGTAGCATTTTCTAAATTTATTGAATATTGCTCCAAAGCTTGAGATTAGGATGCTTGTGGAGCCCTTGTTGAGATTTTAAAATTATTTTGTCCAGGCAGTTGTTTTTCATTATGTTGTTTTTTAAATTGGGTTTCAATTATATCTTTTATATTTTGTAAACTGCTCAGAGTCCTTTTGCAATTGGGTGGCCTTAACAAGTTAGATAAATGAATAAAATAAAATGTTATTCTGATAGAGCACAATTAATGCTTTGTCTTCAGTAATTACATGATGGTTCAACAAGTTCTAGAATAGCGATGCTGCTGTTTCCCACTCCAGTTTAATTGTACAGTTGTGTGTGTGTGTGTACACACACACACTCACACACACACATACTGAAAACTAAGTCACACTGAAATTAATGGGATTGATTCCCAAATAGATATGCTTGGAGTGGATTTAATCAATATATGCTTACCAGAGTCTTAATATCAACAGTCAGGAAAATCAATATTATAATATTTCAAATGTCACATGGGAGCTTTGGATATTTCCTTTAACTTTCTTTACTGATTGCAGTATGGTAAGTAATGAACAAATGTGTGCTTCATTTTATAAAATACCAACACAAAATTTCCCTTCTTATAATACTCTAGTCTAAGAGAGTGGTGTTTTGGTAAATGCATGATTCTTATCTCTTAGGAAAGTGAACAAGGGGTCATAAAAGAAGTCCTTTTTATCATGAAAGATGAATTTTAATATGGCTGAATGAGTGTACGGATTTAATTTCCTTATTAGGTATTATGAGTAGGCAGTATACAAGTTGTCCGTACAATAAATAAAGGTTATTATGAATTAATAATGTTGAGCTGAGTCCAACTTTATGCAAGCAGAAGTCAGTTTGGGTAACAGAGCTTTATTCTTTTTTAGAATTAGAATTAGAAGAACTTTATTGTCATTGTACAAGTGCAACGAAACTGGATGCATCCCAGCAACTGTTCGCAATACAATAAAACCAAAGCACTTAAAAATGAAGATAATAGAGTACCCACGGCTCCATTTGCAATTTGAGAGTACAATATCCACAAAATATACATCCTCTTAGAGCTTCTGTCATATCTTCCATATGCAGAAATTTAGAACAGATTGGAAGGATATAAGCTTGGAAGAGTTTCATTTAAAAAAATTAATTGAATTCTGCCTTTTTTTTTTTTAATTTATGTATATTTAACTGAACTGAACTGATAATTCAGCAGGTGTGGAGAAACTTGATTTATTTGATCAGTAATTGTATAATTCATTCTCTATTTATTTGGGGGATAAATAATTGTATTTTGTACTTGCTATCACCATCCAAAAATGATAATACCAACCTAAAAATCGCAAGGTTATCTCTTTTCTTATAGGTTCTTTTCTATCTGGCAACATAGAAACAGACACAAAATGGATAGAATACTTCTACATTCTGACTCATTTTTCAGAAGTGAAGTTTATATAAATTTCATTTGTCAAATTTAAAAGGCCATCAAATTGTATAAAGGCTCTTGACAGCTATAAAACATTAATTAATTATGAATATTTATTTAAAAACGTACATAACCACTCAACACTAAATCTTGATGCTGTGCAGTAAATAAGTACAATTGAAAACTAAAATGCCAGAAGAAAAAAACAATTACTAAAAAATAAATACCCACTATCATAGCCTGGAGGAAGAGCCAAGTTTTCAAGATTTTTTTTAACATGGTCAGGGTGGGGCCAGTTGTAGTTTATGTAACAGTTGCATTGTATTATCAGATAGTGTTGGAAATGTATTTATTTGATTTGATTTTGGTGCCACCCATTTCCAAATGAATCTTTATCTTTAAAGGTACATCAACAAAATGTCTTCTCTATACAACAGTATTACTGAACGTAGAATGATTGTCACAAAAGATGTCAATATTTCCATTCTTTTTATATATACACCAGTTATTGCTCTTCTGTCTTTTCTCCTTCACTCTTCAAACTGACTCAACATTCTACCTCTGTCTTACAAGAATTGCCCAGCTGTAATAATAGTCTACCATTTCATCACATATTTATAATGAAAGCTTACCTCTGCTATCCTTGTAGGGTAAAAGATTTAAGAAAAATGGAATTTTCCCCATAACAAAATAAATACATTCTTTTTATATATCCTGTCTTGGTAAACAATCAGCTATCACAATTTTATCTCCTGCCAGTTATTCGTATATATAGCTGTTGCTTTTTTTTTTTTTGCTTCTAGTTTTACACAACCATATTTCCATTGAGGAAAGCATCGTATCACCATTAATAGCTGTTTCTCGTTTAGATTTCCTAATTTTTTTGCCTCCCTGTTGAATTTCTCCCCGTTTTCATTTTTCCAAGTGAAATACCTGAAATGGTATTAGTTGTCCATTATGGAATTGTAAAAAAATACTTTTTCAGTCTTGTGAAAAAACAGGAAACATATTTTACTAGAGTAGGCTTTAGGATTTATTCATCCAATCTTGTAGTTTTCAAATCTCCTTTAAATTATGTGGGGTTTTTTTTTGTTATTTCAATGTCCTTTTCATCATCATCTTATCTTACCAATTTGACCTTTTTCTTCCATGTATACTTAATGTGATTGCTTGATATTATCTGGAGAAACAATTTATTTTAGTATTAAATGTAAATGTAAAGCCAAGGAATCTTTCAAATTTTTTTCTCCTTCAAAGTCATATGCTCCATTTTATACTACTTTCTGTATTCTCAATAACTACTGTACTTCACTGTTCTATCTTTTTCCCCGGCATTTCCCTTTTTTAACAGCAGTTAAGTTTCTTCTGCATTTAGTGTCTTCTGCTGTCTCACCTGAAGCTTTTATTACTGCTTCTGTTTTCTGTTGTACAGATAATCCTTGACTTAAAACCGTGACAGACCCAATTTTACAACCTCTTTTTGTTGTGGTCATTAAGCTAATTACCATCCTTGTTAAATGAATCTGTGGTTGTTAAGTGAACCCATTATTTACCCTGGGGCATTTTTTGCCAAAACCTAGAAGTGAATGCTAGATTTTGGCAAAAATGCCATAAATCATAGTCATGTGACCACAGGAGAGTATAAATGGGCATAAATATTGGGGGTGTGCACGTCTGGAACTTTGGAACCTGATCTTAAGTACCTTTTTGGAGGAAGACAATATAACTTTGAACCAGTCAGGTCTACCTGTTTCTGCATGCTTTTTAGCAAGCAAATCAATATATATATATATATTTTCTTCCTATTCCATATTTTTTATTTTGTTTTTTCTTCTTCAGCCATTTGTTCTAAAATGTCTCTTCTACTTTCCTATAACCTGCTTTTTAAAACTTTGTTTCTCATATACAGCCTTAGCTTTCTGCCTTAGCTGCTTCTATTGTCATTTGTTTTTCTACAGTTGTCATATGTCCAAAACATATTTTCCATTCCTTGTGAACATCAGACACAATTGTTTTCCAAATCTATTCATTGTTGGCTTTATTTCCTGTTCTACAAAACATGGGTATAAAAATCCACAATGTATTTTAATGTAGTAAATTATACAACTTCAATACCACTATATCAGAATTATGGTAGATCTAGAAAGTCTACAGTTTATATGTTGTATTAACGGTGGAATGCCTGGCTTTTGAGATGTAAAAAAAAATCAGACCAAGATTTCAGATTTTTTTTCCATCTTTAATATAGCATATAAGCTGTTCTATTCAACAACAAAAAAACAAATTGAAATCTTTTTTGGGGAAGGGAAAATAATTTTAAAAAACTTAAAATAACATGGTTGCATAAAGATGCACACCCTTAAACTAATACTTTATAGAAATACCTTTTGATTTTATGACAGCATTCAGTCTTTTGGAGTAGAAGCCTATCAACAAGGCATATCTTGCTTTGAGAATCGTTGCCTGTTCTTCCTCGCAAAAGTACCCCAAATCTGTCAGATAGACAGATAACCCTCTTCAGATCATCACACAGATTTTCATTCCTGGACTGTGGGCTTTGGCTGGGCCATTCCAAAACTTTGATCTTCTGGTGAAGCCATTCTTTTCTTGATTTGGAAGTATGCTCTCGGTCATTGTCATCTTGAAAGAAGAAATTCCTCTTCATTTTTATCATTTTAGTAAGGGCCTGAAGGTTTTGTACCAAAATCGATATTTGGAACTGTTCATAATTTTGTCCACCTTAACTAAAGCCCCAGTTACAGCTGAAGAAAAGCAACCTCAAAGCATATTGCTGCAGCACCCTACTTCACTGTTGGCATGGTGTATTTTTGGTGATGTGCCAAACATACTTTTTGGAATTTCCCACAGGTCCTTTGATGTGGCTGTAGGCCTCTTGGCAGCCTCTCACCAGACTTCTTGTTTCTTATCAATTTGGGAGGGACAACCAGTTCTTAGTAATGTCACTGTTGTCTCATATTTTCTAATCTTGAAGATGATGGCTGTTTTCACTGTGTTCCATGGTATATCCAGTGCCTTTGAAATTTTTTTATACCCTTCTCTAATGGATACCTTCCAAGAATGAGATACCTTGGATGCTTTTTAAGCTGTTGGCAGACCATGACTTCTGTTGTAAGAGGCACCTAAGTAAATGTCAGAAAAATCTTACTACAACAACTGAACTCTATATGGACTTGATCAGAGTCACTTGGCAGATGTGTGATGACTACTATTTAACATCAGTTGGAATGTGATTGGTTAATTCTGAACAAAGCCATATCTCTACCTATAAATGGATGTGAACGCTTATGCAGCCATGTTGTTCTAAGTTTTTATTATTTTTTTCTCCCTAAAATATTTCAGATTGTTTTTCAATTGAATTGTTTAGCTTATAAGTTACATTAAAAGTGAAAAAATTCTCAAGTGATTTATCTTACCGTGTTTCTCACAAAATAAGGCCGGGACTTTTTTTTTTTTTTTTTTTTGAGCCCCGAAAAACCAGCTAGGATGTCTTTTCGGGGGTGCATTAATTTCTTCCCTGCGCACCAGCACCGTCTCCAACAACAGCATCTGAGTCGCTCCCACTTTTCCCTCGTCCCCGTAACAACAAGAAAAAAAAGATTTTGAGGTACCTGGGAACGCTGCGCACTGCGTTTTGGTTTAATCCCGAGCGGCTGGATGGGTGTGAGAAGAGCCGAGCGAGCGTCTCTGCTGCTGCTACCCTTGGTGCTCCAGCCTTGGGCTCTGCAAGTTTGCAAAAGTCCTGGTGCGCAGCCCGTTCCTGCATTCCAAGCGCCCAGACCGAGCTGCAACTGTTCCTCTCTCGCCAGTGCCATCTCCAACAACCTCGGCAGCAGCGGAACCATGGAAGCATTTCAGCTGCTTCTCGGGTGGGGGAGCCACCTCTGTAACTTCCATGGTTCCTGCCGTTGCTGCTGCTGTTATTGGAGACAGCGCTGTCGAGAGAGGGACAGCTGCAGCTCGGCCTGGGCTCTTGAAATGCAGGAATGGGCTGCGCACTGAGACATTTGCAAACTTGCAGGGCCCGAGGCTGGAGCACCAAGGGTAGCAGCAGCAGAGACGCTCACTCGGCTCTTCTCACGCCCACCCAGCCACTCGGAATTAAACCAAAACGCAGCGCGCTCCCAGGTACCTCAAAATGTTCTTTTTTCCTGTTGTTACAGGGATGGGGGAAAAGCGGGAGCAACTCAGACGCTGTTGTTGGAGATGGCGCTAGCGAGAGAGGCGCCAGCACTGGTGGGAACTGTGGAAGCTATGGAGGCCTGAGAAGTGGCTGAAATGCTGCCGGACATCCACGCCGACACCACCCACCTGCTGACCCGGGTAAGGGAGCCCTCCGTGCTCCACCATGGTGCTAGGAGCGGCTGATGGTGAGGTGTAGCTGCCCGCGGGGCACTCCTAATGGCAAGTTCCTCCCCCTGCCTTCCCCCCCAATTTTGCATGTTTTAAACTAGGCCTAAATTTGGGGGGAGGGGCTTAATTCTCCCTCGAGCCGCTTGGAGCATCCAGAGAGTGGGATGTGCTTCCGAGTCCTCTTCTTGCAGGCTGAGCTTTAGCTGAGAAAACGCTCTGCCCCCTCACGTGACTCCAAGTGGCGTTCCCCAGTCTTTTGCTCAGCCTCAAAGAGGCAGGCTGTTATTGAAAGGCGCTCCTTGGCTGATTCAAACTGCGTGCATTAGTCTGGCTATTTCTTCAATTTCAGGTTGCATATTTCCTTTCCTTCCTCCTGCGCAGAGGGTTGGGACTTAGGGGAAGTCTCCCCTTGCCCCTAGGAGCCAAGTGGGCAGGTTCGCAGTGCTTCGCACGACCCCCCCCCATTATTAGATCGTGTCGCTGCCTCCGCGCTGCCTTGTGGCGCGCAACTTTCGCTGGATTCCCCCTCACCCTAAACACTGACCAGGAGGGCTAGTCGCTCCTTAAGAGCACCAGGCGTGCTGAGCTAACCGGACAAGCCCTCCTTGCCGTCCCGAAGGCGCCCGACATAGCTCAGCTCGTGGCCGCCATCTTGGGGCCGCATCGTGGTCGGGCGCCATTGTTATTTCTGATCCTGGCTGCTGCGGTGGAAGTAAAAGTCCAAGACCCCCTGGATCAAGAGTTAGTTACTTTTAGCGTTCCTTCAGGCTCACTTTCATTGCCTCTGTTGGCCTCCCGCAGCCTCTATCGGGGCGAGGTTGCAGCACCCCCCCCTCCAGCTTGTTGCTGGAGGCTTGCTGCCAGAGGCCTCTCTCCTTCTAGGCCTCAGGCGTTTATTTGGTAAATCCGGCCTGTACTGTGGTACCTCTTTGGTTCCTTTCCTGCTGTTGTAAAAAAAAAAAAGAGAAAAGAAATGAAAGAGAGAAAAATTTACAAACGAAATTATATGTTTTTATACATATATACATAGATAACCTTTACATGCAGATAGCATATAAAAATAAATAAATAAATAAAAATAAAGATCAGAGGATTACTCATCTGTACATGTTATATATATATATATATTCCTTACTACCGGTTACCACTGTACATATTAAATTCCAAAAGGGGGAGCGGGCCAGCTCAAACCTCACTCGGCCCCACTCAGGCCAATTCCAGGCAAGCCAACCGCCCTTTACTATTATTACGATTATTATCACCAGGACAAGGAACCTTATGTTATTATAATTATCAAAATGGCAGACGGCAATCTCTCTAAATGACCTTCCTTGAAGGATAAGGCAAAGTCCCACTACTTGCGCAGGCAGGACCGGGAGCCTTCCAAGGCCTCCCAACGAGACGCCTGAAGGCGCCACGAGGCGTTGGAAAAGGAGTTTGATAGGCGATCAAGGGAGTCCTGCTCGGGGCCTCCAGCCCTTCCTTCTCCCTATCTAGGCGCAGCCCAATTCAGGGTCACTTGACCCCGGGACCATCGACCAGACAGACCTCTGAAGCTACCTTTACACCTACGGCCGCTGGTCTGCGTCAGGAAGAACCCTCTACATCTGAGGTTCCAGCCCACATCAAGGCTTGGACGGAATCGACTATCCGCCAGGGCATTGCGGAAGGCCTGCAGCACATGTCCACATCAGGCTTCTCTCCATGGGCTCAGAGAGAAATCATCCAGATGCCCTAAACTTTATGGTCTCCCCAAGATACACAAAGAAGGAACCCCACTTAGACCAATAGTCAGTTCCATAGGCTCACCTCTACAAAACCTAGCCAAATTTCTCGCCACACAACTACAGCCCTATGCAGAATCCATCAACTCACGTGTAAGAAACTCATTCCAGTTCATCGAGATCATAAAGAAACAAAACTTACAACCCACTGACCTACTAGTGAGCTTCGATGTCATATCCCTCTTCACCCAAGTGCCAATAAAAGAAGCCTTGACAGCCATCCAAAACAAATACAACCCCCCCAAGCACATCCTAGATCTGACCAACCACTGCCTATCCAATACATACTTCACCTACAACGGACAAAAATACAAACAAATAGAAGGAGCACCCATGGGATCACTCCTCTCACCTGTCATCACTAACCTCTACATGGAACACTTTGAAACACAAGCTCTAGAAAAATATGATCACAAACCCAAACTCTGGCTCAGATACGTAGATGACACCTTCATAATCTGGCCACACGGGAAAGAAAAACTGAACAATTTCCTCACACACCTCAACAGCCTACACCCCAAAATACAATTCACCATGGAAATAGAAGCTAACAACCAACTTCCCTTCCTAGATATCTTGGTATACAAAAAAATCCAATGGCTCCCTAGGACACACCATCTACCAGAAGAAAACACATACAAACCGCTATCTACACATACTCTCACACCACCACCCAGCACAGTTCAATTCCGTAGCTGAGACACTCATCTCCAGAACAAAATGCTTAGCCGACGAACAACACCTAGAGACCGAACTACACACTCTCACCGGCGTGCTGACAGCCAATGGATTCCAAAGAAAGATCACCCACCCAATCCAAAAAGAAATCCCAACCAAAATCCAAGACAGAGAACAAGAGAATGGCAAAGTCTTCCTCCCATATATAAAAGGCACTACAGACAAAATCAGCAAGATCCTCCAAAAACACAACATTAAGACAGCATTCTTCACAAACAGAAAGATATCCACCATCCTAAGAAACCCTAAGGACAAAATCGAGTTAGAAAATCAAGGAGTATACGAAATCCCTTGCACTGCCTGCCCCACCACATACATTGGACAGACTAACAGAATAATAAGTGCACGCATTGAAGAACATAAGAACTCAATCAAAAAGGATGAACCGACCTCTTCCCTGGTCCAACACCTCAAAGCCACAGGACATGAGATTGACTTTAAAAATACCAAAAACTATCGCCAAAACCAAACACTTCAGCAGCAGAATCATCAGAGAAGCCATAGAGATAGAAAAACGCCCACACAGCTTGAATAAACGAGATGATACCTCCTGCCTACCAGACATTTGGAAACCCGCCCTCATGAACAGATGAGTACCTAACATGAAGAATGACACCAGACCCACACTCCTGAGAGCCACACAAGATGCCACCACCACACTTCCATGTAGAAAGCAGACTCACACCTACACAGAAGATGAGACACGACCACGGACCAGAAGCCGCACTGCAGCTGCATCACTACCCACTTCAAACCCATCTGAGCCATACATGAAGCGAACTGACCCCTATCATGAAGATGCAGCACGACCACGAACTTGAAACCAAACAGCAAGATCACAGCTCACCAGCTCAAATCCCCCAGCAACTAAGACTAACCTGAGCACAACCAAGAAAAATATATATGTATTCCTATGAATGAGAAATAAAAAGATATAAACATTAATTTGTAATAAGTTAGGGTTAGGTTTACTTTTGCTAATAAAAGCCCTTTTTACATATGATCAGGATTAGATTCAGTGTATTGTGTAAATATGTAAACAAGATATGTGTAAGGTTAACATATCTGTACAATTTTGTAACATATCTGTACAAAATTATAACTTTTAAATCTTAAAAACTTAATAAAGAATGAGCCTTCAAATAGCAATGTTGTTAAGTGAATCCATTGTTTGCAATAAAAATAAAATCAGCCATGTGACCATGGGGCACTGCAAGTGGCTGTAAATGCAGGCCAGTTGCTAAGCACCCAAAATGCAGTCACATGATCACAAGAGTATCTCGGATGTCAGAACTTCGAAACTTGATTATAAGTAGCTTTTGGGTGGGCTGGTCATAACTGACAGGTTGTAAGAACAACTTGTAGTCTTG
Organism: Hydrophis major; assembly: GCA_033807585.1. Taxonomy (NCBI): domain Eukaryota; kingdom Metazoa; phylum Chordata; class Lepidosauria; order Squamata; family Elapidae; genus Hydrophis; species Hydrophis major. Next base: position 171,334,889 of record CM066330.1, read on the forward strand.
AAAAGCTGTAGGCTTGAAAGGTTTTTCTCCATTGCCTCCACTGTTTCTCTTCACTATCCCTTCCTTGTACTTTTTTAGCACTTTAAGCTTCGCAACCAAGTCTGTGTTTATTTTCTTTAAAACAGATATGAGCTATTTTAAAGGACAATTACCTAAAAACAATGTTAGTTTATGGTAGCTTGAGTTGAATATAAAGATCTATTTTCCCTTCAGTTCAGTGTTTCTGTTATGTCTATAATGGTTGCAATGGCATCATTTCGAGTGATGTATTAGCTGGGTTCAAAAATTAAGCACAAGGCAGTTGGGTGCTTTTTGGCATGATGCAGTATGTTAGTGGTCCTCAGCCTTTATGGCTTGGCAGCCCAGCGGGGGAGGAGAGGGAACCAGTCTGTGCAAGCAGTGGGCTGCTGTGTGCAAGTCAAGCTGCTTGTGTACATTGACCCGCTGCTTGTGCAAGTCAAGCTGCACATAGCCAGGTTCCAAATTGGGCCATGGCCTGGTAGTGGGCTGTGACTTGGGGATTGGGGGCCCCTGCAGTATGTGAGCCCAGGTCTTATTATTTATAAATATATTAAATATAGCTTTGTATATTGTTCAAAGCTGCCACTTGTGGCTTAATTAGCAGATCATACTTAGAAAATTTGAGTTAATAGAATGTATAAGTCCTCACTGAATTCTACCTAAATTACATGCAGTGTGAATTGATGTTTCAATAAACCTTAGTGAAAGAAAAGGTCTGTTTATAAATGTCGATGAAGATTCTCAGTCACCCAGGTAGAAATGTCTAGAATTGAGTCCCAGCAACTGGACTTATTTTTGTCAGTTTGAGATGTTACTGTTTATAAACCTTGATCAATATGCAGCATATTGCAGGTCAGATGAGGGTACTGAAAATTTCAGATAGAGCTCTGCTTTATATGTGACAAGAATGAGAATGAATATGTATTTTCAGTATACTCCAAGATCAGAACAATCAAATTCTTTAGTCACTAGAATTTTTGGCATATTAACTATAGTAGATAAGAAGATTAATATCAGATTATTAAAAAATAATCATAAAAATTGTGCTAGAATATATTCCAAAAATAAAGGTATTACCAAGAACTGAGCAGTATAGTTGACAAGTATTATCAAAGCAATCATTACTGGGGAAGTTGTGGGGGGGGAGTTATCAGAAAATTAACCAGAGGCTATTTACAAAAAGACATGTAGTGCCCAGTTTTCCTACTTAAAGTTGCTAATTAATTAAAACCAATCTTGGAATTTTTCCCCCCAAATAAATGTGACATCATTATATAGATGCATATATTTTCAGACAGATGTACACACTAGCCAGAGGATTATTGCAAAACAAACACTCAAATTGAAGGATGTAAAGAAATCAGCCCATTTATACAATTAGTTGGAGTCTTATCTTTATGTGTAACATGCCTTTCTTTCATACATACAACTGTATTTTTATTCTCTCATGAGTAAAAACAAAAAAGGGATGAAGTAAGATTAGAGGAGTTGTATATTAGGAATGGGGTAAAGAAAGAAGCAAAACAATTCAATGTTTTGTTGGGTTCGGTGGGCACAACCACATATACAGGTGAAACTCAAAAAATTAGAATATCGTGCAAAAGTTCATTTATTTCAGTAAAGCAACTTAAAAGGTGAAACTATTATATGAGATAGACTCATTACATGCAAAGCAAGATAGTTCAAGCCGTGATTTGTCATAATTGAGATGATGATGGCTTACAGCTCATGAAAACCCCAAATCCACAATCTCAGAAAATTAGAATATTACATGCAATCAATAAAACAAGGATTGTACATCGAACAATATTGGACCTCTGAAAAGTATAAGCATGCATATGTACTCAATACTTGGTTTGGGCCCCTTTTGCAGCAGTTACTGCCTCAATGCAGCATGGCATGGAAGCTATCAGCCTGTGGCATTGCTGAGGTGTTATGGAAGACCAGGATGCTTCAATAGCGGCCTTCAGCTCTTCTGCATTGTTCGGTCTCATGTCTCTCATCTTTCTCTTGGCAATGCCCCATAGATTCTCTATGGGGTACAGGTCAGGCAAGTTTGCTGGCCAATCAAGCACAGTAATCCCACGGTCATTGAACCAGGTTTTGGTGCTTTTGGCAGTGTGGTCAGGTGCCAAGTCCAGCTGGAAAATGAAGTCAGCATCCCCATAAAGCTTGTCTGTGGAAGGAAGCAAGAAGTGCTCCAAAATCTCCTGGTAGACAGCTGCGTTGACCCTGGACTTAATGAAGCACAGTGGACCAACACCAGCAGATGACATGGCTCCCCAAATCAACACAGACTGTGGAAACTTCACACTGGACTTCAAGCATCTTGCAGTGTGTGCCTCTCCATTCTTCCTCCAGAATCTGGGTCCTTGGTTTCCAAATGAGATGCAAAAGTTGCTCTCATCAGAAAAGAGGACTTTGGACCACTCAGCAACAGACCAGTTCTGTTTTTCTTTAGCCCAGGTAAGATACTTCTGATGTTTTTTGTTGTTCAGGAGTGGCTTGACAAGAGGAATACAACATTTGAAGCCCATGTCCAGGATCCGTCTGTGTGTGGTGGCTCTTGATGCACTGACTCCAGCCCAGTCCACTTGTTGTGAAAGTCCCCAACACTTTTGAATGGCCTTTTCCTGACAATCCTCTCCAGGCTGCAGTCATCCCTGCTGCTTGTGCATGTTTTTCTTCCACACGTTTCCCTTCCACATAACTTTCTATTAATGTGCTTTGATACAGCACTTTGGGAACATCCAACTTCTTTTGCAATTACCTTTTGATGTTTTCCCTCCTTATGGAGGGTGTCAATGGTGATTTTCTGCACAACTGTCAGGTCAGCAGTCTTTCCCATGATTGTGATTCCTATTGAACCAGACTGAGAGACCATTTAAAGTCTCAGGAACCCTTTGCAGGTGTTATGGCTTAATTAGCTGATTAGAGTGTTACACTTTGAGCCTAGAATATTGAACCTTTTTACAATATTCTAATTTTCTGAGATTGTGGATTTGGGGTTTTCATGAACAGTAAGCCATAATCATCTCAATTATGTCACATCACAGCTTGAACTATCTTGCTTTGTATGTAATGAGTCTATCTCATATATTAGGTTCACCTTTTAAGTTGCATTACTGAAATAAATGAACTTTTGCATGATACTCTAATTTTTCGAGTTTCACCTGTATGTTTACTGTAATAAGTTCCATTGTGTTATTTCTAAGTAAATTTTGTTAAGTAATCTTGTTTAATCAATATGAAATCCTACAATAATAAATTATTTTTTTGGGGGGGGGGGATTGGATAACTTTCTATCCTTCTCTGTAACGGTTGAATGTCTAGTGAATAGAGAAGTCATTGTCATTGTTTCTTTCTCAATGACAGTTTGGACTTGACAAATATATGGAGTCCAAGATATAGCCAAATCTCCCTCTGTAAAACATGCATATTTTAGTTATTAATTGATTTGGAAAACTTATTTTAAATATGAAGGAAGCAATGATGGTTAGCCTTTCAGTTCTCTTGGATTACAATGTATTATTAGCTCTACCACCTGGATTAAAAATTGCCAACAAAAATATGTATCTCCAGCACCCCTTCTATCGTTTAGTGACATCATTCCATTCCAACAACTTGGTTAAGTGAAACATTTGTTAAGTAACACAAGACCAAAATAGATGCTTCGAGGATCACTGGTTGCTCCATGCTATTCAGATATAAGTTCTCTTGTACAGTGCCCCATGTCTGACACCCCCCGCTTTTTTGTCCCTTCACAGAACAGAGAGATTGCTTAAACTACAGTATCTGAATTCCTGAGCTGCTTTTCTCCAGTGTAATATTTCTAAAAAAAAAATGCTAACTGCAATTTACAAGTCCAGTCCTTAATTAGTTGATTAGAATATTCTAGCCTTGCCCTTCTTCCTGCAACTGACCAGCCCATAATTAGTTTCACATCGAGAACTTTTGCTCAGGGACATGAAATTTGGTTGTAAATTGATTTACTGTTGAATTTGGGAAGACTGCTAGGTAAGATAGCCCCTAAATGTGATGCCTCACCACAGGGACACTATAATGGCTGCAACTTTGAAGACCCCTCCATTTAGCACCGTTGTAAGTGGTCACTGAATGGGTGGTTGCAAATCAAGGACTACCTGTAATATGAATTGATCTGTATTAATTGACGTTTCCCATAGAACTGCGACCATGGTGTGAACATAGATACTTCTATTCCAACTGAGTGCCTTCTATGTGGTATTCACTACAATATTCAACTTTCTAGCTATTTTGCTGGTTTTGATTTGGAATAAGTAGGAGTTGTGGATATCTGAAGGTTTGCAAATTGATTCAGGGTTTTGTTGAAATAATTCCCTTTCATTTTGGTGCAGTGTAAATATTTGGAAGGGTATAGATAATACGTTCTTGGGAGAGAACAACAAACAATCTGATATCAAAGCTTCCAAAATCATAGTTGTGCACAATATGTATGACATTGAAAATTAAACTATCTTTGTCATAAAGATTTCTCAGAATATTGTAGTTAATGTGGTGGTACTGTTACCAAGCCATGTAGGATACGTTTCTGTATAGAGCAAGAGAATCTAAATGTATTTGTGTGTGTCTGTGACGACAGTGTAATAAAAAAAATGCAATTGGGGTGAAATTATTGAAATTGTCAAAGAAGAAAAATGTCATTATGCATTTTTAACATTTCCTAAAACAGTTGAACTTTACTATTTGAGACTACCTGGAGTTTTTATTCAATCAAGGAGCATAATTCAACAGTTTTGATCATTTAGCATGCACACAGTTCTGTAGTGCATTTTTTTTACAGTAGATTTCTGCTTTTGAACATATTGAATAGGCAATAAGTAAAGGTTAAGTCTGTCATTCTGTTTTATGTTCACGTACTTCCATGCATCTTAAGAAACTGACATTCTCAGCTATGTGAACATGCTCAAGATATTATTTTTGGAGCTTTTCATAAGCTGATACTGAAAAAAAATATTATTTATAAAATATGTTCTATAAGTATTCAAAACTTGAGAACAGAGCCTTACCTTTACTAATAGAAGGAAAAATATTACTGTATAAATTTTATAGAACTAGTAGTTCTAATATATTTGTGTTAAATTTTCTTTTAAGGCTATTTTTAAAGAGATGGTATAAACTTAAGAAAATATTCAGAATTCAGTTTAAGCAATAGTTTCATTAAGAAGTACTTATGAGTGGCCTTACACTATTTATTCACTTTTCATAATTCTGTTGTTTTTTCTGTACAGTTTCGATATTAAAAGAAACAAAAACGATCAGATAAAATGCATGGAATGCATCCTGGACTTTAAGAGTGATGACTAATAAAATTAGTGGAGCAACGTTGGAATTCCTCAGATCCAAGAAGAAGCACTCATATTCCATTCATTTTGCAATGGTAGGAACCATTTAACATATTTGCACAAAATTATATTGTTTTTTGTATCATTCAGTGTTAAAAATTATTGTTCTAATGACTGTTTAAACATACTTTTCATCATACAGTAATATTAATAAATCAGTAGGATATTTTTGGTAACTTATTTCTGTGCGTGTTTTGTTTATTTTATTCCTTTTATTACTGACATTTTCTATGTCAGTCCACTGCCAATGGAATGGTATGTATGTATCTTAAGGCTACCTATCTTGAAGATATAGAAATATTTCTATCTAGCAGAGTTACATGACCTTCTAGAGTCCGTGTTTAAGTTCTGTTACCATGCTGCTCCAAACTGTGTTGCTCAGGATATTGTTTGATCTGATTCATCCCAGGAGCTTTATTCTTGCTACAGGGTTCCTTCTTCTCCTGTTAAAACACTTTATCACCTTCTACAATGTTCTTGTATATTCTATTCTTACACTGTAAATATAATTGGCAATGCCACCAAGCCCTTTTAAAAAAATATATTTGTTCAATGTAGACTTTCAGTAGAAATCTACATTTAAAGAATTTTCTGCATCCATCTCTCAGGTATTTAAGCAGTCCTTGTTGTCCTAACTCCTCATAAATTAGAAACAATATGATCCTGGGCATATTGAAGGAAGAATGAATTTTTTCTCACATTTTCAACCTTGACTTTCCTCTTGCCAGTCCTCCTGACAGTATTGACTCTGCTATTCTTCAAGATAAGAGTGTGATTTCTTAAGTTCAGCAAAATACACAATAATAATCTTACGGTGTACTTTTTTTGTCTCTGAATCCTAAAACTATTGAATCTATTCTTCTTTGCTTTTCATATCACAGCCTAACCTGGAAAAAAATAAGTTGTATAGGCCAGTTAGAGATATCTGCTCCTCTTGAGTTGATTATATTCTGTTTTGACTTTCTTTAATTTGCCTTGGAGTTCATTTGAATTGGAATATAGTCTCACTAAATATCACACAGTATTTATCTTTAGTTCTATTCCAAAGAACATATGCACAAAAAAATGGAATGCATACCATCACTACACCGTTTATTCAGAATGACATGCCTTCATTAAAGGACTGAAATCCCTGTACAATCATTTATAACTCAGCTTGCCTTTGAGTTAGCTAAATGGCTAAATTGGATTTACTTTTGTGATCTTTGCTTTTACTAATGTTGGAAGTAATTATATTGTATTTTCTTATTTTAATATACCATTTTAAAAAAATTATATTTCACCCAAAAGTATTTTTCCATACCAGAAATAAATAATTGCACAATATTCAAGCCAATTCCAGTATAATTGCTTGTTTAGTGCATTATAGAAATATATGAACCAATCTGAAAGCTACAGATTTTACATATCACTTTACATAAATAAAACTGTAAATTATTTTTTGCTAATTATTTGTTGAATCTTATCTGTTTAAAAAAATCTGAGTACAATTATTTAGTAGAAATATAAATTTGTACTAATATTGCAATCTTAAACATTTTAATTAAAAAGATGTGGTTTTAATGTGACTAAGTTATTCTGTAAATTTTTCCTTAAAGCCTTAAATCTGACCAGACAATGTAGAGCAGGGGTGTCAAAGTCAAGGTCCATGATCTGGCTGTGCCCCACAGAATGCCTAAATCTGGCCCATGGGAATGGCCTGGAAATAGCAAAGGATTGGCAGTACCTCTGATGCGCAGCCCTCTGTGCCCTGTTTTCAGTCTTAACAGCCTCCTGCAGCACTCTTCTGGCAAAAACAGGATGTCGGGGGACGGGCATGCACAGAGCATTGGGATGACAGATGAATATATATATCAATTATATATTAACCATTGAAGGAAAAAAAAACCCCACAGCCTCACTTGTCTTGAGAATATTTTGCTATAGCAAGGAACCCCAACCTATGAGTTGTGGCCCACTAGTGGGCCATGAGGGGATTGCAACCGGGCCTCATTTGTGCAAGTAGTGGGCAAGCACTTGTATGCGCTCTCCTTTTGGGAGAGCAGCAGGCAAATGTGCATGCCACGCATGCCAATGGAAGCTGCATACACACAGGCCTGCCTATCGCTTATGCAAAGCTGTCCCCTCTCCCCCCACTGCCAGTCCGCAAAGCTGGAAACGTTGGGGAAATCTGTGCTTCAAGTTTCCATAGCTAGATTATTTATGCAGCTGGTAATAAATACAGATTTTCCAGAATTGAAACATTATAACTTCATGGCATAGATCTTGTTGATCATGAATAACTTAGAGGACACTTAACACATTTTATTTTATAACAATTTAATTTAATGGACAATTAAGTTGTAATATTAAATTTACATTTTTAATAATTTCAGCACATGAAAACTAAGACTAGTTCAAACAGTCCTTTTCCTCATTTAATTATGTTGTTTTAGTTAATTTTTCTGTAATATACTATTACATTACACTAATTAGATCTGATACTTAATACTTAATCGTGCAGTTCTGTCTTAACAACATAACATTGTTGATATTGCATCTTTCCTCTAATAATCTTGATTGAATTTGTAATAGAAATAATGAAATACTGTATATACTCGAGTATAAGCCGAGTTTTTCAGCACATTTTTTGTGCTGAAAAAACCCCCCTCGGCTTATACTCGAGTCAGATTCCCCTCTGAAAAAAAAATGGTGTGGAGCTCCGAAGCTGGGCAGCCCTTCCCTGCTTCCGTGTTTCCTTTGCAACTTTTAAGCATGGGAGGGGGAGGCTTTTCTGAGCTCTAGGCTGAGAAAGCAACGCGAGCGGAGGTCGCTCCACTCAGTTTCATTTCCTCAGCTCCAGCTGCTTTCAGTCCTCTCGGGAGGAGGGGGGAGGAGGAGGGGGAGGCTTTTCTGAGCTCTAGGCTGAAAAAGCAACGCGAGCCGAGGTCGCTCCACTCAGTTTCATTTCCTCAGCTCCAGCTGCTTTCAGTCCACTCAGGAGGAGGGGGAGGAGGAGTGGGAGGCTTTTCTGAGCTCTAGGCTGAAAAAGCAACGCAAGTGGAGGTCGCTCCACTCAGTTTCATTTCCTCAGCTCCAGCTGCTTTCAGTCCACTTGGGAGGAGGGGGAGGAGGGGGAGAGAGAGAGAGAGAGAGAGAGATATCATAAGAACGGCTCTTGGTTTTTTCTTGCAAGGGAGAGAGTGACTCCTGCCTACCACTGTCATCATCATCATCTTTTGGGTTAGTGAATCAATCAAACCTTTCATGATAGTGAGATCGTTTCCCAAATTTCCCATAAATCAGGGAAGAAATCAGAAACAAACCTTTGGGCTGAGAATAAGCTTGTTCCTATGATGCCATTTTTGTTCACTTCATTGTGAAAAGTGTGAAAAAACACACTTCTTTTTCTTCATCTTCTTATTCCCTATTTACTGGTCTCTTTCAAAGAGGAAATTGTGAACATCAAACTTATTCTCAACTGTCCTAGTGAAAGTTTTTATTGGCATCTATTTTTATTTTTGAAATTTACCAGTAGCTGCTGCATTTCCCACCCTCGACTTATACTCGAGTCAATAAGTTTTCCCAGTTTTTGTGGTTAAATTAGGTGCCTCGGCTTATATTCGGGTCGACTTATACTCGAGTATATACGGTAGTTGTTTATTTCTTGAAATAATTCTTGAATTCAATTTTTCAGCTATTAATTCTGGCTTTAGCCCACTTTTGGGAGATAAAGATTCAGATCTATTGCCGCCATCCCCCTTTTCACCTGGTCCCCTAAGAGCTGGAAGAAGGAGCTTAAAGTTCTCCTGAAAGCTGCAAACATCAAGTCCAGCACCACAATTGCTCATTCAGAAGTGGTAGACATATAACCTTGAACAATACAGGCAAGAAGTAGGATGAGAAAGGGGTTTTTTTTTGGAAAGGGGGGGTTCCTATGGCTTAGGAGTGGGCCAAATGGTGAGGCCAATAAGAAGTAACAACATACCTCTAGCAACCAAAACCACTAAATGCTGCAAATGCTACCATTTCATCAACTGGTACTACAAATAGGGATTGGGTGAAATGATAGATTCAGACAGGGATGAAAACTTGTGCATAGGCAACTTTTAAGTAATACTCAAATAACAGACCTAGGCATCTTACAGCCTGTGGGCTGCATCTGGCTCACATGCAGTCCCAGTTCGACCAGCGGCATTAGTTGGGGTGAGGGTAGAGAGGTGGGGGGGCAGCAGTTCAGCTTGACTTTTGGGGCAGGGCAGCAGCAGTGGGGGCAGGGCGGCAATGGCCCTCCACAATGGTCCCAGTTTTTTATCTGTCCCCCTGGGCAAATTAATTGCCCACTCCTTCCCTATAGGATAATGTAGGGGAGAGAACTTTACAGCAGAGAGTGCAATCCTCTCTAAGAGGTCAAAGGAAAATGGAGAAGGAAATAGGAAATAACAGCTCCTCCATGAGCAGGATGGAAATGTGTTTACTAAAACACCTCTTATCTGAAAAATTGGATAACAGAGCAGAGCCTGATTTGCAGCCATAGAAGACCCCTCCCTACTCCTGTGATGTTAAAGAAATAGACTATGTTATTTCTCGCTCCAACTCATTTTGAAATTACGCCAATAGTCAAGCCTCAACCTTGACCTCTACCCCCACACCCACTCAATAATGGGAAAGAAAACAAAGGCATAAGATAACAGACAAAAGAAAAACCGAATTCCAGCGACAATAAGCTTCTATAGCATTAAAATAATTTCTGTATCTAGTTTTTTTTTTTTAATGTGACCAGATGGACCTCTCTAAGAACCCCATTGGGCTCACTGCCATCAGATATGCTTCAGGCAAACAGAAAAAACAGCAGCTGGATTGCTGAGAAATTAAGGAGGAAATCCAGGAATAACTGAACCAAGTACATTTGTTTCAGGCAACAATGACCTTAATAAAAATTGAAAGAAACATTTCTCTCCTTAGCTTCTGATTTATGGTTGCAATTTACAAAGAATAATTAAGAAAATCAAGGAGAAAAGGTTTGCTGAAGAGCGTTTATTTCTCAAGATATAGATAATGTTTTTTCAAAGATTGTAGGATAAGATCTTTATAACCAACACACACACTAAATAAATTAATCTGATGATTGTATCTGAAATGTTTTGTGTGCTCAATTATTCTCAGAGCTTTTGGGGCAAGGCAGTGGCATTATTTATTTTATCTTCATACAAGCTACAGGAATCCTATCTTTTTCATACACTGATTAAGGAGTAGCACACCTAGGTAAAGGTATCTACCAGAAAGATAGATGTTGGTAATAGTAATTATGAAATAGGTATATCAATATAGGCAGGGAAATGGGCCAAGGCGTGTAAAACCCAGAGGAAATTGTTGAGATCCTCCAACTTCTATGAAATCAGCATTGCTACTATAGTTCTGTTACCAAATTTGTGAGTTTTGCATATCCATTAGTTGCCTGGTTAAATTAAACATAATTAAAAGCACTTTGGAAGCTCCACAAGAGTCAAAACACAGTCCACAAAATCATCTTTAGGAAGTCTTTTAAAAGGCATTAGAGGGTGATTGCACTTTGGGCATACTACTGTGCCTTTGTGATGTTAAACTTGCAAAACACTCTTGAAAAGGAAAATTCATTAATTTTTTTAAACATTTCTTCAGCAGCAGTGTCAATAAACAGGATGCATAGTGTGCGTCAAGCTCTAAAAAAAGCATTGGGCAATAGACATTATTATTGGCATGGCATATCCCAATCTTCACTGCTTGACTGATATTGAGATAATTTTGATAAATTATATATATGGGAATTCCTTTTAAATATCTATTTCCATTATTTATATATTTACTGTTTAAGTTTTTCACATCAATTAGGAACAAATGCATGCTTGCTTGCATCCTTATAATTTAAAAAAACGGGGAGAGAAGAAAGTGAAAAGTAAAGTATTAAGCTCAAGAAACAGTTTAATAACAAAATGTTCTTATTTATCTTGCAATAACTGTGGAATTACCTCTAAAAATTGTGTGATTTGCCTTTTTATTTAAATTCCGTTGACAACTTCATTTTTTTTTCTATAATATTTCTGAACAGCTATAGTTTCAATATTCTACAGGAAATAGATTTGTATAAACTTGGCAGCAACTATTTATAATTGTTTATTTCCCCATCTCCTGCCTTTTGCACCCACTATTTATACTTCCTCTATGCTTCTTTTTTTTTTAAGACAAATTTTATTAGTTTTACAAAACAATACACATACAAACAAGACATAACAACATAAAAGATCTTTTCTGAAAAAACCAATAGAACATACAAAATAATTCCAAATTATAATATATATAATTACATTATCTGTTCAGCTTCGTATCTTATCCCAACTTCTCCTTTTCATTCTATTATCCAAATAATATTTCTTGCTAATTAAAATTTTATTGCTTTTCAAAAACAATACACAAACAAAAAAAACATAAAAACATACAACATCTTTTCTGAAAGTTGCTTGATCCCAGGTTAAAATTCTTCGCACAGACACAAATTCAAAATTCATATTCACTTTATATACCATTCCATATCTTATTACCATTTTCAATTTTCTATATAGCTTCTTCCCTCTTTTATCTTTCTTAATTTTATTTTATTTATCTCATCTCAGTTCGATTCATAATACTTATCATTCTTTGTCTGTTCTATTTCCAGCTATCCATTCATCTTTTCTCTTTAAACAAACTTCTCCTGTACACTGATTGGAGTATGACGCCTTTAACTCTTTCCCCTAGCTTAATAATACTTAATATAACACTTAACTTATATTGGGATTCTGTTTAGTACATTCTAAAATTACACAATGAATTTTATGAAAAAGGAAAAAACACAACAATAACAAAGAAAAAGCATATAAGACCACTATCAATGCCATTAAAAAACTAATCATACATATTAATACTCATTTATATCTTAATCATTTTATTCTAAATACACATATAAAAACACAATCTTATGTACCTTACAGAATCCCTTTTTTCAATTAAATTTACCCATTGTCTCTAAATAAGTTTTGTTTCTTTAAATCTTGCTTCCCACCATTAAGGCTTCTCATCTCCTCCTTTCTCTCTTGCCTATTCTTCTCCATGCCCTTTTTACCCCTTTGGCTCTCCTCCTCCCTTCTTCTGCTTTTCCCCTTTCTGTTGTTTTCTAATCTTATATCCACCTTTCACCTCATTTTTCTCTTTTTTGGTTGTTTTTTCAAGCCTTAAAATCCCCTTTTTCTTTTCCTCTTTCTCCTCCTCCCCAAATAGAACCATTTGTTCATCAAAGATGGCTTCTTTTTCTTTGTCCCAATCGTCCTGCTGCGCAGTCAATTTTTCATAAGTGCATACCGCCATTTCTAGAAATTGAAAAAGAGTGCCCAAAGTATCTTTCCCATCTTGTTCTTCTTTTTTATATTTGTTATATTCAATTTTTAGTTCATCCACAAGAGAAAAAATTTTCCAAAACAACCACCCGAGTGTTTTTAATCAAGAATAATTCCCAAAAGTTCCAAAGTCACCAAAGAATCCAAATAAACTATTTTAATGCTTTTTTCTTTCTTCCATTTCTCTTTCTGGGGTTGTTTGATCAAAGAGTTCCAATTAAGGTATATCTTTTAGAAGCCGTATTAATGTTCAAAGCTCTTTAAAATTCTAGGCAATCTCCTCCTTTTTCAAATTCTGCTTCAATTTTTTTTCCTCTCCCTTCCCACTTACAGCAACAATTTTCCTTTAAATGTTCAGAAATCCATACCTCCAATGCGGATTTTCCGATTTCTCTTAAGGTTCTATCGCTGTCATGTTTGGAAGGAGAGTGAAAAAAAAAAAAAGCTTTTCCTTTAATTTACATTCGCCGCTTGACACATTCTGGAAGCGAAGTTTCTTTAGCAAGTTTCAAATTCCAGGGTACTTTCACTGTTACTTGTCCCGGTCAGCAAAGATCACTTCCAATTCTTCACAGCTCCTCCTGCACTTTCTTTTTCTGGCTGAGCTCTTCTATGTGGCAGCCATTGCTGACCGCCGCTCAGCTCCCTTTGGAAAAGGGGGTTTCACTGGCTAGGGAAGAGAGGTGCGATATCTCTCGATCCTGCCAGACCCCCCCCTCGTCTTCACCACCTTCTACGGAGGTGGCTTAGCCCCGAAGCCAAATGGCTTAAGGCACTCAGGCAGAGAACACAGGCAGTTCCTGCCTGCTCCGAAGCGTTGCAGACTGGAAATCCTCTATGCTTCTTATATATTAGAGGATAAGGTTAATTTAAAAGATATACGTACAGGTAACTGTTCAGAGGATTATTATTACTTGTCTAAACAAGGTAGTCCTTGTTTAGTGACTACAATTCAACCTGCAACATTGCCATTCAGTGAAGCAATTGCTAAGTTAAACCACACCTCTGACTTTGTTTTACAGATCAGCAAAGATCTTAAATGCAAGGAATGGTCACAAAGTTATTTTTTATTATTACTACTACCACCACTATATTCATGTCAGGAGCACCAAAGCTTGATTGAATGGTGACACCACCACCATTTAGAGTTCCTTTTATGTCCCCATTAGGTTGCCCACTAAAATGCTACTCATCTATCTACTTATGGTTGCCCACTTTTGAACTGCTAGGTCAGCAGGAGCATGTGACGGGAGCTCACCCTTCTCATCCTAATTTTATGTGCCCTCACACTTCTTTTTATTCCTGCAAAAGGTACCTGTCTCAGGCAGTCACTAAACAAAGACTATCTGTATTTGTTCACAGAAGTACCACCTTTCTTAATGAATTTGAATTTTGCAAAAGTTAAAAAAATATATTTAAAAATGGAACTAAAAGGACAGCAAAATAATTCCTTTCAATTAAAATTTAGTTTTAGTTGGAAAATAAAATGGGGCATGAATATAGAATGCACTGATTCCCCTTACCTAATATCTCATAGAAGTTCAGGACTTTAATATCCTGCCTAGCAGGGCCTGGCTTGGAAAACATTGAAAATTATCTTGAAAAAAAGCTGTTTCTTGGGAGTTTAATCATTTAGTAATGCCTAAAGTGGCTCTTTCTCTCTCCCTTAATGTTCTTCCTATGTACCTTCATCTGCTTTTGTTCCCACTTCTTTTCCTTTCCTAATGCTGTTACTTCTCACACCATGTCCATCCCATTTTATTGTTTATATTTCTAATTTTCTAATTATTTCTTGTAGAAGGCAGTATTGGAATGTATGTATTGTGTATATATTTTTCTTTTCTAGACAAGCCTCTACAGTTTTCTTGGCAAGGTTTTTCAGTGGTTTTCCATTGGCCCTTTCCTGGGGCTGAAAGTGTTGGCCCAAGGTCACTCTCTCTCTAAGGCGGGATTAGAACTCACTTTCCTCCTTTTCTCATCTTATGTCTTAACCACTACACCAAACTGGCTTTCATGTCTATATATGTGTGGTTAGATATGTAAGAGAAAATGGCTGATATATATACAGAGGAGATCAATTATTTCTATAAAAGGGATAATGTTGTGGCCAATTCATTAATTATTCATTTTTATTGGGTTCTTGGTTTTTGATCTTGTTTCTCTTCCCATATGCATTTTTTACCAGTCTAGGTAACATAATCAGAGCATGGAGGAATGGAGCTTGTTGGCAGTTAATATGTGATAGACTATCCTAACAATTTTGATTAGTTTATTGTTTCTTCCTTGATTGGTCTTGTTTATCAAGTGCTGGTTCCTGCTTATCTAAATATTGATTGATAGGTAAGCTTATTGTGGAATATCTCAATCCTTGACCTTTGGTTGTTTTCTGTCAAACAGTTTGTGCTTGGACCTTTTCTCAATGTGCTTGTTAGCAGCTGAACAACAATACATGTATTTAAGCTTTATAATTTTATAAAGCTGTAGCTTAGTTTCACAAAGAAGCTCCAATTTCTATCACTGATTACTCTGGAGATAGCCTGCAGATACCATAGAGATTCTACTCCTGGATTGTCTAGGGAACAACACTGGCTGCATAGAGCTGATGCCACTGTTGGGAACTAAAAAGATTAATGACTGCCTGCATCATTTTATGTTACATTTTCTTATGTAAAGATAATTGGAAACTTGTTAATCAGACAACTGGTTTTGAGCAGCTAAATTAACTAATTAAGAAAATCATGATATTAGCATCACAGACAAGTGTATGTACAATTAGATATGCATTCTCTCTCCCTCTCTCTCTCTCTCTCTCTCTCTCTGATTCACCATACTCTCTCAGTTCCATATACATAGTATTTAGTATTCATTAAACCAACACATTAGTATTTGATTCTAGTATTTGCTAACACTTTTTTCTGGGCTATCCTTTATTTAAAAAATCTTGGGCATTCTATTTTATCAACATGAAATAATACAAGCTTTGGAAATTATTTCAAAAAGAGAATCGAAGCAGAGACAACCACTAGTTCTGTCTTTTGTATAATGTTAGTGGACTTGAGTACAAATCTTTAATAATGCTTTTATTATCAGCCATTATCAACTGGGGAATACGGATTATTGCTCATTTTTGCTTGAAACTGATATGTATTCATATCTTGCTGTCACAAACTCTGTTAGTTTTTCTGTCTTTGCCCTTGAGGCACATCTGGTTGAAATACACAAATATTGTGAAATAACATTTTATTTTGTAGCCAGAAATAATTGTAAAATCAAGAGCCAAGCAGAGTCAGAATTGATTAAATTCTCCATTTACTCATCTGAGATTCTCCCCATTTCTATTCCATATTACCCTTTTAAAAAGTTCTATAACATATCTTCTGTCCAATTTTTTTGGCAATTCTTTTGATATTTTAAAAATTGGTTTAGGCTATCCTATGTAAATGGCACTCCATTTTATTAGAAAACAATACAAAATTATATGTCGATTTTGGAAACATTGTTCATAGTAAATTACTGAATATCAGTAGTTTAAATAAATAAAATCAGTATTATATTTTATATCACTCTTGAATTTCCTGGAAAATCTTCATCAAAAATAAAATAAAAGACCATTTCAGTTTAGCAAAAATTAGATTCTTTTGTCTGTATATCTTTTTTAAAAGATGAGATGATCATAAAGTGAATCATTACTGGAGTGTATACTTGAATATGTATAAACTATCTAAGATCATAAAAATACTTTGCAAATAATCTTAGGGAAAATTCTTGAATTCTGGTTTAGTAACTTTCAGTGATTGTGTTCTAACTATATAGGAGGAGCTGTGAGATACATATTCAGACAGGAAAATAAGTACAGGTAGTCCTCGAGTTATGAATGTAATGGAGCCTGCCAATTACATTTGTACTCGATGATTCGTTGAAGTTAATCACTTAAAATGAACATGGAAAACTTGCTTTTGCCCATGCATTCACTAATTGAATGTGCGGGTCATTAAGTCCATGAGGTATCTCAGGGTGGGGAAGGCCATGGGGAAGGGGGCCTAGTGCTTCTGACAGCCCAAGGCCTCCCGTGACCCACTGAGAGTTCCCATACTCCTTCCCATCCTTTGGGGTCCCAAGCTGCTTGGGCCTTTCCTACCCAACCAGTCATCAACCACTAACTTACTTTTGGTGCCATGTTTCAGAACTCTACACTGGCCACACTTGTCTCCTGTGCGGCCTTGGCTTCCAGAGCCCTTGTCCAGCCAGATGGAGAAGCACTGGGCTGGTCTTTCATTCCCTGCTGAGCCCCAGCCTCTTTCACAAATGGGTATGGCTCTGCCCCGCCACTTGCTAGAGTGCAGAACCTGCCCAAATTGCGCTACTACGGAGCTAGAGATCTTGGTGTGCACCCCCACACTTCATGGAGTTTGCTATATAGTATCAGCAGTCCTTCTTTTCCCTTTTCTGTTTTGAAAGATAAACATCTTATAGAGATAAACAAGATTAAAATCTATTAAAAAGAAAAACATTGCAATGTATGATCTTTTAATAGAGTATATTAAAATAATATTAAGGGAAAAGATCATTTAGCTATCCAATTTTAAAAGTAGGAAAAAAATCCAGATAAATGAAGATAAAAAAGAACATAATATCTAATGCTTTGCCCCTGTAAATCACAAGATGGTGCTAGCACAATAATAGCACAACACAATTTAGATTCCCAAATAATTTTTTTTTAAAAACCCTGTAACTGCAGTATAAGATACTTTCTGCAGTCCAGACTTGATTTAGTAATTAAAGTTACAAGTTGATCGCCAAATTTTCATAAATTTATAAAGTGACAATATTAACTGATATCCACAGTGCACAACAATTAAACTTAACACAGTTTTTATATAACTCTTGACTTGTTCTTCAGAGATTGTGGAATCCAGTTCTCTTTCTGCTCCAGTTGTAATCCGGAAATTCTGCTTTTCCAGAAAATTAATTAAAGGCTTGAGAATGTTGATAGCTCTCTTGCTTGTAAGACTTTTTTGCCAGTTTTCTTTCAAGAGTTTTCTCTGCAGTCTATCCCACCAAAAAAGCAAAGTTTTTTTTCCTATCAGGGATAAGTGTGATTAGAGAATTTGATGTAGTATGTGACACAGATCATGTTACATACATAATTAATTCAAACTCATGTGCTAGTTGTTTCTCATTTAAGTTGGTTGACTGTCAAAATTGCATTTCACAATAAAACCTGAAGTCTTTAGTTATGTTTTGAGCTTATTTGGTTATTTAGATATTTCCTCCTCTCATATAAAACACCGGAGCCTGCTTTCAAAAATGTTCTTGTTGAACTGATCTCTCTGAAAAGAATCATTTAAAACAAAATTGTGTTCCTTTTATCTGCAAGGAATTTAATTAAATTTAATTCCTTTTCCTCGACTTTTTTGCTATTGTTTTTCTTTGTCTCTTAGAGATAGGTACAGTCCAATTTTACATTTTGTTAAATGCTGCAAGTACTGACCCCATTACAGAAATATTATGCATTTTAAATTTCCACTAGCCTGTCTTTTTCATTAAAAAGTGGAAAACAATTTTAAATATGCTTTTTAAAAAATCTCTGACTGCTTTCCCAGTTCCAGCTTTATTTGTGCCTGATCAGCAAAACCCCACAAATTTAGTATCCAGTAAGTATAATACATATCTTCTATTTTAGTTCCTAAGTGCTTAAAATTCTTACTGGTGAATTGATAATAATCTGATCCATTATTCAATGTGTTTATACTAGCTTCCTCTTACAGTTTGTGAAAGAAAACTTTCTACTGCAGTATTTGTTAATTAAAATCATAGTACCAGTGATAATTGCTTTTAGTTTTGTTCATAAATCATATTTCTCTTCAAGATCTGTGTTTTTCATAAATATGTAAAGCAATTTTTGTTTATTAAAAAGAATAGTACTGATAAGAGTATAATTGCAAATAAAAAAAATACAAATACAATTATTGACTAACATGATCTGTATAAATAACCTTTAGTCAATATAAAATTGGATTAGACAAATCAATCCCAGATTAATATGAAGCCTTTCACCTTGTCTTTTTCAGAATAAAATTAATTAAAATATTGATGGTTATCATTGTTACATTAACAATGCACTGCTGAAAACTAGATGAGGATTTATCCTTTCATTTTAGCCAATCAGACCTTTGAGATTTCCAGATTTTAATGTTTTAGAATGAATAAATTATTGATATCATAGCTTGATAGGACATTGCACCATTTCTTAAATGCAATTGTACTGGGTCTTCAATGATAGCAGAATTTTTTTATCTTTTATTTCAGAACTACCATATAGAAATCATGACTTACTATGAAATATATTGCCAGATGTTGCTTCTGCAGCTAAACTGTTTTGTATAAATATGAGTGCTAAACACAAAACTTTTTAGTACTGCAAAACTATATATGATATGTCATGTTATCGGAATAAGGAAACTATTATGCTAGATAGAAGTGCAGTTATACTGTACAGTTACTATATGATTTCTATAATGCTTTTCTCATTGTTTTGTTCACTTTTCTTTGAAGGTTTTCGAATGAGTGGATCATGAGGAACATACTTTAGGGACTTGCCATAGTATGGCTGCTTCTCGATCTACTCGTGTTACAAGATCAACAGTGGGGTTAAATGGTTTGGATGAAAACTTTTGTGGCCGAACGTTAAGAAACCGTAGCATAGCTCATCCAGAGGAGGTTCCTTCTCTTCCACAAGTAAGATCAAGATCACCAAAGAAGAAATCAGAATCTCTGCAAACACAGAAGGGAAATAGTAATGGGAAAGCTAATGATGTCAAGCAGCAGAGTTCTAAAGAATCATGGGTAAGCCCTAGAAAGAGAGGCCTCTCAACTTCAGAAAAGGATAATGCTGAGAAACAAATTGTAGAAAATTGTGAGAAGAAACAAGTGGAACCTCTTTCACCAGTTTTAAAGCGTAAGCGTTGTTTACGTTCAGAGCCGCAACATAGTTCAGAAGAAGTGCTACCTTCTAAAACAGGGAAAGATCGGTTGGAACATAAAAATTCAGTATCAGACAATGTCACGGTCAATCCAGGGCCTAAACGAGCTTGCCGATGTCTTGTTTTGGACGATAGTGATAAAAGGGAGGTTAAAAAGGTAACTGTTTGTGCAGAAAAATTAAATCATTCTTCAGTAACCGAAGAACTCATAACTTGTCAATCTGTCAATGGGGTTAATGGGAATGGTTCAAGTGCTACAAAGTGTGGTGACTGTCAACTGGATGGAGCCAGTGTACAGAATAATGCTGATTCCTGTTCATCTGAGGAAAAAAGTATAGCAAAAAATGGAAATACATCATTTTTTCATAGCAGAAATAAGGAGGACAGTTTTATAGACCACAGTGTGCCTTGCACAAATTCACAAGAACAGTTAACCTGTGAGGACCATAAACAAGTAAAGAACTGTTTATCTGAGGAAACTGTTAACCAGATACATGAGTCAGGTACGGGTACGGGGTCCTTTTATGAAACCCAATCATCTTTGCTAAGGGATTCTGAAGAGGAAGTAGATGTGGTAGGTTATAGCACTGCCACAAAAGAGCAATCTGAAAACACCAACAGCAACCTGGAAAGTTACGATAATGCAACTGCTTCAAATGAACCTGAACCACCGGTTTTGGACTGTGTTTCAGCTCCAATTTCATCAACATCAGAATCTCAAGAACATAGATACACCTTGAGAACACCACCATGGAGGGCAGGCTCAACAAAAAATAGCCCTATTAAACAAAACTCTCCATGTAAAGAGAATGGACAGTTTGAGGAGAACAGTCATACTGTTCCTGAAAAGAATGTTGAATCAAATGTTACCAATATCAATGGATCTTGTGCAAACACAGAAATTGCTCCAAGTGAAAGGGAAAGTTACTGTGATTCCAGAGAACACCCAAAGGAAGGACTAAGTAAATCAACTTCAGAAAATAGACTTGTTACTCCACCCCTGCCATCTGCCAAAGAAAGTGCCAGTCTTCATTCTGTAGAAGAAGAGGAAGAAGAACCTGATGTGTATTACTTTGAATCAGATCATGTGGCTTTGAAACACAACAAAGAGTATGTGTAAATATGGTTACCATGGATTCTGCTTTTTTTTTTGTTAATCAGATTTCTAGTTTTCAAAATTTCTAGAACTAATTTTTAAAAACTGCTTTTTTATAAGACATTTAAATTTTATCTAGTGCAAAGTAGCAATTTTTAATCTATCATCATAGTTAAGGAGCTTTACGTGAATTTGGTTTAATATAAATTTTGTAGCAGGAAATTCTTTTTAAAGGGCACTTTCCTGTTTGGAGATTTATTTAGAAATAGACTTTGTACACCACAAGTTTCATTTTAACATTTTAGTGTTTTTTTTTTTATTTAATATAGAAACATATTTTAGAAACCCATCTATTATCTTACACATTTATTTGATTAATAAAATCTTTCAATTTGTAAATTAGGAGTAATGTAGATCAGCTGTACAAATATAATGTCATATTGATAGGTGCAGACCGGAAAGCATTGATTATTAAATTGAGTTCATTCTTGCTCCAGTTTTGTTATTTGGTGCACAGGCTCGAGATCAGTAATGCAGATAGATATATGAAGTTGGTCAAGAAGGAAAATTATTTTTCCTTAATTAGTTAACTCTGTAAAAGATATTGAAGTGACAGGAGTTCAACCTTTTCTACTTCCTAATTCTTTTATTGAAAAAACAAATTAGTAACACTCATGCTCACCTTGATGCCCCTGTGTTAGTAACTGTGTTAGTAACAAGTGAATGTGGCTATTAACACTCATCTTTGGGACTACTTTGTATGGTAGGAAAGGCAAAATGATTTTTAGAATTTATGATTGTACTAGTTTAATTCTGCAGTTTACATATGTAATCCAAGACCATGTTTATCTAGCAAGAAACAACTTTATATTGAATTCTGTAATTCAGATATGTTTAAAGTTATAATTATTCTTATATAAGTGTTACTACTATTGAGCTGTTTACAAGATTTTAAATAGATAAGGCAATGGTTATCAGCTGAGAGATCCACTCACCAGAGGGCTGGTGAGTGATTGATTTTAAAAGCAAAAATTCATTTTGACACTTAAATTGAAGCAAACATCCTAAAAAGTCATGCTATCAAATCACTTTTTTTGCCTTTCGGGCTATAAATTTGGTTGAAAATTTGTGCATTTTGTCTTGGCTTTGAAAAGGAAAGATGCAGATTGTTTTTATGTTTAGAACAATATCATTTAGGAAAGTCTCAGTATTATTTCAAAAACGTGTTTTATATAAAATATATGTTTTTATATTGCATATTGATTTTATCTTTTAAAGTCTGAAACATTTTTGGCTTGTGATTTTAACCCAACATATTCAGTAGATTTTTTAAAAAAATTATGGTGGTTTGAATTTATAGTTTAAGTTATGTTCAATCAAGTTTAAGTTAAGATTTAGTTAACCACTTGGTGAAAACCATGTACTGCTTTTATTTCCAAGTGAAAGACTGCTTTTTTTGTATCAGTACTATTTTAATAGATAATAGATAATGTTGATCAACTGCATGAATAACTCTTCTAAAAAGAAATTCATGATTTAGTCAAGCAATTTCATTTGGCGCTTGCTGAACCGGCAACTAAAATTGAAGAGTGGTTTCAATTTGAAAAGTTGCCTTGGACTTGCATAGATTGATTATTATATTATTTGAATATATTTTCAGCACACTTGAAAGCAGATGAGTGTTTATTGTTCATAGGTACAAGAATATCACAGCTGTGACTGATTTGCAGAAAACTGTTAAATGCTTGAGAAGAAAAAAATAGTTCTTTCAATGACCAAATCAACAAACCATCTAGTTTCTGATCCTTGAGAAGAACATAGATGAAAAATTGTATGAAAACTGCAATTATTGGTAAATGTCTACCGCATTGATTTGATACTACATTTTCTTTTCAGGATAATTTCAAATATGCAATTTCTTTTTCTCCCCCACCCTATCCTGGAAAATCTTCTCTGGAATTACTTCTGTAGGCCAGAAATCATTTTTAATTTCATAAACTAATTAAAATTATTTCATGGGAATTCATTAAAATTAGGTGCCTGACTACATTACCACATACAGCCTAATCGCTATGAGGAATTGTATTCTGTTGCTTTTTCCTACTTGCTGCAGATATGTCTCAATTCCTTTGCCAGTGTTGTATTTACACCATATTAAGTTTATATCACATTTCTAACTTTGAATTAGTCTGTTTGAGATAAATTATAGTGTCAAATTGGCACAGCTGTGCAGTGCATTGGTTTTTATTTTTTTCTAAAACAATAATTTAAAGAAGAGGAAGATAAAAGAAATTAAAAACCTATGAATCAGGGTTACAGAATCAAGGACATTATCATTCTGTTTACCTGATCATGATTAACTGCATTTATTTAGTATTATAGCTTATCATGCCCAAGCAAGTTGGAATCATAGATCAGTTTTTGCTTTGAAGTTTGAATAAACCAGAAGCCTGTGTTTATATATAAGGCAAAACAAACTATAAACATAACCATCTGAGTTTGATTAGTTGCTTAGGCTGGCAGGTACAGAGAAGTCAGGATGATTGAATAGTGTACACAAGAGTCTTGCTTCTTCATGATAAGCCATCCTTCTGAAACAAATATGAGCTGTGCATGTGCACTCTATGTGTCTACTGGTTAACTTTTGATCTCTATAACCTTTTCATTTAGCCACTCTTGGGTTAGGTTTTGCTGTAGCTTGGATTTTAGCAGATTTTATCTGGATTTTTAAAATTTACCAGATAACCCAGGGGTCTCCAACCTTGGCTCCTGGAAGCCTGGCGGACTTCAACTCCCAGAGTTCCACAGCCAGCAAAGCTGGCTGTGGAATTCTGGGAGTTGAAGTCCACCAGGCTTCCAGGGGCCAAGGTTGGAGACCCCTGAGATAACCCAATGACTATATGCTCATACACAATTTCACAGCAGAATATGCAAGAATAATTCTCAGGGAAATTGAATATTTTTATTTCCTTTAGGAAATGGACTGTATCTTGCCTATAATTCAGCAATTTTACACTACAGGTAGTTTTCGGCTTATGAGCAGTCGCTTACGACAATTCAAAGTTATGATGGACTTCCCAAGAACTACTTATGACCTGGTTTTGATGTTTTGACCACCACCCTTATCACCTGCAGCCACGTGATTGTATTTTGGCTGTTTTACAACTGGCCTAGTGTGTGGCTGTTTGCAGCCTCCTGTGGTCACATGACCATGGTTTTTCTTAATATCTTTTTATTATTTTGTAAGCCACTCAGTCACTCCAGCAGTGAGATGGGTAGCATATAAAATAAATAAATTTGTAAGCTTTTTTTTGCAGTTGGTGCTTACTTCTGATTTCTGGCAAAAAAAAAAAAGCCAGTTGCCTAAAATCTGCTTAATAACTGTGGCATTTGCTTAGCAACCACAATATTTCTTTAATGACCACCACAAAAACTCGTAAAATGAAGTATGACCAAATGGCAACCTGTTCAGTGACCAGCATGACTTACATCTGTAATTGTAGACTTGATTTTAGTCATAAATGGAGGACTACCTGTGTATGCTATGTAAACAGCTGTTGCATGAAGGTCCACACCATTTATAGTAACAGTTAGCAGTTCTTTTTTAAAAAGTATTGTGAAAAAATATCCATTTGAACAGATGAAGATAAATTGGTGCACTGCAGTTTCTTTGGATTCCAACATCTATAAACTGAAACTAATAAAGGAGTATGAAATTGTAGATGAAAACTTGGCACATGTGACTTATGTCTTTACTCTAGAGTATGGCAGTGTGTGGCGATATGTGTTCTGGGATTAATTTCTTGCCTCAGTGTTTGGGGATGATGAGAGTTCAACAATGCTTGAGGTGCCACAGTTTGTCCACACTTTGTTTAGAATTTCCAGAGAGGTGGGTGTTTGTTTTTGTTTTTTACATCTTTTAAATTGTAATTCAGCATTAGAATAAACTCATACATTTTGGTCATATACTATATTCCATTTTGAATCATAATATCTTTCCTGGTTTCTAGGGAATTTTGTCTGAGAAAAATACAATAGCTAGAAAAAGTCAACATTTGTTATTTAAATAAGGAAAGGTTCACTATAGATCTGACTTAGATTTCAAAGTAATATTATGAAGAAATACAAGTGCTCTTTTTTCTAGTTTACTATTAGCATTCTTTTCAGGATTTCTATTTTGTTATCACAGACAGAAAATTAAAATAATAGAACATAGTTGGAAGAGAAATCTGATAACACATATTGGGCATCGGCAGCTTGGCACATTCTTTGAATATTTACATAAGGGAGTCAAGAGTGTCAGTTAATTGAGAAAAGAACTTTACCTGGGAAAATAAAATATTGTGTTTCCTCAAAAATAAGACTGGGTCTTACTTTAACTTTTGCTCCAAAAGACACATTAGGGCTTATTTTTCAGTGAGTGCTTCTTTTGGAGGAAGTACGGTACTAAATGAATCCGTCTGGCTCAGGGGTCTGCAAATTTAAGCACTCAAAGAGCCATTTGCACCTGTTTCCCATAGAAAAGAAAACACCAGGAGCCACTAATTTAACAATTGGTATGACTAGGTGGGTGTGGCCAACTCAACATCACTCACTCCCACCTCCTGCTCTGTAATATGGAGTGAATCTCCATCTTCCGCCATCACACTTCTCAGGCCAGGCAAGGAGTGATCGGGAAGGGCCAGCCAGTGATGGGATCAGCTGACAGGGAGCTGCAGCAGAGGCCCGAAAGAGCCACAGGTTGCAGAGCCCTGGTCTAGCTGATGATCTTAACTGGGGCTTAATTTTTGGGTAGGGCTTATACTATGAACATCCTGAAAAATCATACTAAGGCGTATTTTCTGATTGGGTATTATTTTCAGGGAAACATGTTAAAAACATTCAATACTGCCCTTTGTGTGGCTTAGGGTTTTTTATATTTTGTGTATCGTTTTACTATGTAGCTTGATTATATTTTATGTTTGTGTTATATCTGAATTGCAGAATTTTGTTCCATATTGCAGAAGAAAAATAATTATATGAATAAAGATAATGCCTGAAACCTACATGAGCAGAGCAACTATTATTCTGAGCAATCCTAGAAAAAAAAAAAAAGATTTGGCTGCCTGCAAACAGTTTGAAAACCTATAAAACAACAGTTTTTTTAAGCAAACCAAAGGCTCATGTGGGATCAAATGCACTTTTTCAAAATCATTCTCACAATGTGTGCTCTACTCTATAGTTTATATTTATTTTTATTTGGATTGCTTCTCTGAGATACTTACATTTTTAAATTAAGTGTTTTTTGGTTTTTAAATTTTAGTATAAAGGTTTATAATGTCATTGTGCAATATGCAATGAAACGTGTAATACCTTTAATTAGTTGCATGAAAAAGTTTGAGTAATCCGCTGTATATATTTCTATGAATTCCTAAATGAATGGAAGTTAGCATAACCTTTATTCTTTTTTGTCAAACATAAATTGAGCATGATATCTTTCTGTAAATTTGAATATGCATGTACTATTTAAATGTCAAATTTACAGATGTTAAGATAACGAAGCAGTGAATAAAACTGGTATAGAAGTTTGGGTGTTCTTTCAGTTGATTCATTGCTCTTTTTTAATTGTGAAATTCTTAATAAAGCCCCAAAGGATGATTAGCCTTCAATTAGCTTTGTGAAGAAGTTCCATAGGTGAGAAAATATTCTGATTTTACAATTGCTCAGATTGTGATAGTTTTGTCTTTTTGCAACAATAAGGAGCCTCTTTCTGCTTCAGTAACTGTCAAGCATTGGAAATGAAGATACTCTTACAAAGCAGAAAAAGACTATTTAAAGAAATCCAATCTTAAACTGAGCAATTCCAATGCAAAAGCATGGCTAAGAAATACAAGTTATTTGGAATTGCTGAGACAAGATCTGGGTGACAAAAATCTCTGTTAAAACCATCCCCAGATTTACAAAACAGTTCACTGCAGGTCTTCAAAAAATTGATTTGTTAACATTGATATATGTAACTTAACAATGTTAACAGATTGTGATGCAGTTATTTTGACAGTTCAGAGTGTAAAAATAATAATTAGATATTGTTACCTTAAATTACTTTCCAATGTCAGAACGAATAGGGTAAAGACAAATCCAATCAGTGTCAGGAAGTGGGTTGGATTTTATTTGTTCATTTGTTTGTAACATTTATTGGCTACCCATTTTACCTTAAGGTAACTTGGCAGCGAACAAAATATCTATGCACTATAACAATGTGTAAAAAAAGATTTTCAAAAGAAATCAAACATACTGCTTTTTGCAGTTTGTCACTGAACAGTTGTTATTGTTAGATTATGTGATGAGCTGATGTCTATGATTGAAAATTCGTGTTAATGCATAATTTTTTATTGAATATCCTGTTTGATAACTTCAGTTTTAGTAATATGAAATTTTTGTTTTAAGTTCCACAATATTTTTTCTGATCAATTAGGCATTATCTGATTTATTAATTTCTGAGTAGAATTCATTATCTCAGGCTTTACTTTTACTTTAATAAGTTTGTGTTCATCTGTGTACCTATAAATCTGATAAAGAATGAAAAATAATTTTATGCAAAAAATTTAAAATATAACATTCTGCTAATGATAGCAGCACTGGAACTTCTATGTGATATAAAGTATTTCTTCATCATAAAGCACTTGCTCTAATCTACCATAAAAGCCCTTTAATTTATAATCAGTTCAAAATTGTGCATATTTTATTCTCAGGTTTTGTCTTAAAATGTAACTATTGTGATTTGTTTTGAGAATATAAAAAGGTAATGGTTTCCCCTGTCCAGTTGTGTGTGAGTCAAGGGGACAGTGCTCATCTCAGTTTCTTAGTCGAGGAAGCCAGCATTGTCCAAAGATACTTCCATGGTCATAGGCCCAGCATGATTATACACCAAGCATGCAACCTTCAATTGCAGAAAGGAAATTCTGCCATGTATTCAGTTAAGGTATCAATCAACAAAACCAAGATGTTCATGATTTCAGGTCGCTGTGTTTCCCTGAAAATAGGTCTTATTTTCTTTTGGGCTTGAAAATAAGCACTTGGGCTTATTTTTGGGGAAGTCTTTTTTTTTTTTAAGTGCAGGAGGTGACAAATTCAGGGGCTGACGGGAGTGGGAGCATAGTTACCACTGGCCCCACCCCCTCCATCCTACTATCTGCTTGCCCATGGCTGCAATGGGCTAAGCTCTTGGCATGCCTCAGTCTCCTTGGTGCAGTGCAAATACCATTAATTTGGAGTGGGAAGGCAGAAGTGGGGAGGAAGGCAATCAGGACATGTTGTCTGGCTCACAGGAGGCTCATGGGAGACTTGTGCAGTGTCACTGGCAGGAGGCAGAGGCAAGGGGGAAGACACATAATCCAGACGTGCTGCACATCCCTGGCTCGCGGGGTGCTTAAGCAGCTCCAATGGCAGGCGGAGGCAGAGATAGGATCTCCTGTCTCCTCCCCCTGTGCCTCTGCCTCCATCTGCTGCTAGTGGTGCCGCACAAGTCTCCCATGAGCCAGGCAGCCACACAGCATGTCCAGATCACTTCTCTATTCCCACCCCCCCCGCCGATGCATCTGCGCTCAGACTCATAACTATCTGCTCTGTACTCAGGGGTCGGTGGGACATGTCCATCCTGCCCGGGCTTATTTTTGGGGTAGGGCTTATATTAGGTCCACCCCAAAAATCAGGCTATGGCTTGTTTTCAGGATAAGTCTCATTTTCGGGGAAACGGTACAAATCAATTTTATGTTGTATGTGATTGTCAAGAATATGACTTGTTGCTTAAATTATACTCATATTGCTGATACAGTCAGAGATTATAAACACTTCATGTATCTGGTTCTTCATTTTACGAACGCAGACTGCTCTACTTCTAAACAACTAAAGAAATCAGTATATCCATTTATAATTAAAGTAGCATTATACTATGTTTATTAAGAGCTTCGATGGCACAGTGGTTAGAGTGCAGTACTGCAGGTTATTTCTGCTGCAGCCAGCCGCCTGCAATTTGGCAGATCGAATCTCACCAGGCTCAAGGTTGACTCAATCTTCCATCCTTCTGAGGTGGGTAAAATGAGGACCCAAATTGTTGGGGGCAATATGCTGACTCTGTAAACTGTTTAGAGAGAGCTCTAAAGCACTATAAAGCGGTATATAAGTCTAAGTGCTATTGTTATTGCTATTTGTTGCAACATATGTACAATAGTGCCATGAGACCCAAATAATTTGCATGACAGTTTACATATATTTCCAGTTTTTCTTCTTTAGGACAGTATTTATTGTATTTATGTATGAAAGACAGGAAGAAGCTGAAAGAGGTATAAGCCTTTGAAAGACATTGAAAACATTCACTGTAATGTTGATTTTTATAAAGGATTCCCACAAATATTTATTAAATGTGAGAGAATCCCTAAACTCTTTAATATAACTTCACTGCCATCCAGAAACAAGATGTTTGGGTATAGAGCTTGAAATACATTTATTAATATTTTATGTAACTGGACGTTGAGCTAAAATTATTGTGGGGTCCTTGGTAGTCTTTGAGCTTAGTTCTCTTGCAAATGTTTCATTACCTAACTAGATAACATCATCAATGCCAGAAGGGAGTGGGATTTGTAAATATTTACAAAAGAATAACCAAGCTCAGAGATCACCAAGGACTTCAAAGTTTAAGCTTGAACTACAAGTACTCTCTTCGATTACTAAAATTACTTTATTGACTGAGCATTAGAATGTTGTCTGCAATAATTATTTCAGTGGTCTCTTGAATTAAATATTTGATTGACTTTACCCAATTACATGTTTTATATTAATTTATAGAGACATCTTTCTAAGTATTCACTTACACAATATTCTTTCTCCAAAGAAGATTGCCTCAGTTGCCATCTTTTAGGAAATAGTGGTATATTGAAAGAATATATTCAGCTTCAAAATATTAAGCAATTTGTTTCTTTATTATTGAGTACTTGCATTTGGGCAATATTTTGCACAATCAAAATTTGGGTTGATCTTAAAAAGTTTTCATTCTTCACATACCTCTGGGTTAATTTATCTAGTTAATTTACTTCCCAGGTATTTAAAATGATACCAACATCGGAGTGCAATGTAGTTTAATACTCCTCCCCCAACTTGGTCCTCTCTAGTTGTTTATGAATTATAAAGTTCACCCTGTTTTTTTATATTGGAGTTATAACCAAACCTTCAGAGATGATATATGTATTTCATTCTTCAAGCATTTTTAGAAGGCATGCAATGAAGTTTAAAATCATCTTAATCAATATTTATAAATGTATTAGTTGCACTTTTCTGTTGTGTAAATATCAGACTGATACTGATTCAGGATATTGAAGTTGTTTGATGGCGGCAGGTGTTTTGGTGGTACAATATAGGTAGCTAGAAGCTTAATCTGAAGTTACAAAAAGCTTGTTCTGTGCAGCATCTAGTTTTTTGTATCTGCAACATTTGTTGATTTTTAAAAATGTTGCTTGCACTACTATTGTTGAATATTAAAAGAATTTCTGACTTTAAAAAAATACTTGTAATATTCATGGTTCTGTTAATATTTTTTGCTTGAGTGTATCAGATAAATGTGCTGGGTGCTAAGGTTTTATTTTTGCTTTCATTTCTACTCCCAGTTTGGTTTGTTTGTGCATAGAAGTCTATAGTGAGCTGTTTCCCTTTCTCTGTAGTTATCAGAGACTGTTACAAACGATTGCAGTACTCGAGGCTCAGCGCACTCAAGCAGTCCAAGATCTTGAGAGTTTAGGCAGACATCAGAGAGAAGCACTGAAAGATCCCATTGGATTTGTGGAAAGTCTCCAGAAGAAGGTATAACAGTGGGAATCTTCTCATAAGAGATGTTTGAGAACTGATACTTCATCTCCTGTAGTTAGTGAGACTCAATAGTAATAGTAGGAGAGTTGGTGATCTCTGCTGAGGACCCCTTGAATCTATTGTTCTAAAATCATTTCTCCAAAGCTGTGTTTATTTAAAATTGAATTAGTCATTTGTTCATAAAATTGCATGAATAATGGTGGCAACAATTTTTTTCTGCCTTCAGTATTTTTCGTATTCAGTATTGCACCAATGTTCTTGCTTCATTACATTACTGGGAACTAACAGCTAAATATGTCATTGGTCATTTTATCAGTTTATTGATTTTGTGACTATATTTTATTAAAGAA
The DNA here is from genome assembly GCA_033807585.1 of Hydrophis major. Taxonomy (NCBI): domain Eukaryota; kingdom Metazoa; phylum Chordata; class Lepidosauria; order Squamata; family Elapidae; genus Hydrophis; species Hydrophis major. The sequence continues at coordinate 171,365,948 of CM066330.1, forward strand.
CAATAATAAAGCAAATGTACTTAAAGGGATATACTTAAAGAGATAAATGTACTTAAAGGGATATATATATATATTGAACATTGTTCAGCTTTAGGTTTTTTGTTTCTATTTTTTGGTCTCTTTGTAACCGCTCAGGATATAATTGTTCAAAAACTTAAGTGAACAAATAATTTAATGAAAAAAGTCAACAAATGGTGAGGAAATTTTAAGCATCTGTTTATAACAATTTTAATTGAGCCATCATTTTCTGCTTCTTCTATATTTTATGCACTGTGCTTTTATTACTCTTGGAAGAATTCCTTAAATGTGTGGCAGTATAGTAATATAGAGCTCAAGATCTAGCATTGCCTTAACATTGGTCCAAGTATATGTAACCTTATATCATATTACTTGGTGGTTTTTCTTTGTAAATTTTTCACCTTTTTTTTTTTCACCTGTCAGGTTGATGTAGGGCTTCCATTTCCACAAAGAGTTGTCAAGCTGCCAGAGATATCCTGGGACCAATATACCACAAGCCTTGGGAATTTTGAAAGAGAATTCAGAAACCGAAAGCGTAACAGTAGACGAGCCAAGCTTATTTTTGATAAAGGTAAGCATAAAATGATGGTGCTTTACAGAAGAAAAGTCAACTGCACTATATCAATTCTTTTTTTTATTTTTGTAGGTTTACCAACAAGACCAAAAAGCCCTTTGGATCCAAGAAAGGATGGAGAGGCTACTTCATACTCCGTTTTGCCTTTCAGTGATTGTCCAGAAGCTTCAATGAACAACCGTCCACAAGTAAATATGAACAGAACTAAAGTAATGCCCATATTTTCCAAAGAAGCTCTTTGAAAAGTGTAGATAATTTGTTTGAAAGAATTGTAGACTTTGCCTTTTGATCAAATTATACTTAAACATCAGACGAATGCTACAATGCCTTATTCAGTTGTCAAAGCCACAATATCTACTTCCCATTAGGTCAGTGGATGATGGTTAGGTCAATATATCATAATTTATGGACTATAAGAAGCACTGGAAATAAGACGCACCTTGGTTTAGAGGAGGAAAACAAGAAAGAAACAATTTTTTGCCTCCGTGCATCCCATTTTTGCCCTCCCCAGCATCCAGAAGCACTCTGCAGTTCAAAAACAAGTCCAGTTTTCAGCCACCCCAGGATCCAGAAGCACTCTGCCAGCCACAAACGTGTCCATTTTTGGCCTACCAAGCCCTCCGCGTGTCATTTTTGCCCTCCCCAGCGCCCAGAAGCACTCAACATGGGCATATTTTTGGCCTCCGGACACTTCCCTGGATCCCGTTTTCGGCCTCCCCAGCATCCAGAAGTACTCTGGAGGCCAAAAATGTGCCTGTATTCCTGTTTTCTGCCTTCCAGTGTTTTTGGCCAGGAGAGTGCTTCTGGATGCATGGGAGGGCAAAAATGGGATGTGTGGAGGGTTTGGGAGGCCAAAAATGGGCCCGTATTCGCTCTATAAGACACATAGACATTTCCACCCACTTTTTGGGGGGGAGAAAGTGCATCTTATAGTCTGAAAAATACGATATGCTTTTATCTCTGCATGGTTTTTAGTTTTGTTAGTGAATTACCAGTTACTGTTTGCAGGTCTGCTGTTCTTCCTTTTTTGGTCGGTAAATGAAGCCAGGTTTTCTTGCTTGAAAGGCAAGGAATGCAACCATCTAGTAATTTACCATTCTCTGCTCAGTAGTACAAACCAGACAGTATTTTCCTTCAGAATGTGCTATTTTGGTTACGGTGTCAGACTGGGACTAGAAAACCTCAATCTAATCAACTTTGTGGTCATTGCTCAGCTATGATATTTATGTGTAACTTGACTCTATAGTAGCGAATGAGGACCGAAGACTTTAAAAATCTCTCCATATCAGAAACAGAGGACAAAAAGTATTTTTGGGGGAAGGGGGAAACAGCTGATGGTTGGCTGTTACAAGTTTGGTTATGATTAACAGTAATTGATGAAGAGCAAAGAGTTGCTAGTTCAGCTCCAGTAGAAAGAATGGGTTTTGTGGTTGCTATCAGTAGAATTTTTAGTTTTGATATACTGTGGTGCGATTATTTTGGTAACCCTATGATAACCCTTTTTATTTGACTGAAATTCAGTTATGCGTATTTTCTAAATTCCTTTCTTGTTATGTACTGTATTTCAGCAGATGATAAGGGGGCGACTTTGTGATGAGACCAAACCTGAATCTTTTAATCAGCTGTGGACAGTAGAAGAACAGGTAATGTAATAACTGTAATTTTAAAGTGAGATTATCCTATAGTATTAATCTTGTTTTTCTATTTTGTCTCTATTCCTCTTTCCTAAGGAGGATTAGAGGTTTTTTTTGTGAAAAATCAAATTTTATTCACAATTATCATTGTTCATTATTACAGAAAAAACTTGAACAATTACTTTTGAAGTATCCTCCAGAGGAAGTAGAATCTCGGCGATGGCAAAAAATTGCAGATGAGTTGGGTAATAGAACTGCAAAGCAGGTAATGAACTGCATTATTGTTAATTTTTAGCCAACTAATAAATAGTTTATTTTATTTGGTAAAACAGATTTTTAAAACAATTTTTTAAAATTGTGTTTGTTCTAAGCGAATATAGTTAAAATACAATAGATGGCTTTCCATATATGTCATTCCCCTCATTCCACCTCCAAAGCCTGAGATAAAAGCCAATGGTTTTTACTGCCTTTCTGAAGGCCAACACGGTTGGGCCAAGCCATTTACATATTAGGTGTGGAGGTAGTGATCATTCTACAAGGCAGATGCCAAAATGTGAAAGACATATCTCCTGGGTCCCAATCAAATGGCATTGTTTTAAAGAAGTGTGCCTGCCTGTTAGAATGTGTGGGGCAGGCAGATATCATTGGGTAGAGGCAGTTCTGCAAATAACAGTCATGTTTATAGATGGTATCCAGCACCTTGAACATCCAAAAGCTTAAAGGAAGCCAATTTACCTAGCTACATAATGATGTTACATGGGCATATGCCCATAACTACCCAGGGTGCTGCATTTTTTGCCCATCCGTTGGCTTCCAGATGGCTTTCAAGGACAATCCAGGTATAGCACATATAAGGCAGGAAGTGACCAGGGCAAAGAGATCCAGATATGTCTTGCATACAAAACAAATTTGTGCAAGTATCTTTCTGCCACAGCTGCCACCTGCTCTTCAAGCAAGAACTGGGAGTCCAAGAGGATCCTAAATTTGTGCATTAAGTCTGAGCAGGGGAGTACAACCCTAAAGCTAAAATAGAAAGTTTCCCATTCTGGGATCCAATATCCAAAACCACCCAGTTTGGCAGAGTTGAGTCAAAGACTTTTCCGATCCTGATCTCCACAACTTCCAAATACTGAGACAGAACCTTGACAGCCTCAATTGATTGGCTGAAGGACAGAGATACATGGTCCCATGCTGACAAATAACCTTCCTTAATAGCCTCATTAAATCTTAAAAAGAAAAATGAATTAGTGAAATAAGGATATGTATTTTTTTAAAAGGTGAATATCCAATCTATATCAAGAGACATTGCTTCATAAGGGACAGCTTTTGTAACATATGCCATCCTGTTGTTCTGTAGTAGACTCTTTTGCTAAGGTTATCTCGGGGGTAATGCTACAGAACTGAGAACATTTTGTGATGTGTGATTGGTTGGGAAATAGCATATATTAAATTAAATAAATATTTTTAATATCTCTTAATTCAAATTATATTCTAAGTTTGCAAAAGGCACTTTTATTCTAAATACACCAAGAAAAAGTGACTTTATCCAAATTGAAAATTGAGAATTTTTTTAATGAAAAAATTGATGAGAGATTGAAGATGAGAGTGGAGAGTCTTACGAGTGGAATCGATTGCATTGCTCTTATCTTTTCATAATATAGAAAACAGTGTGGTAGCAGGAGGAGTCACTCATATTTTTTTAAATTAAGTCTTAGTGTACATTTAGTGTTTGAGAATTATATCTTTACATATTTTCTAATAGTTTCCCCCCTCCCCCTTTCTTTAGGTTGCCAGCAGAGTGCAGAAATATTTCATAAAACTGACTAAAGCTGGTATTCCAGTTCCAGGAAGAACACCAAACTTGTATTTATACTCTAAAAAGGTGAATCACAAGATTTTGGATTAATTTTTGAGACTTCCTTCAGTCCATAATAAGAGCCATTGCTCATGAAACCATCCAGTGATGCAAACAAAAAATAATAATTTCTTTTTTTAGTGACAGTTAATGTGATAACTGGGTTTTCAAAGAAAAAATAAAATAAAAAATGCCTCTTTGCTGAGCCCATTTTATTTAGCTCTATATTCTCATCATATATTCCTTTTCTTTCTTTCTATTTGCTGGCATAAGGGGGCAGGGTTTCAGGCTCACTACATTCTTAAAGTGGGAGGAGTGGTTAGATAGTGAGGATTGTTTTGGCTAGGTGACTTTCCTTCCCATGGGAACAGAAACTGTCCCTCCTGAGACCTGGAGGTGAAGATTGAAGATACCAGGCAAGGTTGATTTAATTCTATTGAGGAATGTAATTTTTGTAGGTTGTTTCTAATTTACAATATTATATGATGTAATTCTGCTTTGTGTCAGGTCCAGAATTACAACACACTTTGCCAATTTGATGCTTACCTAAATAAAAGAAATTTGTTTTGGAAGAGGGACTTTGCTGATTTCTTTTTGAATGGGTTTCATCACTTGGAAATCTGACATTATTCCATATCTCTACAACCTAATCCCGAGTAGGGTTTGCTATTCAGATTCTTGAGCCCTGACTGTTTACCCGGAGCATTGGGCAATAGCAAAGACTCAGGGAAGATGGCAGAAGGGTGGAAACCAGGAGTTTCTCTATGCCTTTATTGCTATGCTTAGAATTGCCTCCGTGCTGAGGGTAAAGTCTTTAAAAACTCAAAGTGGCCTGCCAGTTTGGCATTGTGGCTCCTCTGGAGGACTAGTGTGTGGTGGGATTCTGGGATGTAGAGTTTTGTCCCCTTCCACGCTAGGTCATCTCTTTTTTTCAAGATGTGTTGATTGTCCTGGAACCAGAGGTCTGCTAATAGTTCGCTTTTGAGTTTCGTTGGTTAGGTCACTTGTGGATTGGTCTTGCCAGTCACGGCGTTGTCGTCTGCTGGTTACTTGGGCAGCTATTTGGGCTGGGGGGATGATGGCATTTATGACCTCCTCCCATTCGCATTTGTACTGGGGCATATGGAAAAGCCAGAAAGTTCCTCCCCCCGGGATGTGTTGACTTCTAAAAGCTTGAATGTTTTGCATGGCCTTGATCCAAATAATTATGGGTTCTTGCTATCTAATTGGGCAAGCATATTAAAGGAAGTAGCTTCTTATCAGGTTTCTGTAAATACATCTACAGAGCCTGATTAATCTTAAGATTGCTGTTAGGTTTTTTTTTAAATGCTACCATGAAACTTAAGTCCATATATTCCTTTGTTCGGAAATATCCTTGTTTTTATAATATTGAAAGTAATGGGAATTTCTCAGCACTTTTGCCATCTTGAGTGCAGATGAGATGTAATTATACCTCATTCCAAGTGACAGAACTCCTTTGTGAAAGCAACTACCCATCTGTACTACGGTATCTATCTATGTGACTTTTCTTGATCTCAGATTTCCATAAATATGTAAGATCTCTGGTAGTTAGACATTTGAGTGACTTCCAAACACATTGACTAATTCTCAAGATTCTTAGCAATAGCCATACTTGCCAGGAAAATTTGGAAGTTCCCGGAGCAGGTGACCCTCATTTATGGGCAGTAATTATTTTGACTACCATCTTGCTCTCCTGTTGTAATCAATTGCTAAACCTGATTTGGAGATATATTTCTAGGAGAGGATTCAGAGCAGAGGAAGAGGTATTTATGAGACTGTGGGCGAGATTTTCTTTCTAAAAGAAGCTATACTCTTCATCTGGTTGCTTCATTAAATCAACCCATATATTTTTACCACAATCATTCTTCTTACAATTATTTTCTTGCATTTTCTCTCCAGCAATTAGTTATGAGCTATATGCAGATTCAACACTCTACAGGAAAGCGAAGGCAAATTTCTTGTGTGTATGACTAATTGTGCAGACTTTTCTTTAAAATGCACATGTTTTACAGAATATTAGCAGAACAGTAGCTATATGCCAAAAAGGTTTCATTACTAGCTCTGCACTATTGATTTTCTTTCTGTAGAGGACAAACAAGTAAAAAGAAACCACTTAGTCACCTGGAAAAAAAGCTTGTTTTTTTTTAAAATCAATAAGCAACATAGATATAAGGGTGACAAAGTAGATATGAAGATTGAAAGGAAGGAGGAAGAGAAAGGGAAGGAAAAACAACAATAGCACAATAACACTACCTAAAAGGAGTCTAGTAGTTGAGAAGCTTGAGTTGAGGGTTCTTGTGACTCTGTAGTAGACATTTTACTTTGTCAGAAAGTGGGCTGTGCACAAAATTCTTAAGACTTGTACAAATCTGTTAATACAATTTTCCTACCCCTCTCATTTTCAGAAAGGGAGCAGACTACATTTTACAATAGCTACAAACAAGAACATGTATTTTCATGAGGTATATAACTCAAAGTTTGTTTAAGACATTTCACATTAAATTTCCCCTTACCATAAGTCATATTGTTTTCCAAGTTTGTTTGTCAGGTCTTCATATGGGGCTTCTTAGAAATACTTAATTAGTGCTGTTTGACTGGTTTTCCTTCATCTCATGTGTCAGTTTTGAAATTGGTCACATAAAGTGAAAATTAGGCATTTAATGTGAAGGTTTTCTTTGCCCAAAAGAGATAACAAAACCATACATTAATCTGTTTTGGTGCATGTAATCCAATCTTATTTGCCTGGGACACTACACATCCTTTTCATGAGCTGTTTTCCTTGTTACCTTCTGGGAGGAGGCTTCATGGTATCGAAAGCAGAACATTTAGATTCAGTCACAGTTTTGTTCCATATAGTATCAACTTTGTGAACTCTCAAGTTTCCTCTTTCTTCTATGTATTCAAAATGGAGAGTGATGTGTGTGTGATACAGGTATATATTTATAAAGGTTGTGTGTGTTATGTATGTGTTTGGGTAGATAGATACACATTTTCTCTTGAGAGCAGAAAACAGAATTTCATTTTTAATGTGGGCGGGTGTGCTTGCAGTAAAAAAAAAAAAGGCAATAAAATTATCTTATTCTGCCTTCCTACTTGATGGTCATATGTTAGTTGTTTTTGGAGAAAATTCTATCTTTTATATTTTTATGCTACATAATACTAATTCAAATTATCATGTCTGCATCTTGAGCAAAGGATGCACTGGGAAGATTTAAATATGTGGAGGGTTAGCTGTGAAAACCTGGGTTTGATTATCTCTGCCTTTCTTCGGAAGGAGGGAGAACCAATGATTAGAAATATCCATTGTGCCAAAAGAGATTCCTTGTAAGAATTAGGTATTGAAATGCATTGTTGCAGAATATGTTGGGGTTATTGTTTTTCTTTGTGACAAGAAAAGCTTTAGCTGAAAATTAGAAATTTTTCTCTCTGTAGCAATATGTGAAGCTTCCTGTTTGAAGTGGTGCTACCGTGTTTCTCCGACAATACGGCCTCCACCAATAGGAAGGCCCAGCATGTTTTTGGGGCATAAAATCAAATTAAGCCCCTCCCCCCAAATTTAGGCCTATCTTAAAATATGCAAAATAAGGGGGAAGGGCGGGAGACTTGCCATTAGGAGCGCCCAGCGGGCAGGAATTCCTCGCCACCAGCCACTCCTAGCTGGCGATCATGGCAAAGCGCTCCCTACTCCCACCAAACACCTTTGCTGCAGACACCTTTGGTACCTGCCGCTGTTGCTTTCCCTTCTGCCTATTCCGCTGCCACATTTGGAGCTGCCGCTTCCGTGTTTGGAGTTCCGCCGCCATTTGGAGCTCCAAACGCGGAAGTGGCAGCTCCAAACATGATGGCAGGCGATATTTTTATTTTGGTCCATGCGAAGTTCAGAGCGAGCGAGAGGGAGACTGCGATGCCTCCATCCGAGATGGCAACCTCACTAGTGGATCACAACGTGGCTGGAAGCCCGAATCGGCGGGATACGATGGCGATCATTTTGGAGCGAGAGGAAAGGGAGAGAAGAGTTGCGAGGCGTAATTTGCAGGAGGAAGTGGGTGTACCCCACAGCAGGGAGCCCAAGGAAGAAGGGCCGGTAGGCAACGGAGAGCATCCCGTAGCTCCGGAAGCAGCCTAGAGACGCGCCCGGGAAGAGGCGCAGATGCTGCCTTGTGGTCCCCAAACCAACTGCGTGCGCCGCCTTTAGTTATGTGCGCTCCGCTCTTTGGGCATCTCCGTGTGATGCTCCAAACATGACGGTTGGCGATCTTTTTATTTTGGTCCACGTGAGCATGAGAGGGATTTATTTTGGTCCAGAGCGAGCATGAGAGGGAGACCACGATGCCTTGCTAAAAAGCCAGAAAGCAGCAAGGGAGCCAGGTGGAAAGGACAGGGTCGCGATCACACGGAGATGTCCAAAGAGCGGAGCGCACATAACTAAAGGCGGCGCGCGCAGTTGGTTTGGGGACTACAAGGCAGCATCTGCGCCTCTTCCCGGGCACATCTCTAGGCTGCTTCCGGAGCTACGGGACGCTCTCCGTTGCCTACCGGCCCTTCTTCCTTGGGCTCCCTGCCGTGGGGCACACCCACTTCCTCCTGCAAATTACGCCTCGCAACTCTTCTCTCCCTTTCCTCTCGCTCCAAAAAGATCGCCATCGTATCCCGCCGATTCGGGCTTCCAGCCACGTTGTGATCCACTAGTGAGGTTGCCATCTCGGATGGAGGCATCGCAGTCTCCCTCTCGCTCGCTCTGAACTTCACGTGGACCAAAATAAAAAGATCACCCACCGTCATGTTTGGAGCTGCCACTTCCACGTTTGGAGGTCCAAATGGCGGCAGAACTCCAAACACGGAAGCAGCAGCTCCAAACGTGGCAGCGGAATGGGCAAAAGGGAAAGCAACAGCGGCGGGTGCCAAAGGCGTCTGCAGCAAAGGTGGGAGTAGAGAGCTCTCTGTGCTTCACCATGATCACCCGGTAGGAGCGGCTGTTGGCGAGGATGCAAGGGGGGGAATTAAGTCACCCCCCGAAAAGACGGCCTAGCCATTTTTTCGGGGCTCAAAAAAAAATAAGGCCCAGCCTTATTATGTGAGAAACACGGTATAAAAATTATTTACAAAATAAATTTTAAAAGTATTTACACAAACACTTATTTTAATTACAGTCCTCTAGTAGACGGCAACATCCTTTGAATAAACATCTCTTCAAGCCTTCAACTTTCATGACCTCCCATGAACCTCCTGTGTTTATGGATGAAGATGAAGATAGATCCTGTTTTCACAGTCACATGGCCAGTGCAGCAGAGGAAGAACCATCAGTAGGTTTTGCATTTAAACTAAATTTTAAAAATGTTATGTAAAAGTTCTATAAATTAATATAAAGGACCCAGAAATGGCTGCATAAATAAAAGGTCAGTGAACATGCATGTATGTATGTAAAACATACAACGAACGGTTGCAGGAACTGGGCTTGGCTAGTCTAGTAAAGAGAAGAACCAGGGGAGACATGATAGCAGTCTTCCAATATTTGAGGGGCTGCCACAGAGAGGAAGGGGTCAAGCTATTTTCTAAAGTGCCTTTAGGCCAGACAAGTAATAATGGATGGAAACTGAACAAGCAGAGATTTAATCTGGAAATAAGGAGAAACTTTCTGACAATGAGAACAATCAACCAATGGAACAGCTTGCCCTTGGACGTTGTGGGAACACCATCACTTGAGACTTTCAAGAAGAGATTGGACTGCCATTTGTCAGAAATGGTGTAGGGTCTCCCACTTGGGCGGGCAGTTGGACTAGATGACCTACAAGGTCCCTTCCAACTCTGATTATCTGTTATCTGTTAACACCTACCTGTGTCTGTTTAATGCAATAGAAACCCAAGTGGTATAGCTGGATAGATCAGAGGCAGATTAAGGATAGGTAATTATTAAATATAGAATATAGATAGAATAAGAATATAATTATGTACAAATTAATATCTGTAAATATTGCACAAATGATTGTTATATGATAAGTACCACAAATAGCTGTTATTGAGTGATATATTTTTTGTTTTTAATGTAATAAAAATTCAATAACGTTTATTAAAAGAAACCCAAGTGTTTCAGATTTGAAGGAAAGAAAATTAAAACAGTACAGGTATTCCTTGATTTACAACCATTCGTTTAGTGACCATTCAAAGTTAAAGCAGCACTGCAAAAAGTGATTTATGGCCGTTTTCACACTTTAACAACCATTGTAACATTCCATTGGTTATGTGGTCAAATTTTGGTTGCTTGACAACTGATTTATATTTATGACGGTTTGTTGTGCCCCAGAGTCATGTGATCATTTTTGCAACCTGACAAGCAAAGTCAATGGAAAAGCCAGATTTACTTAACAACTGTGGCAGGAAAGGTTGCAAAATGGGGCAAAATTCACTTAACAAATTTTTTGCTTAGCAACATACATTTGGGGCTCAGTTGTAGTTGTAAGTTGAGGCCTATATGTTGTATTCCTTTTTCAAATTAACAGAGGATGTCCCAAACAGATATATATATAGTAGTATACATTCTACTAGGCCAAACCTGATCGGGGAAGAGCCAGGCCAGTTTCTTCTAATTTGTCTGAGATATAGTAGGCAGGTTTTTTTTATAAGATCACACGTGCAAGCATGCACGCGCACAAACACACACACGCCTTGGCCCTTCCCCCATTACAAGAAAACATAAGACAATTCCTGGTTTTATTATTTTTTTTATGGAAAAAAAATCATATGAGACAAATCACTAGAAGTTTTTTTTTTTGTTTTTTTTTTTGGCTATTTTACAAAGTCTTTGGGCATTTTGTTCTTCTGCTTTTAAATCTCCTGTTTCAATGTTCCGGTTTATAAGGAAACAATAAAATGTAATAAATAAAAGCTGCTTTAAAAATTATACTAGAAGTTGTATTTCAATATATTTAGAATTTTGGGTCAATATGATTCCAAATTATGTGGAACTTTGGTACTAATGCTTTTGGGGTTTTTAGGGCAATTTTAAACTATCTTGAGCTTTTTAAAACTATCTTAAACTATTTTCCAATATACCAGCCATGAGCATCATAGATTGCTATTTATTGTGGAGTTTGTTTAGCAGGTATGTTTTTTTTTTACTTGTAACTTTAAAAGTTGCAATTCTTTCTTTCTCTGAAATAGGATGAAGAAAGTATCCCTGTAGCATATCGTGAATTACCAGAATATAAAGAGCTGCTGAAATATAAAAAGCTGAGGAAGCAGAAGGTGCAGCAAATGCATGCAGAAAGTGGCTTTGTCCAGCACATTGGCTTTAAGGTTGGTAAAAATGCCCAAGGCCTCATATTTCCTCAGTTATCAAGTGGTGGTTTCCTTGGAAAATAAGATCCTACTCTGGGTTCATCATTAAGTTCCCTAAGCAACTTAGGAAGACTAAGTTAGAGTTAGGTTATTACGATTACCCTGATCTAATGGAAGATGTATTTGAGGTCTGTAAAGATAATAAACCAAATTTTTTCACATATAATTATTATGTTGTATAATCAAACTATATATATTCAAATCTGTAGTCTACCAACTGTTTGGGAGTAAACCCTACTGAAATTGCTAGGGCTTCTGAACAGATTAGTGATAAAATCCTTATGAAATTATCACCTTGAATGTTTACAAGTTATTTTAATATATTAATAGATCATCATAAGAAGTATGTAGAGAAGTCTTCCTTTTAAAATTTCTGAAAAGCGATGTTATACCAGAGCATCATTGCTTGGAAATTAGTGGTATGCTTTTTTTAAAAAAAAAATAGGTAATTTGCTTTGTCTACCTCCCTAATCCAATAACTTCTGATTTATTAGGCAAAATCTCTCATTATTCCTGGCTTTTAGCCATGATGGCTAATTGAACGTCTTAGATTTCCTTTGAAGTTTTTTGTCTTCGCTAATATGGATATCTGAAAATCAGAGAAAAGAATATGCTATTTGCTTATATCGCAGTGATAATTAAATTTGAATCTGAAATCACTTGCCACTCTCAGTGAAACTTAAATTAGAAGATAATAGAAACGTTTTCTTTTTTTCTTCCTTATTCATTAAATGAATTTAATACAGGAGGAATGGGAGAGATGAAAGCAAATTTGTAGCACAGTGGAGTAAAATATAGGAATTTGCAGGGGAATGAAAAGAGGAAGAGTTTAGTTGGAGGAGGCAGAAAAAATTGTGAATGACAAAAAAATTGGAAAAGCTGAGAAGAGACAAAACCAAGAAACTGCTTGCAAACTAAGTTTGAAATATTGACATATAAGCTTATAGGTGGCTGTTTTGTCATAAAGTTGAGAAAGGGAGGAAACTTAAAAGGATAATAATTTTATTTTGCAGTAATGTTAGCTACGTGGTAAAAGTATTAATCTGGCAAGCTGTTTATTTTTTGGAGGGGAATCCCTAAGATCACTTTGCTAAATTTCCTTTCAGTGTGATAACTGTGGAACTGATCCAATTCAAGGCATTCGGTGGCACTGCCAAGACTGCCCTCCAGAACTGTCTTTGGATTTTTGTGATTCTTGTTCTGACTGGTAAGCAGCATGCACTGAAGATCAGGATTGACCAATAATAACGTGACCTTTATTTTTAAATGTTCATTTTAAAACACATATTGTAGAGTTCATAACCTCTTTGGAATATATAAGGATACTTGTGATAATTTTAAATACATGTTTGTAGGGGATATAACTGTGCATATTCTTGGTATGTGCATGCTTATTGGCTGAATAAATCCTAAGTTTTTGTATTAGATATATTGTGTGATGCAATCACAAGTTTGGACCTAAAAAGTAACATTGAAGGTCCAAGGAGAAATGTGCGTTGGGGGGAACTATTGCAACTTAACTGTAAATATGTAAAAAGCAGGTACTGGGAAAAGTAGATAAACATGTGCAAAATATATTAAAAATGGGAATGTATGTAGGATATTTACAAAAAATTAGAAAATCAATACAGAAATGTTAAGATGTGCAGATGCTGGGAGAAAGATACTGGAAGTTATTGGTTGAAAGAGATGAATGTCAGGAAAAAGTAAAAGTTATATATGAGAATATGTTTCCATGATATTATATCTTGGTAGAAGAATAAAACCAAGCTGAATGCAGTAGAATCGGGTACAAAAAATGTGTGGGCTAAACAGGAAAAGGTAGAGCCTGTATGGATGCTGAATGAATTTGGATTAAAGACAGAAGTGAGTGACAGGTACAAAAGAAACATTTTGAAGTGGTTGGTAGTAAAAGAGAATGAATGTGAATTGACTTGCAAAACAAATACATAAAAGAAAAATGAATGAGCTGAGAAGAAGGAAATGACTAAGACTGATGTAGTTGGATGAAGTTGATGAGGTCTTCAAATAAAGAGATGAGAAGTTCAAAGAAACAAAAAGTGATGTACGAAGCAAGTACACAAACATGGAAAAATGAGGGTTTGCAAGGATAGAAAAGTATGGAAAAGTGCAGCTAGGTACTGGCTTTTTCTTATCCCATATTTTATTTTCTTTGGATCCCTGCTTCCTTCTTCCTTTCCACAGTAGGAATATTATTTTTCTAAAAGCGATTAGCACCATGGATAGAAATTCATGTTGAAAAACATACCTTCCTGATTTATACAATTCATTCTGAGAAGAATTTAAATATATCCAGTTTAAAATAGTGAGTAGATTATGAACAGTGTCATGCTTCACAAATAATGGTTTTTCTTTTTCTTTCAGTCTGCATGAAACAGATATTCACAAGGAAAATCACCGATTGGAGCCTATTTACAGAGCAGAAATGTTCTTAGATAGAGACTACTGCATGTCCCAAGGCCCCAGCTATAATTATCTTGACCCCAACTACTTTCCTGCCAATAGATGACAAGGAAAGCAGATGTGCAACCTGAAACATAGTGTCACTTCTGAAAACCCAACAGCGGCACAGTCATTGATTCTGTGCCCACTTTGGAAAGACATGTACTTTCCAGGAATGTCATCCACTGCATGAGAGCTTCCCAGGTGCCCTTCTCAAAATACAGCTCTCTGATCCGTCTTGTTACTAAATCACTAAATAGAGGTTGAACATTCCTAGTGTGCAGGTGGCTGTACCGGGCAGATTTTCTTCACTCCATTAGTCCTTTTTTTTAAAAAGAAAAAGAAAAGTCCAAGAGATAAGTTACAAAAGTGTGGCCAGAAAAGAAAGCACACATTAAATATAGTCCAGAGGCTTAAAGAACTTGGCTATTGTGCGATGAACAGGTGATGAAATACTTAACATTGAAACAGTTTAATAGTTTGCAGTTTTGTTGTGGAAAATAGTCTCCAGCACAAAAACTGATTTCTTTCAGCAAAGTTTTTGCCTGTGGCAGTGTTTGCTTCTAGGAACCTATTCATAAAACAATCACTGTCCCAGGGGTGGTCATGATCGGCCTTGGAGCTGCTTAATTACGTAGATGTTTCTTTTACCTCTTTTATTTTCCTTTTTTACCACAAACTTATTTACCGAGAGTGAAGCACTACAGGAGGCAACTGTGGCACTGCTTCCTTAACCAGCTCATGGTGTGTGAATATTATAAATTGTCATGCAGATATATTTTTAAATGTAATGTTATATAAAATGACCATGTGTTGTGTACAAAGCTATGGTGAGAAGTGCCAGTGGTAGTAACTGTGTAAAGTTTCTAAATCCCCATTAACTCTTACGGAATACACAGTCTTCTGCCTCTGTATTTAGAGTTGTTAATGCAACTCATCAAAGAAAACTGCCTAATATAAATCATATATGGTAATAATTTTCCTCTTTTTGTAGTATGCACAAGGTCCATGAAAGATTGTATTTTTATTACTATTTAAACAAGGTGATTAAATTTAGCCTGAACAGTGAGCAAGACTTCACATGCATTCTTTTATACTGCTGGATTTTGTTGTGCATCATTTAAAACATTTTGTATGTTTCTTCTTATCTGTGTATACAGTCTGTTCTTAAATAATGTTCAGTTGTCAGGAGAACTGTGAGAAATAAACTGTGGCTACCGTCTGTTTATATATAGAATGGTTACCGTGACTTTTTTTCTGAAGGTGAGAATATGAATTAGGCCGTAGAGAGAAGGGGGTGCCTCACCTTCATCTTTTGCCTTGCTGCTTTTCGTCACCTTTCCCAGGATAATGCTCCAGCACCCTGTTTTGAACACGTCCACTAAATTCTGTACACAACCTTATCTATGCTCTAACTCGCAGATGCACCACTTGTGTGGGAGCAGATTTGCACAGCCAAAGGAATGCTCTTTTCAAAGCTCTTTCCGTTGTTGAAACAAATGGGGAATCAATTACGTGGAAGAAGATCATCTCAGAAAAATGCCCATAAGACTTCTCTGTAACCTGTTTTATTATTTTTATTTCTGTGTACTTCCGTGTCCTTGTTCTGCATATCCACCTCCCTTCTCTGTTGTCTTTATGAAATAAAGAAGACATTTTGGTACGCTTTACTAGGTGGAGAATAGCAGTGACTGAAAAAGCTTCGTAGCATTTACTATATATTTTTAGTTAATATATCATTTCAACATGTGTAAGTTGTGATCCGGAAATGCGACTTATTTTAACTGTATTACATTTCCACTTGCTTTAAAAAAAAAAACTTGAATTTTGGAAGTAATTTAGTATATGTGTTTAAATTAAACTACAGCAGTAACTAACAAGGAGTTGGCTGGCTCGTTTAATAACAGCATTAATTTGAGTTTAATTTCAGTATTAATTTTCACATTTTGTTTAGGTATACTCACTTTCTGTTAGAGGAGTTGAAGCATTTTTAATGAATAGATGATGCAGTATCATTTCTTAATGACATCGTCTGTAAACATATCTCATTCCTGAGAAATTTAATAAATCAGAATATATATAATATAAAACCATATACCTGATGTATTTCACTTTTCTCATTAATGGTAGCAAAATTGTAATGCTTTGGAAAATGAGTATCTAATGCAGATCTATTTCAAATTATCAGTTTATATATTCTCTGCACCCAGATGCTACTTTCTGATACAGCATTAGGTTTGTTAACATATTCCAGGTTTGACATATGGGCATATTCTAAGTACTCATTTTCTATCTCCTTTAGATAGAAGATTGGTTCAGGTGATCGTACTAAGTTTAGGTTTTCTATAAACAAGCCTCTAGAGGTAAAAAATGTTCTAAAGTTAAAACTTTCCAATGTGGAAAGCATTCCCTTTTGGAAAATAATCGACTTTCAATGAAATGGCCCATTCTAACCTCTATCTTGCAGTCTTTCCCTGAAATAGGATATTTGGGGACATAATTTTAGCTTCAGAGTGTTTTGCACAGCTCCTTAAGGCAAACACTGATTCCAGAGTAAGCCATATAAATTCCAAGCAAATTTATGTGGCAAGCCAATGATAATTATCCCATTCCTTCATTCTCATTTGTTCAAAACATGTTTTCCTGGCTTTACAGATCTAAATTCATACTGGAAAAAGCAGATGGTTGTCTCCGAAATTTTCATTGATAAAAGCTGTTTTTCCAGACAGACTTCTGACTATACATTGCTTTTCAGAAGTGAGAAACTATATGTTACACGTTTTCAGCAATTGACTGTACCCTATCCTCCTTAAGCTGGTCTATGACCATAATAAAGATTGTTTTGATATGTTTTCAGCAAAGTTTCAACTGCCCTTTGAATTTAAAATCTTGTTTCCCAGGGCCCTTTATTTAGTGTAGAGATTTTAGGGTTCTTGCTCAAAGTGCAAACCTGATTTTTATATGGTTCTTGTCAAACAGTTTAAATTTGTAGTTTTAAATGTTAATGATATTTTTTGAGATTTCTGTCGAATTTTGTCTTTAAATACAACACTATTGTTTTGAAAGTGCTGCCACATCAGTTTCTTAGTGGACGACTATCATCTAAAAGACCTGAAAGGGATGCTCATAACCACACAACTATAAAAGTTTTCGAAATTCAAAACTCTGCACCCAATTAAGTGAAAATGTTTTTATGTGCCTTTGGATTTGATACCTATTTGTTTTGCAGGAGCCTTAAATACAAAGAGTAAATCTGATTACCCTTAACATTTGTCCATACATTTTATTTTTATTACCTTTTCATACAAGAGTAGTAGGTTGAAAAATACAAATTTGCTGAATTGCTTGTCGATAATGCAACTGTTGATAGGATCTAGCATGCAAGAAAAAATAGTGGATAGCCAAAGAAAAGGAGGCAACTGTACAGACTGTAAGTTTTTCTTGTTGGTGATCAACATTCCAAAAAAACCTTGGTTATTTCAGTCATCAAGAAGTGGATGTGTCTGCATACACACATGTGGAAAGTGAAAATCTGAATTTAACACTGCTCATTTATGTCTTAAATTTCCCATCATGTTAAATGCCAAGCAAATTAAAAGATTTAAAGCTGATAATTGCTATATGTAGCTGTCACAGCAATCAGTACATAGAGACAATTATTGCCTGTAGTCTTTTGAAATGCATTTTAATTTTTTATATTCAGACACTGCCATGATTAATCAATCCATCTTAAGGATATAAGCAATATTTGGCACTTTTTTCCTTTTCTGCAGACACTATCCCTCTGTTAGCATTGTAAATCAAAAATCTTTCAAACCATAACTAGATAGGATATTTGTATGCAGCTGGTCTTGCAATCACAGTTATTTCAAATTTGGTTCATGTATTGCAAATCACACTTCTTTTTGTGAGTCTCAATTCCACTATCTGGTGTGTAAATGATTGCAAACTAAATTGCAGACATGTTCTCCTTGTAAAAGAAAATGACAGAAAACAGACTGTTCAAGCACTACAAAAAAAGAGCAAGCTTAAATAGCCTCAAAAATTGATTTGGGTTCAGCAGCAAATTCAGTTACAGCACTTCTACTGACAGGGAATACTGTGCTTGACTATAGTATGTCTTGTAGTGAAATGAAGAATGTGTGTGTTCTATAAAACTCAGCTGCTGTTTATATCATGCTGGCTTTTTTAAACCTGTGAACTGCAAACTGTCATAGGCCATATAAAGTACACATGTATCATTACGGTACCATTTAAGTTACAAAGATTTTTACAATGTTTACAACATGCATTAATCTTTCAAGGCAGCAGCTCTTTCTTTGAACAGCATTTGTAAAGGACACTATGCATGTATGTGTTACAGCACTGCCATTACATTAAATTTTGAAAGTGATGCTATTCCTTCTTCAGAAAAGTATTCACTGAAGTACATATCTCAAGAAAAACTTCCTCTGGTGTTCCTTCTGCATTTATCTGTTTAAATAAAAACATACATAGAAGTTAATTTCTCCTTTAAGATTCATCTCACATAGTAAAGGACAACAGCAGCCTTACATAATTAGATGCTTCCCAAACTTCCCAGACTCAATAACCATTGTAGCCAAGGCTGAAGAATTAAAAACAATAGCATTCTTGAAGAAACAAATGCAATACTCAAAACAAGGACTTTTATGGTGTCCTTGATGTTCTCTGAGCTTGGTGGATTTTCTTGCAGACGTTTCATTTCAGGTAAGACTAGTGCACTGATGATGTTACCTAATATGGTAATGAAATGTTAGCAAGAAAGCCTATAAGCTCAGAGCACTGAGGATCTCACAGCTTAACTCCGAATCGCAGATACTCTCTTCTATCAGATCCCATTATGCCTAAGTAAATTCAGCCATTAATTTGAATATTGGATGGAAAAGAAGTGGAAAACCAGGAAGAGAAGTTAGAATCCTTGCTTAGAAACAATATTGGCTCACGTCTAGGAAAGCATGCCGTTGAATATTTTGTTAGGTTGCATCTCTCGTCAGAAAAGAAATAAAACTGACTGACCACAAGTAAAATTCAAGCAACATACACCAGCCAAGTCTTTATAATATTACAGTAAAAAAAATCTTAAAAGAGAAAGTGGCTTAGGATCGGTTTGTTGAAGGCCAATCTGCTAATTTTTGGGATGTACAAAATATTTAACACATGCTTTAGCATGAACAAACCTTTGCAGGCAACCAGAAATTCGGTGTGAACATCTAGGGCAGTAAAATGTGTTGCAAAATATCCACAGGTATGCTATATCAGCCAGAAACCCACTTCCCATGACTTCCTCTATTTCTCTTTATGCAACCTCTGACACCACAGAATTTCTGTTCTGTGGGCCAAAAGTTCTAGTTATGAGGAGATCTGTACCTTGAAATGAAACGGGTTGAGAACCTCTGTTCTAGGCCATAGTTTATAAGTTCCTGCAGTGGCAACTAGAACTGAGATGATCACTCCCATTTCTTCCCAGTATGTGTTTTTCTTCGATTTTAATTTGCTTTGGGGGGAAAAAACCCAGCTCTTCATATAAAACATCCAAAGTGAAAAACATACTGGGGAGGAAGAAGTGTGAATCTTAAGCAATCAGTTCTTAAGTGTTTTGGCAGCCAATGCTTTCTATGTTTCACGCTAAGCATTTTCAAGTGAGAACCACTAAATCTCAATATGGAGATAATCTTTCAATATCTGAAGGCATTCTGACTTTGCTATTCTATATGAAAGGCCTGAATACACAAATTATTTCAGTAAGAGCAAAAAAGAAAAAGGCATTGGAGGCAATAGAGTATTCTTTTTTTTTTTGCTATTTATAATAATAGAATTGCATAATATAGCCTAAATAATAACCAGCAATAAGTATAGTAAGTAGCTATGTTCCTAATCTTCTATTAAATACATGCCAGAGTTGGGGATTTTGGTGTTAAGTGTGAGAAAATTTGCAAAAGGGCATATTTAAAAACTTTAATTAAAGAAATTATTCTAATTAAGAGTTTTAAATAGTAGAAAAGGAAAAATAAAGGGAGACTGAATTGCCAAATCATTTATAATCTAAAATAAATGCCAAATAAATTTCACTCAAATGCATTGGAACAACAGGTAGCATGTGCTATGTTTTACAGAAATGTATTTCAAATCCAAAGGCTGGACTTATTCTAGATTATATCACACTTCATAATGAAAACAATGAGTGTTACACTTATGATTAAGGTTTTTTTTCAATTTCAATGCATTTAAATTTAGTGAAATGGCAAATCATCTGCCATTTCTCAAGTTTTCACAGCATATGTGAGTCAGGCTGATCCAGAGAATACTCTATTTTCATGGTACAACATTCTTGTTTTTCTATCCTCCCTTATGGGTTGTAATTATTGCATTAATTCCAGAGAATTACCGTATATACTCGAGTATAAGTCGACCCGAATATAAGTCGAGGCACCCAATTTTACCACAAAAAACTGGGAAAACTTATTGACTCGAGTATAAGTCGAGGGTGGGAAATGCAGCAGCTACTGGTAAATTTCAAAAATAAAAATAGATACCAATAAAATTACATGAATTGAGGCATCAGTAGGTTAAATGTTTTTGAATATTTATTTCAAAGAAAAACAGTAAACTAGCTCTGTAAGTGGAAAAGAGAGCCAACAAAACCAATATGGTATCAACAATAACTTTAAAAGTACAAAAACCTTAGCTCAATCAGCAACCAAATAAAACACAAGAGTTAAAATCCTTCAAAACTGGATTCCTCCTCATCATCTGTATGTCCAAACAGAGTCACTCTCTCCCTTGCAAGAAAAAAGCATGTGTATGTGCTGCATGTACATCCTGTTTTGGAGAGCCACCATCTCTTTCACAGCTCTCCCTCATGCCTCCATTGCATCTGCACACATGCCATGGCTCAGTAGTAGGTCAACATACAGATGTCACACTAGGTTCCCTCCTCAAAAGGAACATCCAACCTTTCTTGAGAAGTACAAACTTCATCTGTTCAGGATTGTGGTGACAAAGGTGAAGGAGGATGGGGCTGAGAGAAGGGAAGGGAAGAAAAGATCATTGACAGGGAGAAAGACAGGGAGAAACACCTGGAAGTGTGAGCCCTCGAGTTTCCTTAGGGAAGACCAGACAACAAGGGGAGAGGAGAGGAGGAGGAGGAAGAGGAGAGTTAAAAAAAAAAGAGTGGGAAGCCAACTCACGCGTGCCATCAAAGCCAGGGGGAAGTGGGGCTTTCTCCGCCTGCTGCCGCCAAAGGAGTGCGGGGGGGGAGTGCGGGGAAAGGGGATTCGTGCCGAGGCTCCGCAAGCGATTACCAGATTTGCAGCTCCGTTTGTTGGTGAAGCTGGAAGCGCGCAACGCAAGAGCTCGCGGGGGCCCCGGGCGCCCATTAATGGGGAAGGAGAGGCCGCTTGGGGTCGCCAGGCTCAGGCAGCCTCCTCCACCCCCTCCTCTAGCAGCGAAGAGCTGCTCCGGGGGCTCCCGCCACAGCGCAGCCAGGCACTTTGTCTCGCTGCCCCCAGAGCAGCTCTTCGCTGCTAGGCTAGGGGGTGGGGGAGGCTGCCTGAGCCTGGCAGTTTCTTTGGAAGCGCGAAACACAGGAGTTCGCGGGGGGCCCAGGCGCCCGTTAATGGGGAAGAAGAGGCCGCTTGGGGTCGCCAGGCTCAGGCAGCCTCCCCCACCCCACCCCAGTAGCGAAGAGCTGCTCCGGGGGCTCCCGCCACGGCGCAGCCAGGCACTTTGTCTCGCTGCCCCCGGAGCAGCTCTTCGCTGCTAGGCTAGGGGGTGGGGGAGGCTGCCTGAGCCTGGCGGTTTTTTGCGAAGCTGGAAGCGCGCAACACAGGAGCTCGCGGGGGCTTGGGGTCGCCTGTGTGTCCCTCAGCGGGTAGACAGCCGCAGCGGCGATGCTGCCCTGGAGGCACGATCGGTTGCAGCCATGCCAGCGCAGGCCAGGCATGGTGCCGTAGTGGCTGATTCGAGTATAAGCCGAGGGCGGTTTTTTCAGCACAAAAAATGGGCTGAAAAACTCGGCTTATACTCGAGTATATACGGTATACGGGAGAATTTTGAATCTGTCCTTTCCAGATGACAAGGGAACCTGATGTGCAAGATCCAGAAGTCTTGCTTGAAATTAAACTAGCTACTCTGGACAACCAGTACAGCCCCACTGCCACACATTTAGATGAACTATTTCCTTGAAGTTAACTGACCCTTCTCAGATTTACCATAAAGAAAAAATCCTAGAGAGGCTCCCCAGAAACCAGAACGCTTTAGCTCTGTGGTCTTTTTTGCTTTTAACTTGCCACATATATTTGGGGGTGGGGGGAAGACGGTTGAAAAGCAGACACCTGGGGGCAGATATAAATCCTATTTCTCCACCATGACATCAACTCCAAGACTGGAAAGCAGAGAGGAATGTAAGAGCCTTTCTGCTCTTTTGTGATATTTGTGGAATAAAAATATGGCTACTAGCCAACTAATCAGTCATCCCAAAACATGACCTGTCAACATATGAAGGTGAAAACACTGACTAAAGAAAAGGATCTAAGTCAAACATAGTTTATCTGACAAATGAAGCAAATATATGTGTCCCAGGATAATGTTGCAAAAGATTTCTTCTGTGGTTTTTGGAATCATGTCCACCATGATTCCAGAATAGTTTATCTGTGACATGTTTTTTTCCTTAGATTTTTTTTATTCCTTGTTTCTGGCCACTTTATACATAACGATCAGACAAAATATAATTCACTTTAATTTTTAGTCTTTTCTAGATTTCCCCATGATATTTACAGGGATATGCTAACATGCATTTGCGACTCAAAAAAAATTATATCTTTTTTCTCAATTGTAGAAATTGAGTGAGAGGACTTACTACGTCAGAACATTTATGACAGAAGTGAATTATCTCTTTAAAACATTACCACATAAATAGAAGATAGATCAAGTAGAAAATCAAGGCAATCTACCTTAAAAAGTGGGGTTGTGTTTTCATAATATGCAATTAATGGCTCAGCTGTTTTATAGTAAGCTTCAATGCATTTCATGATAGCTTCAACATTATCCTCAAGGCACTGACTTTTTTGCAGAAGGCGAGTACTCATAGTCTTAGAAGAACAATCCATGCAGAGTACCAGAGAGGGCTCACCAATCTGAAGAAATGGAGAAAATAAATGAAATAAGTTTTTCACTTTTTTTAAACTGTCCCCTTTCTGATTAAATTAGTTCAGTATAATTTTCTTCCTTGTAGGAATAAGGTAACTGAATACATGGGTCTGTACATAAGATATAGACTTATTGCCTGTGCCTTTATCCACAGCTTTTTTTAAGGAGCAAGAAAACTATAGACTCCAGGATGGTTTATGCATGATTGCATGAGTCTTAAAGTCATTGCTTCAATCCCATTGCTTCAAAATAAACTTATGTTGCAGGGTAGGCTGATATATGGTAATAATAATGATTGCTTTACCATCCTGTAATTATTTTATTAAATAATAGAATAGAATAACATAGTTGGAAGTTGCAGGTCTTCTAGTCCAACCCCCTGCTTAGCAGGATATCCTACACCACTTCAGACACATGTAAATATTTATGTGCATCTCTAGGTGCCACAAAAAAGTATTTACACAGAAGTATGGGATACAAAGAAAAGTTTTTTCGAGGAAGTAGAACTAATCCCAGTCATTCAGTTTAATTCTAGTTTCATGAAGCTCAAAGGAAGCTTCTCCTGTTTATACAAGTTATATAAACAAAAACTTCTATACATATAATTGTATGTTTAAAACCCTTTAGGGGTTTTAAGCCTTTTTCCTTTTTCACAGTTTTATTCCTGTGTGTCACACCAAAAGTTAGGTTGGAAATGTTAAAAATCTTTTAAAACTGACATTATGAAACTCCCATTGTATAGGTTTGTTATGCCTCAAAAATATTTTATATACACACAACAATAATAACTGAGAAAGTCTTTTAAGTGCTGTTTGTAAAGCTGATTCTGGTGTCTATCTATCTATTTTGTGAATCATGACAAAACAAAGAAGTATTTTCATGATGAGATTATAAACTTTCTTTGAAAAACAGTTCACCCACAGCTGCATTTGTTCTTCGAGTTAAGAGTTTTTTTAAAAAACCAACCTCTCTGGATTTTGTCTCTCTGTGGAAGGAGACATTCACTTTGCTTAAGATATGTTGTCATGAGCAAATACCTTTGTTAAATTTTTAGTATCATTAGTTTAAACATGTATCTCCCCAAATTATATCTATCCAAACAAAAAAAGGTGGGCGGTGGAGAAAAAAAGGTAAGTACTACAAGGTGATATTGGAGAGGAGAACTTAAATGCTGTTCATACACGACACAAGGTGGCACCACTATACCAGAAATTAAAACTACACATTCTATCTTAGCAGGGAAATTATTTTACTGAAACACATGTGTCGTGTCCGCAAAAGAAGCCAGGAGTCGGTGACTAAGTTTCAAGCTCTTTATTTAATGGTTGTGAACTGAACCGGCGAAAAGGAAAAAGCCCGCGGCTTTTATCCTTTTCGCTGCGGTGGCCGCGGCCAATGGCAGCGATTCAAGTCTCCCGCTCTTGGAGCGAGCCAATCGCGGGAGACCTCAATCGGACCAATCAGCGCGGCTCGCCTGGCCAATCAGAAATCCCCGCGCTTTAGCCAATCAAAGCGCGGGGATTTCGAGTATTCAAATTAAGGACAGAACACCCCTCCCCTCTTGGTATAGTCCATCACGTTGCGTAGTCACGTAGGTAGGCGGGGCTCCGTCTAGTCCTACTTGACCTGCGCAACTCAGTTGCAAGCTGGATTTCGGCCGGAGCGGTCATGTTCTTGGCTGCTCCCTCTTCTGTGTGAACCGGCTGGATGATCGGGCCGGTTCCTTCTCCGTGGCTCCCACCTGGGCCTTCCGGGTTGGTTGAGCTACGGGTTTTGCCGCTCCCGCTTGGCTTCTCCGAGTCGGTAGAGCTGGCTGGGAGGTTCTTCTCCGGTGGGGACTCGCGATGGCTGCGTTCCGGTAAGTACTGCTGGTTTATTTTTTCTTGCGTTTGTTTATTCGGGTATTCCCTCCCCCCTTGGTTCGTGTTTTGGGGGTTGAGGTCTGTTGCAGTTCGTGACCTGAGCTGGTCTATGTGTCATTTCCAGGCTCGCCCATCGGTGGTTTGGAGCCGGTACGACCGTGGACCTGTGATTTGAGTTATGATGGCTGGGATCCATAGGGGGTCCCCCGTCAGATTTTTTGTGTACACTAAGTCACCGGGGGCAAAGGTCCGGTATTTTGTACTGGAGTCTGGGGGTCGCTCCAGGTTATATGTTGGGTGTAACCTGTCGAGCGGGGACCTCAGCTTCCTACCCATCAACAACTCGGCTGGGCTTTTGTTGGTCGTGGTGTTCGGGGTGATGTGTTGAATAAAGAGGAGTTTATTGATTTTGTCGTTGATCTCCCCGTGGTCCATTTTCCGGATGGTTTTTTTGGTAAATTGGACCATCCGTTCCGCCCTACTGTTCGCCGCCGGATGCGCCGGTGCTGTTAATGCGTGGCGGATGCCCCTCTCCGCCAGGAACCTCTCGAAGTCGAGGGAAGTAAACTGGGGCCCGTTGTCTGAGACGACGACGTCTGGGAGGCCGTGCGTGGAAAAGAGTTTGCAAAGTTCTTTAATAACGGCCTCCGTGGTAGTGGATTTCATGTTGCTTACCTCCAACCAGTTAGAGTAAGCGTCAACTGTGATTAGAAAGGTATGTCCATTCGTGGGACCGGCAAAGTCTAAATGGATTCTGGACCAGGGTCCCCTTGGTGTTTCCCAGTCCAGGATGGGTGCTGCGGGCGGGCTGGGTCTGGTCTCCTGGCATCGTTGGCATTTGGCTACCCATGCCTCTATCTGCTTGTCCATCCCTGGCCACCAAGCGTAACTCCTGGCCAGGGCTTTAGTTCTGACGATGCCAGGATGCCCTTCGTGCAGCATTTCTAAGACCCTCCCTTGCAACCTTTCCGGGATGACCACCCTGTCACCCCACAAAATACATCCCTTGAGCAGTGAAAGTTCAGTCTGGCGGTTTCTGAATATCTTAACGGATTCGTCACTGTCCCTTTCCGGCCAGCCTTTTTCCACCCAATGTAAAATTCGCGCCAGACGCCTGTCCTTGATAGTTTCCCTGGCAATGTCTGACGCGGTAATGGGTAGGTTGGGCAAGTTTTCGATGCTAAGGGTGTTTGTTGTTGGTGCTGGGTCAGGATCAGAGTCTGGTAAGGGCGAGCGGCTTAAAGCGTCCGCGTGCGAAATTTTCTTACCTGGCTTGTGTAATAGTTCGTAGCTGTAGGCTGCCAGGAATTCGGACCACCTTGTCATCCGGGGTGATAAAATGTTCGGGGTGGCTCGGTTTCCGGCGAGGATGCCCAGCAACAGCTTGTGATCCGTCACGATGGTAAACTGGCGGCCATAAAGGTATTCGTGGAATCGCTTAACGGCGGCAACTATAGCCAAAGCTTCTTTGTCCAGCTGGCTATAGTTCCGCTCTGGTTTAGTTAGAGTCCTGGAAAAGAAAGCGATGGGTGCTTCTCTTTTGTCGGGGAGGGTATGGCTGAGGACAGCGCCGACGCCGAAAGGTGATACGTCGCAAGTGACAACCAAGGGCAAGGTTTCGCTGAATTGAATCAGGACGGCATCGGAGGTGAGGAGGTCTTTGGTTTTTTGAAAGGCGGCTTGCTCTCGTCTCCCCCAAGTCCAAGTTGCCGCCTTATCCAGGAGCCTATGCAGAGGCTCTGCCGCTGTAGCCTTTTGGGGTAGGAAAACATTATAAAAATTCAGCAAGCCTAAGAACGCCTGTAGTTCCGTTTTAGACTTTGGGGCGGGGGCTTCTTTGATGGCTTTCACTTTTTTAATTGTGGGGTGAATGCCATGCCGGTCTAGAAGGTAGCCCAAGAATTCCACTCGCTCTGTGCATAGTTGGCATTTTTCTCGTTTTACTTTGAGTCCCGTTACTTTAAATTTTGTTAAGACCTCCCTGAGTCGGTTTTCTAATTCGGCTTCATTTGGCGCCGCCACTAGTACGTCATCAAAATAGGGCACCACCCCCTTGATGCCCTGCAGTAAACGTTCCATCAGGCTCTGAAAGATGCCTGGTGCCACGCTGACTCCGAACTGGAGCCGGTTACATTTGAATGCCCCCCGATGGGTAACGATGGTCTGGGCTTCCGCTGTTTTTTCGTCGACCGGTAACTGCTGATATGCTTGGGCGAGATCGAGCTTGGCAAAGACCTTGCCCCCTCCCAGTGAGTGCAGTAGGTGTTGCACGATTGGGACGGGGTAGGCGCTTTGTTGCAACGCGCCATTTAGGGTGGCCTTATAGTCCCCACAAATTCTCACAGACCCGTCTGGCTTGACTGGGGTCACTATAGGGGTCTCCCGTCGGGCATGGTCTATCGGCTGCAACACCCCCTGTTTGACGAGCTTGTCGAGCTGCTCGTCAATTTTAGGTTTTAGGGCGAATGGTACCCTCCTAGGTTTAAGCCGCTTGGGGGGAACCCTAGGGTCTAGATTGAATGAGATAAGGGGCCCCTGGTACTTGCCCAGGCTTCCGTCGAAGACCTCCCGGAACTCCTGGGTTAGCCGCTGTTCCCAGCCATCGTCAACGACGTGGTTGACTCCTGTCAGCGCGATGTCAAGCGGGGCGAACCACTGTAGGCCCAGTAGACTTGGGCGGTCACGATCGATGATTGTGAGTGGGAGTTGTTCGGTGCGGCCTTTGTAAGTTACATTAAAGTTCTTGGTGCCCACTACCGGGACGCGGTTTCCCTGGTAGTCTTTTATAATGATTTTTTGGGCCTTAATGTTCCTCTTATGGAGGGTGGGCACTAGCCGTTTAATCTCGTGCCATGCAATCATGGAGAGGTAGGACCCGGAGTCCACCTCCATCTTGCATGGTTGGCCTTCTATATGGACTTCTACGTGTACCTTTCTGGCGCCGTCGGAGATGGCGTGGCCGATGGTCACCGTCTGGTGGGTATCTTCCTTTCGCCGACTGTCGCCGCCTCTTGAAGATCGTTGGATTCGGTCCCACCGACCGTCCGGTTGGCGATCTCTGGTCCTGGGTGGGGGACTTTCCTTCTTTCGGTCATGATGTTCCCATCTGGGCGGGCTGCGGGTCTTTTTTTGGCGGCAAACTCGAGCGATGTGTCCCCGTCTTTCACAATGCCTACAGATAGAGTCAAAAAATCGGCATTCTGATCTGGGGTGGTCGCCGCCACACCCGGCACAGTTGGTCCTCGACCTGCGACTTCTCCGGTTTCGCTGGTCGCCGCGGCCCGTCTGCACGCGATGTATGTCCTCCTCGTCTTCTGACGTGCTGGATGCTGACTGGAATTCTCCGTAGTGTGCGGTTGATTCATTTTTTGGGTCGGCCGACCTTGCCGGGTTGTTGTTTCCGCCCTTCGCATCTGATTTTCGCATGCTGTCAGCGGAAGTGCGGGTTGCTTCTGCGGCTGCGGCTGCGGTGAGGGCGTCTGCTAGGCTGATGTCGCCTTTGGCCATAAGCCGGCTCTGGAGGGTAGAGTCCCATAGGCCGAGTACGAATTGGTCTCTTAGAAGGCTGTTCAGACCTTCAAACTCACAGAGTCCTCCTAGGCGCCGCAACTCGGCGACGAAATCGCTCAGTTTTTCGCCTGGTTTCTGATCTCGGCGGTAAAATTCGTTGCGCCGGATTAGGATGGGGACCTCGGGGGCGTAATGGCGCCGCAGGATAGGTTCGAGGACGTCCCAGTCCATGGCGGTTGCGTCTGCCGGCTTGGCCAATGCCTTGGCCATCTGGAAGACCTCGGTTCCGCAGTGTGTGAGGAAGACGGCGCGTTTTAGCGGGCCCGGGGCGTCCTTCATTCCGGTGCACTCGAGGTACATGCGGAAACGGTCTGAAAACTATTCCCAGTCCTCGGTGGCGGGGTTGAAGGGGGCGGGCGGTGCAATTTTCGCCATTTCCGTGCTGAAACTGGCTCTTGTTGGACACGGGGTTCGGTTCAGGGTCGGGATCCCATCCTCGTCGCCAGTGTCGTGTCCGCAAAAGAAGCCAGGAGTCGGTGACTAAGTTTCAAGCTCTTTATTTAATGGTTGTGAACCGAACCGGCGAAAAGGAAAAAGCCCGCGGCTTTTATCCTTTTCGCTGCGGCGGCCGCGGCCAATGGCAGCGATTCAAGTCTCCCGCTCTTGGAGCGAGCCAATCGCGGGAGACCTCAATCGGACCAATCAGCGCGGCTCGCCTGGCCAATCAGAAATCCCCGCACTTTAGCCAATCAAAGCGCGGGGATTTCGAGTATTCAAATTAAGGACAGAACAACATGGATCTGTTTTTGTTCTCCAGAGTTCCCACAATGCAACCATTGATTGAAAAAGCAATTAAATGTTTGCAGCATTATAATGTCTGGGCTGAGAAAAGAAATCATTTCATAATCTAAAATAACAATATAAAATTAATGATCCCAGGAGTCATTCAATGTTGGAAATATCTCCAAAGCAGTTCAGTTTTTCTGGTAGAATTCTTGCATTGCAATGAAGGATGTTGGGATGGTGGTTGTTTTTTTTCAACCTCTTCAAACAGTTTTCCTCTTTAGTATTGGCCCTTCTCCTTGTTTTTTTTTCTTTCCGTTTCCTAATTCGAGTTAATTTGTGGTAGTGAAAGGAGCAGAGAAATTTACATTGCATTACAGCCCCAAGTTTGTTGACAATTTTAGGAAGGCAGGAGAAGTTAGATCCAGAACTACTTTGGGGAGGCAACTGTTTTAAATGACCTTTAATCATTCTCTTATATTTCATAAATTGCAAATTAAATTCATGAAACCCAAGAGTAGAAATTTATGCTGAAGATACAGTATAGTCACACTTACCATAGATCGGAGTTGCCAGATAATCCCTAAAATTATTCATTCTTTTGGGACTGTCCATTAAATTTAGTTTGGCCTAAGAAAGAAGACTATCTCCATTTATTTGTAGAATGGTTATACATGAATTAAGCTTCAACTTTGTGTGCCTAGGGACAACTAAATGAGGGCTTCTGATAAATCATGGCTTAGTGAAAATGTCTCTGTGAATGAGCAGAAATTGCAACCACTATGTCTAACGAAAGAATGGTGAGTATAGAAATTGTTCAAAGGTCTCCAGAGAAGAGAATAGGAGATGGGCCATGAGTGTTTTGAATGGCAGCTCTTCATGAGGAGCCTGTAAAATAGTGGTCTCCAGTGGGTTTGAGCACCAAGAGCCATTTGCTTTTATTTTAATATCCTATGAAATGTATCTTCATAACTAGAGGCAATTTGTAGAAACAAATCCAGACAATTATTATTTAGCCTGAAAAAGAATGAAGGAGGACTCATAAGGTAATCTTCCATTTCTTAAAACTTTTCTCTCTACAAGAGCAAAAGAACCGTCTAGACCAGGGGTCGCCAACCTTTTGGACCTCAGGGACCACCAAACTTATAATTTTAGATCCCAGGGACCACTAACTGATTCTGTGGGCATGGCCTAATTTGTGGGTGTGGCTTGGTGGTCATGTGACTGGCTGGGCATGGCTTGTATGTAAATATTATAAATATTTATATAAATATTGAATTTTTTTATAAAAAAGGGCAACTTTTACCCAAAATCAGACAAAGCAGGCAGGCAGATTGAGTTGCTCACAAAATCACAGATTCATTCAGAAATCTATCTGCCATTGGCTAGCTCAGTCTGTCCCATAAAATTTGCTTGCAAGCAAACTCATAAAATTTGCTAGCAAGCAAACTCACAAAATTAACTCACAACACACCATGTATGTAAATATTTAATTTTTTATTTTAAAAAAGCAACTTTTACCTAAAATCAGGCAAAGCAGGCAGATTGAGTTACTTACAGAATCATTCAGTGTTCTATCTATCTGCCATCGGCCAGCTCAGTCTCTCAAATTTGCTTGCCATGAGTCTGCACTGAATTTGCTTGCAAGCAAACCTTCAGTCCTAAGGGAGGTTCGGCTGTGCTTAGCTAGAAAGCAAGAAATCCAACCATTTCCTGCTTCCTAGCTAATCTAAATCTTCCGGCACAGCAGAACAGATGATGGTCAGAAAAAGGAAAAGTTTGCCGAGTAAGGAGTGAGTGGGCGGGGAGGGTTCTTGCAGGCCATGTGGGCTGCGCAGCCTTGTGTTTTTGCGCAGCCTGGATTAATTGCTTTGGAGAGGTGCTCTAGGGGTGAGATTTCTCTGCGGCCCACCAAAATTTTCTCATGGCCCACCAGTGGGCCGTAGCTCACCAGTTGGCAACCACTGATCTAGACAGCAGCTAGGTTCAACATATGTGGGGATTTAAAAAATAGATCTTTGAACGTCATTCTTTAAGTTGAACCTAATTTCCACTTTGACTGATCCAAACAACAAAAACATTTGAGACCATCTGTCTAATTTGATTGTATTCACTTGAGATTCCATGTCAAAGTTTATATGCATAGCAAGTCTCTTTATAGTTAGTAACAAATATGTCTGAAGCTTAATCCCAAGAGACATTTTGAAAGTTAAGCCACTGTCATGACAATAAAATTATATAAGGAAATACAGCAGGCAAAAATAATTTTAAAAAACATGTTAGAAATTGTCTAAATTACACATCCATTTACAGTTGGATGTTTTTCAGAAGCAAAAATTAAATAGGTTCTTTTTTAAAAGCTCAAGGTAATTGTCTAGGTATAATCTATTATTTAAATTCATACCTTGTATTGTATTTGAATTTCAGAATAGTGTGATATAAATTATAGTAATGTAGATTTTATAGGTTTAATGAATGATCTTTATTTGTAATCTGTGGTAATCTAAATATGATTTACTTTTGACCTAGCATTTTCTGTAACCCAGACAACTGTTGCTTTATGCTTGAATAAACCATGGATTGGCAGGATGCATAAATACCAACCAGTATTAAATAAATGCATAGATTTCCATTTAAAATGAAGTAGCTTTGCTAGTTTCATATATGCACACACCAGTGGTGGTATTCAGCGGGTTCGCACCAGATCAGGCGAACCGGTAGCAAGGATTTGGCGTGAGTCGCTGAACCGGTAGTATGTTCTGGCTGGCCACGCTCCTGACCCAGTCACCTGGTTGCTGCTGGCTTGCTTGCCCCGCACACCCAATGCTCTCTCATCCCTTAAGATATTTCTCTTTTTTCCTCTCCTGACAATCAGCTGTTCATACGATCAGCTGTGCCAGGATTCCCCTTGTTGAGGCCCAGGAAGGCAAAAAATGGAGGGAGGGGCTCAGCCTCCCTCCATTTTTTGCATTCCTGAGCCCCAGAGGAGCCTTCGGGGAGCAACCCCCCCCCCAGGCTCTTGTGAGGCCAGGAAAGTCCCAGAATGGAGTGTGTCCCTCCCATGCTCCATTTGTTTTCTTCCTGAGCCCCAGAGGATCCTTCTGGGAGCAAAAATGCCCCCCCCCCAAGGCTTCTCTGAGGCTCAGAAGGTCTAAAAAACAGGTTGAAAGATGACTGCAAAAAAGGAAAGAAAAAAAAGTCACACCCACCTAACCACTCCCACAGAGCCAGTAGTAAAAATATTTGAATCCCACCACTGGTACACACCCATACTATATACACATATACATACACACACACACACACACTCTTTAGTAAACATATTTATAGAAATGAAAGACGATTAAGTGCAAGGCAAAGGTGCTGTTAAATTAGTAGGAAATTGGGGTTTAGGATTAGGGTTCAGTCTCTCCTATATGGAACTGCATTTCCTTTAAAGGGCAAATTCACAGAATGGAATTCCTACCTGACCACTAGCTATTTCTGGATTTAGTTGATAACCCTGATAAGAAATGCGATTTGCAAAACTATGTTTAGGCTGTCATCTCTGATCATTTCTGAAGTCATCAGATATGACAAGGGTTACCCATCCCTTGATTACATCCTGGCTACTATGATGCACTTCGTATGGATCTATCCATGAAGACTGATTGGAGTCCTTGATTAGGTCAAAGTGCTGCAGCTAAGCTATTAATAAAGTAAAGGGATCATGTCAATACTGAGAATTTACGCTGGTTATTTACAGCTTAATTTAAAGTATTGATATTACCGTTTAAAACCCTAAATGGCTCAGGATTTGAGGAACTACATCCTCCACTTGTTACAATCATTGACATTGATTCCCTAGATACATGAGGGAGGAGCCTAACCCAATCCTAATCCTATGATGTTCCTGAGCCACTGAAAGTTGTGCTCATAAATCACATTTAGCCCACATACATCTGCCTTTAGGAAATGGGAGAAAACCCTACTTTCCACTTAGGCCATTTTAGCTCCAAATACTTCACAGTGACTTTAGCTCTTGTTTATGATCACATTGTTTGTTTGTTACACTTAGATCCCACTGTTCAAATTCATTGTTTTGGGTGTCCTGCGGGGATAATATAAGCTGAAATAGTAATGCTGTTCTAACCTATTAATTGCTCTCACGCTTTCATTTATTCAGAGAGAATTAGAAATATGCTCTCTATTCTATCTTCCTAGCAATTATCGCTCCAGAGCATCTCGAACACCCTTTTACAGGGAAGAGTAATATGCCAATACTTTAACAAGCAATGTGAAAGCGTAGTTACTGAAAGTGTGTGCGAAGTAGAGATGTCATTTTCACCCAGTAGCTTTGGTGATGTTTCTAAGACAACAGATCATGTGTGGAAATTATGTTGCATTTTAAAATTGTTTCTGCATTAGGGCATTCTTAAACTGATCCTTTGTGTAGTTCGAGTGTACATCACCTTTGCACATATTGCATCAAAAGGTAGAAATGCTGCAAATGCAGCTTTTTAAGTCCTGCAAGTTGACAACAACGTAACTAAGTAATATTTGTTGACTATGAAGTTCAGGGGAAAAGTCAGCCTTTCAATAGACAATACTGGACAGGAGAAAATAGAATTAGATGAGGAAAATGTCTTATAATTAGGGAGGTTATCCATCTGATTCAGTCTTGCCAACATTACTCGGCAATAGATTCAAGATTTCAAACAAACATTTTTTTAGGGTTCCCTGGAGAAGAAAAGGACATCTTGCATTCAAGCAACCACTCAGCAATTTCTTTTGCATGATGTGATTGCTCACCTCATTCTCAAACTGTTCTCCTTGTTGAATCTCTTGGGGATAGCCATCAATCAAGAATCCCTTCGCGCTTTCCATATTGGCAAGTATAGTTTCTTTTAAGAGCTCCGTGACAATATCCTTAATTGAAGAATACAAAGTAGTTTAGTTTAACATCTGGTCTGCAAGCTGAAGTGTCTTAGAATGAGACATAACCTAATATGTTCTTATTCCAAGTATCTTGTGCATTTATGTGCATGCACTATTTTACCAAATTTACCTATTGAAGGCATTCCAAAATCCCTTTCATTACTGACTCTTAACCTAGACATTTTACAACCAGGGAAAAACTAGAAAATTGGGGGGGGGGGAGGCAGTACTTCCTTGAGAGCTAATTATTTTAAATACAGGAGCACATTACCAAGCATATCTCTTACAAATATATTCAGTTGAAGGAGCCTTTTTAAAAAATGTCTCAATGAGAGCAGCAAAGATACCTAAGTTATTGGGCTTCACTTATTACCTTGCTTTCTTCAAAACACAACAGGTAGTTTTGAGTTAATACATCTTCAAACAAATTTCTGGAGAAAGAACCTATCTACCGTGTTTCTCATATAATAAGGCCGGGTCTTTTTTTTTTTTTTTTGAGCCCCGAAAAAACGGCTAGGCCTTGGCGGGATGAGTGGGGGGCCCAGCAGGGAGGCGCCCATTGCCTTGGCCAGAGCTCTGCTGCCGGGCAGGAACGCCTGTCTGGAACAGGGCGTCCCAGGCGAGGGTCTGTGTGCTCTGCCCAGTGCCAGGCAGGGATGGCGGCTGGGCACTTCTCCCAGGGTGGGCCGGTCCTGTGCTGCGGCCCTGGGAGATTCGCCTCCCCATGTGGAGTTGGGCTGCCCTCTCGGGCAGAGGAGACTTTGTCTTAGTAGGGCATCGTTTATAAAAGAATGGGCTTTGCCTTCAAATGATGCCCAGGAAGGCAGTGACAGGACTTCCTGAAGCCGAGTGGCTCTGGTGGGGCTCCAGTTGCAGGGAGGAGCCCTCGCCGGCCCAGCGCCAATGCCACAGCGACACTCCAAATGCCATGGAGGCAGAAAGGAAAGCAATGGTGGCAGAAGGTCTCCCAATACGAAGTGACCCACCGATGCCAAGGCTGACATCCACGCCGATACTGCATGCCCGCTGACCTAGCCTGCAGCAAAAGTACTTGGCGAGAGTAGGGAGGTTGGTGGCAAGGCATGGTGGCTGCCTGCGGGGCGCTCCTAATGGCAAGCCCCTGCCCTTCCGCCTCATTTTGCATGTTTTAAAATAGGCCTAAATTTGGGGGAGGGGCTTAATTTCATTTTATGCCTATAAAACATGCTAGGACTTCTTATTGGGGGGCTGTATTGTTGGAGAAACACAGTAGTTTTGATATCATCCAATCAAGCTTCTTCCTTCTCTCCTCCCATACACACCCCCATTGAAGAGATTACATTAACTTTGGAATCACATCTTACCCCTGGTATAAATTCACCACTCTCGGTTATATCTCTGACGTTCTTACTCCTTCCAGATGCTGTCTCATTTTGGATCAGATCTTCTATTGACAGATGCATGAATCCATACTTTTGTGCTAATTTCTCACACTGGGTTCCTTTGCCAGAACCTGGGCCACCTTTATAAGTAAATATAAATTTATAAATTTGAGAGAGAATAATTGACTCATCGTAGACAAAAATGATCATAGGAGTATATCAATTAAACATCACAGAAGCATACCATTAAATGGTGGTAGTAGATAATAAAGGCCTCTTCTAGATTCAGCATTGCAGAATCCATAATGAAATCTCTTTCATTTCTAAACTATTATTATACCAATGTTTTTTCACATACAACTGCCCAGTCATTGATTGAGATGGGCGGCCATGAAAATTGAACAGATAGATCAGGGATTTCACACTCGCAATGACATGCGGTTGTCACGTGATGTATTTCCACTTTTCCCCCCTTTGTTAAACCGGGGTTAGGCATGGCCAGCATGTGATGCATCTGTCCCTGGTCCATGAGTTTAACACCCCTGATAGATAGATAGATAGATAGATAGATAGATAGATAGATAGATAGATAGATAGATAAACAGACAGAGACAGAAAGAGAGACAGTTGATAGAGATCTAGATAGCTAGATATACATTTATAATGTGTTAAGCACAAAAGGATGCTGCTGCAATTGTGACAGAAAAGAGAGGGATTTGATAGGTCTCATTTAGCTTATTTCATTCATATCTTATATTTTGTCAAACGATCAATCATAAATGAAGATGGTAGATTATTCTGAGAACTGATCAAGTGAGATTGTGAATCTGGTACTTCCCACTGCTGCAGCATTAGCTGTAGTAAAAGGTCATGTAAGCCATTTCAGATTATGCAGATATATAAAAACATATGTTTTAAAATTGAAATATTGCCCAGCTATTCTTATCTGCAGTGTTTTAAGGGGTCTTGCTAAAAATTAATTCCCAAACAAACCACAATGACTTATCAACTATCCATGTAATAAAAAGGCAGGAGAAGAAAGAAAATGACCAATTTCCTAAAAGAAAATTCTTTTTCCAGCCTAATCCAACCTTAACTGAAAGTGAAGGTAGAAAACAAAATGTACAAATATTTTTTACAAAATATATTACCATCAATCCAAATTACCATTCTATATGGAATACAGGTACCCTCAAATTTTCAACCATAATTGAGTCCAAAATTTCTGTTGCTAAGCAAGACAGTTGAGAGAGTTTTGCCCCATTATATGACTTTTATTGCTACAGTTAAGTGAATCACTGCAGCTGTTAAGTTAGTTAAGTGAATCTAGCTTCCCCATTGACTTGGCTTGTCAGAATGTTGCATAAGGTGATCACATGACCCCAGGACATGGCAGCCATCATAAATATGAATCAGTTGCCAAGCATCCAAATTTTGATCACGTGTCCATGGATATGTTACAACAGTCATAAGTGTGAAAAACAGACATGTTCACTTTCTTCAATGGCGGTGTTAACTTTGAGCGGACACTAAATGAATGATTGTGAGATTACCCATATTTATTCATCCATCCATTTATTTTTAAACCACCAACTCTCTGTGTGATTTACAAGAGACCACACCTAAAGTATGACTACAATAAAGTATGGGACACAATGGCTCACCCATTAAAGACCCTCAAATGGACAGCTGACAGCCTGGGTTCGACACCTGAGCTCCACACAATGCAGGGGTGTTAAACTCAAGGCCTGGAGGCTGAATCCAGCCCAGGGAGTGCTTCAATCTGTCCTGCAGGGCCACCTTGGAAACAGCGAAGGACCTGCCTGCTGTGCTTCTGCTATTAAAAATGGAGCTCTGGAGGTCCACATGTGCCCCCCTCCTCAAACTCTGTTTTCATAGGCAAAGGGCTGCAGGAGGCCATCACAGATGAAAATGGAGCTCAGGAGCCTGTTTTCTTTAGCAGAGTGCTCAGGCCACCACAGGCACCACCAATACAAGTGACATCAAGCCCATCCCAGCCCCCCAAGATCAAACACAACCCTGATGTGGCCCTCAATAAAACCAAGTTTGACATCCCTGACAAAATGGGATGAGCTCCCATTATTTGCCCCAGTATCTGCCCACTTAGCAGTTTGAAACCATGCAAATGCAAATAGATTAATAGGTACCACTTTGGTGGGAAGGTAATACAGTATGCCTCTGACTTATAGTCATGATGGCCACATGACCACGGAAATTGTCTTCAGACAAAGCTGGCTCCCTCAGCCAAGAAATGTAGATGAATGTAAATTTCCTTTCAAGAGATAAATCAGCAGGCATAGGCATATCTTTTATCTAGGTTGTATCAAATAGTGCCATTCTATCCAAAGATGCCATTATGAATGCTAATATTCCAGTAAAATTGCAAAATTAAACAATACAAGCTAAACTTCTGTAGTTAAAGGCTTTACTGAAATCCACTAGGATCCAGTTCCAAATATGCACGAAGGGGATCAGAAGACACATAAGCAGAGAAGGGATTATTCTAAAAATAAAATTGTTCCTCCTCAATATACATATGTAACAGGATATCTGAAATTCTGTATTATTATTGCAGCTTGTTGCATGGTCAACCACATTAGACTGGATTTGGCTTTTTTTTTTTTTTGTCCACCTATTGAGTCCTTCCCAAGGTCCTGGGATAGGCAGATGTTGTTCTTTGATGTTTTATCATATTATTATAGGAGTGGAAGGAATGGCAGATCCTGAGGGATAGAATTCAAAGAGGGATCAGCCTAGGGGTGTCAAATTTAAGGCCCGCGGGCCAGATCCAGGGGGCTGACTTGAAAACTGCAAAGGACCAGCCCGCAGTGCCTCTGCCAGCAAAAATGGAATTTGGAGGGGCAGTGCGCCCTCCCGAACTCCATTTTCTCTGGCAGAGGATTGCAGGACGCCATTGCAGCTGAAAATGGGGCATGGGAGGGCCGTGCGTGGGCCGCCCAGGCTCCATTTTTCCTGGCAGACGGCTAGCAAAAAAAACTAAAAACAAAAGAAAAGGAGAAATGTTTTCCCTTTTGCATTTGATTTGAGCATGCAAGAAGGGACAGGAAAGGAGAAAGGGAAAGAGGAAAGATAAAGAAAAAGAAGGGAAGATGGGAAGACAGCAAGGAAGGAAAAATAAGGAAGGAAGGAAGGAAGGAAGGAAGGAAGGAAGGAAGGAAGGAAGGAAGGAAGGAAGGAAGGAAGGAAGGAAGACTATAATGAGAGTGAGCAAGGGTCTCAGGGAAGTCCTGCCTTAGCACTTGGGCACCACTGGTGCCCCCAACATGAGTGACATCAATCTGGCCATGCTTACCATGGCCATGCCCACTCCCCAGTCATGCATACACCTAGCCCTCCAAGGTCAAACACAACCCTGATGCAGCTCTCAATGAAATCGTGTTTGACACCCCTGGCTTAGAATCTTCACATAACCACAAAGGAGCTAAGCTGAACCCCTGTTGACTCTTACCTAACTGCTAGCAGGTGCTAACTGTTAGTTGAGAATATTCCTGTGCACAGATGTGAGTAGCAATAAATCACTTTAATTTAACCTTCATG
Organism: Hydrophis major; assembly: GCA_033807585.1. Lineage (NCBI taxonomy): Eukaryota > Metazoa > Chordata > Lepidosauria > Squamata > Elapidae > Hydrophis > Hydrophis major. The sequence continues at coordinate 171,405,028 of CM066330.1, forward strand.
TGTGGATCTGATCTTTCACAACTGACAATTACCAAATTATGTCTTTACAACTACCACATTGATATCATTAAAAATAGCCTTCTCATAACAACTTTCCACATTATGGATCATTTGCAAACAAGTGAGAATTTCTCTACTATTGAATGTTTCTGACAGGTACCCAAGCAAGTGAGAAATTCCATCAACAGTTTTGAAAATTCACATTAGTATATATACAAAGACAATAATGTTGTAGCTATCCGAAATAGAAACCACTATTTACAAAGGTTGTGGTGGAACTACATGGACTTGCCTTATATGAGATCAACAAGCAAATGTGTTTCCTGTAAAAACCATGATGCTATGCCTTTCTGGCGTTCAGTCAGGCCCCCAAAATCAAGAAAGACATGGAGAGTTACTTCCGAGAAGTTTCCTTTATTTTTCCTCGCCTATAGACAGAAGTCTTCCTTAACTAAATAGAATAGATTTTTTTTTTATTGGGCAAGTGTGATTGGACACACACAAGGTAGTCTTTGACTTACAACCAGTCATTTAATGCCTGTTTGGACTTGGCACTGAAAAAAGTGACCTATGACCCTTTTTCACACTTATGACCATTGCAGCATCCCCATAGTCACATGATCAAAATTCAAACGCTTGGCAACTGATTCAAATTTTGGATGGTTGCAATGTCTTGGAATCCCTTTTGCGACTTTCTGACAAGCAAAATCAATGAGAAAGCCACATTTACTTAACCACCGTGTTATTAACTAAACAACTGTAGTGATTCACTTAACAACTGTGTCAAGAAAGGTTGTAAAATTGAGCAAAATTCCTTTAACAACTGCCTCACTTAGTAACAGAAATGTTGGGCTCACTTATGATTGTAAGTTGAAGATCTTAACTCTCTCCCAACCAAATTACCTAAGCTTTGCTATCTTCTTGGGCCTCTGAAATCTAGCCCCTCCTTCCTGGGAATACAACTACATTCTACCATATTTTCACTGGTTAGCAATGTTGTCTCCGTTGGAAAGAGGCCAGGAGTTGGTGACTTTGTATCAAGCTCTTTATTGTAGTAAGGAACCGAACTGGCTCTCAGGGAAACTTTACGACTTTTTATTTCCAAGCTGCGGCAGCCGCGGCCAATGGCACCACTTTGAATCTCCTGCGATTTGAATCTACCAATCGCGGGAGATTCTCAGTGAGCCAATCAGCGCGGCTCGCCTAACCAATCTGATCGCCCCGCGCTTTGGCCAATCAAAGCGCGGGGATTTCAAGAATTCAAATTAAGGTACAGAACACCCCTCCACTCTTGGTTTGGTCCTACGTAGCGTAGTCCCATAGGTAGGCGGGGCTCCGTCTTTGCCTACTGGACCTGCGCAGGTCAGTCGTAGGTTGGATCCCGGCCGGTTCAGTCGGAGTCTCTGTTTCTCTTGACTCCGTCGTGGGAACCGCCTGGTATGTCTGGCCGGGCCGCTCTTCGCAGCTCCCTCCTGGGCTACCCGGGTTGGTTGAGCTGCGGGTTTCGCCGCTCCCGCTTGGTCTTCCCGGGTTGGTTGAGCTGGCCTGGCTGTCTCTCCCTGGCGAGGTTTCGTGCTGGCTGCTTGCAGGTGAGTATGGCTGGTTTCTTTCTTCTGGGTTTTGGTTCTCTTGGTTTGTGTTGAGGGGGTTGGTTTTGTTTGGTTCCGTGTCGGTGGTGTCTTTTGTGGCAGTCCTCGATCTTAACTGATCGATGTGGCGTTTCCACGCTCGTCTGTCAGTTGTTTGTAGCCGGTACGAGTGTGGGCCTGTTAGCTGTGTTATGATTGCTGGTACCCATAATGGGTCTCCGGTTAGGTTCTTCACATAGACGGCGTCGCCTGGTGCGAAGGTTCAGTGTTTGCTGGTGGAGTCTGGGGGTTTCTCTGGGTTGTAAGTGGGGTGTAGTCTATTGAGTGGGGACCTTATTTTCCTCCCCATTAGCAGTTCTGCTGGGCTTTTATTTGTTGTGGTGTTCGGGGTTATGTGCTGTATGAAGAGTAATTTATTTATTTTGTCTTGGATCTCCCCGTGGTCTATTTTCTGAATGGGTTTTTTTTGTGAATTGAACCATCCATTCCGCCCTTCCATTCGCCGCCGGATGCGCCAGGGCTGTCAGCGCATGTCGTATGCCCCTTTCCGCTAGGAATTTTTTGAATTCCAGTGAGGTGAATTGGGGCCCGTTGTCGGACACGAGGACGTCTGGGAGGCCGTGTGTTGCGAAGAGTTTGCAGAGTTCTTTGGTCACGGCTTCTGTGGTGGTTGTTCTCATGTTGCTTACCTCCAGCCAGTTGGAATAAGCATCTACGGTTATTAAGAAAGTGTGTCCTTTTGTGGGCCCGGCGAAATCTATGTGGATTCTAGACCAAGGTCCCCTGGGGGTTTCCCACTCTAGGATGGGTGCTGTGGGTGGGCTTGGTCTAGTTTCCTGGCATCGTTGACACCTTGCTACCCAGGCCTCGATCTGTTTGTCCATCCCTGGCCACCAAGCGTAACTTCTAGCCAGGGCTTTCGTTCTAACGATGCCCGGGTGCCCCTCGTGTAACAGTTCCAGTACCTTCCCTTGTAGTTTTTCCAGGATGACCACCCTATCCCCCCATAGTATACACCCTTTTAGTAACGAGAGTTCCGTTTGCCGGTTCCGGAATGTCCTGAAAGTCTCGTCGTTGTCCTTTCCGGCCACCCTTTCTCTACTCAATGCAAAACCCGCGCCAGACGTTTGTCTTTATTAGTTTCTTGGGCAATGTCTGACGCGGTTATGGGTAGGTCGGGTAGAGTCTCTATGCTGAGGGTGGTCGTCGTGGGTGCTGGGTCAGTGTCTGGTTCGGGTAACAGTGAGCGGCTTAAGGCATCCGCATGGGAGATAGTCTTACCGGGTCGGTGTGTGAGTCTGTAGTTGTAGGCGGCCAGGAATTTGGACCAACTTGTCATTCGGGGAGACAGAATGTTCGGGGTGGCCCTGTTCCCTGCGAGTATTCCCAGCAGCGGTTTGTGGTCGGTGATGATGGTGAACATCCGGCCGTAGAGGTACTCGTGAAATCTTTTCACTGCAGCGACTATAGCCAAAGCCTCTTTGTCCAGCTGGCTGTAGTTCCACTCTGGTTTGGTGAGGGTCCTTGAAAAGAACGCGATGGGTGCTTCCTTTCCATCAGGGAGAGTGTGGCTGAGAACAGCGCCGACGCCGAAGGGTGATGCGTCGCATGTGATGGCTAGTGGTAGGGTCTCGTTGTATTGGATGAGGACGGCATCCGAAGTGAGCAGGTCCTTGGTTTTCCTGAAGGCGGCTTCCTCGCGTTTCCAGGTAGCCGCCTTGTCCAAAAGCCTATGCAAAGGCTCCGCCGCGGTCGCCTTTTGAGGCAGGAAGACATTATAAATGTTAAGTAGCCCCAGAAACACCTGCAGTTCTGTTTTTGACCTGGATGTGGGGGCTTCTTTGATGGCTTTAATTTTTTTGTCGGTGGGGTGAATGCCGTGTTGGTCTAGGAGGTATCCTAGGAATTCGACTCGCTCTGTGTACAGCTGGCATTTTTCTCTCTTCACTTTAAGCCCGGTTTCTTTGAATTTCATTAGCACCTCCCTTAGGTGATTCTCTAGTTCAGCCTGGTTGGTTGCCGATACTAGTATATCGTCGAAGTAGGGTACCACCCCCTTGATGCCTTGTAAGAGTCTTTCCATGAGGCTCTGGAAAATTCCAGGCGCCACGCTGACTCCGAATTGGAGTCGGTTACATCTAAAGGCTCCCCGGTGGGTGACTATGGTTTGCGCCTCTGCAGTTTCCTCGTCGACCGGCAGTTGCTGGTATGCTTGGGCCAGGTCGAGTTTCGCGAAAACTTTGCCCCCTCCCAGTGAGTGTAGGAGATGTTGCACTACTGGGACAGGGTAAGCACTTTGCTGCAAGGTGCCATTTAGGGTGGCCTTATAGTCCCTGAAGATTCTCATTGACCCATCAGGCTTGATTGGGGTGACTATTGGGGTCTCCCACCCGGTATGGTCTATGGGTTGTAGGACCCCTTGCTTGACGAGCTTGTCAATTTGCTTGTCGATTTTTGGTTTGAGTGCGAAAGGTACCCGCCTTGGTTTTAGGCGTTTCGGGGGGACGTTTGGGTCTAGGCTGAAGGATATAGGGGGCCCTTGGTACTTGCCTAGGGTGCCGTCGAACACTTCTTGGAAGTCCTGGGCCAGTTGCTGCTCCCAGTCGGCTTCGGCGATGTGGTCGATGCCCGTAACTGCGATGCCGAGTGGTGCGAATCATTGAAGTCCCAGCAGGCTAGGTCGGTCTCGATCGACGATGGTCAAGGGAAGTCTTTCAGTGTGCCCCTTGAAGGTTACTGTGAACTGTCCTGTTCCGACTACAGGGATGCGGTTTCCCTGGTAGTCTTTGAGGATTAGTCTCTGGTTTTCTAATCCCCTTCGCTGGATGGTAGGCACCAAGCGTTTAATTTCTTGCCAGGCTACCATTGAGAGGCCGGAGTCCACCTCCATTTTACAGGGTTCGCCTTCGATGCCTACCTCCACGTAGACTTTTCGGGCGTCGGGGGTTGTTGCGTGGCCGATGGTGACCGTCTGATGTGTCTCTTCTCTCCGCCGGGTCTCCCCACCTCGTTGGGCTCGTCCGTTCCAGTCCCAACGGTTGTCGGCTGGGCGGTCTCTGGTCCTGGGTGGTGTGCTCTCTCGTCTCTGCTCGCTCGGGTCCCATCGTCTGGGGCTGTGGGTTTTCTTGAGGCGGCAGACGCGGGCGATGTGGCCCTTTTTGTCGCAGTGCCGGCAGACTGAGTCGAAGAACCGGCATTTGGATCTGGGGTGGTCGCCTCCGCAACTGGCACATGCGGTCCTCAATTTATGACTCCGCCAGCTGCGCTGGTCGCGGCCTGTCTGGAGACGGTGGATTTCTTCCTCCTCACCTGAAGTGCCCGAGGTGGAGTGGAGTTCGCTCTGGTGGGTGGTAGTTTCAGGTTGGGCCTCGGCCGACCTTGCAGGGTGGTTGTTTGTGGTGCGGTCCCCGGTGTTCGGTCTCCGCATGCGGTCTGCTGATTGTCGGGTGGCTTCGGCTGCTGTGGCTTCAGTGATGGTATCGGCGAGGGCGATGCTGCCCTTGGCCATCAGCCGACTTTGGAGAACGGGGTCCCAAAGGCCGAGCACGATTCGGTCCCGCAGGGCCTCATTCATATTGGAGAACTCGCATAGCCCTCCAAGGCGCCGCAGCTCTGCGACGAAATCACCGAAACTCTCACCCGACCGCTGGTCCTGCCGATAAAATTCGTGTCGTCGGATGAGGATGGGTACGGCTGGAGCGTAGTGTCTCTGGAGTAATGGCTCGAGGTCATCCCAATCCATCGCGGTAACATCGGCGGGCTTGGCTAGCCCTTTTGCCATCTTAAACACTGCGGGCCCACAGTGCGTTAGGAAGACGGCTCGTTTCTTCGGTCTGGTGGCGTCCTTCAGGTCACTGCATTCGAGGAACATGCGGAATCTGTCCGTGTAAGATTCCCAGTCCTTGCTAGCGGGGTTGAAGGGTGTTGGTGGCGCGATGCTGGCCATCTCGTCGGTTGGCTGGCTTCCGTCGGACACGTGCTTTGGTTCAGGATCAGAATCCCACCTTCGTCGCCAGTGTTGAGTCCGTTGGAAAGAGGCCAGGAGTCGGTGACTTTGTATCAAGCTCTTTATTGTAGTTAGGAACCAAACTGGCTCTCAGGAAAACTTTGCGGCTTTTTATTTCCAAGCTGCGGTGGCCGCGGCCAATGGCACCGCTTTGAATCTCCCGCGATTCGAATCTACCAATCGCGGGAGATTCTCAGCGAGCCAATCAGCGCGGCTCACCTAACCAATCTGATCACCCCACGCTTTGGCCAATCAAAGCGCGGGGATTTCAAGAATTCAAATTAAGGTACAGAACAAGCAAGATAGCCTTTGCGAGGGGAATTGCCCCTGAATGCTGGATCCAAGCCAGTGTTTTTCCAGATCAAAGACAATATTCATCATCCACTTAATTTTGGACAGACACTCCATATTAAGCAGGGGAAACTACTGTTTTACTACTGTTTTACAATCAATTTATGACGAAGTGGCTGAGTTTGGGATTATATCAGGCTCACACTCCCAAAACCTCCTTTACAAATGTTAAGCTTCACTTATATCTTAAATTTAAGTTTTTTTTACTGTGTTCATCTGGTGAGTTTCCACCTCCTTAAAAGATGACAGTGTACATTTGTTTTGAAAACATTTTCATAAACTTGATTTTTGGGGGAATTATGCAGCAAAAGAGTATGGATTGTATAGTTAATTATGGAATAGGTGCCAGAGGGATTTAGAATGATAGTAATTTAGTTATTATATGTTGTACTTATTAGTTATTTATATATTTTACTTAGAATTATTTAGAAGGTATTTTCTCAGGGAAAAATGGAGATTGCTTTCCTTTATGTTATGATAAGGAAACCTTGAAGGCTGGATACTCGATCCCGAAAATAAAGAAAATAGAGCAGAAATCCTTACCATAAACTTTTGGATATCTATCAGTGAGGTTTCTCAACAGAATGGATAACACGCTTGCTAACATTGTCAGAGCAAAGTTTTTCTAACAAAGTCATAAGCAATAAATATGCTAGAATGAATACCTATGAAATTAATTTGAAGGGGAATTTAAATATAATACAATTAAATCTGAGGGGATGACTCATTCCCTAACGGAGATGAATTAAATCAGAAAATTGATTTGGATTTTTTTTCCTCTTCTGAACAAACAAAACAGCTCTGCTAAGATTTTGAAGGACCTTTTTAGAAGTGACAAACAAATGGATAAATTTTACATTGATAAAAAGAAATCCATTCACTTTCTGAAGGATTTTCACTTTGAAATACAGATGAGTAGAAAAGTGCTTCTGAGACATTTTTAACAGGTTTAAGAATAATTTTAATCTTAATTTTAAAATTAAAATTATTTTTTTGTTTTTTCAACCAGGGTTAAAAGAAAAAAAAGTATATTTGGTTATTCTTAGTAGACTTTTTTGATGACAAATAATGATTGATGTAGCATTTGGACCTTGTTTTACTTACCTAAAAGACGAATATTGTGGGAGATTGTGGTTTATTTAGAGAGAGCAATAAACTATTAAAATTATTTTACCTTCTGGAATGAAAGGGAAAGTTACTTTTTCCCCCTCCTCCCTTTTTTCTGTTTTACCCCAATTCTTTCTATAAATTTTATTTGTAGCTTCTGTTGTTTCCGTTGACTTTTATTCTCAGATAACAGAGACAACAAATAACAGATAATCAGAGTTAGAAGGGATCTTGTAGATCATCTAGTCCAACCCCCCGCCCAAGTGGGAGACCCTACACCAGTGGTGGGATTCATTTTTTTTTTTACTATCAGTTCTGTGAGCGTGGCTTGGTGGGCATGGCAGGAAAGATACTGTAAAATCTCCAGTTAGGGGTGATATTTGCCGGTTCTCTGAACTACTCAAAATTTCCGCTACCAGTTCTCCAGAACTGGTCAGAACCTGCTGAATACCACCTCTGCCCTGTACCATTTCTGACAAATGGCAATCCAATCTCTTCTTGAAAGTCTCTTATAATGTTTAGCAAAGTTATTTGGGGGGGGGGGACCAAATGTGTGCATTGCTGTTGTCAATCTGAATCTGGACTCTTTCAGCTCTTTAGAAACTAACTTGTTTGCCCTTAACTTGTCACAGTCATATCAAATAGATTTTTTTTTTTATTATGGTGATAGACCATCATAGAAAGAATAAAATGCAAATAGTAATTTTAAAACTGAAAAAAAAAAACCTTGATACAGTAAAACTTCTAAGAATTCCTAAAACCTAGACAATAAATACTTTACTTTCAAATAGGCTGAAAAAAATACTGCCTGGGCATGAAGAAGAAAAAATACTGAGATGTATGCTTAAACAGTAAAGAAAGTTCAGTTTAGATTTGTATCCCATCCAAATTCTTGACAGCAAACACTGGTTAACAATAAATTAAAACGTACATTCTACTTTTTTTTAAAAGGGAAAATTAAATTTCTTCTTTCTCCTGTACCAGCAGGCAATGATTGTTACACCAATATAATTTCATAGTGGGTCACATAATACTATTTGCATAGATCCCCGCTGTAGTTGCTCCTTATTGATAGGGACACTTGGACGATGGCTATCTGACAGGCCTTCACAGTATATTCATCTCTGTTGCCAATACCTTCTCTTGTCTTCACTCTTTGGGACCTTCAATTAGGACTTGAACTGGCTTTGATTTAGTGTGAATTATTTTTCTGTATCTCTGAACAGGAAGAAACCCTTTTGGATCAAGACCTTCACTAATGTTACTACCATATGCTTTTTTAGCCTATTACCCCAGTAATGGGATTCATTTTTTTACTAACTGTTCTATGGGCATGGCTTGGTGGTCATGGCGTGACTTGGTGGGCGTAGCTTGGTGGGTGTGGCAGGGGAAGGATACTGTAAAATCTCCATTCCCTCCCCACTCCACTAACCTGCTTTCCAGCTCCAGCCGATCAGCTGGGACTCGGGAGGCAGAGAATAGAAGAGGGTGGGGCCAGTCAGAGGTGGCATTTGCTGGTTCTGCAAACTACTCAAAGTTTCCACTACCGGTTCTCCAGAACTGCTCAGAACCTGCTGAATACCACCTCTGTATTACCTTGAATAAGAGGAATTGTAGCTACATGAAAAAGTGGGTGTGGATTCAGAATTCTATATATTTGGTCACTTAAAAATAGGCAGGATAGGGAAGGAGAACTGCATGCATGTTTTCCCTCTGTCACTCTATTAATTTTTTTATCACCCTTACAGAAAAGTTGCCTTTTCTGACTGGAGAATAAAGGCAAATTCAAAGACTAAATATCCCAATGCTTTTTTTAAAAACCCAAGTCATCTTTCAAAGCATATGCATATCAATAGAGCAAATATAAAGACATGATTCTGGCAGATATCTCTGTGATGGAAATAGGGATAGTTTTCACATAACTTCATTAACCAAATAAAGTTCTATTTATTTACCATCCACCTGCCCTTTTCATATGAGTGAGAAAAAGCTATCTGTGCAAAAAAATAAAAATAAATCCAGTTTCCTATTATCATTTGACATTATTTTTCTTTCCATCTGACAGTCCTTGAATTTAAGACTAAATGAGCATAAACACCTTGAGGATAGATGCAAAAAACTAAAGAAGTATTAACAAATCCTATGCTATGCAAAAGGTTTGTCTTGGCATTTTTGTAATCTAGATAAACACATTTAGAGACATTTTTTTCCTTACATTTGTTTAGAAAATATGGTGGGGAAAGATTATCTTTATGCTAAATAAATAAATACGATAGTGTCTAAAAATAACATTTCCAACTAGTATTGTATTCTGCTCACATTTCTTGGCTTGAATGCAATCAAGAACTGTGTTTAGATGAGTAGGGTTTTCACTTAGAGTTAAAGTTATGCCATCTTTTACCTGAATTTTCTTGGCATAGTACTAAAATTCCTGGCACTCCACTGAAGAAAAAAGATGGAATTAATTACAAAAGTTGATTTTCATTTTGTACACTCATCTGATATCTTCCTTTGGGAGTGTGACTTTATTACTATAACAACCATTTTATTTAGGGATGAGGACAAAGCACCAACATTTTTCTCTTTGATACAGTACCTTTTTTACACACAGGTAAAAATCAGAGAGTGGAAGAGTATTCGGTATCTTTTCTGGTATCTTGAGTTATTTATAAAAAAAACAGTAAAGGAGGGATATCAATAAAATATAATAAAATAAACTACATTAATGGAGTCTGAATCTTCATGTTTTCTTGTGTGCTGGGTATTGTGAAGTATTGTCATTTATAGACGACTTTTTAAAACACAGCTGTTGCCTCTGAGTCATTGCTGACTGCTTCAGTTCCTTATCTTTTAAGAGTTGGAAAAGCAGCAGCAGCAGAAAGAAGAGAATATTTTCTGAACAGGGAAAAGGACCAGTCAAACAAACCACTTCAGAGTTACCAAATACTCTGCTGGTTATTTCCAAAGCATCATGGAAACCTCTCAGAGATGATCTGGAAAAAAAATTCTTTGCATTTGATATAACAGATTAATTTCTCTGGAGAATGATATTGCAAACACAGCTGCATATGAAAGGGGCAGAGCTCATGTCATTTTTATTTTTTTTTAAAAAAACCCTGGTCCTGGAGCTGTCTCTGATGCCACTTATTTAAGAAGTTAACTTATTAAACTTAATACAACATTTCTATCAAAGGAATGATTTTTTTTTTCAGGATTGTGCAGAAGTCTGAAAGCATCTGGGCTATTTTAGTAACAGAAGATGAAATCTGAAGCACTTGTTCCAATCCTCTCTGAAGTATGCACAGTCCTATCCTCTGTATGCTTCCAGCAAATTATTGTAGCAAAACATAACATGTATCCATCAGGAGATCTAGCTGAAGGAAGAAATTGGATTGGGAAGCTATTCAGTCTGAGATATTGGCCAAAATATACTGGCTATCTGTGCAAAAATAAAAACCTGTTTCCTGTTATCATTTGACATTAATTATTACTTATTACTCCATCCGCCAGTCTTTGAATTAAAGACTAAATGGGCATAAATACTTTCAGGGTAGATTTATGCATCTGAAAAGCTAGGTTTTTTTTCTTTAAACAACTCTCTCTAATTCAGCCTCAATCCAATGATGTCACAATCATTGCTTTGTTTTCTGTGTCTCCTCACTTGCTTCTCTGTCTCTAATCCCACCCTTTGGTAATATTAGTTAAAGAAATCAGATCAATCAAGCGTTTCTCCATTGTTGAATTCCAGGGAAATTCCAGGGACAACATCAAAGTGTGGGGTCCTGCACCTGTGTCCGTAGGCTGACCCCTTTTGCTTTAAGCAGCTGGAGAAGAATGCCTCCATGGACCCTTCAGAGGACAGTAAGAAAGGAGCAGCTTCTGGCAATGTGTTTCTTTTTTTTGCATCTGCATTTATCAGACAGTTGCCAGCAGCAGATGAACAATGGAGGGAAATATTCAGTGCCATACAAAAGAGAGGGCAAACATATCCAATTACAGGCTGATCTGTCTATGGTATATTGTCAGAATCAGAGATTTCCTTGCTTACAGAAGATCAGGGAAATTATCAGAGGGTTTGGTTCGTTCCCTTGTGGATCAGCAACAGTATTTTGTGCATGTCCTTCTATAGTTTCTCTTGCTTGTCTGGGCAGGTCAGGCAGGAGGGGTATGTTGAGGGCCCCATCTCCCAAAAAGTTGCATCTAATGGGACCCAGGTGGCTCTGCATCTTCTCTGCTATGGACCCTGCCATCTGGAATATTATTCTTTCAGAAGGCCTTCTCACCAGTTTTTTGGGATCGCGGGGATAACCTATAAGGTAGCTAGCTATATGAGATTAAAGAAATTCCCTTCTACTTCCTTGGGTTTATCTGTTTATTCATTTTTGATTGTTATAGATCAGGGGTGTCAAACTGGCGGACTGCAGGCCAGATGCATCACACACACAGGCCACACCCACCCCCAGCTCTGCAAAGGGGGGAAACGTAGCAAAATGTCACGTGACAGCAATGTGATGCTGTGAGTTTGACGCCCGTGTTATAGATTGATATGGAGTTTTGAACTATTGCTGTGCTGTAAGCTTCCCAGTCACATGTTTGTGAGATGGATAGCTATATAAATATGCTAGTATATATAAATTAATTAATTAAAAAGCCCATTGTCATGTGTTAACAGAATTATGAATGAAATTGTTACTTCCTGAAGAAGAAGAATCTTCTCCCACCAAAAATGAGGTTAGCGACCTCTCTTTCCATATTCTGTAAGATCTGGCTTTGCTATCGGGACTGGGATTGTTCCCTTACTTGGATTAACAACATCCTCTGCTGCTCATATGTTTTTTATGGTTTTGTAGTTTTTAGTGGTAACTTTTCATCTATTTATTTGTTTTCTTTTTAATTAATTGTTGCACCCTGAATTTTGTGAGATGGGTAGCTGTATAGATGATTAATAGGTAGAGATATATAGATGATATAGATATAGATGATGGATGGATGGATGGATGGATACAGATTGATGAGCAATCATGTAACCATGTGGTGCTGCAACCATCATAAATGCAAGCTGGGTGCCAAGAGCCTGAATCACGATCATGGAACTGCAGGACTACTGTCATGGGCACAATTCAGAGAAAAAGTTCCCTCATTCAGCTTTAGTCTACCTTCAAAGTCACTGAATGAGTGGTTGCTGAATGAGAACCATCTGAGTATCCTTCCAAATATTGAAAGTTTGAACCTTGAACATCGGTCTCCAATAAAATAATTTATGTTGTTCCAGTCAATGATTAAAAAACATTTTGGCAGATGTTTATTAACTCTTCTTTTGGAAGCATTATTATTTTTAAAATGCTGCACACCTCTTTTGTGTTATGTGCCTAATTGCCATAGCAACTTCTCCACATTTTTAGGAGTTTGCATGAATTCTAGAATTGCAAAAAGCTTAATTAGCTCCAAAATATGATTAACAACTGAGAAGAATTCAACATTGATACTGGTGGGCTATGTTTTCATCATGTTCTATCGCTTCAAATTGAGAATGAAGCTTCTCAGGATTCCCCTGGTTATATATTGAAGGTTTATTCATTTTCTCCCAAGGAGGATTATTTGTGTTACTAATGACTTTCAGGATCAAGTGATTCTATCCATGTGTGATTAAATCACTACAGAGAACACAGAGTTGTGATGTTCCTATGCATGCTACCAGATGATGAATAATGAACAAGAGTCCTATATTCTTAACTGCCAAGAGCTCTTCCTTTCTTGAGGCTTGATTTAAATGAGTAATGACGCTAAAAGCCAACTTATATTCACAATGTTTTCCCCCCCTCAGTAATATAATAATATGCTTCTCTCATTTTGCCCCACTCTTTTATGATTCGCAAGCAATCTCAATTGCACTATTTGCTTAGTACTACAGGTAACACAATGTAGAAAGGAAAAGAGCTCTTTAAGGAAAGGTTGCTTACACATGCTCAAATACTGACATACATATGTTTGTGGATAAGTATGTATACATATATTATTACCAATCTAAATCATTACATGTCAGGATTAAAGCTTCATCATTGAAGATTTTGGACCTTAATGTACCATACTGGTTAGAGTAGGTTGGTTGAAATATGCATCATGTACATTATGTTCCAAAGTCTTCAGTGAAGAGGCTTTAATTCTGATGTGGAATGATTTAGATTGGTAATAATAATACCAATTATTCATCCACAATCATATATTATTTTATGTCAGTACTTTTTAAACTCCCCAGTCTAGGAATGAAATAAAATGATTGGCCCAAAGTCACATAGGTAGTTTTGGTTTGAAAAGGAGGACTCAAAATGTTTCCCCACTTCTAGTTCAGCACCGTACTCACAGCACTATACTGCTTGTCATGTATATATACATCTTGTGCAGGAAAAAACCTACTCTAAACATCTACTAATTTGGATATTAATTAAATACCCCTATTGGTAATTATGAAGTTTCTTCTTTATAATGTTATGTGATGTTTTATTCTCAATGGTTCTGATCCTGGAGAATCTAAAAAAGACACCACATGTAGACAAATTTATGCAATTAATTAGTACTTGTCCAAAGATTTATTGTATGTATAAAACAAGTATGTCTGGACATGTCTTTTGTTACTCACCAAGTACAAAAATTATGTTTGATTTCCTCAGGTCTTCTGTAAAATCTAAATTAAAATGAAAATAGTTTTAAATGATAGTCATAAGCAAAACATACATAATACTGTAAAATCTATCACAATGATTCTCAACCTGTGGTCTGTGGACCCCTGGGGGGTATACAACTTCATCCGTGAAGGCTTGAAGAAATATTATGATTTAAATCTTGGGTTAAGTCTTGGAGGTCTGTGCCCATGATCCATGGCCACAAAAAGTATTTCAAGAGGGTCCGTGGTGAAGAAAAGGTTGAGAACTACTGATCTATCATATTAAACTTACAATGTGACCGTGTGTGTCTCTATAAGGAAAGAATACTGAAAGTTGTGTTCCTGAAATTTGTAGAGTACTTGATATTCTCTGAGCTTGGTTGTTCTTTTGCAGATGTTACATTACCCAACTACTGTATGTAATATCGTAAGCGTGGGATTCATTCCCTGTCTATATACAGTAGCTTGCCCTGCCGGTTTTGATGGGAACATGAGTTTCTTGTTGGGAGTTCCTTGATTAAGATGTTTTCTGCTTTGCTTCTTACACAACTCCTTTTGTAGGAGGTTGGATTGTTACTTTGGTAATGGAGCACTTGGTTAGTGTGGGTTGTTTTTCGAAAGACTTGTGTTTTTAATTTGCCATCATTTCCTTTGAATAAGAACATTATTCAGAACAGTACAAATCACTGCAGCAATCCAGAACACAAGAAAAAGGAAATAAATTGCCTATCTTCCAACATCTTCCAACAAAATAGATACCCACGCAACTACCAGAAAGGGCCTGACTACTCAATCCACTACAGCACAATTAAAACAAGCTATGAAAAAGTTAACACAACCAGTCACCAAAACATATCAGAAACAACCAGCAGACTATTACAACCATACAAACAAATCATCGTAGCAAAGAAACCAACAAAAGCCCTTGAAGAAACATGACTCACTAAACTCCTTGAGTTAATGCATGGACAGACTCAACCACAGGTTCAACTGGGAAGAATCAACAATCAAGTAGAAAACAATACCTTAATCAGGGAACTATCGAGAAGAAAATCATATCCCCACCAAAAGTGGCAAGACAAGTTACCATATATAAATAGGGAGCAAACCTCACAGTTACTCATTCTGATGATGTTAGTTAGTTGGGTAATGAAACATCTCCAAACAAACATCCAAGCGTAGAAAGCACCAATGACTCCATAATTCAACCCATGGGCTACATATATTCTCTTCTATGGGAATCATTGAAATTTACTCTCAAATACAGGTTGCAGTCTATTTTTTTCTTCAAATAATTTTTTATTGTCAAGTGGATGAATCAGAATGGCAACTAATAAGCAATCTAATTGCTCATTGCTATTACAGTTCTTTATAGTCATGGTTCAAAATATTTAATGCAAGACACATGGAGGAATATTTTATGCTACCCTTGTTAAAACTTAACTTAAATTTTGTCAAAAGTTCATGTATGCCATTTTCTTCCGTAAGCTTCAAGTTCAATCTGAAATCTATTCCATCAATTCATACTTTTAACCTGAACACCAAACAATTGCAATGATTTCTTTTCTTGAACAATGATCTCTTTTCTTGCTCAAGGACAACTAGAGTTAATTGCTGCTTCGTTGGGAGCATGTCTTACTGAATGCAAGCCTACACATGATGAAAGACTTACAATATTATCATTGTTCAATACTATGAATGTTGTTTCATTCATAAAAATCTGAAAAACCATCTGTCAGTCATCGTTTTTGAATATTTCATTACCAGAAGTACAAGGGTTTTGAACCCTGCTGAATGTAGCTATTTTGAACCTTGTGAGTACTGAGTTAATAAAAGGTTGCTATTATACTTCCATTCCTGTACTAAAGGATAAAAGCTGCTCTATGGCCACTTTATTCCATACAATATGAACACTCCTAGAACATCTGCAAGGATACCCATTCATATTTCCAACTTCTTTGGACAGTGGAATATTGCAAAGCTGATCAAAAATTGCAATGTAGACCACCATGAATCTCCAAATGAAAAAAAAAACAACACAATGTTCAGCCATTCTGTGCCCATAGCCTTCCAAATTAAAATAATTTGTATTATTATTGTTATCCTCATTAAACAGAATTGCCAAACCTGAAACATTTTGATTTTTGAGTATGACAGATTTCTCATAATGCTGGAGATCCTTTGTTAAACATTCTGAATTTCTCATAGTACCATGAGAACAGATTCAATGGCTTTCTGTATCATAATTGCAATGTGAAAACCGAATGCTGCTACACAGGCCAATGCATATATTTATCCTATAACTTCTTATAAGCATCTTCTTTTAACGACCCCATAGTCTCTTACGGAGTGGAATCTGGGCAACTGAATGGAGCTAGAAGAGTATTTACTGGCTGGATGCCCTTCCTTGTTGCAGAGTTTGTTCAGCAAATATATTTTCATTGTGCCCAGACCGAGAAATATCTGCCTCTACCTAGGATCGAACTCACAGCCTCCTGATTGTGAGGTGTGAGCTCCACCTCTAGGCCACCACACCACTCCCTTTATCCTATAATTTCTTATGAGACTAGCAGACTTGAAACACCTTAGAAACACTGCTACATCTCTGAACAAGAAGTTAGCAATTATCTTTATAAATGAAATCATTGAAGATGAAATATACTTAATTTCTAAGGGCACAATGGTATTCCTGAGACTCTGGAGTCAGTTGCATGCTGTTTCACATATATGGGGCTGTGAACATTTGAAACTAATTCATATGAGTACTGCTCTTCGATATCAATTAAACAAGCCATCTTTTTCCATTGTCTTTCAGAGCAACATTATAAGCTGATTCCTTAAAGCAGCAGCATTTTTTTTCCAAGCTCAAGTTAAAGTCTATAAAAAGGATGCTGCTACTTTAATGCGCAGGAAGGTCCAAAATGCTTTGAAAATAAAGCATGCATGGCCCCAACATATACATTAAGAAGATTCATTTAATACTGCATATATTACAATAATTTATACTAAAATTATAAAAACTCACCTGCATTTTCAGGCCTGCAAACACATGATTGTTCATATGCCTGTTATATTATAAATTAATATGGAAAAAAATTAGCTTATATATTATCATTACTAAATCTAATAATATGAAAACAAATTTGTCCATCATTCTAATTCCATATGTATAGGGTTTTTTCTGTTTGTTTATTGGGTTTTTTTCCATCAACCACTTTAGTGCACCTTATCATCAAATTAATTTGGGGCATAGTCATATTTTCAGTACTCAGTGTACAGTATGTTTTATGTTTGAAATTTCAGCATTCCTTTTTAAATGCACCTAACATATGCTGAGGAGCCAATATAGCCAATGTTAAGGTTTTCAGATACAAAAAAAATACTACCCTGTTTCTCCAACAATACGGCCTCCCCCAATAGGAAGTCCCAGCATGTTTTATAGGCATGAAATGAAATTAAGCCCCTCCCTTAAAACATGCGAAATGGGGGGAATGGTGGAGGGGGCTTGCCATTAGGAAGTACTTTTGTTGCACACCTGGATATGGTGCTGCCTGCATTGACCCTGATATGAAGTGCCCCCCAACGCTGAGGTCAACATCCAAGCCGTCACCGCCCACCCGAAGATGCAAAGGGGGGGGGGAAATTAAGTCACCCCTGAAAAGACGGCCTAGCCATTTTTTTCGGGGCTCAAAAAAAAAAAAAAAAAAAGACCCGGCCTTATTATATGAGAAACATGGTATATTCTAGGTAAGTCAGGATAAAAGGAATAATAAAGGATTCAGTGTATCTGAAAGTTATAGAATTTTCTGAATAGGTATTGACTTACATAAATATGAGCAGGTAAGAGAACTCTCTATCCAAGCAGAAGCCCCTATATCATTTTGGACAAAGGACTATACAATCTCTTCTTTAAAACCTCCAGTGATGGAGCACCCACAATTTCTGAAGGCAAGCTGTTTCACTGATTAATTGTTCTCACTGTGGAAATTTCTTCTTAGTTCTAGATTGGATCTCTCTTTGATACATTTTCATCCGTTACTTCTTGTCTCAGGTGCTATTGGAGAATAAGCGATCCTCCTCTTCTTTGTAACAGCTTCTCAGATATCCAGAAACTGATATTATATCACCCCAATCCTTCATGTCAGACTAGATATATCAAATTCCTGCAACTATTCTGCATATGTTTTACCTTCCAGACCCCTAATCATCTTTGTTGCACTTCTCTGCACTCTTTCTAGACTTGAGTCTCAACATATTTTTGGATTGTGGTGACCAGAACCGGATGCAGTATTCCAAGTGTAGTCTCACCAAGGCAGTATGTAGCGGTACAAATACTTCATGTGATCTTGATGCCATCCCTGTATTGATCCAGACTAGGGCTACATTGGCCTTTTGGGTAGCTGAAGCACAGTACTGGCTCATACCTAAGTGATTGTCCATTATGACTCCCTCTCATAATTAGTGCTGTTGAGCCATGTATCATCTATTTTATACCTCTGCATTTGATTTTTCTTGCCTAAGTGTAAAACTTTACTTTCTCACCACTGAATTGCATTCTCTGAAATGCTATGTTCTCTTCTCTTGATACATTGGCCTACTTCCACTGGTGGTTCTCACTTCAATTCACTTCAATTTGTATGCACTTATATGCTAAATGAAATAGTTGATAGGTTTTTACCACTTCTAAATCTTAGCTCTTCTGATTCCTTTCTTCTTGCAATTGTTTCCTTCCTGTTACATAGTATATAATTCTAAACAATATTATAATATATACACATCAGAAACCAGACAATTACTTTTCTTTTTCCTCTTTTCATTCTTTAAGTGGATACAAGTGCATATAAGTGCATTGTGTGACTTCTTTCTGACTTTTTGCCATTTTATCTACTTCTTGCTCATTTTTCTGGCTCACCAATATTACCTTGGGTAACAAGGCTAAACAAATATATTACCTTTAAAGAGTAATAAAAAATTCCAAAATTAAGTGTTATTAATATCTGGGATTTTAGAAGTTATACAAACAAGCTTCTGCCATATTCCCCCAGACTTAACAACTATTGATATGAAAGATTAAAAAAATCTGGACAGTAGAAGTTTCAGTACTTGGAGACAGCAGAAGAGAAGAAAAAAAAAACTGGAGAAAAATAACAAAACACAAAGATTTGCAGGTAGACATAGAAATGATGTAGCAAAATAAAGAGACAGGCTTTGAAGACAAAGGATTACACAATTTGAAGGGTATAAACATCTGTGTCAAATGATTAATGAATGCCTTCTTCACACTGTTTAGATGGTTTTGACTATCTAAAAATGATAATGTCTTCTCCTGCCACATGACTGTCTACTTTTATCTTTTAAAATGGAGACATCCTGGAGAGATGGACAGATTGAACCTCCTTATCGCAAAAGAATAAAATGAGCCACCCACATAATTTACTAATCTTTTCCTATTGTCTGCTATCCCTTCTGTGTTCTTCATGTTATTCTTATCTACAACCATTTGGCCTTTTTTTATTTATTTATTTATTTAATTTTTCAATATGTTTGCTTTCTGTTCGAGACCTAATGTGATAGATCATACGAAAGATCAGCTTTGGCACAGCAACCGTGTCACAATAATTATTCAGAGGTTAAATCTGTAGCTAAATTGTTTTCTTTTTGACTTTTCTATCATTTTAGCAATAACAGGAATGTTATGAAGTCGATCATGCCATGACACTATCATTGCTGAAGTGCAGAGTGAAAATAGTACATGAAGTGTATCAGGGATTCTCAAACTGTGGGATGGGAGGGAACGTCTGAGAAGATCAACCAAATTTTGGAGGAACGATGGTTAACTGCTAGAGCCGGGCTAATTAACCTTCTGTCAACTATTGGCTAATTGCCCTTGTCTCCACCCATGAAAACAATATTGGGTTTTGTCAGTAGTTGCAGCTTCTGTTTTGTTTTCCCCCCAACTTGTCTGAGTTAAGATTAAAAATAGCATTGGCAACTTGCCAAGGAAAGGACAATACGCAACTGTGCTGACCTCAATCTAAAGATGAAACTGTGTAGGCTTCTATTTTGTGCTCAGGTTACAACACCTATGTCACCTTTCCTCCACACCATTTTTACTGCTTGAATGGGAGATCATTGGCTTTCCCAGCAAGAACTAATGGGCTTCAGGATAGTCCATAATTTAAAAACAATTACAGGTTTCTAAATGAAAAAGTGGCACACGCTTATCTTTGTTCTGGATTTCTTTGTTGCAATATATTCTCTACTACCCAAGAAATTTTTAAAAAGTAAGGTGATGGTGATAATAATAAACAAGAAACTCTCAAGAACCAGGAGGAAAAAAAGAATTGTAGATTGATGCTGAAGACTTTTTCTAACCCTTCAGATCTTTCACTAGGGTCTGCATAAAGATTATTTGGTGGAAGGGGTGTGTTGGTAAGGGAAAATGCCATCACTATCTGAGAATACATAGTCCTCAACTTATGACCACAATGCAGTCCAAAACTGCAGTTGCTAAGCAATACAGTTGTTAAGTGAGTTTTGCCTCATTTTATGAACTTTCTTGCCATAGTTGTTAAGTGAATCATTGCAGTTGTTAGTAACCCGGTTGTTAAGTCAATTGACTTTATTTGTCAGAAAGTCCCAAAAAATGATCAGATGATCCCAGGATCCTGCAACTGTCATAAATACAGGTCAGTTGCTAACTGACCAAATTTTGATCACATGACCAAGGGGATGCTACAATGGTCGTAATTGTGAAAAATGGTCATAAGTCACTTTTTTCAGTGTCGTTGTAACTCTGGCTAGTCTCTAAACATGGTTGAATGTTGAGGACTATCATGTATCATGAATACGGACACATCAACTCCAACATATCATCCTTAATTATTTACCAATTATTTTAATAGCACTTCTTTGATTATTATCATTGTTCTTTGTATACATTTTAATGTGCTTCTTATGGAAATACATATTTCTGTGTCTGAGTAAACACTTTTGCTCATCCGTGCTAGATTATTCTTGATTTGGTGCTAGTTTGGCACCTTAGCATCCCTGATTGACAGCCAAGCTGGTTTTCTTCCAGCTCTGTTCTCAAGCAACAAATTTTTCATTTTCTCAGTTGAACTACATGAACTTCACAGAAGCAGCAGATGGGGTGTTGGAAACCTCACCTTTTTTTTTTTTTAGTTTGGATTTTTTTCAAATGTATCATCTGTTTAATATTACTGGGTGAATAGAAATCTCCAGGACTGGACTGGCAACTCGAGGCTGATCATTGATGAAGGTGAACAGGGCAACAAATTGTTTTTATTAATGGAAACAAACTGTGTCCATAGTTTTGTTCCATCAACTTTCCCACTGGGATAGTGAATCATCTTACATTTACCAGTATCATGCAATTGGTGGCTTTGAATGTAGCAGTGGTATATCAGCCCATTTTATTGGAGGGAGGATGGCATCACAGAAATTCATTCATTATTAGAGGCAATCCCCAGGAGCACAAAGTTTGCGACCCACTGAATTATGTGATCTTGCCTAGCATCAAAACATCAACACAGTACTGCACTAATGCGGTACTTGAACCCAGAAAGACCGATTTGGTAAGCAATAACATCTCTATATAAATAGAACTCCAAATGCCTCTACAGAAGTTATGCCTCTCACTGTTTTCTCATTGCAAGTGAGAAATGTCTTAATCCAAATGATAATTATTTACTACTGAATTCTCTAATAGGAAATTGCTTTATGCAATTAGACTCTACAAAAAAAAGCACTAATACCAGTACTAATTCCCAAAATAGTATTTTAAATAATATTAAAACCAGCACTTTCCACTAAGCAAGATAGGGATCTTTGCAACTAAAACTATTTTTTTAAGCTCTTGAATACACCAGTTCCCATGGTAACTTAAGATGAACAGATTGTTCCTGGATGAAAAAAAAAAAGTTAAACGTCTTTTAACAATCTAAGACAAGGAGTATTTTGCACATTCCTATGGTATATTTTTACCTATACTGTCATGAATAAATGTCCCAGTATCTGTTTTCTATCTGAAATGGTTATCTTTTCATCAATATTTACATGGTAAACAAATTATGTACTTCAGTTTTGAAATCTAGATATCTTTCTCTACATGACTAATTCATGTAAACTCCTAGTAGTCAGGAGCTCACATGCCTATAACTATTAAAATTACAATCGAAAAACTGAGCACTTCATAGCAAGGGCATCTCTGTAAGGTGTGTTAAAAAGTCTAGAGAATGGCCACAACTACATGATTGAAATTCTACCCCTTTCTATTCATTCTACACATGCAACACATTTACAAAGTGAAGTAGACCCTTTACTTTTCTAAAACCCTTACCTTCACCCCTGGATGCTCCTAAATAACAACATAACTTGTTTGGAATAGTTACCAACCAAAAGTCAATGCAGTTATTTTATGTATGTTATGTTGACCTAAACACATATATGAAAAATCGGGAATCAGCTCCAATAACTAAGAAAGAGTGGTATTCTAAGAACAAATAAACAAATCTTAATCCACATCTAAATCCTTTGTTTTTTTTTCTTTACCTTGGGCTCCTATGTTGTGAAAATGTTTACATACATGTATATATATCTGAAACATTTTACTGCTGGCTGACTAGTTTCAAGTGACTAATTTATGATTGTTCAGGTATGCATGTACCTTTAAATTTTCTAATCACGTTTCATTAAATAAATCCTCAGGTTTTTAAAAATGGATTATGTTTTTCTGCAACAGATTATAAAATAAAATAGATTTTACATGACAGTAATAATAGCAATTTCCTATGGTATTTTGCTTCCCTTTATGTCCTCAATTAATCCATAATTCTTCCTAGAATGTAAGTTCAAAGATTTTGCTGTATATTCAAAAAAAATTACATCTTTAAATTGTAATGATCTTTAGAAGGTCATATTAACCAACATGTGTGGGATGTCTTTTAAACCAATAATACCCATAATCTTAGCTTTTATATAGTAAGAGAAATGTTCTTTATCGATTCATCTTATTTTTGCTAAATATTTTGGTATTGATACAACTATGGTTATATTATAGTACTGATATATAATCAATAGGTTTTGCATTTCTATCTAAAAATCATTGTTCATATTTGATGGAATAGACAATGCACTAATTGTTCCTTTGAGTCTGTATTTTTAAGGAGAAATAGGTTTTAGCCAACAATATACATCTTCTGGCAAAAAATGTAAAAGTCTTTGTGGAAGTGCATCATTTCCTTAGTTTTCACAGTTTCAATTATTTACTGACTTCTTCCCAAGTAACCTATGACTCATTTTAATAATTCAACACTTACAACTGCTATGAGAACAATGATTATTCTTGAATGGAAGAAATCACGTCAACACTGAAGTATGAAATGTTCTGTTCGATGCTTGCCCAATCCAGATAACTTTATGATGATTCTCTTTATGATGGTCATACTTATTGGGAGAAGATGTAGGTAGTCCCATGGATCTAAGACGCACCAGGTTGAGGGAACATAATTTTATTCCTTTACAGATTGCAACTATTAACTACCAGGAGTTTATATGAATTACTCATGTTGAGAATTCTTGCATTACTAGATCTACTTGAATCATATTTTTATTGCCAATTAACAGAATACCAAAATAACAGAGTTGGAAGGGTCCCTAGAGCTCTTCTAGTCCAAATCCCTGCTCAAGTAGGACAGCTTATACTATTTCAGACAAATGGTGGTCCAATGTCTCCTTAAAAGCCTCCAGTGATGAAGAATCCACATTCATGCATATATTGTACTCCATTCCCATGAACATTCTTTTACATTTATGAAGGTGGTTCTTACTCTGCAAATGCACAATAGCCTAATTATTACTGTAAGTCTACTTGATTATATTTTGATGAGAATGCTGATGATTGTGGAAAAGTTGGGGAACAAGTCAGTTTGAAGATTATCCCAGAATGTTAACCCAATGCAGGTGATAACTACAAAAAAGCACCTCAAATAAACTCTATCTTACTACCTTAATTGACTTAATTTTCCAAGAGTCTGCATTTATGATATGCTAGGCTTAAACTCCCTTATTTAAATCCATATTATTCTTAGTCCCTCAGGCCTGCGCTCACTCCCATGGGCATATATGGGCCCTGACATATATTGTCAAATAAACAGTATTTCCTCATCTTATGTTTTACTAATTGTAAACTAGGGATAGGGAACCAGATACTCTCCAGATGTTTTAGACTTCAACTTGTCCATCCCAGGAAACATTCGGGGGTGGGGGTGAAAGTTACAGTGCAAAACATGTAGAAGTTGTCGTTCAAGTAACAAGCACTTGTGATTGCAATTCGCTGAACACAAACATAGGCAGTAATATCTGCCTATGTTTGTGTTCAGTGCTTGTTATTTGAATGTTACTTTTAAAATGGTAAATTCTGCTGTAGTATTTAAGGGCAGTTGCAGTGGGAGAACCCATGGGAAAAAACTGTTTATACATTTTCTACTTTGTCCAGAAGCAATTTCTTTTCCTCTATGCTTCTTAGTGCATCCTGAGAGTAAAATCTCTTCAGCACTCATATCAAGGAGCTGATGGATTATGAGAATTTTCTATTCTTTCTTTTTCATGACTGGAAATTGCTTTTTCTATTTAAAAAGAGTAATACCATGTGAATTTGTACTGTGTAACACAGGGGTTCCCAACCCCCAGGCCGTGGCCCGCTACTGAGCCATGGCCTGTTCAGACCTGGGCCACAGAAGTGGAAGGCGAGTGTTCACGCATGCACAGCTCCATTTGTGCAGCACACATGCCCACCACTTACACAGACCATCCCCTCTCCACCACCCCACTGGTCCGCAAAGCCGGAAAGGTTGGAGACCACTGGTGTAACAGATAGTTTGGAACTAAGTAATACAGTCCCAAACAGAATTATACAAAAAAAAAGAAATAATTGGGAATTACCCATTTCCCAAATATCATGATTAGATTTATTCATTCATTAGATTTACATCCTGCCTTTCAGTCAGGATCCCAAAACATATGTATTATGCTTCTTACCTCTTATCATTCCATAACAACTATCTGTGAAGTAGACTGTGCTGAGAGTGAATGGCTGGCCCCAAATCATACTGTAAGTAGTCCATTTATCATTTCTGTCTTAAAGACATATTCCAAATACCATGGATATTTAATTGCTTTTTTTAATGAATTGCAAAACCTGTTATCTTCTGGGCACTGACAGAAACTGAATTGTTCTATGACATCTGTTGTTCTGTGATTATCTTCAGCACAGGTAGCCCTCCCACATTTTAGCTCTCTTTTTTTTAACTGAAAAAAACTGCATATAAAGGTGTAGAAAGATTTATAGTGAGTAACCTAGAAGTCATTCAATTATAATGTAAAATATGACTTTGGGTCTTTTATCACTTGATTTGCAGACTGTATGGAACAATTAATGAAATTTCCTTGATTTTGGTTTAACCTGATCCATTAACACATATCTTGTGACCGGTAAATTATGGCTTATGGCTATCATGTGTAATTCTAGACAACCATGGTTTATTCAATGAGCCATAATTAACCAAATCACATATAAATCCATCCATTGTCTTTCAACATACTGTGTGAAGTATTATTAGAATAGAATGTAATTCTTTATTGCCCAAGTGTGATTGGACACAAAGAATTTGATATTATAACAATGCATAGAACTGTTAATTCTTAAAATTAAACAGTTAAATATTCTCTTAATAGCATTCCTAGGGCAAAATCAATGTAGGGAAAGTGGAAAGAGGACATATAACAGATTTTTTTTTTTTGCTTTGCTCTAGATCATCTTGAAATTCCAAATTTTACCGAGATAGGGTGCAATATTCCTAGCTTTTCTTTTTCTTTATCGCACTACATTTTTCTTTATTTTTTCTAGCACTTTTCATTCTTTCTTACTATTCTTTTTAAAATTTAATTCGTATTAGTTTTTACCTCTGTAATCAAAATCCCTAATAAAAATTATAGACTTAAAACAACAGAAAAAATTAAAATCAGTCTTTGCCTCATGCCAACTAGGTAGTGAGGTAGGCACCAATACAACCTACTTCAAAAGAGCATTACATATACCAGGTACTCCCACAAAGAAGTTCCTCTTTATTTATTTTACTGAACTGTTTATCTCCCCATACTTGGAACTTCTGCTTTTCTGTGTAGCTTTTAATCTTTCCTTTGAAATCAGAGAAATCTAGAAAGGTAATATAGTGCAGGGGTGTCAAACGTAATATAGTAATATAGTGCAGGGTGTCAAAGGTAATATAGTGCAGGGGTGCTTCGATCTGGCCCATGGGGCCACCCTGGCAACAGCGAACATCCAGCCTACAGTGTCTCTGCTAGTGAAAATGTAGCGGCCCTCCTGAGCTCCGTTTTCGCTGGCAGAGTGCTTGGGCCGCCCAGGCAGCCTGACGCAACATTGAGCTGACCATACTCACACTGGTCATTCCCCCTGGTCCTCTGAGGTCAAACATGACCCTGATACAACCCTCAATGAAATTGAGTTTGACACCCCTGGTATAATGGGAAGTATATGATTACTGGCAATAATCCTGCTGAGGAGATTCACAGAGCTCCATCTTTCTCATAATTATAAATTAATGGATTGCAACACTAAATCATACAAAAGTGATTGGCCAACAACTTTGCAATATAAAGAAATCTAGCAGATAGAAGTCTGGTATGTCAACCAACACTGATCTATTTTACTGTCCACATATTATAAACCTCTGAAAAAATTTACTTTGTGGTTCTTATTTTTCAGGAACATGCTTCCAAGAGGTATACATTCTTGAATCAGTTTTAATTTGGAAAACTTACAAGAGGCCTCAAGATATGATAAATGGTCAGCAACCAAAATTAATGGACTACCCTCGAAGTTAAGAACCACTTCTTGAATATTACAGTGCAGGCTTAATGGATACTTTCAGCATCAGAGAACCATCAAAGAGTTCTGCAAAATATTTGCCAGCTGTCAACTCCTTAGTTGCACATGGTTGCCTGGAAACTAACCCTCTTGGCCCCATCTTTCTGACAGGCACTTTATTTCCTTCCAGATACACATGACCTGCTGATATCTAGATGCACATATTTTTCTTTATTTGATATTCTCAGCAGAGAAATGCTTGGCTAATTTACATTTTGAAGGCAGCATGGGTAGTAAAAACATTATTCAGTGAAGCATAAGAGTTTTGCCACAGTCCCATATTTTCAGATATCAAAGGCATATTTTTAAGATGACTTTTTTGGCCCTTAAAAAGCATTTCCCCCCTCTCTTTTGGCTTAGCTGAATTTTGCAGAGGTCAATGCTGAGATTGACTTCAACACATATAGAATGCTGTGCTACAATTTACAATGGCTATTTCCATTTTGTTATTTTTCAATTTCATAGCATGTGCTTTCAGTCAATCAGCATATAACTCTTTTGCTGGTTCAAAGAAACAGACATATGAAAAGCAATTAACAGAATAGTGCATCTGAGTGCAGGTGCCAATTTGTTCTCTAAATCTATGGATCTCTGAGCAATTTTGGTAGCTTTCCAAATGAGTCTATTTAAAAAAACTGTACCAGGCAATTCTACTCTCTAAAGTCCATATAAAATATATTTTAATATGTTAATTAAAGATATTTTAATTTCTTTTAATAGCTCAGGATGATCTTCAGCCAACACAAGATACATGCACATTTCAAACCCAAGAATACACTAAGGCAAAAGCTTGCCCACCTCAAGGATAAAACACCCAGACACAAACTGAGCAACATGGCATAGGCAGTACAATGCAGTGAGCCATGTGCATGTACATTGGGAAACAAAACAAGGGTGGGATTCTATCAGTTCTGACCAGTTCTATAGAACCCCTTGTTAGCTTTCTAAGCAGTACCGAGAACCGGTTGTTAGAAGAAATCTCCATTTGTTTTTTTCCACCCTTATTACATTCTTGGCAGTATGCCTAGACTTACTGTCTCCAAAGGAGGTTTTTTTTCTTTCCTGATACTTTCTTAAAGGGGAAGGTTGTTTTGAGCTTTTTACACTGCTGTTGGGAGGAAATACTCCCCCGGAAATACTTCCAGCCAGCATGCAATGATCAGCACTTTGAAGAAATAATTGAATAACGAAGCAGAGCTGCAAAAGAAGCTTTTTAATGACAAGGAATCAAGATGAGTGACATTCATCAAGGCTTCTTGGCTAGCTAGAAAGATCGACATTCAAACGTGGGTTTACATAACCTTTTGAGTTTTGGTCTAAAACTGGTTTTTGGTGCAGTTTAATTCTGTCCTTGGTGATGTTTAATCCTGTGTTTATTGATGGGATAATTTTCCCTATTCAGCTTTGTTTGGAAGAAAAAAGATTAATCTCTGTTCCTGAAAAGAAACTGGGTTGGGAAATCTGGCTAGTTCCTGTGTCTATTTGTTCTGGTAATTGGTTTAACGAGCAACAGCTACTGTTGTGATTTAATTATTTGTATTGTGTTTGAATTGGTCATGGTTTCTTTTTCTATCTGGGGAGGGGGGTCTTCCTTTACTGCTTTAGTGATATCTGGCATTGTCTTTTTGGGGTATACTTCCAAGAGGCAGGATGCAAGCTTGGCACTGATTTTTTTTACTGCCTTTCTGGGGGGCATGTGACCTTTCCTTAAATCTGAATGATTTCCTTCGGATATCTTGTGAGGTAAGTGAGACCAGTTGGTATCTTTAAATGGTGCAAATGGATTGCTTTTCCTGGGTGTGCTCTTTCTGGAGAGCTTAAATGACCTCTCTGCTTTATGAGCAAGAGTTGGCTGCTGTTATCATTACATTTTAACTATTTTAATTCCTCAAGGTGTTCTGGCACCTTGACTGACTTGTAACTCCGGCTTGCACGTATTTTTAATCTAATGATTGGTATTTACAACAGTTTATTTAGTGACAATTCAAAGTTACAATGGCACTGAAAAAAGTGACTTATGACCATTTTTCACACTTATGACCGTTGGAGCATTCCCACTGTCATGATAGACCAGGTGAGAAGAAGCACCCCTTGACGTGAGTGACGTTGAATTGGTCACGCCCACCCAGTCACATGACCACCAAGCCACACCCACCAACTAAGCTACACCCAGTTTTAACCAGTTGTTAAAAAATTTGAATCCCACCCCTGAAACAAAACAACCACTTCATGGCACAACATAGGACATCAGGACAAAACTCAGCAGTCTATCTGCATTTAAAAGACAAAAGCCACTCTTTTGAAGCCACATTTTGGACAGAAGGGACCACTGGCTTGAAAGAGGGGTCAAAAAGGCCATCTGTCAAAATTGAACAGCCCTCTCTCAACAGAGGAGGAGGGATATGACATCACACACCTCCAATCTACAACACATTCCTTTCAACAGTTCCAAGAAAGCTCCATTTGCACAACTCAGGTGACCCTGATGACACAGATAAACCTCCAAGTAGCCTCAATTACTCTCTAAAAGAATGCAAATGACTAGCTGTTTGCAAGGAATATAAATCCTTCAATTCCCCACTATCCAGTCAGAGTTGAAAAAGCTGTTTGCGAAATATCTTCAGAGAAAAACATGGAAGTCCATTTGCCTTTTGAAAAAGCACATTTTGGATGTCTATGTTAAAAAGACAGTGAGATTCCATTCTTTTCCACTTTATAAGTTGCAGCTGTGTAAAAAGATGACAGTCCAATATCAAGGCTGAGTACCGTATATACTCGAGTATAAGTCGACCCGAATATAAGCCGAGGCACCTAATTTAACCACAAAAAACTGGGAAAACTTATTGACTCGAGTATAACTCGAGGGTGGGAAATGCAGCAGCTACTGGTAAATTTCAAAAATAAAAATAGATACCAATAAAAACTTTCACTAGGACAGTTGAGAATAAGTTTGATGTTCACAATTTCCTCTTTGAAAGAGACCAGTAAATAGGGAACAAGAAGATGAAGAAAAAGAAGTGTGTTTTTTCACACTTTTCACACTGCAGTGAACAAAAATGGCATCATAGGAACAAGCTTATTCTCAGCCCAAAGGTTTGTTTCTGATTTCTTCCCTGATTTAAGGGAAATTTGGGAAACGATCTCACTATCATGAAAGGTTTGATTGATTCACTAACCCAAAAGATGATGATGATGACAGTGGGAGGCAGGAGTCACTCTCTCCCTTGCAAGAAAAAAGCAAGAGCCGTTCTTATGATATATATATATATATATCTCTCTCCTCCCCCCAATAAAGTCAAGCCCTTTCCAGCACGTGCGCGCGATCCGCCCCCGCCCCTTTGCACCTTGCAAATGCAAAACCCCAGGGTTTCTGCATTTGCAAGGTGCAAAGCGGCGGGGGCGAATCGCGCGTGTGTGCTGGAAAGGGCTTTACTGTATTACGGGGAGAAAGAGAGAGAGGGAGAGATCATAAGAATGGCTCTTGCTTTTTTCTTGCAAGGGAGAGAGTGACTCCTGCCTCCCACTGTCATCAACATCTTCTTCTTTTGGGTTAGTGAATCAATTAATTTGGGAAATGATCTCACTATCAGAAAACAACGCGAGCTGCCACCACCACCTCCTCCTCCCCCTCCTCCTGAGTGGACTGAAAGCAGCTGGAGCTGAGGAAATGAAGCTGAGTGGAGCGACCTCGGCTCGCGTTGCTTTCTCAGCCTAGAGCTCAGAAAACAATGAGAGCTGCCTCCCCCTCCTCCCCCTCCTCCCGAGTGGACTGAAAGCAGCTGGAGCTGAGGAAATGAAGCTGAGTGGAGCTGAAGCAACCTCGGCTCGCGTTGTTTTCTCAGCCTAGAGAAAGGGGAAGGGGGCTTATCTGGACCAAGGGTGAGTCTCCCCCTCAGTTTCCCCTGAAGGATCTTCTGTCGCTTTTGCCTTCTCCCTACATCTTCCCTCTGTTAAAATCCCCCCCCCCACACACACACACTTATTTTCAGTTGGATAGATTTCGTGTCTGAGCATTCTCACATGGCGGTGGGTCTTCCCCCCCAAAAAAACAGTTAAAAAAAGAAAAAACAATATATTCCCAAGCAAGAACTTTTCTGCTTCCGATTACCCCCATGCTTAAAAGTTGCAAAGGAAACACGGAAGCAGGGAAGCGGCTGCCCAGCTTCGGAGCTCCACACCATTTTTTTTTCAGAGGGGAATCTGACTCGAGTATAAGCCGAGGGGGTGTTTTTCAGCACAAAAAATGTGCTGAAAAACTCGGCTTATACTCGAGTATATACAGTATTTTTTGGTTCATCTAATACAGTAAATGACTTGTAACTGACAAAACGGATCAAAACTCAACGATTTACTATACTATGTCTGTCTCAAAATGTGAAATTTAAGCTCATAAGAAAAGAGGAGCATACTATTGTAAGGTCTTTGCTGAATGAAGAGGGATTTGTCTGGTTTGGTTTTTTTTAAAATCCAAAAACAAACAATTTCTGTAATATCTAGAAGCTACTTATGACAAAATGCCCATCCTTATCCTGAAGCTGTAGAAGAACTCAGCTAGGACAAAAAAGGAAATATTTTTAACCCTTTAATGATGAAAATAAACTCTTCCATTTGAGAAGACGTCTTTTTATCTATGCAGAAATAGGAATCCATACTTTTATCTCCTGAATGGAGGATGAATTGAGAAAGATTTAGTTAGATTACCAGAAAAGAAGTTTAACATTTCAGTGTCCCACATTCTCATTTGTCATCAATTGCTCAGCTTCTGGGTAGCCATTTTTAAAACAAAACAAAAGAGCTCCTAGTTAATGCGGTGTAATTTATAATTCTGAGCTGCATCCAAAGGCAGACTATTACAATAGCTTGCTTTTATTTTAAAGCTGTTTTAACAGGTCACAAAATGTATGCTTTGGATGGGGAGATTACTTTCTTTGGGTGAAAGTTAATCTTCACTATGTCTAAAAAACATTGCCAAGAGACAACATTATATATTTGCAGTGAATCTCTTTCGTATAAGAGGTAAGATATTTTTTTTCTTTACAGTACAATGAGTGTTAATATGTTTGCAGTCCTTGACTCTAAAAATTGTCATTTTTACTTACAGTAAAATGATGCAACTGCATACAGTAAACCTAAAACACATTAAATCGAAAGCAACATGCACCCTGTGTCCTATCAGACATTCCATGTGCTCTGAATTCCTTAAAATTAGCAAGTTTTTTCAGTTGAGGGCTGCATTCCCTATCAGTTAAAAACCGGAAGGAGACAAAGTAAATGGAGTAGCAACAAGTGACTGAGTAAAGCTGGAACAAAAATAGGATAAAAGCTGCATTCTTTTTCTGCCTCTTCTTATACAGTTTAGTTTTTTCCCAATTATGCAGTTGCAAGAAATGATCAAACCTTTCCTGTCACCCTACTCATTTAACACAACAGATCTTCTTGAACTAGGTTGTTCACCCTTGTTATCAGATAGTAAGACTGAAACTGTTGCGAATTAATAAAAGTACTTGAATAAAGATTATTAAGAGCTTGAAGTAAAGTGCAGGGTTCTGGCCCTGCACTTCTGATTGGCCGATAATAGCGACATCGGATTGGTCCGTTCAGGAGAATCTGATTGGCTATTAACGAGCCTCTCCCATTGGTTAATGGAGCTAGCGCTCCCTGTGTTTTCATTGGTTAAATACTCAAGAACTTGCCTAAATAAAGGGGGCCATTGCGGCCATAGAGCTGAGCTGTTACACATGTAAATAAAGAGTTTGAAGTTCACTGTTCACCGGCTCGTCTCCTCCTAAGCGCCCATGCACAGAACATAACACTGGTGACAAGGGTGGGATGTGGAGACGTCAGAGCTGACTGAACGACGAAGAACGATAACAGAGCACGTGGCTGAAACGCACCAACGGCGGAACCATGTCCGGTGGCGTCATACCACCCGCTCCATTCGACCCAGCACAAGAAGACTGGGACTCATATATGGATCATTTCCAGATGTTTCTGGAGACCAACAATTTGAAGGATGCCACTACCGGAAAGAAACGGGCGGTATTCCTAACTCATTGCAGGCCAACCATATTCAAAATGGCCAAGGCACTAGCGAAACCGGCAGAAGTAAAGTCTATGGACTGGGATGTCCTCGAAACCCTGCTGAGGGCCCACTATGCACCGACTGTGCCAACGCTCGTTAGAAGGCATGAATTTTACCAGAGAAGTCAGCGGAAGGGTAAAAGTGTTGCTGATTTCATAGCGGATCTCTGGAATCTGGGAGGCCTATGCGAGTTTGCCTACCTAGAAGAAGCCCTGAGAGACCAAATAGTTCTGGGATTAGATGCTCCAGGTACACAGAGTAAGCTGATGGTGAAAAGCGACATTAGCCTTAAAGATGCCATCGCTGAAGCTACTGCAGCAGAAGCAATCAGGAAGTTGGCTGCCCGAATGCGCCACACCCACGCCCCGCTTTGCCAACTCACCCATGAAATTTCACCCCAGTCAGAAGGACAGCCTACAACAGCCCACCACGAGGACTTCGAATCGTCATCAGAAAGCGATGAAGAAGAGGTCCATCGACTTCAATCCAAACGAGACCAACGCCAGAGATTGCAGTACCAATGCGCTGTTTGTGGAGCAAGCCACCCCCAGTCAGAATGCAAATTCCTCGACGCGCTCTGCCATGTGTGCGGGAAAAGAGGCCATATCGGACGGGTCTGTAGAAGCAAGCTAGGACCCAGCCAGCCCTCGAGGGGGGCAAACTATCACCAACCGACAGGAAGCCGTCCTGTAAAGCAAGAACCCGTGAACCACCAATGGAACAACCACTCCTACAGAAACAAAACCCTAAACCACTCAACAAAGCGAGAAGAGGCTCACCAAACTATCACGATCGATCATGCTTCATCTCTTGATGCCAAGAAGATCCAAGTGAAAGTGGCCATCGAAAATCAGCCCTGCCTGATGGAAGTCGATTCAGGATCGTCCCTCTCGATGGTTTCCTGGAAGACCCTCAAGCAGCTCATTCCTACTGTCCAGCGGCAAGACCTCAGATTCCAAAGACTCATACTCAAAGACTATCAAGGAAATCGAATTCCGGTCGTTGGATCCAGCCGAGTCCAGGTATCGTTTAAGAACCGTACAGCATTCCTACCCCTGACTCTAATCGACAGGGATCAGCCTAGTTTGTTAGGCCTCCAATGGTTCGCTCCACTTGGAATTGAAGTAGCCAGCATTCACCGAACCTACAGCAGCGACTGGGAAGAGGACCTCGTCCAAGAATTCCAGGACGTCTTTGCAGAAAAACTAGGAAAGTACAAGGGGACCCCGATATCATTTAACCTCAATCCCGAAATAGCTCCCATCCGCCTTAAGCCTCGTCAAGTTCCATTTGCCCTTAAACCAAAGATTGACGAGCAGCTTGATAAATTAATAGCCCAGGGTGTGTTAGAACCAACCGATCACTCTCCCTGGGAAACCCCAATCGTGACACCCATCAAGCCGGATGGATCAATAAGAATTTGTGGGGACTACCGAGCCACCCTGAACCATGCCCTTCAGCAAAACGCTTACCCGGTACCGGTGGTGCAACACCTCCTCCATTCTCTGGGGGGCGGAAAAGTCTTTGCTAAACTAGACTTAGCCCAGGTATACCAACAACTGCCTGTTGACAAAAAAACGGCAGAGGCCCAAACGAACGTTACGCACCGAGGTGCGTTTAAATGTAACCGACTCCAGTTCGGAGTAAGCGTAGCCCCAGGAATCTTTCAAAGTTTGATAGAAAGACTGTTACAAGGGATGAAAGGCATTGTCCCATATTTTGATGATGTGTTAATCACTGCCCCAACTCGGAAAATACTAAAGGATCGCCTGGGGTTGGTTCTCCAGAGATTTAAAGACTCAGGTCTCAAAGTTAAAAGTGTCAACTGTGTACGGATCGTGTAGAATTTTTAGGATATTTAATTGATAGTCAAGGCATTCACCCCACCGATAGCAAACTTAGGGCAATCAAGAACGCCCCAAAACCCCGAAATAAGGCCGAACTTCAGGCTTTTCTAGGCTTTATCAATTTTTATAACGTTTTCCTGCCTCACAAAGCAACCGTAGCCGAACCCCTACATCGTTTGTTGGACAATAAGGCAACGTGGGTATGGGGACACAAAGAGGAGCAGGCGTTTCGACATGTGAAAAATTTATTGACTTCTGATGCTGTTTTGATGCAGTATAATGAGACTTTGCCTTTAACGATCACGTGTGATGCTTCACCATTCGGAGTGGGCAGCATTTTGAGCCATGTTTTGCCAAACGGTAGTGAAGCCCCTGTTGCCTATTTCTCAAAGACATTATCAAAAGCAGAATGCAATTACAGTCAAATTGATAAAGAGGCCCTTGCTATTGTGTCTGCTGTTAAGAGATTTCATTAACATGTGTATGGTCAAGCCTTTACTATAGTGACTGACCACAAACTTTTGCTGGGAATAATAGCGGGAGATAGGCCAACACCTTATATATTATCTTCCAGAATGACTCGCTGGTCAGAATTCTTGGCTGTGTATAATTACAAGTTGCAACACCGCCCGGAAAAAGCCATTCCCCACGCCAACGCACTGAGCCGTGCACCACTTCTGGAGACCATTGATGACCCCGCTCCGACAGTTATAACACTGCAGATCGAGACACTTCGAACACCGCCACTAACAGCCCGAGATATCGCGATTGAAATGAAATGCAACCCCATTTTAGAACGAGTCCTCAGTTGGGTCGAGAGCGGATGGCCATTGGACCACATACCTGACGACTACGCCCCATTCAAGAATTGACAAATGGAACTATTTTCCCAGAAGGGCTGCAGTATCTGGGGTGATAGAGTCGTTGTCCCAGAGCGGTTACGACGAGTGATACTAAGAACCTTGCACGATGGCCACCCCGGCATCATGCGCATAAAAGCCCTCGCACGAAGCTACACGTGGTGGCCAGGTATCGACAAGCAGATCGAGACATGGGTAAAAGCTTGTCACAAATGCCAGGAAGTAAGCAACGCCCCTCCAAAAGCAACCCCGACAAAATGGGAAACACCGAGGGGACCATGGTCCCATATTCATCTGGACTTTGCGGGACCTACCAAAGGACACACATTTTTATTAACGGTGGATGCCTACTCGAACTGGCTTGAAATCCATGAGATGAGAAATACAATAACCGAATCAGTCATCAGGAAACTAGACAGACTATTTGCGACACACGGATTACCAGACGTTCTGGTATCCGACAATGGGCCCCAATTTACCACGCTGTCCTTTGAACAGTACCTGGCGGACCGCGGTATTCGCCATGCACTGACTTCGCCGGCGCATCCTGCGGCCAACCGAAAGGCTGAGCGCATGGTACAATTTGTCAAGAAAAACTTGCATAAAATGGACTATGGCGATATAGAAAACAAGATTAACCGGATACTCCTTTTGCAGCATATCACTCCGCACAGCGTCACCAATAAAACTCCCGCTGAGTTGTTAATGGGACGGAAGCTCCGCTCCCACCTCGACCGTCTGCATCCATCATATGAACCTGAAAAACCACACGGCTCCAGCGGGAAATGCTGTAACTTCCAGGTAGGTGACTTGGTTTTCGCTAGGAACTTTTCGGGCAATCCGTTGTGGGTCGAGGCAACTGTAGTCCTAGTAACTGGCCCTAGATCATACCGCGTGAAATGTCACGACGATAGAATATGGAAGCGCCATATTGATCAGCTGCGTTCAAGGCTACAGTCGGGGATCTCCGACTCTCCTGACCTCCAAACCGAGGAGGGAGGAGATATCGAGGAAGCTGAATTTGAAATGGCAGAAAGCTTAAGCGGAAGTAATGACCGCTCAGAGGCAACATGTGAAGAAGGATCGGGGATGGGGGTGAGCTCGCCTCAAGGAGATGCCGAGAACATTAGCGGCAATGAAAATTTGAATATAGAACTGGAGGCACCCTCTTCACCAGATAACGTCCTACCCCAACAAGACTGTAGCCAAATACCGGGAGAACAACGTAAATCAAATAGACAATCAAAACAACCTGCCTACCTCAAAGACTACGTGACCGCATCCCTTAAACGGAACCCAGGGGGAAGGGGTTTGTGAATTAATAAAAGTACTTGAATAAAGATTATTAAGAGCTTGAAGTAAAGTGCAGGGTTCTGGCCCTGCACTTCTGATTTGCCAATAATAGCGACATCGGATTGGTCCATTCAGGAGAATCTGATTGGCTATTAACAAGCCTCTCCCATTGGTTAATGGAGCTAGCGCTCCCTGTGTTTTCATTGGTTAAATACTCAAGAGCTTGCCTATATAAAGGGGGCTGTTGCGGCCATAGAGCTGAGCTGTTACACATGTAAATAAAGAGTTTGAAGTTCACTGTTCACTGGCTCGTCTCCTCCTTAGCGCCCATGCACAGAACATAACAGAAACATATCCCCGTTTCAAAAGATGTGCCCCAATATATTTCCAGTCTTGCCACTGATATATAGGAAATCCTCGACTTACGACTGCAATTGAGCCCAAAATTTATGTTGCTACAGTAAGAGAGTTTTGTTAAATGAGTTTTGTTAAATGTATTTTGCCCTAATAGGTCCAATTATCACAAAGTTCCAGAATAAGAACAAAATTAATTAGTCCTTAATTATTAAAAAGTCCCATTAATCTAGTTCCTTTTTTCGTGAAGCTAGGGCATGAAAATCAGTGGACTTTGACTGCCAGAATTCCTCAGTTAGCATGGATGGCTGGGGAATTCTGGGAATTGAAATCCATACATCTTAAATTTCCCAAGACTGGGAAACACTGAGCTAGGAGACAGCTATAATAACCTTACATTCTCACTCTCTTATTGGTGCAATGTTTGGGGACAAAATTATAGTCTAAGCTTTAGTTGCATATTTCAGCTTCATATAAACTCTTTCTTGTCCCTTGAATTAAGCTTCCGACTGCTTTCAGCCTACTATCTTTTTTTCCTAAATAAGGCTACAATATTTTATTTAATCTTTCTGCCCACTGATTAATACTTTGGAGAGTCATAGTTACTCTTCAACTTTTTTGCTATATTCAGGTAGAATCAGCTAATATTCCTCCTCATCACTGAATGAAGTTTTAAAGAGGAATCTGTTGGTGCTCTCTGAGCTTAGTGATTTGTTTTCCTGCAGACATTTCATTACCATATACCATCAGTGCTAGGAAGAGGTGGGATTTGCTCTTATTTTTTTATACTAATGAGAACTCTACAGTGTGCAGTGTGTTCCACATTTTCTTTCAACTAAATAAAACAAAAATTACAGGGTTTTACATTCATTCAAACCCATTTGACAAAGATGAGAATGGAACAAAAATACATTTGTGTTGACTTCGTGAAATAAGATTGATTTCAAACTATCTTCGTAGCTGTCCTTTCAGATTGTCCTCTAGCTGTGTGTTTGATCTTCAAAGGGCTAAGTAAGAATAAATCCGGTATGTACTTGGGAAGGAAATCACCTTCATCATATGCAAGACTTTACTGATCGTTTTTTGACTGCATTAAGTGTGAACTTTTATTTTGAAAATTCACAACCAGATTGATTTTTCTTCTGGGTACTGAAACATGTATGAATTTCTTTTTAGAATGTACAGAAGCCTGCAACAGAAAAGAACATAAAAAACACAAAAGAAGCACTGAAAAGCATGCTCAGAATAAGAAAAGAGATGGGATAACAAGGAGAATTTTAAAATGTGACAGACATCCTTTGAACACCCATTTGTTATATTGGATTTCAGAAAAGCTGTCTTATTATGGCATTCAGAAAGGAACAGAAACTCTCATAATAAACTCTACCCGGCTAATCAATTCCCTCACTTATGCAGTAACCAAGGCATTTATAAATGCAAATACAAGGATTTTTTTTCACCATTACCTGATCTTCAAAGTTAAATTCATGATCAGGAATCTCTCCTGGGTCCACGATGAGACTAAGGTCAACTTCATATGGACCTAAAAATAAGAAAGGGGATTTCTCAAGCAGAATAGGCAGGTTTCATGATGATACAATCTCGTAATTAATGGGAAAGGTCTAAGTTGATATTTTTACTCCCAAACAAGAGAAGATTCCCTTTTAAAGTAAGCAATGGTTTTGTTTTGATTCCTCATGGCAATTTCCTGACATAATTATGTAAACCGTTACTAAAATCTAAAATAAAAACATCTAAAAGTAATTCTCATTGAACTCATAGAGTTAACTTTGAATAAAGACCTACGTTGTTCAAGATCTAGCTGTATAGAGAAGGCATTAAGGCTGAAAAGGACAAAGGGAACGAGAAGGGAATGACCAGCAACAAGGGAATGGAATCAGTTACTGTAAGTGACAATGAGTATACAACAGGAAGACTTGAAGGACCCATAAAGGGCCAGATCATGATGAAGAAAACCCATTTATGTGGTCATTAAGAATTAATACTGACTTGATGGCACATAATCCCTCCATCAAACATAATCAGAATTGTGCTCTTAATACTGGAATATTAAACATGCTTATAGTAAGTAAATCTCACTGAGCAAAATGTGAGTGCCTTTTTTTTAATATATCAACTTTTCTTTCATGTGTAAAAAACAAGAATCAAGTAATGCAAAAATCTCTCACTAATATGATATTGGAAAGAATCGAAACAGCAATCATACCAAAATATTGTATAATAGACTTATTGTCATTTTTAGTTTTCAAATGTTCACTGTTTTACCATGGTGATAATAAAATGGGATGGTTCTTTCCATTGTTATTATACTGCCTTGGGGTCTTCAGATTTAAGAGGAGAAATTGCAACAGCCGTGAGCTGCAGGAATCTATGTTTTATGTTAAAGAATTGGAGTAATTTTTTCAGAAGTACCAGAAAAAAATTCTCCATTTTTGCACATTGAATTTGAATTCATGTTTTTGTTTACATTTTTTTCTTTCTTTTTGCCAAGGGCCTGAACATTTCAGTGTCTCATCTTTGAATAAAGAGA
The DNA here is from genome assembly GCA_033807585.1 of Hydrophis major. Taxonomy (NCBI): domain Eukaryota; kingdom Metazoa; phylum Chordata; class Lepidosauria; order Squamata; family Elapidae; genus Hydrophis; species Hydrophis major. Next base: position 171,444,699 of record CM066330.1, read on the forward strand.
AATAGTGTGTAGAGATAAAATAAATATATGACTATTAGAATTCATACAGAAGGAACAAATTGCTGCCACTGAGTCCTAGAAATCTGATTTGTTGGATATCATAGTTACATGATGAGGAATTTAATTACATTGCAACACAGCTCTTTTCTATAGGCTTAGATTTTTTTTAACTTAATTGATATTAAAGCTGAGATAGGGAAATGAATTTGATTTACAGATTGAATTCTGTTCCTCACTTACCCTGAGAACGGGGTAATATTAAGAGAAATTGTTCAATACATATAATATTCTGATCATTCATTCATTCATTCATTCATTCATTCAATGTATGTGCTGCTCATTCCACCCAAAGCAGCTTTGGGGTTGCTTGTATTGTCATGTATAGAAGAAAAAAACACACTGAATGCTTGCACTAAGTCCATCTGATGCATGTTTTCTCCAATCATGAATGAAATACTCTAGATCTGAAGTCTCCAAACTTGACAACTTTAAGACTTGTGGACTTCAACTCCCATTGTTATTTCACAATTAGTATATTAGAAGAGAAGTTTGAAGCACTGAAAGATTTTGTTGGAGACTCTGGCAGATATGCAAACAGGATCAGCTTCTACCAGCATTACCCATGTCCTGCTTTTTTCCTTCTAAAGGAAGAAAAAGAGAAGAACTGATCCACTTAGTGTTGCTACAGAAGGTCAATGAGAGGACCTTTGGCCAACTTCCAGCTCCCTGGAAGAAGAGGGACCAGGGGCAGAAATGGAGAGATAGTGCTGAGTAAAGGCTTCATTTGATGCTCAGCAGATGAGATGGGTCAGCTTAGCGTGCCCAATGAAGCTCCTGGACCAACAATTATCCATTTCTGTATTAAAGGATATTACAAACTATGCTGGAACATTTGTAATACTGACAAAAGACCCTACAGAAATTCCAATATATGACTAGAAGTTCTTGCTATTAGAAAACAAAGAGCTTCCAATAAAACAGCTTAAATTAATAAATTAATTCTGAACCCTGTTTACTCCTAGATTTGTTTTGACAAAACTCTAATAATCTACCAAAGGAAGAAAGAAAGGAAGAATGGTTAGGATTTATTGTGATCTTGAAGTCAAAGAAGCTTTTTCTAAAAGATACCTAATATTCATATAACATTATGCCTTGCAGAGTTAGTGTTGGAAAAGAAGATTAAAAAGATTTAACCCATAAAAACATCTACTAGATCCGTGATGGCCACAGGTAGCACACAGAGCCATTTGTGCAGGCCTGCAAGCTCCAGCCAAACTTACCTGCACTGTGCATGTGTGTGCCTCCTAGCTGATTTTTGGCCCGTTTGAGGCTGTTTTTGCCCACCTGGAGGCTCAAGGGAAGCCTCTGTAGCCTCGGAAGGCCAAAAAATGGGCCTTCTGGAAATACCGGAAGTGCCCATTTTCACCCTTCGGAGGGCCTCTGGAGCCAGGGGGAGGTCATTTTCACCCTCCAGGAGGCTCAAGGGAAGTCTCTGGAGCCTCGGGATGTTGAAAACGGGCCTGTTTTTCAGCCTCCCAAGACTGCAGAGGCTTACCTCAAGCCTCTGGGAGGGCGAAAACAGCCTCAAACAGGCTGAAAATCAGTTGGGAGGTGCAAATGTGTGCAGTGCAGATAAAGGGGTGGAGGGGGTTGTTGCGTGTACCTGGGCAAGGGGGTGGGGCGCATGCATTGTGGGTGTCAGCATGCACACGTGCGCTATTGCGCACATGCTTTCGGCACATCACAACAAAAAGATTCGCCATCACTATACTAGATTATTCCCTAGCCTAGCCTACGTCTTAATTGTTCCACTAGAGAAAAAAGTATTATTTAATTTCAAGTACTGGAATTTAAAACTGAATTCCAAGTCATGACTTTGTGCCTTCTAATTCTAGATAGTCAAATGCTTTCAGCATACTTCATCTGGCACTCTACTTAACCAGTAGTTATATTGTTGAAAGCTACCAGACAAATATCTGAATTTGAATAATCAGGAAAAGCTCTAACTTTAGTGTGTATGTTGCATGTGACCCCTCTCCCCAGCCACATATTTATTGTGTATTGGCAAAAATTCTCTTTTAGGACTAGGTTTCTCCTTCATATTATATTTGAAATAAAGCTACATTTCTCATCTATACTAAACTAAGAGTGTGTTTATTTGGCAAAGTGGCTTTTTCATAAATATACATAGGGTTGCAATATTCATTTCATAACCAGACTCTTACATTACTCTACCTTTATTAAAAAGAGAGAAATCATTTTTCAAGTCCTCCCACTTTTGACTCAGATTTTCTCGTTTGTTCAATCTGTATGCGGCCCTTCTCACTGTGGAGTGACTTTGGGTGGCTATTGCCACAATCTGGACATCTCAAAAAGCTGGCCATTTAATTTTCTATAAAAGTTAAAATAATTGGGTCCTTCTGAAGTCATCTCAGGCTTCATGCAGCCATAATTTCCAATCCCTGATGATTGATCTCCAAAATGTTCAAGTGAAAGATTAGAAAACACAGTATCGGAACATTTTGTTGTTTTACCCTCTCCATTGACTTCAGTAGGGTACTGATTGTGTTGCTAAAGACACAAAGGTCTCTCTGAGAATTTTACTCTACAAAAATAGTCTGTACCAGCTGATGCATTCATAACTCAAGGGCTAAGAGAAGAAATCTCAGCCATTTTCAATGGTGAGCATTGCTTTCCATGTTGGACATCTTTTTCAGACTGATTACTTTCTTTTCAAGCAGTTGCATTTACTGAAATTGTTAATTCCTCAAAAAAAAAAAAAAAAAAAGAGCAGGCATGGAAGCAAACCACTTGAAAAAGAACCCCTCTAATGTTATGGTGAATCATTTGAATCATTTATTTCCATTCTTCTGTTGTTCTCCTATTTGAGAAATCATCACCAGCAGAGAGCTTCTTCTAACCTACTGCTATGTGTCATTCTTGTGGTTGCAGCATGCTTGGAGTTGGTTCTCTGTACTGCAGAATGTTTGCAATCCAAGAATAGGCCAATATAAATAGATATTTGTTTCAGAATTTCAGAAAATTTCAGAAAAAAGGACTCCTTGAGAGCATGTCAGAGAAAGAGGTAGAGGTTCCATTCAGCCTTTCTTGATCAGAAGTTTATAACTTGTGGGTTACATCTGGTCTATTAACTGGAGTCTCCCTATCTCTGTCATTAAGTTTGCTCTTTGAAATCCCAAGCAACACAAAACTTTGTTGAGGATCAGGTCTACATACATTCTTTCTCAAATTAATATTCCTATGTTTAAGGTTTTACCAGTCTTTAACGGGCATATCCATAGCTTTGCAGACTGATATTCTTTATGAGTTTAGTCCCGTGAGGCTCAGTGGAACATCTGGGCAGAAATGTGTTTATAGGTATCTTTTTTACTAACTGTCTGGTTTCCCTGTTCTAATTTTTTCTTTAATTTTAAAAATATTATAGAGTTTGTAGCTGAGAAAAATCTCATATATTTTCTTCTGATAATATGGTGAATGTGACTAGATATAATCCTTTGGCAGCTAGTTTCTAGAAATTAGAGTTGACCAGTGTCATTTGTGTGCCCATGTAAAAGTTAAAAGCTTCTTTTGTGTAATGTCCTACCAGATGGACTGGGGGGGAGGGGTAAGAAAAACTGCACCACAGCCAAACATTATACACCTCCTTACAATTAATCTTGCTGTATCTTGCCCTTGCTGCAAAACTTGTTCAGAAATATCAACTTTTGCTTGACCCCAAAAATAAATGTATTAAATAATTCCAATAAGAATTTTCTTTGAATCTCATAATGACAAAGAGAAGTGATTGTGTCAAAGACGAGTGAAAAAAAAAATAAGATAGTAAGATTGGTGCATTGAACTGATGAAATGTCACATCTCTGAATTGGATGTGGGAGTTTTATTGGATCGTGTACTATTTTGTAAAGTTTAATTTGGTATAAACCACCTAGGATCTAATCAGTGACAGAAGTTTATAACTAAGGAAATGAATTATGACTATATTTTTGCTGACTGGTATTCTATCTAAAATTAAAAATTGAAAGATTCCAATCTGAGCAGATCAGGGTGCAAAAGTATGCACTGGCTAAAATGGGTTGGGGCTACTTAATTTAATCTAATTTTCCAAAGGAGTGGAGATGACAGCAAACCCAATGATTGCCAAAGTAACAATTGAGTATTCATGAACTGCTTAGTGAGATATCACAAATCATGGCAGAGAAACCTCCTGGCTAAGCTTTGCATAGTACTGAATTGTCCTTTTACGGTAGGCTTCTGTCCTTAATTACATGTGTTAAAGGTAGCCTGGATTTTACTCATTCAACCCAACTCTCTTGCTCTCATTCTTCTAACATAGATCCAGTCCTTTAAGATGCTATTGCATTATCCTGGGAACTTTAGATAACTTGATCAGAAGGCAATATCTAGGATTTAAAGATATCATTTTTCTTAGGCTGACTGTCTTCAGAATACTAGAGGACCAATACACATCAACTTCAACTAGTGCCCATTTGAAGCTGTGTTTCAAAAACGACGGCTAAGATTCACACTGGTTGCATTATCTGGGTGATGATGCCATTGGTACCATTTCTGTTTCTACTTCTCTTCAAAGACAGAGATGGAAATGAGAAGCATAGTTGAGTGGAGATTTCATACAATCTTTTTTTCTAGTTCTCTAGAGATTCCTCCTGTCACCACAATGCCAATGCTTCTACGAATGACAGGATCAATAAATTCTGAATTTCTAATATTTTTATTTCTAAATCTTTTTCATGCCCAGCAATATTCCCTTGGTATCATCCTGTTGCTTTTGCTATAGTTGCTAAAGGTTTTGCTACTATAAACCTAAAAGCAGACTAGAGGTTTGTGAAGGTTGGTGTACTTTGGGTCTGGTGATGATATTTAAAGAAAGGCTTCAATTATCCTTATTTGAGATTGTGAAGTAATCTCTGAGAAAAGGCTGTTTCTTCATATATCAATTTTATGAATTAAGACCCACAGAAAGAGTGAAAAGTTTCGTGTTATTTGTAAGCACAGCATGCTGAGAAGAGTCACTTAAAAGGAGAGTAAACCATTTCTTTAAAGTAAACAATTGGTTAAAGGCAGCCTTGAATAGTGCCTTTGCTTTCCATTATTTCTTCTATAAAAAAAGCCTCAAGACTCTGAAGTACAGAATTTAAAGGCAAGTTGTTGCTCTTAGCAACAGGTAGGAAGCAACCATGCATACAAATATATTGCTGTCCACAAAGGCTGAAAATTGCCTCTGTTCTTGCTTCTTTTTTAAACCATTACTGGAATGTAAGTTGAAGAGACTTTAATAATCCAGTCTTATGCTCATCTGTCAGAAATAAATCCCATAGAATGCAGCATTTCTTTGTCCTGTGAGAATAAAGGATGAAAGACTTACAAGTATAGATAGACGTATGTGTGAATATTATATTTGTCTGAAAATAGGAGTTTGGTTCTGATTGAAAAGACTACAAAAACACTATCATCACTCTTTAGCTGATAATTGAGAATGTTTGGTTAAAATACTGACATTCTTCCTACTCATGGACAGTGCGCAGGAATTTTGGAGACTTTTACAGGTGGACTTGCGAGAACACAGGAGTAGAGTATGGGATTGTAATTTGCGCATGCAACGTTTGCTTCTCTAACATCTCATGTGCATTTTTCTCAACTATGTGTAATTATTTTGTTTTTCAGCACCACCACCTTTTCCACAAACTTTATGATGTCATTTAAGGTATGCAGAAAAAGGTCCTATGCTATAGAATGGGAACAGAGGACACTGTCTTTATACTGAAACAGATCCTTGTCCATCTAACTCAATGTGCTGAATAACATCAGCTCAGTTTGAGGCACTCCTAACTCTATCTGAAGAAGTTAAGGACTATTTCTTTCATAGACAAAGCAAAAGCTCTTTTAATGAACAAGGGCTCCTCCTTTCACCTGTTGTGTATTCTGCTGAGGTAGCAATGGAGTCTGGGTACATTGTCTTTTGCAATGGGAAATGGGAAGAAATGGACTTACTTGGCATTTTTAATACAACTTTTGCATGATTTTACTTTTTATTGCACCATTATGTGCTTGTTCCTGCACCTTCCACATCTGGTTACACATGTGATCCAATATGGGCTGCTTTTCTGAAGTAATCTTCAGAAAAGGTAAGGGGACCGAGGTGTAATAGGGAGGGGCAAGGGCATGGGACCTAGCGGGGTGGGAAGCAGAACAAAAGTCCTGTGAGGCTCAAGGCAGGCTATATGTATGCTCCTTTTAATCACCCATGCAGTCACTTAACGATCACAATAGAGAGAGCAGGAATTGTGGTTGTTAAGCAAGAGGATTACATGTGTACCTCATTTAATGACTGCCATGATTTACAACCATAATTCTGGACTCAGTTGAGATCATAATTCAAGGACTACCTTCATAACAGCCAGGGTGACACAGAGGTTAGAATGCAGTATTGCCAGCTAATTCTGCTGACTGCCAGCAGTTCTATTCCAACCAGCTCAAGGCTGACTCAGCCTTCCATCCTTCCGAGATCGATAAATGAGGACTCACATTATTGGGGGCAATATGCTAACTCTGTAAACCACTTAGAGTGGGCTATAAAATACTATGAAGCAATATATAAGTCTAAGTGCTATTATTATTGTTATAAGGAAAACCAAATATCTAGAAGGAGATGATTGGATAGCCTGGCAAGTCTATCAAGAGAAGTAGCTCTAACTTTGAAAAAGTAATATATGGTGCATGTTTCTTCTTTTTCAGAGGATAAATCTGGGATCTAAAAGATTGAAACCTAAGGGAATTTCTGTAGTTCCAAAGTGCTAATTGCTATCAATCAAGGAATTGGATAAAAAAAACCTTATCAATGAGAAAATATTCTTGGGCAGCCAAAAGGAGATTTAAGAAATGCTTAACCACAATTATTATGGAAAGAAAGACAGGATATTAATCTAAATAATGTACTTTACTTTTTCCAGGAAGCTGGAATGAAATGGAACAAAACATTGCATAAGATCATTTAATTTTGCTTTCAACCTCTCATCTCTAGAAAACACACAGTAAAATCTCAATTTAAGGGAAGAATGTTTGTTGTTCCTGAATGTTGGCCAAATCACAAATTATGACATTTACAGTTATTTAATATATGCAATGTTGTAATTTCAAAAATGATGCAAATTACATCGTTTACAGTGAATTGAGTCATTGCACAATTAATAGCACCCTCATGCAAATAACATAAGTCAATAACGATGGCTTAATTTATGTAATGACATCAAGAATGGGAAATAAGGCAAGCAAGAGAATTGCTTAATGTTGGCACACGTTTGAGTATTCATTTAAACACTGGAAATCTTTCCAATCTTAAATAAATCCCAGCTTTAAATTAATGTAAACAAAGATTCACTCGGGATTGATGGTGTTGCTAAAGTGGTTATATTCTTGCAGAACATATTCTAATATTTGCAACCATAATGGATTTTATTGGCATGTACTGACAGAGTAACTACTTATAATCATTCTTCTTCTTTTTTTAAAAAAAGTCTTGAATTAGAGACTTGAATATTTCAGGTTCCTGTAATTGCTCATTTCTTTTGCTTTGGGATGGACATCTGGCTGCCCAATCACAGATATATTTAAATTCTGAGTTTTTGTACTTTTTTTTTAAGGCAAGAGCAATCATACTTCCCATTAGCAAAGACTTACTAAAAGGCCTTTCTTCTCCAATTTGTCAGTCATCGCTACAACTGTTCATTCATTGGCTAAAAACATTGAAAAGCAGGAACAAAATAGAACAAAACATTCTTACAAAATGAGCAGACTGACAAAATGATTATACTCTTTGGTTCATAGAGACTCATGTCATGTTTTTTGTTTTTTTAAATGAACACTGAGAATTGGGCAAGTGTGGTTTTTCAGGGACCACATGTCACTTCTGTCCCTTGGAGATAATATTAATGCCTCTTCTCTCTCAGCCTGTTAAGATGGAAAGAGATGGAGGGACCCTCAAAAGATATTCATGGAATAACTAGGGGCTGAAAGATTCCAAGCTTACTTAGAAGCAGAAGAACTTGGTCTCCGCATCTTTTCAAATAGTTGTTAAATTTTACTCACCCTAATATACCAATGCATTGCTCATTTTTTTAATACACACAGACACAGACACACACACATCTTAAAATAATTCCGATGCAGAATACAACATTTAAAAAGGTAACAATCAGAAATATTTTTTTAAACCCAAATAAGCATTTCTCTGTCATTATTTATTTATGCTCAGGCAATATTAGTAAATGGATGAAAATGTATACCACATTCTACGCATTAAATTTGTTACTCAAAAAGGAGCAAAGAAGTTTGAAGGGATGCCTCATGATGACAGAACAAGGGTTACCTGCATATCCTCAACAGAGAAACAATTTACACTATTATCACCACCCTTATGGATCGTATCTGCAATGATCACTGATATGTGGAATTATTGCATAATACTATTGCATAACATAGCTTTGGTTCATCTTTTTCTAGTTACATCTATCAGACCCACCAGAGCAAGGAGACAAGGTATGTTTCTTTTCTTAGGAAGATCTATCTAGTGGGACCAACTAGAAGAGTCTTCTCCATGATGGTTCCTCCTGTGGAACATCATCCTCATGAAGATACAACTGGCTCCCATTCTGCTACTCTTTTAAAAGGCCCTGAAGAAATGGTTTTGCCAGAGAGCCTGGCAAACCCCAGGGTGACACTGATCCCATCAAGTTGTTTCTTTGATCACTGTCACAAACGGTGTGTGGCAGTGGTGGGATTCAAATTTTTTTACTACTGGTTCTGTGGGTGTGGCTTGGTGGGTGTGGCAGGGGAAGGATACTGTAAAAATCTCCAGTCAGAGGTGGTATTTGCCGGTTCTCCGAACTACTCAAAATTTCTGCTACTAGTTCTCCAGAACTGATCAGAACCTGCTGGATACCACCTCCGGTGTGTGGGTTTATTGGATTTTGTATTGGGGGGCGTATTTCTTTAAGCTAGATGAAATCACCATTGGTGAGTTGGATGGTGATATAAATTTTCTCAGTAAATAAATAAACATTATTACACATTATCACTACGTACTTTATAAATTGCACTCTTCATACAGTTCATTAACTCTCATTTAAACATTTTAAACCATGTGAAATATCCTGAAACACCACATATAGATGTTCTGTATATGAAATAAATACAAAACAATACATGTTCCAAGCCTATGTTACAGACAGTCCTCGTTTAGCAGCCACAACTGGGGCTGGCAACTCAGTGGTTAAGCAAAGTGATTGCTTATGATCTTACTTCAGCTTTCCTTTGTTTACAGATCTGCAAAGGTTGTAAATGCAAGCATTGGTTGTAGAGTTACTTTTTCATCACCATCATAACTGTGAATAGACAAGGCAGTCACTAAACAAGGACTACATGTATATTTTCACTATCATATTCAAGATTTAATACTCACTTGGCCCTGGTTCTTGAGTGGGAAACAGCTTATTGTCAACAGCCAAGCTTATGTTACGGAACACTTCTTCCTCATCTTTGTCAGCATCCAACTACGAACAAAAAAAGAAGATAATCAGACACCTGGAAGAAGAAAAAGTAGGCAAAACAAACCCAATGGATGGAGCCAGGGGTTCTCGTCTTACGTTGTAGAATGTTTGTGCTGCAGAGAACAATTTGGGGTGTCAGTGGGCTAAAGAATGCTGTTAAAAATATCCAATATAGCAACAATGGTTTCTGAAAAGCTAATAATGTTGACAACATTTATAAGGGGTGCAGCATTTCAGAATGTAAGTGTCAAAGGTGCTTCAGAGTGCTGGAAGAAGACAGATACAGATTGTCCTTGATTTACAACAGTTCATTGAGTGAAAAAAGTGATTTATGACCATTTTTCACACTTATGACCATTGTAGCATCCCCATGGTCACGTGATTTACATTCAGATGTTTGACAACTGGTTCATATTTATGATGGTTGCAGTGCCCTGGAATCATGTGATCACCTTTTATAACCTTCCAACAAGCAAAGTCAATGAGAAATTCACTTAACAACTGTGTTACTCATTTAACAAATACTTAACAAATTCGCTTAACAAATGAAAAGAAATTCATTTAACAAATGAGGCAAGACAGAAAATGGGGCAAAACTCACTTAACAAATTTTTCGCGTAGCAACATAAATTTTGCACTCAATTTTGATCATAAGTCAAGGGACACCTGTAGTCCCTACCTGTAATTCCTTAAATAAGGAAGGAAGTATTGGAGACAGAAAAGGGGAGGAGGAAATTAAAAAGTCCTGGTGAGCCAGTAACAATATTATAGCGTCTAAAAACCTGGTGCTTTTTGCACAGGTTCTTTTGTTAATCATACTTAGGGAAATGTACTCTTTGTGTAAGATCTAGTTATTTTATATCAATTTCAGCACTGAAGAGAGAAAACAAGTATTGTAAGATGCTCTTTACTGCAAATTGAGGTTGTCTTGTTTAACAATACAATGCTTTGAATTTTATTTTTCACATTTTGCAAGGATACACAGTAATTCTATAGGCTGCTCATCTAATTTTGTTATTTGGTAGGACTCTATTTTTATATATAAAAAAAGATCTATTAGCTGAAATGAACAGTTTGTGAGAAAACCACAGCAAGAACTAACAGTTTAGAGACTCTCAATACCAACCAGACACTAGTTGCAACAATGTAGATGGATTGGTCAGTGAGGTCTGTTGTGAATCAATAAATGCTTAATAAAGATCATTAAGAGCTTGAAGTAAAGTGCAGGGTTCAGGCCCTGCACTTCTGATTGGCCGATAATAGCGACATCAGATTGATCCGTTCAGGAGAATCTGATTGGCTATTAATGAGCCTCTTCCATTGGTTAATGGAGTTAGCGCTCCCTGTGTTTTTATTGGTTAAATAAATTAAGAGTTGCCTATATAAAGGGGCCCATCGTGGCCATCTGTTGAGCTGTTTCACATGGAAATAAAGAGTTTGAAGTTCACTGTTTTACCGGCTTGTCTCCATCCTTGCACCCATGCTCAGAACATAACACTGGCGACGAAGGTGGGATGTGGAGACATCAGAGCTTGCTGAATGACGAAGAACCATAACCGAGCACGTGGCTGAACGCACCAACGGTGGAACCATGTCCAGCAGCGTCATACCACCCGCTCCATTCGACCCAGCACAAGAAGAATGGGACTCATATATGGATCGCTTCCAGATGTTTCTGGAAACCAACAACTTAAAGGATGCCACTACCGGAAAGAAACGAGCGGTATTCCTAACTCATTGCGGGCCAACCATATTCAAGATGGCCAAGGCACTAGCAAAACCGGCCGAAGTAAAGTCTATGGACTGGGATGTCCTCGAACCACTACTAAGGGCTCACTACGCACCGACCGTGCCAACGCTCGTGAGAAGGCATGAATTCTATCAGAGAAGTCAGCGGAAGGGCGAAAGCGTTGCTGATTTCATCGCGGATCTCCGGAATCTGGGAGGCCTATGGAAGTTTACCGACTTGGAAGAAGCCTTAAGAGACCGAATCGTTCTGAGATTAGATGCACCAGGCACTCAGAGTAAATTAATGGCAAAGGGCAACATCACCCTTAAAGACGCCATAGCTGAAGCTACTGCAGCAGAAGCAACCAGTCAGCTGCCCAAATGCACCGCACACACACCACGGTTCACCAACGAGCCAGCGAAATTTCACCTCAGTCAGAGGGACAGCTTGAAACGGCCCACCACGAGGACCTCGAATCGTCATCAGACAGCGATGAGGAAGAGGTCCATCGACTTCGGTCTGAACGGGACCAACGCCAGAAATCACAGTACCAATGCGCCGGGTGTGGAGCAAGCCACCCCCAGTCAGAATGCAAATTCCTTGACATGCTCTGCCATGTGTGCAGGAAAAGAGGCCATATAGGACGGGTCTGTAGAAGCAAGCCAGGACCCAGCCAGCCCTCAAGGGGGGCTAACTGTCGCGAACCGACAGGAAGTCATCCCATGAAGCGAGAACCCATGAATCACCAATGGAACAACCACTCCTACAGAAACAAAACCCTAAACCACCCAACGAAGCGAGAAGAGGCTCACCAAACGATCACGATCAGTCACGCCTCGTCACTGGACACCAAAAAGATTCGAGTGAAAGTGGCCATCGAAAACCAGCCCTGCCTGATGGAAGTCGATTCAGGATCGTCCCTCTCGATGGTTTCCTGGAAGACCCTCAAGCAGCTCATCCCCACTATCCGTAGGCAAGACCTCCAATTCCAAAGACTCATACTTAAGGACTATCAAGGAAATCGAATCCCGGTTGTTGGATCCAGCCGAGTACGGGTATCGTTTAGGAACCATACAGCATTTTTACCGCTGACTGTAATTGACAAGGATCGGCCTAGTTTGTGAGGCCTCCAATGGTTCGCTCTTCTTGGAATTGAAGTGGCCGGCATTCACCGAACCTACAGCAGCGATTGGGAAGAAGACCTTGTCCATGAATTCCAGGATGTCTTCACAGAAAAATTAGCGAGTACAAGGGGACCCCAATATTGTTTAACCTCAATCCCGAAATAGCTCCCATCCGCCTTAAGCCTTGTCGAGTTCCCTTTGCCCTTAAACCAAAGATTGACGAGCAGCTTGATAAATTAATAGCCCAGGGAGTGCTAGAACCAATCGATCACTCTCCTTGGGAAACCCCAATCATAACGCCCATCAAGCCAGATGGATCAATAAGAATTTGTGGGGACTACCGAGCCACCCTGAACCACGCCCTTCAACAAAATGCTTACCCGGTACCGGTGGTCCAACACCTCCTCCATTCCCTGGGGGGCAGAAAAGTCTTCGCTAAACTAGACTTAGCCCAGGCATACCAACAACTGCCTGTTGACAAAAAAACGGCAGAGGCCCGAACAATCGTTACGCACAGAGGTGCGTTTAAATGTAACCGGCTCCAGTTCGGAGTGAGCGTAGCCCCGAGAATCTTTCAAAGCTTAATGGAGAGGCTATTACAAGGGATAAAAGGTGTTGTTCCATATTTTGATGATGTGTTAATCACAGCCCCAACCCAGAAAATACTTAAGGAACGCCTGAGGTTGGTTCTCCAGAGATTTAAAGACTCCGGTCTCAAAGTTAAAAAGAACAAGTGTTATTTATGTACGGATCGCGTAGAATTTTTGGGATATTTAATTGACAGTCAAGGCATTCACCCCACCAATAACAAACTCAGGGCGATCAAGAACGCCCCCAAACCCTGGAACAAGGCCGACCTCCAGGCTTTTCTGGGCCTTATCAATTTTTATAATGTTTTCCTGCCTCACAAAGCAACCGTAGCTGAGCCACTGCATCATTTATTGGACAAAAAAGCAACCTGGGTATGGGGACATAGAGAAGAACAGGCGTTTCGACATGTAAAAGATTTATTGACTTCTGAGTCTGCTCTGATGCAGTATAACGAGACTTTGCCTTTAATGATCACGTGTGATGCATCCCCATTTGGGGTGGGCGCCATTTTAAGCCACGTTTTGCCAAACGGTAATGAAGCCCCTGTTGGTTATTTCTCAAAGACATTATCAAAAACAGAACACAACTATAGTCAACTTGACAAGGAGGCCCTTGCTATAGTGTCCGCGGTTAAGAGATTTCATGAATATGTGTATGGCCGAGCATTTACCATAGTGACTGACCACAAACCTTTGTTGGGAATAATTGCAGGAGATAGGCCAACACCATATATATTATATATTATCTCCCAGAATGACCCGCTGGTCAGAATTTTTGGCGGCATACAATTACAAATTACAACATCGCCCAGGGAAGGCTATTCCCCACGCCGACGCATTGAGCCGTGCACCTCTTCCAGAGACTATTGATGACGCCGCTCCAACGGTCACAACGCTGCAGATCGAGACACTTCAAACGCCGCCATTAACGGCCCGGGATATCAAGATGGAAATGAAACGCGACCCCATTTTAGCATGAGTCCTCAGTTGGGTCGAGCGAGGATGGCCCTCAGACCAAATATCTGACGACTACGCCCCATTCAAAACTCAGCAAATGGAACTATTTTCTCAAAAGGGCTGCATTATCTGGGGTGATAGAGTTGTCGTCCCAGAGCAGTTGCGACCAGCAATACTAAGAACCTTGCACGATGGTCACCCCGGCATCGTGCATATGAAAGCCCTTGCACGAAGCTACGCATGGTGGCCAGGTATCGACAAGCAGATCGAGACATGGGTAAAAGCCTGTCGCAAATGCCAGGAAGTAAGCAACGCCCCACCGAAAGCAACCCCAACCGAATGGGAAACGCCGAGGGGACCATGGTCCCGCATTCATCTGGACTTTGCGGGTCCTACATTCTTACTGACGGTGGATGCCTACTTGAACTGGCTTGAAATCCATGAAATGAGGAATACAACAACTGAAGCAGTCATCAGAAAATTGGACAGACTCTTTGCGACACATGGATTACCAGATGTTCTGGTATCCGACAACGGGCCTCAATTTACCACGCTGTCCTTCGAACAGTACCTGGCGGACCGCGGTATCCGACATGTGCTGACTTCACCAGCGCACCCTGCGGCCAATGGAAGGGCCGAGCGCATGGTACAATTCGACAAGAAAACCTTGCATAAGATGGACTATGGTGACATAGAAGACAAGATTAACCGGATACTCCTTTTATAGCATATCACTCCACACAGCGTCACCAATAAAACTCCTGCCAAGTTATTAATGGAACGGAAGCTCCGCTCCCACCTCGACTGCCTACATCCAGCATATGAACCTGAAAAGCCACACGGTTCTAGCGGGAAATGTCGCAATTTCCAGGTAGGCGATTTGGTTTTCGCTAGGAATCTTTCGGGCGATCCCTTGTGGGTTGAGGCAACTATAGTACAAGTAACTGGCCCTAGATCGTACCGTGTAAAATGTCGCGACAATAGAATTTGGAAATGCCATATCGATCAGCTGCGTTCAAGGCTACAGTCGGGGATCTCCGAGCCCCCTGATTTCCAAACTGAGGGGGGAGGAGATAGCAAGGAAGCTGAATTCGAAGCGGCAGAAAGTTTAAGCGGTAGTAATGACCGCTCAGAGGCAGCACGTGATGGAACCGGAATGGGGGTGGCCTCACCTCAAAGAGATGCCGAAAGCAGTAGCGATGACGAAAATTCAAATGTGGAACGGGAGGCACCTTTTTCACCAGATAACGTCCTACCCCAACAAGACTGTAGCCAAATACCGGGTGGACAACGAAAATCTAATAGACAATCAAAACAACCTGCCTACCTCAAAGACTACGTGACCGCACCCCTTAAACGGAACCCGGGGGAAGGGGTGCTGTGAATCAATAAATGCTTAATAAAGATCATTAAGAGCTTGAAGTAAAGTGCAGGGTTCAGGCCCTGCACTTCTGATTGGCTGATAATAGTGACATCAGATTGGTCCGTTCAGGAGAATCTGATTGGCTATTAACGAGCCTCTTCCATTGGTTAATGGAGCTAGCGCTCCCTGTGTTTTTATTGGTTAAATAAGTTAAGAGTTGCCTATATAAAGGGGCCCATCGTGGCCATCTGTTGAGCTGTTTCACATGTAAATAAAGAGTTTGAAGTTCACTGTTTTACTGGCTCGTCTCCATCCTTGCACCCATGCTCAGAACATAACAAGGTCCCTAAAATAACAACAAAATACTTATTCTAAGTTCCTACATTAAAAGACAACCTTTCCTGCACCTCAGGGCTGAAAAGGAAGAATAGAATGATGAAGTCTTGGGCAAACTTAAGGGGCATGCATAAGTGCACCATCGTGCCTGTCTATCCCTGTCCTATTGTCCCCATTTATTCATACCTATTTCCTGTATTCTTACTTATGTTTATACTTATACCTATTATCTTGCAAGCGATTGACAAATCAAATAAATAAAAAATATAAATAAATAAATAATAAACTGCAACACAGAGATGACTCAAAGTGTCTTGTTCCCTCCCGAAGTGTTAAATCAGCTTGGCTTACTAGCGGGGCTGAGAGAAATGAACTGCATAGGGAAAGCCTTAGCCCAGAAGTGTTAGTATTTTCAGGAAGAATTAGAACAGCATCCATCTTTGAAGCAAAGATGGTTTCTTCCACCAGCAATGCTGTTTTTGTACTGTGTTGCATCTCCTTCAACTGTTGGAGCAGTTCAGTTGGAGGCTCACATTGCTCTTTGCAAAATTGATCAGATTCACCTGATGATGGATACTATTTCAGTCAAGGGGTGGCATCGTACAGGGATAAACTACCTGTCCTGTTCATGTAGATGTTATTCAATTTCTAATCTCAAGGATGTGGAGCAGGTAACTGGTGAAAGCATGACCACCAGCTGTTTGTGCCTGACTGTTTTAAATTGGCCAAGCTGACTGGCTCTGTATTTAAGGAAGATAACCCTCCCTTGACCAGGAGAGGAAGAAATTGTAAGAATTTTACTAAAGCAGATCTTCCTTGACTCGGAAGATTTCTGGAATTGTAGACCACTTTCAAATAGTTCATTCATAGCTATATTTATCAGGAAAGTGGTGGTTCTTAGGTTCCAATCGCATTTTTAAAATAAACTGATTATTTAGATCAATTCCAATCAATGTTTCATAATATGATACAGAAACTTCAATGGTCACCTTTGTGAGTGACCTGCATTAGAAATTAAATAGGGGGATACAACTATCTGGTCCTCCTCTTAGCAGCTTCTGATATCATTAAGTATGATATCTTCCTTGGTTGTTTAATGAGGGTCATAATGTAGGTCAGAGGTCTCAAACTTGCAACCTACAGGCCGCATGCGTCTGCGCTGACCACGCCCATGAAGTCGCAATACATAATGTGACAACGCTGTAACAATGTGAGTTTGACACCCCTGATGTAGGTTATTGAGTATTATCATTAGTGGACTCCTAAAAACTTTCCTGAGCCAAATCCTAGGTTACGTTTACTCAAGATTTACTAACAGCTTGATTTGACTGTTGCTATGAAATTTTCAATTGCTATAAAAACTGTTTCAAAAGTATATGCCATGTAAAATGCAGCAGCCATTTTGCAAGATGTTTTCACTGCCAAAGGTAAGCAGAAGAAAACGTTCACCTGTATTAGTCTTTTATTATGCCATGCTCTCTTCAGGGAGGTATTCTTGACTATTTACTCTCAGTATTCAGGAGAATGGCAACGTCACATACATAATCTCTTGCCAAGTTTTGATTGACTTTAATAATTATTTTAATTTTAACTGCATCAACTTCAAAAATTACATTTTATATTTTGTATTTTGTTTAAATTCATACGAGGTGCCCAAAGAATATTTAAATATGCAAAATGATAGGAGTCCACATTTAATTACTAAATAGAACTAGAAATAGAACTAATAGCTCTTATATTTCTAAAGAAAAATAAAATGTAATGCAGGAAACTATAAAACTTAGAAACAAAATGAACCCAGTACAAGAAAACCTCTATTTCACAGTTCGTAGTTCCTATAATTAATGTCTGCGAAATATTATAAAAACTAGTCATTCCAAAGATGTGATGACATTTTAATGAAGTGAAAAATTCTTTTGAAAATTGTAGATTAGATCTGATTCAAAGTGATAAGACACTTGTTTCTTTGCTTTTATCACTCCTTCATTATCCTGCTTAGCTGAAGTCATCATCACATCTCATGTCAAAAGTTCTGTACATTAATTAGACGAAAAGTATTTTCTAGATATTTAATAAACTGGGGCACATCACATCAGATTATAAAATTGCCTTTATATTCTTGGTTCAAATCAGTAGGATAAGAGTCAGCACAGCATACTGAACTGATTGTAGGGTTGTTTTTGCTCGATTTGTATTGATTATAGGGAAGATTCACTCATCTACTTTTGTGGCTAAGGCAGGTAGTGGTAGGAAATTGGTGCCTTTACCTACTACTCCAAACTGCACAGATGACACTACACGTAAAATGCAGTTATATTCTGATGGTGAGAAAGTACATTTGCTTTTCTTATAAGAAGTGCACTTGATGCAAATATAGAAATACTTCTGTTCACAGCACTCAAACATATTCATCGCTCATTACTTACCTACTCACCATAATGATAACATATTTTAATTCTGGGTATCTAATCAGATAAAAGGTCCTAGAAAAATAATCCTCTACCAAGTAGACAGGTAAAATTTGAATCTAGTATGCTGAAAAAGATGTGATCCTTGCATTTGAAAACATGAAAGACAGGGAAACACATACCAGTTGCTAAAATAAATATCTCAGTTTACTGAAAAATATTATTTTAATATTAGTTAATGTAATGCCAAGAACTTATATTTACCCACTTGTAAACAAATGGGTATATTACAAAAAAAAAAAAAGAACATTAAGTGTCTTGGAGGCAATGTTGAAAAGGGGTATAAAATACATTCTATTTTTACACTTTTCATGTTTACGTTTTAATGACAATATAAGTCAGTACATAAATCTGAGTCTATTTTACTATCAAGCAAATAAGTGAGTTAGGAATGAATAAACTTCGGGATGGATAAATTCAATCTTTCCACTACTAATATCATCCTAGCCAATATTTTCTATTTCAAAGATGATTAGAGTAAGAAAGATCTGATTAAATATGCTGAGAGGATACATCTGAAGACAAATACAGACTAAAAACACAAGAACTGCTTAATAAAGGAGGAAATCCACCATGGCTAATATTCTGCAAAAAAAAATGAGAAAGATTTAAAAAATATAACTATGCATTAGATAAGATAACATTAATATATAAATATTTAGAATTAAGTTGTACTGAATGTGGGATTTTGGTTTTAGGGAAGTATAAGTCAGCAGAAATCTGATCTGGGCTAATATAGGAAGTCAGGCAGGGAACTTGACAATGCTGCTTCAGCTGATTATACCTATTAATATTCATTAAACCAACAAAAATGCAATTGCTCCTTTTTAAAACTAGCCACTGATACTTATACATACTTTTAAAAAAAACCTTTCTGAGAAAAAAATTCTGTGTTTAATTGGAAGTTTATTCGCTGTGAGGTAAAAATGTGACTAAGGAGAAGGTATGCATTATGATGAGGGGATGACTAATTAGTAGGATGTACAAACTGAGACAGAAGCAGTTTACGATTGCATTTTAATTGCTTTTTAATGTAATTTCAGATCTGCTGAATTCTTCTAACTTATTCTGTGCACAAGAGTGCATGCAGACGCACATACACACACACACACACTTTTCACATCTAAGAATTCCTAACTGCAAAGTAGCTTTTTTTAGGGTAAAAAAAATATGCCTGGTTGATCATTTAATACAGAAATTGCTCTCTTTCTCTATCTTAACCAGAAACCATAGTAAAATTAACAGGCATATGACAGAGATTTGGGACAGGAATAGCTACAGGTAGTCCTCGACTTATGGCCATAATTGAGGCCAAAATTTATGTTGCTAAGAGAAATATTTTATAGTGAGTTTTGCCCCATTTTACGACCTTTCTTGCCCCATTTCTTAAATGAATCACGACAGCTGTTAAATTACTAACACAATTGTTAAGTGAATGAGGTTTCCCCACTGAACTGTTTGTAAGAAGGACACACTGCAACCATCATAAGTATGAGTCAGTTGCCAAGCGTCTGGATTTTGATCATGTGTCCAAGGGGATGCTGCAACGGTCATAAGTGTGAAAAATGATCATAAGTCAATTTTTCAGTGCCTTTGTAACTTTGGTCACTAAATGAATTGTTGTTAAGTTGAGGACTATCTGTACTGTTAATTACTATCTGTACCAACTGCTAATTTCCCTGAATAATTAGAATTTTATGTTCCCTCACATCAAAAATAATTAGAACTCCTTTGTGTTTTATGTTATTATATCAATGAAAGTTATATTTTAAGATAATTCCTGGATAAGTTAACCACTTGTTAATTTTTAAATATGCCTTAATGTATATGCCTCAGGAGGTCATTTTGAATTCAAGTCATATTCCTCAGGATTTTTTTTTAAGAAATATTGCCTCAAGGCAGTCTATGTCCATGCAAAAATATTCCTCTGCCAGCAGAATTTGTTCATTTAAGCATATTAATGCAACCTTCTGATATGAAAATACTTGTGGGAAAGGTACATATGTTGAATTATAACAGCAAAATCTAACTTTCACTTAAAGTTCTTTTAGTTAAGTTACTAAAAGTTACAATATTTAAAAGTCAAACGATGCTATAATACATTTTTAAATCTTGCAGGTTAACCGATGTCAGAACTAAATAACCATTATTTTTTGTTCACTTTTATACCCTGAAACATATCAGATATAATTTAGTTACTTCCATTTTCATTTTATATTTCCTGGATCATGCACTCAATTTAAACGGTTTCCCATGCTGTCTTTTTGCCTTGGAAATAAAATTAAATTAATGGGCATTTTAAAAATTAATGGAGTCTGAAAATGGGATTAGAGGTTAACTTGTTTTTGTATTTAGCCGTTTATTTCTTTTTTCTTTAATGCAGACAGTTGAGCCTCAAGAGTCCTTATCTTCTCTAAGATTGCGCTATGTGGTTGGCTTTGCTTCTATTCTCTGTTTTGAAAGAAAAGGGTTTTGATGGATTCATTCCCAGCAAAATGTTCAAATATCTGCATGTCCAATTCTCAAAAGGCCTACAGCTGTGCAAGTGTCACATGAATGGCTTCAACATAATACAACCCTGCTATTTCTAAAAAGGGCTTCTGCCAGATTTTTCCGGAGATTTCCAGTACTCATTTTTTTTTAATTTGAAAGTTTCTAAGGATGGCTATTTTCCCAGATAAAAACTACACCTGGACAGGTAGTTATGCTGACAAAGTTTTGTTACAACCCTAACCACCAAGGTAATAGACAAAAGGGAAGTTTATTTAATCTTGATGATCCTTGCTATTTTCATTTACAAATGAAAACGCCACAATTCACGCCTTATTGTTTTCAAAACTGTGCTGGATACACAAAGGAAAAAAGGAGGAAAATCTACAGAGCTTTAGTTTCTAATGCAGTTCCTTCTAGATTTTAAGCCACAAAGCAAAATCATATGTTCAAAATTCTTAATTCTAATCTAAACTACCAATATTTTTCATTCTTAGCTACCTAGTTCATATAGTTCCTTTTAAAACAATATATAACAAGTGATATTTGCCAAATGTATGTAATACACTAAAAAAGCCAAAAGTATGCACACCGAATTCCCACCAATTTAACACATTCAGAACATGTTTTTCATTAAAATCTATGCTTAACTTGTCTAAGGCATTCCTGTTGCTTTTTCTCATCAATTTCAGTTATTTATTTCATTCCTAACAGCTCAATAAAATTATCTTGTAAGTATAGAAATTAAAAAATAAGACACAACTTAGGTAAATAATTTTTCTTTAATATTACTTTGATTAGAAAATAAAGTACATAGCAAGAATAAAATACTGAAAAAGTTCAAAGTAACCTGGTGCCAAAAATAACTTGGAGGAAAGTAATATAGAAAAGGATCTATGTTTTGAGATACTCTCCTTTCTCATTTAAAAGATGTCCAAAATTACAGGTAATTCTCATTAAGTGACTGCCTCATTTAATGACTGTTTTCAATTACAATGGTGGCGAAAAAGTAATGTTAAGACCAATCCTTGCATTTATGACCTTCACAAGTCTGTAAAACAAAAGGAAAGCTGAATAAAATCATAAGTGTTCCGAACTAAGCAAACTCGTTAGCTTGCAATTCTAATAGTTTTCCTTCCACGACAGGCTCATAAACCTGCACTTCTGATTGGCCCGCTAATAGCGGATCGTGATTGGTTGTTTTGGCTGATCTGATTGGCTGATAGCGGGTCGCTGCTGATTGGACACTTCCCAGCGCGGCAAACTTAAATCATTGATTGTTGTGACAGCCGCCAGCTCTATAAAAGGAGCTGCTGCTGCCGAAGTATTTTAGCTCTGTTCTGAAGTCACTAATAAAGAGTTGGAGTCACTATTCGATGCCTCGTCTCCGTTCTTGCAACCATTCTCCCAGATCTAACAATAAGCACAGACATGTTTTTACTTAACAACTGCTTCACTTAACGACTAAACTTCCAGTCCCAAATATGATCGCCAAATAAGGACTGCCTATAATATATAATATTATAATAGGATTGGAATGGGTAAATATGGAAGGATATATTTGTTCAGATAACATACAATATACCTGAATCAATATGGCTTGGAAAATTGAAACTAGCATTGTAAAGACTCTCAGAGTCGCTTGGTGGAGAGATGGGAGACATATAAATTTAATAAATAAATTATAAATTGAGCCCAAAAGTGGATCAGCAGTCAGTCAGCACTTTGGGGTAGGCCAGACTAGGAAACCAAAGTTACAAATGATAATACTACTTTTATTATAAAATTAGCCTCACAAAACCTTGCATGTCTGTATGTGGCTTCCCCGCTTCTTCCCTTTACCTTTAGGAGAATTAGGGAAGGTCATCCCTGGACATTTTCCAAATTACATCTCTACTTCAGATTCATTTTTCTTTTTCTTTTTGCCTGACTGTTGTCTTGGTTGCAGCTCTTCCTGCTGTTTCTCAAGATTACTCTTACTGCTCATCACACAGCCAGTGCAGATGGGAATATGCTAGCATACTGTGAGCGCATCAATCAGTCCCCATTAATAATCTAGCATTCTACTTTGATCTAATTGAAGTTCCTGGAATTTTACACTGAACATGTTGCAATTATTTAAGTGTGAGATTATCAGAAAATGAACACCTGTTACAGAAGTACTTCTGAGTTAGCACCATAATTGGTTACATCAAATTAAGCAGATAAAAGATTTGTTGGCTATTGGGAGAGCATCTATTGTACTTTTAATTACCATAAGGTAACCCTTAGTCTAACCATCCTTTAGTGGAAAATATCCTTATGCAAAATACAGTGAATAACATTGTCATATGCATCTGCAAACAGTATCTCTTATTTTCATTGAATCTAAGTTATTTTGGCTGGTTTTCCATTTCCTTCTCTAACTCTGGTTCAGAATGTCTGTCAGTCCTTCAAGATAGATCATCAGGCCAGAAAACCCAAATTATTAAAACAAATATTAATTTAATTGTAATGTGACAGTAAGAAAATCTTATAAACTTATAAATCTTACATACTTCTACTTTCCTGGCCTTTACATTCCAGAAAACTAGGAAGGGTCAAATTATGAAATGCTTTTTCAAATTACATTTGAGGTTTGGATTCAAGATTTTATCAGATCAACATCTAGGCTTGGTTCTTCCTCCTGTCTCAAAAGATTATTCATTCCTACCAACTCATTCCAGTATCAAATAGATTAGACGAAAAGTAGACTGTGTGTTAGTCATGGTCTAATATGTTAATGGACATATTAGTTTAATAGTTCCCACCCATCCCTACTGAGAAACATGCTTATAAAATTGTTTCTTCTGGAAATCATTAGATCATTAGTAATAGCAACAGCACTTAGACTTATATACCACTTCATAGTGCTTTACAGCCCTCAGCGATTTACAGAGTCAGCATACTGCCCCCAACTATTTGGGTCCTCATTTTACCCACCTCGGAAGGATAGAAGGCTGAGTCAACCTGGAGCCTGGTGGGATTTGAACTGCCAAATTGTAGGTAGCTGGTTGCAGAAGTAGCTTGCACTCTAACCATTGCATCACAGAGGCTCCAATATTACCTGCCGCTGCATCAATGTTTGGAATTAGCCACCAAATTTGGAAAGAAATTGTTGGCATATAATATCCCTACTACTCAATTCAGAAACCTTATCCAAAAGGACCCCATTATCAATGATATCAACAGTTGTTGTGAGTCCAAAAAAAATCCAATAATTTATCCCATAAATTTCAAAGCCATGTCTAAATATAAGTTGAACAAAAATTGCCTGGTGTTGATCAGTGAAGACACACACATTATGTTAAATCATAATATGGCCTTGAGTGACCTTAGAAAATTGTGAAAATGGGGGCATGGTAAATTTTAAACCTTGGTTTATATATAGTTCAATGTGTGAATCCAGCCAATCAGTTACACGAGCCATAATTTACTATAATATCTAATCCCAACCGGTTTATCAACCGGTTTCTCAGTGCAAATCTTAATGTCACACTGCATACTAGTTGTTAATATGCATTCTTTCTAATTCCCATCTGTTGTGAATGCATAAAGGTTTAATAAAGTTATCTTGAGCTTGGAGTCAAGTGCAGGGTTCTGGCCCTGCACTTCTGATTGGCTGTTAATGGCAGGATCGGATTGGCCCGTTCAGGGGAATCTGATTGGCCATTAACGGGGCAACCATCAATAGCCTCTCCTTACTATTCCTCCCTTCATTCTACTTCTAGCCCTCTTTAAGGTTGTGTTTAAATAATACTGTTCAGTCAATAAATCTCTCTCTATTAATTACTCTCATGAACCCCTGGTCCAAGAACTAATCCTGTTAATTGATCTATAGTTGCTTTTAACTCCCTGGTCCACAATCATCTTCTTCAGACATGATCCAAACAAGTATAGCTTCTTTAAAAGAGAGCGGTATCACTTCCTTTCTTAAAGAAAAAAAAATACAACCATGATGTAAATCTCATGAGTGGGGGAAAAACTGTGGGAAGGCTGCAGATCTCTACATACGTAGTTGTTAAGTATCAAATGCAGGAGCGATGTGATTGGATTAAGTCACTACATTCTTAGAATTGTTTTGTGGAGGTGGAAAACTGCATTCATTTCCGGCAGCTTGACAGCAGTATAATGTGGCTCTTAATAAAAGTTTAGAAACCAAAGGCAATGCAGATCTGTATTTCTCACTTGGAGACTTGGGGATTTATTTATAAAATGGCCACAGAATACAAATTTATCAGCTGGCCTTGTTTTTCTACTGCCTTTGTTGCATGCAATTTCTGTATTGAACATAAAAATAGAGAGATATTTAATGGTACAGTGGTAAATTTTGAAGTGAAGGAGCACTTGATCTACACACACCATGAACATTATACAAATCATCAAACACAGAAACAAAATATATGATAGCCTGAACATTTTTGTTTATGACTTTTTTCAACTAGCTAAGTCTAAATTTCTAAAATAACAATTGCATTAACCTCGTTTGTATTAATCCTTTCTTTTCTTAGTATTGAATTTGGTTCATTTGTTTTTAGTTGCCAAGGCTTATTTTATTCCCCTACACTGTTCACTCCCCTAGACTGTGCAGAGAATCTTATTTTTACTTGACAGATAAGTCTTATCTTTAGGAAAAGAGACCGACCAATTTACTGATTCATACTTCCTTTTTCGATTCTAGAATTCTAATGAGTTAGAATTACATTGATTCAAATAATAGAGAAATAATAATGGAAAAAACTAGAACTTACTTTGCAGGGGAGAAGATTCCTTACAGGCTGGATCAATAAAACTTTTTTGGAAAAAACAATAAATGAGATGCCCATTGTTTTCTTGCAGATGTTTCATTACCCAAACCAGGTAACTTAATCACAGCACTGATGTTACCTTGCCTGGGCAATGAAACATCTCAAGAAAATAACCAAGCTCAGAGAGCACCAAGGACCATTCATTTCAACCCTGAGTTAAAAATATATACCAAAGCATATTAAACCTGATGAATTGGTAATCAGAATTTATGATACAACTACAGATTTCAGACATAAGCATCTCCATTTACATTCCTCAGAACACTGATTAATTTCCTTGTTCAACAAACTTCATGGTGTTTAAAAAAATATATCCACAATCCATAAATGGACAACCAAATGCCACAAATGCTAAACGTTGAAATCACCAGAAGTTTAAAGTTATTGAAGAGGTAATTCAAGAAATAAGAGTCAGGAGCAGAAAAATCCAAAAATCTGGTTCAGTTTTGTGGCTATAATTTTATATTTTCATTATATTTTATAGTTTCATATTTTTCTTCTGGTTTATCCAAATCAGCAACTCTAAACTCAAGGAAGATACCTGGTTAAAAAACAGAACAGATGAATTCCTACGGCATGCCATGGCATAGACAAATCCTAATATGATTTAACCTGTTGGGTGAATTTAGACTTTCACTTAAAATTGAAACTACCAACTTTATTAATATGCTGCAAATATCATGTTTTTCTCCTGGCATTCTGAAAATTTAAGATACATAATTGAATGATGCTGAAACCCTGAATAGGATTCAATAACAAACTAGAAAAACAAAACGGATAAACATTTTTCTGATATGTAGGGGGGAAATCCATAATCAAACTTATAAGAAAGTAACAAATATATGATCACTGGAGCAAAGCTTTGCTGAAAAAGTGAACAAGCATGTTAAAAGAATGAAAAGCATGGCATTTACACAAAACGTAACTACATTAGCCCATAAAATTTACTCTGAGATTCAGTGTTCATTGGGGCTTCTTCCTTTTACTCATTGAATTTGACTGTCAGTACAACTACAACACTAAACGAAGTGCTAGAAAAAGGAATCCAGAAAAACATTCAGCTGACAGCAAGCATGGCATTATAATGGTCTGTTAAATATTAGAAAATTTAATTCCCAGAAATCCAGATTTGCATCAAGAACAGTTTATTGTTTGATTTGGTGATCTCTCCACCTGATGACTGATCATTCATATGCAAACGCACAGCCACACTCATGAGACAAGTAACTGCAGTGATGAACCCTGTTGCAACTCTCTTGGTGGATGAACTTGTTATGACTGTCCAAACAACATTAAGTATAAGATAAACAGAATCTCCAAATCATACGGGCACAAAAGCTTTATTGTAACAACAATTGGCCAATTTCACTAATTTCATAAGAATATTAAGAGCCTTTTGTTATCTCATGTTGTACTTTCCTGCTGCTGACCTTGGTTGCACTGTGAATGATGTCTGGGTTCTTATCTGATTCTTAATCATCTATAATAACCATCTAGGTGGATGTCTATGCAGATTCTCAATCATCCAATTCATGGTTGTCCCAAATGTGCTTTTCAAAAGGCAACCGCAGTTTGTTTGTTTGTTTGTTTGTTTCTTGTTTGTTTTCCTTGAAAAAGTTTCAGTTCTCATCCAAGAAGTGAAGACGCTCCAGTTGCCTTTTGAAAAGCAGTTTTGGAAATCTGCGTGTATGGTTTTATAAGAATGACAACATTAGTTTATACCCCATGTTCCTAAATAATTACCGTTGCTTCTACCCACAGCGGATCGCCCAATAAATTTTTAGCGAATACTAAATCGCCTACATGGAAGGTATGGCATCGGCTGCTGGATCCGAGTGGTTTTTCCGGTTCGTAAGCTGTGTGTAACCGGTCGAGGTGGGAGCGGAGCTTCTGTCCCATTAGCAGCTTGGTGGAAGTTTTGTTGGTGACGCTGTGAGGTGTGATGTGCTGTAGAAAAAGGATTTGGTTGATTTTCTCATTGATGTTGTCGTAGTCTATTTTTTGTAGCGTTTTCTTGACAAATTGTACCCTACCGTTGGCCGCAGGGTGCGCAGGCGAAGTGAGCGCATGTCGGATACCGCGGTCAGCCAGGTACTGCTCAAAAGACAGCGCGGTAAATTGGGGCCCGTTGTCGGATACCAGAACGTCTGGTAATCCGTGGGTTGCAAACAGTCTTTCCAGTCTTTTGATGACCGCGTCGGCAGTCGTGTTTCTCATTCGGTGGATCTCGAGCCAATTCAAGTAGGCGTCGACAGTTAACAAGAATGTGTGGCCTTTGGTCGGCCCAGCAAAATCTAGATGGATATGGGACCAGGGTCCCTGCGGTGTCTCCCATTCGGTTGGGGTTGCCTTTGGTGGAGCGTTGCTTACTTCTTGGCATCTCTGGCAAGTTTTGACCCACGATTCGATTTGTCTGTTGATGCCTGGCCACCACGCATAGCTTCGTGCGAGGGCCTTCATGCGTATGATGCCAGGGTGGCTATCGTGCAAGGTACTGAGTAGTGCCTGTTGGAGTCGTTCTGGGATAACGACTTTATCGCCCCAGATGATACAGCCCTTTTGAGAAAACAACTCTGTTTGATGACTTTTGAATGGTGTGAAGTTGTCTGGTACTTGGTCCAATGGCCATCCGCGTTCTACCCACATGAGGACTCGTGCTAAGATGGGGTCGCATTTTGTTTCTCTCGCGATATCACGGGCAGTTAATGGCGGCGTATGAAGTGTCTCGATTTGCAACGTTGTCATCGTTGGCGCGGGATCATTGATGGTTTCTGGAAGCGGTGCATGGCTCAACGCGTTGGTGTGGGGAATAGCTTTACCGGAGCGGTATTGTAGCTGATAATTGTAGGCAGCCAAGAATTCTGACCAGCAGGTCATCCTGTGAGATAGAATATAGGGGGTTGGCTTATCCCCAGCGATTATCCCAAGCAACAGTTTGTGGTCAGTCACTATAGTAAAAGCCCGGCCGTACACGTACTCATGGAATCTTTTAACAGCCGATACAATTGCCAGAGCTTCTTTATCGATCTGGCTATAATTTCGCTTGGTTTTCGAGAGTGTTTTTGAAAAATAAGCAACAGGGGCTTCGCTACCATTAGGCAATACATGGCTCAAAATGGCGCCTACTCTGAAAGGCGATGCATCACATGTGATATTTAACGGTAAGGTTTCATTGTACTGCATTAGTACAGCGTCAGAAGTCAGTAGCTTTTTTACATTACGGAACGCCTGCTCTTCTCTTTGACGCCATACCCAATTTGCTTTTTTGTCTAGTAGACGATGTAAAGGTTCATCAACAGTCACCTTGTGCGGCAAGAATACGTCATAGAAATTGATAAGGCCTAAAAACGCCTGGAGGTCGGCCTTGTTCCGGGGTCTAGGAGCGTTTTTTATTGCTCTCAATTTGCTATCGGTAGGGTGAATACCCTGACTGTCAATTAAGTACCCCAAGAATTCAACACGATCTGTACACAGCTTGCACTTATTTTTCTTCACCTTAAGGCCTGCTTCTTGGAATTTTTGTAGAACCAGTCTTAAACGATCCCGTAATACTTTTGGAGTGGGGGCAGCAATTAGTACATTGTCAAAGTAGGGAACAACGCCTTTGATCCCCTGCAAGAGTCTCTCCATTAGGCTCTGAAAGATCCCCAGGGCTACACTGACTCCGAATTGGAGCCACGTACACTTAAAGGCACCTCGGTGCATTACAATTGTCTGTGCCTGTGCCGTTTTTTCATCAACCGGCAGTTGCTGATAAGCCTGAGCTAAGTCTAGTTTAGCGAAGACTTTTCCGCCCCCCAGGGAATGGAGGATATGGATTTTGTTGCAGAGCGTGGTTTAGGGTGGCTCGGAAGTCCCCACAAATTCTAATTGAGCCGTCCGGCTTAATTGGTGTCACGATTGGGGTTTCCCAGGGAGAGTGATCGGTTGGCTTTAACACTCCCTGGGCTATCAACTTATCAAGCTGTTTGTCGATTTTTGGCTTTAGTGCGAACGGAACTCAACGAGGCTTGAGGCGGATGGGAGCTATTTTTGGATTAAGGCTAAAGGATATCGGGGTCCCCTTGTACTCGCCTAGCTTTTCTGCAAAGATGTCCTTGAATTCGTGGAGAGGTCTTCCTCCCAGTCACTGCCGCCGATTCGGTTAATGCCTGCCACTTCAATGCCGAGTGGTGTGAACCATTGCAGGCCTAACAGGCTAGGCCGGTCCTTGTCGATCACCCTCAGGGGTAAGTACGCTGTGCGGTTCTTGAACGAAACCTGGACTCGGCTGGATCCTACGACTGGAATCCGGTTCCCCTGGTAGTCTTTTAGCATGAGCCTTTGAAATTGCAGGTCTTGGTGCCGGATGGTAGGGATGAGTTATTTGAGGGTCTTCCAAGAGACCATTGAAAGAGACGATCCCGAGTCAACTTACATTTGGCAAGGCTGATTTTCAATGTTCACGTTGACTTGAAGTTTCTTAGCGTCTAGTGAAGAGGCATAGCCAATAGTGAGTGTTTGGTGGGCCTCTTCCCGTCTCGCTAGACGACTCATGGGTCGGTTTCTGTAGGAGTGGTTTGCTGGTTCTCGCCTTACAGGACGATTTCCTGTCGATTGGTGAAACTGGCCCCCTTCGAGGTCTGGCTGAGTCCGAGGAGACTTCTGCAGACCTGTCCGATATGGCCTCGTTTCCCGCACTCATGGCAGAGCGCGTCGTGGAATTTGCAATCAGAGCGGTAATGGTTGGCCCCGCAGCCAGCGCACGGTTGCTGGGACTTTGGGTAATGGTCCCGATCGGACCGTAGTCAATAGACCTCTTCTTCGTCGCTGTCTGACGATGAAGAAAGGTCCTCATGGTGGGCCGTCGAAAGCTGTCCTTCCGACTTAGGTGAAAGTTCGCTGGCTGGTTGGTGTGTCGGAGCGCGATTTCGGCGTAGTTGGGCAGCCGACTTCTTGGTCGCTTCCGCTGCCGTAGCCTCAGCGATGGTATCGGCAAGGCTAATGCTGCCCTTAGCCATTATTTTGCTCTGCACGTTTAGAGCATCTAATCCTAGAACTACTTGGTCTCTCAAAGCCTCTTCTTGGTCGGCGAAATCGCAGAGGCCTCCCAAGTTTCGGAGGTCCACAATGAAATCGGCAATGCTTTCTCCTTTCCGCTGGTTTCTTTGGTAGAACTCGTGCCATCTTACGAGCGTTGGAATGGTCGGTACGTAGTGGGCCCTTAGTAGCGGTTCGAGGACATCCCAGTCCATGGCCTTCACTTCAGCCGGTTTTGCTGGCGCCTTGGCCATCTTGAATACGGTCATCCCGCAATGCGTCAGGGATACATTCTGCTTCTTCCTGGTTGTAGCATCCTTCAGATTATTTGTTTCCAAAAACATTTGGAAACGGTCCATGTAGGACTCCCAGTCCTCTTGCGCTGGGTCGAACGGAGTGGGTGGTACTACGCCGCCGGACATGGTTCCGCCGTTGTGCGTTTCAGCCACATGCTCGGTTGTCTTCTTCGTTGTTTAGTCAGTTCTGATGTCTCCACATCCCACCTTCGTCGCCAGTGTTAAGTCTGGAGCATGGGTGCGAATAATGGAGACGAGCCGGTAGAAACAGTGAACTTCAAACTCTTTATTTACATGGTGTGACAGCTCAAACTGGATGACTGCTATAGCCTTCCTTATATAGGCAACTTATTAACTATTTAACCAATAGCAATCCGGGAGCGCTAACTCCATTAACCAATGAGAATGGCCTGTTAATGGCCAATCAGATTTTCCTGAATGGACCAATCCGATCTTGCCATTAACAGCCAATCAGAAGTGCAGGGCCAGAACCCTGCACTTGACTTCAAGCTCAAGATAACTTTATTTAACATTTATTCATTCACAACAGATAGTTTATCTCTCCAGAAACTTTTCCGAACTAGGATTTGCAAAACAGGCATATAGATGTATATTCTTTGCACACCTGTCAGACATGATAGTGAGATTGGTAGCTATATAAATTACATAAATAAATAATAACTCCAAAAATATAAAACTAGACCTTGGTTGGAGATTATAAGACAATGCCAATACAACAAAAAATGTACATTAGTAGGCATGCAATACTAGAGCATTTTATTATAATATGCTTATTTATTCATCAACCCAAAAAAGGTTTTTTCCCCTTCACTAAGCAAAGAATCCTTTAGTGACAAACTGCATATTGCATAAATTGGTCCTTCCTAATTGGGAGTCAGAAACATCAGCAAGAAACCAGAATGTGATTGTGCTCATACCAAAGGACATTTAAAATTTAGTATTGATTTACTGCTGTTTTATTTGCTACAACCAATTGCTAGAAAGTACAATTTAGTAGGTGATATATTTTATACCAATTACAAGATTAAATGCAATTGCTACCCTTTAAATATTGGACATCTCACTATGCATGAAATCATTACCATTACCAAAGGTACAGAGACAGCATGGTAACAACATGTACAGGAAATTAAAACAGTCTGATAAGTTGACAGTCCTCCCAGAACAATCTAATGTGACAGAGAGCAACTCAGAATAAGGAAAGAAGTGGAATACATCTACATATTTATGTATGTATGGTTAGGAGACAGACTGTATCTGTCCTCAGTGTAGAAGGGATTGCCACTCTCGAATTGACCTTTTTAGCCACACTAGATGCTGTTTTAGGACCCCTTTTCAGAATATGATACCACAGTCTCTTGAGACTGAAGGATGCCAATTCAATTTCTGTATATATGACCATGTATTTAGCATACAGGTGATCGTTAACCAATAACCACAACTGAGCCCAGAATTATGCTTATAAGTCATGGTAGTTGTAAAATGAGGTGCCACCTGATCTTCTTGCTTATTGACCACAATTCCTGCTCTCTGAGTTGCAGTCATTATGTGACCAATGGGTCATTAGGTAGAGTCTCAGGGGATGGGGGGAGGCCCCAAGAGGCCTGGTTCAGGCACACAATGCAACACCTCCCCAGCTTACATAGGGTCTCCCATATCTCCTGAGGCACCCTGTGCTCCACTTCCCATCCCACTGGGTCCCAAAACCTTGAACTTCCTCCCTATTCCATCACACCTCACTTCACTCACTTTTTCTACAGATCCCTTTTAAGAAAGAGAACCACTGATTTGCCACATGGTCTTCCTATATAGTGGCCATGTGGCGATATCCCAGAAATGGACATCACTGTGTGAATGACCACAACTGCAATCTGAGAATTGCAGCTACACCCCAAATGGTGTCCACCCCAAATGGTGTCCACCCCAAATGGTGTCCAACATCACACAACCTCTGTATAAGAAGGCCAACTGGTGGATCAGACAGTTCTTTTCCCTGAAAAGATAAGTGAAGTGAATCATGACAGAGAGAGAGAAAATAGGCCTATGGGTGTGGGACCCAATTAAGTGGGAAGCAGGCCCAAGGCCTATGGGGACCCCAGTGGTGAGAAGGTAGGACCAAGAAAGCCAATGAGGGAGGATGGGTGGAAAAATAGGCAGGTCCCTGCAATTGGTCATAAAGGTGAGTGGATTGCCAGGCACCTGAATTTTGTTCACATCACTGCAAGGTTGCTGCATAACCATAACTTCAGATCATCAGTCCCTTTTTTCAGTGTTGCTGTAATTTCAAACCGTCATTGAATGAATAGTGGTAAGCTGAGGACTACTTATATCTCTCATCACATGGCAGCTGTCATACCAGGACACATCTGAAATTATTTACAGATCTACAGCTCCTTCAAAACAGAACTTGACTCCTGGCCATACATGAATATCCAAGTAATTTATAGCAACACCATGAAAGTGATTTGCTATTTCCTCCTTCTGTTTTTTTTTTGTTTTCCACTCTTATTTAATTTTTTTCAGATTCATCAGGTAAAGACATTCAGCTTGCTCCTAGGAGCATGAAACTAATCCAAAATGTGAAAACACCAAGTAATTTATAGCAACACCATGAAAGTGATTTGCAATTTCCTTCTCCTGTTTTTATTTGCTTTCCACTCTTATTTAACTTTTTTCAGATTCATCAGGTAAAGACATTTCAGCTTGTGAAAACACCAAACAGGGCTCTTTCAGTACAATATGCAGCCATTAAACTAATAAATAATGTAGCCAACATAATATTTATTTAACCATACAAATACTGTCAATTTGATATGCTAAATATTTATATTTCAGGAGAAAAAAGTGAGGGGAGACACAGAAACCAATCTAAATTCTGAATTCAAGATCCTTAATAACTTTTAAAAACTTTTAAAATAAGATAATTCTAAAAACAAGAAAATACACACAGTTATCATCCAATTTTATCCAATTTAATAATCATGATTAACAAATCAAAGAAAAATAGAAGTAATCATGTGTACAAGATTTAAAAAACAGATTCTGAATAAAATATGAAAAATTTGCTTCACCTGAATAAGTCAAATAGCTCAATAATGAAAGAGCAACTTTGAATAAATTCTGTTCACTGTTTTTCAAGAATTTATATTTAAATAGATACTGTAACTACAAGCAAAAAAATTCATTTTCATTTTCCACATTTTCAATGGTTAAACAAATAGAGGTGAAATCATCTTTTAAATGTTCAAAATATTTTCCAATCGCTCCAGAGTACTGCAAAGAAAATGGCAAAACTCTCTATTGACCAAGTGATAAGAAATGCACCTCAGAAATTAGCTTTGTTTCTTACATAAAGTTTTGTAGATGTCATGGCAACAGAAGCCACTCATTTTCCTAGAATTCCTATCCTTATGTGGAATTCAAATGATGTATCATAAAAATGATTATGAGCACAACTAGAAAGTTACTATTTTTGAAATCCTGACATGGGCTTATTTCCTCATTTAGCTAAAAGTCAGAGTTTTCTCCAACATTAAACACTGCAAGACATTAGGGTTAGAAGTGTAAATTTGACCTCTATTCATGTGAAAAATTGACCGCAGGAAACTATAATTTGAAAATTTCTAGTAAATCTTGTTTGGGGAGCACTCAAGCAGAAATTTAATATTCTAGATCAGCCTATTTAAATTATTATGTCATAAAGATCAAAATATTTTAAGGATAATTGGTTACATTTAAGCTTTGGTTGCTTAAAGCTATCCAGTTAAAGCATATTTTGGTCTTAGAGCTTAGACTGCTTGTATTAGCAGCTACGACAACTAAAGAATATAATTGAAATGCATTTTAGACAAGTGTACATCTACAGATTATTTTCATAGAAAGTTTACCAGTATAGTCAAAATAGAAAATGGCAACAACTTTGGAACAAATAATGGAATAGCCTATTTTAATAAATTAATGTTCTTGTGTTTTAAAGAAGATTAAATACAAATCTGACCATCAGTAAAAAAACCAAACCCAATTAAAAAAAATGTTTATTGCACTCCATGGTAGATGTTCAAGAACTCAATTCTTAATGCCAGAAATGTTGAAAAAAACCCTGTCATCAGGGGTGGGATTCTACCAGTTTGCACCTATTCGCTAGAACAGGTTGTTAACATTCTAAGCAGTTCGGAGAACCAGTTGTTAGAAAAAATTACTAGCCTAATCCTGTAAGGAAGGCAGAAAGGAAACTGTTAAGTCTGGAGCATGAGTGCGAATGATGGAGACGAACCGGTAGAACAGTGAACTTCAAACTCTTTATTTACATGGTGTGACAGCTCAAACTGGAGGGCTGCTATAGCCTTCCTTATATAGGCAACTTATTAACTATTCAACCAATAGCAATCCTGGAGCGCTAGCTCCGTTAACCAATGGGAATGGCCTGTTAATGGCCAATCAGATGCTCCTGAATGGACCAATCCGATCCGGCCATTAACAGCCAATCAGAAGTGTAGGGCCAGAACCCTGCACTTGACTTCAAGCTCAAGGTAACTTTATTGGTATTATTCATTCACAACACCCCTTTTCCCCAGCTTCTGCCCACGGGGCGCGGTTACATAGTCCTTCAGGTAGGACGGCTGTTTTATTAGTCTTTTCGATTTTCGCAAAGTGCTTGGCGGTTGGCTGCACTTCTGCTGAGGTAGATCGTTGTTTAACGGTAGGGGTGCCTCTGGTTCCAAGTTCGCGTTCCTGTCGTCACCAATATCACTGGCCACTCCCTGAGGTGAACTCACCCTGGTCCCTGGTTCATGTTCCTGCGTTTCAGTTCCATTATCAGTCTCTTCGAAAAGGTTTCCCTCTAATTGTAATTCGCTTTCCTCTGTATCTCCCCCCCCCTCAGTTTGGTCATAAGGGAGTTTGGAAGTGCGAGACGGTAGCCGCGATCATAGTTGATCTATGTGGCGCTTCCAAAGTCAGGTTACTGAACGAGGTATTATCTTGGGCCGGTTACGCGGATTACGGTCGCTTCAACCCACAGCGGATCGCCCAATAGGTTTTAGCGAATAGTAAATCGCCTACCTAGAAGGTACGGCATCGGCCGCTGGATCCGAGTGGCTTTTCCGGTTCGTAGGCTGGGTGTAACCAATCGAGGTGGGAGCGGAGCTTTCATCCCATTAGCAGCTCGGCGGGAGTTTTGTTGGTGACGCTGTGAGATGTGATGTGCTGCAGAAAAAGGATCCGGTTGATTTTCTCGTTGATGTTGTCGTAGTCTATCTTTTGGAGAGTCTTTTTGACTAATTGTACCATGCGCTCAGCCCTACCGTTGGCAGCAGGGTGCACAGGCAAAATGAGCACATGTTGAATACCGTGGTCAGCCAGGTACTGCTCAAAAGACAGCGCGGTAAATTGGGGTCCGTTGTAGGATACCAGAACGTCTGGTAATCCGTGGGTTGCAAAAAGTCTTTCCAGTCTTTTGATGACCGCGTCAGTGGTCGTGTTGCTCATTCGGTGAATCTCGAGCCAATTCGAGTAGGCGTCGATGGTTAGCAGAAACGTGTGGCCTTTGGTCGGCCCAGCAAAATCTAGATGGATGCAGGACCAGGGTCCCCGCGGCGTCTCCCATTCGGTTGGGGTTGCCTTTGGTGGAACTTTGCTTACTTCTTGGCATCTCTTGCAAGTTTTAACCCACGATTTGATTTGTCTGTCGATGCCTGGCCACCATGCGTAGCTTCGTGCAAGGCCCTTCATGCGCACGATGCCAGGGTGGCCATCGTGAAAGGTTCTTAGCAGTGTCTGTTGGAGTCGTTCTGGGATAATGACTCTATCGCCCAGATGATACAGCCCTTCTGTGATAACAACTCTGTTTGACGACTTTTGAATGGTGCAAAGTCTGGTACTTGGTCCAATGGCCATCGTGTTCCACCCATGTGAGGACTCGCGCCAAGATGGGGTCGCATTTTGTTTCTCTCGCGATGTCACGGGCAGTTAATGGCGGTGTGTAGAGTGTCTCGATCTGCAACGCTGTCATTGTTGGTGCAGGATCGTTGATAGTTCCAGGGAGTGGTGTACGGCTCAATGCATCGGCGTGGGGAATGGCTTTACCGGGACGATATTGTAGCCAATAATTGTAGGCAGCCAAGAATTCAGACCAGCGGGTCATTCTGGGAGAAAGTATGTAGGGAGTTGGCTTATCCCCGGCAATGATACCCAGCAATGGTTTGTGTTCTGTTACAATGGTGAAAACCCGGCCGTACACATACTCATGAAATCTTTTAACAGCTGATATGATTGCCAGGGCTTCTTTATTGATCTGGCTGTAATTTCGCTCGGTTTTCAAGAGCGTCTTTGAGAAGTAAGCAGGAGGAGGTGCTGCACCACCGGAACTGGATACGCATTCTGCTGTAGGGCATGGTTTAAAGTGGCCCGGTAGTCCCCACAAATTAGGATTGACCCATCTGGCTTAATGGGTGTTACAATAGGGGTTTCCCATGGAGAGTGATCGATGGGCTTCAACACCCCTTGAGCAATTAGCTTGTTGAGTTGTTCGTTGATCTTAGCTTTAAGAGCGAATGGAACTTGACGGGGCTTCAAGCGAATTGGGGCTACTTTTGGATCTAGACTTTTGGATCTATACTCGCCTAAACGGTCCGCGAAGACGTTGCTGAACTCAGAAATAAGGTCTTCCTCCCACTCACAACCATCGACTCGGTTCACGCTGGCCACTTCGATGCTGAGTGGCGCGAACCATTGGAGGCCTAATAGACTAGGCCTATCTCTATCGATGATCGTTAGAGGTAAGTACGCTGTATGCTTTTTGAAGGAGACTCAGACTCGGCAGGACCCGACCACGGGGATTCGATTTCCTTGGTAGTCCTTGAGGATGAGGCGTTGAAATTGGAGTTCTTGGCATTGGATTGTGGGGATAAGTTGCTTGAGTGTCTTCCAAGACACCATCGAGAGGGACGATCCCGAGTCGACCTCCATGTGGCAAGGCTGGTTCTCGATGGCTACCGTGACTCGAATTTTCTTAGTGTCCAAAACTGAGGTGTGACCTATAGTGATAGTATGGTGAGCCTCTTCTTTTTACAAAACTCGATTTCTGTAGGAGTGGTTTACTGGTTCTCGCCTTACAGGACGGTTTCCTGTCGATTGGCGATAGTTGGCCCCTTTTGAGGCCTGGCTGGGTCCTGGTAAGCTGCGGCAGACCCGGCTGATGTGGCCTCGTTTCCCGCACTCATGGCAGAGTGCATCGCGGAATTTGCATTCAGCCCTGGCATGGTTTGCTCCACAGCCAGCGCAAGGGTGTAAGGGCTTAGGGCGAGGGTCTCGGTCGGACCGCAGTCGATGGACCCTTTCTTTGTCACTGTCTGACGACGAAGAGAGGTCCTCGTGGTGCGTTGTTGCAAGCTGCCCTTCTGAGTTGGGTAAGATTTCGCCGGTTGGTTGTGTTGCCGGAGTGCGGCTTCGCCGTAATTGTGCAGCCGACTTTTTGGTCGCCTCCACAGCCGTGGCTTCAGCGATGGCGTCAGCAAGGCTGATGTCGCCTTTCGCCATCAGCTTGCTTTGCACGCCTAGTGCATCTAATCCCAGAATTACTCAATTTCTTAGTGCTTCTTCTAAATCGGCGAATCCGCAGAGGCCCCCTAAATTCCAGAGGTCCGCCACGAAATCGGCCACGCTCTTTCCTTTTCGCTGGTTTCTCTGATAAAACTCGTGGCGTCTCACGAGTGTAGGCACGGTTGGCGCGTTATGGTCTCTCAGGATGGGTTCGAGGTCGTCCCAGTTCATGGCTTTCACTTCTCGAGGTTTGGGGAGTGCTTTAGCCATTTTAAATACAGCTGGGCCGCAGTGCGTCAGGAACAGTGCCCGCTTCTTTGCTGGTGTGGCGTCCTTCAAATTATTCATCTCAAGAAACATTTGGAAGCGATCCATGTAGGATTCCCAATCCTCTTGGTTTGGATCGAATGGAGCGGGTGGTATGATGCCGCCGGACATGGTTCCGTTGTTGGCGTCGTCTTATCACGTGCTCGGTATTGCTTCCTGGCTTCTTAGGTTCAGATGTCTCCACATCCCACCTTCGTCGCCAGTATTAAGTACTTGGACATGGGTTGGAGTAAATGGAGACAGCCTTTGAATGTGAACTTTCAGCTCTTTATTGCATAGTGACTTCTCGAAAACAATAACAGTGAACTCTGCCTTATATAGGCAACCTTTGTGAGAATTGTCCAATAGCGAGCTATGAACGCTAGCTCTTTTAACCAATAATAATCCTCTGTTAAGGGACAATTGGATTCCTAAGAACTAACCAATCCGATCTGGCCGTCTAACAGCCAATCAGAAGTGCAGGGCCAGAACCCTGCACTTTACCTCAAGCTCATACTTTATTAACTATGGTACATACACAACAGATATATTGATAGAAAAATTAGAAATGGCAATGCAATTCACAGAAGAACAAAGAAAGACCAAGGAGGAGGAGTTAAAGAAAGAGGAAATCAACTCCCAAAAGCCAAAAGAACAATGGACATTGCAAAAAGACAAGAAACAAACTAAAATTAAGACATTGATGATAGATGTGATAAATAAAAGGGAAAATACTTCCAAGATTAAACAAAAGAAGAAGCTGTGCAAGAAGAAATTACGAAAGAGAGATCTGGAAAGGGAGGAGAAAAAAACAAGTGAATGGGAGATGAAAATAAAAATAATATTGAGGGGGGGGAAGGAGCTAAGAAAAAGGACCAGAAAACTTAAAAAAGGGAAAATTTAGATTTAGAGATGAGGGTAAAAGATAAAACAAAGGGAGGATACCACATGGAAATGTATTTTGGTGAGGTTTTTTTAGAAATATAGATTGGGGAGTTTTGAAGTTTAAAATTTATTGATAATCATTTTTAAAAATAAAGAAATAAGCTTAATTGGAATTAAAGGGAAAAAGATCTCACTGTAAAATTATTACATAATTATATTAAAAAATGATGACAAAGAGAAATTAAGATGGTTTTATTATTAATATTTTTTAACATATGTTATTTTTAATGGGAAATGGAAATGGAATTGATTACACAAATGATATTAGAAATTATTATATTATAATTTGTTTGCAATGAGATTGTTATGATTTATAAGTGAGGAATGAAAATTAAATATAATTGAATATAATTTCATAGGCTAAATAATGATTAAAAAGTGAGGATGAAAATTAAATATAATTAAATATAATTTCATAGGCTAAATTTGGTTAAATGTAAACAAAAAGGAAATATTAATTTTTTTCCTTATTTTTATTGTATACATATTATACTAGATATGAAATAGAAAATGCAGTTGATTATACAAAGGATATTAGAAAAACAGAGAATATGGTAAACTAGAAATGATTATATTGTAAAATATTTGTAATGAGATTATTATATTATGATTTTAAAAAGTGAGGAATGAAAACTTAATAAAATTCCATAGGTAAAATTTGACTAAATGGAAACAAAGAGGATATATGAAATGGTTATATGAATATCTCTGGAATAAATATAAGATTTATTGTAGACTGGGGGGAAATACTATGTGGATCTTGAATATATTAGTTTTATTCTATTCTTGTTTTAAAATAGGTGGTAAGCTGGGAATGAAAATAATAGGGGATATAGAGTGGAAAATATGTTTGAGGATAAAAGATTTTTGTTACTGGATTAATGAACTGAAAAAACAAAGTCAAAATTTATTTAAAGATCAATGGAATAGATCATGATTTGATATGAAACTCGGTTAAAAAAGCTAGAAATGTAATTATGATTATGTATGTATGTTGTAACCTGGAATCACAGTGCTCACTTGAAGAGATGTATAAAAAATAAAAAAAATTCTAAAAAAAATGAAATGCATTTTAGATAAGTATACATCTACATATTATTTTCATAGAAAGTTTACCAGTATAGGCAAGATAGAAATCTTAGCTAGGGGATCTCATGAACCCCTACAAACCCCCAACAGCCCACCCCTGAGTGTAGATTCAGATTTGCTATTGAATGATTAATTTTACTTGCAAAAAGGAACATCTTTTAAAAGTTTTTACAGATAAAGATGAAACTGAATATATGTGTTCGACATATCAATGTGTCAGTAATAAACTTCACTAGCAACCTTGAAATCAAATTTTTTTCTGAGTAAAGGAAGGCACTGTACATGGAGATAAGAAGGAACAAACATTTAGATATGGGGAACTATTGGATGAAAAGGGTGAACTTAAATCGATTCAAAATTTAGAGGAACAAGGTATAAAGATAAATTGATTTTCATATGCGCAAATACATTCAAGGTATGATGAAGATTCTAAAACGGAGGGATTCTATGAAAAACAGACTGATCTAGATAAGATCTTGATGGGTACTGATGAGAAAATGATTAAAAAATTATATGGTTATTTACTGGGAATTAAATTAGGGGAAGAACAAGTTAAAGAAACTGTGATTGTTTGGGGGAAGAATTTTGCATATGGGATTGATTTAGAGAAATGGCAAAAATTGTGGTCTCAAAATTATAAAAGGACAATGTTAACAGCATATAAAGAAAATTTGTATAAGATGTTTTACAGGTGGCACTTTCCCCCAACAAGAATAGCAAGAATGTTTAAGAACAAATCTGAAAAATGCTGGAAATGTCATCAGATACCTGGCTCATATTACCATATGTGGTGGACCTGTGAGGATGCTAAAAAATATTGGACTAAAATTCGCATGTGGTTGGAAAAAATGACAAAGAAACGTATAGATTTGAAACCGGAGTTCTTTTTATTGGGAATCTTACCAGATACATACAGTAAAGACTTGAAATATCTGATTGTAAATGTATTAACAGCAGCTAGGATTGCATTTGCTAAAAATTGGAAGAGTGAGAAAATACCATCAGAGGAAGAAATTATTAAGAAAATATTGGAATGTGCTGAGATGAATAGATTGACATTTGAAATTAGAGAGCAAGAGGATAAACAATTTTATGAAATTTGGGGTCTTTTTTATCAATGGCTAGATGACAAAATACGATAATAGAATATTTAGAATGTTAGACAGCAAGGAATATTTTTATTTTTTCTTTCGCCTTTGTTATTTGACATTATATTTATAAAGTGTTTTTAGGATAGATTTGGTATGATTATATGATTTGTTATAGAATAAACTATTTAAAGTATTGTTATCTCAAAAAGCATGAATGATTAAAAGTATAGTCAAATGATTTTTTAATAGCGATATTAAGATATATAAGTTTGAATTGACAATATGAGTTGTTATGTAACATAACTGTAATTGAGACTACAAAATGAATGCACAAAACTGATGAACCAACCGACACACTGTATGTACATAAGAGAGTTGATGTTTTAAAGTTTTGTTTGTCTTGTTTGTTTGTAAAAAATTAATAAAATTATTAAAAAAAAAAAAAAAAGTACATGGAGGTCCGCTATCTGAATAAAAAAAGCTGGCAATCCTTCACCTCTGTATTTATACAAAGACCGGACAAATGTTTGGAAGCTTCAACACATTTTCCAAGGAATCCATGTTTATGGCTAGAAGCAACAATAAAGCTTTTACGAGCTTAAACTGAGGAATCACAGAACAGTTATCAGCAAACCCTGGAGGCCAAAGAATCTTGAATACCAATTTATCATGTCAAGCAGTTCCAGGACAAGGTCTGAGGTCTTAAGCAATCAGGTCCAGGCGATCAGAAAACATTTTGTTGAAATTAGATCCAAATAAAAAATAAAGGAACTAGAATTGTCAGCAATACTGAAAAGCTACACATGGACATTTAAATCCCTTGAGAATATTCTAAAAGGGAAAGTTTTTTTTTTATTGTTGTTTCACTCTCCTTCCTTGACAGCGGATGAAAAAAATCTTTTTGGCTGTGAGTGGGAAGGGAGAAGAAAAAAAAAATTGGAGCAAAATTTGAAAATGAGAAGATTGCCTAGAATTTTAAAGAGTTACTAAACATCAATAAGACCTTTAAAAGATATATTTTAAAGGGAACTTTGTGACTAAACTTTAACCCCAGAAAGAGAAAGTGAAGAAGGAGAAGGTATCTAAAAGAAACAGCTTGTTTGGATTGTTTGGGGATTTTGGAACTTCTGAGAACTATTTCTGATTAAAAGCACCTGGGTGGTTGTTTGGAAAAACTTCTTCTCTATACAATGGCATCACTTGTGGATGGATTAAAACTTGTATATCAAAAATATGAAAAAGAAAAGCAAGAAGGGAAGGACGTTTTTAGCATTCTTTTTCAATTTTTAGAAATGGCGGTTTGCAGTGTTAGGAATATAAAATAAACAACCAATCAATTAATAATGGTCTGTTTATAAAGGATATAAGGTAGGCCTTGTGTCTATTTTACAGATCTGTTTTCTGACACATACAGTACTTAAATATTATTATTATTATTATACATTATGAAACATTTT
Source organism: Hydrophis major (assembly GCA_033807585.1). Classification (NCBI taxonomy): domain Eukaryota; kingdom Metazoa; phylum Chordata; class Lepidosauria; order Squamata; family Elapidae; genus Hydrophis; species Hydrophis major. The sequence continues at coordinate 171,487,929 of CM066330.1, forward strand.
TATACATTTTGTTATGAACTAATAAAGGCGTTTAATAAAGTTTTAACAACCTTAAGAAAAAGCAGGGTTCTAATCCTGCACTTCGGATTGACTGATAATAGTGATATCGGATTGGTCCTTTCTGGGAAATCTGATTGGCTGTTAATGGGCCAACTCTCATTGGTTCAAGGGTTTAACACTTCTATGTTTCTCATTGGCTAATAGGTCAGCAGCCTACCCTATAAAAGGGCTGCTGCTGCCCTAGGGTTTTGCTCTGTTCAGTATGTTCAATAAAGAGTTGAAGTTCACTGTTCACTGCCTCGTCTCCGCTCCTTGCGCCCATGCGCAGAACTTAACACTGGCAACGACGATGGGATGCGGAGACATTTGAGCTGATTGAACACTCACAGAGCACCAAACAGAGCATGTGGCTGAAGGCACATCGACAACGGAAACCATGACTGGTGGCGCCATACCATCTGCTCCATTTGACCCGGCACAAGAAGACTGGGACTTGTACATGGACCGGTTCCAGATGTTTCTGGAGACCAACAACTTGAAGGATGCCACTACGGGGAAAAAGCGAGCAGTGTTCCTGACCCATTGCGGGCCTGCCGTCTTTAAGATGGCCAAGGCACTAGCGAAACCGGCTGAGGTGAAATCCATGGACTGGGACGTCCTCATGCCCCTTCTACGGGCCCACTATGCACCCGCCATACCAACGCTTGTCCGAAGACATGAGTTTTACCAGAGGGACCAACGGAAAGGAGAGAGTGTTGCAGATTTCATCACGGATCTCCGGAACCTGGGAGGTCTCTGTGGGTTCGCAGACCTCGAAGAAGCTCTGAGAGACCGAATAGTTCTGGGATTGGATGACCAGACAGCACAGAGCAAGATCATGGCCAAAGGGGACATCGAGCTTGCTGATGTCATCAAAGACGCTACTGCAGCAGAATGCGCCGCACCAACGCACCACTTTGTCAACTCACCAGCGATACCTCACCTCGCCTAGAGAGGCACACAACAGCGATCCACCAGGAGGACCTTGAATCGCCATCAGAAAGTGATGAGGAGGAGGTCAACCGGCTCCGGTCTGAACGTGACCAACGCAACCAGCGGAATCGAAGACTACCACACCAATGTGCGGGTTGTGGGGCAAACCACCCGCAATCAGACTGCAAATTCCTCGACGCACTCTGCCATTCCTGTGGGAAAAGAGGCCACATCGGGAAGGTCTGTAGAAGCAAGCGAGGATCCAGCCCGATTCAGAGGGTAAACAACTACCGCTAGACCACAGGGAATCGTCCTGTGAGTCGGGAACATTTGAACCACCAATGGAACAACCACTCCTACAGAAATAAAACACTGGCCACTTCAACGAGACGGGAAGAGGCACACCAAACCATTACAATCGGTCACGCTTCATCGTTAGATGCAAAGAAGATCCGAGTGAAGGTCACCATCGAAAACCAGCCTTGCGTGATGGAAGTCGATTCAGGATTGTTCCTCTCGATGGTTTCCTGGAAGACCCTTAAACAATTAATCCCTGCCGTCCGGCGTCAAGACCTCAGAGCCCAAAGAACCATACTCAAAGATCATCAGGGGAACCGAATTCTGGTCGTTGGATCCAGCCAAGTCCAAGTCTCATTCAAAAATCATACTGCGTCATTACCACTGACTGTCGTCGACCGCAACCGGCCTAGTTTGTAAGGCCTTCAATGGTTCGCCCCACTCGGGATCGAGGTAGCCGGCATTCACCAAACCAGAAGCAACGACTGGGAGGAGGTCCTCGTCCAGGAATTCCAGGACGTCTTTGCAGACAAACTAGGTGAGTACAAGGGGACCCCGATATCATTTAACCTTAACCCTGAAGTAGCCCCCATCTGCCTTAAGCCTTGTCGGGTACCTTTTGCCCTTAAACCAAAGATTGACGAGCAGCTCGATAAATTAAGAGCCCAGGGTGTGTTAGAACCAACTGACCACGCCCATTGGGAAACCCCAATCGTAACACCCATCAAACCGGATGGATCGTTAAGGATTTGTGGGGACTACCGGGCCACCCTTAATTACGCCCTTCAACAGAACGCTGTTGCAACACCTTCAACAGAACGGTGGTGCAACACCTTCTCCGTTCCCTGGGGGGCGGAAAAGTCTTTGCTAAATTGGATTTAGCACAGGCGTATCAACAATTGCCTGCAGATAAAAAAACCGCGGAGGCACAGACAATCGTTACGCACCAAGGCGCCTTTAAATGCAACCGACTCCAATTTGGAGTGAGCGTAACCCCAGGGATTTTTCAAAGTCTGATGGAGAGACTCTTGCAAGGGATCAAGGGGGTCGTGCCATATTTTGATGATGTTTTAATTGCAGCCCCGAATAGAGAAGTACTAGAAAAGCATCTTAAAATGGTTCTCCAGAAATTTAAAAACTCTGGCCTAAAGGTTAAAAAAAATACAGATAAAGTGGAGTTCCTGGGGTACCTAATCGATAAGCAAGGCATTCACCCCACTAATAGCAAACTAAAAGTGATCAAAAATGCCCCAAGACCCAGGAATAAGACTGACCTCCAAGCTTTCCTGGGGCTCATTAACTTTTACAACATTTTCTTGCCCCAGAAAGCGACCGTAGCTGAGCCCCTACATTGACTTCTCGACAAAAAAGCAACCTGGGTCTGGGGACACCGAGAGGAGCACACATTCCGACAAGTGAAAAACTTACTAACGTCAGATGCTGTTTTAATGCAGTATAACGAGACTTTGCCTTTAACAATTACATGTGACGCATCACCGTTTAGAGTAGAAGCCATTTTGAGTCATGTGTTACCAAATGGTAGTGAGACCCCTATTGCTTATTTTTCAAGGACCTTATCGAGGGCTGAACGTAACTATAGCCAAATTGACAAAGAGGGTCTTGCTGTTGTATCTGCTGTGAAAAGGTTTCATGAATATGTGTATGGACGAGTTTTTACTATTATTACCGATCACAAACCTTTGCTAGGGATTATAGCGGGAGACAAGCCAACCCCCTATATATTGTCACCTAGAATGACTCGCTGGTCGGAATTCTTAGCTGCGTACAACTATAAATTACAACACTGCCCAGGGGAAGCCACTTCCCACGCTGATGCATTGAGCCGTGCCCCACTTCCGGAAACCGTCGATGACCCAGCTCCAACCCTTACGACACTCCAGATTGAAACCCTACATTCACTGCTGCTAATAGCCAGAGACATCGCTATCAAAACGAAATGAGACCCTATCCTGGTGCAAGTTCTCAGCTGGGTCGAACGAGGATGGCCAGTAGAACAAACCCCTGACGACTTCACCCCTTTCAGAAACCGGCAAACAGAACTTTTCTCGCAAAAAGGTTGCATCCTATGGGGAGACAGAGTCGGCGTCCCATAGCGGTTACAACGAGCAGTATTGAAAACATTGCATGACGGTCACCCCGGCATCGTGCGTATGAAAGCACTCGCACGAAGCTATACGTGGTGGCCGGGTATCGACAAGCAGATCGAAGCCTGGGTAAAGATATGTCTAAAGTGCCAAGAAGTCAGCAGTGCCCCACCTAGAGCAACTCCAACAGAATGAGAAACCCCCCAAGGACCGTGGTCCCGCATCCACGTTGACTTTGCAGGACCTACTAAGGGACATATGTTCCTCCTAACAGTGGATGCCTATTCCAACTGGCTCGAGATACACAAAATGAAGAATACTACAACCGATTCCATCATCTGAAAATTGAATAGGCTATTTGCAACGCATGGGCTGCCAGACGTTCTGGTCTCTGACAACGGACCCCAGTTCACCGCCCTGGCGTTTGAACAATACTTAGCAGACCGGGGTATCCGCCATGCACTAACCTCACCTGCGCACCCTGCGGCTAATGGCAGGGCCGAGCACAGGGTCCAATTTGTTAAAAAAACTCTTCACAAAATGGACTATGGGGAGATTGATGACAAATTAAACAGAATACTCCTACTCCAACACATCACCCCGCATAGCGTCACCAACAAGACTCCAGCTGAACTGTTGATGGGATGCAAGCTCCGTTCCCACCTCGACCGGCTCCACCCATCCTACGCGCCAGAGAAACCCTGTGGATCTAGCGGAAAATGCCGTGAGTTCATGGTAGGTGACTTAGTTTTCACTAAAAACCTTTCTGGCGAACCATTATGGGTCGAAGCAACCGTAACTCAAACCACCGGGCCCAGATCGTACTGTGTGCAAACATGGGATGGAAAAATATGGAAACGCCATATAGATCAGCTTCGCTCTAGGTTACAACCCAATTCCCGCGACTCCTGTGACTCTCAAACTGAGGGGGGAGGGGATGTCAAAGAAACCGAATTTGAGATGGTGGAAAGCGAAATCGAAGGAAGTCAGCAGCCGGGCGCAATACATGAAGAAGAATCAGGGAGAGGGATGGCCTCACCACAGAGGAATACCTCAACGGAGGTGAGCCCGCAGAGATCGGAGGACAACAACGATAGAATTAGTGGCACCGAGTCGTCCAGTGAGGATGCGGAACTGCCTGTACCAAATATATCAAAAAACGTCCTGCCAAAACCGGACTACAGACAGGAACCGGTGGGACAGCGCAAATCTAATAGACAGTTAAAACAACCTGCGGGATTGTCTACGGGATTATGTCACCGCACCCCTCAAACGGAACCTAGGGGGAAGGGGTGTTATGAACTAATAAAGGCGTTTAATAAAGTTTTAACAACCTTAAGAAAAAGCAGGGTTCTAATCCTGCACTTCGGATTGGCCGATAATAGCGATATCGGATTGGTCCTTTCTGGGAAATCTGATTGGCTGTTAACGGGCCAACTCTCATTGTTTCAAGGGTTTAACACTTCCATGTTTCTCATTGGCTAATAGATCAGCAGCCTACCCTATAAAAGGGCTGCTGATGCCCTCGGGTTTTGCTCTGCTCAGTATGTTCAATAAAGAGTTGAAGTTCACTGTTCACTGCCTCGTCTCCGCTCCTTGTGCCCATGCGCAGAACTTAACACATTTCATGCATTTCTTTTCTTCATATTCATTCATTGTCATTTTATATCTTGTAAGTTGACTTTCCTTTTTATGCTTAACTAGAGATTATTTCTCTATTGCTGTTTAAAAGGATAAATATGATTCAGAAAGTTTACAAGTCAGAGCTAAAGCATATTCTATTTTAAGGATGCATCTTTCTCTAACACACAAAACCCCTCTAAAAATATAACTAAAGAGAAGAGAAACAGGCTAGATATCTCTTTGATAGATGAAACAATACTTCAAGATCTGATTACTATTTTGCATCACCCAGAAATAGCTAGCAAAAAATATCATCAACATCAGAAAACATACTCTTTTTCAACAGTATTAAAATTATTTCCAAGGAGTATGATTCCCTTATTTTTCTAAAAGAATTTTACAAAGAAAACATGAAGAGTACTAGAAGTAATTGGGAAACCTAATACCATTTCTATCATTTTTACTTGGCAAACTGAAACTTATAACTGCCAGAGAAATATTCCTAGATGTAACGCCTCCTGAATCTACTCTACAATATAATGCTATCTTTTGAGTTTCACAAACACAATTTCTATCTTTTCCGTGAAAAGAAAACAGTTTCTTTATTTGAAACATCCTTAGAAAAGTTGTAATACCTGATCTTTATCTTTAAAATGCATAGTATAGTTGTTTTATAACATTCCCAAAACTGGTGCCTGACAGTTGTTTTAGACTGCAATGCTCAGTCTTTTTATATTAAATAAATAGCAATAGCAATAAGACTGATATTCCAGTTTATAGTGCTTTATAGCCCTCTCTTAACTATTTACAGAGTCAGCATCTTGCCCCCAGCAATCTGGGTCCTCATTTTACCCATCTCGGAAAGATGGAAGGCTGAGTTAACTTTGAACCTGATGAGATTTGATCTGCCAAATTGCATGCAGCTGGCTACAGAAGACATAGCTTGCAATACTGCACTTTAACCACTGCACCACTGAGGCTCTTCATAATTTATAATAAATAAATCTTCCTTGCTGAAAGTCTGTATTTCAAACAATTCAAAAAACTGTACAGTATTCTTGGAAAATTGGAAGTTTTGCCTCTGGCCAAATTCTTAACATGAGGAAAGGAGATGTAACTTCCCAAATGAAATCGGTAGATCTGCCATCATTCAGCCCTGCTTTATTTTTAAAGTAACTAATGGCTGAGACTATAGCGTCTAATAATTAGTTGATAAAACCTTACTAGGGCTGTAGCATTGAGCAAAATATTAAACCAACCAAGAATGTCTTCAACTGGCCCTAGATAAAACACTCAACAGAAGGCCAGTCTAACAATTATGTTGCCACAGCACCCAGCTGGATGGCTGTTCGTAGTCAACAGACAGGACAAAACTGAAATAATACCCTCTTGTTTATGTTCTGCGCAATTGGTATTGAAAGTCATACTTTTGATATCAAAGGTAACTTATAGCTGCTATTACTAATCATTACTGAATTTTTTCTCTGTGGTCTATTTTTAATGTTATCTATTGCTTGAAAAAATGAAAGGTTTTTCCCCCTTAATCAAGGAAGAACACTACTTTCAAAATCTGTACCTTTGCAACTCAAAGAGGAGTTGCAAAGATGTAGGTTTTGTTTGTTGGTTTATCTGAGCATGTTTGTTTATAAACAGATTCTTCAGGAACAATACTTTGCATATCCTGGGTTTATGAATCCCAATGTACTGTAGTTAGCTTCTTCTTTTTTAAAAAAAACTTTAATTACATGGTTGAACAACTTTCATTTTTCATTTTTGTTGCTATAGCTGGAACAGGAAAGTAAATGGTTGCCATAACACCATAGTGCTCCAAGATATGGTTAACTAATCATTTAATAGATTATTCCTCTTGATTTTACAATGGAATTAGGGCATTATTCCTTTTATTGGTATTATCTTCTTGGAAAATTCTATTGTAAATATTTCAGCAGAATTAAAGAACACTTTTAAGGTATTTGGCACACGCACATAGAGAGAGGGAGAGAGAGGAAGAGAAAGATGGGAGGGAGGGAGGAGAGGGGGAAGGAGGGGGAAAGAGAGAGAAAGAAAGAGAACAAGAACTCCTTTAATCTTTTGGTGTTGTTAGTTGCAAAGTCGTGTCCAACCCATCGTGACCCCATGGACAATGTTCCTCCGGGCCTTCCTGTCCTCTCCCTTCTTCTGGAGTCCATTTAAGCTCACGCCTATTGCTTCAGTGACCCCATCCAGCCACCTCATTCTCTGTCATCCCTTTCTTCTTTTGCCCTCAATCTTTCCCAGCATTGGGCTTCCTTCTCATTAGGTGGCCAAAGTATTTGAGTTTCATTTTCAGGATGTGGCCTTCTAGAGCAGTCAGGGTTGATCTCTTCTAGGACTGACTGGTTTGATTGCCTTGCAGTCCAAGGGACTCACAGGAGTCTTTTCCAGTACCATAGTTCAAAGGGCTCAATTCTTTGGCACTCAGCCTTTCTTATGGTCCAACTTTCACAGCCATACATTGCAACTGGGAAAACCATAGCCTTGACTTTTGTTGGCAGGGTGACGTCTCTGCTTTTTAGTATGATTACTAGATTTGCCATAGTTTTCCTCCCCAGGAACAAATATTGTTTAATTTCTTTAATTTCTTGTAATCCAGTGGGGGGATTCAAAAATTTTTACTACTGGTTCTGGGGTGTGGCTTGGTGGGCGTGGCCATGTGACTGGATGGGTGTGGCTTTTTTGTTTGCTTTTTTGCCGCCCCCACCCATTTTGGGGAGCTTCCTAGCCTCAGAGGAGCCTCTGGGGAGGTGTTTTTGCTCCCCTAAAGCTCAGGAAGGAAAAAAATCAAAGCCTGGGAGGGGCATGCAGCACCCCTTCAAGCTCCATTTTGGGAGCTCCCTAGCCTCAGAGGAGCCTCTGGGGGGCATTTTTGCTCCCCTCAGGCTCCTCTGGGGCTCTGAAAGGCAAAAAATGGAGGGAAGGCGCTGAGCTCCTCCTCCATTTTTTGCCTTCCTGGGCCTCAGCAAGGGGAATTCCGGCACAGCTGATTGTCAGGAGGGAAAAAAAGAAATACCTTAGGCAAATGTCAGGTGGGCGGGTAAGCGAGCATCGGGTGAGAGGGCGACTGGATCGGGGGTGTGGCCAGCCAGAACTTACTATCAGTTCGGCAACCCATGCCAAATTCTTGCTACTGGTTTGCTTGATCCAGTGCAAACCAGCTGAATACCATCACTGCTGTAATCTCCATCTGCTGTGATCTTTGAGCCCAGGAAAATAAAACATGTCACTACCTTCACTTCATCCCCATCTATTTACCAGGAATTGAGAGGGCCAGATGGCATGATCTTAGTTTTCTTAATGTTGAGTTTCAAGCCAACTTTTGCACTCTCCTTCACCTGCATCAAAAGGCTCTTTAGCTCCTCTTCACTTTCTGCCATTAGAGTGGTATGATCTGCATATCTAAGGTTGTTCATATTTCTCCCAGCAATCTTAATTCCAACTTTTGATTCATCTAGCTCTGCCTTTCTCATGATGTGCTCTGCATATAAGTTAAATAGGCAGGACGACAGTATACAGCCTTACCAAACTCCTTTTGCAATTTTGAACCAATCAGTGGTTCCATGTCCAGTTCTCACCGTTGCTTCTTGACCTGCATGTAGGTTTCTCAAATGACAAATAAGATGGTTTGGTACTCCTGGACCTCTGGTTTGGGCTTCTTCGGCAATGGACTGAAATCCATGATCGTGAGCGGTTTCGATCCGTGCTCGCCGCCAGACCACCCCAGCTGCTTGGATTGGAGGCTATAGCCACCCTGTAGAGGTGGTGAAGAATGGGGAGATTGCCAGTGGGGTTGAGGAGAGCCACATCTCTTCTCCTCAGCTGGCCATTACTCCCTTTCCCGAAAGCGGTTGAAGTGGTGGTCAGAAATGGCCACCTCAAAAGAGATTCCTGACTGGACAAGATTGTGCAGGAGAAAGATGAAGGATAAAGTTTTGACTAACCAGGTCGAATTGAGAAAGCAACTATACAAGGTACCCTGGGTTTTGAACTATAAAGAATAATACTGTTCCCAAAGAAGATTTTTGAAGCAGCGAAAGAGAGAAGAAAGGGAAAAGATTTGGTGTTTTTTTTTCTCATATTGACAGCTGTAATTGGCTTTAAAAGCTAAGAAGAGATCTAAGCACGAAATTGATATAAATCCACTTTGACATTAATAGGCAATTTTAAGCTGAAAATAAAATGTCAAAGGGATAATAAAGACTTTTGGATATTTTAAAGCCTTTAAAAGGAGGAAAGGAGAGAGAGAAAAAGAAAAGGGTGGGATCTGGAAAAAATGGAGAAGACCACCTGAAATTAAAAAGAATTAACAGTGAAATTTTAATAAGACTCCTAAAAGATACATTGTAATTGAAACTTTGATAAAAGATAACAGAACCTCTGGAAAGAGAAAGTGGAAAAAAGAAGCAAGAAGAAACAGCTTTGGATTATTTGGATTACTTGGTGATCTTTGGAATTTTGGTTGTTGGATTTTAATGATTAAAATTAATCGGGTGGTTGTTTAAAGGTGTTTAAAATGGCATCACTCCTCGAAGAGCTAAAAATGGAACTTAAAAAGCAGAAAGAAGATACACAAGAGGGAAGAGGTTCTTTTGGCTTCATATTTCAATTTTTAGAAATGGAGATTTTGAACTTTGAAAAACAACAAGAAATGCTTACAGAACAAGAAGGGCGGGACAAAGAAGAAGCCATCTTTAATGATCAAGTAATTCCATGTAGGGTTAAAAAGGAAAAGGGGGGGGGGAAGGAAGTGAAAAACTTAAGATCTGAAAAAACAACCAAAAAAAAAGTATAGCTTGAAAAGTAATTACAATACTAGGAAGAAGCAGAAGAGAGGATTACAGAAGGGAGAATTAGAATTAGAGAGAAAGGGGGTCAAAAAGGCAAGGGAGAAGAAGAGGGGGAAATGGAAAGGAGAAGAAGTTATAAAGGACAGAAACAGGAAATAGAGAAGCAGGGAAAACATACAAGTATTCACAGAGATAATGGGTGAAAATTTATTAGAATTTATTAATTGAAAGAGAGGATTCTGCAAGGGTACATTAGATAGTATTGTTATATTAGAAAGAGTAATGGGTATAGAAAATATGAAATATAGGTGATTAAAGTGATAGATAAAATTGGTACTGTTATGTAATGGAATGTAACTAAATAAAATAAAGAGAATAAGAGAATGAAAGTGGGAAAAGATGGTAATATTTAACTGTTATTAATGATTTATTGAAATATAATTGAAAAGAAATATGAATATCAGATGTTAAGATGAATTTGAATAGAATAACAACTCTATTAATTACTTTACTTTCTTTTCTGTTTAGAATTTATTGATTTTTAAGGGAATGTACCAAATAGAACTTGGTTGATAAATTACATGAAATTGAAAGTTATAACTGTATATTTTAGAACCTAGTGTGTTTCTAAGGGAATGTACCAAGAAGAATTCGGTTGATAAGAGTTATATGTTATAAAATAGAGGTTAGAAATTGAGTGTTATAATTGTCAAGATATAAATTAAATCTTAAATGAAATTTGAATGGACAGTAATTTAAAGATATAAAGGTGTTACACTCCAGTTAGTAATTACAGGGGAAATCTTGTTTTATGAGAAAAGAAAATATGAAATTGTAAATAGGACAGACAAAAGTATAACTATAATGATTAGAAAGAAAAGATGAATATGTAATCAAGTTTTTGTCTGTATAGAGGAATGATTACCTGGAATCATGCTGTTCTCAAAAAGATATTTTAATTGTATGTTTTATGAAAACCCAAATAAAATTTTTACAAAAAAAAAAAAAAAAGATGGTCTGGTACTCCATTTCTTTAAAGATTTGCCACAATTTGTTGTGATCCACACAATCAAAGGCTTTAGCATAGCCAATAAAGCAGAAATAGATGTTTTTCTGGAACTCACTAGCTTTCTCCATGATCCAGCGTATGTTGGCAATTTGATTTCTAGTTCCTCTGCCTCTTTGACTGACTGTACTTCTGGTAGTTCTAGATCCACATACTGCTGGAGTCTAGCTTGTAGGATTTTGAGCATAATTTTACTAGCATGTGAAATGAGTGCAATGGTGTGGTAGTTTGAACTTTCGTTGCATTGCCCTTCTTTGGAATTGGATCTTTAATCTTTTAATACTTCAAGCTTTAGGATTCTTCAAATATATAATTTAATTTACAGCTCACCGCTCACTCATCCTAGCAAGTTTGCATTTGTTTGCATATATGCTGAGCAGTTTAGCATTTAGTAAGCAAATTTTTAGTATTTTAAAGCAGTTTTACAGTCTTGCTATTTTTACTATTTCTTGAAATTGTTTAAAAATAAAGATTCTATTTATATAGGATTATTATGAATAATTTATTATTCTTTTTATTGGTTTTAGAAATGCTTGTGCTTTTCCATTTGAACTTTGTAACTTTTTATAACAATTCTACAAATGCTGGTCAGTAACTATAACAATAACGATTATAGATAGTCTTTGACTTACACAATTCATTTAGTGACCGTTCAAAGTTACAATGGCACTAAAAAATGACTTATGACCGTTTTGCACACTTATGACCATTGCATCATTCCTACGGTCATGTGATCAAAATTTGGACGCGTATTAATAACCACATTACTATCTTAAAAACTGCAGTTATTCAATTAACAACTGTGGCAGGAAAAATGGTAAAATCTGGCAAAATTCACTTAACAAATAATTTCGCTTAGCAACAGAAAATTTAGGTTCAATTGAGATCGAAACTCAAGAACTGCCTATATATAGCCCATAAAATATAAATGTCCAAGCAGAGAATCACCTATTTCAAACTGTATTATGTTATACTGTATTACTTTGTCTAGTATCTGAACTTTTGATGTAGGCATGACCATATTTAATTCTTATTTATTTATTTGAGCCTGCTCTGCTGCTTGGGTTAAAGAAGGAGCTTTTGAAAAACTATTTTCCAATACAATAATTAAATAGTGGGGCAATCAAATATTTTCAAAAGAATCACAAGACAATGTATTGTCTCTTTCAGTGTTATATTTGGGGATTTTGTTTTGTTTGTTTTGGTATGGTCTCAAAAACATAAGCGCACCAATGTGCCTACCATCCCTGTCCTATTGTTTCTTTTATTTTTCTTATATGTATTCATTTCATGTATTCATAACTATGTTTATCCTTATACTTATTATCTTGTAAGCGATTGACAAATCAAATAAATCAAATAAATAAATAAAACAAAGTAAAATCCATTGAGGCTGTTAACTCAGTATAGACATGGGTTTTTGTCTAAAGCCAGGATTTTTTAAAAAGAAAACATTATAACTGCTTTCTAATTTGCTCTTTGATTTGCAGGAAGAGAGAAAAAAAACCCAGCATTAGTGTAGCCTTTCAGCTGTTGTCGGCAACTCATTGTTTCCAACCAATATGACCAATTGTTAGAGATACTGAGAAGAGGTAATTTGGGAACAACAGAAGTTTCCCATCCATGCTAGATGCATTTTTCACTAGGTTCAACTGTAATTATCAAAGAAAAGAGATAAAAGGGTTTGATTTGTTTGTTAATTAACTGAACTGTCTAAGCAATGCAAAATTGGGACACAGCTTTAAGTCAGAACTGTCATGGTTTTCTTCCCCCTTTTCACAGAGCTGAAGAGATCCAGTTTGAACTTCTTCGGCGACAGACTGAAATCTGCGATTGTGCGCAGGACATAGAGAAACAGGGAAAATGTACAAGACACAGAGATATTGGGTGAAAACTTAATTGAAAGGGGGATTCTGCAAGGGTACATAAGATAGTATTGTTATATTAGAAATAGAAATGAACTTTGAAAATATGAAACAAGTGTGATCAAAATGATAGATAAAATACTCATTGTAATGGAATTGAATGTTTAATAAATAAATGAAATAAAGAGAGTGAGAGAATGAAATTGGGAAAGGAGGGGAACATTTTAATTATTATAAATGTGTTATAAAAGTTTAAGTGAAGAGGAATATGAAAAAAATATGAAAAATTGTGGAAATATTATAAGTGTTCCTAGAAGTATGATATCCTATTGAAAAGGAATGTTAAAGATGTCAAAGATTATAACTAACATTAATGATAGAACTGAATTAGAATAGAATAAGTATTTTATTTATTATTGTTATATATTTTCTCTTTAAGAACTTAGTGCGTATTTTAAGAATGTACCAAGCAGAATTCAACTGGAAGTTATGTGTTATATTGAATGTTATAGTTGTAAAGGCATAAATTGAAGTTTAAATAAGAGTTGAATGGATAAAAATTAAAAGATACAAAGGTGTCATACTCCAATTAGTAACTACAGAGGGAAATTTTGTTTAATGAGAAAAGAAAATATGAAATTGAAACAGGACAGACAAAAGTATAAATATGACTAGAAAGGTATTGAAACTTAGAAAAAGATATATATAATTGAATTTAGAAAGGAATGAGATAATTAAAAGTAAGATTGAGAAAACTAAGGGAAGGGAAAAATTATTGAGAAAATGTTAAAATAGTAATAAGATATGGAATAGAACACAAAGATGAATATGAAATTGAATTTGTGTCTGTATGAAGAAGTGATAACCCGGGAGCATGCTATTCTCAAAAAAAGAAATTTTACTTGTATTATGTTTTGTGAAAACCCAAATAAATTTTTTATTTAAAAACAAATCTTTCTGCAGACTCCTACAGATATTCCAGCCTTTTGATAGATCTCTTTCTGGACAAAATTTCATTTTTGCTGCTTTCAGCCTGTTCTCCTATAATATCTCACTGAGCTGCTTGCTTGGCACTTCTAGTTTCTTTTATAAAGAAGCATTGATTTGAAAGAGCTACAGAATTCATCTTATAGCAATCAATTCTTTTACAAACAAGATCAACATTATGACTTATTTCCAGTTCTACATCTAAGGATATATTTATTGCTTACAAGAATATTTTAAATTAAACAAGAATCATATTATCATTCCAATGCTTTGTCTTGTGCTATATAGCAAGTATGAAACATTAGTTTTTCCAGACTTACTTGACTCTTGCTTTTGAGTTCTGGACAGTATTATAACTGCAGCATAAAAGTACTGTAATGCCAAACAGAATTTGAAAATAAGCTGTACTATACATTCAACATACAGTCTTTATTTAGTGACAAGAATTGGGACCAGCAAATCAGTCATAAAATGAAATAGTTGCTAATTGAAACTACGACTGGGCTTATGATTTTACTTCAGTTTTCCCCTGTTTTACAGATCTCTGAGGGTCATAAATGTGAAGACTGGCCATATATGGGGAAAAAAATTATTGCTTGCTGCAGCCATTTAATAAGGACTAGCTGTAATTCATATTACCAGAATGGCTGTATTTATTCAAATTAATGTCCAGCTCAAAATGTATTCTATAACTCAGCATTTCCCAGCCTCAGATGTGTGGACCTCAGCTGCCAGAATTCTCCAGCAAGCATGAATGAAGTGTACACATCTTAAAGCTGATGAGGTTGAGAAATACTGAGCTAGCTTACAGCATCTCTAAATTTGGCCACAATTTTTCTTCTGTTGATATCCCAAAAGCAAAAATGGATTGACACAGACCATTTCTATATGATGTCACTCTTCATCAAATGACTTACCAGATTCTCTGAGAGGAACTTTTGTAAGTGTTGTAAGGCAACAGTGATGGCTCAAAAACATTTATATTATAATAGAAAGGGCTTTGATCAAAAAAGCAATTGCTGTATAAATTATACATCCAGGTGAGCATGAAACAGCTACAAAATCAACTGGGGTCTCTCAGTCTGTGAGAGTTTGACTGCAGAAATCCTCAATCAAACATGAAAAAAATGTTTAATGATTTAAACAGTTATTCTCAAAATTAGACAATCTTTTTCTAGGTCATTGCCTGAATTTTGCTAGCCAAAATTGATTTATCAAACATATAGATTAAAAAACTTACAGTCACAATCAGACCCTTTTCCTGGAAATATTTCACCAGCGGAACAGCATTCTGCTTGAAGTTAGTCAGGCGTCTTTGTGTGGCTTTCAGATTATCATCTGGCCTCCCCTGCTGTTCAGCGCGCTTCATTAGGCGTTCTTGGAGCCGTTGATTTGAGCAGGACAAGAACACCACCAAATCTGGGGTACAGATCTGCAAAGAAGATAATCCAAATGATTAAAAGATCAACACAGACAAATGTATTCAGGTTACTGTCAGTTATCCATCTGTGAGTCACTTGGTTGAGTTGAGGGGCTATAGAAATTGAATGAATGAATCAATGAATGAATGAATGTTGTTGTAAACCACCAACTTTTGCCATTTTTCAAGAGCTTTAGCATTGAACCTATGCATATTTTTGTGAGAAAAGAAATATGATCTCTGTTAACATCCCAAGAGAAATTCTTTCCTTCTTTTAAATTACGTTGAGGATAACTGATACATCCAACAGGTAGTCTGTGTAGACTACACTGTAGATTATACTGTATCCAACACTGTGTAGACTAAGAAGGAAGAACTCTCTTTTCTTCCTTCTTGCACTCCAATGCCCATAGTTACAACTTGATGAGAAAGGGCAATTTGTCACCTCCTTTTTTTATTTGAAAGAAAGGTAATTCCAGCTGGTAAGGAAGATGCAGGAAATGATACCAGCTGGCATCTAGAAGTGCCTGTATAAGCATGGTATGAAAACACTAGAAACAGAAAAGATAGTGCCACCCCACACGATTTTAGCACTCCCATTCCTGCTGTTCAGGCCAAAGGCACTTGTCACAGACTGTGATGGCCATGTTCTCAGTAATAAGGGCTCTTTATAATAACATAGCATAAATAAATAATCCTAACTGAACTGAGCGCCTTTTACCAAAGAGTTTGTTGGGTTCAAATCTTAAGGCTAATATTTATGTTTCAGCACACATGATGGAGATAATTATGTTCTTTGAAAATAATTGAGCGGAATGAAACTGTCACAAATAATTGGCCTGATGATTAGAGTCCATCTGAAATAACAGGATAACCTAAGCAGCCATACAATTAAAAGATACAGAGGGAATTTATTTTAAGTTGTTTACTTAATGAAGACAAATATTCAAGACAGTTTGTCATTTCGTAAGGAGTGTACTGTCAATGCCATTTGCATTTGGAAAGGAAATTTTTAAAAATAGGGTGGTTTGCCTATTAAACCTTGGCAAAATTAGCTAATGTTATAAAAGAGAATGTAGTCAGAACCGATGTGTGTAATTATCTAAAGAGAAACTTTCTATCTCCTGTCTGTGTTCTTCTTGTACAAACTAGTCTGCTGTCTACAGCATATATATCACACTCCTACCACAAATCTTGGAAGTTTGGTACATATATTATTAAATATACAGCTAATTAACTAAGCTTTACAATTACAATCATTATGTGACCAAATATGACATCATCTCTTCACAGTAGTGCTTGCAGACTTAGGCAAGATTTACAAGTTTATCAAAATGGAAAAAAAACCTTTATTAAAAAAAAATAAGCATTTGAAAAATAAGCATAGCAAATCCTCAAAACTGGAAATGATCAAAGGCCATAAAGGCTGAGTGATTCTGGGAAGAAAATAAGAAGAGTGAAAGAGAATAATGAAGTTATATAAATTAATAACTAGTGCTAATTAACTGTATGAATATGGTTGGTTAAAATACTAAAGAGTTTTAGGCTGCAAAATACTATGTTGCAAGGCCAACTAATATTTATTATTAATATTAATATTTTCTTACTATTAGGAAACTGAATTGTTCTGTGCTGACATACAGCATCTTGGGATAATAACTCCCTTCCAAAAAGTATTGATTATAGGAGGTAGAAAAGTTCACACTGGAAGTAAAATAACACCTGGAATAACAGGAAAATTTAGTCCTGTTTTAAAAAATCAAGCAGGAGATAAACAGCATGCCAAGAAATGTCAATATTTGTAACAAATACTTCCTTCCAATAACCTAAATCACAAATCTATATGTGGAGTTAATCATTGGATTAACTCCAAAATTATATGGTCTCTCAGCAAAAATGGAGGAACTCTATTCATTCAAACAAGATATATGCTGCCAGCAAGTCATCTTAGATTCATCTCCATGTAAGATGTTCTGTCATATCAATCGAAACCATCACTATTTTAGCATCAACATATGAAAGTGAAGAGCATTAAAACTAAATGTTAAATGCATATCTTTAAGCGGCTTAAAGGGAAGAGTTACCTTTTTTCATGTAATTCTTTTGGAAAGCAGAATCTTTTTAGTAGCTTGATCAGTAGATTCTGCTTTATACACACACACATACACACGTGTGTGGGGGGTGTAAAAAGCAGATGTGTATGTGTGTGTGTGTTTGTGTGTGTATTTGTTTTCATAGATTTTCATGGGTACAGGTATGCAGGTCTTGGTATGTTTGGGTCTTTTCCCGTGTAAGATTGAGAGTATCTTGGCGAAGTTTCGGCAAGATCCCACAGCTGCAAGATTCAGCTAGATAACCAAGGAGTTTATGAAATACCATGCAACAATTGCTCAGCCACATACATTGGACAAACCAACAGGAGAATAAATGCATGCATTGCAGAACACAAGAATGCAGTCAGAAAAAAAGAAAACAATTTCCTCTCTTTCCCAGCACCCTAAAGCCACAGGACATGAAATAAATTTTGAGGGAACCAAATTAATCTCCAATACTGAACACTTCAACAAGAGAATAATCAGGGAAGCCATCAAAATAGAGAAACACCCCCATAACATGAATAAATGGGACCATACCTCCCGCCTTCTAGACATCTAGAAACTATCCCTTATCAACAAATGAGTCCCAGCCATGAAAACCAACGCCAGACCCAAAACAACAGAAGACGACACCACCAATCTCCCTCACCAGACTCAAACCCAAACCACCCCATAGACGAAAGGCAACTGTTATGTTTTGAGCATGGGCGAGAAAGAATGGAGACAAGCCTCTGAACGGTGAACTTCAGCTCTTTATTTACATAGTGACTTCTTCAATTCAACAGCAGTAAAACCCGCCTTATATAGGCAAACCCTGTAACGTTTAACCAATAACGAGCTAGGAACGCTAGCTCTTATAACCAATAAGGACTCTCTGTTTAGGGCCAATCGGATTCCCCGGAATGGGCCAATCCGGTCCGGCCGCTTAACAGCCAATCAGAAGTGCAGGGTCATAACCCTGCACTTACTCCAAGCTCACACTTTATTAATCTTATTGCATACACAACAGCAACCACCATCCACAAACCAGATCATGGCTGCATCACCAGCTGCCACACACCCCGACTCCCAAACTAAGCAAACTGATACACGCCATGAACACATAGCCAGGCCTCAAACTTGGAGCCAAACCAAAACCCAGAACATCATATCACAGCCACCCGCTCAGGATATCACATCACGAAACTTAGGAGGTTACACCACAAAACCTCAGGATGTTACAACACAGCCAACAACCCAGGAGATTACAGCACAAGACCCAGGATGTCACAACAACAGAACTCAGAAGGTCATCACACAGCCCATTACCCAGATCATTACAACACAGGAGGCTGATAGACACACAGCCAATACCTCAGCCACACGTTCTTACGAAAAAGCCAACCAATCTGCAAACATCAACTCCATCAACCAATCAAGAAATAACAACACAGCCAACCTCCCCACCAGTATTTAAGAGAGACAGCAGCTCCGATCACGCTTTGCTCGCACAAGCACAAAGCCAAAAGCACCAGCCTGAAGATGGCGAGTGGGACCTTGTCGAAACGTCACCAAGATACTCTCAATCTTACATGGGAAAAGACCCGAACATACCAAGACCTGTATATACACACACACACACACAAAGTGAAATACCACTTATGCATTGTCACAAAATCTCCAGAACTGTAAAGCCTACAAACTTGAAATTTGGCACATATGTTCCTCTTGGCTTCTATGTTCTCACTAAGAAAGGATTTTTTGAAATGACCATCAGAGCATTAGTATTTCATATATTACTATTAACTTGCTCTGGTGTTAAGGAGTTCTACTCCCTCTCCCCCCCTGAAAAACACAAGCAGAGGAGTTTCAGTTTCACAGCAGCAAGCATCTTTAGTACAGAACAGTTGAACTAAGCCACGCCCAAGCTCCTTGCTGTCTCCTTGCTCACACAGCAAATACTGTTTCAGTTTCCAAAGAGCCCTCAACTCTCTCACACACTGACAGGATGCTAGCCAGATGAATACCCATGGATGCTGGTAGGCAGAGGCAGAATTCCCCCCCCCCTATTTTCCTCCCCCAAAATTAAGCCTGACCACATAATTTCGTAGCAAAGCATGGGTATCGAGCTAGTATAGTTATATATATATAGTTATATATGTGTGTGTGTGTACACACATGTTCATATGTATACCGTGCTTATATACACAGAAACGTGTGTATATATATATATACACACACAGAGTATACACACATGCACACATATATAAATACATGCATATATACAGTATATTTGTTCACAGCAAAGGATTTCACATAACAATTTCAAATTTAGCACATATGCAAAACAGACACTAAAAGGCAGCTCAAATATTGCAAAATTACTCCCATCTCCCTCTCGAGAGGAATCCTGTGTTCTCCAAAAGCCTCTTTAAAGTTTCTCTCAATTGAAGGACAACTGAGGAATTAGTTAAGTTTCATTATAAAATAAAATACAGAAGAAGAAAAAGAGAAAGAGAGAGAAAAGTGCAAAGACAAAAAAAAAAGAAAAAGTGATGACTTCCAACTCTTTTCAGTGCTGTAAAATACAGAAGAAATGTAACCTCAACCTTTTGCTTTACATGAAATTCTTAAAGCGGTTTTTATGGAAAATCCACGATTGTTCAAAAGAAGATTCTTGGAGGAAGTGAAGAAGAAAGAATCAGAGGATGTATTTTTGCGTAAGAGAAGCACAATGGTAAAAACAGAAGCTAACTTGAAACAAGGAACAAACAGAAATAAAGATGAAGGGCACAGACATAAGGTGGTATGATCTTCCCTCAAAACAGTTACTCAACTAATCTTAGGCTGCTGGTTCATCTGTTATTTTCTAGTTGGACACAACAAAAAGCCTTTCTATCTTTTAATTCTTGGAAAAGGAAATAGAATATGATTGCTTGAGATATATATCAGCAATTATGTAATTTGTTATAATACGTACAGCCCTTCTTTTCCTCACTATAATAGAGATAAAGATGGAGATTTGGTTTCAATGAAAAGGGGAAAATACTTGGACTTCATGAATATGTCCACAGTAAATATAAAGGTGAAATTTGATTCCTGCTAGAATTACAGACAAGTCCAAAAACAATGCACAGAGGCCAAGAATATGTATAAATACCTCAGAAAATGTGTGGCATCTGGTTTGCCTATCATGCTAAGTACTGCCAAGAAATAATTTTACAGCTTCTTTTGATACATTAATCCATGTTTGGTGTTTATTAGATCAAAACTGAGCCTTGTTTCATGTCTTTCTCACATAATAATTGTAGTGATCATATTTTCTTGGAAAAAATAAAGGACAAACTTGAAAAAGGGGCTTATTTAGAAGTGGTTCATAAGAATTAAAAATTATTTATTGTTATAACACAAAACAAAGAAAATCTTTTAAAAAAGCTAT
This sequence comes from Hydrophis major, assembly GCA_033807585.1. Taxonomy (NCBI): domain Eukaryota; kingdom Metazoa; phylum Chordata; class Lepidosauria; order Squamata; family Elapidae; genus Hydrophis; species Hydrophis major. The sequence goes on from CM066330.1 coordinate 171,508,601, forward strand.
CATAAAAATATCTAATTTCAAATAGTGTACATAAATCTGATTTAAAAAGAAATTTCAAATTTTATATTTTTCGCAGGAATGTGAAAGACTGCATTAAATGGTACCATTTGCATGGTAAAAGTTAAATGGGTAAAATAAAGGACAGAAGTGAGTTTCTGAAAAATAAATAAATCTAAAGGACAGCTTTCTAAAATAAAGGACATATTTTTATCTAATTATAATATAATATTTTTGTGATTTCTTAAACCAATTTGTCCTTACATGAAAACCATGAAATTGTACTTTTAAACCAGAGGAGGTAACAGGCCAAGTTGGCACATTCTGGTTTATGACGAGAAATGGAATTACAGGTTCCCATTGTGGGATGATTTATAAGAAACTATAATTATCAAACTACAATGAAATATTAAACTATAAGATAAAGTTACAGTACAAATATTACAGTAGGTAAAGGTTTTCTCGTGTATAGCATCTGCAAGGTAGAGGACCAAGGACTAAACATTTTCGATGACTTCACCATGTAAATGCCACAACTTACATATTTTAGTCAGATGTTCGGAAACAAGGAAATAATGGCAGCATTTTTATGTTGATGAGTTATTTTGATGTTATGACAGTTTGTTGTCGATACCACTGCTCTTGAGGCTGCTAAATTGTAATCTTGCTAGTACAGAAAAGCTCACCCATAGCGCATGTGGGACATAATGAATAGTACAACCCTTAGTAATAATTACAGTCCTATCAGCTCAGTGCCCTTGTATGGAATAACTGAAAAATAAAAATAAACTTGGACTCCCTTGAATTGAGCTTAATTCCTAATAACTTTATGGATATCCTATGCAGGTTTTCAAATAACAAATTGGAAGTAGTAAAATGCTTGAGAAAACTAAGAACAATTAAAAAATTTAACCTAATTCAGCATCAACTGCTGCTTCTTTTTTATCACTCCTCAAATGATTAATGAAAACAGAAGTCCAATATCAATGCACAGTCTTCTACATTTGGCAAACACAAGCTGAATGCGTGCTCTGAGAAAAAAAAATAATCAGAAAATCAGTCTTTAGGTGTCAACCTCTAGCCACCCCTCAATAATTGCCAATCTATAATTTTCAATGTGCTTCAATATCAGGTTGCTTTTCAAGGTACCAAGCACTATTTATGGAAAATTTGTATGAGAATAAAGTGGGGATAATTAAATTGTAGGCAAGCTCTCTAAATCTATATTTAGAGACGTTAACAAGAGTAAATGTTCATGCATACACTTTCTACAGTCTATTCTTGCTTTATAACTAACAGTATATTACCTGCCAATTTAGGGAAACAGTTGGCAGGTAGAAAAAGAAGTAGACCTAATCATAATGATGTATTATGCTGTCATAAAGCATACATTCAATTGTTGTTATTCAATGTAACCAGAGACATCTTTAGTATTTCTACTCTTTTACTAATAAAATCATTATGAACAGCTGCAAAATTCATGTGTGACAGTCTAAAACATTTTTTAAAAAAACCAGACAACATTATCATCACCAGATGTCTTTTGAATTATCAAAAAAGCCCCTGGGAAGGAAAAATGTGTTTCATAGGACAAATTCTGCTGCCATTTGACAGGATCTTATTTTTTACAGAATAAAAGTCACCTTTACTTGTGCATTTAAAAAAGTATGCAACTCAACACTACTTAAAGTAGGCTAGATCTTGACAATGACATTATTCAGATAAAGTCCCAATGGCTCTTCCAACTGAAGAGAGAGAAAAAAAACCCTGATCCTTCAGCGGATTTAGTAAGTGTTCCTTTTATAGGTACCTATTTTTAAAAATGAAAGACTGATATTGACATTATTAGATGGGAGCATCACATTTCCATAACAAAAAAAAATACTCAAGACAAAACTTTGTTTTCATACGCAGTCCTACAGCTATTGCATCAGTTAACAATTTTTCTTTCAGAAATCTATATCCTTTAAGATCCCATTATGAGTTGGCTATTATGAGAAAAAGAACACAAATCAAGTAACACTTGACAGTCCATTAGTTTTAGTATTTTATGCTTCTCTTATACAATATTCCTCATGTGCTTGAGTTATTGTCTGGTTTCTAAAGGAAATAGTTTAAGTTCACTGAACACAAATTAATATTTATTACATCACAGGAATATTTTTAAAAACCCACTTACGATCTTGTTTTTAAATTTCCTGGGCTCAAAATTTCCACGTCCTTCCTTCTTGTCCTTCCTTTCTCCCTCCCCCTTCTTTCTTTCTCTTTTGAGCCAGTCTGGACTCCGAGTGATTGCCTGGATAATTTCCCCTGCAGTTTTCTTGGCAACATTTTCAGAAAATGTTTGTCAAAGGCAGGACTAGAACTCAAAGCATCACAGTTTGTGACTCAGGGCCTTTAACATCTACACCAAATCAGCTCTTTAGCACTTTCCTTAGAAAGCTCAAATGTCTTTCAAAGTGTAAAGAGTCAAGCCACTTCAATAAGCTGTTAGGGTAATAAATAAAGGAAAGAAATAAAAAATATTATATAGAGAAAGTAGAGAGTTATTCTATAAGCATGTCTTATTTTGATGTTAGGCAGTTGTTTTCCTATGTATATAGAAGTATTTATCTCTATAGGCATTTCTTATCTTGCTGTCATGGAAAATATTTCTCTAACCTTTGTGTTGTAAAACTAGCCTGCAATTAGTTACATCTCTCTCATATGAAGACACATGATTATCTCATCTAAATCAATCTGAATGGAAGTACTCCCTGGGAACATCACTCCCTACATTTGGAGCAATATACGCCTTTTGAAGTATGCTGTGAATAGCCCTCTTAAATGGTCAGTTATGATCAATTAACAGATAATAGGAGAAAGCATACTGAAAGATAAACAAGTGCCAGGAGGACATTTGTCTTTTTGCAGGAAAGATGTAAATCTAACTTAGAGTGTTTTACAAGGCAATTATTCAACTTCTAAAAGAATCTTAAGGTATAAGAAGAGTCACTTTTGCCTACATGCTTTGTAACTTTCCTCATATATCTATGTGTGAGAGAGGTCTTACCCTTTTATTGATCAATAAAAGTTAGCTTTTGTTCTTCAAAGCCTCTGCATGCTTAAGTTCATTTTTGTCACATCATGATCTTAAGTTATAGCTGAACCTTACAAAGCAACTGAAACTGTACAGCTTTCTAAGCTTTCCAATATTATATACAGTAGTACATAATTAAACTATAGCTTGGTGTCATGAAGCTGTGCTTCTGAGACTTTTCTTATTTTCCTCCAGCAATTTCATTTCCACTGTTAATAATACAAATAAGCATGATATTTGAACCAAGATAAAACATGCTTAATCTTAGTATGGTTTATCAAAGTCAGACTGTTTCAAACTATGATTTATGTGGCTACATAATTTAGTAAACTAGTTAATATAAGCCACGATTGAGAGTGCAGATATTACCATAATATGAGATTAATCAAAAACAGATGGAAGTTTATGAACTCTAGGACAGAAAAATGGTTGGAAAATCCATAACTATAGTTCACGATCATAACTCAGCACTATTAGCAGTAAAAATTGTGCAGCATTACATATAATTAATTACTTCTAGAACTGACATTTCTCCTTCCTCCTAGTTGCCAAGTTGGATGAGAAACTATAGGCATAGTTCCATTGCCTTTAGGACATTCTATTCCAAAATGACAAATTAAAGTAATATTTGGTTATATTGATCTGCAAAGGTGATAGGAATTCAACCTAAGTAAGTGTTGTGGGATTCACCTTTATGTACAGTTCACCTGATTTTGCATTTGATTCTGTACTTAAAAATTGGGATCTGAACCACAGGCAGTTGTTCCGAGCTATACTAATGCCAATTTTCATCATGACTCCAGTGCAAACTCTGCCCTTCTGAACTCGCATCATAAGGTTATGCACAAGTATAGAGGTGGAATTGCTATCACAGTATCTTAACACTCATGTTCTCTTGCTTGCCTTTCCATACCCTTGAAGAAAATGATAAACTGAACCTATTTGTGAACCTATTGCATTGAAAGTACTGCTGGAGATGAAATCAATGTTCTCCATCATTTCTGCATGCAAGTTCAACTGCAATGCAGTCATCAAGGATATCACATCATATTATGAATCAACCCAGTCACTGATTGATCAGTGATCTCTTTCATGCTTGGTATTCTGTTGAAGATGGCCCCATCGAATCTTCCCAATTCATTTCAATTACATCAGCACCAAAGAACAAAAACTTACACCTGCAACCTCTCAAAAAATGTGAATAGAGAAATAATATTGCAAGAAATCCATGGACTTGGATTCAAATAGATTCAGATAAATGTACCAGGACTTAAGTATGCCATGACTAACCTTATTCACGAATACATTTAAGTAAAACTAAGTCACCATGTCCAGTGAAGTGGGAGGCAAATGAAATTATTTATAGATTATTCAAACCAGTGTGATTCTCTTCAAAGACCTGAACTAAGATTGCAGTCTTGCTCTGGCTAGTGATTTTGTCCATATTTTGATCACACTGTACATTATAAGACGTGTTGACTAGAAAATTTCATTTACCTTACCAAAAAGGGTCTCAACACTTACAATTTATCTCCAAATAAATTATGATTAATTATGATAAACAAAACTATTAGCCTAGTTTACTTGAAAATTGCACAGGAATGTAAATGGTATTCAGCAATTAAAGAATACATGAAAACATTTTCTGTCTGAAGGAGAGTATTAAACATACTAGTCTTGCAGATGTTTCTGCCTGAATTGCAAGTTAGTATAAAGCCAGTATTTATGTGCCTAGAATGTAAAGAGCTTGGAAAATTAAGTGCCTGGAACGTAAACAGCTTTCAGATATTTGTCAATTCTCTGAAGCTGTAATGTGGGGGGAAACTGTGTTTCTTTATGTCAGGGGTGTCAAAGGCCCATAGGCCAGGTGTGTTATGTGCTGGCCTTGGCCCCGCCAGTTTAGCAAAGGGAGGAAAAGTCCCAGTATGTCACATGATGATGCTGGGACTACGTGAGTTTGACATCCCTGCTTTATGTAAAAGATGTATTGGAAGTTCAGCAAAAGACCAAGAAGCCAGAGTAGACAACTTTCCAAAGGTGCTCATTTTAGGCCAATATAATTGCCTGGAAGAGATCAAGAGATCTTATTAGATGAAAATATTTCCGATTTCACAGCAATGTCATTCTATCATAATACGAACTGAAAAAGACCAAGGAGGTCTTCTAGTCAAATCTCTGGCCCAAGCAGGAGACCTATACCATTCCAAACAAATGGCTGTCCAATTTCTTCTTAAAAACCTCAAATGATGGAGCACTCACAATTTCTGAAAGCAAGCTGTTCCGCTGGTTAATTGTTCTCACTACCACCAAATTTCTCCTTAGTTTTAAGTTGGATCTCTTCTTGATAAATTTCCATCCATTACTTCTTGTCTTATCCTCATATGCTTTGGAGAATTAGGTTGTCCCTTTCTTCTCTGTGACATCTTCTCAAATATTGTAATGCTGCTAACGTGTCATCCCAGTCCTTCTCTTTGTTATATTAGATATGCCAAGTTCCTGCAACTGGTCATCAAATGTTTTAGTTTTCCCATCCCAATCCTTTTTGTTGCTCTTCTCTATATCTTTTCTAGAGTCTCAACATCTTTTTTGTATTGTGGTGACCAATATTGTAAGCTTGGGTTACAACAGGAAGCCCAATACAAGGAATTTGGAAACTCAGAGGAAAGGGCTCTAGAACAGAATGATGCAGCTAAGCACTATTTGCTATCCTGTCATGTGATTTTTCTAGACAGACAACTCTATGTCAAGGTGATAAGTTTAGTTTGAAAAAACAGGATGAAATAGAAGATAAAGTTTTCACAACCAAAAAGTTTCTTCCATGTGGGGAAAAGGAAATGAAAAATGAATTGAGTTGGTGGCAGGAAAATTGGACTGAGAGTTTTAAGAAAAATAGTCCAGAGTTACTTGGTGGTTAAGATGGGTGGCCAATAAATTTTAAGAATGAATGAATGAATGAATGAATGAAGACTAGCAAGAGATCTCAGGCAGAACAGCCAGAGGTCAAGAATGCAAATGAGTGATGTCATATTACCTCTCATTTTGTCCAATTTGCTATACTTCCCATGTAAAACTATGCTTTGCTTTATCCATTCCAATGGCTGAATTGTAGAAACTCTGTAAATAGTTTTGCTAACCAACTCTGCATGGAGAAAAAAAAATGGCAGAGTAATAAGATGTCAGCTGAAATGGATTCTAATCTATTTGTCAACTTATAAAACATTCCTATGCCTGTTTTGGTAGTTGCGATAAAAAGGAGGAAAGTGAAAGCACATTCCAACTCTTATCTTTAAAAGATTATAACTAAAATATGAGAGTTTTTGCTCAGGGAATATATTTAATTGGAGAACATGAACGATGATACCCAGCCTGTGAACATGCTCAATTGGAGAATCTGGTTTATGAGACACTCAGGAGGGAGAGGGGAAACAGGGTAATAGGTGACTGTAAATTACATATGCCAGAGTTGGCTTCATACAGGGCAGTGCTAGTAGGTTGCCTCTAATGAATCCTTTGAAGTTTGGCTAGAGAATCACAATTTAATTAGAGCGATTGCTGGAATCCTGACACTATGCTTCATTGAACCTGGCACTATTTTTTTCAGTATCATTATTGCTCTCCTATCTTCTGGGCTTATTTACTGCATTCAATCCTGGAGAAGATCAGAGATATTTAATATACGAGAAAGGAGCTCTGGAACTGTTTCAACATTTCCATATTCCAAAGTTGGCCACGCTTATGTAGAACCATCAACTCCTCAACTTCTGAAGTGTCAGGTTTAATTCTATTTCTAACATAATATAATAGTAAAAGCTCAAGTTAATAGATTATTTGGACAGAAGGGTTTTTTATAAAACCTAAATATCTGCTAAACCTCAAAATATATAATTGACATATTTACTTCATTAGTATAATGGCATAATTGGTGATATTATTTGCACCAATTCATGTAATTGACTAATTGAACTTTAACATTTGCATGCATTTATGTCATGCAAATTATGTAAATGCGTGCAAAAAACATAAAAATGTCAATACATCATTACACAAATTATACATATTCAGCAAATGTTATGGACAAACTTTAGAAACAATGGAATTTTCCTTCCTTTGGGTGTAGGGAAAGTCCAAATACAAATTTGATTGGTTGCAGTTGAAGATCTGTTAAAAGAAAGTTTCACGTAGGGGTGTTATCTAACAGTTTTGCTCCTGTTTGTAAAACAATTTTTTCTAAGTGACAATTTAAGTTTTGTCTGATATTATTTTTTCCCAGAGGAATGGAGGAAGCAAATATTAAGCATACCCACAATAATGAAATGAGAAAAGGAAGGTGAATACTAGAGATTTAGATTTTATGAGCTAACTCCCTAATAAAAGACAGGGTCTAAGACAAACCTGATTGTTTGAGAATTCATTGCTTTGAAACCCTGAAAGCTGAAATGCCTATGTGGTGGTATAGCCATGTTGATATCTGATGCCAGTGCAATTATCTTGTTATTTTTATGTAACATATTTAGAAAAGAGAAAGGACTGTACAATTTCTTCATGATGTAAACAAGAGCCAATCTAGATAATTAGAACAAATTATCTTCATGTCATCTCTTTTGGCAGATGAAAGCCTTTAAACCTTCCTAGACTCAATGAGTAAAGAACTTATTCTATGTAAACATGCTTTGGCTAGAATAAGGGTGTTAAATTCAAGGCCGAGGGCCAGATCCAGCCCGTGAGGTGTTTAGATCTGGCCCACAGGGCCACCCTGGAAACAATGAAGGATTGGTCTGCGGTGCCTCTGTCAGCAAAAATAGAGCTTGGGAAGACCATATGCAGAGGACTACTGGCAGAGGGTGCAGGAGGCCATTGCAGCTGAAAATGGAGTTTGGGAGCCCGTTTTCGCTGGCAGAGCGCTTGAGCCACCACAGGTGCCCACAACACAAGTAATGTTGAGCTGGCCATGCCCACCCCATCCCCCCAGGGCAAACACAACTCTGATGTGGCCCTCAATGAAATCAAGTTTGACACCCCTGGGCTAGAAAGATCCTCTTCCTCCAGTGCACTTCCTTGAACAATTAAATCAAATTGAGGGAAGCAATCATAATACTTACCAGAATGCTAATAAGTGGAGTGGAAATTCCACCCACAATTCTGACAGAACAGTCGCTGAATAATTTGTTTTCAATTGTCCTATCTTGATCTTCTAAATAAGGATTCGGTATCTTCTGAGCATTCTAGTCTAAGGTAGACTCAAGTGTTTGCAACTATTCTGAAATGCTTATTAAGAAATGGAAGATTTCCATCCCATAGCCCTAGGCATGACAAGATCTGTGATTCTGACATCATCAATCATCTGACAGGGAAAGAAGGAGACATAACCTAAAATCACTCATCTTTTATCTTCAAGGTTAGAATGTTGCCCTTTTCAAAAAAAATGTGGACAAAAATTAAGGGTCTGCTTCAGATGTCAATGTCTATGTGTTAGAAACTACAGAGTTTTAACAAAAGTTTTGGAAAGATTTAATAATGGAAAAAATTATGCAGAGAAGACAGGGAGGATGAGAGGAGAAAATCATTGGAAAATAGGCCTTTAAAGGGATTTTGCTTAAGGAGCTATTCCAAGTATATTGATAGGAAATGGTTTGGTTAATTCATGGCATCCTTCCAAACAAAGTAAGGTTTGTTCCCTTGCTTTGGTTAATTCATGGCATCCTTCCAAACAAAGTAAGGTTTGTTCCCTTGCTGGGAATGATCTGCCTTCAAGCAACGGATGCAATGGTTAAGTACTCATCCTGATAAGGGAAGGTTATACAAATAGCCAACTACATTAGTGAAGAGAGCAGCCACATGTTACTATTCTCAATAAGGCAGTTAGGAAGAAATAAGGCAGTCTCCAACCTGGTGCAAAGAATACCGGTATATTGATTTTTAGATGGGGAATAGTTCAGTTGCCAGAATCTTTGTGCCCTTGTCTTTTTCTTCTCAATAAATTTTATTAAAGAGACTCTTTGAGAATCATGTCTGGAAAATAATTTGCTTTGAAGCAGATGCAGGAGAATCCGACAGCAAGGGAGTTTGGAAGTTCAAAAGGGAACTGGTATTTGATGAAGCGCATGCATGTTTGAAAAGGCCCATGTGAAAAAGAATATAAAGCTCTGAAGGAGCTGTGTACTATGAGGAATTATCCCTGGAGCTGGCCTTTGCCTAATTTAGTTTCACTGTATTTTGCAAAAACTGATTAGAAGAGGAAATAAATTCCAAACACATGAATGGTACAGTATGATTTAATTTGAAATAAATTATAACAAAACTCTCATCTTGTAAATTAACTGAAAAGAATGGAAAGGTTGGCTTCTAGACAAACACTAAATAAATACTGGTGTCCTGATTCACTCAGATACTAAGGCTATAAACTAGGAGCAAGCAATGTATAACCCACAGGGAAAAATTTTGAATCTTTCAAGTGTTTACAAAACTGTCTCATCGTTTCAGTAAAGAAGATGGTTAAGAAGAAACACCACTATTTCAACTGTTTTAAAAATTGAAGTGACATCAGAATTGTAATATAAACCCCACATTTAACAATTTTAAAAGCTTTTCAACCTGAAGTGGGAAGGAATGGAGATTGGAGATAACATTCCTTCCCACTTCTGCCATAAATCACTACTCCCAAAACATAACTGGCTTCATCAGTTATGTTTTGGGAGTAGTGATTTATGGCAGAACGAAAGAAATTAAATGCATGATTAGTAGGATGTAAAACCCTTTTATATCTTTAAAATGATCATAAGAATTCATTTCATATACAAGCCATTTTCATTACCCAAGCATCTTGCAATGATTTGCAGTATAAATCAATGGCAAGAATTCGGGTCATGTGTTGAAGAATCTTAATTTTGTAGGGCAGAAAATGCACTGCTGTTTTTTTTTAATAGTAGTGTCTCAGAATCTGGCTTTTGTACTATATTTTTATTGTATTTTTAAAAAGAATCTTGTGGTAATATAAACTATGATTTTTTTTATGAAAAAAGAGATAACCTAATGTGCATATTTTAAAAGGTAAACATGTCACCTGACTAGTCTTGTCCAACTCTAAGAGCTTATCTCTTGTACTTATCTCTGTTTCCTAGCCAAGGGATCCAGAGTTGTCTGAAGTCTGTTCCATGGTCATGACTAAATGCCAAGATGCACAGAATGCTGTTACCTTCCACCAAAGTGGTAATGTCAGCCTCAAGATACCTTCCCCTTCCTAACTATCTGCTATTATTTCATTATTTCTCTCGGCTGTCATGGCAACGGTGGGAGGGGGGGTTTTATATGGGAAGAGAGCTGGAGGTGTTTGCATTCCTTGCTGGGCTAGCAAGGGGAGGGGGGATTCTTGTCTTTAACTTTCTGTTTCCTGGCTATCTTTTCCTCTTTTGCGCAACTGCGAACTTTTATCAAAATATGTCAAGGTCATTTGACAAGACGTCTCATCACCATCTGAAGATGACCACATGAGGTGTCTCAAAAGTTTTAATTGGAAGAATCATTTGAACTTTGGGGGGTGGGGACAAATCTATTTCTTTGTATATGCATTCTACCCGCCAATTTCTCAGTTTCGGAATTGCTTTGTAGCTACCACTTTATTTCCCAGTAAAAGGACAACTTTGCTCTACCCATGGAGTCTGAGTATTTCTTTCTTGGGATCTAAAAGGAGCGCAGCCTGACATAATTCCGAAACTCCCCACATCAGCCCACCCGGAGAAAACAGCAACTTTTCTTCCGAGGGGGTTTCATCCCATGTCGTCTCCAACCGGCGATGAAGAGGATCAGGGAGCTGTGGGGGGGCAGCCCGTGCCGCTGCCGGAAGGGTCGGTGGCTGACCTGCTGGCCGAATTGACTCTGGAAGAAACCCCAGCCGAGATGCCCAGATGGTCGTTGGGGGTTGGTTGGAGAGACCCTGAAGACCCCCCTCCTCCCAGGATCACTGTAAGACGAAAAGGTGCGAGGGGACGGCTTTGGCAGGAGGGGGAAGAGATGGAAGGCAAGCTGGATGAAGCCAAGAAAATCTCTATGGATGTTCCTGGAGAGCCCAGCACAACTCAAAGGTATGAGGGGGAAGAGGGAGCGAGATCAGCCCGGGGGAGCCAAGCTACCTCTACCCCCCTTGCCCAGCTTCCGCCGGCGCAACCGCCCGCTGACGCCCGGGGAGCCCCAGCAATAGGAGTGGCTCCTAGAAGACGCCCCCTGCCCCCCCTAGATGTAAAGTTTGGAGGAAATCCAAGAGAATTGGGATTTTTCCTGGTACAAGTTGGGAGTTATATGGCAGAATTTGAGCGGGAGTTCACCTCTGAAGCAGCCAAAGTGAGATGTGTTACCAGAACCCTGGAAGGGATGGCAGCAGATTGGGTGGTGACTTTGTACAATGATAACTCCCCCCAACTACAAACCCTCGATGTTTTCATGACTGCATTGAGGAGAAGGTTTGAGGATCCTCTGGCAGAGAGAAAGGCCAGAATCAGAATGAAGACCCTAGTTCAAGGGGGGAGATCGGTGGCAGACTACACCCAAGAATTCAGGCAGCTGGCACACCACATCCGAGGTTGGTCCCAGGGGGCCCTGGTGGAAGCCTATAAAGATGGCTTAAATGAAGATGTATACCACACGTGCATCTCCAGAAGGGATCCACGTGAATTACAGTCATGGTACTTGCTGGCGGAAGAGGTGGACATTGATCTAGCCAGAAACAGACGCAGAGGAGGTCCCGCCTGGAGAAGATCGCTTCCCCCCCGTCTCCGGGAGACCTCAGGGCCCCAACCGAGAGGGATGGCGGAAGGAGCAAAAACCACGGCATGCTTCCGTTGTGGAAAGGAGGGCCACCGGATGGTGGATTGCCGAGTAAAGGTGAACCCACCGAAAGCGCGGGACCCCGGAAGAAGGCCAAAAAACCCCTCAACCAAACCCCGCGAGACTGGGCTGAAGACAGGAGAGGTTGTAGAGGTCGCCCTTTCGGCGGGAGAGGAGCTGGGACCTCCAACCCCACTCGACGAGAATGAGACAGATTCGGAAGATGACGTCCTGGTAAGTCCTAATCAAGGGCCCATGACCATCCCAATAAAGTTAAGGCAGCCCACCTCGGGGACTGAGGGAGTGATGATGGCCTTACTGGACTCGGGGTGCACGAGGTGTGTAATTAACATGAAAGTGGTTAAGGGGATGGGCATTGGACTGAGAACTCTAAAAACGCCCATATCCTTTTGCCAACTGGATGGGTCGGTGGCGGGAGGTTGCCCCACACGTTTTGTAACCGAACCCCTAGAGATGACCATGGGAAACCATCATGAGACCCTGTGTTTTATTGTGGCCCCTGGGATGGAACAATCTCTAATATTGGGATTACCATGGCTTCGGAAGTGGAATCCCCATGTAAATTGGAGAGAAGGGTGGATACGCATCCGCACCGATCGGCCACCGGAAGGGGAGGAGCAACCCTATCCGGAAGGGGAGGAGGAATCCCATTCGAAGTCCCAGGCACTCGCCGAGATAGCTTCTGCGGGTGCCGAACACGTGGAAGGAGAGGAGAAAATCCCGAAGGAGTATTGGGACTTAAGAGAGGTGTTTAGTGAAGAGGCTTCTGACGAACTCCCCCCCCATCGGTCGACCGATTGTAGCATTGAATTCCTGCCGGGGGTGACGCTCCCGAAACCGAAGATGTATCCGATGACACCGGGGGAGTTGGAGGAATTGAGGGCGTTTATTGACAAGAACTTGGAACGAGGTTTCATCACGCCTGCCAGACCTCGAGTAGCGGCCCCTGTGATGTTCCGCGAGAAGAAAGATGGCTCCAAACGTCTGGTAGTTGATTATAGAAACCTGAACGCAGTATCCGTAGAGAACATGTACCCCCTCCCTCTGATGAAGGACATGCTAGCCCACTTGGCAAAGGGGAAAATTTTCACAAAGCTGGACTTGAGAGAGGCATACTATCGGATCCGGATAAAGGAGGGAGACGAGTGGAAGACTGCGTTCAACTGCCCAATGGGGTGTTTCCAGTTCAATGTTCTCCCTTTTGGCTTACAGGGGGCGCCTGCTGTTTTCATGCAATTGATCAATCAAGTGCTTCACGAACATTTGTACAAAGGTGTTCTAGTATACCTTGATGATATTCTTATCTACACGGAGACAAGAAACGACCACGTGAAGTTGGTACGCTCTGTGTTACACAAGCTGAGGGCCGCCAAACTATACGCCAAATTATCCAAATGTGAGTTCCATCAAGAAAAAATCGACTACTTGGGATATCGTATCTCCCCTGAAGGCATTGAAATGGATCCAGAAAAGGTGCGAGCTGTTTTGGAATGGGCCCCACCGAAAACTCGTAAACAGCTTCAAAGTTTTCTGGGGTTTGCAAATTTTTACCGCCAATTCATCCCGTCTTTCGCAAAAATAGCTATGCCCATCACCAACCTCCTAAAAACAAAGGGGGAATTGAAACCAAAGCCCAGTCAACCATTGAATTGGACTATGGAGTGCCAAGCTGCATTTGAAAAACTTAAGAGACTTTTTGCCGCAGAACCAATACTGAAACACCCTGACATGGACGCCCCTTTCGTGATCCAAGCTGATGCAAGCGATGTAGCAGTAGGGGCGGTCTTACTCCAATTGAACGAGAAGGGAACACTACAACCATGCGCTTACACTTCTCGTAAATTCACTGAGACTGAGAGGAGATGGGCCGTTTGGGAGAAAGAAGCATTTGCAGTCCGTTGGGCTTTATTAGCTTGGAGGCATTTTCTGGAAGGTGCAAAACACCCATTTGAAGTGTGGACTGATCATAAAAACTTAGAAGCTTTAAAGACCCCCCGGAAACTCTCCCCTAAACAAGTTAGGTGGGCTCAGTTCTTCAAGCGATTCAATTTCTCCTTGAAATATATCCCGGGGGGAAAAATTTTTATAGCAGATGCTTTGTCTAGAATGCCTCAATACAACAGTATCCGAAAAGAAGTGATTAGGCCAATCGTATCCACTACACAACTGGCTGCCCCTGTTGTTACCCGTGCACAGAAAAGAAACCAGGGGAGAGATCTACCCACTGATATGATGGAACAGTTTAAGGAGGCTTTGAAGACAGATGAGTGGTTTCTGGCAAATGCGAATAACTGCACCATTCGAGATGGCCTAGCCTGGATGGGGGCGAAATTGTATGTACCACAAACCCTGAGAAGCCATGTATTGCAACAAACCCATGATTCCAAAGTGGCTGGTCATTTTGGTTTTGTGAAGACCTTGCATTTGGTGAAACGACAGTTTTGGTGGCCTTCCTTGAAAAAGGACATTGAGACTTATGTGGCGAGTTGTCCGATTTGTGCCTCAGCAAAAAGACCGCCGGGTAAGCCACCAGGACTGTTACAGAACGTGGCCAGACCAACTGCCCCTTGGAAGGAAATTTCCATGGATTTTATAGTAGATCTACCTGAAAGCAGTGGACACACGGTCATTTGGGTAGTGACTGACTTGTTTTCCAAACAAGCTCATTTCATTCCTTGCTCAAAGATCCCTTCGGCGAAAACCTTAGCCAGACTCTTCATTCTTCACGTTTACCGATTGCATGGTGTACCTGAACGTGTAGTTTCTGATCGAGGAGTCCAATTTACCTCTAATTTCTGGAGGGAATTTCTGAAGTTAATAGGCTCCACCCAAAGCTTAAGCTCCGCCCACCATCCCCAAACTAATGGAGCCTGCGAGAGGACTAACGGAGTACTAGAGCAATACCTCCGATGCTACATAAATTTTCAACAAGACAACTGGGTGGATCTGTTACCTTTTGCGGAAGTGGCGTATAATAACTCTGTTCACAGTAGTACGGGGTTCACTCCTTTCAAAATAGCAACGGGGCAAGATTTTGTACCCATACCTGAACTGCCTGGTGAAAACCCAACTGTCCAGTCATTGAGTGATTGGATATCTCAACTTCAATTTAATTGGCCAATTGTCCGCAAAGCTTTGGATGAGGCGCACCGATCTCATAAGAAATTTGCTGACAAAAAGCGAGCTCCACAGATGTCATATCAAGTGGGCGATAAAGTATTTCTCTCGACCAAATATTTACAAACTACCCAAAAATCAAAGAAATTGGGTCCTAAGTATGTAGGACCTTTCCCCATTGAGAGGATTATAAATCCTGTAACTGTCCAACTGACTTTACCAAAGACTCTTCGTCGTATTCATCCTGTTTTTCATGTTAGTTTGTTGAAACCAGAACGTACCTGTGCCTTGAGACCAATCCAATCTGATCCCCCTGTGCCAATATTGATTGAGGGAGAACAACATTTCGAA